>JASDDO010000004.1:288532963-289878418 GCA_030015575.1 Agapanthus africanus
TAGAGGTGATTTTAATTTCACAATCATTGTTAGATGACCGCTTTTGGTACTATCTATGGTAAATTTTGGTGCATGTTTCTGCCATTACCTATGAATCTTGTGTGATCGGGGAAATGGGTGTTGGGGAAGGATTCTCTAGGAATCGGCAATGAAATCATACACTTAACAATTTTACTAGTTTACCAAATCTTCTCTATATATAATGCAAATAGCTTTTGCTTAGAAGACCCTTTCTCCTTTTTTTGAGAAAAAAAGGAAAAAGGAGAAAAATCCTACATTCTCAAGCCTCCACATCATCAAAGAGACCTCCACATAATCTAGAAACATCCACATCTCTCTCTCTCTCCCTCCTAAAAAAAATTAATTTTTTGATTATCATCAAAGAAACCTCCACATAATCTAGAAACCTCCACGTCTCTCTCTCTCTCTTCTCCAAAAAATCAATTTTTTTAATTAACACGTGCAACACACGTGCACAAATCTAGTATTATATAATGCTTGCAGTAATTAATTACACCAGCTTAAAGACTTCCAAAAATCTTCTATTGATAGATCTACAACGCTACCACTAGATGAGTTGTGGACATTGAGAATCTGGTGAAGTTTGTCATCATCATCATCATCATATATATCCTGATGGCACCTTCCGAGCTTGTAGGCATCATCATAAGTCTATAAGAGAGATGATGGCTTAGCAGTAGATTGCTGTATCATGTGCTCTTGGTAGGTAAATTAAAGAATATAGAAACCAAAGATATGATTTTAATTTGACATGCATCTAGTTTCATTTGTGGGAAAAAGGTTTAATAAATGGAAGGAAGATGGAGGAGAAGAAGAGTCATGGAGATGAGGACGAGGTCCAGGAGGAGATGGGATTTCATTTTCTTATGTCTATTTGCTGTTGAGGAGATATGACGAGGAGAGAAAGAAGGAGAAGATTGGTTAAGGGTAAGGAAGTCATTAAACTATTAGTCTAACCCTGGTTAACTTAACTAACCTATTAAACTAACACCTTACTAACGAGTGGACTTTTTTAGTTAATGGAGAAGACCCGGGTGTCTTTTTTAGAAATATTAGGTTTTGGGGTTTCTTTTCTTTTTTTATATATATATAAATACTAATGATTTGGGGGTCCAAAATAAAAAAAATTCTTTCCAATAATGTGACAATGAAAATGAAGTCATTAAGAAGAGTACCTTGTAGCTTTTCAACCATTCGGCGAGCTCATGCATTTTGAAGAATGTTCTAAAAACTATCAGACCCTTATGCTTTCTGTTTTAGAACTTTTGATCTGATATGTGGAACCATTTCATACCAAAACGGTGTATTGGGCATTCCAAAGAATAATTGCAACATGAGCATATTTCCAATTCATATTATTACAAAAAGATAGTTCTTAAATGTTTTAATAGCTGGCTGTTTCATCACCAGACATATCCTCTGTAGCTTAATAATTAAAAGCAGTTTATGTAATTCAAAATAGCTAGTAATGAAATCTTAGCCTTTGACAATAGCTATTTGTTCCATCCATTTTGTATTTTGTTCCATCTCAACAATTTTAAGAAGCCTACCCATACCGTTCCTCATTCCATAGCAGTAGTATACCACATGTCAGTTTTCTTTTCACCCACCGTCATGTTCCGTGTTTTAGGTAACCTTGGTTTCATCAACTGTGAACATAATTCATTATTTTTTATTTGAGAGAATTGTAACTTAACAAGTGCAAGTGCAGCCGTTTTGAAAGGGGCTTCGAAATAAGGATATACTTATTTATGCTTTGATTATCGAAGAACATTGATAAGATAATACTTTATAAACTTGCCGGGTGTCTGAATTCTGGTTATTTGTTCGGCTTCAGTGTTGGTTGAAGAAACAAAAGGATGTCCTATTTCCTGCTTTGCAAAAGTCTGGGGAAAAGGTTATCTGGACTTCTGGGCTTATATTTGGAAAAGGAGAGGTATGTACATTTGTGGATTTCATAGTATTCTTCTGAATCAATGAAATTTCATGTAGACCCTTGCATGTTTCATTTGGTTTTAATGTGTCTAAACTATACTGAAATAAGCACCGGGAATGCTCCCATATCTACATTATTCGGATTATTGTTAACTGTGTATGCTCACGAATCTGCATCATACAAAATTCATGCAATTGATTATCCTATTATTTTTGGATATCGCTCTTACTTATCTTAGTAGTATTTACATAGATGGTCTCTTACCAGTCTACATGCCTTGTAACATTAATGCACGCCCCTTTATTGGCCATAGTTAACTTGGCCTTGGAATTTGGCTCAAGGATTGCTGATAAGATGCAAGCTAGCTATAACATATGGTTAACCTGTATTGAAAACTTTCATAATTAGGAGTTTTGCTTCATAGTTGAATCCACTTTGATTCGAAATGTTCACTCTGATAAATTACAATTGCTGAATACTAAGTAGTAAGGTAAATTCATGGTGTGCTGTGCGTGGGTCCCCTTGGTGCGTTTGTGTGTTGTGTGCTGTGTGTGGGTGTGTTGTATGCGTGGGTAAGGCTCACAGGTCAGTTTCAAATAAAAAAGTAATAGCGTAAATTTTCTTGCCAATTATCCAGCTTAGTTCATCTTGCAGGGTGCTATATCTGCTGGCTATATAAACTATAAGACAGTCATTACATCTAAGCTAATGGTGATTTGGCTTTGAATATGAACTCTATAAAGCTAGTGCCAGAGACATTATGGGTATAATCCTGTTTGCTGACATTATCCTTAACTACCTTACCTATTTCATGGTGCTGATGCGCTGAGAGACCACACACACACACACACCCTTCAGGGATTGAACTTGCGACCTCTCACATTGGAGATTGGTACCAACCGAGCTAAGCCGAGTTGGTCATAGCTAAGTTAATACTTAATAGGTACAATGCAATCTAAACTAGTTTCTGGATCAAAGTTATTCTTGACGCTTCCTTGGGCCTATTTCCAGTCATGTGGTCTTCAATACATGGTATTCTCTGCACAAATTCTTATTATTTTAACTTGATACTTTATAATTGGCTACATCAACACACACACAGACACACACACACACACACACACACGAGAATAATAGAGGAAAGGTGCCATAGTCTATGGCATAAAAAAATACACCCTCTATGACTTTTTTAGATGATTGGCATCCATCACCATCATCTTTATCATCTACGATATGGATATGCTAAATGTTATGTGATTCTACCACTTTTCACTGTTGAATTAACAATGTAAAAAGTTATATTGTCGGTAAACCGTTAATTTCGCACCTACTAAATTAACGGTGAAAAAGTTGTAAAATCACATGAAATTTGGTTCATCTACATCATAGATGATAAAGATGAAGATGATGGGTGCCGTTCTTCGGGAAAAATGGTAGATGTTGTATTTTTCCTATGGAATCTTTTCTACATTATTCACTCTCTTTATATATATGAGAATAATGAAGAGAAGAAGCCGTAGGAAGCTTTTTCGTTAAGGTGGCGTCAAAAATCTATATCCTCCAATATTTTATTCGACGATCGGCACCCATCATCATCTTTATCGTCTAAGATGTGGATACACTAAGTTTCATGTGATTCTACCACTTTTCACCGTTGAATGAGCAATGTAAAAAGTTCTATTGTCGGTAAACTGTTAATTTTGCACCCACTAAATCAACGGTGAAAAAGTGGTAGAATCATTTGAAATTTGGTGTATCCACATCTTAGATGAAAATGATGGGTGCCGATGGTTGGAAAAATCGTGGATGGCGTATTTTTTCGACGCCATGGGAGGAAATTCCTTCGTATGGCACCTTGCCTCCATTATCTTATATATATATATATATATATATATATATATATATATATATATATATATAAGATATATATAGAGAGAGTAATGAAGAAAAGAGGCCCTAGAAGGCTTTTTTGTTGGTTGGTGTCAAAAATCTAAATTTTTCACGATTCTTTTCGACGATCGGCACCCATTAGCTTTATCATTTAAGATGTGGACACAATAAATTTCATGTGCTTCCACCACTTTTTCATCGTTGAATTAGCAATGTAAAAAGTTCTATTGTCGGCAAACCGTTAATTTTGCACCTACTAAATCAACTGTGAAAAGGTGATGAAATCACATGAACTTTAGTGCGTCCACACCTTACATGAGAAAGTTGATAGGTGCCGATTATCGAAAAAATCGTGAAGGGTCTAGTTTTTCGACGCCATAGGAAGAAATTCCCTTCTATGGTACCTTTCCTCCATTATTCTCTCACACACATATATAATAAAGAAAAGAGGCCATAAAAGGCTTTTTCGTAAGGTGGCACCAAAAATCTATATTCTCCATTATTTTTTTGACGATCAACACCCATCATCATCATGTTTATCATGTAAGACGTGGATACACCAAATTTCATGTGATTCCACCATTTTCACCGTTAAATTAGCAATGTAAAAAGTTCTATTGTCGGTAAACCGTTAATTTTGCACACATTAAATCAACAGTGAAAAAATGATGAATCACATGAAATTTGGTGTATCCATATTGTAACACCCTAGTTCATTTATACCAGTTCTAGTTTAAGTATTTCTTTATTTATGGTATTTTCCTGATTTATGTGTTTTGGTGCGAATAGTGTATTTGACATTTGTATTTGCATCCTACCCGATCTGCTTGCTAGAAACCCGTCTTGATTCATATTTATGATTTATCCTGACTTGATACGTGGACTCGTGCACTTTCAATTGCATACTAGCATTTTACCCGGCATCTGCATTTTTATATAAAATTTAAGTCACATAAAATAGTTTAAAAATATATTGCATGGCCTGCATGATACCCCTGACCCTGTGGTAGCATCCACGCATCTTGTTCTCGTCCCGTTCAATGAAACAGACTTGTTTGGATGGCTACGTGCACGTGCATGCATCCATTCTTGGGGGTATGCATTTTTGTTACCCGGATATCCAATTTTAATTTTGGTTGACACGTATATTAACCGTATTTTCAAACCATAATTTTAGACCCGACCCGGGGGTGTTTTGGAATATTTTTGTATTAACCAAAATATTAAATTTTTAACTAATATTATATTATTATATTTCTAACTGTTATTATATATTTATACGTTTAAAAATTTGTTTAACTGAAAAAAATATTTCCCTAACCGAACCCACCTATTCTCTCTCTCACTCCTCTCGATCTCTCTCCTCTCTCTCACTGCTCTCTTCTCTCTCTTTCTCTCTCCTCTCCTTCTTTCTCTCTCTCCCTCTCTATTTATATATTTCTTTTATAATCCCATAATTAACAGCCTCTCTCTCTCACTACTCATCTTTTTATTTTTCGCTTTCCCGCCTCCGAGTTCATGAAACCCACGCGCGCCCATCGCCTGCCCTCATCGCCGTCGACCTCGCCGCCTCTACCTCGCCCATCTCTTCCTTTCATCTCCTCCGACTTCTTCGAAATCCACAACAACCGAACCCGTCTCGTCTTCATCGCCTGAAACCCCGACCTCGTCGCCGTTTCCTCATCACCGGCGATCCCGACTTCAATCCATCATTATCCTCACCTCCACCTTATTCTCTTCTACCTCACCTTCTCTCTTTTCCCGACAACCCTGCAACCTCAGCCCATCCTCGCTGCACACCTCCTCGCCCTCGCCGCCGACGATCTCCCTCACCTCCTCACACCCTTACCACCACCACCATCTTCATCACCTCCTCCTTCCTCCTCCCTGCACTTCAGACCCGTCCCCTGCACACCCAAACCTCGCAACCAAGAACCCAGAAACCCTCGCCTGCACCCTTCACTTGCAACCTCGCCGGAAAACCCTCGACAGCCTATCATCGACATCACCCCATTGCCATCTCTTCTGAACCCTGGGCACCTAACACACTGTAAGTCTACGTTAGCGCCCCGGCAGTCTACAGACGCCAAAATGCGGAACAAAACTTTTAAACTGGCGCTATCGTATACTTTAACCCGGATCTGCCATTATTGCTAAACTAACATACTGTAAAGAGTGTAGGAAGATTGTACCGAACGATCCGAGTCCTTCGTTCTTCAACCATCATCCCACGCTCCGTTGCGGCTGCTCCGATCTCGTCGATCTCCGATCTCCTCGTCGAGGTGGCACCACATGATCGGTTCTTTAAACGGGCTCCCGCCTCTGACTCGAGGCAACTCGATCGTCAAGTTTGCTAAAAGAGACGACCAAGAATGATGTAGAGAATGAGTAGATGACTTTGTCTCACTTCGTCCAAATCCGTGGACGATCGGTTAATGAAGTTGCCGTGGAAATCGAGTGATGGAATGAAAGGGACTGTGAAATTCCATACACCGATAAATATCTATCATAACCTTTTCCAAATGAATCAAGTGTAGGAATGAGAGAGAGAGAGGAGGCTATATATATATAAAGGAGGAGGGTGAGTGTAGGAAAAGATAAGGAGGTAACCATAACCAAACATCCTTATCATAATATGAACACAAACTAAATATCTTGCAAAAAGATCTTAAGCATAACAAGAAATGGTTGATTACAAAGCATGAGTCACACGACACCTCACCCAATCTAGAACCTTCTAGAATCATCTAGAAGCATGACTCACTCTCATCCAAAAAAAGATAAATCCGTCTTTAACCGAATGTTAAAAGACGGCTGATAGAAAACTGGAAACTGGCAACTTCCAAAAGTGATCCTGAAACGAATTTCAGGACAACCCCGAAACTGTATAAATATACCCGCATTTGTATTACGACCGAATACAAATGCAACTGAGACAAAGATATTATACCTACTCAATATAATACTCGGATCCGGCTTAAACCAAAGCCGACCAGTATTATCTGCCCGAAAAATAACACGTGCGTAAACGCACGTGCATTTTCCGAACCCTGCCATAAAACCATACGGCCTCTACAACGTTTCGCCCGAACTTGGGAAACTGTCTGTGGGGGACTCTAATGACTCGTCAGCACCCTGGCAGTGGGTTTAACCACAAACCGTCAGCGGCACTAGCTATGCGTAACGGCTGCCCATGGACTGACCTCAAGGGATGCCGATGAGCGCACTCATCCGGAAAACCCTACTGAGCCTAACAGTGACAATGTATATACAGTCCGGTCCGTTCGTCTATGAGTATCGCATATCCGCCTAGGGGGCTAGTAACGTCAGACCCCCAATAGCAGTATAAGTCGTGTCGGAGTGTAGCCCAGAACGCCCTGAGATACTACTGGAATACCTACCAGTAAATCTCCTGCCTCGGCCGAGGGCTTTGCGTAATGGCTCTCCTAGACACAGCACGATCTCGCCCCCAATACCGGGAGAGACGAAACCCCTGCCGATCCGCTCACGTGCCTCCATATGGCTCGGGACTGTACCCAAAAGCTACCTGTTTGCACGACTCCTTTGAGCCGTGGTAGGGTAGAAATCAAAGCACAGTGGGAACTCACACGAGACAAATGACGACCTCAGGTCGATGAACTAACCTGTACACATGTCACCAGGGAACTGCTATCTGACGATAGGTATAGTACTAACTAGCAGATTCCCGGCGAGTCCTGTCCGGTGTACTCATAACCCAATGAGCACCTGTATACATCTTAGGTGATCCAACTGACACCAGTGGCTTGTGAGACCGGCCACCGCCCCTCGTCGGGGTCTCGACTGTACACACTAGTCTACTCCGGAGTATCGATGCCCTGTCTCGAAACTCCCACGACTAGGGACCACAATTAAGGATATGCATATAAACTACCCAACTCTCACGTATATGATCGCCATCATACAGTTGGTAGTAAAGCAAGATCCTAAGGGCTCTATCAAAGTGTAACATGCAATCAGTCACCTGAACATGTACACGACTGATAAAGGCAAGCCAGATAGCATACTATCATTTCGAGTAAGACTGTCCTACCGGGATAGGTCCTCCGCAATCATTGCAATCACGTACCTGCGATCCAATAATTGACTATGAGGGCACTATCTCCAACAATCTCCCACTTGCACTCAAGGCTAATATTGCGATGTCGACTACTCACATCCCGTGTGAAACCGAACATCCAACTCCTCTACTAATCAGTTTCACAAAGCCCGTTTGTAAAACTATTGTGTTCGAGAAATAGCCTCGGTGAGTGGATCCGCCTAGAAGTTTCTTTCTGTATCTCTCTTAATCTCAAGTTCACGGAGAAAGCCATCTCCCGAATTGAGTAGTACCTGTCTTAGAATATGTCTGGATATCTGATGGGACCTTAGTTCATAAATGAACTCCATATCCAAACTTCTTAGACTGTATGGATCACTGAACCTAATCAGTATCCAGCACCATGCCACCCACAGTATCCTCTGGAACCACCTGTCCATAATACTGTCCTTCGTCAGAAGGAAAACTAAAACTCTGACAATCACTCTGTCATCCATGTCACCTTTGAAGCCTGGAATGATAACCGTCTCCCGAAAGAGGCTGCCGTTATCAAATCCATAGAACATGTACTAATGTTCTAAAACTGCTTCCTTATGTTTCTCCAGGATTGGATTAATACAAACTTATTGCATCTAGTGCAAAACCAACATTTGGTGTGGTACTTGACATCTCATGATTGACTCAATTGCCTAAGCAAGTGATCTGCCAATCATGCACATCCCTCTCCCCTTTAGTCTATACGACACCTTTAGAGAGGGTGACTTCATCACCTGCAGGTACACCACCATGCTAGGAGTCATCTATTCTAAAAACCATTAGAATACTGTCAAAGTACCCACATTGGGAAACTACCCAAATCCAGATCTATAACCATAGATCTAGAAACCAGAATGTCAAATATTATATCCATATCCTGTCTGGAGAAACAACTGTGTGACGACCACAGTACAACCGATCGTAGTATAGGAATTTTACTTCCCACTCTGTGTATGTCATCTAGATACCATGACATCACGCCCTACTACCTTCTTAACTGATCCATCCCCTATTCTGATTGAAGTCAAACCCATGACTGTCACATCAAAATTAGATGATCTATCTCCGCTATAACTGCTCAAGTCTATAAATAGATATAAGCATCTTGCCTACTATGCTTCCGCTGCTCCCACTGACTACGACAACCCTCCTACCGGGTCTCATATCCTGGAACAACAGTAGTGTCAAGTCTGGGTAGATAAGAACCTCCCTGTCACCGTCCTTGAGCCTACCGAAGTACCTCTCGGGTGTCTGAGGTTACCTACCATACCTGCGGAGTGGCTATTGGAATGTCAAACCTGATCGAATATATAGGTCCTATTAAATTTTCCGTAATCGTTCGCGGTTCTGGAATCACTTCCAGTTCTACCATACTCCCACTACTGTTTTCTGAAAAAGATCCATTTTTACTAAAACTGTGGCGAGTCAAGAACAATATCACTATTGATCTTCCAAATGGTAGAATATCAACCCTCGTCATAGCCAGGGTCAACCCACAAACAGCCATTACAGAAACGTGCCCTGAGTTATCCAGTGTCTGGTTTTAATCATAAGCTGGACAACTCCCCGTACCTTAATTTCTTTTAAGGTACGATCCATTCTATATCCAATACAGAAACTTTGGCACTTATTTAATTGGAACCAGATTCAATCCATGCAGCTGTCTCCAGTGCATATCAACTTAATGGAAAGAGGCTAATCAGCATTACTCAACTTAGGAATCCATCCAATTATGAGTAACCTGAAAGAGAAACACGTTTCTCAAAACCATCACTATCATCTGAATACCAATCACAAGAATCTACATCTTCGATCTCTTTGAAGAATCCCGATACTTGTGACACCTGGTTCTCTACTTTATTCTTATACCCACAACTTCTCAAAACTTAGACCTTGTATTTCTACGAAACACTTGTCTAAATATTAGAGAAATTATAAGTAAACAGAACATAGTACGAGGACCTACCCCTTTGTCCTGATGGACACTGGACAACATACAATACTCTGTATAAGTCCGCTGAGTTAAACAACTCATAACCTGTGCGTTGTAGGTGGAAAACTGTACCCTGGCGATTTCCTCAAATATCACCAATTACAACGAATTCCGATATAATGAGGATGATCACCTAATTCCCAATATCTTACTCCCACTCATCATCTGTAAAACCATACAGATATGAGAATGAAACCTGGTAAATACATACCCTTGGAGTAAGTGTCTAATCGGGAAAACAGTTTTTCTTTAACAATGCACTGAAACATGAAAATGTTTCGTAGGGGTATCCTGATATTCATAGCAATGCCTCTTCCATAATCCAATTCATGACTTCAACCGTATATTTTATTGCCATCTCTCCAAATCCCTTTATTTGTCTTTAGTCGTTACCTTCTGTACACCATCGTTAGGCTAACTGGTTTTCTTCCTTCCCTACCGTTCGGCACCAGCCTATGGTTTGGAAGAAGACTATCCGGTAAGCATAATAGGTGTACCCTCCTAAACCAAGGAGTACTCGCAACTGAGAGAAGGTGATGATAAAAGACAACTGAATAATACCTTATTCTTTTAAAGGTGAAATAGGAGCGGCGATGAAGTACGCGGTTTTGGTCGTGAATGATATCAGTCGCAATTTACTTTGCCCTCTTTCTAATCCCTTTATTTTGTCTTTACATATTACCTTCTGCACACCCTGCTTAGGCTAATTGGTTTTCTTCATTCCCTACCTTTCGGCACCAGCCTATGGTTTGGAAGAAGACTATCTAATAAGCGTAATAGGTGTACTCTCCTAAACCAAGGAGCTCTCGCAACCTGAGAGAAGGTGATAATAAAAGACAACTGAATAAACCAATTCTATTTCTCCTGAACCTGGATCCATCCCCGAAGAAGTCCCTTCGAGTTCGTATATAACCATACGATGGATCTATCCAATGGAAGTGGATATCCGTAGTAATACGGGTGTTCTGAGAAATGCAAAGGGTAAAAGAAGGAGTGGCAATGACTTATGCAACTCAGACAATCCAAAAGCCAGTATTTTAAGAAGGTTCGGTCAACCTGGTCACTGAGTCATAGTCTAGGGTCGGTCAAAGGTCGCTGCCAAAGAGAGAGAGAGAAAAGAAACACTCTGCGTGCACTCTAACCTAGATCAGAATGGTCATCATTTTATCTAATCCGGAAACCTCCCACTGTCCTGTCAAATTCTCCTCCAAACCTAAAGAAGAATCAATCGGGATCACCCGAAGAGTAAACCAACTCATCAGTGGGAATCAGGATCCAACTTTCATCGCATGATAACGTGATGGAATGCATCCACGTTACTCATACTCCAGAAGGTATGCGCATACTCGGCAAGTTTCAGTTTCTTTAGAAACTCCTGATATGATTTTTGCCCCATGCTCTTATAACCTTGGCTTTGGTCAAAGTGTCATAAGTCACATGCCAAGTTCTACCCGTCACTATCTTGTCAATTTGAACCCACCCGCACATGCCCCTGACTTTGGCCAATCGGCAGAACGACTGTCCCAAACTAACTCATCTATCTATGCAACAATTGAATACCCAGCAGCTACCAAACACTATGCCTTAACTTTGGCTAAAATGCATAGCTTGAATACTACTAAATACCCAAAAGAAGTGACGGAGGGCTACGGCTGGTTTTTGGCGAAAAACCTTTAGCGTAGTGAACTTGATATCGCTGAAGGAACCTGATAGCTTTTTTAAAATATAGTGGCGAAAACCTTTTGCTAAAGAGGTCACTCCCGGTAAAGGGATCTCGGCTCTTTCCTCGTGGAATGAGGTGCAGGATATTCCACTGAATACCGCTATGCAAAGCAACTTGTAATCGACTATAGTGAAGTTATTACGCTGACGCAAACTTCTGCCCAAGGGGTCAGTCCCGGTGAAGGGATATCAGCCCTTGCCCCGTCGAATGAGGTGCAGGATATTCCACTGAATACCGCTATGCATAACAAAAGGAAACGTCTTTGTAACAACACTTTTTAAATTTGTTCCAACAACTCAAACAGGTTTGTTTTACTTTGCATTGATCAGAATCAACGCAGTCCCATCAATCAATCACACCAGAAAAGAACGAAAATAAAATGTACGTATATGTCATCCGCATTCGTCACTGGGTCCCGTCATCACCCGTTAGGTTACTTAACTAACGACAGAGCGGGGACTGGACTAGCGCGGGTGTAAAACATATACAACATCTAATAGTATATAAGCCAATATACATAATCGCTCCAGGCGTGATAATATGCAACATTACAGAAAAGTAATAAGCATCACAGAACAATACAGATATCTGGGATCCCCGAGTTTCACAGAGCCGCTGCTGAAACCCGACGTTCCCCTGTCGTGTGGATAGCCTGTGCAATGAAACCTAGACCCCTACGGGTGCGGCAAGTTACTCGCCAAAACCTGAAGCGAGGCAGTCCCCTACAGCATAGTGAATGGAACACCCGGCACTTCACGGAATCCGGTAAATTGAGCACCCCTCCTTGGGTCAACCTGTACCCCCTACGAGTGCGGCGAATAGTCTGCCAATTCTGAAGTGGGGCCCCTCTGCCTCTCAAAGCCATGAGATGCGGAGCCGTTGCTTTCCCGAACCCGGCTATCCGTGCACTCCGTCTCGGGGCAAAACCTAGTACAGTAATGAAAAATAGTACAATAGGTACATCGACCGCAACCTGGTCGTGCCCCAAAAGAATATTATACAACAGGCAGTGACGGCAGTCCACAAGTTGGACGCTCGCCCCGCAATATCAAATGTACAAATAAATTCAAACTGTACTATCATTGCACACTGCTATCCACCACGACAAATCCGCAACATCACAGCACAACACAGAACATCAACGCGAATGTCACGTTCGCAAACCCGTCTAAAAGAACTATAGCAATCAGACGCAGTTTACCGATCAAATGACATTCCCGGTCGGAGATATAATGTAAGCACTGTAAACTAACGTGTTTAAATTTCGATCGACCAAAGACCAAATTTCAAAAAGTGGGCCCCACTGCTTACTGGTGAACAGTAACAAAACCTGGGCCAAAAATATATATACCAAAAACCCCAAAAGCCCACAGAGAACCAACTGACAAAATTTGGGAGCACGTGCTCCTCACGTGGCCGCGGTTGCGCGGCCAAACCATGGGTTTGGCCGCTCTTCCGCGGCAGCTTGGAGGGATCACGACCCCAAATTTCGTCGTAGTTCTTAGAAAACCCTGCTCTGATTTTTAAGATATACAGAAATCAATTTTGACACCGTTTAAAATCAACAGAAACTGTCGGCTAGGATTTTTGCAGTTTTCGATTTTCGGTCGGATCGATGTTTTAAACGCGTTAGCACAAGTTAGTATAGCAAAATGGTGAGGCTCTGATACCACTGTAAGTCTACGTTAGCGCCCCGGCAGTCTACAGACGCCAAAATGCGGAACAAAACTTTTAAACTGGCGCTATCGTATACTTTAACCCGGATCTGCCATTATTGCTAAACTAACATACTGTAAAGAGTGTAGGAAGATTGTACCGAACGATCCGAGTCCTTCGTTCTTCAACCATCATCCCACGCTCCGTTGCGGCTGCTCCGATCTCGTCGATCTCCGATCTCCTCGTCGAGGTGGCACCACATGATCGGTTCTTTAAACGGGCTCCCGCCTCTGACTCGAGGCAACTCGATCGTCAAGTTTGCTAAAAGAGACGACCAAGAATGATGTAGAGAATGAGTAGATGACTTTGTCTCACTTCGTCCAAATCCGTGGACGATCGGTTAATGAAGTTGCCGTGGAAATCGAGTGATGGAATGAAAGGGACTGTGAAATTCCATACACCGATAAATATCTATCATAACCTTTTCCAAATGAATCAAGTGTAGGAATGAGAGAGAGAGAGGAGGCTATATATATATAAAGGAGGAGGGTGAGTGTAGGAAAAGATAAGGAGGTAACCATAACCAAACATCCTTATCATAATATGAACACAAACTAAATATCTTGCAAAAAGATCTTAAGCATAACAAGAAATGGTTGATTACAAAGCATGAGTCACACGACACCTCACCCAATCTAGAACCTTCTAGAATCATCTAGAAGCATGACTCACTCTCATCCAAAAAAAGATAAATCCGTCTTTAACCGAATGTTAAAAGACGGCTGATAGAAAACTGGAAACTGGCAACTTCCAAAAGTGATCCTGAAACGAATTTCAGGACAACCCCGAAACTGTATAAATATACCCGCATTTGTATTACGACCGAATACAAATGCAACTGAGACAAAGATATTATACCTACTCAATATAATACTCGGATCCGGCTTAAACCAAAGCCGACCAGTATTATCTGCCCGAAAAATAACACGTGCGTAAACGCACGTGCATTTTCCGAACCCTGCCATAAAACCATACGGCCTCTACAACGTTTCGCCCGAACTTGGGAAACTGTCTGTGGGGGACTCTAATGACTCGTCAGCACCCTGGCAGTGGGTTTAACCACAAACCGTCAGCGGCACTAGCTATGCGTAACGGCTGCCCATGGACTGACCTCAAGGGATGCCGATGAGCGCACTCATCCGGAAAACCCTACTGAGCCTAACAGTGACAATGTATATACAGTCCGGTCCGTTCGTCTATGAGTATCGCATATCCGCCTAGGGGGCTAGTAACGTCAGACCCCCAATAGCAGTATAAGTCGTGTCGGAGTGTAGCCCAGAACGCCCTGAGATACTACTGGAATACCTACCAGTAAATCTCCTGCCTCGGCCGAGGGCTTTGCGTAATGGCTCTCCTAGACACAGCACGATCTCGCCCCCAATACCGGGAGAGACGAAACCCCTGCCGATCCGCTCACGTGCCTCCATATGGCTCGGGACTGTACCCAAAAGCTACCTGTTTGCACGACTCCTTTGAGCCGTGGTAGGGTAGAAATCAAAGCACAGTGGGAACTCACACGAGACAAATGACGACCTCAGGTCGATGAACTAACCTGTACACATGTCACCAGGGAACTGCTATCTGACGATAGGTATAGTACTAACTAGCAGATTCCCGGCGAGTCCTGTCCGGTGTACTCATAACCCAATGAGCACCTGTATACATCTTAGGTGATCCAACTGACACCAGTGGCTTGTGAGACCGGCCACCGCCTCTCGTCGGGGTCTCGACTGTACACACTAGTCTACTCCGGAGTATCGATGCCCTGTCTCGAAACTCCCACGACTAGGGACCACAATTAAGGATATGCATATAAACTACCCAACTCTCACGTATATGATCGCCATCATACAGTTGGTAGTAAAGCAAGATCCTAAGGGCTCTATCAAAGTGTAACATGCAATCAGTCACCTGAACATGTACACGACTGATAAAGGCAAGCCAGATAGCATACTATCATTTCGAGTAAGACTGTCCTACCGGGATAGGTCCTCCGCAATCATTGCAATCACGTACCTGCGATCCAATAATTGACTATGAGGGCACTATCTCCAACACACACAGCCCTCTTCTTCTTTCCCTTCTTCTTCTTCTTCCTTCTCCTCTCTTTCTTGATTTCTTGTTCTTTCCGGTCATCCGCCGGAGCCGTGACCGTCGCTGCCGTTCCAGACGACCCAGTGGACGTATCTTACCTGCGTGATCACCCTCTTGCATTGTTTGGACCCGTCCCGTGTGCCGTGCGTGCGTTGTGTCGTTTTACCGACGTCGGACGTGCCGCGTGTATCCGTATCGTGATCTATTGAGGCAAGTTTATCTTGCTACATGCTATGTTACTGTATTTATATCTATTTGATTAAATATAACACTTGTATTTTAAATCATGCATCCCATGTTTAATTTTATAGTCTTACGACATCTGTATGCATCCGTACAAGTTATTTCACATCTAGTGCATGCAAACCTATCTTGTTACATACTATATGACAATATACCGCACCCAATGGAATATTTACATCTTATATTGTTTAGTTGTACATCCTGCATTTACCAGTTTATCATTTTACTGTTATATGACGTCCGTGTGCATTCGTATCATTATTTACATGTCTAGTCGCATGCAAAATCATCTTGCTACGTGCTAAGTATAGTATTATGCATCCATATGAGTAAAATGTTACCCGTTTATCACATTGTACATCCATACTAAAGTTTTACTGTTTTCGGATACCCGTTTGCATCCATATCATTTAAAATATATATAATTGCATCTATATATCACATTAATTCATATTATTATTGTAGTAACACCCATGATTAATAAAGTGCATCCTAATTAGTATTGAAACTGTAAATGTAACCCCTAATCGATATTTGTGCATCCATACCATTAATTCTATGTCTATTCGCATACCATGTCACATTATTACGTATTGTTGTTATATTGACACCTCATGCTTGATATTGTGCATCCTACTTAATCATGATGTAACCCTGATCGATAATTGTGGATCCATGCTTTGATTTGTGCACCCGTAACTGCTACAGTTTATTATGAGCATCTGCTTGATACCTGTGCACTACCTGACATGACCTGATACACCACTACTTGACATGACTTGATACATGTACACTACCTAACATGACCTGATATATCCCTACTTGACATGTTACTTGACTCTGTTTCTAATGCCGACAATCCTGACATGTTGTCCCGATGGACATATCCTGTTGTCTGTATAGACACACCTGTTCCTACTTGATCCTGAGTTGGCATTAGTTTCAAATTTATCAATACCTGACTTGAATACATAACTTGGGGGTAAGAGGAAATCAATGATAAAACTTGACTTGTAACTCAACAGTTCGACGCTTATACTGATCAGTTTTGGGGGCTAGGCCAGTCCCGGAATGATGTTGTTGACATCATTCGTCTGTACATGTTTCCTGTTTGTGCTTACCGGCACGTCTCGGATTCAGCCCTGAGAGTCTGGACCGTGGTCCCGGGTACGTACGGGATGCTATTGAGTTACATAGACGATTTATTAAATTGATTTAAAAAACTTGAGAGTAGTTAATCCAGTATTTAGTTCAGATTACTCATCGCACGTCACATGTGCTTATACTCTTCACTGTTCCTTATTCGTGTTACTGTAATACTTTTACTACTGTTCATACTCATGCCTGCATATCCTGTTATCTCCTAATTATTTTATTGTTGATATTATGACGCACTGATGTCTGGGTTTTGCATGGCCCAGATCCTCTACCTTTGCAGCTGACCGATCAGGAGTATTTCAGTATACAGGCCGAGCAATGAAGACCTGTTAGTATTTTAGTTTAGTTTTCTTCCAACATTTTCATTTCTGATGTGAGCCCGTATGTGGGACGTACATTCCAGATTATTATTGTTTATTGGATTTATTGCTTCCGCATAATATTTCTTGACTCGTTATTACTGGCTCATGGATATGTACTAGATAGTTTATTTTATTTCTACTGTTCTTGATATCTCTAGACAGCCGTAATGTGACTGTGGAGGGATGTTTCTATCCACAGGTAGCATGGTTGGCTGTCACGTGCCTATTTTAACGCACTCTGGGAAGCGGGGCGTGACACATATCTTACATGATGATGATTGTGGGTATCGATCGTTGAAAAAACCGTGGAGGATATATTTTTAAGACGCCATAGGAGTAAATTCCCTCATATGGTACCTTTCTTCCATTATTCCTATATATATATATATATATATATATATATATATATAGAGAGAGAGAGAGAGAGAGAGAGAGAGAGAATAATGAAGAAGAGGCCTTCGGAGGCTTCTTCGTTAGGCGGCGTAAAAAAGTACACACTTTACGATTTTTTCGACAATTGGTACCCATCATCATCCTCGTTATCATGTAAGATATGGATACACCAAATTTCTTGTGATCCCACCACTTTTTTACTGTTGAATTAGCAATGTAAAAGAGTTCTATTGTCGGCAAACCATTAATTTTGCACCCACGAAATCAACGGTGAAAAAATGATGGAATAACATGAAATTCGATTTATCCACATTTTACATGATAATGATGATGATGTCGGATGCCAATCGTCGAAAAAAATCATGGAGGTTGTATTTTTTCGACGCCATAGGAGGAAATTCCCTCTTATGGCACTTCTCCTCCATTATTATCATATATATACGGGTATTGTTAATTTACTCGCATGGTATAACCGGCTTAGTTATGCCATGCGGATAATTACACCATTTGTCCTTAATTTATGGATAAAATAGGATCACTTTTTATCATTTACTAGAAGAGAAGGCAGAAAATCTTGTAATTAATGAGGCAATTGATTAATACAAATCTCATGGGATATTTACAAGGTTCTCTTCCATCTCTCTCATTGTAAATGACAAAAAATAACCCTACTTTATCTAAGAATGAATGTAAATGGCGTAATTATCTAGAGGGCATAACTAAATTGGTTATGCCTCTATATATATATGTGGGCTTGAAACGGAAATCATAAATAATGAAACAAATCTCCATTTTCTTATAACACGAGAGCAAGGAATTAGAGAAACCTTTAGGGAAAGGCATAAGATGATTTCATGTAAAACGATAGGAAATAAGTGTCATATGGACAATTAGGGTATCCCAGTCTTCGCGAGCTGCACAACCACTGCAGCTTTATATATATATATATATATGGGCTTGAAACGAAAATAATAAATAATTAAATAAATCTCCATTTTCCTGTGACATAAGAGGAGCAAGGAATCAGAAAAACCTTTAGGGAGAGGGATCGGATGATTTCAACTAAAACGATAGGAAACAAGTGTTATTAGGATATCCTAGTCATAGCGAGTTGCACAACTACTGTAACTTTATATATCTAAAAGAAAAGCCGAGATAAATAAAAATCAAATAAATTTCCTAGTAATAACTATAGATAAAGGAGAAATAGAGTTGCAACCTCATATATTAGAAAAAACATCCAAGTTCCCATATAAATTAGAAGACTCTAAGCAACTTCAAAGATTTCTAGGGTGTTTGAATTATGCAGAAAATTTTATCGAAAATCTAACCTTTTACGGACAAAATTTACAAAAGAAGTTGAGAAAAAATTATAAATGGCAGTGGACAGAGAAAGATACGAATGACATGTTAAAAATAAAAGAAACTTGTAAAAAAATGCATAAACTTAATATACCCTTAGAAGATGATGAATTGGTAATTGAAAATAATACCTCAGATTCGTACTGGAGAGTAATATTAATTTGTAAAAGGGATAAGATAGAAAGAATGTGTAGGTGCAAATCTGGTACTTTTAAAGAAAGTGAAAAAATTACCATAGTAATTATAAAGAATTACTAGCAATAAAATTAGTTATAAAAACTTTCGAAATATATTTAAATAAACCATTCTATGTTAGAACCGATAGCATCACCGCCGCAGTAAGAATTAAAAATAAAATTGCAGACAGTGAGCCGAACAATAGATTGATTAGATGTCAAGGATGATTTAGTCATTATAATTTTATTATTTCTCATATTGCAGGAAAAAGGAATATTCTAGCATTCTTTAATCAGAGAAACGGCTGAAATGAATATAGATATTTCTTCGATAAAAATGACAAGTAAAGAGATACAAGAAATACAAAGAAACATGAAATCAACACATTACCTAATTTCAAGAACTCTATATTAATCATGATTCTCATACAAAGAAATTAATTAAAAGAAGGGAGAAAGGAGTAACCTTTATAATCATATATCTGAAGCAAATGTTGCATGAACAAGGTATCGGAGCCGTCGTCGATGAGAAGCACCCTTAGGCCTCTCGGGAATTTAGACATGATCTATTTCGTCGAGAATTATAACCACAACGAAGAAATTAATTAAAAATTAAAGGGAACAAATCAATGGTGATGAGGTTGATTAACTTGATTGGAGGAAGGAGCGTTATATATATAGTTATAGTGATAATGAGGGTTGAGATTTGGTAATTTGGAAAGAAAATCAATGATGAGAGTTTTTTTATTTCCAAATTAAGGAGTGAAGATTATGAAAGTTTTTGGACTTAAACCGAGTTGTGATAAGAGTGTTGTATATCTGTTGTATGCTGGGGTTTATTCTTGATTTATATTGTTATCTCAAAACCGAGAGAAGTCGATCGTGTATTATAAAATTCACATATCTGATTTCAACACTTGATAATATTGGATAAAAAAACATGAAATCAACACATTACCTAATTTCAAAAATTCTGCATTAATCATGATTCTCATATAAAGAAATTAATTAAAAGAAGGAAGAAAGGATTAACCTTTATAATCACATATCTGAAGCAAGTGTTGTATGAACAAAGTATCGGAGCCGTCGTCGATGAGAAGCACCCTTAGGCCTTTCGGGAACTTAGACATGATCGATTTCACCGAGAATTATAACCACAATGAAGAAATTAATTACAAATTAAAGGGAACAAATCAATGGTGATGAGATTGATTAACTTAATTGGAGGAAGGTGCATTATTATATATATAGTGATAATGAGGGTTAAGATTTGGTAATTTGGAAAGAAAATCAATGACGGGAGTTTCTTGTTTCCAAATTAAGGAATGAAGATTATGAAAGTTTTTGGACTTAAACCGAGTTGTTATAAGAGTGTTGTATGTCTGGGGTATGCTAGGGTTTATTCTTGATTTATATTGTTATTTCAAAACCAAGAAAAGTCGACCGCGTGTTATAAAATTCACGGTAAATTGTCAAAAAACCCAACCAGACTTTCCCGCTGATAAAAAACCCTTGGCTTTGAGAGGATTGTCAACCCCCCTCGGAAAATTTTCATGCAGATGCTGAATAGTTGCGTACTATATCTATTTAGGTCATACCTATCGCATGCAACTGTATAGATATCACATAATAACTGGATATAGCAAGCAACTATGCAAATACCATAGGCAGGGTTTTCTCGACAATTGAAATCTTATTGAGGGGGGTTTTGACAAGCCACTTAGGCATGTGGGTTTTCTATCTGCAGGAAAATCTGCTTGTTTTTTTTTGTCAATTTACCCTAAAATTCAACCAAAAAAGTAAAAATAATTTTTTTTAATCAATGGGCAGCAAAATATAAAAATAAATTTTACCAAAAAATAAAGTCTTCACCAAATCCAAAATCCTTAAACAAATCCATCTTCCCCAACATTGGGGATGCCATGTCTCTTCTGTCTTCGCTCTCTTTTTAGGGAAACCTTCTCTCTCTCCCCCTCAATTTTCCTCAATGGGAAGAAAGTCAAGCGATCCAAGCGCCACCTGCAGCCGCCAGGCGCTCCTCCTCCTCGTTGCCTTCATCTCCTGCACCTTGGCCTACATGGCTTTCTCCTTTACTCTCTAAAACCCTTTCTCCGATCCAAAGATTGAAACTTTGATCCAAAATCGAGCAATTAGGTCTTCGATTCTTCAAGAAGGTGGAGAGGAAGAGGATGCAGAAGAAGATGAGTGCTGCAGAGGGGTGGAACAGCTGGAGCTGTGGGGCTCAGCAGTGAAATGGGGAACAGATCACAAGTTCAATTCTTCAGTGGAGTGTTGCAGAGCTTGTAAGGCCATGTGTGGGTGTGATTCTTGGGTCTTTTGTGGGGATAGGGACAGGTGTGGGGAGAAATTTGGAGAGGTATGCTCTTTTTCTTTTTCCCTTTCTTTTTTGTCGATTTTTTTGTTGAAATTAGGCGATTTGGAGAAATGGGTATGAAGTGAATTGATGACATGCAATTTGACAATTGCTGTTAGTTGACTAGTTTGGGTGATATATGTGGTTAAATTTGTTTTCTTTTATGTTGATTAGGGTTAGTGGAAATTGGAAAATAGCAGGAACTTTTGGTAAATTTTGGTGCATGTTCTTGCTCTTCATTCCTTGATAATTTTACTTTATCAAGGAGATGGGGTTTGTTCTAAATTGTGGTGCATGTTTCTTTTCAACTATCATTTGTTTAATAGAGGTGATTTTAATTTGACAATCGTTGTTAGATGACCGCTCTTGGTACTATCAATGGTAAATTTTGGTGCATGTTTCTGCCATTACCTATGAATCTTATGTGATCGGCGAAATGGGTGTTGGGGAAGGATTCTCTAGGAATCGGCAATGAAATCATACACTTAACAATTTTACTAGTTTACCAAATATTATATAATGCCTGCAGTAATTAATTACACCAGCTTAAAGACTTCCAAAAATCTTCTATTGATAGATCTACAACGCTACCACTAGATGAGTTGTGGACATTGAGAATCTGGTGAAGTGAGTCACCATCATCATCATCACCATCATCATCATCATATATCCTGATGTCACCTTCCGAGCTTGTAGGTATCATCATAAGCCTATAAGAGAGATGATGGCTTAGCAGTAGATTGTTGTATCATGTGCTCTTGGTAGGTGAATTAAAGAATATAGAAACCAAAGATATGATTTTGGTTTGACATGCATCTAGTTTCATTTGAGGGAAAAAGGTTTAATAAATGAAAGGTAGATGGAGGAGAAGAAGAGTCATGGAGATATTGAGGAGGTCCAGGAGGAGATGGGATTTCGTTTTCTTATGTCTATTTGCTGTTGAGGAGATATGAGGAGGAGGAGAGGAAGAAGGAGACGATTGGTTAAGGGCAAGGAAGTCATTAAACTGTTAGTCTAACCCTGGTTAACTTAACCAACCTATTAAACTAACACCTTACTAACTGGTGGACTTTTTTAGTTATGGAGAAGACCTGGGTGTCTTTTTTAGAAATATTAGGTTTTGGGGTTTTTTTTTATTTTTATATAAATACTAAAGATTTGGGGGTCCAAAATAAAAAAAATTCTTTCCAATAATGTGACAATGAAAATGAAGTCTTTAAAAGGAGTACCTTGTAGCTTTTCAACCATTCAGCGAGCTCATGCATTTTGAAGAATGTTCTAAAAACTATCAGACCCTTATGCTTTCTGTTTTAGAACTTTTGATCTGATATGTGGAACCATTTCATACCAAAACGGTGTATTGGGCGTTCCGAAGAATAATTGCAACATGAGCATATTTCCAATTCATATTAATTACAAAAAGATAGTTCTTAAATGTTTTAATAGCTGGCTGTTTCATCACCAGACATATCCTCTATAGCATAATAATTAAAAGCAGTTTATGTAATTCAAAATAGCTAGTAATGAAATCTTAGCCTTTGAAAATAGCTATTTGTTCTATCCATTTTGTATTTTGTTCCATCTCAACAATTTTAAGAAGCCTACCCATACCGTTCCTCATTCCATAGCAGTAGTATACCACATGTCAGTTTTCTTTTCACCCACCGTCATGTTCCGTGTTTTAGGGAACCTTGGTTCCATCAACTGTGAACATAATTCATTATTTTTTATTTGAGAGAATTGTAACTTAACAAGTGCAAGTGCAGCCGTTCTGAAAGGGGCTTCGAAATAAGGATATACTTATTTATGCTTTGATTATCGAAGAACATTGATAAGATAATACTTTTTAAACTTGCTGGGTGTGTGAATTCTGGTTATTTGTTCGACTTCAGTGCTGGTTGAAGAAACAAAGGATGTCCTATTTCCTGCTTTGCAAATGTCTGGGGAAAAGGTTATCTGGACTTCTGGGCTTATATTTGGAAAAGGAGAGGTATGTACATTTGTGGATTTCATAGTATTCTTTTGAATCAATGAAATTTCATGTAGACCCTTGCATGTTTCATTTGGTTTAATGTGTCTAAACTATACTGAAATAAGCACTGGGAATGCTCCCATATCTACATTATTGTGATTATTGTTAACTGTGTATGCTCACGTATCTGCATCATACAAAATTCATGCAATTGATTATTCTATTATTTTTTGATATCGCTCTTATTCATCCTTGTAACATTAATGCACGCCCCTTTATTGGCCATAGTTAACTTGGCCTTGGAATTTGGCTCAAGGATTGCTGATAAGATGCAAGCTAGCTATAACATATGGTTAACCTGTATTGAAAACTTTCATAATTAGGAGTTTTGCTTCATAGTTGAATCCACTTTGATTCGAAATGTTCACTCTGTGATAAATTACAATTGCTGAATACTAAGTAGTAAGGTAAATTCATGGTGTGCTGTGCGTGGGTCCCCTTGGTGCGTTTGTGTGTTGTGTGCTGTGTGTGGGTGTGTTGTATGCGTGGGTAAGGCTCACAGGTCAGTTCCAAATAAAAAAGTAATAGCGTAAATTTTCTTGCCAATTATCCAGCTTAGTTCATCTTGCAGGGTGCTATATCTGCTGGCTATATAAACTATAAGACAGTCATTACATCTAAGCTAATGGTGATTTGGCTTTGAATATGAACTCTATAAAGCTAGTGCCAGAGACATTATGGGTATAATCCTGTTTGCTGACATTATCCTTAACTACCTTACCTATTTCATGGTGCTGATGCGCTGAGAGACCCCACACACACACACACAGACACACTTCGGGGTTTGAACTTGTGACCTCTCATATTTGAGATGGGTACCAACCGAGCTAAGCCGAGTTGGTCATAGCTAAGTTAATACTTAATAGGTACAATGCAATCTAAACTAGTTTCTGGATCAAAATTATTCTTGATGCTTCCTTGGGCCTATTTCCAGTCATGTGGTCTTCAATACATGATATTCTCAGCACAGATTCTTATTATTTTAAATTGATACTTGATAATTGGCTACATGAACACACACGCACGCGTGAGAATAATAGAGGAAAGGTGCCATGGGAGGAAATTTCCTCCTATGGCGTCAAAAAAATACACCCTTTATGACTTTTTTTGATGATTGGCGTCCATCACCATCATCTTTATCATCTACGATATGGATATGCTAAACTTATGTGATTCTACCACTTTTCACTGTTGAATTAACAATGTAAAAAGTTAAATTGTCGGTAAACCGTTAATTTCGCACCCATTAAATCAACGGTGAAAAGTTGTAAAATCACATGAAATATGGAAGATGAAGATGATGGGTGCCGATCGTCTTGAAAAACGGTGGATGTTGTATTTTTTGATGCCATCGGAGGAAATCCTCTCCTATGGAATCTTTTCTACATTATTCATTCTCTCTTTATATATATGAGAATAATGAAGAAAAGAAGCCGTAGGAGGATTTTTCGTTAAAGTGGCGTCAAAAATCTATATCCTCCAATATTTTATTCGACGATCGGCACCCATCATCATCATCTTCATCGTTTAAGATGTGGATACACTGAGTTTCATGTGATTCTACCACTTTTTCACCGTTGAATGAGCAATGTAAAAAGTTCTATTATCGGTAAACTGTTAATTTTGCACCCACTAAATCAACGTTGAAAAAGTGGTAGAATCATATGAAATTTGGTGTATCCACATCTTAGATGATAAAGATGAAAATGATGGGTGCCGATGGTTGGAAAAAATCGTGGATGGCGTATTTTTTCGACGCCACGGGAGGAAATTCCTTCCTATGGCACCTTTCCTCTTATATATATATATATATATATATATATATATATATATATATATATATATATATGCGATATAGAGAGAGAGAGAGTAATGAAGAAAAGAGGCCTTAGAAGATTTTTTCGTTAGGTGGCGTCAAAAATCTAAATTCTTCACGATTTCTTTCGACGATCGGCACACATCATCTTTGGCATGTAAGATGTGGATACAATAAATTTCATGTGCTTCCACCACTTTTTCACCGTTGAATAAGTAATGTAAAAAGTTATATTTTCGGCAAACTGTTAATTTTGCACCTACTAAATCAACTGTGAAAAGGTGATGGAATCACATGAAATTTACTGCGTCCACACCTTACATGAGAAGGATGATCATAGATGTCGATCGTTGAAAAAATCATGGAGGACTTAGTTTTTCGACGCCATAGGAGGAAATTTCCTCCCATGGTACATTTCTTCCATTATTCTCTCTCACATACATATATAATGAAGAAAAGAGGCTATAAGAGGCTTTTTCGTAAGGTGGCGCCAAAAATCTATATTCTCCACAAATTTTTTTGGCAATCAGCACCCATCATCATCATCTTTATCATGTAAGGCGTGGATACACCAAATTTCATGCGATTCCACCATTTTCACCGTTAAATTAGCAATGTAAAAAGTTCTATTGTCGGTAAACCGTTAATTTTGCACACTCTAAATCAACGGTGAAAAATGTGGAATTATATGAAATTTAGTGTATCCACATCTTACATGATGATGATTGTGGGTATCGATCATTGAAAAAACCGAGGGTATATTTTTAAGACGCCATAGGAGGAAATTCCCTCCATGGCACCTTTCTTTCATTATTCTTATATATATAGAGAGAGAATAATGAAGAAAAGTGGCCTTCGAAAGCTTCTTCGTTAGGCGGCGTAAAAAAAGTACACACTCTACGATTTTATTCGACAATCGGTACCCATCATCATCATCATCGTTATCATGTAAGATGTGGATACACCAAATTTCTTGCGATTCCACCACTTTTTTTACCGTTTAATTAGCAATGTAAAATAGTTCTATTGTCGATGAACCATTAATTTTGCACCCACGAAATCAACGGTGAAAAAGTGATGGAATAACATGAAATTTGGTGTATCCACATCTTACATGATAACGATGATGATGTTGGATGCCAATCGTCGAAAAAATCATGGAGGTTATATTTTTTTGACGCCATAGGAGAAAATTCCCTCTTATGGCACCTCTCCTCCATTATTCTCATATATATATATATATATATGTATGTATGTATGTATATGGGTATTGCTAATTTAGTATAACCGGCTTAGTTATGCCATGCGGATAATTACACCATTTATCCTAATTTCATAGATAAAGTAGGACCACTTTTTGTCATTTACAACTAGAGAAGGTAGAAAATCTTGTAATTAATGAGGCAATTGAGTAATACAAATCTCATGGGATATTTACAAGATTCTCTTCTCTCTGATTGTAAATGACAAAAAATAACCCTACTTTATCTGAGAATGAAATGTAAATGGTGTAATTATCCACATGACATAACTAAACTAGTTATGCCCCTATGTATATATGTGGGCTTGAAACGGAAATCATAAATAATGAAATAAATCTCTAGTTTCTTATGACACGAGGAGCAAGAAATTAGAGAAACCTTTAGGGAAAGGGATAATATGATTTCATCTAAAACGATAGGAAATAAATGTCATATAGACAATTAGGGTATCCCAGTCATCGCGAGCTGCACAACCACTGCAGCTTTATATATATATGGGCTTGAAACGAAAATCATAAATAATGAAATAAATCTCTATTTTCCTGTAACACAAGAGGAGAAAGGAATCAGAAAAACCTTTACGAAGAATGATCAGATGATTTCATCTAAAACGATAGCAAACAAGTGTTATATGGACAATTAGGATATCCTGGTCATAGCGAGTTGCACAACTACTGTACTTTTATATATCTAAAAGAAAAACCGAGATAAATAAAAATCAAAAAAAATTTCTAGTAATAACTATAGATAAAGGAGAAATAGAGTTGCAACCTCATATATTAGAAAAAACATCCAAGTTCCCAAATAAAATAGAAGACTCTAAGCAACTTTAAGGATTTTTAGGGTGTTTGAATTATGCAGAAAATTTTATCGTAAATCTGGCCTCTTACGGACAATTTATAAAAGAAGTTGAGAAAAAATTATAAATGGCAGTGGACAGAGAAAGATACGAATGACCTGTTCAAAATAAAAGAAACTTGTAAAAAAATACATAAACTTACCATACCCTTAGAAGATGATGAATTGATAATTGAAAATGATACCTCGGATTCGTGCTGGGGAGCAATATTAATTTGTAAAAAGGGATAAGATAGAAAGAATATGCAGGTGCAAATCCGGTACTTTTAAAGAAAGTGAAAAGAATTACCATAGTAATAATAAAGAATTACTAGCAATAAAATTAGCTATAAATCTTTCGAAATATATTTAATTAAACTATTCTATGTTAGAACCGACAGCATCACTGCCGCAACAAGAATTAAAAATAAAATAGCAGACAGCGAGCCGAACAAAAGATTGATTAGATGTCAAGGATGGTTTAGTCATTATAATTTTACTATTTCTCATATTGCAGGAAAAAGGAATATTCTAGCACTCTCTAACCAGAGAATCAGCTGGAATGAATATAGATATTTCTTCGCTAAAAATGATAAGTAAAGAGATACAAGAAATACATAATGATATGACGAGAGTCATATTTAGACTTCACAAGCTCGAAGGCATAATTGATCAATTTCTTCAGAAAGAAATTAAAGAAGATATAACGAAAACGTTAAAGAAATTCTTCAGAATTTAAAAAAGACCTAGAAGAATCCGATAGAAAAAGTGGTTCAGAAATAATGAAGGAAGAATCAGAAGAAGAGTTCTCGGTGAAGAAAGGAAAAGAGCCTATAAAAAGTAAGGCTGTTAAAATACCTTATGATTTCATTTAAGATTTTGTTAACTGGTAAGAATTCTGCGTGGTTACTATGAAAAACGAAAAAATTGGTTTCTTGGTGACAAGGGGCACTATCACATTTCTTCATATATATATATATATATATATATATATATATATATATATATCAAAATGCAGATTCAGATGTGGTGAAAGTATTATATGATTATGGTTTAATCCATATTATATATCCTTTAGAAGATTTTAGAGAATTACAGAAATTGCCAAATATTAAAAATGCGGTTCATCAGTTTTGCAGTATAACAAGGCATAAGAAAATATATATAAAGATCCATAGTGCCATTCTAGAAGAACAGGAAGATTTTGGATCCCTTCAGCCTGCACTACATGTGGTAGAAATCAGAATAGGTGGTTATCGGTTTATTCTTAATTATGCCAAAAGAAGGATGATAGAAGACTCAAACGAGATATCTTCAGTTCGAGCATGGGAAATCTGGCATCTATTAAAAATTGTTGCAAGTAAAGAACCCGAAAGCTTCTGGGTATATCACAGTAATGAAGAACACATCATACAACAAAACTGATGATCCACATTATTAATATTTGGCAATTTCTCTAATTCTCTAAAATTTTCTGAAGGATATATAATATGGATTAAACCATAATCATATAATGCTTTCACTATATCTGGATCTGCATTTTGATATATATATATATATATATATATATATATATATATATATATGAAGAATTGTGATAGGAACCCTTGGCACCAAGGAACCAACCTTCATTTTTCATAGTAACCGAGCAGAATTCTTGCCTTGCTTTTCATAGGCAATTTCCTTTCTTCACCGAGGACTCTTCTTCTGATTCTTCCTCCATTTCTGTGCAATTTTTTTCTATCGGCTTCTTCTAGGTCTTTTTTATATTCTGTGAAGGATTCCTTCAGTGTATTGGCTATATCTTCTTTAATCTCTTTCTGAAGAGATTGATCAATTATGCCTTCGAGTTTGTGAAGTCTAAATATGACTCTCGCCATATTATTATGTATTTCTTGTATCTCTTTACTTATCATTTTTAGCGAAGAACTATCTATATTCATTCCAGCCATTTCCATGATTAGAGAGTGCTGGAATATTCCTTTTTCCTATAATATGAGAGATAGTAAAATTATAATGACTAAACTATGCTTGAAATCTAATCAATCTTTTGCGGCGGCAGTGATACTATCGGTTCTAATATAGAATGATTTATTTAAATATACTTCGAAAGCTTTTATTGCTAGTAATTCTTTATCATTATTATGAAAATTCTTCACTTTTTTTAAAAGCACCAGATTTGCATCTACATATTCTTTCTATCTTATCCCTTTTACAAATTAATACTGCTCCCCAGCATGAATCTAAGGCATCATTTTCAATTACCAATTCATCATCTTCTAAAGGTATAGTAAGTTTAGGCATTTTTTTTACAAGTTTCTTTTATTTTTAACACGTCATTCGTATCTTCCTTTGTCCAGTGCCATTTATAATTATTTCTTAACTTCCCTTGTAAATTTTGTCCGTAAGAGGCTAGATTTTCGATAAAATTTTCTGCATAATTCAAACACCCTAGAAATCTTTGAAGTTGGTCATAGTCTTTTATTTTATCTGGGAACTTGAATATTTTTTTCTAATATATGAGGTTGCAACTCTATTTCTCCTTTATCTATTGTTATTACTAGGAAATTTATTTGATTTTTATTTATTTCGGCTCTCTTTTTAGATATATAAAGCTACAGTGGTTCACCTCGCTATGACTGGTATATCCTAATTGTTCATATAACACTTGTTTCGTATCGTTTTAGATGAAATCATCTGATCCCTTTCCCTAAAGGTTTTTCTAATTCCTTGCTCCTCTTCTGTCACTGGAAAATGGAGATTTATTTCGTTATTTATGATTTCCATTTCAAGCTTATATATATATATATACATAGTAGTTGTGTAACTCGCTATGACTGGGATATCCTAATTGTCCATATAACACTGGTATCCTATCGTTTTAGATGAAATCATATGATCCCTCTCCCTAAAGGTTTTTCTTCCTTGCTCCTCTTGTGTCACGGAAAAATGGAGATTTATTTCATTATTTACGATTTCCGTTTCAAGCCCACTCCAGTGGAGCTAATATGTAATGGCGATTATGAACAAACAGTCGTTTCATTTCTCAGCTATATAGATTTCTCAAACGTAATATGCCCAGTTGAATATATTTTATATTCTTTCATGCCATCTTAAGTGGGCTTTTTCCATTTTTTGTAAGAACATGTATATGGCACATCATTTAGGGTGTAGATTACGACATTAATGATATCTGTTGTGTTGACCTATAAATCTCTTTATGTTTTGATTATTTTACAAAACTATATTTTGTTGGGGTCAAAATTTGCACACTGGTTGATCAAGTCAAAGTCAAGGTCAACCCCAAGCCAGGTGGGCCCAAGCCCAGGTCGAGCGGGCCCATACCCAAGTCGAGCCCGCGGCCAGCCTCTCCATGCCAACATAAAAATCATGTAATAAATAATTTTAATGTAATTTTTTATGCATGAATGGGCATAAAGCCAAATTTTTGTAAAGCCCATGGCTTATGTGCAAAAAGAAATTGGCACATGAGCCATGGGATGGGCAAAATGCCATTTTGTAAAGCTCAATGGGCTATATGTAAATATGTAAGCCTATATAAGGCAACATGATGATGAATAAATGATACACTTCTCATTCTCTAAAAACTTTAGGGTTTTTTGTGCCTCCTTCTCCTTCCTCAAGGTTCTAAACCTTCTCCTTTCTTTTGAATTAAATCAAGAGTTTTACTCTTCCTTTTCCAAAACTAAATAGTTTTTCACCACAAAACCCACAAAGAGGAGCTCCGATCTTCCATTAGATCTCAAAAGGGGAGATTTTTAAATCTCACCCACTTTCTCCAAGATCCGGCCAACCGACAGGAAGAAGAAGGAGACCCATCTTCAGAAATCCCATCTTGGAAAGATCCAGAGCCAAAGGGAGAAACAAAGCAGCCCCTTTCATCATTTCTAAATTTTTTAGGAATGTAACTCCATTCAAGATCCATTGGAGTTTAACTCCCTAAAATAATCTCTGTCATGAGTTTAACTCCATAAGTTAAATCGGGAGCACAGTTTCCAGTGCAGGGACCAAGTCCCTTTTGCTGCTGACGCCTAGCGCACGCGTGCCAGGCGAGTGGTGCGCTGGCGCTCTGGCGCACAGCACCCGCGTGCCTGGCACGTGGGGCGCTGGCGCCTTCTCCCACGCATCCTTTGGATGCCCTTTCCATTTTTATTATATATATATGTATACACATACGTACTTCACGATACTGTTTAGAAAAAAATTTCTAACGGGACGCTGCCCCGCACCCCGCAAGGGGGCTGCTTGCCCCTTTGACTCCCGCCCGCTATCCGGGTAGCGGGACCCCCGTAAAAACTCTGCAAGGCCCCCGATATATCCAAAACCCTTCAAAACACGACACTGCACATTGAGTTCACATGACCAGTTTAACCCGTCAATCGGAGGTTCTTTCGCTCCAAATGCCAGGGGTAATTAACGGCAGCTTAGTCCACGGCTGCCGGAGATTTGGATCCCCACAATCAATAAACCCCAGCCTACCCTGAGCAGGGGGAATCTGTACTGCGCCTGACCAGCGCGTGCGTATTCCCATCTCAATGGGATGACGAAAAACACTCTACAGATTCTGGCACGCCCGGTTGGACCAATCACCCCTCCCATATGTCACGCCCCGCTTCCCAAAAGAAGGAGAAGGATGACGTGGCATGGTCCGCAACCTAACTGTATTGAAGGTGGTCTATTCAATACAATTACGTTAAGCGTAGGAATATTTAACATGCATGATGTGTACCAAAACAAAATTAATAAAAGCGAAAGTTATTTATTTCCATTAACCAAACTTTATTACATAAAAAAAGAGTAAAATAAACTAAGTAGTTTAATTACATCGAGCAGAAACAAAAGCCCTAAATATGTAGGCAACAACAAAAATTAAATCTAGCTAATCTTCCATCGTCCAGTTTGCATAATCTTCATAAGTTGGCTTCACACCTTGATCCTCGCCATAATACTCATTCTTATCGGACGGACATTCCAAAGATAGAGGAAGAAAAGGAAGGTCCGTTAGCGAGTTATACCCGGGTAGGATTGCCTCATAAGGAAATAGGAGTATAAAAATGAACAGGTGTATATAAGAGTATGATGTATGCATGCAGACATAAAGTAAGGGGTGTAAATGTTTGAAATGCACAAACTTAAGACGTTTTGAAGAGAGGTATATATGAGCATGAGTATGTTGCAAGTCATATGTAGATAAGTAGTAGGAAGTATAGGTGAAGATAAAAGTTCGTATTAGTTTGTTAAACAAGGGTCCGGATACTCGCGATTATTCCGTTGTGGCCACAGAACAACAACTGGGGAAGTGAAATGTACCGTTTCACTTCCCGGGATCATGATCGAGTAGTAGGGGAATCCGAGTTCCGAATTTTCTTGCCTAATCGACCTACCCATCCCTGTGATTCAGTATAAAGGTTCGAACGAATTAAAGTTAGTGCGTATACCTCTAGACATGGAATTTCCATATTGTATAGTCGTCCACATTTTGGACTGGTCACCCAGAATATCGGGATCTTCATATTTGTATAGTCGTCCATATTTTGGACTGGTCACCCGGAATATCGGGATATTCTCAATAAGTATTCCATACTTAGGTCCGCGCATTCTAACCCTAACCATATCATATGTCAGGTATGTCATAAACTGGAAATTTTTAAAAAGTATTGATCTCGTTTAATATGGCCTTCTACAACCACTCGTTTTATTTTCTAAAGTTCGTAAAGTACTTCGTGTCATCTTAGGGAATGCTTAGTAAAAAGAATAATAGTGTTTAATTATCTTTTATTACTTCTGAGAAAAACCATGAGATTTGAGATATTTATCATTTTGGAAAAACATAATGTTTTACGGAAAAATATCCTTTCGATAAAAGGTTGTGGTGTTTATTTGAAAATCTTTTGTAAGAGATTTTTATAAGGACAAGTTGCAAGAGCTTTTTATTTGAAAAACTAGACTGCTCCTAACTGTTCCAAAGGGCAAGTTGTGAGATTCTCAAATCGCCTCTTCACCGCCAATTGTGGCCAGGTAAGCACAAGTAAGGAAATGAGGGATCCGCTCACGAATCACCGTGATACGGGCCTTTTAAAATTACCTTTCCCACTTGTCTAGCCTAGGCACCACAAAGTCCGGTTTAGATAAACGACCGATGCCTACAACCTTTCCTTTGTCCTAGATTGGTGTTATTTGAAAATTTCCTTTTAATAAGGTACTAGATATTTCTTTTGAAAAGATATCGTTATACGGATTATGATCCTTGTGGAAAATGACCTTTCAATAATGGTCGAGGTATTTAAATGAAATTAATAATTTTATGAAATTATAGTGTTTTAAATTCGGGGTAACGTTTTAGAAAATACGTTCTTTTTGGAAAAACCATAAGCCGTTATTTAAATTTAGTATTTTCTTCTTTAAAAAGGTTGAAGGGGGTTTAACAACATTATAGTAGTTGATGAAAAAGTGTAAGTAAAATATATGTATGTCGTATCTAAAATATTTATTTCACATATCTTATCTCGTATGGATATTTTAAACAAATATGACATTTTAATTAAACGAGGGTATTTTGTGGAAGTAACCTATTTCGAGATCATTTGACAATATGGGTAAGTGTGGGTATATCTGAGGTGAATTGACAATCCTACACGATGAAGATGGACTGCAGGACGATCCTCCCGGCCAATCTTGGGCGACAATGGGAGGAGCCGCTGCTACAGTTCGGCTTTATTCTGTTCGTGCTAGCTAACGCCATTCCAGCTCCTCAAGCTCCGGTAACAGACAAATCGGCCTTGAAAGGCAAGAGGCCAAATATGGTGATCTCTAGGGCACCACTATCCAAATGCAAGTCGGTGTCTGAACGACTTTCCTTGGCCCCAGCTGGGGGCAAGGCCATCAACACCAATAAAGCAACAAGGCATCTCGGGCAAGCTCCAGCGGCGCCCCCGACAACCGTTCAATTGGGTATCTTCTCTAAGCTCCTCGTTAATCGGCTCACAATGGCTTCCTGGATGACGGATGCCCGCCAAGCCCTCAAAATTGAGAAGCTAAGACAGAAAAGGCTCAGGTACAGAACCAACAAAAGGGCTAGGGCTCCTGCTAGGCTGAACTTCATGAGGTTTGGGAAACATGGTTACCCCGCCAAAGATAAAGAGATGGCTGGATATGTAGTCCACACTGTTTATATGGTGGGCACACGCAGCAAGAGCAAGGACGAGGCCACCACATCTCAAATCCAACCTGGTGTGAATATAGTTGTCACTTCTCAAGACCAGCATCCTCCGGAGGGTGATGAAAATCCTCCCAGTGAGACTGATAGGCAGAGAGAGCCCTCAATTTACGAGGAGTCGGGCTCGGAAAGCGAAGATGAGCCAACTTTCCATCCTAAGACCGCAGAGCAACAACTTCTCCAGGAGCTCCGAAAACAGCTCAGAAGCAAAGACAAGGAGATGGCCAAGCTCTACTAAAAAATTGACGACTTGACAAACGTCGTCTTACTGCTCATGGCCCAACTTGCCTTTCAGCTGGGCTCTGCTCATGAACCGGGAAACAGTGTCCCGGGATTGCCGACGCCTATTCCCTCAAATCCAAAACTGGACGGACCGCATGAAAATCAGTCGCATCCTATCTCGGGAAATGTCTTGGCTACCGATGACAGTAGCTCGCTAACTCAAGATCAAATCATGGATTTGGTTGCCAACAAAGTCAAAACATTGATAGCTGAAGCCGAAGCTCAAAAAGATATTAGCAGTAGTGGGAGACCATATCCTGCTCAGTATGAGCTTGTAGAATTTCCCAGGGGCTATGTCATCCTTAAATTCGGAAGATTTGATGGGACGGGAAATGCGAATCAACACATCGCTTACTTCAAAACCTCCTGCGGGAATACTGGTGGCAATGATGTGCTTCTCCTCCGCCAATTCGTTAATAGCCTGACCGATGTCGCTTTTGACTGGTACGCGAGCATATCGGATGGCTCCGTTACTACTTCCGTCCAAATGGAATCTTTGTTTCGACAAAGATTCATGAGTGTTAGCGATAAGTTCACCATCGCCGACCTCGTAAGGACCAAGCCAAAGAACAACGAAAGCGGCACGGATTTTATAACCCGATGGCGCAATCTCTCCGTCAAATGTAAACCGCCGATAGAGCATGACTAATCTGTCAGTCTCCTTGTCGGAAATCTCAACAATTGGATGACCCCGTTTCTATGCACCGCGGATTTCAAAACATTCCAAGAGCTGACCAGGTAAGTTCAGATGTTGGAACGCTCAAAGCAGGAGTCCTCCTCTGACTCTCAAAATAACAATTGGTCCTGAAGAAACCGAAAGGACGAAAATCGCAAAGGTGGAAATTCCGACGATACTGAATCTTTCAACACTCCAGTTAACCAAAATAAGCGAAGGATGAGCGGGCCTAATGCCAACCAGCTTCGGAAGCCAGTGTTCGGAGAGGGAGGAGAATCTCTACTGAAAGAGAAGCTGGATAAGGTTTATTCCTTCAGAAGGGACAAAATCCGTAAAATATTCAAAGACGCCCTGAGGAACGGTCTACAACTGCCAGAGTAAAAAAGACCGCAGGAAGCGAATATGACCGATGAACCCAAATACTGCCCCTATCACAGAGTGATAGGTCATGCCATTGAGAACTGCTTCGTGTTCAAAGATTGGGTCGAAAAGCAATACAAGGCAGGAGAAATAGAACTATCCAAAGGCGTGTTAACAAACAGTCAAGCCGCTACCGCCAATTTTATACAAATGGAGACCGAAGTTCTTCGTGAAACTGATTCTCTCAGACATCTGCCTTTCTCTGAAAACAGCTGACCACCATGTCATTAAACTGGGAATAATCGACCTCTAAGTCGTTAAACTGGGATGTAAAATGTGTAAATAAAACAAAAAAATGATAATAATAAAACGCTGAAATGATGGGACAACTCGCAATAAAAATCAGAGAGTAAAAATAAAAATGAAAATAAAGCTGAAATGATGGGGCAACCGCGAATAAAAAGCCGAAATGATAGGGCAATCGCGACCTTCGCGATAAAAAAAGCTGAAATGATAGAGCAATCGCGGTAAAAAAAGGCGTAGGATGAGTCGCTCCTGGTACCATATTCCAGTGCAGCGATGCAGACGCCAATCAAAATTTCAGAACTCTGAATGTCCCAACGGCGAATGATGAGTCACTCCTGGTACCATATTCCAGTGCAGCGATGCAGACGTCAACCAAAATCCAAATCCCAATGGCGAATGATGAGTCGCTCCTGATACCATATTCCAGTGCAGCGATGCAGACGCCAGCCAAATTCCAAATCCCATACCCCAACGGCAAATGATGAGTCGCTCCTGGTACCATATTCCAGTGCAGCGATGCAGACGCCAACAAAGTCCCAAAATTTTTCTGGCTCTACGGTCTGGATCATACATCCTGATCTCGTAGGTGTATTTTCTTCTTAGGAGTCATGGGGACCCCTAAACTTGTTGCTCCTTTGTGAGTCGTAAGGATCTCACGCGGGAATTTTCTCCTCACAAAGTCGAGAGGACTTTGCGAGTGCATTTCATCTCTTTTTCACGAGTTTGCGCCTTTTCGGGTTTTCACAAACTCGCCGGCAGTCCTGCTGTTTTTACTCACGGAGCCCTTTCGGGTTTTCATCCGTGCCCATTTTGCTTGTGGACATACCTTTTTTTTGAATCGTCTCCACTGGTGGGACTTTGAATGTGGTCTCGCCGGTAGGACTTGGGAGAGATTACGAGATCCTTTTGACTCGTAGGCAGAAAATGCTTTTATAGGACTCTTACGGCCCATAAAATTGAAAAGCATTAGGTGATAGGGATCTAAACCTGTCTCCTAAGCCATCGCTCCCCAACAGGGAAGGGCAAATGATGAGTTGCTCCTGGCATTATTCCAGTGCAGCAATACAGATGCCGCCCAAAAAAATCAAATCCCCAAATCCTCTCATGACAAATGATGATTCGCTTCTGGTACCATATTCCAGTGTAGCGATGCTGATGTCAACCCAAATCAAATCAAACCAACAACCTCTGCGTCGGAATGATGCTTCGTCTCAGAGTGTACCCCGCGTCGAAATCAAACTTCGTCTCGGTGTATCTGCCTTCCCTGTCGGAATTATGCTTCGGCTCGGAATCGACCAGCGACCTCCTCATCGGAATTATGCTCCGTCCTGGAATCAAGTCAACCAACGACCTCCTCGTTGGAATTATACTCCGTCTTGGAATCAAGTCAACCAGCGACCTTCTCGTCTGAATTATGCTCCGTCAAGAAATCAAGTCAACCAACGACCTCCCCGTCGGAATTATGCTCCGTTTTGGAATCAAGTCAGCCAACAAGCTCTGCGTCAGAATCATGCTTCGTCTCAGAGTGTACCCCGTGTCGAAATCATGCTTCGCCTCGGCGTATCTGCCTTTCCTGTCGAAATTATGATTCGTCTCGGAATCAAGTCAGCCAACAAGCTCTGTGTAGAAATCATGCTTCTTCTCAGAGTGTACCCCGCGTCGAAATCAAGCTTCGTCTCGGAGTATCTGCCTTCCCTGTCGGAATTATGCTTCGGCTCAGAATCAACTAGCGACCTCTTCGTCGGAATTATGCTCCGCCTCTGAATCAAGTCAACCAGCAAGCTCTGCGTCGGAATCATGCTTCGTCTCAGAATGTACACCCCGTGTCGAAATCATGCTTTGCCTCGGAGTATCTGCCTTCCCTGTCAGAATTATGTTCTCCTGGGAATCAACTTCTGCATTAAAATTATGCTTCGGTCAGAATGTCTGCCACTCATCGGAATCATGCTCCGATCTCTGAAATCATGCTTCGCTCTTCGGAATCATGCTCCGATCCCTGGAATCATGCTCCGCTCTTCTGAATGATGCTCCGATCTCCGCTCCTCGGAATGATGCTCCGATCTCTGGAAGCATGCTCCGCTCTTCGGAATGATGCTCCGATCCCCGGAATCATGCTCCGCACTTCAGAATAATGCCCCGATCTCTGGAATCATGCTCCGCTCTTCGGAATGATGCTCCGCTCTTCGGAATCACACTCCGATCCCGGGAATCATGCTCCCCGAGGGATGCTCCGCCCCTGGAATGATGTTCCACCTCGAAGTCCAGCTTTAAGATCCATCAATTTCATGCACACAACTCAAATGTGCGGTGTGCATTTATTGATGGGGCACTTTGTTGGGGTCAAAATTTGCACCCCGGTTGACCAAGTCAAAGTCACGGTCAACCCCAAGCTAGGTGGGCCCAAGCCCAGGTCGAGCGGGCCCACGCCCAGGTCGAGCCCGCGGCCAGCCTCCCCATGCCAACATAAAAATCATGTAATAAATAATTTTAATGTAATTTTTTATGCATGAATGGGCATAAAGCCAAATTTTTGTAAAGCCCATAGCTTATGTGCAAAAAGAAATGGCACATAAGCCATGAGATGGGTAAAATGTCATTTTGTAAAGCCCAAGGGGCTATATATAAATATGTAAGCCTATATAAGGTAACATGATGATGAATAAAGGATACACTTTTCATTCTTTAAAAACTTTAGGGTTTTTTGTGCCTTCTTCTCCTTCCTCAAGGTTCTAAAACTTTTTTTTTTGAATTAAATCAAGAGTTTTACTCAACCTTTTCCAAAACTAAATAATTTTTCACTACAAAACCCACAAAGGGGAACTTGGACCTTCCATTAGATCTCAAAAGGGGAGATTTTTAAATCTCACCCCTTTCTCCAAGATCCGGCCAACCGACAGGAAGAAGAAGGAGACCCATCTTCAGAAATCTCATCTTGGGAAGGTTAGAGTCAAAGGAGAAACAAAGCAGCTCCTTTTGATCATTTCTAATTTTTTTAAGTGTCTAACTCCATTCAAGATCCATTGGAGTTTAACTCCCTAAATTAAGCTTTGTCAGGAGTTTAACTCCATAAGTCAAATCCGGAGCACAGCTTCCAGTGCAGGGACCAAGTCCCTTTCGCTGCTGACGCCTAGCGCACGCGTGCCAGGCACGTGGTGCGCTGGCGCACAGCACCCGCGTGCCATGCACGTGGTGTGCTGGCGCACAGCATCCGCATGCCTGGCACGTGGGGCGCTGGCGCTCTGGCGCACAGCGTCCGCGTTCCTGGCACGTGAGGCGCTGGCGCCTTCTCCCACGCATCGTTTGGACGCCCTTTCCCTTTATATATATATATGTATATGTATATGTATATATATATACATACACAGAGACATACATACTCCACGACACTGTTTAGAGTCCCACACAGATGTTTCCTGGTTCAAGCAAAACGAAGTAGGGCACGTATGTGATATGTGCGGGACCGAGATGAATCCGTATATGTGATATCGTATTCTAATCTCGCGATATATGATATCGGTCGGTTATATGAGATATACCTGGGTTATTGAATCAAGTGTTGATTTGATAAGTTGATATAAATGATATTAGTCAGTTATATGTGATATAGCCGGATTATTAAATCAAGTGTTGATTTAATAATTTAATATATAATTATATATTTGATATATTAATATATATTAACTAATATTAGCACACTTTAGAATTTCTTTTCTACTAGTACATTTAAATATATATGTGATATATATTAATGTATTTATTTTGTGTCATGCTAGATGATACATTGGATATGGGTGTATGAGATTCACACCGTACTTAAGATAATTAGGGTAATTATTTATTTAGGGAAAAAACAAAATTAGGTGGAAATTGGTATGGTTTAGATGCTTGTAGAAGCATGTGGAAACCTTGACTTAATCCACTAATTTTGATTTACTCTAGATATTTATTAACCCAACCATTATGTTTAGCCATGGTTAAGTCTCTACAAATATCATTTATGATATTTTCACACCCATGGTTGTAGGGTTCACCACTTCATCTTTTTCTTCGTCTCGTTTGAGCTCTTTAGGTTTTGATGAGTGAAAAAAGAAAGAGAAACAATTCTAAAGTGAGCAAAATTGCTACTTCACCAATCTATACCAAACTAGCCATTTAGTATAGGTTGTTTCATTCACTAATTCTCTATTAGTGAAGATGCAGCTTGAGTTAGAGATTACTCGACGTAGATCATCTTCGGCCTCGAAAATCTTTAGGTAAGCTCGTTCCTTTCGTCTAGTGGAGCCTAACGAGAGTCCGAGAGACCACTATTTGGAGCTAAGAGACTACTACACGGAGCTTTAGAAGTGAAGGACCGGTGTACAAAGGTTGTATTCCTTGTTCACTTAAAGTAAAGTTGTTTACTTGCTTAGAAAACCTTAATTTTCTAGTTCGATTCTAGGTTAGCATTTCTTAGCACACTAAATTTTAAAAAATTGCATACTCGATGCCTTCTAAAACCTAGTAGTCGCGCTAAGGAATCCCAATATGATAGACGTCTATAACAGTTTTCAAATTTTCAAATTTTAAATAATAGTATTGTTCCCTTCCGAAAGACGCGCAAGACGGACGTCTTACCTGAGATTCGGGGCAGATGCTAATTGGTGCTATTAGTCCACCTCTCCGAAGATGCTAAGTTGATTTATAACACAACGTATTGAAGGTTTAAACGGATGCGGCCGATGTAGCAGACTTCGTCAGATTCTCCCTCGCTTGAGGGGTTTTTGATTGTGGGGACGCTCTTCCCTGCAGTTAATTATGCTACCACATCGCGGTAACAACTTTCTCTTTCTCCAGATGGTCACTTCGTGTCGTGGGTGTTTGTTTTGTTTGTGGTTGCCCGTGGATTGTATACGGTGACTAATTTATGTCGTCGCCCGTAGGGCGTGGATTAGTTCAAATCCGTATTTTCTTAGATTTGGGTTTGGGGGTTGGGTTTAAGGATACGTTAGTCTCATTTGGGACTAAGATCAACTTAAACGTTTGTTAATGATACGTTAGTCTAATTTTAGACTAAAATCTACTTAACGAGGGGATTTTAGGTTAAGGATACGTTAGTCTAATTTTAGACTAAGATCAATTTAATATAACCATTTAGATCCAACAAAAGAGCATTTGGACTCTATTGTTTAGTTTAGGGACATTGCGGTCGATTACCGGTTTAGGGACATGGTGGTCCATTTCCAGTTTAAGGACATGGTGGTCCATTATCAGTTTAAGGACATGGTGGTCCAAGGACCCCACAGTCCGTAGAGTGTTTGGTTGTCGGGACCCGTCATCTCCCTGAAGACGTTGAAGGATTACAACGACAAATATCAGAGGAGTGAATAGATGTACCCTTGAACCAAGATGGATTAAATGATCTGTAGTCCGATTTGGAACTAAGATCAATTAATTAGAATTATGAGCACACGGGCTCAGTTAAATCTGAATTGAGGACTTATGGCCAATTTGGACTAAGTCCAATTGGATTTGAAGTGTTGGCCATTTGTTGGACCATTAGACATTTGTCTGGGTTCAAGCCCATATTATTTTGAAATGCTAAACAAGAGTTTGAGGGCTTTGGGAACATTTTTATCTGTGATTGAGCAGTAGACATTAGAGCTCTGATTTTTACTCAATTTTGAATGGGAGGTTTTGCCTCTGGAAGATTAACCAATTTAGTTAAAACTAGTGTTAAACACTAGATAACAACAGTGTTAAAGCTCTCAAGTTAGTGTTAAACACTAGAAGGTAACAATGTTAAACACTGGAAATATAGTTCCCAAATTAGTGTTACACACTAGAAAACACCAGTGTTAAACATTGGGTATAAGTTCTTTTAAATTAGTGTTAAACACTAAATAGAAATGGGTTACGTGGGACCACGTGAGGGCACACAGAGGTGGGACCAGATCCCTTTTTACTTTGCTTTGCAGATAAGCGTTAAACACTTCTTTTATATTTTATTTTGAGCATCACGTGCCGGCACATGATGGAGGTCTGCGCGCCAATTGTTAAAGCATTTGCTGAGGGGTCACGTGGGGACACGTGAGAGCGCTCAGAGCTTCTTTTCTTCTGCTTTTTCTATCTGTGTTTTTGGAGGTCACGTGGGAGTACGTGAGGCGTTGCCTCAAAACTTTTTCCTTGTTTTTTGGGGATCTTTTCAGAGGTCACGTGGGGCCACGTGATCTTAGTTCTTTACATGCATGGAGATCTTTTAAGTCTCCTTATTTTATTTTGAGAATTAAATTCTCTGTAGGGTTAAACCCTAATTACGATTTTGGAGGAATTAAATTCCTATTATGAAAGAATTAAATTCTTATATAGGGTTAAACCCTATTTTCATTTTAAGAGGAATTAAATTCCTGTGTATTTGAGAGAATTAAATTCTCAATTAGGGTTAAACCCTAGTTCTGTCCATCTTGAAGGAAAGAAATTAAATTCCTGTAATTTTAGGAGAATTGAATTCTCATATAGTGTTAAACCCTAATTTTGTTTCGGGAGAATTAAATTCTTTAAACTCAATTCCCCCTCTAAGTTTTGGATCTGCATGGCAGGATCTCAACCCGATGAGAATTAAATTCTCAACTTATGGGGAGATGAGCTCTTTGCAGATCTTCAACCAGAGGAAGAACTAAGTTCTTTTTCAGAAGAGTTAAACTCTTAGATTGAGAATTAAATTCTCTGTTTGAAGTTTTTATCCCCTTTTTTTTCTCACCTAGGGTTTTCTTTGTTGAGAATTAAATTCTTCTTTCTTTTCTCTCTGAAATTTCAAGATTCCAAAACTCTATATCCCTCCCCTTTCTCTTGGCTCCTATTTATAGGAAAAGGAAAAGAATCAATTTGTTTAGTAAATCTTTCATTGGAAGATTTTGTTTGTTTTTTCATAATTAATATGATCCTTTAGATCATTCAGTGAATGTTATTCACCGTTGGTTTTTAAATCCAATGATATTCTGCTTGTTATTTTCGGTGAGATTTAGGGGAAATCTTTCCTTGTCTAAGATTTTTCCATAAATTGGTGATTTTTAATCACCTTTGGATTTTTAATCCAACGGTCCCCATAATCCTTTTCCATTTGGAAAGATTAAGAAGCCTTTAGAATTTAATTCTATTAAACTGTAAGGCTTTCGAAACCAGTCACGTGCGGTCACGTGTGAGCACATGACCCCCAATCAAGTCCTTTTCTTAGCGTTTATTTATGCTTCAGTTTTAACCATCACGTGTCAACACGTAACCATTGGTCATGTGTGAGCACGTGATACCTCATTGAGGTATTTCCTTCAGCCGTTTGTTTTTATTTCTGTTTTAACTATCACGTGTCAACACGTGACCATTGGTCACGTATGAGCACGTGACCACCAATTGGGTCCTTCTTAAGCCGTTTGTTTTTATTTCTGTTTTAACTATCACGTGTCAACACGTGAACATTGATCACGTGTGAGCACGTGATACCTCACTGAGGTAATTCTTGATTTTTAATTAGGGAACGATGTATAGCATATTTGCTCATAACTTTTGATCCCGGATGAATTATGAAGCCCATAATATATCAAATCGAAGGGTTTTTCGAGATTCTTCCAATATCATCAGAATTTTGTTGTTTCTCATTCGGGAGTTTGTTAAAATATAGCCCGAAAAATACTGGTTCGCATTTTCTTAAGCGTATTGCTGCCAGTTGATGACTTGGGCTCTTTTGTGCAGAATTTTTTGGCGGGAACACGTATCACATATAAAAGATTATCTATCACTAAGTGGAGAGACTACAAGCTTTGTAGACCTCCTAAGGCGACTCCTTTGATCTCCTAAGGTTTGGAAGGGCTCGCTTAAACGCTTCCAAGTCCACGACGATCCACCCGAATTCCTTTGCTCAAAGCTTGTTGCTTCACTTGATCTATGAAATTCTTGAAGCAAACACCCTACACAAAGTAGCTAGAGATGTGTAGGATGATGAAGTTGTTTATGTTCTCACTTAAAACCCTTTCTTTCTTTTAACCTCACTCAATTTTAGAACTCAAGAGAGAGAGAGAGGAAGATGAAGATGGCAATTATTTTCTTTTGGATGTATAATAATCTCATAATGATAATGAGAGAGAGAGAGATAAATATCATAACACAAACCATGGTTAATATAAATATCTAGATATTTTGTGATGGGTTAAAGAGCAAAGGAAATTAACCAAGGTTAAGTCAATGGTCAACCAAGGAAGTGTGTAGAAACAATGAGTCATTTGTAAAGAAATGAGTCATTAAGTTAATTTCCTTTATCTTTAACTTAAAACAAAAATATGTATATATATAAAATTGAACCATGTGAGTCTTGCGTTGCCATCTTTGTTGTATCATCAACCATGATACAAATGCATGTATGTATGTGTGTATGCACATCAACATGTGCATACACATGCATGCATCCATCAAAAGAAAAAGGGTTTAAATAAATGAGATAAAAGTCAATATTAAATCAACACTTGATTTAATAAACCGGTCATATCTCATACGACCCGACCAATATAAAACGCCCGATTAAAATACGGTATCATATACACGTATTTAATTGAGCTCCCACACATATCTCATATGCGCATCACATCGTTTCGCCTGAGCCAGGAAACTTCTGTGTGGGATTTTGAGACTCGTCAATACGCCAGTAGTAGGTAATGATCATATCAAACACCTACAAGCCGCAAGCGGTCAGCTAAACGTAACGGCCATCCGGGTAAGATTCCACTGGGAGAGAATCCCCCGAAAGGGGCGATAAGAAGAAGAACAAGCGAACCTGTCAAAACTCCCGTCAATCCAACTGGTAACACTTGTCGTACAGTCCGATCTCTTCATCAGGTATGCTGCATATCGAGTCTAGGGATGGAATCGTCGACCTCAATAACTCAATAAGTCATGCCGGTATATGGTCTACAACAGATCGAGAAAATACTGATAACATTTATCAGAAATATCTCAGCAGCTCTGGCCAGGGACTTCCTGTTATAGCCAATCATGCACATCACAGCATCAACCCCCAATACCGGGAGAGACGAAACCCTTCCTATCGCTCATTGCCTCCATATGCCTCGGGACTGTACCCAAAATCCACCTGTTTGTACGACTCTTTAGAGCCGTAGTAGGGTGGAGATCAAAATACAGTGGGAGGACACACAAGACTCTATGGGGATCTCGGGTCTACAGACTAACCTGTACCAGTGTCACCTGAGAACTGCTATCCCACGTATGATATAATACCACATAGGAGTTCTCGGTGAGTCCGTTCAGTGTACCCAGTCTCACTGAGCACCCGTATACTATCTTTGGTGTCAACACACCAGACGGATATGGGATCATCTATCGTCCATCATATGGAACAAGAACAGTATACGCTAGTCTACACTGGAATATCGATGCCCTGTCTTGATATACCTACGACTAGGAACATTTCAAGGATATGCTTATAAACTACAGGCGTCCCACTAGTATGATCCACATCATAATTTCAGTAGTCAAGCCAATATCCTTAGGGCTTTATCAACATGTACCAAATGAGTAAAAACATGATCAAAGGAACATATGATAAAGAGGAACCAGATAGCATACTATCATGTCGAGCAAGACTGTCTTCTGAATACTTATACACACACACACACACACACACACATCAGTACATACACTATCACATAATGGCCTCTAGGGCATACATATATCCAACAATCTCCCACTTGCACTAAGGACAATTATTGGCGTATCTCATACCCAACATCTCAAAAAGTCGTTCATGCTGCGGCCGTGGGAGGGCCTTGGTGAATGGATCCGCAGCGTTGTTCTTTGTATCTACTCTCTTAATCTCGATCTCGTGGCGATCAACTATCTCTCGGATCACATGATATCGCCTCAGGATGTGTCTGGACTTCTGATGGGATCTGGGCTCTTTGGCCAACGCCATAGCCCCATTATTGTCACAATACAAAGGTATTGGATCAATAATGGTTGGAACTACTCCTAGCTCCGAGATGAACTTCCTCATCCAGACGGCTTTCTTGGCAGCATCATTTGCAGCAATGTACTCAGCTTTCATCGTTGAGTTTGCAACGGTATCCTGTTTGGAACTCTTCCAACTCACCGTCCCTTCATTGAGGGTAAATGCAAACCCTGAGATAGACTTGTTGTCATTCTTGTCACTCTGGAATCTTGAATCGGTAAAGGCCTCCATTTGGAGATCCCCGTTACCATACACCAAGAACAATTCTTTAGTCCTTCGCAAGTACTTAAGAATGTTCTTCACAGCAGTCCGGTGATTCTCCCCTGGGTTTGACTGATACCTGCTTACTACACTAAGTGCATAAGCAACATCAGTGCGTGTACATAACATCGCATACATTATCGATCCTGCTGCCGAAGCATAGGGAATAATGCTCATGCGAGCTCTCTCTTTATCAGACTTTGGGCAATCGTCTTTGGAGAGAGTGACTCCATGGCAAGCGGGTAAAGCACCCCGCTTGGATTCTTCCATATTAAACCTCTTTAGGTTGGTGTTAATGTACTTGGTTTGGGACAATCCTAGTAACCGTTTGGATCTATCCCTATAGATCCGTATGCCCAATATGTATGTGGCATCACCCAGGTCCTTCATGGAGAACCTTTGTGATAAGAATGATTTGACTGACTGTAGCATAGGTATGCCATTTCTTATCAGAAATATGTCATCCACATACAATACGAGGAATGCGACATTTCTCCCTACAGTCTTCTTATAAACACAAGGTTCATCTGGATTTTTGATGAAATCAAACTCTTTGATAACATCATCAAAACAGATGTTCCAACTCCGTGATGCTTGCTTTAATCCATAAATGGATTTAAGCAACTTACATGCTTTTCCGCTGCTCCCACTGTCAATGAAGCCCTCTGGCTGATCCATATAAACGCATTTATCTAAATCACCATTTAGAAATGCAGTTTTAACATCCATCTGCCAGATTTCATAGTCGTAGTGAGCAGCAATAGCATGTAGGATCCGAATGGATTTAAGCATGGCTACCGGAGAGAAAGTCTCGTCATAGTCCAAAACTGGTCTTTGACGAAAACCTTTCGCCACCAACCTTGCCTTATAGGTCTCCACCTGTCTATCTACACCGATCTTTCTCTTAAAGATCCATTTGCAGTCCACAGGTTTTATCCCGGAGGGTACATCCTCCAAAGTCCATACTTTGTTGGTGTACATGGACTCCATTTCGGATCTCATGGCATCCATCCATTTCACAGAGTCACCACTCGTGATAGCTTGATGAAAACTGGCAGTATCATCATCATTCATGATGCAATCTTCTCCGTCACCATCAATGAGAAAACCGTAGTATCTCTCCGGTGGGCGAGAAGTCCTACCAGATCTACGGAGTGGCTGAGGCTCATTAGATTCTGTTATAACTTCAGGTTCAACCAAGTCGTCATTTGTAACTTGTGTTTCTAGAACCTCTTCTAGATCTACCACATTGCCATCTACATCATTTGAAAAAATCTCATTTTCTAAAAATGTGGCATACTGAGAAACAAACACCTTTTGTTCCTCCTTGTGGTAGAAAAGATACCCAAACGAATGTTTTGGATATCCTACAAATATACATTTGATTGATCGTGTCTCGAGTTTGTCTGGATTCTGCTTTTTGATAAAAGCCGGACAACCCCAAATCTTAACTCTTTTAAGAGATGGTTTCTTCCTATGCCATATCTCATATGGAGTGGTAGACACGGTCTTGGTTGGAACTTTGTTTAACAGAAAAGCTGCAGTTTCCAATGCATGCCCCCAAAACGAGAGGGGTAACTCAGAATCACTAATCATGGATCGTACCATATCTAATAGGGTACGATTCCGCCGCTCTGACACACCGTTGTGCTGTGGTGTGTAAGGTGGAGTGAGCTGAGAGAGAATCCTATTCTTTTTTAGGAAGTCCAAGAACTCAGTACTTAAATACTCTCCACCTCGATCTGATCGAAGTATTTTGATTCTCTTTCCTGTTTAGTTTTCTACTTCAAGTTTATACTCCTTGAATTTCTCGAAAGCTTCAGACTTATGCTTTATCAAATACACATGACCGAATCTTAAGAAATTGTCAGTAAAAGTTATGAAGTAAGAAAAACCGCCTCTTGCATGTGTAGACATTGGCCCACATACATCACTATGTATGAGGCCTAGGAGCTCAGTAGCTCTTTCTCCGTGTCCAGTAAACGAAGTTTTGGTCATTTTACCTTTGATACAAGACTGGCAAGTTGCATAACATTTATACTCAAAAGAATTTAAATATCCATCTTTATGAAGCTTGTTTAGTCTTGTTTTATTAATATGACCAAGTCTACAATGCCAAAGAAAAGCTTCATTTATATCCGAAAATTTTCTTTTATTTGTGTGTTAAATGTTGAAAACCGTGTGTTGATTAAGGACGTATATCCCGTTATTTAGTGTACCATAACCAATCAACTCTTGATTAAGTCTAATGTTCATAATATTGTGTTGCACAGCAAAATGATATCCTTCATTGCCTAACAAAGAAATGGATATAATATTACAAAGCATACTTGACACAAAATAACATGGGTTCAAAACCAATATACAACCCGACGGCAACCCTAGGTGATACTCTCCCACTGAAACTGCATTTACATTGGAACCGTTTCCAACCTGGAGAGTATGATCACCTGTCTTCAGAACTCTGCTATTTCTCAACGCCTGCATAGAATTGCAAATATGAGAATCCGAACCGGTATCTAATACCCAGGAAGCAGAGTTAATAGAAAAACAGTTTTTAATTACGAACACACCTGAAGCTGAAGCATCACCATGCTTCTTCTTGAGTTCTAGGTACTCAATGCAGTTCCGCTTCCAGTATCCCGTCTTTTTGCAGTGGAAACATTCTCCTTTCCCCGATTCCCCAACCATGGACTTGTCTTTCCCCTTAACCTTTTTGACTCCACCCTTTGGTTTGGTGGGTTTCTTCTTCATCTTTTCCTTGGCCTTAGCTTTTAGGCGAGAGGAGGAAAAAGTCTCAGGACCCAAAACGGGAGTCTTCACTGACTTCAGTGTGCTCCCCAGCACTCCTTAACATATTAAGGAGTTCAGATAGTTCCTTCTCCATGTTGTGCATGTTGAAGTTAAATATGAACTGAGCAAAGGTGGAGGGGAGAGACTGCAGAATAATATCCGTATATTGCTCATTGTCCATTGTCCATCCAAGGTCATCAAGCTCTTCTATGAGAGCTATCATCTTCAGAATATGGTCTCCTACTGCTGTGCCAGCGTCCATTCGCATCTGAAACAGCTTTCTAGATGCTTCATATCGTAATACGCGAGATTGCTCTCCATACAACTCTTTTGTATGGAGGAATATGGCTTTGACGTCCATATTCTCGTGCTGCTTCTGATGTGTGTTATCCATCGACGCTAGCGCGAGACATTTGGCTATGGCACAGTCAGCGTCCCATGTCTTGCGGAATTCCCTATCTGCAACTGAAGGTTTAGGACCTAGGATGGGCGGGGTTGGAGCCATGAGGACATATGATACCTTATCATAAGTCAAGGCAATGTTGAGATTCCTCAGCCAGTTTTTATAGTTGGTCCCATTCAACTTGTTTTTATCTAATATAAGCTTAAGACCTGTCATAGGTATCTGCCATTAAGAGAGAGAAAAGAATACATTCAGCGAAAACTCTTGCAAAGATCAGGTTGGTTATTATCTTGTCTAATCGATGTCTCCCACTGTTTTTTTCAAATTTTCTTTAAAACCTTTAAAAAAAAACTAGCCGAGATTAATTACATTCTACAACTTCGCTAACCGTTCAGCCAGGCCAGTGCCGGTACTTGAGGGAGGTTCCCCGTGCTTTCGCAGGGACCTAATTAAAGTAAATCTCGTCTTCCCAGAGGCGTAGCCCCGTTTGACACCTTTCTGGATACCTACTGGGTTAGCTAATTGTAAAGTGCAAAATTCTCTCGGGAGCAACTTTTGCTCACAGTAGGATCGAGATCCTACTATCATATAGAAGGTATGCAATCTCATTGCAAATTTCAATTCTTGAAATTCCCGATATTATTTTTACCCCTAGTACTCATGACCTTAACTATAGTCAACATATCATAAGTACTAGTCAAGTTCTTCCCGTCATTTCGTGATTAACTAGACCCACCCACATGACCCTTAACTAAAGTCAATATAATCATATGAATGTCCTAACTAACCTGCATCATATGCAGTATAGGAAGACATCACTCAGCTACTGTACACTGCGCCTTAACTAAAGTCAAAATACGTAGCACGAATACTAAGTACTCTACTTCCTAAAATAACGGAGGGCTGCGGATAGTTTTTAAGAAAACTTTTAACGCTTTGAACTTGATATCGTTGTAGAATCCAATAGGTTTAAAAGGAGTGGCTTATGCTCCGCATTTTGAAACTTGCTTTTCATAAAAGGCCGAGCGTGTTTCAAATCTGATTCTACAACATCTTTTTAGGTTCATTTATTCTTTACATTAATCTCATTAATGTAGTCCCATCATTTAAATCCTAAAGCCATCACAGAAAGAAACGAAAATATAACGTACGCTTATGCCACTCGCATTCGCCACAGTGTCCCGATATGCACTGTTAGGTTACTTAACTAACGTCATACTAGGACGGGGCTAGCGTGGGTGCAAAACATAAGCAACGTCTATTATATATCATATATATAATATTGCATTCGTCTCAGATATAAATTAAGTGATCACATCAAATAAGCAGCAGAAGCACATTTAATATAGGATATCCAGGAGGTCCGTATTTTGTATTTAGCCAATAATAGAAAATACGGATTCCACGGTCGCGATGAATAGCCAAGCCCACACACCTAGACCCCTACGAGAGCCGCAAGTGACCCTACCAATTTTGGAGTTTAGGAGATCCAGTCTCGACTCCTCGAGATGGCCTCCCACTGAACCCTAGAACCCGGTCATTTGTGCCCTCCTTCTTGGGTCTATCCTAATGCGAAAAAGTAAATAATATACAACACTGGTGACAACATCCTCAACCCGGAAGTGCCCCAAATAAAAGAATATTACACATAATTTAATTTTACATGAATGAAAAGAAAACTCTCATCTCACATAAAACCCCTGGCTATTCAATCACGACAATCCTGCACAACTTATCTCAGCAACACATAATAACATATATCATCAACGTAAGTAAGTATGCGTACCCCGATTATCGTTGATGTATAGCAATGAAACCGGCGATACACCAATACTACACTTTCGGTCACAGAGAAATAAAATGAAAATCTACAACAATTGGAATCGTAACTTCCTTAAGACAACACAAACCCGGAATATCACATATCCAAGATTTCATGCCTTACAATGTAAAGCTCGCATTTATGTCTCACCCATGAAAACACCTTTTCAAAATAAGCCGGATAATTCAACAATATTTCCGATTATTCTCGAGACCGAACTGCTAGATTTACACGTAACAAACAAATTTGTAGATTCCAATTATTGTATCACATACTAATAAACTAGGCGCAATTAAAACATTCGATCGAACGATTAAATACTCAAAGACTTCTCAGAAAGCTCAACACTTGAGCAGTTTTAAAAATTACTAGAAACTGCAACAAATACATACGGGCAGCGCAAGAAGGCACAGCCCCACCTGCACCAAAGGCGCCGCGGAACCGCCGCGGAATGACCATTCATGTTGCGGTTTCGTGGTCCTTTAGTGGAGTTAGGGCTTTGTACTTCTTATGGGCCTATAAAATACCCTGCACGATTTTTTGAGTATTTTTAATGTGAAAAAATCCACGTTTTTGAAAAAAGTCCAGAGAGCACCCCCCGGGCGTCGTATTTCGTTCGTTCGAGATTTTTAACGCCGTCTAGGTTACTCCAAAGCTCTAGCTTGGCTCTGATACCACTGTAGGGTTTCCTTATCACCTCATATTGGGTTTGGAAGCATCACACATGCCACAATTTAAATTTTAAGAGGTGCTAAGCAAACTTAACTAGGAATCGAACTAGAATTATTGAGTAACGATTAATAGTATCACATGCAAAAGATTATCTATCACTAAGTGGAGAGACTACAACCTTTGTAAATCTCCTAGGGCGACTCCTTAGATCTCCTAAGGTTTGGAACGGCCCCGCTCGAACGCTTCCAAGTCCACGACGATTCACCCGAAGTCCTTTGCTCATAGCTTGTTGCTTCACTTGATCCATGAAATCCTTGAAGCAAACACCCTACACAAAGTAGCTAGAGATGTGTAGGATGATGAAGTGGTTTATGTTCTTACTTAAAACCCTTTCTTTCTTTTAACCTCACTCAATTTTAGAACTCAAGAGAGAGCTAGAGAGAGGAAGATGAAGATGGCAATTATTTTCTTTTGGATGAATAATAATCTCATAATGATAATGAGAGAGAGAGATAAATATCATAACACAAACCATGGTTAATATAAATATCTAGATATTTTGTGAATGAGTTAAAGAGCAAAGGAAATTAACCAAGGTTAAGTCAATGGTCAACCAAGGAAGTGTGTAGAAACAATGAGTCATTTTTAAAGAAATGAGTCATTAAGTTAATTTCCTTTATCTTTAACTTAAAACAAAAATATGTATATATATATAAATATGAACCATATAAGTCATGCATTGCCATCTTTTTTGTATCATCAACCATGATATAAATGCATGTATGTATGTGTGTATGCACATCAACATGTACATATACATGCATGCATCCATCAAAAGAAAAGGGTTTAAATAAATGAGATAAAAGTCAATATTAAATCAACACTTGATTTAATAAACCGGTCATATCTCATACGACCCGACCAATATAAAATGCCCGATTAAAATACGGTATCATATACACGTATTTAATCGAGCTCCCACACATATCTCATATGCGCACCACATCGTTTCGCCTGAGCCAGGAAACTTCTGTGTGGGACTCTGAGACTCGTTAATACGCTAGTAGTAGGTGATGATCATATCAAACACCTACAAGCCGCAAGCGGTCAGCTAAACGTAACGGCCACCCGGGTATTGAGCGATCAGAAGAAGAACAAGCGAACCTGTCAAAACTCCCGTCAATCCAACTGGTAACATTTACCGTACAGTCCGATCTCTTCGTCAGGTATGCCGCATATCGAGTCTAGGGATGGAATCGTCGACCCTAATAACTCAATAAGTCATGCCGGTATATGGTCTATAACAGATCGAGAAACTACTGATAACACTTATCAGTAATATCTCAGCAGCCCTGGCCAGGGACTTCCTGTTATAACCAATCGTGCACAGCACAACATCAACCTCCCAATATCGGGAGAGACGAAACCCCTCCTATCGCTCATTGCCTCCATATGCCTCGGGACTGTACCTAAAATCCACCTGTTTGTACGACTCTTTAGAGCCGTAGTAGGGTGGAGATCAAAATACAGTGGGAGGACACACAAGACTCTATGGCGATCTCGGGTCTACAGACTAACATGTACCAGTGTCACCTGAGAACTACTATCCCACGTATGATATAATACCACATAGAAGTTCTCGGTGAGTCCATTCAGTGTACTCAGTCTTACTGAGCACCCGTATACTATCTTTGGTGTCAACACACCACACACGAATTTTGATCTAAAAATTATAATGAAATAAATCTTTCAATTCAAATTTCAATATAGAATGAATTAGCGCACGATCCCCGGCAACGGCGCCATTTGATTGATCTTATTTTCCGTTGTCGGTTTTAGAAAATGAATAGAATCACAACCAAAAATATTTGACCGCAATCAATAACGGTGTCGGATGTAGCGCGTTAGTAAGTGCGGATCGTCCACAGGGATTGTGCGATTCGTTCGTATGTTGTTTTATTTGAATCGAAAATTTAATGAGAAGAAAACAAACAATTCATGATTTGTAATTGAAGTTCAAGAATTAGAAAATCTAGATCTAATAACAAGAAAACGATAGAATCAAGAATTGAGAATTTGTTGATTTTCCAAACCAAATATCAAGAATCGAAATGGGGCTCGTAGGAATCGATAGGACCTATAGATGTGATGAAATCTTGCGATTACGTGTTCTTATCCTTCGATGAATTGATACTAGATCGATGATGATCGACGAGAATTAGGGATTTCTAGTGAAACTAGGGTTTCATCATTTATCCCTTGTTCTTTCGTCGATATCATTCATATTCTAGCCTCTAGTAAATTCAAGAATTGATCGTGGATCCCTAATTTTGAGCGATCACAATCAAGAAAGCATCGCAACGAAACTAGGTCGTCGATTCTTCAATTTTCTAGGGTTTACAAAACTCGTAGGACTTAAGAATCGTTTTAAGATTTGTTACATCATCATTCTATTGATCGTCTCGACTCCTTTTCGAGCGGAGTTTTACTCAAATATCACAACAAGAACTACAATCACAAATTGAGATCGAATCATGATGCAAGAATTTAAAGAAAGCAAGATTAAAGAATTTCACCTTTTATTTATATCAACAATTCCGTTACAATCACTCAAGAACTATAAGAGGAAGAACTCGATCGTCGATTTGGCTTCGCTCGTCTCCTTGAGTCGCGCATCGGCTTGGATCACTTGCTCGATTGAAGATCGGCTCCGCTCCAAAAAGGTTGAAGGCTTCTCGCTTGATTTGGTACTCGGGATCTTGAATTTGGATTGGAATTAGGGTTAGGGTTTCGCACAAGTCGTGTCACTCAACTTGTGGATGGAAGATGAAGAGAGAATGATGAGAACTTGAACAACATTTAACCCTAGATCTAGGCTCCTTTTTATAGACCTCAAAACCCTAGATCTAGGATTTCAAATTTGAATTTCCCTCCAAATGTTTGTTAGCAAGAGATTTGAATTTCCCTCCAAAAGTTTGTTAGCAAGTGAAGCTTCTAGAACTAGTTTGTTAGGAGCTTAATCATGATTAGCTTAATTTAATGATCTTTGCTGATCTGGCAGAAACTTCGAGAGTTCTGTAGAAATTGCCATAGTTTTCTGAGCTGTAGGAACTAATATAGGAGTACTGAAGCAAAGAAAGTGTGCTGACGTGGCATAACCACCGCGGATCCGCGGCACGTGCCTGCTTATGCCGCGGATCCGCGGTCACGTGAGGGAGACACTCTGCCATTTTTCTTCTGGTGCTTTGGGATTCCTTTGGGGTATTTATCTGATATGTTGATTCCCATAGTTCCTTCTATATTACTACCAGCTCTGAAGTCTTTGAGTTGATGTAATTTTTATCAACACAATGACAATTTTGGCCTTTCTTCTGGATTTTCCTGCACAGACTTCGAAACAAGTGTTGCGCTATACAAGAATGATGCGATGCCATAAAATACAGTCAATTTCCTTTAAAGTGTCGGTTTTAAAGTCTAACACATGCAATCTGATATTTTACGACTGATTTGCTAATATGTGTAATATGAATGCCGAACACTTCTAGATGAGTGCAAATGATAAGGAAATTGCCGTGTTAAAGATGCAGTATTTTCGACTGATCAGGTGCGAACCCCAGTCACACTTTAAGAGTTTCTCAATCACGTCCTTGAAAGTGAAAATAACAACAATAATGAGGGAGACGACTTGTCAGAGGAACCCGAAGATTATGTGGTAAGTTGCCATATAATCTCTCATTCGTTGCTAGGTAACAAAGAAGCTCACTCGGTGATAGAAGATAACGTAGAGGAGCTGGGGGCAGGAGCAATGCCAAAATCCTTGGATTATGTGACAAGGTCTATCAAGGAGAAACCTACTTGTTCATAGTGCATCTGGCGAAACTTCGCCTCAAAGCTACTACGGACCGTAATGTCCTTAAACTAACGATGGACCGCAATGTCCTTAAACTTGCAATTGACCGAGACGTCTATAAACTACTACGGACAGCAACATCCCAAGGCTGATAAAAAAAACGGCGAGATGGGCACGGATGAAAACCCGAAAGGGCTCCGTGAGTAAAAACAGCAGGACTACCGGCGAGTTTGTGAAAACCCGAAAGGGCGCAACCTCGTTAAAGGACACTTGCAAAGTCCTCTCGACCCTGTAAGAAGAAAACATCTGCGTGAGATCCTTACGACTCACAAGAGAGCAACACACTTAGGAATCCCCACGATTCCTAAGGAAAAAACACACTTACGAGATCCTCACGACTCGTAAGGAGAATTCCCCTATAAGATCCTCACGGCTCATAGATTTCAAAAGCCTTAAGTTACAGGGATCTGAACCTGTTCTTAAGCCGTCATACACCCTGATTCTGCCCTACAAGCGGTTCAATATTGACCCTTGTATACAATCCACGGGCATAAATAAACGTTTCCCCAACAGAGTCCCACCACTGACAAGGGATATCTTTATATGGCAAACGACACTTGTAATTCCTCTCAACTTATAAGGAGAAAGCACTCTTGTAAGATCCTTACGACTTATAAGAGAACACACGCTTAGTAATCCTCACGATTCCTAAAGAGAAAATGCACCTACGAGATCCTCACAACTCGTAGGGAGAAATACCTTTATGAGACCCTTACGGCTCGTAAAGTTAAAAAGCCTTAGTCAACAGGATCCTAACCCTGTTTGCTAAGCCACCTTTGTTCGATATCGACAGAGGCAAATGATGATTCGCTCCTAGTAATGTCCCAATGGTAGCGATGCTGATGCTTAAATCGGTATCAAATTCCAAGCCCTTTCACGGCAAATGATAATTCGCTCCTGGCAATATTCCCGTCGTGGCGATGCTGATGCTGAGATTGGCACCAGATTCTAAGTTTCACACTCGCGATAAAAATCAGCGAGCCAAAAATGCATATGAAATAGCCGAAATGATGGGGCAACTTGCAACAAAATCAGCAAGTAAAAATATATATGCATACAAAAAATAGCCGAAATGATTGGACAACTCGCAATAAAAAGCAGCGAGTAAAAACAAAAATAGCTGAAATGATTGGGCACCGCAAAAAATAGCCGAAATGATTGGGCAATCGCGACTTTCGTGATATAAAAAACTGAAATGATAGAGCATCGCGGAAAGAAATAAAAAAAATGAATGAAAGAATGAAACTTTTGCCCTACAGGTGGGTCCATACTGACCCCTGTATACAATCCATGGGCATAAACGAAAGGGAACTGCATGTCCCCCACCAGATCTTGTCAAAAGGAAAAGTCAGATCTCAACAGCAACATCTGCATCCCAGAAGATCAACAACAGCGTTCCTCCTCATCTCAACAGGATGCAAACGCGACACAAAAACAATGGAGCCATGGCAAAGTCCCTAGTTCTAGGCCCCGACGGTTCACCAACAACCTAGAGACCATCTCGACGTTCGTCTTGATACAGCAGACATGATGTCACAACAGCGTTCCTCCTCATCTCAGCAGGATGTAGACGCGACACAAAAACAACGGAGCCATGGCAAAGTCCCTGGTTCCAGGTCCCGACAGTTCACTAACAACCTAGAGACCATCTCGACGTTCGTCTCGATACAGCAGACGTGATGTCACCTCAGCGTTCTTCCTCCAACAGGATTCGGAAGCGACGTCAACAATCGGAGCCACGGACGAGTCCCTAGTTCCAAAACTCGACGGTCCATAGACAACCTAGAGTCAACCAATGACCTTTTCGCCGGATTAACGCTCCGTCTCAGAAACAAGTCAATTAACTTCGAGAAAATCAGTGTCCTTAGCAATACCTCGATTCAAGGAAATCAGCGTCCTTGACGAGAGTATCTCGATTCGCGTCGACCCGCAAGGAAATCAGTGTCTTTGCAGGAATACCTCTATTCGTCTCAACTCCGAGGAAATCAGTGTCCTTGGTAAATATCTCGATTCAGGGAAATCAGCATCCTTGATGAGAGCATCTCGATTCGCGTCGACCCGCAAAGAAATCAGAGTCTTTGCAGGAATACCTCGATTCGTCTCAACTCCGAGGAAATCGGTGTCCTTGGCAAATACCTCGATTCAGGGAAATCGGCGTTCTTGACGAGAGCATCTCGATTCGCATCGACCCGCAAAGAAAGCAGTGTCTTTGCAGGAATACCTCGATTCGTCTCAACCCTCAGGGAAATCAGTGTCCTTGGCAAAAACCTCTGATTCAGGGAAATCAACATCCTTGACGAGAGCATCTTGATTCGCGTCGACCTGCAAAGAAATCAGTGTCTTTGCAGGAAAATCTCGATTCATCTCAACCCTCAGGGAAATCAGTGTCCTTGGCAAAAACCTCGATTCAGGGAAATCAACGTCCTTAACGAGAGCATCTCGATTCGCGTCAACCCGCAAGGAAATCAGTGTCTTTGCAGGAACGACGTCAACTACGGAGCCACGGCAAAGTCCCTAGATCCAAGACTCTATGGCTCACAGACAACCTAGAGACCACCTCGGAGCCACGGCAGAGTCCCTAGTTCCAAATCTCGACAACCACATCTACATCCTGGAGACCCACAACAACGTTCCTCCTCATTCCAGCAGGATTCGGGCGCAACAATCAATCAGCGAAGCCATGACAAAGTCCCTAGTTCCAAATCTTGACGGTTCACAGACTACCTAGAGACCACCTCGACACTCGTCTCGTTACGTCAGCAAAGTGGAGCCGCGGCAAAGTTCCCAGTTCCAGGACTCGGCGGTGCACAGCCAACCGAAAGTCAATCCTGACCCCGTGGAAAACCGCCAAAGTCAACCCTCGACCTCCCCGTCAAAGCAATGCTTTGACTCGGGGGCAGATCAACTCATCAATCACTTACGATTCCTCTCGACTTGTAAGGAGAAAATTCTCTTGTGATATCCTTACGACTCTCAAGATAAAGCACAGTTAGGAATCTTCACGATTCCTAAGGAGAAAATACACTTACGAGATCCTCTCGACTCGTAGGGAGAAAAATCTTTATGAGACCCTCACGGCTCATAAAGTTGAAAAGTCTTAGGTGGCAGATCCTAACCCTGTCTCCTAAGCCATCACTGCCCTGCAAAGAGGTCAAGATGAACTATCTATGGGCCACACTCTTCGAAGTCGAACATCGTCAAGGAGGGAAACAATCACTTATGAGTCATCTCGAGTTGTATGGAAGAAAATTCTCTTGTGAGATCCTTACGACTCTCAAGAGTAAATACACACTTAGGAGTCCTCACGACTCCTAGAGAGAAAATACACCTACGGGATCCTCTCGACTTGTAGGGAGAAAAGTCTTTATGAGACCCTCACGGCTCATAAAGTTGGAAAGCCTTAGGCGACAGATTTGAACCTGTCTACTAAGCCGTCACTACCCTACAAAGAGTTCAAGATGAACTGTTATCTATCGTTCACAGGTTACATTTGCTGAAATCACATGCCAACAACACAGCAAAGAAAAGAAAGCGATAGTCGGAGATAAATAATGTCTCCTTTATTCATGGATCCAATTGAATATGAGATACATTATATAAAATAAAAATGAAATGATACATGTTATTCATAAATTACAATCGATACAAAGACGACTATTGAGAAGGAGGCGATTTTAGCAAATCAGCAAGCCGTTTGCGCACTCCTCTCAGCTCCTTTTCGTGAGCAGCTGCCGCGGCCAGCTCAGCTTCGACTCAAGCCCGTTGCAGCAAACATGATGAAACCTTCTCATCGATTTCTCGTTGGGCAGCTTCGTGACTCTGCATAACCCGCTCAATGAAGTCGAGCTTCCGCCTCAAGGCCAGCCCGTCCGAAATGCATCGCTGCAAATTGTTAAAGACGACTCTCAGTTGCGCGGCATTCGCTTCAACTTGGGCGCGCAACCGAGCATATTCACCTGAAGCCTCCTCGCGTTCCTTAATCTTTAAGGTTGCCTCTTGTTCGAAATGGCGGAGGAAAGGAACGCTCTGCTCAACTCACGCAGCCCGCTGGGAGTTCAAAGCCAACACTTCCGAAGCAGGATGCCTGAGCTCAATCTCATGCAGGCAGGTCTCGATCTTTCTGCCGTAATTAACCCAAGACTTGATGATGCCTTCGTCATGGAAGTTCACAAGCGTTGCCAGCATAGGATTAACCTCAGCAGCAAAATCTATAGCAAATATGAGGGTTTCAGCGTCAAGATCCTCAATGAATTCACTTAACATGCGCAGGCAAGTTGCAGCGCCTCTAAAGGATGGACGTCTGGAAAAGGGCCCTGCAGGCATTAAGATTCGAGACTCAAAGGGAGCTGGAGTCGGTGCGATCGCTGTAAAACGAATCATAATCAGATCTCGGCTCAAGAGATAAAGAGAAAACATGAGTAATAGGGTCTACTATACCGGCAGCGACATGTGGTAAAGTTGGGAGTGCCGGAGGCGCGACTGTTCTCTCGTCCCCTCCTCCAATCTGTAACGCTACAATCAATACAAAGAAAAATTAGCAACGACATGTTTGCCCATAAAAGAAAGAAAAGGATGTCGGTTAAAAGCTATACTCACCGGCACCAGCAGGCAAAGCGACTTTCGACTGGAAGGAGAAGTGCAGGTTCAGCACTTGATACAGATGATCAAAGAGAGCTCCTGCAAGATTACGATGATACATGGTTAGTACACGAAAGATGTTGTCCCCGATTTAAGTTAATCGCAAACCCATACCTTCCAGCATTTGAGAGGATATAAGAGGAGACGAAGGGGCAGCGACCGTCAGAGCGACAGCTGGTAGTGCTTCTTCAGGTGGCACAACCTCAGTGCTCACCACACCTACATTCGAAAGGAACAAAATGTCATCAGAAGGGATTGCAAAACGAAAAGAATGCAGCGACCCGAGACCTACCAGACAGGTCATCAGCCAAAACTGTGACGGAAGCATCACGACTTCTTCGATCTCATTCGGAGGGATGGTTTCGCAGCCCGTGGCTTCGTCCCCTGATTCCATGAGAGCCGTCATGATACTCGCAATGCCAGGTGATAGCAGGGAACCAAAAGTGGAAAGAGCGGCAATTGGAGCAATCCCGGACTCCTGAGAAAGAGTAGTCGCTTCGGGCTCGGTGGTTGCCGTCATCTCACCTGCCACCTCCTCACCGGGACTTGGCCCTGCAGAGTATGACATATGAGAATCTGAAGATCAAACTTTGACAAAAGTACCCAGTGTTACGTTACCATGAGACGGCTTTTCAATTGCTTCCCGAGCCGCACGTACCGTCTGTCTATGAGCGGTAGACAGGGCAGGTGGAGCACCCTCAGAAGAAATAAGGATAGGGAAAGCAGTGCTCAAGCCTGCAGCTATAGCCAAGGCGGCATCACGTTCTTTCGCTGCACGGCTCTTGCTTTTCCTTTCAGCCTGAGCCACGAGAGCTGACCTCCTCAAGACCTCCGTCAATGAGACGTCATCGTCCGAACCAAGTTCTGCCTCTGGAACCTCTACGGCGTCTGTCATCGGCTGTTTAAACGAAGCTTCTTTCGGCGATATTGAGGGAGTTGGGGCTTCGGCAGCTGGCCCTAGAAGCGTTACAGCGCCACCTTGCAGGATCAGCATTGCACTTGGGATAACCCGAGTCGAGATTATCCCTGCAATAAGATAAAAAAAGGGTCAGACTACCCATAAAGAAAATGGGAATGAAGGCACAATGAGCCAAAATGTACCAATTCCCAAGGAAGCGCGAAGCCTTTTCTCCCCTTCAAAAGTCTTGAGAGAAGCCACGAGAGCCTCTTCAGCGGAGATGCCTGTTGGAGAAGAAAAACCTCAGTCAAAGCATAGAAATGAAAATGGTCACGGAAAGATAAGATTGAAGTATACCTAATTGAGTAATGGTGATCAACGCTGCCTCATTGCGAGCCAATTGTGCTGAAACCGCAATAGCAGCCTCCAGATCGGTATCATCGGGTGCCATGAATAAACCTTCATTGGTCCCGTATTCACTCAAGCCCTCGCTGTAGGGAGCGTGGGGCTCCTGTCCGAGTACGACGTCGACCGAAAACATCGACTTCTTCTTTTTATGTGAGCGAGTGCCGACGGCCGATAACACAAGCTTGCGCTTGGTGGGCAACTTTGGACGACGAGTTCCAATCTCCGCACCTATGCCGGATTCGGGAGACGCCACGGCTACCGCTTCTACAGGCACACGGGGTACGGGTAGCTCAGGGATAACACGTGGTACCACAGCCGCAGCAGCTTCCCTCAAGGGAGGACGGACAATGGTCCGTCGCTTCAAGGGAACGACTGGATTACTAGCCGGGGCGGTGCCTTTGCGATCAAGCAGCAGACGCTTTTCCTCCCTAATAACGGCGCCCATCGAATGTTGATACCACGCCACATACACGTTCAGGGCTTTCGGAACACAACTCGGTTCACTGATGAAGAAGTTGGTCCCTGTGTTTAGGTGCATAAAATGATGCAACGCGCTCCGGATACCCTCTTCAGTAGCAGCCGGTTCTGCCAAGAAGACCTCAAGCGGGATGCCTGATTATAGCTTAACTGCTAGGCGAAATGATGCAGGTTGTATCTCATGAACAACGCCGAATCATTCTGCCTAAACACGAGAAAGCCTGGCCTGATGGAGTATAAATGAAGAATCTCACGAGCTTTCAAGATAGAGGCCCCATCTTTAATAATGTCCCGCAATGACTGTACCGTTTTTGCGGATTCCTGGCCGATGATTAGAATCTTATCGGCAAAGGTCATGCCATCTCCAACCGTACGCGGACGAAGGAGCAAACCTCTAGCTTCCCGCTGTGTCGGATTTACAATAGATGCGTCAACTAGCCGCATGATCCGAGGGAAGTTACACTTGTCGTAGAAGCAAGGCTTTTATAGATACCGAAAACGCCAAGTACATGTAGTTCGATCCATGACATAAAGTAATGCATCGAGAAGTTCACATGCTGCACCCCTGGTTCAGTAATGTCTGCTGCCAAGCTGAGGCCGTAATACAAATAGGCTAATCCAGCGATCCCGACGGCCACTTGCATCCCAGCAATCATTCGGTGAGCTGGATAAAAAACGGACGGCCTCATATGGCGAGGATACATCGGAAGCGCAAACCAGCTTAAGCCATAGCCCGAGGAACCCAAAAAGAACGTTTCTTCATCAATTCCAAGAGCTGCAAGTTCTGTGAAAGAGACGACCGGGGTGTTTGGGAGAAAGAAATTTCTCTGATCCACCTCCGCTGCCGGCTGGTTGTCCAAACTGAAACCAAAAGGATCGTCGAGTTTGGCAAATTTCGCGGCTTCCTTTGACAGGACTTCTAAGCGGAGAAAACGGGCGATGAACTCTGTGAAATTAACCTCACGGCCTCCGGATTCGAGAAAGAGGCTCTTATAGATATTCAATACCTTTATCAAACTCGGGAATTGGTGTTGGGTAGCATTCTCCTGGGTAAGACCCATTACCACTAATTTGGTGGCAAAGATGTACTTGTCTGGAGGAAGCAGCTCCTCGTAGTGCTCTCCTTTAACAGGTAGGCCAGAGACCTCAGCAAACTCCTCTAAAGAAATTCAAACTTCTCGATCCAACAGAAGGAAGGTATGGGTCGGAATGTTCCATTGCTCCAGAAAAGCCTTGACCCACAAGGCAGGAGGCGTAGAATATTGAAAAAGAGAAGCGTAATTCGCGGGATACAACCCAAGCTTCAGCAGTTGGGACTTCTTAGCCGACAAAATATAGCGGGCTCATTGCAAATATCCGGCTGGGTGATGAGGAGTTAAGTCTATGTTATATGGTTGTCCCTAAGGGCATGACTCATCCTGGCATATACGCCGTCCTAGAGTATCCAAAACCGCCGGCGGCTGTACGGGTAAGGATCGCCGAGATAGGCTCTGAAGGCATCGCACAATAAAAGCTCCGTCGGCCTCTGATAATTTGACTGTACCATCTACCCCATAGATGAAGATTCTTTTGCTCTGGGTCATGATCTTTGATCAACACGAAGACTTCCCTATCCACAGGTGCTTCGGGGAATCCGCCTTCCGAACGGACGAACGGGAAAGAAGTGTCGAAAGACATAGTACCTGCGCGGAAAAGAACAAAATTTTCAGCCGTCAATGCTACAGTTTAAGTTCTATCACTAGGTACTTTAAATTCGTACCACACTGCAATGCAGTGAAAAGGGACCAAAGGGGACCCACTCAATCCAGATGACAGTTCATCATTAATAAAACCGTCTCATCATTTGATGAGACTGTCATTAAATGAGGAAATCCTCAAAAGGATTTTTAATCACTAAAATACAGAATAAATTCTGTATGAGAAAAGATTTCCCAATTTTGTTAAAAACAAGAAGATTGCCCTGTGTAAATCAGAAGCCCTTGGATCAAAGATCCAACGGGGGAACATCCCCAAATCAATTAGAGAAAAGACCTCTTCAACTGATTCAACAAATCAGCTCGTCCTATATAAGGACCCCAAGACTTCAAGTCTCACAACAGAGGAACCCCCCATAAACTTTGAGAAATTTCAAAGACAAAGAGCAAGCTCTCAGAAGAAAAAGATTTTTCTTCAAGGTAAAAAACAACAACAGAGAGATGTAATCATCTCATATAAAAAGAAGAATTTACTTCTTTTTCTAAGATCATAGATGTATAAGACCAAGGTCTTTCACAGAAAGAGATCAAAATATCTCATCAAAAAAATAAGGGGAAGAACTTAATTTTCTTCATAACATAGATCTATAAGACAAATTATCTTTCACAAAAGAGATCATAATATCTCATTATAAAAAGGGGAGAATAATTCAATTCTCTTAGGATCATAGATCCATAAAGACAGAGCCTTTCACCAAAAACATAAGAGATTGAAACAACTTCTATAAAAAATAAGAACTTTGTTCTTAGATCCATGAGAGAAAGTCTTTTATAAGAGAGAGAATTTAATTCTCAGGACGCAAAGCTGCCTAAAAAGAGCCCTGGCGCTCCAATCAAAAGAAGCGCTTCAGCAGTCCAAAACTAACGCATAGCGTTGCAGAGCCTTAGCGCTCCAAATTTCACAAGAAGCGCTTTGCGCTCATTGTCTGGCTCATAGCGCCAAGCGCGCCACGTGCTCCTCACGTGTGCGCTACTTAACAGAAGCGCTCCGCGCTCATTGTATGGCGCATATCGCCAAGCGCACCACGTGCTCCTTACGTGTGCGCTACTTAACAGAAACGCTCTGCGCTCATTGTCTGGCGCATAGCGCCAAGCGCGCCACGTGCTCCTCACGTGTGTGCTACTTAACATAAGCGCTCTGTGCTCATTGTCTGGTGCATAGCGCCAAGCGCGCCACGTGCTCTTCACGTGTGCGCTACTTAACAGAAGCGCTCTGCGCTCATTGTCTGGCGCATAGCGCCAAGCGCGCCACGTGTTCCTCACGTGTACGCTACTTAACAGAAGCGCTCTGCGCTCATTGTTTGGTGTATAGCGCCAAGCGCGCCACGTGCTCCTCACGTGTGCGCTACTTAACAGAAGCGCTCTGCGCTCATTATCTGGCGCATAGTGCCAAGCGCGCCACGTGCTCCTCACGTGTGCGCTACTTAACAGAAGCGCTCTGCGCTCATTGTCTGGCGTATGGCGCCAAGCGTGCCGCGTGCTCTTCACGTGTGCACTACTTAACAGAAGCGCTTTGCGCTCACTGACAGGCGCCTAGCCCCAAGCGCGTCACGTGCTCCTCACGTGTGCGCTATGAGAACATGAACTGTTCTTTAAACAATAAAGGCCCAGAGATATGATAAGTGCCCAGTACTCAATAAAAGAAAAGATTGTCAGAGCCCAAACCAATGCTCAACATTGTTAAATGTTCAACATTTTAACTAAATGGGTCGAGCTCAAAGTGGCCACAGAATCCCATCTCAGATTAATTGAGCCTATATGCTCATAAATCTTTAACAGATCTTAGTCCAAAACTTGACTACAGATCTCCCAACCAACATTGATTCGAGGGTACGTCTCTCTATACCTCTGATATACGTCGTCGTAATTCCTCAACGTCTTTAGAGAGATGGAGGGTCCCAATAACCAATAACTTTTGGTGTAACCAAAACCACACAGACTATTACGTCTTTAAACTGGATTATGATGTGCTTAAACTTTACGGACGGTGAGGTCCTTAAACTCACATACTATGATGTCTTTAAACTACCATGGACTGTGGGGTCCTTAAACTCATGGACTATGACGTCCTTAAATTTTACAGACTATGATGTCTTTAAACTCCATGGACTATGATGTCTTTAAACTCCATGGACTATGATGTCCTTAAACTTCTGGACCGCAAAGTCCCTAAACTAAAACAATAAAGCCCAAACGCTTTTTTGTTGGATCTAAATGATCCTGTTAAGTAGATCTTAGTCTAAAATTAGACTAGCGCATCCTTAACAAATGGTTAAGTTGATCTTAGTCTAAAATTAGACTAACGTATCCTTAACAAACGTTTAAGTTGATCTTAGTCTCAAATGAGATTAACGATCCTTAAACCCAATCCAAACCCAAATCTAAAAAATACGGATTTGGACTAATCCACGCCCTACGGGTGAACTGTTTCATGAACTCCACCACCCGGCTTCTGTACCGAGCTAACTCGGGTTTATATATCTTGTAGTTTCCGCTTACGTGGTTGACGTCAAGCTGGGAATCACCGTAAACCTATAGCCGAAGAATTTCCATTTCTATAGCAAGCTCCAGATCAGCTATCAGAGCTTCGTACTCAGTCTCGTTGTTTGTGCGAGACTCGGTGAGAGCGAAAGAACGTCATAGGGTTCCTATCGATAAGGTGATGAACACCAATCTTATCCCTACTTTTATCAGCAGGATGCTTGATTTGCTGGACGTCCTCATTGATGAGGCTCTATCGAAGTAGAGCTTCTAACATGGCTTGTTATCTTCGAGATGCCGCACTTGTTCGTCGGCTAACTCGCAATTGAGCGATGACCCTTCAAGTATGGGATGAGCAGCGAGGAAGTCGGTGAGGGCCTATTCTTTTATTGCTTTCTATAGAATATAAACTATGTCGAATCAAGCAGCATAACAACTCATCTTGCCATTTTGCCGGTTAGGCTTACTTTGATCGTTAAATGTTACAGTGGGTCGACCTTGGAGATCAACATATCCCGATGAGCGAGCAGATAGTGTCTCAACTTCTTCACAGCAAATATCAGGGTCATGCATTGCTTTTCGATCGGGGAATAGTTATGTTCCGTCCTGACTAAAGTTCAACTGAGGTAATAGATGGAATTTTCTTTTCCCTCATTATTCTGGGCAAGAAGGGCGCCGGGTGATTCATCTGGCGCGGCAGTACAAAGAATCAGCTGTTTATTTGGAGAGGAGCAGCAAGTACTGGAGGGCATAATAGGTACCGTTTGATGTTTTCGAATGCATCTTGACATTTGGCATCCCAGACAAAAGGAACTCTTTCCTTCATGAGTTTTAAGAAAGGCCTGCATCTTCCCGATAGGTTCGAGATGAACCTTCATATGTAAGCGAGTTTGTCTTGAAAAGATCTTAGTTGCGTCAGATTCTTTGGAAGAGACATCTCTATAATGTCCCCCGATGTCGGACTATGAAGCCCAAGAATTTTCTTGACGACACGCCAAAACCGCACTTTAGAGGATTCATCTACAGATCGTGTTCCCTCATACCCTGTCTGGTGAAAACAGTCTTGAGGTCTTGGATATGATCGGCCTTGGTTTTAGTCTTGAAGACCAAATCAGCAACATAACATTCGACGACTTAATGGATTAATTCATCAAAGATCTGGGTCATTGTCCTTTGATATGTGGCACATGCGTTCTTCAATCCAAATGACATCATTTTGTAACAGTATATGTCGATCGGGGGTTCGAAATGCTGTGTGTTTATCATCTTCGGGCGATATCTTGATCTAATTATATCCAGACAAGCCATTCATGAAGGTAAATAGTTCGTAATTTAAGGTATCGCTGACCATCATTTTCATGACTGGAAGCGGGAAATTGTCTTTAGGGCATGCCTTGTTGAGGTCCCTGAAATCGATGCAAACTCGGATCTGTCCATTTTTCTTTTTCATTAGGACGATGCACGCGATCCAGTCCGCATATTTCTCTTCTCTGATGAAGCCAGTATCAATAAGTTTCTTAGTTTCCTCGACCACCTTTTCTTCTATCTCCCTTCTTATTCTTCGAAGAGCTTGTTTGACTGTCTTGGCATCAGGAGAAATGGCCAGCTTATGATGTCTACTTCAGGAGAGGCCATGCATCTCTTTGTATGTCCACACAAACCAGTCGACGAATTCGTGCAGCAGGGCAATTATCTGCTTTTTCATTTCTTCTGACAAGAGTGAGCTAATAGGTCGGCCTTGGATTATCGAGCGTTCCCAAATCAATCTCGGTTAGCTCATCGAAGGTTGCTTGTCCGCCATCTTCGAGCTTTCGAGGGGCTTCTTCTGGCTCGGCTAGCTCGTCTTCATCATTTGACTTTCGCTGGCTTTAACAACATGGATCATGTAGCATGCCTTGACGTCTCGTTGAATGTAATCTATGCCACGTCTATTTGAGATTCGTCCATCGTTGAGTGCTCGGACCTGAGGCGGATGCCACAGCGCCTCATAAAACTTCGCTTCGGAGTCCGTTTGATATAACCGACATCCGCACTTTATAAAATATTCCTGCATCTCGGGCGCATAATATCTGGGGTTTAGGACGGCTCTTATGCCTCTCATAGGGAAGGCACGTGACAAACAAGTCATCCGGATGCACGACAGGATTTGACCCATAAAATAAGATGCCTTTTGGTCCACCTTTTCTTCCAGGAACGTAGAAAGTTTTCAATTGGTCCACAGTGGAGACTGACAGCTCATCGAGCTCTTTGCATATCTGCTTCGACACTTTTATGATGGCTAGGGGTTTTCTGTAACTTTGAAGGTCTCTATTAATTTCGCTTTTTGCATGAAACCCCAATCTGCATAGCTGTTGCAAGACGGGCTTCTTTTTCTGATAATTCAGTGTTGCTGCATAGACAAGGGCGAATTTTGCCGCCGGATGGGCCTTCAATATCAGATTCGTCCGTATCGCTACCAAGATGAGGACAATTTTTTTGGAAGGACGGACTTCTAGTGTCAGACTCATCGATGTCACTGCCGAAACGACGACACACTTTGGGGTTTTTACTTTTGAAGGTGACATCCGGCTCGGATTTGCTTTTGAGTCTCGAAATCGTTCTGCCTTTGGTCAGCTGTGGCTGAGCACTTTAGGGGTTCACAAAGTACCGAGATCTTAATATCGGACTTCATGCACACCGAACGGCTGGATGTCTCCTGCAATGCGGCTTTCTTCGCCATTTTTGGTATACTTTATGCACTGATGGAGAGTTGACAAAACGATGCCGTAATCATGGAGCCACGGCCGTCCCAGGAGAATCTTATAAGACGTGTCGGCGTCGATCACATATATTTTAGTTTCGGTATGCAGATCCCCAAATTTAATGGGTAGAGCTATGAACCCCTGAACTTGTTGGCAGTTTTGATTGAAGTCTTGGATGATTATCCTTTCCCTAGACTCGTGTCGGACGTCCATTGACAAACTCTTCAAAGTTTGCAAGTTCATGATGTTCACTGAGGACCTCGGATCAATCAATATGTGATTAATCCGGTCTCCGTCGCTGTACCCTATCACGTAAAGCGATCGGTTGTGCTCAGTTGTTTCCAGTAACAATTCTTCATCTTTAAATGTGACAGCGGCTGTATACAGAGTGTACTGGGCCTCTTTCATATTAATTTCCACGAAACGAGCCTGATACCGTTTTGGGTTTTGCAGAGCATGAATGAGAACATCTTTGAGCTCCTTGGATAGGACCAGGCATCATAGATGCTTAAGAGAGACAAGAGCTTCCGGAGGTAAGCCAAGACATTGTAATCTACTGGAGAAGAACTCGAATCTGAATGAGTCGGCTCTATGCCGTTTTCTTCATTAGCGACTTGTTTCTCTTTCTCTTTCGGGACGTTGCCTTTCTTCGGCGGTAGAACCTTGCCGTTTCTGAGCTGGATTTGGTTGGCCTTTGTGACGAGCTCCCCATCCTCTTCGGGAAAAATGGAGCTCTTTTTCAGAGTCGCTACCAAGATGGATGACGTAACATGTCACAATAGGGATCTCGTCATCGGAGTCTTCTTCTAGCCCCTTCAGAATTTCAGCCGCTTCTACGGGGGAAAACACCTTCAATTAAATTAAAGTCCGTTTTTTGCTCGTAGTTTTCGAGGGAATCAATATGCCTTTGAATGGTTGATTTCCTCTTCGACTCCTTTTCGCTTCGAGACGCACATTTTCTTTTCTTCTTTAGTTTTTTGGATTTTGAGCCCGATTGAGCCGAATTGGTACAGGCGATACAGGGGATTATCTGTCATTTTTGCTTCGTAAGGTCTTTTCGACTCCGACAATTGTAGAACGTTGCTCATGGCATATTTGAATATCTTGCGGACTTTATCCCTCCTGAAAGAGTAAACCTTGTTCTTTTTCTCCTCTAGGAATGACCCTTCTCCTCCAAGCACCGCCTTTCGAAACTGGTCTGTTTTCGATCCGCTCGCCTTTCGCTTGTCTTCATTGTCAGACGCATTGAAGTTGTTGGTATTATTGGAATTCCCGCTTTTACGGTTGTTGTTCTTTCGGTTCTTCCAAAGCTTGTCACTCTAAGAGTCCGGAGCAGACTCTTGCTTCGAGTATTCCAACATTTGAACTTTCTTGGTCAACTCTTGAAACATCTTGAGGCCTACTGTATATAAGAATGGGACCATTCAATTGCTGAGATTCCCATTGAGAAGGCTGACGGACTGGTCCTGCTCCAGCGGCTGTTCGCACTTGACCGTGAGATTGCGCCATCAGGCGATAAAGTCCGTGTTGCCTTCGTTCTTCTCCGGCTTGGTCCTCACAAGGTCGGCAATAGAGATTTTATCACTGACACTTATGAATGTTTGTCGAAATAGAGACTCCATTTGGGCGAAAGTAGTGACGAACTCGTCTGGTATGGTCGCATACCAGTCAAAAGCAACACCAGTCAGGCTATTGACAAACTGACGAAGTAGTGCATCATTGCCTCATGTGTTTCCGCACGACGCTTTAAAGTGGGCTACATGCTGATTCGCGTTTCCCGTCCTATCAAATCTTCCGAACTTAGGAATGATTTAGTCGCTGGGGAACTCGATCAGATCGTACTGTGCGGGTATTGTCTCTCATTGCTGCCAACGTCTTTTTGTGCCTCGGCTTCGGCCACCAATGTTTTCACTTTGCTGGTGACCAAATCCATTATCCGATCTTGTGTTAGCGGAATAGAGCCATCCGGGGCCAAAGTGTCCCTAGAAGTGGAATGTGGCCGGCTTTCGTGCGGCTCACCCATACTTAGACTTAAAGGGACATGCATCGGTTGCTTCGGGTTATCGCCCGGTTCATGAGTAGAGACCTGCGCTTGATTAGAAGGCGCCCGAGCAACTTAAGTCGTGAGCTGCATCACGGCGTTCGTCAAGTCATCAATTTTTGAATAAAGCTTGACCATCTCTTTATCTTTGCTCATGAGCTGTTTTCGGAGTTCTTGAAGCAACCCCTGCTCTGCGGTCCTGGGACGGAAAGTCGGCTCTTCTTCGTTGTTCTAGCTTAATTCTATAAAGACTGAGGGGTCCTGCTTATCGGACTCATCGAGGGGGTTTTCATTATCCTGCGGAGGCGGCTGATCTTGGGAAGTGACGGCCACATTCAAGTCAGATTGGGCTTGGGTTGTGGTGGCCCTATCCTTACTTTTGCTGCGAAGGTTGTCGCCGGGACCCATGCCCGCCATGTAGACCGTGTGGATAACATATCCGTCCGTCTTTTCATCCTTAGCAGCTGATTTCGCCGACCGCTGTTGTGGTCCTTCTGCTTTGGTAAAGGACAATTGACTGAAGACGGCTAGCCTGACGGGGTTCTTGGTGGTGCTGGCATTTCTTTTCTGGCTCTGCCCCGTTGCTTTCGCACGCCACAAAGTGCTTGGTGGACTTCTGAAAAAAGTGTCACGCCTTTTGTACCGGGACTTGGACACCTCCCTTCGTAGCACAATTTGAAATGCAGCCTTCTCAATCTTGGCGGACATCGCATTCTTCTAGTCCACTTTAAGGGCTCGAACGAATTGCGGATTTTCACTGCTGACACGGCCGTGGACGCGGGGCATTTCTGTTCTCGGAACCTCACAAAATTCAACTTCGCTGGAGTCCTGACCCTTTTGTTGGCTCTATATCTGAGACGCTTTTGTCTCAACTTTTCTGTTTTGAGCACTTGGCAGGTTTTAGCTCTTCGGGAAGCCGCCTCAGGCAGAGTGATAGAGAGCTTTAGAGATACGCCTGATCATGCACTTGTCGGTGGCGTTGCCCAAGCTTGTCCGGGTCGTTTGATAATACCTTTTGTTCCAGCAGCCTTGCCTCCGGCTTGAGCACCAGAGAGTCATTCGGATATCGTCTTACGTTTGGGTTATGGTATCTTGACGATCACAATGTTCAGCCTCTTGCCTCTTGAAACCGGTTTAGCCACCTGGTTTACCGGGATTTCCTCCAGATGAGCACTTCTGGCAGGGTATATGATGACGGAACCAAATTGGCGGAACGGTTCCTCCCACTGCCGACTGAGGCTTGCGGGGAGAATCGCATGGGCATTGATCTCGACCATGTAGGGAATCGGAGTTGCGTCAGAAAAAAACTCGTCTTAAGAGACATATTGCTGAGTTTGAGATTGTGACTGAAAGCTGTTAACCTGCATACAAAAATGTATGACTTCAGTACATACAATCGATATATATGTTGATTGAGTTTGTATGAACGCTTGATCCGAAATATGGAAGTAGTGAAAAAGGTCCCACCGGATGTGCCAGAATCAGAGTGTTTTTCGTCATCATATTGAGATAGGAATGCGCATGTTTGTCAGGCCTATATAGATTTTCCGTACCTGGGGCAGACTGGAGTTTATTGATTGTGGGGATCCGAGTCTCAGCAGCCGCAGACTAAAATGTCGTTAATTATCCCTCACTCTTGGGAGTGAGAGAGCTTCCGATTGACAGTTAACTGGTTATGCGAACTCAATGTGCAGTATGCGTGTGTTGTGTTTTGAAGGTGTTTTGGATGTTTCGGGGCATTATAGAGTTTACGGGGGTTCCACTACCTGGATAGTGGGCTGGGGTTAGGGGGCTAGCAGCCCCCTTACAAGGTGCTTAGAATTTTTCAAAGGGATAAGTGTTTCGAGTGTGGAACATGTGGGAAAGAGATGGGTGAAGAGCGTCCTAAGGACGAGTGAGACGACACGTGGCCGCTAGTCACTTGTGGCGTGTGACCGCTGAGCGCCGGCGGGCCACATGCCCGGCATGAACGTGACGGCACGCAACCGTCGGGCGCCGGCGGCTCACGTGAGCAGCACGTGCCCGCTGGAAACACCAACGGAAGAATGAGGCTTAGCACCTGGGCTTAGAGTTGAACTTCTGAGGGACTTTGAAGTTAAACTCTTAGAAAAAGAAGGATTCTTTTTATTTATTATTTTTTGGAATTCGATGGAGTTAAACTCCTAAAGAAAAGATTTTCGGAGATGATGAAAGGGGACTCATTTCTTCTCCCTTGAGCCTTGGATCCTCCCAAAGTGGGATTTTTGGAGATGGGTCTCCTTCCTCTTCGCTTTTGTTGGATCATGGAGAAAAATGGTAGTGAGATTTAAAACCCCTTTTAGCGATTTGATGGGAGATTTGAACTCTCCTTCAAGTGTTTTATGGTGAAAACTATTTCTTTTTGGGAGAAGAAGAGTTAACTCTTGATTTAATTCAAAAGGGAGAAGAAGATTTAAAACCTTAAGGAAAGAGAAGGATGCAGAAAAGCCTGGAAAGATAGAGAGAATGAAAGTTGCTCTAGATTTCTTTATTATGTTTGCGTTTTATAGGTTACACATTTTACATATAGTCTCTTGAGCTTTTCCAAATGCCACTTGTGCCTTCCCATGTCTCATGTGCTTATTCCTTTTTGCACATAAGCCATGAGGTTTACAAAATTTTGGATTTTTGCTTATTTTCCATACATTTATTTCTAGAAAAACATATTAAACTAATTTATTGCTTCACTCTTTTTGTCATGGGGCCAGTCCCTTCCATACTCGGTCTTGACTTAGGCTTGGGCCCGCTTGCTTGGGCTCGGGCCCACATGGCTTGGGGTTGACTTTGACTTTGATTTGGTCAACCGGGGTGTAATTGTAACGCGATAGCCCGATCGTAAGTTTTTTTTCTTTTCTTTTTCTTTTGAATGTATTGGATTTTGTTATATTATTATTATTTTAAGTTGGAGTTTAATACTTTCTTTTGAATGTATTGGTTTTATTTTTCTCTCGTGAAAGTAGCATTATTTTTTAGATATATATTCTTAATCGTGATTTTGATTTACTAGAGGTGTTATGTGTCGAACATTTATAACAATTTTGGTTTTGATTTTATACATGGATATTCTTCCCTAAAAATAAGATAAAACAAAGTTAAATCTGTATTGGTTAGATATGTCTCACATTGGATCCTGAAGATTACCAGTTGGATTTCTTAACGGTTCGGCGTTATCACGAAGATTTGAGTTTATTTCTAAGGCAACGTCTGGGGCTGAAAGCTTTAGACGTCTGCTGAGGCTTTGGATTCTCGAGCGCACTTATAGCAGACGTCTGCCCCGATAAGAGTCAGACGTCTCCGGAGCTCTCTGTTATTTTGGTGAAAATACCGGATGCCTGCGATATCATTGTTCAGACGTCTGGATTGCTCTTTGGATTCTCGTGACGATAAATGCAAACGTCTGCCTTTCTGGGCCGAGCAAAGATTCGCTTATTTAGGAAATTAGTTTCTTTGGTAAATCTTTCGTATGCTATATAAAAGATAGCTTGTTTTAAACCTAGATCTGATAGCCTTTTTTAATTTGAGAGAACCCATTGTTATTTTGAGAGAGCTAGGGTTTTAAGAGGGATTTATATTCTCCATCGATTTGTACTCCTTTGATATTTGATTATTAATAAAGTTTTTGCCTTCGTCTATTTTTTTGTGGTTAGCACTCGTATTTCTATCTTGTCTGTGATTTATTTTCTTCTCGTTACCGATTGTTCGTGCTTTGTAATTGTCTCGTATACGCAACAAACTAGTATCAGAGCTATTGTTGTATTGTTGTAGGATTTTTAGTTGAACATTAGGTCTTTGATTTTGCAATCTAGGTTAACGGTGGATAATAACAACTACGTCATCTTCCCTACTTTTTTAAATCTTGATTTTGAAGTTTAGGGCTCGTTAACAAATCGTATTTTGATTTGATCCCACATCATGTCTTCGACAATCATGAAATTCGATATCAAGAAGTTTGATAGAAATATGAGTTTTAGTTTGTGGCAAGTTTGTATGGTTACCGTTTTGAATCAAAACAAACTGAAGAAAGCGATTCGAGGAAAGAATAAAAAGTCTTTCACTATGACGGAGGAAGCTTGAGAGGAGATGGATGAGAAGAGACGTAAGGTTATTCACTTATGTCTGATTAACGAAGTTCTACAAGAAGTTTTAGTGGAGAAGACGACGGCTGATTTGTGGAATAAATTGGAGGAGTTATATTTAAGGAAGTCTCTCATGAATCGACTGATGTTGAAGCGGCGTCTCTACACTCTTCGCATGTCAAAAGCCTCTCCAATAAAATCTCACATCGGTGAATTTAATGCGATAATTACGCACCTCGGTAAGATCGACATTAAGATAGATGATGAAAGATCAGGCTATGCTCTTGTTGTGTTCATTGCCACCCTCTTATAAGTACTTCCGTGACATCATGGTTTATGGACGAGAGACGATCTCAATTTGTGTTCATTGCCACCTTCTTATAAGTACTTCCGTGACATCATGGTTTATGGACGAGAGACGATCTCAATCAAGGATGTCAAGAAGAATTTGATAAACAAATAGAAGATCGACAAAAGGGTTGACATCTACCGAAGTGGATGGTTCGTCGTCTGGCTTATTTGTTCAAGGGCGTGCGGAAAAAAGGATCTTGAGGCAAATAGAAAGAAGTCAAGGTCGAAATCCGGGTTAAGAACGTGACTTGCAATTATTGTAAGAAGAAATGACACTTTAAAGTCGATTGTTTCAAGTTGCAGAACAAGTTAATGCAGAAAGAAAAATCGAAGAAGTAGTTTTCGGCTGAAGCAAGTATAGAGAAAGGAGAAGGATATCTTCTTGTGGTTCTTGACAGCGCACATCGATCCTGTTGGGGTTAAAATTTGCATCCCGGTTGACCAAGTCAAAGTCAAGGTCAACCCCAAACCAGGTGAGCCCAAGCCCAGGTCAAGCGGGCCAATGCCCAAGTCGAGCCCGCGACCAGTCTCACCTTGCCAACATAAAAATCATGTAACAAATAATTTTGATGTAATTTTTTGTACATGAATGTAAGCAAAATGGGCATAAAGCTAAATTTTTGTAAAGCTCATGGCTTATGTGCAAAAGAAATAAGCACATGAGGCATGGAATGGGCAAAATGCCATTTTGTAAATCCCAAGGGGCTATATATAAATGTGTAAGCCTATATAAGACAACATGATGATGAATAAAGGATATACTTTTTCAATTCTCCCTAAAAACTAGGGTTCCCGTGCCTCCTCCTTCTAAAAGGGTCTAAAACCTTCTTCCCTTCTTTTGAATTAAATAAAGATTTTTATTTTTCCTTTTCCAAAACTAAATAGTTTTTCACCACAAAACCCATAAAGGGGAGCTTGAATCTTCCATCATATTATAAAAAGGAGAGATTTTTAAAATCTCACCCCTCTTGTTATCCAAGAGCCGGCCAACAAAGGAGGAAAAGGAGACTCATCTCCAAATACCCCAATTTGGGAAAGATCCAGGGCTCAAGGGGAGAATCCCCTTCATCAGTTTCAAAAATATCTTAGGAGTTTAACTCCTATATATATATAGACACACAAAATAATTAGTATTTCTTTCTGGGAGTACAACTCCGAGTACAGGGACCAAGTCCCTTTTGGTGCCCGAGCACCCAAGCGTCCAAAGCGCTAGCGCCCACGTGCCTGGCACGTGAGGCGCTAGCGCCCTGGCCCCAAAGCGCTAGCGTCCAAGGCGATAGCGCCGGCACCCGCGTGCCGCGCACGTGAGGCGCTGACGCTTTCTCCCACACATCCTTTGGATGCTCTTTCCCTTATACACACACATACATACTCTACAACACTGTCCCCCGTTAGAAAAAATTTCTAACGGGCGTTGTCCCGCACCTTACAAAGGGGCTGCTAGCCCCCTTGAACCCCAGCCCGCTATCCGGATAGCGTGACCCCCTCAAAAACGCTGTGGGGCCCCCGATATATCCAAAATCTCTTCAAAACACAACAATGCACATTAAGTTCGCATGACCCATTTGACCCATTAATCGGAGGTTTTCTCACTCCATATACGAGGGGTAATTAACGGTAGCTTAGTCCGCGACTGTCGGAGATTCGGATCCCCACAATCAATAAACCCCAGCCCACCCTAAGCAGAGAGAATCTGTAATGCGCCTGACAAGCGTGCGCGTATTCCTACCTCAATAGGGTGACGAAAAACACTCTACAGATCAAAGGACGAGTGAATTATGGATTCAGGTTGTTTCTATCGCATGTGTCCCAATAGTGATTTGTTTCCCATCTATGAGTCTATTGATGGTGGAATGGTTTTGATGGGAAATAATAGCTCGTATCGAGCTATTGGTAAGGGGACAATCTAAATCAATATGTTTGACGTTGTAAGAATATTGGCGAAAGTCAAGTACGTACCTGACTTGAAGAATCTCATCTTTTTGGATGCACTCGACAAAAATGGTTACAAATTTTCCACTGAAGTTGAGGTTTTGAAGGTAATCAAAGGCGCTCTCGTTATGATGAAGGGCTTGAAGAAAAAGTCTTTGTATTCATTGCTGGGTTCGATAATTTCCGGATTGGCGGTTATTTCATCATCCAAATTTATGATGAATCCGGAAACTACCAGATTACGGCACATACATATGAGTGAGAGAGGTTTGGCCAAGTTGTTGAAACAGGGTCTACTTGGTGGGAAGAGTACAATGAAACTGGAGTTTTGTAAACATTGCATCTTTTGCAAGCAAAAATGTGTTTAGCTTCAGTTCAGCGGTGCACAACATGAAAAGTACACTAGATTATATTCATTCGGATTTTAGGGACTCTCTCTGATTGCTTCTAAAGGAAACGGTGTCAAATATCTGCTTACCATCATTGATGGTTTTTCGAGAAAGGTTTGGGTTTATTTCTTGAAGCACAAAAGCGACGCGGTTACTACGTTTAAGCAATGGAAGAGTTTGCTTGAGAAGCAGACAGGGAAGCAGATCAAAAGACTTAGGACAGATAGCGGGTTAGAGTTTTGCGGTGGAGATTTCAATGATTTCTGCAAAAGTGAAAGAATTGTTTGGCATCGTACTGTTGTCTACACACCACAACAAAACGGAGTCGCGGGAGCGTATGAATCAGACTCTTTTAGGGAAAACACGGTGTATGTTGTCCGATGCACAACTCGGTAAAGAGTTTGGGCAGAACCGGTAAATACGACGTGCTATATTGTGAATCGGTCATCTCATACAACACTAGGTAGTAAGACACCGGAGAACATTTGGTCAGGAAAACACGCCGATTATTCAACACTTAAGGTGTTTGGTTCCGCCGCTTATGCATATTGGCATGAAGGCAAGTTGGATTCTCGACCGAAAAAGTGCATATTTTTTGGTTATTCTACTGACGTAAAGGGTTATACATTGTAGTATTCGGATCCTAAGTCATCTAAATTTATGATTAGCAAAGATATGAGATTCTGCTATATTGAAACCGAAAAAGAAATCTCCAATTGTAGACGATTCAAGAAAGGACGAGCCAATAGTTGATATTGAGGTCGGCGAAAGCTCGGTTCGCAGGATATCTCTTCTTCATCATCGTCTGAAGAAGCTCATGATGAGCAGTCCTAAGATGAGAAGTATTTTCTCGCTTGTGACCGACAAAGAAATGACATTAGATTGCCACAAATATATGGCTGCGATGATCTAATGGTGTATGCGATGTCTATTGCAGAGACAGTTGATAGTAGCGAACCGACGAACTATAAAGAAGCAATCTCATCCGATGAATCGGTTCGTTGGTTAGTCGCTATGAATGAAGAGATTGAGTCTCATAAGAACCGGACTTGGAAGCTCATGAAGCTTGAAGGAGAAAAGAAAATAGTTGGCTGCAAGTGAGTTTTCAAAAAGAAAGAAGGTGATCAAGGAGTGGTTGATACAAGATATAAGGAACGGTTGGTAGCTAAAGACTATTCCCAGGTCCAGAGAGTTGATTTCAATGAGGTATTTTCTCCGGTCGTTAAACACACCTCTATATGTGTCTTGCTCGGTTTGATAGCTATGAAAGATTTGGAGCTTAAGTAGCTCGATGTGAAGACCGCATTCTTGCACAGTGATTTGGTAGAGAAGATCTACATGCAATAGTCCGAGGGTTTTGAAATTGAAAGTAAAGAAGACCATGTTTGCTTGCTATAGAGGTCTCTCTATAGTTTGAAGCCGTCACCAAGATGTTGGTATAATAGGTTCGACTTTTTCATGAAAAAATAGGGTTTATGAGAAGTATGTGTGACAGTTGTGTATATTTGAAGAAAGCTCGTCTATAGTTCTTTCATATATTTGCTACTTTACGTTGATGATGTGTTGATTGCACAAAGATATATGGTTGATATTATGAATTTGAAGGAACAGTTGAAAGGTAAATTTGAGACCAAGGATTTGGCAGCGGCCAAGAAGATGCTTGGTATGAAGATCAGACGCGATAGCCAAGGAGGAAAGTTATACTTGTTTCAATAGAGGTATGTTGAGAGTTTTGGAGCGTTTCAGTATGGCAGACACTAAATCTGTAAGTATTTCGTTGGCAACTCATTTTAAACTTTCAGCTCGTTCATCACCGCAAACAGAGGATGAGATTAAGTATATGTCGAATGTTCCATATACGAGTATTGTGGGTAGCGTTATGTATGCCATGGTTTGTACACGGCCCGACACTTCACAGGTTAGTATTGGTAGTCGCTATATGGTATCTCCTAGCAAAAGCCATTGGCAGACGGTGAAATGGATATTACGATACTTTCGAGGTACGTTTGATGTAGAGTTGATATTTGGAAGGAACGACGACAATTTAGTTGGATTCAACGATTCCGATTATGCGGGTGATCTTGACAGACGCGGATAGATCACCGGTTATGTGTTCTCCTTAGGAGTATATGGCCGTAGTTGCGGCCGTTAAGGAGGCAATCTGATTGAAGGGACTAGTTTCGGAACTTGATATTCTCATGGATACCATAATAGTCTACTGTGATAGCCTAAGCGCGATTTACTTGACGAAAAATCAGATGCATTATGAGAGGACAAATTACTTTGATGTGAGGTACTGGTTCGTGCAGGAAATCGTTAAGAAAGAAGAGATTATTGTGGAGAAGGTTGGCACAGCGGATAATCCGGCCGACATGTTGACGAAGTCTCTTTCAAATATTAAGTTTAAGCATTACTTAAACTTAATTGGGGTGTGTAGCACTCATTGAGCTCTTCAGGGGTTTTGTGGTAAAAGTGGAGTTTTTATTATTTTGATGGAGGAGTTTGTGAAATGCGAGGTTTTGTGGTAACAAATCGGCCGACATGTTCACAAAGCCTCTTTCAGATATTAAGTTTAAGCATTACTTAAACTTAATTGGATTGTGTAGCACTCATTGAGCCCTTCAGGGGTTTTGTGGTAAAAGTGGAGTTTTTATTATTTTGATGGAGGAGTTTGTGAAATGCGAGGCAGGATGGAGATTTGTTAAATATGCCTCACATTCGATTATGAAAATTACCAGTTGGATTTCCTTACGATTCAGTGTTATCATGAAGATTTGAGTTTATTTCTAAGGTAGACATCTGGGCTAAGAGCTTCGATGTCTACTGAGGCTCCGGATACGCGAGTGCGCTTATGGAATACGTTTGCCCCGATGAGGGTCAGACATATGCGAAGCTCTCTGTTATTTTAGTGAAGATACCAGGCGTCCGTGATATCCTTATTCAGACGTTTGGATTGCTCTCTGGATTCTCGTGACGACAAATTCCGACGTCTGCCAATTCCTTCTGCAGACGTCTATCTTTTTGGGTTGGGCGAAGATTCGCTTAGTTAGGAAATTAGTTTATTTGGCAAATCTTTTGTATGTTATATGTAAGATAGCTTGTTTTAGACCTAGATCCGATAGCCTTTTGTTAATTTGAGAGAACCAATTGTTATTTTGAGAGGGATTTGTACTCCTTCGATATTTGATTATTAATAAAGTTTTGCCTTCGTCTATTTGTTTTGTGGTTAATACTCGTATTTCTATCTAGTCTGTGATTTGTTTTCTTCTCGTTATCGATTGTTTGTGCTTTGTGATTGTCTCGTATATGCATTAGTATCAAGTTCATTTTAGTTTTGCAATCTTCATTTTTTTAGCCATAAGATTGTAACAACCACACACACACACGCACGAGACGGGCAAATTTCATCCCTAGGTTTCATTTTTAAAAAGATAAAAGCCAAATAAAATCCCGAACAATTATTCAAATATTTGCATACGAGAAAATCTATATATTATATTCACCATTGTAAAGCCGGAAATACTTTTAGTCTATGAGTTATGCAAACTCCTATCATGAATTATATCATTAAAATGTCACAAAACTTAACTTTGCACTTGTTGTACCAAATAATAATACGTAACATTATATATCTTAGAAACCTCAAAGTAATAGATATCCACAGTAACGCATGCGTGTAATCTCCCGCAAATCGGTTCTTGAATGAATCCATCCCTAATTCCTGCACACAAAGATATCATCATATCAGTCAACTATCAACTACGGAAACGAACAAAATATAGTCATTCAAATTTTTTACATATATTTTTTGTTTGCCTCCAGGAAACGTGCTGAACACGAGTCAAGTAGCATATATCGAAAATTGCGAGCAAGGAATATAAATAAAGAAAAACATTTTTGAGATAGAATCTCAAATTTTTACTGCCTTGTGTGCTTTTGCATAAACCATAAAATTATCGCATATGAAAAGAAGTTTTGATACCTGCCAAGACTAACAAGTGGTCTTCATCCTTGCCAGCTGCAATCAAAATTGAGCAAGAAATCATCTTTCATTGAGTAATCAAATGCGGTTAAATATTCCATGAATGATTCAATATCGTCAAGGGAACCGTTCCCTTGGCCCACGAAACCGGTATTCTTCTCTGCTCCTTGTTCGGACGCTGTGTTCCTTGCCGCTCCAAAGTCTTGAACTTTTTCCAAGCTAGGCTCTGCCAATCCACCTGCTGATGGTATTGGTGGAGAGTGCAGTCCTGCGGACACACAATCCCTCATTACAGTAGCATCATTAAGCTCTTTTGCCGGTTGTCCGTTCGAAGCATTAACATATGATTGCGGTGAAACGAACGATTGGTTGTTATACATGTGCACGGCTCCAGCATTGTTGTGGTTTTGTACTGGTGCATGTTCCATACCATCAGCTGTGAAATAGTTACTGCCACCATCTACGAGAAAAGATTCTTCTTTAACTTGGTTCATCATATAAATATTCGTTCGCCTTGAGACGTATGCAGACGGTAGTTCGATGCTTGATATACAAATTGCCAGCTCAGATTCGTCGGAGGATCGTTGTTTGCTGCGAATTGGTTTGCCTGATTATCGTTAGAACAATTTCCATCCATTGGTAACAATGGTCGATTTGGAAAGTTTGGTTCTTGAGCTCTGAAGCGACAGCTTGACCTGAGAGTTGAGGGTTGGAGGAGTTTATGATGTCGCTCGATTTTCTTGTTGTTCGTGCATATTTCCTCTTGCTTAGCTTCAGTCTCTGCTTAAGTTACAAAAGTTATATGAGAAAGCAGCTACAGATAAATTCTACAAGAAAATATTGTAATTTCTAATTTACGAAGGCATTATTATAATCCGTATGTGTACGTACGGATGATGGAAAAATATTTACTAGTTCGTAAAAAGTCACAAGAATAGCTCAGAACCAAACCTGTATATGACTTGTGATATGTGCCTTAAGCCAGGAACATTCTTAAACTCCGCTATTCTCCGGGGCAAAAGAATTGATAAGAATGCAGTCCATATTCACATGCTTGCTTTTCAAACATATAGAGAAATTGAATTATGGAAGAAAATATCGTCTACCACTTCCGAGTACCACAGTAGCATTCGTAAACTTCTGGTGTAGCTCAGGCGTCGACGAAACTTTGGTTTTTGTCTTCTCATTGCTATTTTCTTTGGTAACACGTTCTAATTTTGGCAGATCTGAAGTGAAATCGAGGACATCAATTTTGGTTATCTTTGAAGCATCACTATTGAGCTTTTGATGTTGTTTGGCTTTCTCCTTTCTTCGAACGTCATGCTGCCACAAGTTTTGCAGTTCTTGAAAGCAAAAAGGCTTCAGTAAATAGTCACAGGCGCCGTATCTTATTCCTCTAACCACGGCACCAAAATCTAAATCGTAAGACATCACTGTAGTTTCACAAGACAAGAAAAGAAATAAATTAATGATTAATTTATAAAAAAGAAAATATAAGTATAACAATCTAAATGGTACTTACAGGCAACCGGATGCCAAATTTAGCGCCAACTCAAAAGAGCTCAAATCCGTCAAAATCGGGCAAATGAACTACACACAGCATGATATCGAAACCACTCTTGTTTTCATGAAGAAGCGATAAAGCAATTTTTGCCGCGGTACAAGTGGTAACTGCACCATCACAAATTAATATGGAAAAACTTCCATAAGCATATAAAATAAAGAAAGATCTTATTATAAGCGCATTACAAATGGAATGTAAGAAGAAAATATCAGCTTTATTGAATCTAGAAGGCATTCTCAAGAAGGAAATTATCCCTTGGCCATCGATACCGCATCTTGTGGTAAACGTCGTATAATAATCGGATTGCATAGTACGCAATAAAATGTTTTGGTGCACACATATCAATGTATGGAGAAATACTCAAAAAATAAGACAAAATAGACGAAAACATGTGGATATGGAGAAAAAGGATGGAACCGGGCCTTAATTAAGCGGATATTAAGGTAGAATACTAGATTATATGAACATTCGTCCATTTATTTTGTTTAGGGCCTCTTATGTATCTATTCACAATCCTATTTAAAGTAGTTGGTTGTTTGCCGAAAACATCTGACCAGCCAATTGATCATTATTTTAAAGCTTGTTTTACAATGTATCTTGGAATATCAGAAAAATAGAACACAATATCTCATTTTCGCAGATGCCGCCTAGTATTATATGGAAGAACTTAAGTGCTTGAGATATTAATTGGTATACGAATCAACAATAAAGATTTGAACTCTCGGCCGGTATATGACGCACAATGAATTTGAAGGGGTTGATGGGTGTTAAGATCCTGTGTGTGTGTGTGTGTAACGTAAATAAAATTGGAAGATCACATATTTCTGGTTTCAAATCTCTGTACCAATACGGGAATCTGATTCTCATTTTAAAATCATATGTTCATCTCAGCCGGCAGATGCCCGTCTCAGATCGATTTATTTGCTTATAGTATGATTAAAGCAATTTTTTTTATAAATAGAAAAAAATAACTATACACAATTTGACATGTTTTTCATCAATACATTAATTAAGCGAGTGGTCTTCTTAAAATACATATATAGAAATAATAACCATATACTCTTAAGCATATCTTTTGATAATTGATGACATATAGGGTAAAATTTCCAAATAAACGGTAACTTTTTGAAAACATAGAATCAAGGTACTTCGGTTTGTTTGTTTTTAGTAAAAACAACATCGAATCTATTTCAAGATTCCGAGATTTTGGGCTCGATCACGCAGTTAATTTTATTATTATTAAGATGGACAAATTGATGATTATATAGTACCAAAATTTACATCAACACTTGATAACATTGGATAAAAAAACAAAGAAACATGAAATCAACACATTACCTAATTTCAAGAATTCTACATTAATCATGATTCTCATACAAAGAAATTAATTAAAAGAAGGAAGAAATGAGTAACCTTTATAATCACACATCTGAAGCAAGTGTTGAATGAACAGAGTATCGGAGCCGTCGTCGATGAGAAGCACCCTTAGGCCTTTCGGGAAATTAGACATGATCGATTTCGCCGAGAATTATAACCACAGCGAAGAAATTAATTAAAAATTAAAGGGAACAAATCAATAGTGATGAGATTGATTAACTTAATTGGAGGAAGGTGCATTATATATATAGTTACAGTGATAATGAGCATTTGTGGATTTCATAGTACTTAGAAAAGGTGAGGTCTGTACATTTGTGGATTTCATAGTATTCTTTTGAATCAATGAAATTTCATGTAGACCCTTGCATGCTTCACTTGGTTTTGATGTGTCTAAACTATACTGAAATAAGCACCGGGAATGCTCCCATATCTACATTATTCTGATTATTGTTAACTGTGTATGCTCACGAATCTGCATCGTACAAAATTCATGCAATTGATTATTCTATTATTTTTTGATATCGCTCTTACTTATCTTAGTAGCATTTACATAGATGGTCTCTTACCAGTCTACATGCCTTGTAACATTAATGCACGCCCCTTTATTGGCCATAGTTAACTTGGCCTTGGAATTTGGCTCAAGGATTGCTGATAAGATGCAAGCTAGCTATAACATATGGTTAACCTGTATTGAAAACTTTCATAATTAGGAGCTTTGCTTTATAGTTGAATCCACTTTGATTCGAAATGTTCACTCTGTGATAAATTACAATTGCTGAATACCAAGTAGTAATGTAAATTCATGGTGTGCTGTGCCTGGGTCCCCTTGGTGTGTTTGTGTGTTGTGTGCTTGTGTGTGCTGTGTGTGGGTGTGTTGTATGCATGGGTTAGGCTCACAGGTCAGTTCCAAATAAAAAAGTAATAACGGTAAATTTTCTTGCCAATTATCCATCTTAGTTCATCTAGCAAGGTGCTATATCTGCTGGCTATATAAACTATAAGACAGTCATTACATCTAAGCTACTGGTGATTTGGCTTTGAATATGAATGTTGGGGTAAAAAATTACATCCCGGTTGACCAAGTCAAAGTCAAAGTCAATTCCAAACCAAGTGGGCCTAAACCCAGGTCAAAGGGATCGGCCCCATGACAAAAGGAATGAAGCCATAAATTAATTTAATGTAATTCTTATATATATATATATATTAAGCAAAAAGCCAAAATTTTGTAAACCCCATGGTTTCTGTGCAAAAAGAGATAAGCACATAAGGCATGGATGGCATAAGTGCCATTTGGCAAAGCCCAAGGGGCTATATGTAAAGTGTGTAGCCTATAAAGGCAAACATGATGAAAATATCTATGACAACAATTCATTCTCCCACAAAACTAGGGTTTATGCCTCCATCCTCTCTCTTCCCAGTTCTTCTTCTTCCTTTTCAATTTCCAATTAAATCAAGAGCTTAGCTTTTCTTTCTTTTTAAACTAAATAAAGTTTAACCATAAACCCACCTCCCAAGACTCCATCAAGAGAAGAAAAAGGGTCTCTTTTTTTATCATCCAAGATTTAGATCTTGGGGTTTCAAAAGAACTCATTTTGGGTTACTTCTCAAGAGAGAAAGGAGAAAATCTTTTGGAGTTTAACTCCACAAATAAAATTCTTTTGGAGTTTAACTCCACGTTTAAAATTCTTTTGGAGTTTAACTACATAATAAAATTCTTTTTTGGGGAGTTTAACTCCACATTAAATCTTTTTGGGAGTTCAACTCCATTTAAAATCTTTTGAAGTTTAACTCCACATTTAAAATTCTTTTGGAGTTTAACTCCACAATAAAATTCTTTTTGGGGAGTTAACTCCACATTAAATTTTTTTAGGAGTTAAACTCCATTTAATATTCTTTTGGAGTTTAACTCCATATTTAAAATTCTTTTGGAGTTGAACTCCATGTAATAAAAAAAATTTAATTAATTTTGGAGCCCCATAGGAAAGACTCCCATCACTGGGAGCCTTCCCCCCCTCCCCGTGAGGTCATGTGAGGGGGAAGGCTCCTATTAAATGGGAGCCCTTTGGCCCCCTCACGTGGGGTCACGTGAGGGTTAATGGGAGCCTCTTCCCCCTTTTTTGTTTAATTTCTTTTTTCTTTCTTTCTTCGTTCTTTTCCTTCTTCTAATCATTTTTTTATTTTAAAAAAATATTAAATAAATAAAAATAAATTATAAATAATATTTTTTTAAAAAATAACATTTCTCTAAATATTTATTTATTTTTGTTTTTTTATATATATAAAAATATACATATATATATATATATATATATATATATATATATATATATATATATCATTTTTTCTTACAAATGGAACAAAACAAAATGAACACGTCTCCGTTATAATATGTTAAAAGAAAAAAAAACACGCACTCCACAACACTGTCCCCGTTAGGAAAAATTTCTAACGGGGTGCTACCCCGCGTCCCGCACCCTGCAGAGGTGCTGCTAGCTTTCTTGACCCCCAACCCGCTATCCGGGTAGCGGGACCTCCGTAAAAACTCTGCGGGGCCCCCGATATATCCAAAACCCCTTTAAAACACAATACTGCACATTGAGTTCGCATGACCTGTTTGACCCGTCAATCGGAGGTTCTCTCGCTCCAAAGGCGAAGGGTAATTAACGGCAGTTTAGTCCGCGGCTGCCGGAGATTCGGATCCCCACAATCAATAACCCCCTGCCTACCCTAGGCAGGGGGAATCTGTAGTACGCCTAACAAGCGCGCGTATTCACATCTCAATGGGGTGACGAAAAACACCACCCGGTGGGACATTTCTCTCTTCCCATATCTCGGGTTAAGAGTTCATGCGAACTAATTTAACATATATGCCGATATTTGTACTGAAATAATGTTTTTCCGTGCAGCAATCAACTTTCAACGACAATGTCTCCTAAGATCGATCCAGCTTCTGATGCGACCCCGATTCCGTACGTGGTCAAGATCAATGCTCGCGTGGTTCTCCCCGCAAGCCTCAGTCGACAGTGGGAGGAACTGTCCCGCCAGTTTAGTTCCATCATCATCTACCCTACCGGAAGCGCTCATCTGGCAGAAATCCCGGCAAAACATGTGGCCAAGCCGGTCTCAAGAGGCAAGAGGCCGAATGTTGTGATCGATAAGGCACCACGACCGAAACTTAAGACAGTGTCTGAACGACTCTCTGGTGCTCCAGCTGGGGGCAAGACTTCCGGTATAAAAGGCAGCATCAAACGTTGCGGACGAGCTCAGGCGATAACTCCAACAAATGCACAATCAGGCGTATCTCCAAAGTCCTATATCGCCAGGTCTACGACAGCTTCCCGAAAATCCATAACCAGCAGAGTGCTCAAAACAGAAAGGCTGAGACAGAAGTGGCTCAAGTATCGAGCCAATAAGAGGGCCAGGACTCCGGCCAAGTGGAATCTTGTGAGATTCCAAGAGCAGAGTCATCCTGCGAAGACGGCTAAATTGACCGTAAAAGTCAACAATTCTTTCGAACCTCTGAAGTGGGTTCAGAAAAACGCCATGGCAGCCAGAATCAAGAAGACGGCAGTCCGAACGATGTCGCAAAGAGACGTGTCCCAGCTACGACAGAGAAAGCATAACACCATCTCTTCAAGTGTCTATCAGGAGCTCTGTTCCACGCGAAAGCAGCGGGGCAAATCCAGAAAAGAAGCGCCAGCACCATTCAAGAACCTGGTCAGGCCAGCCGCTTTCAGTCGATTGCCCGTTACCGAAACAGGAGGGCTACGACAACGATCCGTGAAATCAGCTGCCGGTAATAAAAAGACAGTGGGATACGTTATCCATACGGTTTATATGGTGGGCGGGCGTCCCAGCGACAACTTGCGCAGCAAAAGCAAGGATGGCGCCACTGCATCCCAAGCCCAATTTGGCTTGAATGTACTGGGAGGAGAAGGGCTTTCCCTAGAGGAGAAAAAGAACAAGGTTTACTCTTTCAGAAGGGACAAAGTCCGCAAGATATTCAAAGATGCCTTGAACAATGGTCTACAATTACCGGAGTCGAAGAGACCTCACGAAGCAAAAATGACCGACAATCCCCTGTTTTGCCCATACCACAGAGTAGTGAGCCATACGATTGAGGATTGCTAAATCTTCAAAGACTGGGTTGAGAAGCAGTACAAGGCTGGAGAGATCGAGCTGTCTGTAAGAACCTAGTTCATTTATACCTATTCCAGTTCTCGTATATCCTTAATTGTGGTATTTTCCTGATTTATCGTGTTTTGGGTGCGAAAAGTATTTTACATTTTACATTGCATTCGACCCGATCCGCTTGCTTGAACTTGTTTGATTCATATTTATGAATTATCTTGACTTGTTACCTAGACATGTGCACTTTCATAAATACTGCATACTGGCATTTTATCTGGCATTGCATCTTTTACCATATAACATTTTAAGTCATATAAAATAATTTAAAATTACTTAACATGGTTTGCATGATACCCTTAACCCCGTGGTAGCATCCGCACATCTTGTTCTCGTCCCGTTCAGCGATACGGACATGTTTGGATGGCTACGCGCACATACGTGCATCCGTTCTTGGGGGTATGCATTTTCGTTATCTGAACTTTCATTTTGAAATTTGGACGTCGTATATATTTTTCATATTTTAAATCTGAATTTTTAGACCCGACCCGGGCGTGTTTTGGAATATTTTTGTATCCCGCCAAAATTCAAATTAATTAATTTAATACCTTTATTTTAATAAACATTTTAAATTGTTATAACTAACTAAAATCTTTTTAAATATAAATCTAAACCAATTAAACCTCAGCTCTCTCTCTCTCTCTCTGTGTTTACTGGGCCCCTAATCTCTATCTCTCTCCTCTCGCTCTTTCTTTCTCTCTCCCTCAGCGCAGATCTTTCTCTCCCCCCACAAAAATACAATTTTCTTTCTCCTCCTCCTCTCTCTCTCCTCTCGCTCTCTCTCTCTATCTCTCTCCTCTCGCTTCTCACTCTCTCTCCTCTCGCGGTTAACATGGATCCCGTCACCGCGACCGCGCTATCGTCACCTCCCTTAACCGTTTCCCTTCATATCATCGTCTTCCTCCCTCCTTATAAAAACCCAGAGCCTCCCTCACTTCAACCCATTTCACTACAAAACCCTAACCCTAAAACCCCCACTGCCTCCTCACCCTCACCTCAACCGAGCCCTTATCTCTTCCTCCTCCACCTTCTCCCTTCAATCCCGAGCACCCCTGCATGCACCTGAGAACCCATAAAAACCCTGCACCACCTCACCTCGCTGATGACCCCTCCACTTCTCATCTTGTCGCCATCTCTATTCTTCCATCTCTCCTCTCCCTCTCCTCTCTGCTTCTTCCTCACCAACCCTGCACACCAAACCACAACAAACAAAAACCACCCCAAATCCAAAACTACAGAACCCGAGCACCCTAGCCTCGCCGGAGCTCCGTCGACCTCGTCGTCACCCTCACACCTCCTCTCTGAAACCACAGAACACCTACTAATCCAGTGAGCAATCTTTCTTCCTCTCTTCCTCTTTCTTTTCTTTTCTTCTTGGTTCTTGATCTCTGTTTTTCGTAGTTCGCCGGAGCCAGGATCGACGCCGATGATCCAGACGACGTACCTTGACTGTGTGATCACCCTCGTGCGTTATTTGGATTCGTTCCGTGTACCGTGCGCGCGTCGCGATATTTTTCCGACGTCGGATTTACCGTACACATCCGTTTCTTGATCCGTCTAGGTAAGTTTATCTTGCTACATGCTACATTACTTTATATACATCTATTTTAATAATTATAACACTGGAATTCTAAATCATGCATCCCAAGTTCTCGTTTTACAGTTTTCCAACATCCGTATACATCCGTACGTATTATTTTACATCTAACGCATGCAAATCTATCTTGTTACATACTATATTACAATATACTGCACCCAATGGAATATTTACATCACATATTGCTTAGTTGTACATCCCACATTACCATTTTACAGTTTTACTGATTTCGGATACCCGTTTGCATCCATCTCATTTAAAATATATATAACTGCATTCATAGATCACATTAATACATAACACTGTGACATTAACACCCCATGTTTAATAAGGTGCATCCTAATTAGTATTGGAACTATAAATGTAACCCTAATCGATAATTGTGCATCCATATCTTTGACTTTATATCTATTTGCATACCATATTACATTATTTCATTTTATTGTTATATTAGTACTCCATACTTGATTTTGTGCACCCATACTTATTACAGTTTGATTACGAGCACCCACTTGATACTTGTGCACTACCTGACATGACCTGATACACTACTACTTGACACGACTTGATACCTGTGCACTACTTGACATGACTTGATACATGTACACCACTTGACATGCCCTGATGTATCACAGCTTGACTTATTTCCTGATCTTGTTACTAATGCCGACAATCTTGACCTGTTGTCCCTACGGACATATCCTGTTGTCTATTCAGACAAACCTTTACCTGCTTGATCCTGTATTGGCATTAGTTCCATATTTATCAATACCTGACTTGAACACATAACCTTGGGGGTATGGGGAAATCAAAAGTGTAAAATAAAGTGTAACTAAAAAGGGTATTACCTGATCCGTGGTCCCAGGGGGTAACGGGACAGAGCCATTCGTGACTCTTGCATATTCTTGATCCGTGGTCCCGGGGGGTAACTGGACAGAACCACTCTTGGTTCACATATTCCCGATTCGTGGTCCCGGTGGGTAACAGGACATATCCTTTGAGTTACATGGAGGATTACTCTAATTGATTTCAATAATTTTAGAGTAGATAACCCTATGGCACAGTTTAGACTACTCACTGCACTTCACCTTTATATATTATGTCCACTGATCTATATTCATGTTACTGTTACTGTTTATACTTCATGCTTGCATATTTCATCATATCCTTCTTGCTTAGAGTTATTGTTATTATGACGCACTGACGTCTGGGTTTTGCATGGCCCAGATCCCTTATCCTTATCGCAGGCTGTCCAGAAGTATTTTGATCAACAGGCCGAGCAGTGAGGACCTGTTATTAGTTTAGTTTAGTTTCCTTTCAGTATTTTCATTCCTGATGTGAGCCCGCATTATGGGACGTACATTCCAGTTTATTATTGTATTGGATCTTTTTGCGTCCACATTATTTTTATTCTTGACTCGTTATTCTGGCTCATGGACATGTATTAGATAGTTGTTTATTATTTTTACTTTTCTTGATATCTCTACAGCCGTAATGTGACTGTGGATGGATATTTCCTATCCACGGGTAGCATGGTTGGCTCTGTCACGTGCCTATCTTAGCACACTCTGGGAAGCGGGGCGTGACACTGTCTAAGAGTGTGTTGGTGAACAATCAAATTGCAACCACCAACTTTATACAGACAGAAGCTGAAGCCTTCTGGGAGCAGACAGCTGAACCCATTGCCATGAGAAATGAAACTAACTCACCGCAGCCTCCGTGGAGTACGCACATATCTAATAAGACGAAGAAGATGCTAAAGCTACTTCAGAAAGAGCCCAGAACGGAATGGGAAGGGCAGAAGAAGCCTACCATTCCAGCTGCCAATTCGGCTCCATCAGGCTCAAAATCCAAAAAGCTCAAGAAGAAGAAAAGTGTAGCTCGACGCGAAAAAGAGTCTGTAGGGAGATCGACCATTCAAAAATATATTGATTCCCTCGAAGACTATGAACAGAAGGAAAGAACTCTAATTCAATTGAAAGAGTTCTTCCCTGTAGAAGCAGCTGAGATTTTAGAGGAGCTAGAGGAAGACTCCAATGAAGAGATCCCTATAGTAACCTACTACGCCATCCATCTGGACAGCGACTCTGAGGAGGAGCTCTGTTTTCCCGAAGAGGACGAGGAGCTCACCACAAAGGCTCTGCAAGTCAGGGCAACGTCCCAAAAGGGAAGGAAAAACAAGCCACTAATGAAGAAGATGGCGGAGAGCCGGATCATGAAAATTCGAGTCCTTCCTCAGTGGACTATAATGTCTTGGCTTATCTCCGGAAGCTTCCGTCTCTCTTGAGCATCTACGATGCCTTGGTCCTATCTAAGGAACTTAGAGATGTTCTCATCCATGCTCTACAAAACCCTGAGCAGTATCAGGCTCACTTTGCGGAAATTAATATGAAAGAATCCCAGTATGCTCTGCATGCCGCCGCAGTCACGTTTAAGGCACGAAGACTTGTTACTGGGAACGACTGAGCATAATCGGCTGCTTTACGTGAGAGGGTACATCGACGGAGACTGGATTAATCGCATATCGATTGATCCAGGGTCCTCAGTGAACATCATGAACTTGCGAACTCTGAAGAGCTTGTCTATGGACGTCCGACACCTGTCAAGGGAAATGATTGTCATTCAAGGCTTCAATCAAAATTGTCAGCAAGTTTTGGGATCTATAGCTCTGCCAATAAAATTTGGGGATCTGCAGACCGAAGCTAAGATATACGTGATCGACGCTGACACGTCTTATAAAATTCTCTTGGGGCTGCCGTGGCTCCATGATTATGGCATCATTCCGTCAACTTTCCATCAGTGCATGAAGTATACTAAAAATAGCGAAGAAAGATGCATTGATGGAGACATCCAGCCGTTCGGTGTGCATGAAATCCGATATGAGGATTCTCGGTACTTTACGAACCACCGAAATACTAAGCCACAGCTGACTGAGGATAGAGCGGCCCCAAAACCGAAAAGCAAATCTGAGCTGGTTGTCACCTTCGAAAGCAAAAACCCCCAAGTGCGCCCGCGTTTCGGTAGTGACACTGATGAGTCCGACGCTGGAAGTCCGTCCTTCCGTAAAACTCGCCCTCGTTTCGGTAGCGATACGGACGAATCTGATACTGAAAGCCAATCTAGCAGCATAGTCCGCCCTCATCTTGGCAGCGAAACTGAAGAGTCGGAGGAAGAGGACTTGCCTTGCAACAGCTGTGCAGATTGGACCCCCATGCAACAAGCAAAACTATGAGAGACCTTCGAAATTATAGAAGGGTCCCTGGTTGTCACAAGGGTGTCGGAGCAGATGTGCAAATAGCTCGATGCATTGTCAGTCTCTATCGTGGACCGGCTGAAAACTTTCTACGTTCCAGGAAGAAAAAATGGACAGAAGGGCATCATGTTTTATGGGTCAAATCCTATTGTGCACCCGGATGATTTGTCTGTCGCGTGCCTTCCCTATGAGAGAGGCATAAGAGTCGTCCTCAATCCCAGATACTATGCGCCGAGATGCGGGAATATTTCAAAAGGTGCGGATGCCGGTTATATCAAACGGAGTCCGAAGCAAAGTTTTATGAAGGGCTATGATATCCGCCTCAGGTCCGAGCACTCATCGATGGAAGAATTCCAGATAGACGATAGGTTTCATCCAGCCTGATTCTAAGGCATGCTATATGATCCATGTTGGTGAAGCCAGCAAAAGGTCAAATGATGATGACAAGCTAGCCGAACCAGAAGAAGCTCCTCAAGAGATCGAAGATGGCGGACAAGCAACCTTTGACGAGCTAACCGAGATTGACTTAGGAATGCCCGATAATCCAAGGCCGACCTACATCAGCTCACTCTTGTCAGAGGAAATGAAAGAGCAGAAAATCGCCCTGCTGCATGAGTTCTTCGATTGCTTCGTGTGGACGTACAAAAAAATGCCTGGCCTTTCCCCTGAAGTGGTCGTGCATAAGCTGGCTATATCTCCTGATGCTAAGCCAGTCAAACAAGCTCCTCATAGAATGAGAAGGGAACGAGAAGAAAAGGTCATCGAGGAAACTAAGAAACTTATCGTTGCCGGCTTCATCGGGGAAGAGAAATATGCGGACTGAATCGCATGCATTGTCCCAGTGAAGAAGAAAAATGGGCAGATCTGAGTTTGTGTCGATTTCAGGGACCTCAACAAGGCATGTCCTAAAGACGACTTCCCGCTACTGGTCATGGAAATGATGGTCGATGAAATCTCAAATTACAAGTTGTTTACCTTTATGGATGGCTCGTCTGGATATAATCAGATCAAGAAGTCGCCCGAGGATGAGAAACACACAGCATTTCGAACCCCGATCGGAATATACTGGTACAATGTGATGCCGTTCGGACTGAAGAACGCAGGTGCTACATATCAAAGGGAAATGACCAATATCTTTGATGACCTAATCTATAAAGTCGTCGAATGCTATGTTGATGATCTGGTCGTCAAGACTAAAGCCAAGGCCGACCACATCCAAGACCTTAGGACCGTTCTCACCAGACTGAGGGAATACGATCTGAAGATGAATCCTTTAAAGTGCGCTTTTGGCGTATCATTGGGAAAATTCCTGGGCTTCATAGTCCGACATCGAGGGATCGAAGTTGACCCATCAAAGATAAAGGCCATCATGGAGATGCCCCTTCAAAAGAGTCTGACGCGGGTAAGATCTTTTCAAGGCAAGCTTGCTTATATACGAAGGTTTATCTCAAATTTATCGGGGAGATGTAGGCCCTTCTAAAAGCTCATGAAGAAAGGAGCTCCTTTTGTTTGGGATGCTGAATGTCAAGAATCAGTCGAAAGCATTAAACAATACTTGTTGCACCCTCCAGTGCTGGCCGCTCCCATACCAAATAAACCGCTGATTCTTTACACTGCCGCGCTAGACGAATCACCCGGTGCGCTCCTTGTCCAGAACAACGAGGAAAGAAAAGAAAATTCCCTCTACTACCTTAGTCGAACTCTAGTCGGGGCAGAACATAACTATTCCCCGATTGAAAAGCAATGCATGGCTCTGATGTTGCTGTGAAGAAGCTGAGGCACTATCTGCTTGCTCATCGGGTTATGCTGATCTCTAAGGTCGACCCGCTCAAACACTTAATGACCAAAGAAAGCCTAGCCGGTAGAATGTCAAGATGGGTTGGCATGCTACTTGAGTTTGACATAATTTATACTCCTCAGAAATCAGTAAAAGGGAAAGCTCTTGCGGACTTCCTTACTGCTCATCCTGTATCAGAAGGGTCACCGCTCAATTGCGAGTTACCCGACGAACAAGTGCTGCACCTCGAGGAAGATGAGCCATGTTGGGAGCTCTACTTCGATGGAGCCTCATCAATGAGGAGCTCCGGCAAATCAAGCATCCCGCAGATAAAAGCAGGGATAGGATTGGTGTTCATCATGCCATCGATGGGAACCCTACGACGTTCTTTTGCTCTCACCGCGCCTCGCACAAACAACGAGGCTGAGTACGAAGCTCTGATAGCTAGTCTGGAGCACGCCATAGAAATGGGAACCCTTCGGCTATGGGTTTACGGTGATTCCCAGCTTGTCGTCAACCAAGTAAGCGGCGACTATAAGATATATAAACTCGAGCTAGCTCGGTACAGAAGCCGGGTGGTAGAGCTTATGAAACAGTTCACCCATATTGAACTGATGAGAGTTCCTAGGGCGTTGAATAGAAAAGCCGACGTACTCGCTCGCTTAGCCAAGGAGCTGGCTGATCCCGACATGGATGAAATTCTGATCACAGTCAGAGGCCGGCAAATTCTGCCTCCAGTCTCTTTGCGCGAAGAAGAAAGCGTAGAACAAGAGAACAATTGTCGGGACCCGGTTCTTGCTCACGGAGCAAAGTGCCACACGGAACAAAGTGCCACGCCAAGTGTTGTGTTAAGTGGGCAGGGGCCACCTCTTGAATCCGTGGGGGCTACCTCTTGAGTCCGTGGGACCCACTGAAGAACAATGGGAACTCTTCGGAATACATTCCGAAAGAGGGCAGAACTGTACTATAAATGGAATGATACCACTCTTCAATACAGAGGCGCCTTTTAAGTGAACCGGCACTACAGGAGCTTGAGAACTCCGTAGTTAAGCGTGCTCGAGTTAGGGAAGTTTTGGGATGGGTGATCTCTTGGGAAGTGGCCCTTGGTCAGGTCTGGTTCGTCCCGAAGGAAAAAACCGTGCGACTTCGGCCAGAGCGGATAATACTCTCTGTATTGTTACTCTCTGTATTGGAGGTGGGGCATGATAGAATGGTATCAGAGCTAGTCCCTCAATAGTAGGTCTGTGGTTCGAGGACGAACCGTTGTTCAAAGGTGGGGAGAATGTCGGGACACGGTTCTTGCTCACGGAGCAAAGTACCACACGGAACAAAGTACCACGCCAAGTGTCGTGTTAGGTGGGCGGGGCCACCTCTTGAATCCGTAGGGGCCACCTCTTGAGTCCGTGGGACCTACTATAGAACAATGGGGACTCTTCGGAATACATTCCGAAAGAGGGCAGATCTGTACTATAAATGGAATAATACATCTCTTCAATACAGAGGCGCCTTTTAAGTGAACTGGAACTACAGGAGCTTGAGAACTCCATAGTTAAGCGTGCTTGAGCTAGGGAAGTTCTGGGATGGGTGGCCTCCTGGGATGTGGCCCCTGGTCAGGTCCAGTTCGCCCCGAAGGACAAAACCGTGCGGCTTCGGCCAGAGCGGACAATACTCTCTGTATTGGAGGTGGGGCATGACAACAATCCTGCCGAAGAAGCTTTGATCATTCAAAAGGAGCCCGATTGGGGAGAACCCTTCATAGAGTACCTCCGATACAACAAGCTGCCCGAAGAAAAATCTGCGAGGATTCAGCTGAAGAAGATAGCTCTCCAATACATGTTTGTAAATAATACTTTATACCGCAGATCATATGACCAACTCTGGCTCAGGTGCCTGTTATCGGCCGAAGCACAAAAATTTATGAAAGAAGTTCACTCAGGCGTCTGCGGGGCTCACCAGTCCAGCCCCAAAATGCGGCTTCAGATCAAACGGCTTGGATATTACTGGCCCACCATGATAAGGGATTGTGAAGAGCATGCAAAGAAATGTCATCTCTGTCAAATTCATGGTGATTTCATTCACAAGCATCTTAATCCGTTGCATCCTACGGTGGCGTCGTGGCCCTTCGAAGTTTGGGGCACCGACATAGTTGGTCCAATTGATCCTCCGTCATCCAAAGGTCACCGGTTCATACTGGCTGCAACAGACTACTTCTCCAGATGGGCTGAAGCTGTCCCGCTAAAAGAAGTCAAGACAGAAGATATTCTGACATTCTTCCGGCATAATATTCTATACCGCTTCGGTACACCAAGAAGAATCATTTCTGACAATGGGCCTTCTTTCAAGAGATTCAAAGTCTCAAGTTTCGCTACTCAGCACAAAATAGACTGGAGATATTCCTTCATCTATAACCCAAGAGCCAATGGGCTAGCCGAAGCCTTCAATAAGACTCTATGCAAGCTCCTGAGGAAAAATGCTTCAGCCAACAAGAGAGACTGGAATCTCAAGCTTCACGAGGCGTTGTGGGCATATCATACCGTACTCCAACTCAGTCCACTCCATACTCATTACTCTTCGGAGTTGAGGCAGTCATCCCCCTCGAAGTTGAAGGTCCAAGCTTAAGAATGACCGTTCAGCACGAGTTGACGGAGGAGGAAAACGTGCTCCTTTGGCTCGAAGAGCTCGACGCCCTCGAAGAAAAGAGGCTTGCAGTACAGCAAAATCTGGAGCTGTACCGAGCCCAAATGTCACGGGCCTATGACAAGATGACCCGTCTCCGCGCTTTCAAGAAAGGCGAATTAGTGTTGGTCCTCTAAAGACCGATTATCCCCAATCGACTTACCAAGGGAAAATTCAAGCCAAACTGGGAAGGACCATACGTCATCGAGAAAGTGTTCGACGGAGAATCCTACCAACTTATAAGTGCCGAGAGAGAAAGGCCCATGCCACCCATCAATGGCCGATATCTCGAGAAATACTACGCGTGAATGCTCCATGTCGCAGGCGAATTGAGCACACGGACCCTACGGTCTTGATCATACATCCTGCAAAACCGTATACAATCCACGGGCGTAAACGACCCCTATCTCTCCCAAAGTCCTACCGGCGAGACTACATTTAAAGTCCCACTGGCCTTTAAAAAAAAGAAGAAAAAATGTATGTCCACAAGCAAAACGGACACGGATGAAAACCTGAAAGGGCTCCGTGAATAAAAACAGCAGGACTGCCGGCGAGTTTGTGAAAACCCGAGAGGGTGCAAACTTGTGAAAAGAGATAAAATACACTCGCAAAGTCCTTTCGACCTTGTGAGGAGAAAATCCCTGCGTGAGATCCTTACGACTCACAAAGAAGCAACACACTTAGGAATCCTCACTTAAGGAGAACATACACCTGCGAAGTCCTCTCGACTCATAGAGAGAAAATGCTTTTATGGGACCCTTACAGCTCATAAAATTGAAAAGCCTTAGGTGATAGGGACCTAAACCCGTCTCCTAAGCCATCGCTCCCCAACAGGACAAGGCAAATGATGAATTGCTCCTGGCACATGTGCTTCAGTGTTAGCAACGCTGATGCCTACCTTAACCCCAAAATTCCAAACTCCAATCCAATAGATCTCCAAGTCTTTAAACTGGGAACAGATGACCCTTAAGTTATTAAAATGGGAACAGATGACCCCTAAGTCGTTAAACTAGGAGCGAAGGAAATCCCCTCACAGCAAATGATAATTCGCTTATGGTACCATATTCCAGTGCAGCGGTGCTGATGCCAAACCAAAACCAAAATCCCCAAATCCTATCATGGCAGATGATGATTCGCTCCTGGTGCCATATTCCAGTGTAGCGGTGCTGATGTCAACCCAAATCATATCAAATCAGAGAAGCAACCAATGACCTCCCTGGCAGAATCAAGCTCCACCTCGGAAACAAGTCAACTTCATCCCTGACACCGCGAGAAGCGAAGCAAGTCAAATCAAGCACCGACCGTCCACGTCGCAAAAAGGGCAGCATCGACCGTCCACGTCACAAAAAGGGCAACATCGACCTTCCAAGTCGCAAAAAGGGCAGCACCGACCGTCCAAGTCGCAAAAAGGGCAGCACCGATCGTCCACGTCGCAAAAAGGGCAGAACCGACCGTCCACGTCGCAAAAAGGGCAACACCGACCGTCCAAGTGGCAAAAAGGGCAGCACCGACCGTCCAAGTCGCAAAAAGGGCAGCACCGACCGTCCAAGTCGCAAAAAGGGCAGTACCGACCGTCCACGTCGCAAAAAGGGACCGTCCAAGCCGCAAAAAGGGCAGAACCGACTGTTCACGTTGCAAAAAGGGCAACACCGACCGTCCACGTCATAAAAAGGGCAGCACCGACCGTTCAAGTCGCAAAAAGGGCAGCACCGACCGTCCAAGTCGCAAAAAGGGCAGCACCGACCGTCTGAAAATATGAGAATTTCGTTTTTGAGACCAGTGCGAGAAATGTTTGAGACTCCACTCCATTTTGTTAACAACAGGTACTCTTTCTGCCTGTCGCTAAAATGGTAAAACCGACCGTCCACGTCGCAAAAAGGGCGGCATCGACCTCCACGTCGTCAAAACGGGAACCAAATTAAATCGATCTCCACGTAAAAAAAAGATCCATCAATTTCATGCACACGACCCACATGTGCGGTGTGCATTTATTGATGGGAACACTTTGTTGGGGTCAAAAATTACACCCCGGTTGACCAAGTCAAAGTCAACCCCAAACTAAGTGGGTCCAAGCCCAGGTCAAAGGGACCGACCCCGTGACAAAAGGAATGAAGCCATAAATTGGTTTAATATAATTCTTTATATATATATATATATATATATATATATATATATATATATATATGTATAGAAATAAATGTATGTAAAATAAGCAAAAAGCCAAAATTTTGTAAGCCCAATGGCTTATGTGCAAAAAGAGATAAGCACATAAGGCATGGGATGGCATAAGTGTCATTTGGCAAAGCCCAAGGGGCTATATGTAAAGTGTGTAGCCTATAAAGGCAAACATGATGAAAATATCTATGACAACAATTCATTCTCCCCAAAAAAACTAGGGTTTGTGTCTCCATCCTCTCTCTTCCAAGTTCTTCCTCTTCATTTTCATTTTCCACTTAAATCAAGAGCTTAGTTCTTCTTTCTTTTTAAACTAAATAAAGTTTTACCATAAACCCACCTCCCAAGACTCCATCAAGAGAAGAAAAACGGTCTCTTTTTTTATCATCCAAGATCTAGATCTTGGAGTTTCAAGAGAACCCATTTTGGGCTTCTTCTCAAGAGAGAAAGGAGAAAATATTTTGGAGTTTAACTCCACAAATAAAATTCTTTTTGAGTTTAACTCCACGTTTAAAATTCTTTTGGAGTTTAACTCCACAATAAAATTCTTTTTGGGGAGTTCAACTCCATTTAAAATATTTTGGAGTTTAACTCCACATTTAAAATTCTTTTGGAGTTTAACTCCACAATAAAATTCTTTTTGGGGAGTTAAACTCCACATTAAATCATTTTGGGAGTTAAACTCCATTTAAAATTCTTATGGAGTTTAACTCCATATTTAAAATTCTTTTGGAGTTGAACTCCATGTAATAAAAAAATTTTAATTAATTTTGGAGCCCCACAGGGGAGACTCCCATCAGTAGGAGCCTTCCCCTCCCCCCTCACGTGAGGCCATGTGAGGGGATGGATCCTATTTATTGGGAGCCATTTGGCCCCCCCTCACGTGGGGTCACGTGAGGGGGCCAATGGGAGCCTCTTTCTGCCCTTTTTTTAAATTTCTTTCTTTCTTCGTTCTTTTCCTTCTTCTAATCTTTTTTTTAAAAAAAAATATTAAATAAATTATAAATAATATTTTTTAAAAATAATATTTCTCTAAATATTTATTTATTATTATTTTTTTTTATATATAAAAAAATATACATACATACATACATACATATATATATATATATATATATATATATATATATATCATTTTTTCCTACAAATGGAACAAAATAAAATGAACACGTCTCCGTTATAATATGTTAAAAGAAAAAAACACGCACTCCACAACACTGTCCCCATTAGGAAAAATTTCTAACGGGGCGTTGCCCCGTACCCCGCAAGGGGGTTGCTAGCCCCCTTGACCCCAGCCCGCTATCCGGATAGCAGGACCCCCGTAAAAACTCTGCGGGGCCCCCGATATATCCAAAACCCCTTTAATACACAACACTGCATATTGAGTTCGCATGACCTATTTGACCCGTCAATCAGTGGTTCTCTTGCTCCAAAGGCGAGGGGTAATTAACGGCAACTTAGTCCGCAGCTGCCGGAGACTCGGATCCCCACAATCAATAACCTCCGCCTATCCTAGACAGGGGGAATCTGTAGTACACCTGACAAGCGCGCGCGTATTCCCAACTTAATGGGTAACGAAAAACACCCTACAATGAACTTTATAAAGCTAGTGCCAGAGACATCATGGGTATAATCCTGTTTGCTGACATTATCCTTAACTACCTTACCTATTTCATGGTGCCGATGCGTTGAGAGACCACACACACACGCATCCTTCGGGGATTGAACTTGCGACCTCTCACATTGGAGTTTGGTACCAACCGAGCTAAGCCGAGTTGGTCATATCTAAGTTAATACTTAATAGGTACAAAGCAATCTAAACAAGTTTCTGGATCAAAATTATTCTTGATGCTTCCTTGGGCCAATTTCCAGTCATGTGGTCTTCAATACATGGTATTCTCTGCACAGATTCTTGTTATTTTAACTTGATACTTGATAATTGGCTACATCAACACACGCGCGCGATAATAATAGAGGAAAGGTGCTATAGGAGGAAATTTCCTTCTATGGCGTCGAAAAAATACACCCTCTATGACTTATTTCAATGATTGGCGTCCATCACCATCATCTTTATCATCTAAGATATAGATATACTAAATCTCATGTGATTCTACCACTTTTCAATGTTGAATTAACAATGTAAAAAGTTTTATTGTCGGTAAACCGTTAATTTCGCACCCACTAAATCAATGGTGAAAATGTTGTAAAATCACATGAAATTTGGTTTATCTACATCATAGATGATAAAGATGAAGATGATGGGTACCGATCGTCTGGAAAAATGGTGGATGTTGTATTTTTTTGACGCTATCGGAGGAAATCCTTGTTCCCCTCCGAAAGACGGCGGAAGACGGACGTCTCGCCTGAGATTCGGAGCAGATGCTAATTGGTGTTATCCGTCTACCTCTCCGAAGATGCCAATTTGATTTATGGCACTGTGTATCGAAGGTTTAAACGGATGCGGCCGATATAGCAGACTTCGTCAGATTCCCCCTCGTTTAAGGGGTTTTTAATTGTGGGGACGCTCTTCCCTGCAAGCGCAAGCCCTTGCAGTTAATTACGCTACCGCATCGCGGTAACAACTTTCTCCTTCTCCATATGGTCACTTCGTGTCGTGGGTGTTTGTTTTGTGTTTTGTTGCCCGTGGATTGTATACGGAGACTAAATTATGTTGTCGCCCGTAGGGTGTGGACTAGTCCAAATCCGTATCTTTCTTAGATTTGGGTTTGGGGTTGGGTTTAAGTATACGTTAGCCTCATTTGGGACTAAGATCAACTTAAACGTTTGTTAAGGATACGTTAGTCTAATTTTAGACTAAGATCGACTTAACGGGATCGTTTAGATCCGAAAAAGGAGCAATTGGGCTCTATTGTTTAGTTTAGTGACATTGCGGTCGATTACCAGTTTAAGGACATAGTGGTCCAATGTTAGTTTAAAGGCGTCGCGGTTGAGGTTAAGGACAACGTAGTCCGTGGATTTAAGGACTCCATGTTGGAGATAGTGCCCTCAGAGTCAATTATTGGATCACAGGCACGTGATTGCAATGATTGAGGGAGGACCTGTCCTAGTAGGACAGTCTTACTCGAGATGATAGTATGCTATCTGGTTTATCTTTATCATCGTGTACTGCTTTAGGTGACCTGACATGTCGCTATTACACGTTGATAGAGCCCCTAAGATTCTTGCTTGACTGCCAGCAGTATGAGGGCGATCATATACGTGGGAACTGGTAGTCTATAAGCACACCCTTAAAAGGTCCCTAGTCGTGGGAGTTTCAAGACAGGGCATCGATTCTCCAGAGTAGACTAGTGTATACAGTCGAGACCCCGACGAGGGGCGGTGGCCGGTCTCACAAACCACTGGTGTCAGTTGGTTCACCTAAGATGTATACAGGTGCTCATTGGGTTATGAGTACACCGGACAGGACTCGCCGGGAATATGCTAGTTGGTCTTATACCTGACGTCAGATAGCAGTTCCCTGGTGACATGTGTACAGGTTAGTTCATCGACCCGGGGATCGTCATTTGTCTCGTGTGAGTTCCAACTGTACTTTGATTACTACCCTACCATGCTCAAAGGAGACGTGCAAACAGGTTTTAGTTGGGTACAGTCCCGAGCCACATGGAGGCAGTGAGCGGATCTTCAGGGGTTCGTCTCTCCCGGTATTGGGGGTGAGGTCGCGCTGTGTCTAGGAGAGCCATTACACGAAGCCCTCGGCCGAGGCAGGAGATTTACTGGTAGGTATTCCAGTAGTATCTCAGGGTGTTCTGGGCTACACTCCGACACGACTTGTACCGCTTTTGGGGTCTGACTTTTACCAACCCCCTAGGCCCGCCATGCGATGCTCATAGACGAACGGACCGGACTGTACGGATATTGTCACTGACAGGCTCTGTAGGGTGTCAGGATGAGTTCGCTCATCGACGTCCCTTTTAGTCAATAGCTGGTGGCTCGTCACGTATGGCTAATACCTCTGACGTACTAGTGGTTAAATCCACAACCATAGTATTGACGAGTCTTTAGAGTCCACCACACATTCAGTTACGCAAGTTTCGGGCGAAACGCTGTAAAGGCCGTATGGAGATATGGCAGGGTTCGATCAGATACGTGCGGTATTGCATGCATCAGGATCGGACGGTTAGTACTAGAGGCCGTATGGTTATATGGCAGGGTTCGATCAGATACGTGTGGTATTGCACGGATCAGGATCGGACGGATATTACTAGCCGGCTTTAGTTTAAGCCGGATCCTAGTATAGTACAGTGTAGATTTTGCCTCATTGCATTTGTATTTCGGTCGGAATACAAATGCGGGTGTGTATACACAGTATCGGGGTTTTTCTGTAATTTATTACGGGACCAGTTTTCTGGAGTTTCCAGTTTGCTTTCTGTTTCGGCCATATTTCTTTGTATCGTTCCTTGGCCGAAGTTTGGTGGAGGAGGGCTTATTTGCAATTGTGCAAATAAGCATTTGTGGAGGGTGGTGATTGCATATTGTTATATCATGATAGCTCTTCTTTGACCTTGACTTCTATCTTCATCATGGCTTGACTTTTGTAGGACATGATTGTTGATGATGATGAAGGGTGAGGTTGGTGGAGTGTTGGTGTTTCTTTGTGATCATTTCTTCATATGATAACCATTCCTCTCTCTCTTGCATGATTCAGTGAGTGGCTCCCCTCATTTTTGATACACTCTCTTTCTCCCACCAAGTGATGGCCGGCCAAACATGAAGGGGGCTGTCCCAATTTTTCATGTGGGGATTTTTGGTCTTTTAGCCTCACAAAAATCCCATAGTTCCACCTCCAAAGTATAGTTCATTCTCCTCCACAAAATGGCAACCTCCATGAACCCCAAAATGAGACATGGTTCTACACACATTCTACAACAAACCTTGGGCACGTCGGCTCGCCAACTTCGTGCCCGAGTTGCCTCGGTATAGAGGTGGGAGCCCGTAAAAGAAGCAGGCGATGTGGTGCCCTTCCGGCGAGGAGGTGGAGACCGGACATTCCGCGGGAGATCGGGACGACGGCGAGAAGACCGGAGGACACGGATCGCTTGGTATATCTCTCTTCCCCATCTTGTAGTTGGCTAGGACTAGTTAATGGTACGATCCGGGTTTTAGTGCGCGGTGGTGCCGGTTTGAAAAATTAAAGTTAACCATCGCTTCCGCATTTGGCCTCGGGATGGAGGCCGGGGCGCCGCCGTGCACTTACAGTGGTATCAGAGCCTCGCCATTAACATAGTCTAGCTTGGTCTAATGTGTTTTACATTTTCGATCGAACAAAAATCCCAAAACCCGCGTTTTCATGCATATCAGTTTCTGTCGAAATTTTTTTGTCTCCAAAAATTTTTCAGGTTGTCTCAGAATGATGTGCAGGGAATTATAAAAATTCTGTAGAAATTTGATCACGTGATCGCTCCATACGACCGCGGAACCGCGGCCAAACCCATGCTTGGGCCGCGGTTCCGCCGCAGTATATGCAGATCAGTGTGCCAAATTTTTACAGAGAGCTCCTGTGATGAAAATAGGGGTTTTGGAACATTCTTTTTGGGCCCAGAATTTCTTGATGTGCTACAGTAGTACTTGGGGCCCACTTGTTAAAATTTGATCGATCGGATATTTTAAACACATTAGTTCACAGTATTTATATTATATCTGCGACCGTGAATGTCACTTGATCGGTAAATCCTGTCTAACTGCTATAGCCCGGTTAGACGGATTTACGAACGTGACTTTCACGTTGATGTTCTGTGTATTGCTGTGGTGTTGCGGATTGGTCGTGGGGGATAGCCTGGATGCAATGCTAGTACAGTTTTTGTTGTATTATGTACATTTGATATTGCGGGGCGAGCGTCCGACATGTGGACTGCCGTCACTGCCTGATTGTATTATTATTTTGGGGCACGACCAGGTTGCGGTCGATGTACCCGTTGTATGTATATTTTACTTTCTGTACTAGGATTACCCCAAGGTGGGGTGCACGGATAGCCGGGTTCTAGAGGGCAACGGGCCCGCATCTCATGGCATTGAGACGGAGGGGGCTTCACTCTAGAATTGGCGGGCTATTCGCCGCACTCGTAGGGGGTACAGGTTGACCCAGGAGGGGTGCCCAAGTTACCGGATTCCGTGAAGTGCTGGGTGGTCCATTCACGGTGCTGAAGGGGGCTGCCTCGCTTCAGGTTTTGGCGGGTAACTTGCCGCGCCCGTAGGGGTCTAGGATTTCATTGCACAGGCTATCCACACGACCAGGGGAACGTCGGGTTTCAGTAGTGGGTCTGTGAAACCCGGGGATCCCAGATATCTGTATTGTTCTGTGATGCTGTACATTTCTGCGATATTGCATTTTATCACGCCTTGAGCGAAATATTATATATTGGTATATATATTAGTAGATGTTGTATATGTTTTGCATCCGCGCTAGTCCAGTCCCCGCTCTGTCTTTAGTTAGCTAACCTAACGGGTAATGACGGGACCCAGTGGCGAATGCGGATGGCATATACGTGCGTCATATTATTTTCGTTCTTTGTGGTGTGATCAATTGATGGGACTGCGTTGATTCGGATCAATGCAAGTTAAAAACAAACCTAATCTAATGTTGTTGGAACACTTTTAAAAAGCTGTTATTGCAAGGACGTTCACTTTTGTTTTGCATCGTGGTATTCAGTTGGAATATCCTGCTCCTCAGTCGACGAGGCAAGGGCCGAGATCCCTTCACCGGGCGTGACCCCTTGGACAAAAGTTTGCGTCAGGGCAATGACTTCACTATAGCCGATTACTTTTGCTTTGCACCGTGGTATTCAGTTGGAATATCCTGCACCTCATTCTACGAGGAAAGAGCCGAGATCCCTTCACCGGGAGTGACCTCTTTAGCAATGGTTTTCGTCACTATATTTTCAAAAAGCTATCCGTTCCTTCAACGATATCAAGTTCATTACGTTAAAGGTTTTCGCCAGAAACCATTCGTAGCCCTCCGTCGTTTCATATGGGTAGCCAATAGTATTCAAGCTGTGTTTGTTGGCCAAAGTCAAGGCACAGTGTTTGGTAGCTGTTGGTTATTCATATGCAGCATAGATAGATGCGTTGGTTTGGAACAGTCGTGCTGCCTTGTTGGCCAAAGTCAAGGGTAGGTACGGGTGGATTCAAATCAACCTGGAGAATGATAGGTAAACTTGACATGTGACTTATGATTTGTTGGCCAAAGTCAAGGTCATATGAGCATGGGGCAAAAAAATCACATCGGGAGTTTCTAAAGAAACTGAAACTTGCCAGATATGCGCATACCTTCTGGAGTGTGATGACGTGAGCGGATTCCGTCATGTTATCATGCGATGATAGTTGGATCCCGATTCCCACTGATGAGTTAGTTTACTCCTCGGGTGACCCCGACTAATTCTTCTTTCAGGTTTGGAGGAGAATTTGAGGTGACGGTGGAAGGTTTCCAGATTAGATAAATTGGTAACCATTCTGATCTAGGTTAAAGTGCACGCTGAGTGTTTCTTTTCTCTCTCTCTTCGGCAGCGACCATTGACCCGACCCTAAGACTTTGACTCAGTGACCAAGTTGACCGGACCTTCTTAACACTGGCTTTTGGATTGTCAGAGTTGCATACCTCATTGCCACTCCTACTTTTACCCTTTTCTCCAGGACACCCCGTATTACTACGAACGTCCACTTCCATTGGACAAAACCATCGTATGGTTAGATACGAACTCGAAGGAATTTATTCGAGGATGGTTTCCGGTTCTGGAGAAAACGGATAGGATTATTCAGTTGTCTTTTCCTTTTACCTTCTCTCAGGTTGCGAGTACTCCTTGGTTTAGGAGATAGTACACCTATTACGCAAATTGGATAGTCTTCTTCCAAACCTTAGGCTAGTGCCGAACGGTGGGGAATGAAGAAAACCAATTATCATAACGATGGTGTACAGAAGGTATTAAGTTAAGACAAAGCAAGGGATTAGTAAGAGGGCAAAGTAAATTGCGACTGCTGTTCACGACCATACCAAGTATTTCTTCGCCAATCCTAAATCACCTTTGTATTTCTCCAGGACACTCTGTATCACTACGAAGATCCACAGTTTATTGGATAATACATCGTATGGTTATATACGAACTCGAAAGGAACTTGTTCCAGTAGTAATAAGGTTTATTCGGTTGTCTTTTATCTTCACCTTTTCTCGCATTGCGAGTGCTCCTAGGATTAGGACAGTACACCCATTATGCTTATTGGATAGTATGCTTCCAAACCATAGGCTGGTGCCGAACGGTAGGGAAGGAAGAAAACCATTTGGCCTAAAGGGGTGTGCAGAAGGTAATGACTAAAGACATAGAAAGGGATTTGGAAAGATGGCAAAGAATTATACGGTTACAGTTGTGAATCTGGATAATGGAAGAGGCATTACTAGGAATACCAGGATACTCTATCGAAACATTTCAATGTTTCAGTTTCACTGTGTAATGTTAAAAGAAAACTGATTTCCCGATTAGATACTTACTCCAGGGTATGTATTTACCAGGTATGATTCTCACATCTGTATAGTTTTACAGATGATGAGTGGGAGTAAGTTATTGGGAATTGGGTGACCATCCTCATTATATCGGGATTTGTTGTAATCGGTGATATTTGAGGAAGTCACCTGGGTTGTTTGCCGGACGACAAATATTTGGTTTTGAATATCCGCTGTTATGCACCAATTTCAAATTGATATATCTGTACGTCTATTTTCATAGAGTGAGATATACCTTTTTGAAATTATGTCTGTGACATTTACCTATATCAGTGGATGGTTAGGTAAGGAGCATTAAACAGCAGTGTAATTCTTCTTAACCATAAGTACAGTTTTCAACCTACGACACACAGTGAATGGGTTATCAGACTCAGGGGACTTATACAGAGTATTGTATGTTGTCCAGGGTCCATCAGGACAGAGGGGTTGGTTCTCGTATTATATTCGGTTTACTTATGACTTCTCTAGTTTTTAGACAGGTGTTTTATGGAAACACAGGGTCCGAATTTTGAGAAGTTATAGGTATTTGAATAAAGTAGAGAACCAGGTATTGCAAGTATCGCGATTCTTCAAGGTGATCAAAGATGTAGATACTTGTCAATGGTATTCAGTTGATAGTAGTGATTAAGAGAACTTGCTTCTCTTTCAGGTTACTCATAATTGGTAGCATTCCTAAGTTGAGTAACGCTGATCGGCCTCTTTCCATTTAGTTGACATGCATTGAAGACAGCTGCATGATTTGAATCTGGTTCAATTAAATCTGTGCCTCTGGTTCTATATTGGATATAGAACAGTTCATATCTTAACGATGTTAAGGTACGGGGAGTTGTCCGGCTTATGATTAAAACCAGACACTGGACAACTCAAGGCACGTTTTCTGTAATGGCTGTTTGTGGGTTGACCCAGGCTATGACGAGGGTTGACTTTCTACCATCTGGAAGATCAATAGTGATATTGTTCTAGACTCGCCACAGTTTTAATAAAAATGGATTTTTCAGAAAAACAGTAGTGGGAGTATGGTAGAACTGGAAGTGATTCCAGAACTGCAAACGATTACTAAAGATTTGATAAGGAACCTAAAGATTTAATCTGGTTTGATATTCCATTGGCCACTCCGCAGATACGGTGGGTAACTTCAGGCACCCGAGAGGTACTCCGGTAGCCTCAAGGACGGTGACAGGGAAGTTCTTGTTTACCCACACTTGCCATTGATGTTGTTCCAGACTGTGAGACCCGGCAGGAGGATGAGTATAGCGTCGTTCTAAACTAGCTTTAGAAGTGTACGTGTATATGACTCTTCCAGAGGGTTGTCGTAGTCAGTGGGAGCAGCGGAAGCATTGGTGGACAGGTGGCTTATGTCTATTTATAGACTAAAGCACATGTAGCGGAGATAGATCATCTATTTCTGATGTGACAGTCATAGGTTTGACTTCATCAGGATAGCGGATGGATCTGTTGAGAAGGTAGTAGGGTGTGATGTCATGGTATTTGGATGACATACACAGAGTAGGAAAAGAAACACCTATAATACGATCGGTTATATTTTGTTCGTCACGCAGTGGTTTCTCCACATAGGACTTGGACATTATATCAAACATACTGGTTACTAGATGTATGGTTTTAGATCTAGATTTGGGTGGTTTCCCAATTAAGGGTACTTAGACAGCATTCTAAGAGTATTTAGAATGGACGACTCCTGGCACGGTAGTGTACCTATAGGTAATGGAGTCACCCTCTCTAAAGGTGTCTTACAGACTAAAGTAGAGAGGGATGTGCATGATTGGCAGATCACTTGCTCAGGCAATTGAGTCAATCATGAGATGTCAAGTACCACACCAGATGTTGTTTTTGCAGTAGAAGCAATAAGTTGATATTGATCCAATCCTGGAGAAACAGTTGGAAGCAGTTTTAGAACATAAGTGGATGTTCTATGGATATGATAACGACAGCCTCATTCGGGAGACAGTTATCATTCCAGGCTTCCAAGGTGACCTGGACGGCAGGGAGGTTGTCAGAGTTATAGTTTTTCCTTTTGATGAGGGGAAGTATTTTGGACAGGTGGTCCAAGGCAATACCGAGGGAGGCATGGCTCAGGACACTGATTAAGTTCAGTTGACGATACAGTCTAAGAGGTTTGGATTTGGAGTTCATTTATGAGTTAGGTCCCATCAGACACCCAGACACATTCTGAGACAGGTATTGCTCATTTCGGGAGATGGCTTTCTCCGCGAACATGAGATATAGAGAGACATAGAAAGAAACATCAAAGCGGATCCACTCACTGAGGTTATTCCTCGAACGCAATAGTTTCGCAAACTAGCTTTGTGAAACTGACTAGTAGAGGAGTTAGGTGTTCGATATCACACGGGCTGTGAGTATGCGACATCGCAATAATTAGCCTTGAGTGCAAGTGGGAGATTGTTGGAGATAGTGCCCTCAGAGTCAATTATTGGATCACATGAACGTGATTGCAATGATTGAGGGAGGACCTGTCCCAGTAGGACAGTCTTACTCGAGATGATAGTATGTTATCTGGTTTATCTTTATCATCGTGTACTGCTTTAGGTAACCTGACATGTCGCTATTACACGTTGATAGAGCCCCTAAGATTCTTGCTTGACTGCTAGCAGTATGAGGGCGATCATATACGTGGGAGCTGGTAGTCTATAAGCACATCCTTAAAAGGTCCCTAGTCGTGGGAGTTTCGAGACAGGGCATCGATTCTCCAGAGTAGACTAGTGTATATAGTCGAGACCCCGACGAGGGGCGGTGGCCGGTCTCACAAGCCACTGGTGTCAGTTGGTTCACCTAAGATGTATACATGTGCTCATTGGGTTATGAGTACACCGGACAGGACTCGCCGGGAACATGCCAGTTGGTCTTATACCTGACGTCAGATAGCAGTTCCCTGGTGACATGTGTACAGGTTAGTTCATCGACCTGGGGATCGTCATTTGTCTCGTGTGAGTTCCCACTGTACTTTGATTACTACCCTACCACGCTCAAAGGAGACGTGCAAACAGGTTTTAGTTGGGTACAGTCCCGAGCCACATGGAGGCAGTGAGCGGATCTTCAGGGGTTCGTCTCTCCCGGTATTGGGGGTGAGGTCGCGCTGTGTCTAGGAGAGCCATTACACGAAGCCCTCGGCCGAGGCAGGAGATTTACTGGTAGGTATTCCAGTAGTATCTCAGGGTGTTCTGGGCTACACTCCGACACGACTTGTACCGCTTTTGGGGGTCTGACTTTTACCAATCCCCTAGGCCCGCCATGCGATGCTCATAGACGAACGGACCGGACTGTACGGATATTGTCACTGACAGGCTCAGTAGGGTGTCAGGATGAGTTCGCTCATCGACGTCCCTTTTAGTCAATAGCTGGTGGCTCGTCACGTATGGCTAATACCTCTGACGTGCTAGTGGTTAAATCCACAGCCATAGTATTGACGAGTCTTTAGAGTCCACCACACATTCAGTTACTCAAGTTTCGGGCGAAACGCTATAGAGGCCGTATGGAGATATGGTAGGGTTCGATCAGATACGTGCGGTATTACACGCATCAGGATCGGACGGTTAGTACTAGAGGCCGTATGGTTATATGGCAGGGTTCGATCAGATACGTGCGGTATTGCACGGATCAGGATCGGTCGGATATTACTAGTCGGCTTTGGTTTAAGCCGGATCCTAGTATAGTACAGTGTAGATTTTGTCTCATTGCATTTGTATTTCGGTCGGAATACAAATGCGGGTGTGTATACACAGTATCGGGGTTTTCTTATAATTTATTACGGGACCAGTTTTCTGGAGTTGCCAGTTTGCTTTCTGTTTCGGCCATATTTCTTTGTATCGTTCCTTGACCGAAGTTTGGTGGAGGAGGGCTTATTTGCAATTGTGCAAATAAGCATTTGTGGAGGGTGGTGATTGCATATTGTTGTATCATGATAGCTCTTCTTTGACCTTGACTTCTATCTTCATCATGGATTGACTTTTGTCGGACATGATTGTTGATGATGATGAAGGGTGAGGTTGGTGGAGTGTTGGTGTTTCTTTGTGATCATTTCTTCATATGATAACTATTCCTCTCTCTCTCTTGCATGATTTAGTGAGTAGCTCCCCTCATTTTTGATACACTCTCTTTCTCCCACCAAGTGATGGCCGGCCAAACATGAAGGGGTCTGTCCCAATTTTTCATGTGGGGATTTTTGGTCTTTTAGCTTCACAAAAATCCCATAGTTCCACCTCCAAAGTATAGTTCATTCTCCTCCACAAAATGGCAACCTCCATGAACCCCAAAATGAGACATGGTTCTACACACATTCTACAGAAAACCTTGGGCACGTCGGCTCGCTAACTTCGTGCCCGAGTTGCCTCGGTATAGAGGTGGGAGCCCGTAAAAGAAGCAGGCGACGTGGTGCCCTTCCGGCGAGGAGGTGGAGACCGGACATTCCGCGGGAGATCGGGACGACGGCGAGAAGACCGGAGGACACGGATCGCTCGGTATATCTCTCTTCCCCATCTTGTTGTTAGCTAGGACTAGTTAATGGTACGATCCGGGTTTTAGTGCGCGGTGGTGCCGGTTTGAAAAATTAAAGTTAACCATCGTTTCCGCATTTGGCCTCGGGATGGAGGCCGGGGCGCCGCCGTGCACTTACACTCCACAGTCCGTTGCTAGTTTTAAGACATTACGGTCGAGGTTAAGGACATCATAGTCCATGGGCTTAAGGACCCCACAGTCCGACATTAGTTTTAAGACATCACGGTCGAGGTTAAGGACATCATAGTCCAATGTTAGTTTTAAGACATCACGGTCGAGGTTAAGGACATCATAGTCCATGAGTTTAAGGACCCCACAGTCCAATGTTAGTTTAAAGACATCACGGTCGAGATTAAGGACATCATAGTCCATGAGTTTAAGGACCACACAGTCCATAGAAATGTATGGTTATCGGGACCCGTCACCTCTCTGATGACGTTGAGGGATTACAACGACAAATATCAGAGGAGTGAAGAGATGTACCTTCAAACCAAAGTAGATTAAATGATCTATAGCCCAGTTTGGAACTAAGACCAATTAATTAAATTATGAGCACATTGGCTCAGTCAAGTCTGAATTGAGAGGTTATGGCCAACTTGGGCTAATTCCAATTAAGTTTGAAGAATTGGTCCTTTGTTGGACCATTAACCCTTGTCTGGGTTCGAGCCCACATTATTTAGCAATGCTAAACATTTTCATCTCAATTTTGAGATTCATTTGGAGGAGGGGCTTTTACCTCTAGAAAATTAGCCAATTTGGCTAAAAGCAGTGTTAAGCACTAAAGAAAAACAGTGTTAAACACTGGAAATAAAATTGTCAGATTAGTGTTTAAACACTAGAAGAGGGAGGGGTCACGTGGAAGCATGTGACACCATCAAAAGGTGGGGCCAGATCCCCTTATTTTGTTCTCAGGATATTCAGATAAGTGTTAAACACTTTCGGTCTTCAGGCCATCACGTGTGGGCACGTGATGGGCTTCCAGTCATTGATTATTAAAGTGTTTTATTAGGGGTCACATGGGGACACGTGAGGACGCCCAAGAATGACTCTGCCTTTGGATTTGTTCTCTTTTGTTTTGAGGGTCACGTGGGATCACGTGAGGCATTGTCTCCGAGCTTTTTTCTTTCTTATTTTGGGGATCTTTTCAGGGGCCACGTGACCTTTGTCCTTTGCATGCATGGAGATCCTTCATGTCTCTTTATTTTTAAGAATTGAATTCTTTTATAGGGTTAAACCCTAATTATGATTTTGGAGGAATTAAATTTCTATTGTGAAAGAATTAAATTCTTATATAGGGTGTAACCCTAATATCATTTAGGAGGAATCTGAGAGAATTAAACTCTCAATTAGGGTTAAACCCTAGTTCTGTGCATCTTAAAGGAATTAAATTCTTATAATTATAGGAGAATTAAATTCTCAGATAGGGTTTAAACCCCGATTTCATCATGAAGGAATTAAATTCCTATGAGTTTGGGAGAATTAAATTCTAATATAGGGTTAAACCCTAATTTTGTTTTGGGAGAATTAAATTCTCTAAACTTAGTTCTCCCTCTATGTTTTGGATCTGCATGGCAGGATCTCAACCCGATGAGAATTAAATTCTCATCTTATGGGGAGATGTGCTCTGTGCAGATCTTCAACCAGAAGAAGAACTAAGTTCTTTTGTGTAGAAGAGTTAAACTCTTAGATTTGAGAATTAAATTCTCTATTTGAAGTTTTGATCCCTTTTCCTTTCTCACCTAGGGTTTTTCTTTGCAGAGAATTAAATTCTCCTTTTTTTTCTCTCTGAAATTTCAAGATTCCAAAGCTCTCTCCAAAACTCTCTCTCTATCCTCTTCTCTTCTCTTGTCTCCTATTTATAAGAGAAGGAAAAGAATCAATTTGTTTAACAAATTTTTCATTGAAAGATCTTGTTTTTTTTCATAATTAATCCGAGCCTTTAGATTATTAGGTGAATTTTATTCACCGTTGGATTTTCAATCCAAAGATATTATGTTTGTTATTTCTGGTGAGATTTAGGGAAATCTTTCCTTGTCTAAGATTTTTCCATAAATTGGTGATATTTAATCACCCCTGGATTTTAATCCATCACCCCTGGATTTTAATCCAACGGTTCTCCTTAATCCTTTCTCATTTGGAAAGATTTTGGAGAAATTCAGAATTTTAATTCAATTAAACTGTAAGGCTTTCAAAGCCTGTCACGTGCTGGAACGTGACCCTTGGTCACGTGTGAGCACGTGACCCTCGTTGAGGTATTTTCTGATTTTTTAGAATTAAATTCTATTTAAGCTGTAAGGCTTTCAAAGCCTGTCACGTGTGAGCACGTGACCCCAATTGAGTCATCTTTCACCCTTTCTTTTGTTTTTCGTCTCTGTTTGGTGAGATTTTAACCATCACGTGACCCTTGGTCACGTGTGAACACGTGATAACTCATTGAGGTAATTCCTAATCTTTTAATCAGGAAACAAATGCCCCTACAGCGTTGTTCTCTCGTGTCTGCACGCGAGTGCAGCGCTGTCACTTTTGTGAACGTTGGATCCATCTGGGGAATCGGGAAGATGAAGTGTTTTCATCACATCCTATAAATGCAGGGGTCTCTTCAGAAGCGCCTCCACTCTTTCATCTTCCTCCTTTGGCTATCTTTTCTTTTGAGAATTTAATTCTCGTTTCTCAGAGCTTAGTTCTCTGCTTCGAAAATTTTCAGAGTTTAACTCTGTTAAAAAGATTCCCTTTTCTCAGGTAATGATCTTGAACGGCTGAAGAACTTTCATACATTTGAACTCTTTAGATTTTAAATCCACACCAAAGGTTTTTCCCTTTTTAACAAGAACCCATTTCTCTTTAAGTTCTTTAACAAGAACAGAGAACCATTTAACCTTCAAATAGTAGATCTCTTAGGGTTTCTCTAATCTTTAGGGATCGGTGGTGGTGCTTGTCTTTTCCATGGAATTTAATTCCATCATCAAAAAGCTCTGGCTATGGGAAAAGAATTTCTGGAAATTTAATTCCTTTTTTTCAAAAAGGAATTTAATTCCTATGAAGAACTTAGTTCTTCTCAGGGGACTTCTTGGGTTTTCTTTCCCTGAGTCGTCTTCTATAACCAAAAAGAAGAAGTTTGCAATGTCTCTTTCTGGGAATTTAATTCCCTTGATTCTGTTTGATTTGCCACAGAGTCCAAGATGAATTTCTTTTTAGGGGAATGTGTAGGGTCATTTTAAATCCGCTGCTTATTTAATGAGAATCTTCCTATTGTCTCATTATAATTGTTTTGCCTCACCATTAGCCAGCCGCCATCTTGATTTTATGGGACCCACGTGTTTTGTAACTAATGGTCCCATAAAATGAGTCCGCTGTCGCTTTCTTCCACTGTCTTTTTATATGTATATATTTATAATCATATATATATATATACACTGTTGGCTTTGCTTTTAACATTTTCCCCTTATTTTATTTCAGGTACAATGACTTCCATTCCGTACTTTCCTTCCACTCGCTCGGAGACCGCTTTTCTTCAGTCAACATCTAATGAGGAAGTGATGGTGATGATCAGGGCTCATGACCCGAACTGCACCAACTTGCTTTTGTGGGGAACCTGGTATGGTCATATTATCCGGGGTCGTCGGAGTTTTCTTTGCGAAGTGACGACGGAGCCTACCTTTCCGTTCCTGCCTATGGATTGACCAGGGACTGTCTTCGCTGTGGAAATGCCGAATTGGACCCCGATGGGACGACTTGACCTTCGACGACTGGCATTCCAAACCATCTGATACCGGCTATAGATATTTTGGGGCGCCACATTTGCCAGGGTGAGGCCCAGCCATGGGGGCGGATCTACAAAATAGGGTTCACCCCTCGACAACCCACGGGCTACCTTCTTTGGGCTCGCTACATCCTATCCGCCCACCGCGCGTGACTGCAGAAGGTTAGGCTTTATCAGGCGATCTATGCGTCCCTCTTTCACTACTCGTCTCCTCACGTCTGGTGGGTTAAAGCCTTCCTGAACCAGTGGAATCTCCCCACCAACACTTTCCTCTTGGGGGACCGTGAAGTTTCAATTTCTTTGGAGGAATTTCGTGAGATCTCGGGGCTGCCAATCAGAGGGACACGTTACGAGGAATTTCTGCCTTCTGATGAGTACGTCTTTGAGACCGAGCCCGCAACGCTCGACGGCTTGTCTACCGAGAACGCCGTCCGCCATAAGCGTCCGAGTTTGATCAAGGCACTGGGCATCTTCGACAAACTGTTCACAGAATCTGAGGAGCAGGGCGTCACTTTCAAGAGCTTCATCGCTTGCTTCCTTCGCGAGGATGTCCTGTCGAAGACGGCTCCCAAGTTTGCAAGAATCAACGATCCCTTTGGGTTTGGTTTGAACAGGCGGCCGACTAAGGAATCAGATTTACCGCAGTATTATATTCCTATCATGTCGCCGGTATCTTTCGAATCGATTGCAGCTCCCGGCATGGACGAGGAGACATTCTTTGTGGGCTTTATCAGTGTATGGCTTAGCTGGTTCATCATCCTTATGCATCGCCACTTCATGAGAGTCTCGGTTATCTATCCGGCTCATCGTATCGCTAAGGGGACCCGGCTGGCCATAGGCATCCCGGCGCTAGCGCATCTCTATCATAGATTGGGCGCCGCCACTAACACCTCTGTTAGTTATATATATGCCCTAGAGGCCATTACTATATATGTGTTGTATATTGTAGTGGATGCTTGGACATATATAGGGAGGACTTTCTTGCTCGACATGATAGTATGCTATCTGGTTACTCTTTACCTTAACGTGTATACTGATTGTCTCTCTGTTACATGTTGGTAAAGCTCTTAGGATGTGTACTTGACTACATGGACTGTGATGCGGATCATACTAGTGGGGACATGGTAGTCCATAGGTACATCCTTCAAGGTCCCTAGTCGTGGGTATATCGAGACGGGGCATCGATATACCAGAGTCGACTAGCGTATACCTTCTCGACCCATACAGATGGGCGATGGATGATCCCATATCCATTGGTGTTTAATATCAGAGATGATACACGGGTGCTCAGTGGAGATTGGGTACACTGGTCGGACTCGCCGAGAACTCCCAGATGGTATTATACCTTACGTCAGATGGCAGTTCTCTGGTGACACTGGTACAGGTTAGTCTGTAGACCCGAGATCGTCATAGAGTCTTGTGTGATTGCCACTGTACTTTGATTTCCACCTTACCACGTCCAAGAAGGCGTGCAAAACGGTGGTTTTTGGGTACAGTCCCGAGTCACATGGAGGTAATGAGCGATTGGAGGGGTTTCGTCTCTCCCAGTATTTGGGGTTGATATTGCGCTGTGCTCGATTGGCCATAACAGGGAAGTCCCTGGCCATGGCTGGTTTAGAGATTTACTAGTAAGTGTTACCCGTAGTTTCTCGACCCGTTATGCGCCTCATATCGGCATGACTTATCGGTTATTAGGGTCTGACGTTTACCACCCCTAGACTTGATATGCAACATATCAGACGAGGAGACCGGACTGTACGGTAGTGTCACTGTCAGGCTTTTTGCAGGAGTTGGAGCGGGCTTGCTTGCTGATCTTTTGATCGCTCAATACCCGGGTAGCCGTTATGTCCAGCTAGTACTGCTGACGGCTTGTGGGTGTTTGATATGATCATCACCTACTGTCTTCGTATTGACGAGTCTTTAGAATCCTACAAAGAGATTGTACTGGCTCAGGCAAAACGAGATAGGAGCGCATATGTGATATGTGCGAGACCGAGAATGATGCGAGTATGTGATACCGTATTCAATTCTCGCGATGATTGTATCGATTGGTTGTATGCGATATAACGTAGTTATCGAATCAAGGATTGATTCGATAAGTCGATACATTGATATTAGTCGGTTATATGCGATATGACCGGATCGTTAAATCAAGTATTGATTTAATGATTTAATGTATAATTATATATTTGATATATTACTTTACATTAACTAGTATTGTTTCACTTAAGATTGATTTTCTCACTTGTTGTGCACAAGTTGTATATGTGATATATTGTTGTGCACAAGATTGTATCATGTTTGATGATACATGCAAACTTGGGTGTGTATGCTTTAAACCATAGTTTAGGTTAATGGTTAAGGTTTTATTTATTTATTTATTTAATTTTGGAAAAACTAAATGATGGCTTTTTTGTTTCATTGCTAGAAGCTTCATGAAGCATGCTAGCATCTTTGAAAAAGTCTTGCCATTTTGTTTTATCCTTAACCTAACCATCAACCTAAACCCTAGTTTATTCTCTACATGAGTTAACCTCATCCATGATTGCATTATGATAAGTCTTCACTTGATTTTCTATTATGTGATTATTCTTTCATTCTTTTCTTTTCTTCTTCTTCTTCTTCTTGAAGAAAAAGAGATAGCTTGCTAGAAAATATCAAGTGAAGATTAAGTGTGAGAAATCAAAATCTAAAGAGTACCCATTTCCTATCTCACCATCCTCTACTAGACTAGCACTTTAGTTTAGGGTGTTTGCTTCACTAATTCTTTGATTAGTAAGGTAGAAGCTCGAGTCCGTATTCCCTCGACGTAGATCATCTTCGGCATCGAAGACTTCAAGCGATCCCGTTGCAACTTCTCAAGGAGCCGTCCGGGAGTTGGATGATCGCAGCGAAGGTACGTCGTCACGGAGCTTTGGAAGTGGTGGACCGGATCTACAAAGGTTGTAGTCCCTTCCCTTAGTGATAATTGTTATCTACTAGCTTTATGTTTCGCCTAATATCTAGTTAACGATCTTGCTTCGGGTTGTTAGGCACCTAAATTTTTTAATCCGGCATGGTCGATGCCTTGTAGAGCCTCCTTAGTGTGCCTAGTTACCCTACGACCTCAACTCCCTGTGTGGACGTAGTAAACTTCTCCCTTCACTACTTTACATCTTGGATTGAGATGCACATGTTGGGGGCTTTTGCTGTGCATCAGAGACCTAATTTTTATGACGCCTACACTTTTTCGCGATTCATGCGGCTGGTGGACGCTGCTGCTCCCGACCCGACTCAGTTCGAGGCTATTTGCGTGTTGATTGCTCCCTATGCTAGCGCGGGCGGACGGGCATTTATTGATCGGGTTCTATCTGCTCCTTCAGGTCCGATTCAACAACTCCATGACTAGTCGAAAGGTGAGGTACCTTCTCTGAAACATCGGTAGGCCACGCACTTGTACGCGATTAGACCAAGCTATCTGGTATTCCGTCAGAACAGTGCGGCTCTTTTCATGCGGTACAATCCGCATCTCTTCGCCCGGCAGCTTGGATATGATCAGGGCGTCCCCTTCGAGGCTTTTACAGTTGCGCCGATCCCTTCACCCGCAGCTGTTCGTGATGCTGCTCATCACTTCGTGAGGCTGAACACCGGTTCTTACTTCATGATCCCCGAAGAAGATCATATTCCTCGACGCGTGGGGTCCTTCACAGGCTGGTATCTTCATTGGGTCAACCCAGTTATTGCTGAGGAGAAGAGGTTGCTTCTTGGCTATGGCGCTCTTGCTCCGGCTCAGGCCGTGGGAATTCCGTTGCGGCCGCGCGCACCGGTCCGCTTTTCCCTGAGGGACACCAGTGTTGCGCTCATTCCAGGGGATTCGGAGGTGGACCTTACCCCCACAATTGGTATGCCGCTGGAAACCCGGGCTCAGTCAAGGGGTAAAAGGGCACCAGTAGTAGTACCGCCGGCGGCGGCGTCGACAATGGCCGTGTCGTCCTCTGCAGCACCGCCAAGCGAGAGTGCTGCAAATGAGGGTGTTGAAGGTGAGGTGGGTCGGCGTCGTGCCAAGGCTCCATGGGGGAGGAAACGGTCATCTTCAGCGGTCGGTTCTGGATCCAAGCGGCGGAGGAAGGTGCCTACCAACCTGCTCGAGTCTTTAGTACAGTCTGAGCACATTCTTTAGGATGAACCGTTGTCCATGCAAGAGTCGGAAGCTGGCTTACTTTTTCCGAGTTCAGCTGCCGAGGAAGCTGCACAATTGGCTGAGGCTATAAGATGTTCTAAAGACGAGTCTCAGAACGTAAGGGTTCCGAAGAAGCCCTATCCCGCCGTAATCTTTTATGAAGACCCTTCGTGGATCCGGCAGCGATTCATCGGCCCTTTGGAGGAATGGGGCGAAAGGGACCTTAAACAGGCTGCTTCGGAGGACGGTGTGGATGCGCTTTCATTGTGGACTGGCGGCCACGAGTCCACCCTTGAACCTCGGCGAGCACACCTTCTTGAGAAAGAGCATCGGCTTGAGCAAGCCATACTGAGAGCTTCCTTGCGCGTCGGTATGTTCTTGTATTTCTTTGTAATACTTCATATTGTCTGCACTTGTATATATGTATTCTTATTCTTGTGTGAACTGTGCAGAGACTTCGGCGATGGGAGAGGTTCCCACGGGTTTGTTGACCGTAGATCCTGCTGATACCCCTTGTGAAACACTGCTCAATGTGGAGGGGGTTGACGAAACGGCCCCTCTTGCAATAGAGCCTCCTGCGGTGGTTCTTGCTCCCGAAGCACTCGCTCCTTCGGGAGAGGCACCCCTGGTGGTCGCCATCCCAACGGATCTTCCTGAGGGCGGCCCAGAGGCTGGGATGGAGATAGTCGAGACCACCCTCCCTTCGTTGGAACCCGCAGTGGCTGTCGCTGCTCCTTCCTCAGAGGCCGTTACACCAGCTCGTGTCCTTGATACTGTGCCTGAGGTTGCGGTGGAAGCCGTTGAAGCTGCTATCCCTCCAGCTCAGAACGGGAGGAGCGTCGAAGGTAACCTTCCACATTTTAAACTAGTAATCTTTCCGTTATCTGAACTCTTTTGTCTTTTCAGAATTGCGCGGACTGGCGGCCTCTATTGCCGATCTGTCTCCCCGGCAATCCTTTCAGCGTCTACTAGAGATGGCCGCTCCGCAGGCGATATCTCCTCAACGCATCGTCCTCTCGTCTGGGCAAGGTGAGTGTTGTTTACCATCTTTTCATAGCATTGTTGTTATTTCGCAAAATGACATTGATGTCCTTTACAGTTCTGGAGGCCGACGACGAGGTTGAGGTTCTCGAAGGACCAGGGGAGCTTTCAGCTCCTTCTTGCATGACTATGGGTAAGTGAAGTCTCAATACTGTCCCACTTGTTCTTTTGCTTAAAAGTTTCACTGATCTTTTATAAATCTGAACAGCCCTGCCAGTTCTCACAGCGCTGGAGTCGCGCATCGTCATGCCGCCCAGCCCTTTTGCTTTGCGAGCCTCCGACCGTCTGGTGAAATTAAGCCTCGACTCCCTGTCATCCATGATCGAGGAACTTCGTGCGGGCAGTGTAATCACAGCCGAAGCGTTTGCTGCTGAAGCTAACGGCTCTCTTCCCTTTCTTGCTACCTATCACAGTGAGGCGGTGGTGCAAGTCTGGGTTGAGTTTTGTCGACAGGTGGAGGCTTGCTTGCATGTGCTTGGGTGTACCCGCCTTTCTTCGGAGGCTGCGGCTGCGAAGGCGAGCTTACGGGGCTTAATCGAGCGGTGCGCGGCGAATATGGTGTCATGCGAGAAGAGGCTCGGCCGCAAATTCTCAGAGAGAGAGCTGGTTTCGAAGGCGCTGAACGAGCTCCAAGCCAACCTTACGGCCAAAGCCAATGAAGCGTATGAACTCTGGCGAGTGCTTCAAGAGGCTATCAAGGAGGTGGTGGCCATCGACAAAGCCGCCGCGTTCACTCGCGAACGGGTTGAGGCTCACAAAGCTACCGAGAAAGAGCTCAAAGGTCAGCTTGCCTCGTATCAGGCCCAGCAGGCTCAGGCGGAGGCCCGTCTTCTGGCGATACTGAATCACGAAGGCATGGCTCAGCGAAAGAGGGATGAGCTGACCAAGCTGCTAAATCGTCCGCCGGCCTGAAGACTTGTATATCTTTTTTTCTTCTTTTGTACATACTCCTGAATGAGAGTATATTTTTGTTTTTTCACGAATTGTACTTTGTATCCATTTTGGTTCATGAATAAAAGACATATTTTTCTTCTCAATGGTGTGTCCCTTTTTATTGAACGTATTCTGCGGATAGTCTATCTTGATTTCTTTGCAGGACAACGATGGCTTAGGATGCAGGGTTAAGCTCTGCCTCCTGAGACTTTTCAACTTTATGAGCCGTGAGGGACTCATAAAGATTTTTTCTCCCTACAGGCCGGGAGGATCCCGTAGGTGTAATTTCTCCTTAAGAATCGTGAGAATTCCTAAGCGCGTTTTCTCTTGAAAGTCGTAAGGATCTCACCAGAGAATTTTCTCCTTTACGAGTCGTGAGGACCCGCAAGTGATGGGTGAAATTGCCCTTATCCGTATTTCACGGGGTCAGGTGTTGCGCTGGATGCTTCCCACGGGTTCACTGCTGTGTTTGGCAAGGACCAGGCTCCGCTCTGGATGTTTTTCGGGGTACCGTAGTTTAAAGACATCGCGGTCGAGGTTAAGGACATCATAGTCCGTGGATTTAAGGACTCCACAGTCCGTTGTTAGTTTTAAGACATCACGGTCGAGGTTAAGGACATCATAGTCTGTGGATTTAAGGACTCCACAGTTCGTTGTTAGTTTTAAGACATCACGGTCGAGGTTAAGGACATCATAGTCCGTGGATTTAAGGACTCCACAGTCCGTTGTTAGTTTTAAGACATCACGGTCGAGGTTAAGGGCATCATAGTCCATGGATTTAAAGACTCCACAGTCCAATTTTTGCTCTTGATGCTTCCTACGGGTTCACTGCCGTGTTCGGCGAGGACCAGGCTCCGCTCTGGATGCTTCACACGGGTTCACTGTCGTACTGTGCGAGGACCAGGATCCGCTCTGGACGTTTCCCACGGGGTCATTTCCGCGTTCCACGCAACCAGGAATTTTTCTCTAGATGCTTCCCACGGGTTCACTGCCGTGTTCGGCGAGGACTAGGCTCCGCTCTGGATGCTTCACACGGGTTCACTGCCGTACTCTGCGAGGACCAGGATCTGCTCTGGATGCTTCACACAGGTTCATTGCCGTGCTCTGCAAGGACCAGGCTCCGCTCTGGACGTTTCCCATAGGGTCATTGTCGTGTTCCACGTAACCAGGAATTTTGCTCTAGATGCTTCCCGCGAGTTCACTGCCGTGTTCAGCGAGGACTAGGCTCTGCACTAGATGCTTCACACTGGTTCACTGCCGTGCTCTGCGAGGACCAGGATCCGCTCTGGATGCTTCACACGGGTTCACCGCCATACTCTGCGAGGACCAGGATCCGCTCTGGACGTTTCCTACGGGGTCATTTCCGCATTCCACGTAACCAGGAATATTGCTCTAGATGCTTCCCACGGGTTCACTGCCATGTTCGGTGAGGACTAGGCTCCGCTCTAGATGCTTCACATGAGTTCACTGACGTGCTCTGCGAGGACCAGGATCCGCTCTGGACGTTTCCCATAGGGCCATTGCCGCATTCCACGTAACCAGGAATTTTGCTCTAGATGCTTCCCACGGGTTCACTGCCGTGTTCGGCGAGGACTAGGCTCCGCTCTGGATGCTTCACATGGGTTCACTGCCGCGCTCTGCGAGGACCAGGATCCGCTCTGGATGTTTTCCACGGGGTCAGAAGTGACATAATCCGCGTTCCACGTAACCAGGAAGGGTTAACTTTATCCGCACTTCATGGAGTTGGGGTTTGACTCTTGGTTATCTGTGCACTGCCGAATCATGGAACTGGGGGTTGCCGCTGTTCCGCTTTGCTTGACGTTGTGTCTGTTGTAATGAGACGAGTGTTGAGATGATCTCTAGGCTATCTGTGAACAATCGAAATTTGGATTCTTCTTCTGATGAAACTTGGGGAGGAAGGGTGTGATTCCCTCTTTGTTTGTGCCCCTGGATTGTATACAGGGACTGCTGTGATATCACCTGTCGGGCATAAATTTCATTTTTATTTTTATTTTATTTCTTTCCGCGTTGCTCTATCATTTCAGCCTTTTATATCGCGATTGCCCAATCATTTCGGCTATTTTTCGCGGTGCCCAATCATTTCGGCTATTTATTTTATTTTTACTCGCTACTTTTTATTGCGAGTTGCCCAATCATTTCGGCTATTTTGCATGCATACTTTTTTTTACTTGCTGCTTCTGTTGCAAGTTGCCCCATCATTTCGGCTATTTCGTATGCATGTGTGGCTCGCTAGCTTTTCGCTGCAAGTTTGGAATTAGACATCGATTTCGGCATCAGCATCGCTACAACTGGGATATTTCCAGGAGCGAATCATCATTCGCCTCTGTCGATATCGAACAAAAGTGGATTAGCGAACGGGGTTAGGATCCTGTCGACTAAGGCTTTTGACTTCTTGAGCCGTAAGGGTCTCATAAAAGTATTTCTCCCTACAAATCATGAGGATCTCGTAGGTGTTTTTTTTATCCTTAGGGACCATGAGGATTCCTAAGTGCATGGTCTCTTATAAGTCGTAAGGATCTTACAAGTGTGCTTTCTCCTTATAAGTCGAGAGGACTTACAAGGGTTGTTCACCATATAGACATATCCCTAGTCATGGATGGGACTTTGTTAGGGAAATGTTTATTCGCGCCCGTGGATTGTATACAAGGGTCAGCATTGAGCCGCTTGTAGGGCAGTATTGAAGGTTGTGGGGGCTGCTTAAGAACAGGTTCAGATCCCTGTATCTTAAGACTTTCAAATCTTATGAGCCGTGAGGGTCCCATAAGAGGGTTCTCCTTATGAGTCGTGAGGATCTCGCAAGTGTAATTTCTCCCTAGGGATCGTGGGGATCCCTAAGTGTGTTGCTCCCTTGTGAGTCATAAGGATCTCACGTGGGTAGTTTCTCCTTACAAAGTCAAGAGGACCTTGCAAGTGTCTTTTAACGAGGTTGCGCCCCTTCGGGTTTTCACAAACACTCGCCGGTAGCCCTGCTGTTTTTACTCACGGAGCCCTTTTGGGTTTTCATCCGTGCCCATTTTGCTTATGGACATACCGTTTTTTTTGTTTTTTTATCAGCTTTGGGATGCTGCAATCCGCCGTAGTTTATCGACATCTCGATCAACAGCTAGTTTTAGCACATAGTGGACCGTTGGTTGTTTAAGAACGTTTCGGTCCGTTGTTAGTTTTAAGGACGTTTCGGAAGTCTAGGTATCTACTTAAGTGGTCTGCTCGTACCGTTCCAAAAAGAGCTGCGCTGTTCGTTGTTAGTTTAAGGACGTTTCGGTCCGTTGTTGAAGAAGGCATGTCACTACTTATAGAGTTTAGGCTTAGGAAGATAGCGAGCGGATATAGTCGTCGTCATCTATCATTGACCTAGGCCGTGACTCATTAGGCGTAGTATTTCTTTAGGAAGCGACCATTTATTGGCCTGAAGGGCCTTTCGCCATGCATGTCCATGAGTAGATAGGCTCCACCGTGGTAGACCTTATCTATAATGTACGGGCCTTCATAATTCGGCTCAAATTTCCCTCGTTTAGCATGATTGGGGATCATGGGTCTTTTGACTACTAACACGAGTTCGCCCTAGCGGAATGTCCTTGGCTTGGTCAATCTTTCGTAGGAGTGCGTCATCTTTGCTTTATAAGCTTCCAGATTTTGTTGCGCTACGAGCCGGGTCTCATCAAGGGCATCGAGCTCCTCAAGCCACAGGTGAGCATTCTCTTCGTCCGTCAGCTCGTAATGGACTGCCACTCGTAGAGATGGTAGCTCTATCTCGAGGGGGAGTACCGCTTCTGTACCGAATACCAATGCGTATGGAGTTGTGTTCGTGGCTGTCTTGAACGTAGTTCGATATGCCCAGAGAGCTTCATGCAGTCTCTCGTGCCAGTCCTTCTTATTTCGGGACACCTTCTTCACGATTTTCGTCAAGGTCTTGTTGAAAGGCTCGGCCAGACCGTTAGCTCGAGAATTATAAACTGAGGAGTATCTCCAGTCTATGTTGTGCTGTTGTGCGAAGCGGCTGATCTTATGGCTTCTGTAGGCTGGCCCGTTATCGGAGATGATCCGTCTCGGAATTCCAAACCGATAAATGACGTGCGTGTTGAAGAAATGGAGGATATTCTGCGTCTTCACTTCCCTCAACGATACTGCTTCTGCCCATTTGGAGAAGTAATCAGTTGTCGCCAAAATGAATCGATGTCCTCTGGACGATGCCGGTTCGATGGGGCCGATTATGTCAGTCCCCCACATTTCGAACGGCCAGCTAGCCACTGTCGGGTGTAATGGATTTGGATGTTGGTGGATGAAGTCCCCATGGATCTGGCATGAGTGGCATTGCTTCGCATATTCGAGACAGTCCTGAATCATCGTGGGCCAATAGTAGCCCATCCGTTTAATCTTCAACTTCATCTTCGGGCCTGCTAGGTGAGAACCGCAGAGTCCGTCGTGACTTCTTGGACGAGTCTTTTTGCTTCTTCAGGTCCCAGACATCTTAACCACAAAGAATCAAATGACCTCTTGTACAAAGTATCGTTGACGAAGGCGAAAGATAGGGCTCGCTTCATGAGCTGATGTTTTGATGACGCATCTTCAGGCGTTCGACGGGATTTGAAGTAGTCCATGAAGACTTCCCTCCAATCTTCAACCTTCTCTTGGTCTTTTACTTGTAGAGCCTTTTGCTCGGTCGCTCCCTTTTCCTCGGATGATTCCGGAGATATTTCTGCCGGTGCGAGGACCCGACGGCTTTGTACCACGATTCTTACGTCATCGAGGTTCTCATCGGCCAATTCTTTAGCAAACTTGGCTAATGCATCCGCTTTGTTATTTTTCGCACGCGGTATGCTTTCCAAGGTGTAGAAAGGAATCCGGGTCAGCAGTTGTTGCACCCTCTCGCCGTACTTCACCAACTCTGGTTTGCACGTTTGGTAGTCGCCATTTACTTGACTAACGACCAGTTGGGAGTCTCCGCATAGGAGGAGGTTTTCAATTCCCATGTCGATAGCAATCTCGAGGCCCGCTATCAAAGCTTCATATTCGGCTTCACTGTCTGTCCTCGGCTCTGTTAAGGAGAAAGAAAAATGCATTATCCCTCTTTGTGGAGTCACGAAGATGAGGCCTACCCCTGATTTGATTATTGGCGTGTTTTGTTTGCGCTTCTTCACAGAGGATGCTCCATCGAAATAAAGTTTCCATCGAGTACCACTTTCGTCGATCGTGTCAAACGCATATTCGTCTGGCAGCTCGCAATTCAAGGGAGAATCGGCCAGTAATGGATGTTCAGCGAGGAAGTCGGCGATGGCCTGGCCTTTCACTGCCTTAAGAGGCCGATAAGTTATGGAGAATTCCATTAAGAGTAAAGCCCATTTAGCGAGCCGCCCTGTCAGTATGGCCTTTAACATCAAATATTTGAGGGGATCCACCTTCGATATGAGACGGACTTCATGTGCCAACGCATAGTGCCTGAGCTTTATTATCGCGAAGATCAGCGCCACGCAGTGTTTTTCGATAGGAGAATAATTGCTTTCTGCCCCCAGTAAAACTCGACTCAAATAGTAGAGGGCTCTCTCCTTCCCTTGGTCGTTTTCTTGTGCCCATAATGCTCCTAAGGAACCTTCAAGGGCGGTTGTATACAGAATGAGAGGCTTTCCCTTGACCGGAGCAGCTAGCACCGGCGGATTCTGCAGGTATTGCTTGATTTCGTCCAGTGCTCTTTGGCATTTTTGATCCCAGACGAAAGGAGTTCCCTTCTTCATTAGGTGACTGTAAGGGCGGCACTTGCCAGAAAGATTGGCTATAGATCGCCGGATATACGCGAGCTTCCCTTGGAGAGAATGCAATTACTTGAGAGTCCCTGGCAGAGGCATCTCCATAATTGCTTTGATCTTTGACGGATCTATTCGATGCCTCGGTGTCGGACGATGAATCCCAGGAATTTGCCTGAGGACACTCCGAACGCGCATTTCAGAGGGTTCGTCTTCAAGTTGTATTGCCGAAGGCGTTGAAATACGATCTTCAGATGCTCAAGATGTTCTTCGTATGATTTACTCTTAACCACGAGGTCGTCGATATAGCACTCGACGATTTCATGTATGAGGTCTTCGAAAATTTTCGTCATGGCCCTCTGATAGGTGGCACCGGCGTTCTTTAGACCGAAGGGCATCACCTTGTAGCAAAATATACCCAAAGGGGTCCGGAAAGCGGTGTGCTTCTGGTCCTCGGGATCCATTTTTATCTGATTGTATCCTGATGAGCCGTCCTTGAAGGAGAAATTTTCGTGAGTGGACGTGTAATCTATCATCAGCTCAGTGACCGGTACTGGGAAATCGTCCTTCGGGCAGGCTTTATTGAGATCCCGAAAGTCTACGCAGATGCGCACCGTCTCATTCTTCTTCATTACTGGGACGATGTTGGTGATCCAATCAGGATACTGAACTTCTTGGATGAAACCAGAGTCGATTAGCTTCTTGACTTCGGCGTTGATGTTCATCTCAAGCTCGAGCCGTATTTTTCTCGGTGCTTGTTTAATTGGCCTGACGTCTGGGGATATTGCCAGTTTGTGGATGGCAATCTCTGGATCTAATCCTGGCATCTCGGAATAGTTCCATGCGAAACAATCCTTATGCTGCATAAGCACGTCTTTTAGTGCAGCTACCTTTTCTTCAGATAGCAATTCACTGACGAATGTCGGTCGTGGGTCACTTGCCGTCCCCAAGTCAATTTTCTTGAGCTCATCTGCAGTGGTATGTATTCCATATTCCAGCTCTTTCGGCGCCGGTAGAAATTCTGAGATCACCTCGTCATCATTGTTTTTGAAGCACCAGGGGAGGTCATCCATATCCTCGGGCTCTTCTTTTGATAAGGTTATCATATAACAAGTACGAGCTCGCTTCCAAGACCGATTTTTGATCCGGTTCTACTCTCGCTATATGGGCGGCTTTTGGTTCGTGCTTCTATGGCGGATTTATCCTCCAGCTGCTGGATAGAGCGAATCTGCCTTGCTGATATTTGTCTTTGACCAAGTTCTTGAAGGTGAAGCAGTCTTCAATAGGATGGCCTATTGCTCGATGATAGGAGCAATAGTCTGAATGGGCGACTTCGCCTACTTGCTCGGGGTGTTTGGACTCCGGAAGTGTAATCATTTGATGTCTTATGGCGAGCTCAAGTATCTTCCGTGTTGTATTCTGAGGAAAAGAGTATGCTCGACCCATCTTCTTTATGAGAGACGAGTTCGGGTTGCTCGATTCCTGATCGCGTGGCTTCTTGGTCCCGCTTTGTTGTTGTCGAATGCCTTTCCCGCTCTTTGATTTATTTTTGCCTCTGCGTCGGGCCTTTTATATGACGGGTTGATAAAGAAGAGCATTGTCATTTTCCGTGACCTGCTGAAGGAGGCGCTGCGTCCTGGCTTTCTCGTAAATGGCTATTTCACGGTTATGGTCATCCCGGATCTTTTGACTCGCTTCCCTGATAAGCTTGTGTTTACCCAATCAGAGCAAAGCTCTGTTTGAATTTCAAAAATTCAAAAAATGAAGCAACGCTTCAGATTCCTTACGCTGCGCGCAGAGCGCCACGTGTCAAAATCAGACACGCCGGCGCAGCGCCCGGGGCAACGCACCCAATCAGAGCAAGGCTCTGTTTAAAATTCAAATTTTAATAAAGGAAGCAATGCTTCAGGCTACTTGCGCTCTGCGCTGCACGACACGTGTCAGCGCAGTTGCGCTGCGCTCTGCCCTGCGCGACACGTGTCAAGCGCAAATGCGCTTGCGCCAACTGTGCCAGCACTAAAACAGAATTAAAATTCCAAAAAGTTCTTTCTGATCTTGTTAAAACAAGAAGATTCTCTTCTGTAAAACAGAGCCCTTGGATCAAAGATCCAACGGTGGGGAAAAATCCCTAAATCACTCAGAGAAAGATCTCTTTAACTGATTTAAGAAATCAATTGGCACTATAAAAAGGCACCTAGACTCCAAGTCTAACACACAGAGATACACAGAACTCCTCTAAAATTTTGAGAAGAGCTCAGAGAAAGAAAAGGTAAAAACCTTTGAATAAAAGAAGAATTTCTTCTAAAAAATATCAATGATCTAAGAACAAGATCAAAGATCTTCAATAAAATAATAATAAAAAAAGGAGAAGTAATTTACTTCTGTATAAAGGCTTTGCCTTTTTATGAACCACTGGTTCTCTGAAAATAAGAAAAAAATGTTTTCTTTGATCTAAGTTTGATCAAAATATTAAATAGTGCCTTGCACTTTTGAGTTTGCACTGTTGCGCTCCTTGGATTGGCGCAAGTCACCAGGGAGAGCCACGTGTCAGCCCCAGAACAAACTGCGCTATGCGCTTCTAAAACATAGCGCTACTCTCTTGGTCTGGCGCAAGTTACCATAGCGCGCCACGTGTCAGCAGCGCACTGCGCTTGCGCTCACCAGAGCGTGACACATGGCACGCCCACATGAGTTTGCGCCTTGCGTTGGCGCAAAGCGCCTGACAAGCCACGTGGCGCTCTGTCAGACTAATTAATGCAGTGCATTAGTAAAAAGAAGGGCAGAGCCCAATCAAAAGGGCCTAACAGGCCAAATAAAATGCAATGCATTATTTAAAAAGGGAGTAGAGCCTAAACAAAGGTCTGTCAGACCAAAACAGATGCTGTGAATCATTTAAAAAGGGCAGAGCCCAAATAAAGGCCTAGTAGGCTGGGGAAAAAATGCACTGCATTATTAAACAGGGGCAGAGCCCTAGTAAAGGCCTAATAGGCCAAATGCAAATAAAATGTTGAATATTTTCAACTGGACTTAGCCCAATCATGGCCGTAAGTCCTCAAATTAAATTGACTGAGCACGACTGCTCTCTTAAATCAATTTACATCCGGTTCAAGGGTACATCTCTGAACTCTTCTGACATTTGACGTTGTAATCCCTCAACGTCGTCAGAAAGGTGACGGGTCCCGACAACCATACATTGCTATGGACTTAAGCGTCCTTAAACTCACGGACTTAAGCGTCCTTAAACTCACGGACTTAAGCGTCCTTAAACCCATGGACTTAAGCGTCCTTTAACTCACGGACTCAAGCGTCCTTAAACCAATACACGGACTTAAGCGTCCTTAAACTCATAACACATGGACCACCATGTCCCTAAACTGGCAATGGACCACTACATCCCTAAACTGGAACAACAGAGCCCCCAAATGCTCTGTTGTCGGATCTAAACGATCCTGTTTAAGTTGATCTTAGCCTCAAACATGGCTAACGTATCCTTAAACCTTCTGATTTAAATACGATTTCGGATTGTGTAGTTGGAAAATTATATATAAATCACAACCAAAAATTATTTGACCGCAATCAACTACGGTGTCGGATGTAGATTGTTAGCGAGTGCGGATCGTCCACGGGGAAAGTGTAATCGTTCGTGTTTTGATTTGTTCGAATTGAAACTTTAAAGAAAAGAAAACAAACAATTCATGATTTATAGTTGAAGTTCAAGAATTAGAAAATCTAGATCTAATAACAAGAAAACGATAGAATCAAGAATTGAGAGTTTGATGATTTTTCCAACCAAATATCAAGAATCGAAATGAGGCTCGTAGGAATCGATCGGATCTATAGATGTGATGTAATCTCACGATGACGTATTCTTATCCTTTTATGAATTGATACTAGATCGATGATGATCGATGAGAATTAGGGATTTCTAGTGAAACTAGGGTTTCATCATTTATCCCTTATTCCTTCGTCAATATCATTCACATTCTAGCCTCTACCAAATTCAAGAATCGATCGTGGATCCCTAATTTCGAGCGATCACAATCAAGAAAGCATCGCAACGAAACTAGGTCGTCGATTTTTCAATTGCTAGGGTTTACAAAACTCGTAGGACTTAAGAATCGTATTAAGATTTGTTACATCATCATTCTATTGATCGTCTCGACTCCTTTACGAGCAGAGTTTTACTCAAACATCACAACAAGAACCACAATTACAAATTGAGATCGAATCATGATGCAAGAATTTAAAGAAAGCGAGATTAACGAATTTCACCTTTTATTTATATCAACAATTCCGTTACAATCACTCAAGAACTACAAGAGGAAGAACTCAATCGTCGATTTGTCTTCGCTCGTCTCCGTGAGTCGCGGATCGGCTTGGATCACTTGCTCGATTGGAGATCGGCTCCGCTCCTAAAAGGTTGAATGGCTTCTCGCTTGATTGGTACTCGGGATCTTGAATTTGGATTGGAATTAGGGTTAGGGTTTCGCACAAGTCGTGTCACTCAACTTGTGGAAGAAGATGAGAGAGTAAAGATTTAGGAACTAATGAACAACTAAAGAACAACCCTTTAACCCTAGATCCAGGCTCCTATTTATAGACATCAAAACCCTAGATCTAGGATTTGAATTTTAAGTTTCCCTCTAAAAGTTTGTTGAGGAAATTTGAATTTCCCTCCAAAAGTTTGTTGAGGAGAAGCTTCTAGATGTGATTAGTTAGGAGGGAGCTTCTAGAAATAGTTTGTTAGGAGCTTAATCAAGATTAGCTTGCTTGATTATCTTTGCTGATCTGGCAGAAGCTTCGCGAGAATTCTGGAATTTGACATATCTGAAATGAATGTGGGCCCTGAGATAAGAGTTTTGCACAGAAAATGGTCTGATGACGTAGAATAAGCGCTGCGGAACAGCGGCGCAAGCGCGCTCCCGCCGCGGAACCGTGGCGGCTCTGAAGCTTTGGAGCTTGAGTTTTTAACTGGGGACTTGGGCTGACATTTGGGCCTGCTTATGATATGTTGAATTTTATTTGGCCTTCTGTATTGCTACCAGATCTTTAGCCTTTGAGTTGGCGTATTTTTTATCATCTTCTTTTGGCTTTGTTCCTGCAATTCCCTGCACAAATCTCGAAACAAGTGTTGCGCAATACAGGGATGATGCGATGCCATAAAATACAGTCAATTTCCCTTAAAGTGCCGGTTTTAGAGTCTAACACATGCAATCTGATATTTTACGACAGATTTGCTAATATGTGTAATATGAATGCCGAACACTTCTAGATGAGTGCAAATGATAGGGAAATTGCCGTGTTAAAAATGCAGTATTTTCGACTGATCAAATTCCCCCAAACTTATTTTCGATCGTCTCGATCGAACTGTTTTATTAAAAAAGAGAAGGAGAAAATAAAGAAAGAGAAAAACTAATTAGCACACTTTCGTAGGCAACACGATTTCACTGAGCATGTGCAACAAGCCTTTAAACCTCTAGGTGTCCCTAGTAGGAGGAGTGTTGTCTCCTGAGGGTTTTCAGCGGATTGCACCCACAAAATCCAATAATAAAAGGAAGATCATGAATATTACATTTAAAGAAAAGAATTGTAAAAGAAAGACTTTGAAAATTAGGGTTTCCAACTAAACTATCTTTTCGGTTGTCATGAGCCCTATCTTAATAGTCATGAAAAGATGTCGGAAATCACGTCCTCCCTCAATAAAACATCGTCTTATTTTTCATTCATATCTTTCTTCCAAATATCGATCATATAACCCTGCGTGTGTGTAAAGACATCACTACACCCGGATAATTCAATTCAAGCTATCATACTCTTGCCCATCAGCCTCAGTACTTTTTAATTAATGAATATTTAGATGAGATTTCTCACACACTTTCATGCGACCGTTAATACTTCATGAGGTACTAACCGACCGATTACTCATGTGCTTGCTTATTTGGTGTATTTTCCTCGTATTGCACCACCTAAGGCTTAGCAGTGACTCCCAGACCAGTTGACCTTAGGGCACTAGGTGAAAAGGCACCCTCGCTATATTTTTTTTATTGCTGCCTTGGTGATAACAAAACCAGTGTTCATTTTTCTCACCATTTTATATTTTCTTCATTTTTTATTTCCTTCATACTTTTGGTTTTAAGACAAGAACATTTCAAGGTATCCTGTACTATCCCAGGCTTTAAGACGTGTGTAAGTGCGAATAGCAGGGTATCAACGTTCAAAATGTTTGGTTTCCAAAATAGAAACTATTTTTCAGACTCATTTTTATCCTCAGATTTAGTGACGTCCTTCATCTTACTAACCCTTGGGACAACGGCTCATAACTACTTATTACTAGTTCGTTTAAGAAAACTTCTAATTTTCTTAGTTTTCTTAAATTTTTCTAATCTCATGGATGTAATTTTTCACTATCTAAACTTTTATTATCTTATTTATATACAAAAATATTTTTTAATTTTGAAATTTTTTAAATTTTTATAGGTTTTCAAAAATGTTTTTTGCTTATGCAAAGTATGATGCAAATGATGCGAAAATAAGCACAAACCTCCCCCAAACTTGTTTTCAACAGTGTCCTCACTGTTGCCTTCTGCTAAATCTTGAAAAACCTGTAAGCCTGGGAGGAAATTTATTAAATGGGGGCAAAATATTTAAGTGAATATCCTCTCCTAAACTTATTCTTGGCTCATCATTTTGTAAAAATTTTCTTTTCAAGAGCCAGAAAAAATGCCCCCCAAACTTGAGTTATGCAATGTTAATATTTTGAAAATCACATGAGGGGTTCAAAAATCATTGGTCGATGCCAAGCTTTGCAAAGACCGAAGGTTAACACCGACCATTCAAAATTTTTATCAATGCAGTGCTCGGGTTGGTGGAAGAAGAAGTGGGGAAAGGGTAAGTGGTGGAATAGAATGTGTGTGCGTCTCGTTTTGGAGAGACAATGCAGTGAATGTGATGGATTGCTCGCATTCTTTTTACAGTTCAGAAGAAGGGGTGGAGGTTCAATTTCATTGCTTGGGACATGATTCATCTCAACACCCGTGTCATTCAAAAATGCGAGTTCATCAGCGAAGATTTCCTCAAAAGTTCCATCAATACCCCGATGAATAATGTCATCACAAAGTGCGGGGTGATCTTCAGACTCTAAAAACGGTTCATAATCAGTGTTAATTGTTGACCCGAACATCTCGGTAGAACAGTCCGTATGTGTATGATACATAGTTGGGTCAAACAATAACGTATGAAAAGAGTCAAGATCAGTATCAGGAGGATCATCAAATTCGCTGCTGTCGACATCCATTAAGTCGACAGAACAGACCTGAGCAGTAGGTTCGGAGGGTACACTTCCCAACTTGTAAATGTTCAGCTCTATTGACCTATTCCCGAAGGATAGGGTCATAGAACCATTACGACAGTTGATTATTGCATTGGAAGTGGCCAAAAAGAGGCGACCTAAAATCATCGGAATTTGGTTTCATGGGTTCGCTACAGGCTGTGTATCAATTACAATAAAGTCCACAGGGAAAATAAATTCCCCGATTTTTATTAACACATCCTCCAGTTCACCCTTAGGTTTGGTGATTGATCGGTCAGCCATCTGGAGAGTGCAATGGGCTGGTTTCAACTCTCCGATTCCTAGTTGCTCATAAATCGAGTATGGAAGCAAGTTAACACTAGCGCCAAGGTCTAGTAGAGCACGGTTAATGTGTTTTTCCCCGATAGAAATGGAAATAGTAGGATATCCAGGATCCTTACGTTTCCTCGGTAATTGCTGGGGAAAGGCTGTGTCTACTGTTTTTGCCATGAATATCTTCTTGGGCACTTGAGTCTTCCTCTTCCTAGTGCACAAGTTCTTAAGAGTTTTCGTATAGGACGGAACTTGTTGGATAGCATCTAGGAGAGGGATGTTGATGTTAACTTGCTTTAAAATGTCCATAATCTTCTCCATATGTGGACTCGGTGTATTAGCCCTTAACCGATTAGGATAAGGTGCTTTAGCAATAAGCGCTGGGTCCATCATAGGAGAAGGAAGTGTGTGTGGCCCCGATCCCAAAATAGAAGTGGGGATCGTCTGTGGAGGAGTAAAAGAGGTGGGCTGAAGTGGCGAGCCTTTTGGGAAACGAAGAATAGGCTCGGAAGAAGGTGGTGGGGTAGAAGAACTGGGGTTAGAATTAGAAGTAGAAGTGGAAGGAAAGGTCTCAGCCGGGGTATCATCGATAGATTTTTCAGTGTCATCAATCTCTTCCCCAACGTGATTGTCAAGCACTCTTCCAGATCTCAACATGATTGCATCCACATGATGTGAATAGCCAGGATTGGGTAGAGGTTGAGCTGGAAGTTTCCCTTTCTCTCTTGCACTCATTTCGGCTTTTAATCGTGAAATTTCTGCTTCCATCGATTTAATACTCTCAGCTTGGGACACTGAGTTTTTCTTTATATCATCGACAGAAGTCTTTATTTCAGCTGATACTTGCATCAGATTTGTTAGAAGCAAGTTTATGAATGAAGAGGATTCATCGGTCCCGGTCAACTGCAAAGGACTAGATGGTGCGGGTGTGTTGACCGGATTTTGGAAATTTTGTGCTTGAAAGGGGTGCTGACTCAATTGAAGTTGTGGTTGCTATTGTGGTGGAGGGACCTTTTGGAAATTGTTTTGGGTTGGAACCGTGTTTTGAGATTGTGATTGGTTCTAAGCAAAATTTGGGTGATTCCTCCAACCCTGATTATATGTGGAAGAAAATGGATCGTTTCTAGGTCTTTGAAATGCGGCATTGGTATGCTCATGACCTTGAAATGAACATTCTTCCGTCAAGTGAGAAGGATCAGAACAGCATCCACATACAGTTTTGGAGAGTGACATTTGATTTAGGGCGGCAGCTAAAAATTTGTTTTCCATAGTCTCGAGTTTCTTATTGATAGATGCAATGTCAGCTCTGACTCTTATGGAAACATCCGATTGGTTATTGCCAGCCCTATACGATTGACTCACACCCTCCCACTGTAAAGATCTTTCAGCGAAATCTTCTAAAAATTTCCGGGCTTCCCCATCATCTTTGGTCATGAAATTGCCTTGACACATTAATTCAAGGGTTTGTCTTGTGTTAGGATTAATGCCCTCATAAATGATTCGGCACGGTTCCCATCTCGGGATGCCGTGATGTGGACATTGGACTAACAGATCCTTGAAGCGTTCAAGATATTGTGAAAATGGTTCATTTGGAAGCTGGGTGAATTAATATATTTCGCTACGGACTCGAGCTGTCTTTTGATGTGGGTAGAATTTCTTTAGGAATACTTTGACGAATTCATCCCAGTTTGAGATGGAATGTGCGGTGGTGTTATACAGCCACTTCTCGGCTATATCGCACAAGGTGAATAGGAGAAGACGAAGACGTAAAGCATCCACAGAAAGCTGTGAAGTACCCATCATTGCGCATACATTTTCAAATTTCGTGATAAACACGTATGCGTCTTCAGACTCGAGACTGTGAAATTTTGGTAGAAGGTTGATGTATTGGGGTTTTATATGAAAATTTTTCCCGTTGGCTGGTGGAATGGAAAGACAGGTGGAAATGGGACTCCGTGTTGAATAGCACCTCTCTTGGAGAGAGATGCGAGGTGGATTCTGCACACCAACGGACGGCGGCAGGGTAGTGGAAAAGAAATTCGATGGAGGTGGATCCATCGATGTGGGTGTGGTGGGGAGTAAGGAAAGGGTAAATGTAGAAATACCGACTTTTGGGTCGATCGGAGGGACGCGGACTAAACAGGCACTAGAATCCCGTTGTCCAGCCTATCATGCACTAAAAGGGGTTAGTACAAGTGGCAGCGTGACTTTATAATTAGGGGAAATGAAGTGTTGGTGTTTGTTTTGAAAAATGATACGGATTTTAAAAAAAAATTATGCAACACAACAAATGCAATACACAAAACCCTAATTCTAGGGGTCGCCTAGGTCAAATCTCTAGACCGCTCCTAACTGCCAAAAGACAAGACGCAGGATAAATCCTCCACTGCCTGTTTGTCTCTCCTGTGGCCAGGTAAGTGCCGGGTAAGTGGGAGGTTCTCCACTACGTAAGTAGTGGGCCTAATTAAGTAACCACTAGCCTTTGACACACTTGCCTTAGACACCACAAAAGAAACGCGGATAAACAATGGATTACCCACGGCCTTCTTCTGTCCTAAGTGAGCGCGACGGTCCTTAGAGTCATCTCTAGATCTTTTTTAATTAATGAGGGTAAATGCGAATGCAAGTTTGTGATTTTTAGGGCTTAGGAAGGGTAATGAACTCCCCACCTAATCTGGATTTGGTCGTGCCCCTAAATGTCCGTCTTAATTATGCAAACAACCACAAAGATCAAAACAACACAATTTAATTTTGCTTTTTGCGCGGCGCTGCGATTTTTGCAAAGAAACCTGCACAAAATTGTTATTGGAGCAGATGAGGAAGAAGATAAGAAAGTAAGAAATTACCAGCGAAGTTTTTGTGCACTGTAGCCCTAGGTTCACCGCAGATGCGCGGCAATGAGCAGCTTAAACCGCGGAAACGCGGTCGGTTCTCTTGATCACTGCAAAAGAATTTCTACAGTTGCTTCTGTTCACTTTCTCAGCTCTCTGGAATTTTCAGAAAAAAATTTTCACAGCTCCAATGATTCCAGATTTCCTCATAACAAATCACAACAACTCGTATTAGTGTTTGCGTGAATTTTGATCTAAAAAATTATAATGGAATAAATCTTTCAACTCAAACTTCAAAAACGAACAATTAGCGCACTATCCCCGGCAACGACACCATTTAATTGAAATACGATTTCGGATTGTGTAGTTGGAAAATTATATAGAAATCACAACCAAAAATTATTTGACCGCAATCAACTACGGTGTCGGATGTAGATCGTTAGCGAGTGTGGATCGTCCACGGGGAAAGTGTAATCGTTCGTGTTTTGATTTGTTCGAATTGAAACTTTAAAGAAAAGAAAACAAGCAATTCATGATTTATAGTTGAAGTTCAAGAATTAGAAAATCTAGATCTAATAACAAGAAAACGATAGAATCAAGAATTGAGAGTTTGATGATTTTTCCAACCAAATATCAAGAATCGAAATAAGGCTCGTAGGAATCGATCGGATCTATAGATGTGATGTAATCTCACGGTGACGTATTCTTATCCTTCGAGGAATTGATACTAGATCGATGATGATCAACGAGAATTAGGGATTTCTAGTGAAACTAGGGTTTCATCATTTATCCCTTGTTCCTTCGTCGATATCATTCACATTCTAGCCTCTACCAAATTCAAGAATCGATCGTGGATCCCTAATTTCGAGCGATCACAATCAAGAAAGCATCGCAACGAAACTAGGTCATCGATTTTTCAATTGCTAGGGTTTACAAAACTCGTAGGACTTAAGAATCGTATTAAGATTTGTTACATCATCATTCTATTGATCGTCTCGACTCCTTTACGAGCAGAGTTTTACTCAAACATCACAACAAGAACCACAATTACAAATTGAGATCGAATCATGATGCAAGAATTTAAAGAAAGCGAGATTAACGAATTTCACCTTTTATTTATATCAACAATTCCGTTACAATCACTCAAGAACTATAAGAGGAAGAACTCGATCGTCGATTTGGCTTCGCTCATCTCCGTGAGTCGCGGATCGGCTTGAATCACTTGCTCGATTGGAGATCGGCTCCGCTCCTAAAAGGTTGAAGGGCTTCTCGCTTGATTGGTACTCGGGATCTTGAATTTGGATTGGAATTAGGGTTAGGGTTTTGCACAAGTCGTGTCACTCAACTTGTGGAAGAAGATGAGAGAGTAAAGATTTAGGAACTAATGAACAACTAAAGAACAACCCTTTAACCCTAGATCTAGGCTCCTATTTATAGACATCAAAACCCTAGATCTAGGATTTGAATTTTAAGTTTCCCTCCAAAAGTTTGTTGAGGAAATTTGAATTTCCCTCCAAAAGTTTGTTGAGAAGAAGCTTCTAGATGTGATTAGTTAGGAGGGAGCTTCTAGAAATAGTTTGTTAGGAGCTTAATCAAGATTAGCTTGCTTGATTATCTTTGCAAATCTGGCAGAAGCTTCGCGAGAATTCTGGAATTTGACATATCTGAAATGAATGTGGGCCCTGAGATAAGAGTTTTGCACAGAAAATGGTCTGATGACGTGGCATAAGCGCCGCGGAACCGCGGTGCAAGCGCGCTCCCGCCGCGGAACCGCGGCGGCTCTGAAGCTTTGGAGCTTGAGTTTTTAACTGGGGACTTGGGCTGACATTTGGGCCTGCTTATGATATGTTGAATTTTATTTGGCCTTCTGTATTACTACCAGATCTTTAGCCTTTGAGTTGGCGTATTTTTTATCAGCTTCTTTTGGCTTTGTTCCTGCAATTCCCTGCACAAATCTCGAAACAAGTGTTGCGCAATACAGGGATGATGCGATGCCATAAAATACAGTCAATTTCCCTTAAAGTGCCGGTTTTAGAGTCTAACACATGCAATCTGATATTTTACGACTGATTTGCTAATATGTGTAATATGAATGCCGAACACTTCTAGATGAGTGCAAATGATAGGGAAATTGCCGTGTTAAAAATGCAGTATTTTCGACTGATCACCTTCAAACAGACTTTAGTCCCAAATTGGACTATAGATCCCCTAATCAACTTTGGTTCAAGGGTACATCTCTGAACTCCTCTGACATCTGTCATTGTAATCCTTCAACGTCATCAGAGAGGTGATGGGTCCTGACGGCCATACATGCAATGGACCGCTATGTCCCTAAACTGGAACAATAGACCCCCAAACGCTCTTTTGTCGGATCTAAATGATCCCGTTAAGTTGATCTTAGTCTCAAATTGGACTAACGTATCCTTAACGAACGTTTAAGTTTATCTTATCCTCAAATATGGCTAACGTGTCCTTAAACTAAAACCCCAAACCCAAATCTAAGTAAATACGGATTTGGAATAATCCACGTCCTACGGGCGACGGCATAACTTAGTCTCCGTATACAATCCACGGACAACCACAAACAAAATAAACACACACGACACGAAGTGAAATTCTGGAGAAGGAGAAAGTTGTTACCGCAATGCGGTAGCGTAATTAACTGCAGGGGCTTGCGCCTGCAGGGAAGAGCGTCCCCACAATAAAAAACCCTCAAGCGAGGGGGAATCTGATGGAGTCTGCTACATCGGCCGCATCCGTCTAAACCTCCGATACACGGTGCCATAAATCAACTTGGCATCTTCGGAGAGGTGGACGAATAAAACCAAATAGCATCTGCCCCGAATCTCAGCGCCAGGACTTCGTAGTCTTGTGCGCCGTCTTTCAAAGGAGAACAGATTATGGCACGCCCGGTGGGACCTTTTCCTCTTTCCACTCCACACTTCGTTTGTCGTCTTCGCGAACAAATCGCGGTTTGTTAATGGTTGCCTTTGGGTTTTAAGTTAATAAGATTTGGTCTCTTGCTTGGCGCAGAAATCAAACAGCAATGGCATCCAACTGCTCGAACTACTCCAAATGCAAATGCAACCGACGCTCCGCCTCACCTGGAGGTGTAGCCTATGGGCCTCAAGCGGCCTCCATCCTTGCTATGCCAGTGGAACAAGCGACTCAGGCCACCACCAGTCTATTTTTTGGGACCATGCTCCCGCCAGCAAGCTTCACCATTCCAGTGCCCGTACCGGAAGCGCAAAAGAAGTCGGTCTTCGATCGGCTCACTACTACCACGGCCCCTCTCAACGGGTCGTCCAATGTCAAGCTGGCAGCCTTGGTCTTTGCCAGGCTGAACCTGAACTCTGATAGGCCTGCCAAGAAGCCCATGACCCCTGATATGGCCATCCCGAGGAAGACAGCCATCTCTATTCCTGAATTCGTCAAGACGGCTTCTCCTGCTAAAGAGTCGGTCTTTTCAAGGCTGATTATTCCGGCTCCCATTCCTGCTCGAGGGTCTGTCTTTGACAGATTGGACACCGCTACTCAAAAGACATCAGTCTTCAAGAGGCTGACACCAGCGGCGCCTCATCTAGACAGGGGGTAAGACAAAACCATCCCCATCGTCGAACCAGCCCCAACGGCTCGACACGCTCGACAATATTCTAATAGTATTTTAGAATAGATGACTCCTGACATGGTGGTGTACCTGCAGGTGATGGAGTCACCCTCTCTAAAGGTGTCTTAGACACTAAAGGAGAGAGGGAAGTGCATGATTGGCAGATCACTTGCTTAGGCAATTGAGTCAATCGTGAGATGTCAAGTACCACACCAGATGTTGTATTTGCACTAGTTGCAATAAGTTTATATTAATCCAATCCTGGAGAAACATTAGGAAGCAGTTTTAGAGCATGAGTGTATGTTCTACGGATTCGATGACGACAGCCTCCTTCGGGAGACGGTTATCATTTCAGGCTTCAAAGGTGACATGGATGACAGAGTGATTGTCAGAGTTATAGTTTTTTTCCTCTGACGAGGGACAGTATTTTGGACAGGTGGTCCAAAAGGATACTGTGGGGGCATGGTGCTGGATACTAATTAGTTTCAATTATCAATACAGTCTAAGAAGTTTGGATTTAGGTTTCATTTATGAACTAGGTCCCATCAGATATCCAGACATATTCTAAGACAGGTATTACTCGATTCGGGAGATGGTTTTCTCCGCGAACTTGAGATTAAGAGAGAAATAGAAAGAAACATCAGGGTGGATCCACTCACTGAGGCTATTTCTCGAACACAAGAGTTTTACAAACTAGCTTTGTGAAACTGATTAGTAGAGGAGTTGGATGTTCGGTATCACACGGGCTGTGAGTATGCGACATCGCAATAATTATCCTTGAGTGCAAGTTGGAGATTGTTGGAGATAGTGCCCTCAAAGTCAATTATTAGATCGCAGGTACGTGATTGCAATGATTGAGGCAGGACCTATACCGATATGACAGTCTTGCTCGAGATGATAGTATGCTATCTGGTTTGTCTTTACCATCGTATACATGCTTTAGTTCACTATTGCATGATGATAGAGCCCATAGGATTCTTGCTTGACTACCAGCAGTATGATGGCGATCATATACATGGGAGCTGGGGTCTGTAAGCACATCCTTAAAGAGTCCCTAGTCGTGGGAGTTTCGAGACAGGGCATCGATACTCCAGAGTAGACTAGTGTATACAGTCGAGACCCCGACGAGGGGCAATGGCCGGTCTCACAAGCCATTGGTGTCAGTTGGTTCACCTAAGATGTATACAGATGCTCATTGAGTTATGAGTACACCGGACAGGACTTGCCGGGAACATGCTAGTTGGTATTATACATATCGTCAGATAGCAGTTCCTTGGTAACATGTGTACAGATTAGTTCATCGACCTGAGGTCTTCATTTGTCTCGTGTGAGTTCCCACTGTGCTTTGATTTCTACCCTATCATGGCTCAAAGGAGTCGTGCAAACAGGTCTTTTTTGGATACAGTCCCGAGCCACATGGAGGCCAGTGAGCGGATCGGCAGGGGATTCGTCTCTCCCGGTATTGGGGGTGAGATCGCGCTGTGTCTAGGAGAGCCATTACACAAAGCCCTCGGCCGAGGAAGGAGATTTACTGGTGGATACTCCAGTAGTATCTCAGGGTGTTCTGGGCCACTCTCTGACACGACTTATACTGTTATTGGGGGTCTGACGTTACCAGCCCCTAGGCCGATATGCGATACTCATAGACGAACGGACCGGACTGTATGTATATTGTCACTGTTAGGCTCAGTAGGGTTTATGGATGAGTTCGCTCGTCAGCTTCCCTTCCAATCAATATATAGGCAACCGTTACGTACAGCTTGTACCTCTGACGTGCTAGAGGTTATACCCAGTGTCAGTGTGTTGATGAGTCATTAGAGTCCCCCACAGACACTTTCCCAAGTTTAGACGAAACGTTGTAGATGCCGTATGGGTTTATGGCAGGGTTCGGAAAATGCATGTGCGTTTTCGCACGTGTCATATTTCGGACAGATAATACTGGTCGGCTTTGGTTTAAGCCGGATCCGAGTATTATACTGTGTAGATATAATATCTTTGTCTCAGTTGCATTTGTATTCGGTCGTAATACAAATGTGGGTATGTTTATACTGTTACGGGGTTATCCTGAAATTCGTTCCAGGATCACTTTTAGAAGTTGCCAGTTTCCAGTTTTCTATCGGCCGTATTTAACATTCGGTTAAATACGGATTTATCTTTTCTTGAGATGAGTGTGGAAGCTTCTAGAAGGTGACTAGGATGATGACTAAGCTTATGAGTCATTGATGCATTAAGTGTTCATTTAATGTTGTGATGACAAGGTTAAGTGATTCATTAGTTCGTTTAAAGTGTTCATACTAGGTGTGTCATTAGTGAGTCATGATAAGCTTCATTGTTGGAGTCGCCCTCCCTCTCCTACACTCACCTCCCCCCTCTCCTTAAATGGCCGGCCACCTCTTGGTGGAAGGTTATGGTTGTTCATTTGAGAAAAGATATAGTTTATGGTGTATGGAAATTTCATAGCTCTTCTCATTTCCATCACAGTTCCAAAAAGGCAACTTCATTAACCGTTCGTCCGTGACTTTGGAAGTAATGAGACAAAGTGTTCTACTCATTCTCTACATCATCTTGGTCATCTCTTTTAGCAAACTTGACGACCGAGTTGCCTCGGTTCAGAGGCGGGAGCCCGTTTAAAGATCCATCAACGTGGTGCCACCTGGACGAGAACACCGGAGATTCAGGAGATCGGAGCAGCCGCAACGAAGCGTGGGATGATGGTTGAAGACCGAAGGACTCGGATCATTCGGTATAACGTTTCTACCCACTTTGTAGTTTGTTAGTTTAGCTTTAATGGCAGATCCGGGTTATAGTACGCGATAGCGCCAGTTGTAAAAGTTTTTGTTCCGCATTTGGCGTCTGTTAGACGGCTGAGGCGCTACCGTGGACTTACACATCATAGACAAAGTCTACCAGGGTGGAGCCTATCTACTTATGGATATGCATGGTGAAAGACCTTTCAGGCCAATAAATGGTCGCTTCCTAAAGAAATACTACGCTTGATGAGTCACAGCCTAGGTCAATGATAGATGACGACGACTATGTCCGCTCGCTATCTTCCTAAGCCCAAACTCTATAAGTAGTAATTGGCCTTTTTCAACAACGGACCGAAACGTCCTTAAACTAACAACGGACCACCATGTCCTAAGACCAGCTGTTGACTGAGATGTCGATAAACTACGGTGAATTGCAACATCTCAAAGCCGATACAAAAAAACTAAAAAAATAAAAATAAATAAAAAAAGAAAAGAAAACGGTATGTCCATAAGCAAAGTGGACACGGACGAAAACCCGAAAGGGCTCCGTGAGTAAAAACAGTAGGGCTACCGGCGAGTGTTTGTGAAAACCCAAAAGGGCGCAACCTCGTTAGAAAAAGAAAAGAATTAAAAAAAAAGAAAAGAAAAGGACAACGGTATGTCCATAAGCAAAGTGGGCACGGATGAAAACCCGAAAGGGCTCCGTGAGTAAAAACGGCAGGACTACCGGCGAGTGTTTGTGAAAACCCGAAAGGGCGCAGTCTCATTAAAGGACACTTACTGGTTCCCTCAACCTTGTAAGGAGAAACCACCCGCGTGAGATCCTTACGACTCATAAGGGAGCAACACACTTAGGGATCATCACGATTCCTAAGGAGAAAATACACTTGCGAGATCCTCACGACTCGTAAGGAGAACTCTCTTATGGGACCCTCACGGCTCATAAGATTTGAAAGTCTTAAGTTATAAAGACCTAAACCTGTGCTTAAGCAACCCCCACAACCTTTGATATTGCTCTACAAGCGGCTCAGTACTGACCCTTGTATACAATCCACAGGCGCGAATAAACATTTCCCTAACAAAATCCCACCCGTGACTAGGGATATGTCCATATGGTGAACAACCCTTATAAGTCCTCTCGACTTATAAGGAGAAAACCCTTTTGTAAGATCCTTACGACTTACAGGGGAACATACACTTAGGAATCCTCACGATCCCTAAGGAGAAAACACACCTACGAGATCCTCACGACTTATAGGGAGAAATAATTTTGTGAGACCCTTACGGCTCATGAAGTCAAAAGCCTTAGTCGACAGGATCCTAACCCTGTTCGCTAAGCCACCTTTTATTCGATATCAACAGAAGCAAATGATGATTCGCTCCTGGCAATATCCCTGTTGTAGCGATGCTGATGCTGAGATTGACGTCAGATTCCAAGTTCCACACTCGCGATAAAAAAAATCAGCGAGCCATACATGCATACGAAATAGCCGAAATGATGGGGCAACTTGCAATAAAAATCAGCAAGTAAAAATGTATGCATGCAAAATAGCCGAAATGATTAGGCAACTCGCAATAAAGAGCAGCGAGTGAAAATAAAATAAATATCCAAAATGATTGGGCACCGCGAAAAATAGCCGAAATGATTGGGCAATTGCGACCTTCGCGATATAAAAGCTGAAATGATAAAGCATCGCGGAAATAAAATAAAAAAAATGATGAATGAATGAAACTTTTGCCCTACAGGCAATATCATGGCAATCCCTGTATACAATCCAGGGGCACAAACAAAGAAGGAAACACATCTTCCCTCCCCATGCTCCATCAGAAAACGGAGCCAAGTCTTGCCGGTAAGTCATATAAAGCCTGAAAGACAATCGGAGATCATCTCGCACCAGTGTGGAGTGGTCACCACCTTGACGTTCGTCTCGATACAGCAGACAAGATGTCACCCCAGCGTTCTTCCTCCAACAGGATTCAAACGCGACAATCAAACAGCGGAGCCACGGCAAAGTCCCTAGTTCTAAACCTCGACGGTTCACCAACAACCTAGAGACAACCGCGACATTCGTCTCGATATAGAGGACGCAATGCCAGCAAACAAAGCAAAGGCCAAATTCCTAGCTTCAGGGTCTTAACGGCAAGTCATATAAAGCCTGAAAGACTATCGGAGATCATCCCACACCAGCGCGGAGTGGTTATGACTCATCGGGGCTCTCCAAAATGAGCCTAACCTCAAGTAAAAAGTGACATGGAATATCCCTACACTTGCTCTTTCGACGGTAATATTACCTGGAAGATTACTTGAAGACGTCTTGTCCAGCCCCCGAAGGGATCAGAGACACGACAATCACAAGGCTACTCGAACAGTAAGATTGCATATCGAGGAATATACCAGCCAACACGACGGTACGACGGCCAAAACCCTAAAGTACCACAGACCCTAACGGACCTCTGTCGTAAAGAGCAGAGGTTAACTGTGACGTTAGGATATTCTTACGAGGAGTGCTTGATTAGGCTCGACTCGTGAGGAAAAGCCTTAGGCAGCGGGGATTAAAAAAACCTGTTTCCTAAGCACTGGGACCCTGCAAGTCGGTCCAAAATGGACTCTTGCATACTATTCACGGGTCACACTCTCCAAAGTCGAATCTCGACGAAGAGGGAAACAACCGCTTACGGGTCCTCTCGACTCGTAAGGGGGAAAATTCTCTTATAAGATCCTTACGACTTATAAGAGAAAACGCACTTAGGAATCCTCACGATTCCTAAGGAGAAAATACACCCACGAGATCCTCTCGATCCGTAGGGAGAAAAGCCTTTATGAGACCCTCACGGCTCATAGAGTTGAAAAGTCTTAGGCAGCAGATCTGAACCTGCGGCCTAAGCCATCACTACCTCTTGAAGAAGCCAAGACAGGATGCTCGCTCCATTATCTGTCAATCGTGCTTACTAAAGTAACACGCTGATAATAAAAGAAAGAAGAAGGAAAAGAAATGACACAAGACATTTTTGAAGAATGTATATCTTTATTCATAAATTTGATTGAGTACAGGATACATTGTGGTAAAGAATAAAAGAAACAGATACATTTTATTTACAAGTACAAATGATACAAAATAGTTATGGAGAAGGACGTGCCTTCAACAAATCCGCGAGCTGCACTCGCACTTCCTTTAACGCCTCCTCCTGAGCGGCTGCCGCGGCCACTTCTGCTTCCACCTGGGCCTGCTGCTGCAGGTAGGATGAAAGCTGCTCCTCAGCTGCCTGCTGGGATGCCTCCTGATTTGGTGCATCCCGCTCGACAACGTCAAGCTGCTGCCTCAGTGTTAAACCCTCGGAGATGCATCGCGGAAGGCCTTCAAAGATAACCTTCAGCTTTGCAGCGTTTGCATCCACCTTAGCATGCAGTTGGGCAGATTTGCTCGAAGTCTCGCCGTGCTCCTTACGCCTTAAAGCAGCTTCTTGTTTGAGATGGCGGATGTAAGGAGCGCTCTGCTCGATCCATGTCGCCCGTTGAGTGCTCGTGGCCAAGATCTCGGGGGCAGGATGCATGGACTCCAGCTGATGCTCGTGAGGCCAGGAGACAGCGGAAGACCGTAGGCGGGGAGAGCAATGATCGGAGCATTGCCAGACTCTTGAGAAAGAGCGGCCGGCTTGTCCTCGGGAATCATGCCCGTCTCACCCGCTACTTCCTCAGGCTCAGCAGTTGTGGCTGTCTCGTCTACCGTCGCCATGGGGTCGTCGGTCTCGGGCGCTCCATCCGCTGCTACCCCAGGCTCGGTTATAGCAGCCGCCTCATTTGCCACTACCTTGGGCTCAGCATCGGCAACCGCCTCGGGCGCAGTAGGCGTGACTGTTTCGTCAGCCACTAGCTCGGATCCAGCAACCCCGGCTACGTCGCCCACTATCGGCTCGGGTTCAGCCAGTACCTCTTCCACTGTCCCCTTAGGCTCGACGGTTTCTGCCTCCCCTTCGGTTGGACTTGGCCCTGCAGGACAAGATATATAAGAACCGATAGGTTTACAATTCTTACAACAAAATCTTGAAAGACACATTACCTGAGGTGGACTGATCATTGGCCTCCCGAGCTGCATGCGCCGCCCGTCTGTGAGCAGTAGACAAGGCGACTGGGGGCTCCTCGGAAGGAGAAGCAGCGGGAATAATGGTGCTTGGGCCCACTCCTACAGCCAAAGCAGCTCTACGCTCCTTCGCCCTGCGCCTCAAGCGCTTCCTCTCCTCCCGGGCCGTCACGACGGACCTCTTGGAAGCCTCCATCAAGACGTCATCGTCCTCGTACAGAGTTGCCTCCAGAGCCTTCAAGGCATCCCGCATCGGCTTTTTGAGTCGAGACTCTCGCGGCGGCCCTGATGAGGCCGGGACTTCAGTAGTTGGCCCGGGGAGAGTCCCCGCATCGGCTTGCACGGCCCTTGCAAAGAGACAAAGAAAAGATTAGATTGGCCATAAAAAGGAGAATATAAAAAAAACTCGGTGAGTCGAGACATACCAACGCCCAACAGAGTGCGTTTCCTTTCCTCCTCCTGGAAAGTTTTGAGGGAAGCGGCGATAGCTTCTTCATTGATGACGCCTGTTAAAAAAAGGGGACAAGCATTAGTCAAAGATAATGATAAAAGTACGATGGAATGACGAAGAGTACAACTAATGATTACTTGATTGAGCGAGTTTAGCCAACCATACTTCGAGTCTGGCTGTTCGCTCAGTAGCCGCAATGGCAGCCGCCATATCAGTGTCTACTGGATCCACGAAGAAGCCCTCGTTGCTTCCGTACTCGCTTAGGCCTTCGGTGAGAGGGGCTTGAGGCTCTAAGCCAAGGATGGCATCAAGAGAAAGAACGGACTTCTTCTTCCTCTTCTGCGCGCGGCCCCGGTCGCCACCAAAATTATCTTGCGCTTTGCGGGCACCTTAGGGCGGCGGGTCCCGATGTCCGCGCCCACGCCGGACTCCGGCGAAACCACATTTACCGTCTCCACTAGAGCACGGGGCGCTGGTGGCACGTCCGCAGTAGCACAAGGTAATCCGCGCGGAAGGCTCAACACGCGCGGTGGTCCAGCTCCAGCATCTTTCAGTGGAGGAACGACTGGGGTCCTTGGCTTCAGGGGAGCCTTGCGGTTGCTGCCGGGAGGCGCACCCTTGCGGTCAACCAACATGCGCTTATCCTCACGGATAACTGCACCCATTGCGTGCGCGTACCAAGCCACGTACGCGTGGAGGACCTAGGGAACGCAGCTCGGCTCGCTGATAAAAATGTGGGAGCCCGTATTCAGCCGCATTAAATGGTGCATCGCGCTCTGTATCCCCTCCATGCTGGCCGCGGGCTCTTCCAAGAACACCTCTAGCAGGACCTGTAACACCCTAGTTCATTTATACCAATTCCAGTTCTCGTATTTCCTTAATTGTGGTATTTTCCTGATTTATCGTGTTTTGGGTGCGAATAGTATTTTACATTTTACATTGCATTCGACCCGACCCGCTTGCTTGAACCTGTTTGATTCATATTTATAAATTATCCTGACTTGTTACATAAACACGTACATCTCATGTATACTGCATACTGGCATTTTACCATATAACATTTTAGGTCATGTAAAATAATTTAAAATTGCATTTCATAGCCTGCATGATACCCCTAACCCCGTGGTAGCATCCGCGCATCTTGTTCTCGTCCCGTTCAGTGAAACGGACGTGTTTGGATGGCTACGCGCATGTACGTGCATCCGTTCTTAGGGGTATGCATTTTCGTTACCTGGGTATTCATTTTGAATTTTGAAAGTCGCACATATTTTTCGTATTTTAAATCTGAAGTTTTAGACCCGACCCGGGTGCGTTTTGAAATATTTTGTTTTCCCGCCAAAATTCAATTTATTTAATTTTAAAATTTAGTTTAAATATTTTCATACGATTTCTTTAACAAACTGAAACCTCTTATCTAAAATTTTAAATCTAAAAATCTTTTAAAATTTTAAATCTAATTTCCTAACAAACTAACAACTCATTTCTCTCTCTCTCTTCTGCATATATATTATATATATTTTATTTATTTAATATTTCTTTCCTTATTTAATACATAGCCTCTTCTTCTTCTTTCTTCTTTCTTTTTCTTGATCTTGTTTCTTGATTCCGGTGATCACCGCCGGAGCCGTGCTCGTTGCTGACGATTCGGGTGATCCACTGAACGTACCTAACTTTCGTGATCACCCTCGTGTGTTGTTTGGAACCGTTCCGTGTACTGTGCGCGCGTCGCGACATTTCGCCGACGAGGGACGTTCCGTACACATCCGTTCTTGTTCCGTCTAGGCAAGTTAATCTTGCTACATGCTATATAATTCATTTTATACCTATTTAAATAAATACCATACCTATAGTTTAAATCTAGTGCCCCATGTTTAATTTTATAACGTTTCGATGTTCCGTTTGTATCCGTTTATATCATATTAAATCTAGATCATGAAAACTTATCTTGCGACATACTAGATTACATTATACCGCATCCATATCATTTAAAATATATATCATCGTAATATTTCTTATTATTATCTTTAATTAGTTTATAATCTGCATTTTATAATGTTATACATTTGAAAGTATTATAGTTTACACATGAAACGTCGTTGAAAAAGCGGATACGACAAATCTGAAATTTACTGTACACCTTACCTTATAAAATTCATTATAAATCATAGAAAAATCATTAGTATACGTTCTTTAGTTCATTACGAAGCTAACTCAGAATACTATAACTCTATGAAATATTTACTTACAAAATAAATTATTTAAATAACATAAAATGCAAATGAATATGTCTCTAAACTGCTGTCCAGGGAAATTCCTGCAGCAAACTTTCAACTTCGAATGTTCATAACTTTTTATAGGGACAACCTGAGATACTTATGCTTATAAAAATGAAAATCTTATTGAATTATCTTTGTTTTGGTATAAGACACGTCCCTTTTGGATAACGTTTGCTATTTTTAAGCTATTTTACAAATCAGGGTGACGCTGAATTTCTGAACGGAACTTTCCTGTGCATGGTTAATCAATACCACTTTTATAGTTACTAATCTCTTTGAATATGCTATCCATATTAATATTGTTATATCAATATTTATATCAAATATTGCTTAGTTGTACATCCCACATTACCATTTTATAGTTTTATAAATTTTCGGATACCCGTTTGCATCCATCGCGTTTAAGATACATATAATTGCATCTATAGATCACATTACTACATAATACTGTGATATTAACACTTCATATTTAATAAATTGCATCCTAATTAATATTGAAACTATAAATGTAACCCTAATCGATAACTGTGCATCTGTATGCCTTAATCTGTACCTGATTGCATATCACATTACAATGTTCTATTTTATTATGCTATTAGTACCCATGCTTGTTTTGTATACCCATACTTATGCTAGTTGATTATGAGCACCCACATAACATTTTGTGCTTCCTAACATAATCTGTTGCACTTCCTACCTGATAGGACATGGTACCGTACACTCTTGACATGACCTGACACCTAAATACACTACTTGACTTGACCTGATGTACCATGGCTTGACCTGTTACCTGATCTTGTGTCTAATGCCGACAAACCTAACATGTAGTCCTTACGGACTGTTCCTGTTTTCTATCCAGACAAACCTGCACCTACCTGATCCTGAGTTGGCAATAGTTCTTGATTACTTAAAATACCTGACTAGACATTTATAACTTGGGGGTATGGGGAATCAATGATGAAATCCTGACTTGTAACTCGAAAGTTGCTTGCTTATACTGATCAGTTTTAGGGGCTAGGCCAGCCCTGGGATGATGCTGCTGACATCATTTATCTGTACATGTTTCCTGTTTAGGGCCTAGCGGCATGTCTTGCTACCCTGTTTACATATTGTTGTTTGATGTTATGACGCGCCGACGTCTGGGTTTTGCATGGCCCAGATCCTTCTACCTTTGTTGCAGACTGATCAGGAGTATTGCCGCTGTTAGACCGAGCGGTGAAGTTCCTGTCGGTATGTAGTTTTACTTTCCAGGTGTTTCATTATTTTATCGTTTGCTTCCGCATATCATTATTTCTTGACTCATTCTTTCTGGCTCATGGACATGTACTAGATAGTTTAGTTTAATTTCCTGTTCTTGATATCTCTACAGCCGTAATGTGACTATGGAGGGATTTTCCTATCCACAGGTAGCATGGTTGGATATGTCACGTGCCCATTTTAGCGTACTCTAGGAAGCGGGGCGTGACAGGACCCCTTGGTTATAGCTTGATTGTTGGGCGAACCGGTGGGGGTTGTACCTTATGAAGAGCGCCATCTCGTTCTTCCTGAACACCAGGAAACCCGGCCGGATGGAGTAGAGGTGAAGAATCTCTCGAGCTTTCAGTACGGAGGCCCCGTCCTTGAAGCCGTCACGAAGCGCCACCACCGCCTTGAAGGTTTCTGAGCCAATGGTCACGACTTTATCCATAAAAGAAATCCTCGCCCCGACCAGGTGCGGACGAAGGAGCAACCCACTAACCTCCCGCGGGGGCGGATTCACAATCGAGGCGCCGATCAGCCGCATGACTCTTGGGAGTCTGCACCTCTCAAAAAACGAAGGGCTCTTATCGATGCCAAATACCCCGAGCACATGCATTTCCATCTACGAAGTGAAGTAGTGCATCGGGAAATTGGCAGGCTGCACCCCAAGTTCATTAGTGTCTGCCGCCATGCTAAGTCCATTATATAGGTGAGCCAGCCCGGCGATTCCTATTGACAACTGTAGCCCAGCCACCATCCGATGCGCTGGATAGAAAACGGACGGCCGCATGTAGCACGGGTGCATATGGAGTGCGAAGCAGCACAGCCACAATCCGAGGAACCCCAAAAAGAAGGTCTCCTCATCAATGCCCGGGACGGCGATTTCTGATAAGGGCATGATGGCGGCATCGGGAAGATAGAATTCCTTTTGATCGTCTTCCGATACTGGTCGACGATCTAAGCCGAAGCCAAAAGGGTCGTCGAGCTTGGCGAACTTTTCACTCCGCTCCGATAGAATCTCCGGTCGAAGGAAGCGGGCGATAAAATCTGCAAAACTAACTCCCCGGACTCCTGATTCCAAATAGAGACCTTCGTATATATTCAGCACCTTCACCAAGCCCGGAAACTGGTGCTGAATAGCATTCTCCGGCATCAAATAAAATACCAGCGGCTTGGCGGCGAAGACGTACTCATCTGGAAGAAGCAGCTCCTCGTAATGCTCCCCCCTCACCGGCAAACCCGAGATCTCAGCGAACTCTTCCAGGGAGATGGAGACTTCCCTGTCCGTCATAAGAAAGGTGTGAGTAGGGATGTTCCATTGTTCGATGAAGGCCTTAACCCACGACGTTGGAGGAGCGGGGTACTCAAACAGCGAGACGTAGACTGCGGAGTACAGACCAATCTTCATCAGATGCGTCCTCTTTGCTGATAGGATGTACCGGGCCCACTTCAAATACCCGGCCGGTTGTCGCGGGGTCAATCCAATATTGTAACCCTGTCCCCAAGGGCGTGCCTCACCCTCCGCCCCAAGATGTCCACGGCCGGCGACGGCTGCACGGGAATGGCAGCGATCGAAGGCTGGAGAAGATCCTCCGAATTCCAGTTCAAGACCTCCACGGCATACTTCACCGGGGGTTCATCCGCATAAGGGATCGACGAGATGGGCTCAGACGGCGTCATGGAACCGAAGCTTCAGCGACCCTTGATGATTTCGTTATACCACCTACCCCACATGTGAAGGTTCTTGTGCTCGGGGTCATGATCCTTGATGAGAGCGAGCACCTCTCGGTTCACCGGCGCCTCAGGAAATCCTTCCTCTGAGCGAACAAACGGGAAAGACAGATCAGCAGACATGTTGCCTGCAATAAGAAGGAGGACAAAAGTCAACCGTCAGTGCTATAATCTTAATTTCTGACACTTGGAACTTTAAAATTTGTACCACACTGCAATGCAGTGGATTGGGGACCAAAGGGGGACCCACAAAATCTAGATGACAATGCATCAGTAATAAGACGGCCCCATCATTGGATGAGACTGTCAATTAATGAGGAGATCCCCAAAAGAATATTCTAATTAATGAGAAATCCCTAGAGACAAGGAGAAAATCTCCTCTTTCGGAGCAAACCTCTGTCACAGAGTGACACTTGTCAAACTCTGGTCTCAAGGGAATAAAATTCCTCAAAAGATTAAAAGAGCCTAGCTCTGTGATAATGATGGAAATATCTATTAAAAGGAAAATTAATTCTTAAAAATTAAAAAAAATTGGGATCTTAAAGATCCATGATAACTCTTAAAAGTTCTTCATTTTTAGATCAAAAGATCTATGTTTTGCCAAATAGCAATGCTCTGTTCATGGGTTAAGAAACCCTGAAACAGATTCTTGAGAGCAAGGCTCTGTTGGTGAAACCCCAAAAGGGTTTTCTTTAAATCAAAAGATCTATGAGAGCAAGGCTCTGTTGGTGAAACCCCAAAGGGGTTTTCTTTAGATCAAAGATCTATGAGAGCAAGGCTCTGTCCATTAAAATTAATTTAATTTAATTTAAATTTTTAACCTAAAAGTTTTCTAAAGTATAACTCTTAAGTTCTTGAAAGCAAGAGCAAGGCTCAGAAGTTTTGAAAGTAAAAATCTTGAAGATGATAATCATCTGTTGAGGACCAAGGGTCCTATTTATAGGCGCTTGCGCCCCTTCAACTCCTCAGTTGATCTGACGGTTGAGATCTTGCCACCGCTACACTCACGTGTGCGCCACGTGAGCGCAACGGTTGGGGGGCATTTGTTTCCCCAATCAGAGCAAAGCTCTGTTTGAATTTCAAAAATTCAAAAATTGAAACAACGCTTCAGATTTCTTGTGCTGCGCGCAGAGCGCCACGTGTCAAAATCAGACACGCCAGCGCAGCGCCCGAGGCAGCGCACCCAATCAGAGCAAGGCTTTGTTTAAAATTCAAATTTTAATAAAAGAATCAACGCTTCAGGCCACTTGCGCTCTGCGCTGCGCGACACGTGTCAGCGCTCTGCGCTGCGCGACACGTGTCAAGCACAAATGCGCTTGCGCCAACTATGCCAGCACTAAAACATAATTAAAATTCCAGAAAGAACTTTCTGATCTTGTTAAAACAAGAAGATTCTCTTCTGTAAAACAGAACTCTTGGATCAAAGATCCAACGGTGGGGAAAATCCCTAAATCACTCACAGAAAGATCTCTTTAACGGATTTAACAAATCAATTGGCACTATAAAAATGCTCCCAGACTCCAAGTCTAACACACAGAGATACACATAACTCCTCTAAAATTTTGAGAAGAGCTCAGAGAAAGAAAAGGTAAAAACCTTTGAATAAAAGAAGAAATTCTTCTAAAAAAAAGATCAATGATCTAAGAACAAGATCAAAGATCTTCAATAAAATAATAACAAAAAAAGGAGAAGTAATTTACTTCTGTATAAAGGCTTTGCCTTTTTATGAACCACTGGTTCTCTGAAAACCAAAAAAAATGTTTTCTTTGATCTAAGTTTGATCAAAATGTTAAACAGTGCCTTGCACTTTTGAGTTTGCACTGTTGCACTCCTTGGATTGGCGCAAGCCACCAGGAAGCGCCACGTGTCAGCCCCAGAACAAACTGCGCTATGCGCTTCTAAAATAGAGCACTGCTCTCTTGGTTTGGCGCAAGTCACCATAGGGCGCCACGTGTCAGCAGCGCACTACGCTTGTGCCCACCAGAGCGTGACATGTGTCACACCCACATGAGTTTGCGTCTTGCGCTGGCGCAAAGCGCCTGACAAGCCACGTGGCGCTCTGTCAGACTAATTAATGCAGTGCATTAGTAAAAAGAAGGGCAGAGCCCAATTAAAAGGGCCTAACAGACCTAATAAAATGCAATGCATTATTAAAAAAGGGAGTAGAGCCCAAACAAAGGTCTGTCAGACCAAAACAGATGTTGTGCATCATTTAAAAAGGGCAGAGCCCAAATAAAAGCCTAGTAGGCTTGGAAAAAAATGCACTGCATTATTAAACAGGGGCAGAGCCCTAGTAAAGGCCTAATACGCCAAATGCAAATAAAATGTTGAACATTTTCAACTGGACATAGCCCAATCATGGCCGTAAGTCCTCAAATTAAATTGACTGAGCACGACTACTCTCTTAAATCAATTTACATCCAGTTCAAGGGTACATCTCTGAACTCCTCTGACATTTGACGTTGTAATCCCTCAACGTCGTCAGAGAGGTGACGGGTCCCGACAACCATACATTGCTACGGACTTAAGCGTCCTTAAACCCACGGACTTAAGCGTCTTTAAACCCATGGACTTAAGCGTCCTTAAACCCACGGACTTAAGCGTCCCTAAACCCACGGACTTAAGCGTCCTTAAACTCATGGACTCAAGGGTCCTTAAACCAATACACGGACTTAAGCGTCCTTAAACTCATAACTCATGGACCACCATGTCCCTAAACTGGCAATGGACCACTACGTCCCTAAACTGGAACAACAGAGCCCCCAAATGCTCTGTTGTCGGATCTAAACGATCCCGTTTAAGTTGATCTTAGCCTCAAACATGGCTAACGTATCCTTAAACCTTCAAACAGACTTTAGTCCCAAATTGTACTATAGATCCCCCAATCAACTTTGGTTCAAGGGTACATCTCTGAACTCCTCTGACATCTGTCGTTGTAATCCTTCAACGTCATCAGAGAGGTGATGGGTCCCGACGGCCATACATGCAATGGACCACTATGTCCCTAAACTGGAACAATATAGCCCTCAAACGCTCTTTTGTCAGATCTAAATGATCCCGTTAAGTTGATCTTAGTCTCAAATTGGACTAACGTATCCTTAACGAACATTTAAGTTGATCTTATCCTCAAATATGGCTAACGTATCCTTAAACTAAAACCCCAAACCCAAATCTAAGTAAATACGGATTTGTACTAATCCACGTCCTAGGGGCGACGGCATAACTTAGTCTCATTATACAATCCACGGGCAACCACAAACAAAACAAACACACACGACACGAAGTGAAATTCTGGAGAAGGAGAAAGTTGTTACCGCGATGCGGTAGCGTAATTAACTGCAGGGGCTTGCGCCTGCAGGGAAGAGCGTCCCCACAATCAAAAACCCCTCAAGTGAGGGGGAATCTGACGAAGTCTGCTACATCGGCCGCATCCGTCTAAACCTCCGATACACGGTGCCATAAATCAACTTGGCATCTTCGAAGAGGTGGATGAATAAAACCAAATAGCATCTGTCCCGAATCTCAGCACCAGGACTTCGCAGTCTTGTGCGCCGTCTTTCGGAGGGGAACAACTTGTCCATTCGTTCTTCAAACGAAGGACTCGGCATCTTGATTGCAGGATCTCTTTTTGGTTCAGGGTCAGCGTTTTCTGACAAGGCGTCCTCTTCTTCATCGAAGTCATATATGACGTAGCTACCATGGACTCGTTCCCGTTTCCCAGATTTCACGTATCCGAGCCCGAGCGTTTCCATTCTCCCGTTGGGCAACTTGCGCTGAGTTCCAGGGACATCCTAAATCCTATTGTAGAATCGAGCTTGTCGAATGGTCTGCTTGAAAGGTACCCCTTGGCGCTTCAAAAGCCTTCTCAAGCCTTTCGAGTAATATCTAGGCAAACGGAGGGGCTGGAGTCTGTCGAGCGTAGAATCAGCGCCATGCCAAATTTCTTTCTCCACTTTAGTTACTCCAGATCGGTAGAATAGGATTGCCTGTTCACCTTCTCGCCTGGGAGGGACGTAAAATGTCTGCAGTTCTTGTACATTATACGCTTTAAGTGCATCGAGCTCTTTGTAATGCTCCCGCGGGACCATGGTAATTTGCAAGCTCTGATTGTTGTCAGTGAAAGCTTGTATTAACGGCCGAGAGGAGAATACAGCATTAACCTTATCTTCCGAGTCGCTGCCGAAGATCAACATGGGGGCGGACGGTACCGGGTTATTGCATCGAGGCGGCCCTGAATAAACTATCTCTTCTTCTCCCTCGGTATCACTCCCGAAGACTGGAATAGTGGTGATAGCTTTGTTCTTCGGTTGGTGGCATCTTTCCGTGTCCTCAAAATCTGGCAAAAAGTATTTTGCATCTTCGTATTTTCGGACTTCGTTCACAGAGAAAGGGTTCAACTCCCCTGTCACAGTATACTCGAGACCATCCTTGAAGTACTTCATACATTGGTGTTGTGTAGAAGGGATGATGTTGTACTAGTGTAACCAAGGCCGGCCGAGCAAAGCATTGTAGCAAGTCTTGGCGTCAATGACGTGAAATTTAATATCCGTGACGAGTAGCCCGAAGCGTAGCGTCAGTATCACAGACCCAAGAGTCCGTGACGACTGGGAGTCAAAACTAGAGATGGTAATTTTATCGCGAGCGAGATGCTGAACGCTCGTGCAGATTTCCTTCAACACTCGCACGTTAAGAAGATTGACGGAAGACCCATTGTCGACCAAGATTTTGCCTATCTTTATATCGTGGCAGTATCCTGAGACATAGAGGGGATGGTTGTGCTCGCACGTCCCAAAGAGGAGGTCTTCATCGCCGAAGGTAATATCGGCTGTATGTACTTCTTCCAGCTCGTCTTTCATCTTTTCTTCGGCGAGAAAAGCTTGGAACTGTCCTGGCTCTTGTAGCGCCTTGATCAATGAATCTCTCGCCTCTTTGGATAACAGAAGGGCGTCGAGAATGCTGAGCTGCGAAGGTAGCTTGCTCAAGTGTGCTAGAACGTTATAGTCCACCTTGTTCTTCTTTGGCGGGTCTTTGGCTGTCAGCTCTTTAACGGCTTGGTCATCCAGGGCGATATCCTCAGAGACCTTTTCTTTTCCCTTATCTTTTCTATTTGTGGGTCCGAGATTCTTTTCTGGAAGCGTGTGGTTGCGTAGCTGAATATTTTCACAGGCCTTCGGTTCTTCCTCTTTCCCCAAGGGGGATTCTTTAAAGAGAGGGCCAATAGCCATTTCCTCGTCAGAGTCGCTCCCGAAGGTAAGAACCTGCGATCCCCCGGCGTTGACTGTGCGACAGTTGCCAGCAGTTCTTTTATGCTCCTCAGTCGTACTTCTCTGCTCTCGACGAGTTTTGCGTTTCATCCGTTTAAAATGTTGTCGGTGAGCGACATATCCCTGCCACCATCTTTTAAAAGCGTTGCACTCTTCGGTGGGGTGTGCCATCTTTCGATGATATAGGCAGTAGCTAGGATGCATTTCTGCTTCACCAAGAATATTTCCTTCGGAGGGTGGAAGCTTCATTCCCATTGATATGGCCTTAGCGAACCTTTTCCTCATCTTGAACCTGCTTTTATTTGTGGCAGATGTATTTTGATCTGGCAGGGGTATTTCAGCCCTTTCGTCCAGTCGCCGACCTTTGGCCTTTTCAAATATGGCCATCTCACGCCCCCGATCAGCTTTGCTTTTCAGATGAATTTCATCCAGGAAGGTGTCGATCATTTCGTCTGACGGCCATAGAAGTTCCGGCTCGGGACCTGTCCCCAGTCTCTTGGTGCGAGGAGCCTCTTCATTATCTATCAATGAATAAGAGATCACATGGCAACTGGCTACGTAATCCTCAGATTCGTCCGACGATTCTTCTCCATCATCTCCGTCTTCAAGAACGTGGCTGAGGAACTCTTGGAGCGTGATTGGGGTCTGCGCCTTCTGGTTATATTCTTCCAGCGCGTCAATCTGCTTTTGTAGGTCCGTGTGCTTGTCGCCAGGCTTCACGGGCTTTTTTGATCTCTTCTTCTTCTTCTTTGAAGATTTTGACGGCTGGGTGTGAATGCTTTGGCTATCACTACCGATTTTTAGAGTTGGGCGCAGCTTTAGCATTCCTTCGATGATCTGGGGTTCCAGTGGATTCTTCCACCTGATCGCCGGGCATGTCTGGAGATCACTCAGCATCCTTTTGGTTTTGGCCGAAAGAGCCACCTCCCACGGAGCTTCTTCAACAAAAGAGCACGTTGCCCCCGGTGTGTCCATCTTCTTAGGAGAGTGCAGTTGTAGTGGGCTTACTTTCCACTTTTCAGACAACGCAAACTTACCTTGTTGGTACTGATCCTCGATCCATCCCTTAAAGACGAAGCAATCTTCAATTGGATGGTTTACCGTTTGGTGGTAAGGACAATAATTGGGATTATTCACTTCACCGGGTTGCAGTGGTCGCTTTGGATTCGGCAAATTGATAAGCCTGTTGCGCATCGCCAGCTCGAAGAGTCTCCTTGTTTTGTCTCGTGGGAATGAGTAAGGACGCTTCATTTTCTCATTATAATAACGCCGCCTCTCTTCCAGTTGATCTGTTAATTTTAGAGCACTGGGCTGCTGTTGGGTGTTCGCAACGAATGTCGCCTTCCCTTTACCCTTTTCGTTCCGCGACTCCGGTTTCGGAGGGGACGGTCTATGACCTATCTGATCCATCTGAGCTAGCTTATCAATTAAAGCCTGGAACGTGGTCAGTTTGAAGAACATCATGAACTGTGAAATAGTTGCATGAGGGTCTAGGGTGCCCACGAACATGCCCACCGCTGGTGCTTCTTCGATGCGTTGTTTGCACTTTGACCACAGATTGCGTATTGAACCCAAGTTTCACCCGGCTTCACCCTTGCATTGATCAACGCCGTTATTGGGGTGCGTTCATTGGCACTTGCGAATCGCTGGGTGAACAACAACTCCATTTCTGCGAAAGTTTTGACGGAGTCGTTTGGAAGTTCGGAGTACCACTCAAACGCTGTTTCCGACAAGCTGCCGACGAATTGACGGAGCAAAAGCTTATCATCGCCCCCGGTGTTACCGCACAGAGCTCTAAACTGGGCGACGTGCTGGTGGGGATTGCCCGTCCCCTTGTATACATGGAATTTGGGGATCGTGTAGCCCGGCGGGTACTTTATCTGATCATACCAGCCTGGGTATGGTCGCCCAGTTTTCACGACTTGGCCAGCTGCCTCATTTGCCTGGTGAACTCTTATTTACTGAGCAATATAGTCATCCAGGGCAGCTTTAGAGATTGTTTCCTCTTTGGCTGTTGACAGAGCCGACAGAGGATTTGATGTTTCTCCTCTGTCATCTTCAATTATTACTGGAGGATCTTCGGCTGGGGGATCCGGCTGGATCATCATGCCCACCATATCTTGGAATAGAAGTGACATTCGCTTTATGTTAGTCGTTTGCTCTGCGGCTTCTTTGTCCTTCTTTTCGAGGACTCTGCGAAGGAAGTCAGCATCAGTTTCTTATTCGTGATGCTGTTCTGATGATGCCTCCGGGCTTTCTTTTGGCCCGGTGAGTGCGGCCACCGCAGTTAGCATCTCCTGAAGTTTCTGCTGCTGCTCTTGGGCTCTTATGATGGATCGAGTGAGTGGTCGGTGGCCCGTAGAAGCGCGACTATCCTCTTTTCCGGATGCCATGTAGACGGTATGCACCACCATGCCCCCAGACTTAGGGCGTTTGGGCTCAGTGCCTTTGACATTTGTCGCAGGCATGGGGATTTTCTCCGGCCATCTCCTCTTATGAGCGGTCGAAGTTGAGGGGGCCGTTGCAGTGGGCACCCAAGTAGCCGTCGCCTTCTGTGGCTTAACAGGACGGTTTTCTTCCTGTCGGACCTTCAGCTTCTTCTGCTGGCGGGGATAGTCTTGATCAACCACCGACTCTCGGACTTGTTGCCAGATTTTGTAAACTTTAGAAGACAGCCGTTGAGGGGACTGCTCCGGCTTTATTTCTATGACAGTCTCCACCGGTGGCGGAGATCTTTTCAGTACGGAAGTAGGAAAGTCCTGCGTACCTTGTTCAGCAGCTCAAAACCGTTCCCAGTTGGAACAGCAGCATTAACTTCCACCGTTGGAGCTGGTGGAGTTAGCCCAGAGAGGGAGTTGCCCCCGGCCTTCCTTACTCGGCGCCAGTGGCGACGTCGAGCATGTCGAGCCATTGGTGTTGGTTTGGTGATGGCGATGGCTTTGTCTTGCCCCCTATCCAGGTGAAGGGTTGTTACTGGCGTCAGCCTCTTGAAGACTCATGTCATTGAGAAGCGGTATCCAACCGGTCAAAAACAGACTTCTGAGCAGGGACAGAAACCGTAGTGGAAACCGGAACAGCCAGTCTTGTAAAAACTGACCCTTTGGTGGGGGAAGCCGCCTTGACGACTTCAGGGGCAGGGATGGCTATCCTCTTCGGAACAACCTTCTCCGGTATTGCAGGCTTCATCATGGGCCCACATGGACTTTGGCCCAATCTGGCGAAGACTGAGGCGCTGGAGCTGGACGACCCGTTGAGAGGGGCCGCGGTAGTAGCAAGCCGATCAAAGACCAACTTCTTGGGAGCTTCTGGTGTTGGTATAGGGGTGCTGAAGCTCATCGGCGGAATCATGGTCCCGAAAAACAATCCGGTGGTGGCCTGAGTGACCTGGTCCACCGGCATCGTGAACAAATAGGCTGCTTGAGGCCCGTAAGATATGCCTGCAGACGAGGCGGAGCACGAGTTGCAGCTGCAGTTGGAGCACTTTACGCAAGTAGATGCCATTGCTGTTTCGCTTTCTGCACCAAGCAAACACCAAATCTTAGTAACTCGAACCCAAGGGCAACCATATTAAACCGCGATTCGTTCGTGAACACGACATGCGAAGTGTGGAGTGGAAAGAGGAAAAGGTCTCACCGGGCGTGCCAGAACTTGTTCCCCTCCGAAAGACGGCCCAATACGGACGTCTCGTCTGAGATTCGGGGCAGATGCTAATTGGTGCTATCTATCCACCTCTCCAAAGATGCCAAGTTGATTTATGGCACCGTGTATCGAAGGTTTAAACGGATGCGACCGATGTAGCAGACTTCGTCAAATTCCCCCTCGTTTGATGGGGGGTTTATTGTAGGGACGCTCTTCCCTGCAGGCGCAAGCCCCTGCAATTAATTACGCTACCGCATCGCGGTAACAACTTTCTCCTTCTCCATATGGTCACTTCGTGTCGTGGGTGTTTGTTTTGTGTTTGGTTGCCCGTGGATTGTATACGGAGACTAAGTTATGTTGTCGCCCGTAGGGCGTGGACTAGTCAAAATCCGTATCTTTCTTAGATTTGGGTTTGGGGGTTGGGTTTAAGGATACGTTAGCCTCATTTGGGACTAAGATCAACTTAAACGTTTGTTAATGATACGTTAGTCTAATTTTAGACTAAGATCGACTTAACGGGATCGTTTAGATCCGACAAGAGAGCAATTGGGCTCTATTGTTTAGTTTAATGACATTGCGGTCGATTACCAGTTTAAGGACATAGTGGTCCAATGTTAGTTTAAAGACGTCGCGGTCGAGGCTAAGGACATCGTATTCCATGTATTTAAGGACTCCACAGTCCGTTGCTAGTTTTAAGACATTACGGTCGAGGTTAAGGACATCATAATCCATGGGCTTAAGGACCCCACAGTCCGACGTTAGTTTTAAGACATCATGGTCGAGGTTAAGGACATCATAGTCCAATGTTAGTTTTAAGACATCACGGTCGAGGTTAAGGACATCATAGTCCATGAGTTTAAAGACCCCACAGTTCGACGTTAGCTTAAAGACATCACGGTCGAGCTTAAGGACATCACAGTCCAATGTTAGTTTTAAGACATATGTTCCCCTCCGAATGGCAGCACAAGACAGACAGTCTTGCCTGAGATTCGGGGCAGATGCTATTTGGTTTTATCCGTCCACCTCTCCGAAGATGCCAAATTAATTTATGGCACCGTGTATCGGAGGTTTAGACGGATGCGGCCGATGTAGCAGACTTCGTCAGATTCCTCTTCTCTTGAAGGGTTTTTGATTGTGGGGACGCTCTTCCCTGCAGTTAATTACACTACCGCATCGCGGTAACAACTTTCTCCTTCTCTAAAATTTCATTTCATGTCGTGTGTGTTTGCTTTGTTTGTGGTTGCCCGTGGATTGTATACGGAGACTAAGTTATGCCGTCGCCCGTAGGACGTGGATTAGTCCAAATCCGTATTTACTTAGATTTGGGTTTGGGGTTTTAGTTTAAGGATACGTTAGCCATATTTGAGGCTAAGATCAACTTAAACGTTCATTAAGGATACGTTAGTCTGATTTGAGACTAAGATCAACTTAACGGAAAGAGCATTTAGGGGCTCTATTGTTCCAGTTTAAGGACGTAGTGGTCCATTGCATGTATGGCCGTCGGGACCCATCACCTCTCTAACGACGTTGAAGGATTACAACGACAAGTGTCAGAGGAGTTCAGGGATGTACCCTTGAACCAAAGTTGATTGGGGGTCTTATAGTCCAATTTGGGACTAAAGTTTGTTTGAATGTTTAAGGATAGGTTAGCCATATTTGAGGCTAAGATCAACTTAAACGGGATCGTTTAGATCCGACAAAAGAGCATTTCGGGGGCTCTATTGTTCCAGTTTAGGGACGTAGTGGTCCATTGCATGTATGGCCGTCGGGACCCATCACCTCTCTGACGATGTTGAAGGATTACAACGACAAGTGTCAGAGGAGTTCAGAGATGTACTCTTGAACCAAAGTTGATTGGGGGTCTTATAGTCCAATTTGGGACTAAAGTCTATTTGAATGTTTAAGGATACGTTAGCCATATTTGAGGCTAAGATCAACTTAAACGGGATCGTTTAGATCCGACAAAAGAGCATTTCGGGGGCTCTATTGTTCCAGTTTAGGGACGTAGTGGTTCATTGCCAGTTTAGGGACATGGTGGTCCATTGCCAGTTTAGGGACATGGTGGTCCATGTTATTTGTGGCCGTCGGGACCCGTCACCTCTCTGATGTCGTTGAAGGATTACAACGACAGGTGTCAGAGGAGTTCGGAGATGTACCCTTGAACCGGATGTAAATTGATTTAAGAGAGCAGCCGTGCTCAGTCAATTTAATTTGAGGACTTACGGCCATGATTGGGCTAAGTCCAGTTGAGAATATTCAACGTTTTTCTTGATCTTTGGCCTATTAGGCCTGTGCTAGGGCTTTGCCCATGTTTAATAATGCACTGCATTTTATTTTGGCCTGCTAGGCCTTTCTGATTTGGGCTTTGTCCCTTTATAAATGGTGCAGAGCATCTGTTTGGGCTCTGCCCTTCTTTAAAATAATGCATAGCATTTAATTTGGCCTGTCCATTTTTAATTGGGCTTGGCCCTTCTGTAAATAATGCGGTGCATTAATTATTTGACAGTGGCTTATCAGGCGCTTTGCGCCAATTATTGAGCGCAAGCGCATGTAGAGGTGACATGTGTCACGCTCTGGTGGGCGCAGGCGCAACAGCGCAGTGCGCTGCGCTGTTGCGCCGCCGACACGTGACGCTCTCTGGTGGTTTGCGCCAACCCAGGAGCGCAATAGTGCAATTTTTGTAAGTGCAAGGCACTGTTTCAATAACTTGATCCAATTTTGGATTCAAGAAAAGAATCTTTAAGATCCCAGAACCAATGGTTTATAAAAAAGTGCAAGGCACTGTTATTATTTTTTTTAATTTTTATTGAAGATCATTGATCTTGTTTTTTAGATCAATGATCTATTCAGAAGAACTTCTTCTCTTTTATAAAGGTCTTTACCTTTTTTTTGAGTTCTTCAAAATCCTTCAGAGTTCTCTCTTTGTTGTTTTTCTGAAGTTCTTGATGTCGGTGTTGATGATGATGTTGATGATTTTTGAATTGGGGTCTAGGGACCTTTGTATAGTGCCCATTAATTTGTTAAATTTGTTAAAGAGATCCTTCTCTGAGTGATTTGGGGAATTTTCCCCACCGTTGGATCTTTGATCCAAGGGCTTCTGTTTTACAGAAGACAATCTTCTTGTTTTAACAAGAACAGAAAGATTTTACTGGAATTTTAATTCTGTTTGGCGCAAACGCCCCAGCGCTTGACACGTGTCGCGCAGCGCACAGCGCAGTGCAACTGCGCTGACACGTGTCGCGCGGCGCAGTGCTTGCGCAACTAAACCGTTGCTTCCTTTAATTTTGTTTTAAATAGAGCCTTGCTCTGATTGGGCGCGCTGCCTTGGGCGTTGCGCTCCCTGCGCTAGCGTGCCTGATTTTGACACGTGGCGCTCTGCGCGCAGCGCAGAGGATCTGAAGCGTTGCTTCATTTATTAAAATTTAAATTTTCAGAGTAGAGCTTTGCTCTGATTGGAGGGAATCAGAAGCGTTGCTTCATTTCCCGCCTTGGAATTTGAACAGAGCTTTGCTCTAATTGGGGTAAACAAATGCCCCCCCCCCCACCGTTGCGCTTACGTAGCCCTCTAAACGTGAGCGCAGCGGTGGCAGAATTCCAACCGTCGCGGCAACTCTTGGAAGTTGAAAGGGCATTTGATGCCTATAAATTGGACCTTTGGTCCTTTAGATGATTTTCATCTCTTCATAGGAATTTTATTCAGAGCCCTGCTCTTTTGTTTAAGCACTTTTAAAAGTTCGAACTTTAGGTAAAAATTAATTTGGATTAAATTAAATCAATTTTAAGAGCCTTTCTCTCAATAGATCCCTGATCTAAAGAAGACCCATTTAGAGTTCCACTTAGCAGAGTTTTGCTCTAAAGGGGTCTAAAGAGAACTAAGGAGAACCCTATTAGGGTTCCATTAATAGAGCTTTGCTCTCTAAAAGATTTCCCTTGTATTTTCTCATTTTGTTAATGGAGTTTTGCTCCTTCCAAATCATACAAAAGAACTCTTAGGAGTTTTTCATTGATCTTGGAATTTAAAGATAGCATTTTATTCCTCGGTGCATTATATTGCTTTGCTTAATCAGTCTTTCTGATAATTTTGTTGATTCTCTTTCACAGAAACAATGGACGCCCACATGTACGATCTTGACGAGATCATCTCTTACGGGGACATCCGCCGACTTGGCCGTTCTCAAAATCGAGAGTTCACAAACGCGGAGTGAGCTAAAATCATGAGCCGCTTCGACGCATATAACGGTCAACTGCTTCCTTAGCGTTCCTCCCTCCTGAAGCTTATCGTGGGAGCCATCTGGGAAGCGCTTCCCCTATTCTGTTCTGGTGTGTCGCTTAGAGCGTTGGATGCAGCCGAGGATAAGGTGCACTCGGTGTACCTGATGAACTTAATCTCGAAGAGACGGCGAGACAATCTTGTCGATCTCCTGCACCAGGCCTTCCAACAGTCCGCCATACTCGCTGCTTATTGGAGGGAGGAGGACATCCGTGGGGACCCCGACGCTTGTGCTCGCGAAAGAAAGCACACTAGGATGGTTCGCCAGGCTTAGAAAATCTTAGATAAGGTTACTTTCGAGTTCCTTAATCCATATCCTGGGTCCGAGGTTATACAGTTATAAACATTTCAATAATGTTGTTATTTATTTCTTTATGATTGTAAAAGCCCTTTGAAATATGAATGGAAAATTTTTATTTTAGCTTGTCTTATTTCTCATTCTAAGTCTTTTGCACACACATGAATGGACGTGTCTCGAACGCTTGATCAAATGCAAATCGAATGTCCTTTCTGTTGCTTCCCTCTTTCTTTTATTATCAGTATACTGCTTTAGTAAACATGGTTGATAGGTGATAGAGCGAGCATCATGTATTGGCTTCTTCAAAAGGCAGCGATGGCTTAGGCCGCAGGTTCAAATCTGCTGCCTAAGACTTTTCAACTCTATGAGCCGTGAGGGTCTCATAGAGACTTTTCTCCCTACGGATCGAGAGGATCTCGTAGGTGGATTTTCTCCTTAGGAATCGTGAGGATTCCTAAGTGCGTTTTCTCTTATAAGTCGTAAGGATCCTATAAGAGAATTTTCCCTCTTACGAGTCGAGAGAACCCATAAGCGGTTGTTTCCCTCCTTGTCGAGATTCGAGTTTAGAGAGTGAGACCCGTGAATAGTATGCAAGAGACCGTTTTGGGCCAACTTGCAGGGTCCCAGTGCTTAGGAACAAGTTTTTTAATCCTTACTGCCTAAGGCGTTATCTTACGAGTCGAGCCGCATCGAGAAGTTCTTGCAAAGACATCAATTTCTTCACAAGTCGAAACGAATCGAACATTTCTCGCAAGAATATCCTAACGTCACAGTTAACCTCTGCTCTTTACGACAGAAGTCCGTTAGGGTCTGTGGTACTTAGGGTTTTGGCCGTCGTACCGTCGCATCAGCTGATATATTTCTCGATAGGCAATTGTGCTGTTCGAGTAGCCCTGCGACTGCCGTGTCTCTGATCCCTTCGGGGGCTGGACAAGTCGTCTTCAAGCAATCTTCCTAGGCAGTTTGACCGTCGGAAGAGCAAGCGTTAGGAATTTGCCATGCCACTTTTTACTTGAGGTTGGGCTCATTTTGGAGAGCCCCGATGAGTCATAACCACTCCGCGCTGGTGTGGGATGATCTCCGATAGTCTTTCAGGTTTTATGTGAGTTGCCGTCAAGACCCTGAAGCTAGGAATTTGGCCTTTGCTTCGTTTGCTGGCATCGCGTCTGCTGTATCGAGACGAATGTCATGGTTGTCTCGAAGATGTTGGTGAACCGTCGAGGTTTGGAACTAGGGATTTTTCCGTGGCTCCGTTAGTTTGATTGTCGCGTTTGAACCCTGCTGGAGGAAGAACGCTGGGGTGATATCTCGTCTACTGTATCGAGACGAACGTCAAGGTTATCTCTAGGTTGCTTGTGAACCGTCGAGGTTTGGAACTAGGGATTTTGCCGTGGCTCCGTTTGTTTGATTGTCGTGTCTGAACCTGCTGGAGGCAGAACGCTGGGGTGACATCTTGTCTGCTGTATTGAGATGAATGTCGAGGTGGAGCTGGGATTTTTTTGTGGCTCCGTTTGTTTGATTGTCGCGTCTGATCTCTGCTGGAGGAAGAATGCTGGGTTGACATCTCGTCTGCTGTATCAAGACGAATGTCGAGGTGGAGCTGGGATTTTTCCGTGGCTCCGTTTGTTTGATTGTCGCGTCTGAACCCTGCTGGAGGCAGAACGCTGGGGTGACATCTCGTCTGCTGTATCGAGACGAATATCGAGGTAGAGCTAGGATTTTACCGTGGCTCCGTTTGTTTGATTCTCACGTCTGATCCCTGCTGGAGGAAGAACGTCGTTGTTGACATTGCGTCTGCTGTAACGAGAAGAATGCTGAGGTGGAGCTGGGATTTTGCCGTCACTCCGCTTTGTTTCGACCATAAGGTCTTCTGTTGACGTTGCTTCTGCATCCTGATGGACCGCGAAGGAACGCCGTTGTTGACATCGCGTGCGCTGTAATGAGACGAATGCTGAGGTGGAGCTGTGGATTTTGCCGTCACTCTGCTTTGTTTTCGACCATGAGGTCTTTTGTTGACGTTGCATCTGCATCCTGATGGACTGCGAAGGAACGCCGTTGTTGACATTGCGTCTGTTGTAACGAGACGAATGCTGAGGTGGAGCTGGGATTTTGCCGTCACTCCGCTTTGTTTTGACCATGAGGTCTTCTGTTGACGTTGCATCTGCATCCTGATGGACCGCGAAGGAACGCCGTTGTTGACATCGCGTCCGCTGTAACGAGATGAATGCTGAGGTGGAGCTGGGATTTTTCCGTCACTCCGCTTTGTTTTTGACCATGAGGTCTTTTGTTGACGTTGCATCTGCATCCTGATGGACTGCGAAGATACGCCGTTGTTGACATCTCGTCTGTTGTATCGAGACAAATGCTGAGGTGAAGCTGGGATTTTGCCGTCGCTCCGCTTTGTTTCAACCGTGAGGTCTTTTGTTGACATTGCATCTGCATCCTACTGGACTGCGGAGGAACGCCGTCGTTGACATCTCGTCTGCTGTATCGAGACAAATGCTGAGGTGGAGCTAGGATTTTGCCGTCACTCCGCTTTGTTTCGACCATGAGGTCCTCTGTTGACGTTGCATCTGCATCCTGCTGGACTGCAGAGGAACGCTGTCGTTGACGTCCCGTCTGCTGTATCGAGATGAATGCTGAGATAGTCTCTAGGTTGTCTGTGAACCGTCGAAATTTGGAACTAAGGACTATGTCATGGCTCCGTTTGATGGTGTAGCATATGTGTCCTGCTGGAATGAGGAGGCACACCGTTGTTGGTCTCCAGGCTGTAGATGTGGCCATTGAGATTTGGAACTAGGGACTCTGCCATAGCTCCGTTTCGTTGCGACTCTGAGGTCGGTTGTTGACGTCACGTCTGCATCTGGTTGAAGTGAGGAGAAATGCCGTTGGTGATCTCTAAGTTGTCGATATTGACGTCGAGACCCTGAAGCTAGGGATCTTCCTTTGCTTCGTTTGTTGACATTGTGTCTGCAATATTGCAACAAATGTCGATGTTGTCTCTAGGTTGTCTATGAACCGTCGAGATTTGGCTTCACTTTCTGGTGGAGCCTGTTGGGAAGGTATGGTTCCCTCTTTGTTTGTGCCTCTGGATTGTATACAGGGATCGATGTGATCTCACCTGTAGGGCAAAAAGTTTCATTCTTTCATCATTCATTTTTTTTATTCTTTCCGCGACGCTCTATCATTTCAGCTTTTTTTATCGTGAAAATCGCGATTGCCCAATCATTTCGGCTATTTTTCACAGTGCCCAATCATTTCGGCTATTTTTCTTTTTACTCGCTGCTTTTTATTGCGAGTTGCCCAATCATTTCGGCTGTTTTTTTAATTTTACTCTCTGCTTTTTATTGCGAGTTGTCCAATCATTTCGGCTGTTTTCGTATGCATTTTTAGCTCGCTGAATTTTATCGCGAGTGTAGGACTTGGAATCTGGTGCTAATCTCGGCATCAGCATCACTACAACTGGAATATTGCCAGGAGCGAATCATCATTTGCCATGAAAGGACTTGGAATTTGATACCGGTTTAGGCACCAGCATCGCTACAACTGGGATATTACCAGGAGCGAATCATCATTTGCCACTGTCGATATTGAACAAAGGTGGCTTAGTACACAGGGTTAAGATCCTGTCGACTAAGGCTTTTAACTTCATGAGCCGTAAGGGTCTCACAAAGGTATCTCTCCCTACAAGTCGTGAGGATCTCGTAGGTGTGTTTTCTCCTTAGGGATCGTGAGGATTCCTAAGTGTATGTTCCCCTGTAAGTCGTAAGGATCTTACAAAAGGGTTTTCTCCTTATCAGTCGAGAGGACCTATAAGGGTTGTTCACCATATGGACATATCCCTAGCCACGGGTGGGACTTGGTTAGGGAAATGTTTATTCGCGCCCATGGATTGTATACAAGGGTCAGTATTAGCCGCTTGTAGGGCAATATCGAAGGTTGTGGGGGGTTTCTTAAGCACAGGTTTAGGTCTCTGTAACTTAAGACTTTCAAATCTTATGAGCCGTGAGGGTCCCATAAGAGAGTTCTCCTTACGAGTCGTGAGGATCTCGCAAGTGTAATTTCTCCTTAGGAGTCGTGAGGATTCCTAAGTGTGTTGCTTCCCTGTGAGTCGTAAGGATCTCACACGGGTGGTTTCTCCTTACAAGGTCGAGAGGACCCTGCAAGTGTCTTTTAACGAGGTTGCGCCATTTTCGGGTTTTCACAAACACTCGCCAGTAGCCCTGCTGTTTTTACTCACGGAGCCCTTTCGGGTTTTCATCCGTGCCCATTTCGCTTATGGACATACCGTTTTTTTTATTCTTTTTATTTTTTCTTCTAATGAGGTCGTGTCCTTTCGGATTTCCACTAACACTCGCCGGTAGCCCTGCTGTTTTTACTCACGGAGCCCTTTCGAGTTTCCATCCGTGCCCATTTTGCTTATGGACATACCGTTTTTTTTATTCTTTTTTTTTATCTCGTCGGCCTGAGGATGCTGCGGTAGTAGTTTAAAGACATTTCGGTCGTTTGCAAGTTTTAGGACATTGCGGTCCATCGTTAGTTTAAGGACGTTTCGGTCCGCCATTAGTTTAAGGGCGTTTCGGTCCGTCGTCGCCGTATTTGAGGCGAATATCTAGCTTACTGACTTTTCGGTCTATGGGGCTTTCCCTATGAATGAGCATGATGCCCCCAGCGTATCCATCTTTCTCAGAGCATGCGGTTGTGGCGGGTTCACCCTCCAGTTTTCGGAGATGACGAACTTACCCTGTTGGTATTGGTCTTCAACCCAGTTTTTGAAGACGTAGCAGTCTTCGATCGGATGGCCCAATACTTGGTGGTAAGGGCAATAATTAGAACTGTTGACATTATCCAGTTGTAGTTGGTGTTTCGGCTCCGGCAGAGTGATAAGCCTGTTATGCACTGCCACTTCAAACGGCCTTTTCGTTTCATCCTGGGGAAATGAGTAAGGACGTTGTCACGCCCCGCTTCCCAGAGTACGCTAGATTGGGCACGTGACATAGCCAACCATGCTACCTGTGGGTAGGAAGTATCCATCCACAGTCACATTACGGCTGTAGAGATATCAAGAACAAGATAAAACTATCTAAAACATGTCCATAATCCAGAATAACAGGAGTCAATAATAAATAAATGCGGAAACAAATGATCCAATACAAATAACTGAAAAGTGTGTCCCATAATGCGGGCTCACATCAAGAAATAAATGCAGGAAATAAAACTAACTACTACTGAACTCACAGCTCAGCCTGCTGGCTGAAGTACTCCTGCTCGGACTGCGACAGCGGTACAGAATCTGGGCCATGCAAAACCCAGACGTCAGCGCGTCATGTCAACCAATAATATAATATGAACATGGTAATAAGCAATGCAGAAAATAAACATGAATAAAGCAATAATATGAAACAACAGTGCAGGGTAGTGTGTAGTGGGTAACTAAACTGTTCTATCAGGTTTCTATTCTAAAGTCTTTGAAATCAATTGATGACTCGTCGATGTAACTCAATAGTATCCCGTGCATGCCCGGGACCACGGTCAAGACCCTCGGGGCTGAATCCGAGACGTGCCGCTAGGCAGTAATAGGTAGCAGGATGGACGAGTGATGTCAGCATCATCACTCCCGGACTGGCCAAGCCCGTAAGATTGATAAGAACAGGTATCGAACTGTTGAGTTACAAGTCGGTTTCACCTTTGATTTCCCCATACCCCCAAGTTATGTATGTCAGGTCAGGTATTCAGTAATCAAGAACTAATGCCAACACAGGATCAGGTAAAAGCAGGTTTGTCTGGATAGACAACAGGAATGGTCCATGAGGACCCCAAGTCAGGTTTGTTGGCATTAGGCATGAGATCAGGTAACAAGTCAGGTCATGGTACAACAGGTTGAGTTGGTAGTAAAGGGTACCATGTCCGGTGCATCGGTATGTATATATGTCATGTGTATAAATAAACAAGCATGAGTTCTATCAGAACAATAAACTGGAACATGTAATATGATATGAAAATAGATATAATTTCAAGGATATGGATGCACAGTTATCGATTAGGGTTACATTTATAGTTCCAATATTAATTAGGATGCAATTTATTAAACATGGAGTGTTAATATCACATTATTATGTAGTAATGTGATCTATGGATGCAATTATATGTATCTTAAATGCGATGGATGCAAACGGGTATCCGAAAAGTTATAAAACTATAAAATGGTAATGTGGGATGTACAACTAAGCAATATGTGATATAAATATTAATATGGATAGCATATTCAAAGCGATTAATAACTATAAAAGTGGTATTGATTAACCAACACAAGAAGTTCCGTTCAGAAATTCAGCGTCACCCTAATTTGTAAAATAGCTTAAAAATAACAAACGTTCTCCAAAAGGGACGTGTCTTATACCAAAACGAAGATAATTCAATAAGGTTTTCAGTTTTATAAGTATAAGCATCTTAGGTTGTCCCTACAAAAAGTTATGAATATTCAAAGTTGAAAGTTTTCTGCTGGAATTTCCCTAGACAGCAGTTTGGAGACATTTTCATTTGCATTTTACGTTATTTAAACAATTTATTTTGCAAGTAAATATTTCATAAAGTTATAGTATTCTGAGTTAGCTTCGTAACGAACTAAAGAACGTATACTAATGATTTTTCTATGATTTATAATGAATTTTATAAGATAAGGTGTACAGTAAATTTCAGATTTGTTATATCCGATTTTTCAACGATGTTTCATGTGTAAACTATAAGATTTTCAAATGTATAACATTATAAAATGAAGATTATAAACTAATTAAAGATAAAAATAAGAAATATTATGACGATATATATTTTAATTGATAAAGATGCAGTATAATGTAATCTAGTATGTCACAAGATAAGTTTTCATGATCTAGATTTAATATGATATAAACGGATGGAAACGGAACATCGAAACGTTATAAAATTAAACATGGGGCACTAGATTTAAACTATAGGTATGGTATTTATTTAAATAGGTATAAAATAAATTATATAGCATGTAGCAAGATTAACTTGCCTCGATGGGTCGCGAATCGGGAAAACGGAACGTTAACCGTCGGCGGGGAAAACTCGCGACGGACGCACGGTTCACGGAATGAACCCAAACGACGAACAAAGGAACCACACGGGTCGGGGTACCTCGCTGGAACATCGAGAAGCGTCACCGACACGACGGAATTCCGGCAACAAAAGAACAGTTAAAAAAATGAGAAACGAGACATGAAGCAAGAAGAGAAAGAATGATAAAGAGAAGTACTACAGAATATATGAGGGGGAGAGAGAGAAAAAAGTGGAGAGAGAGAGAATAGGGGGAGAGAGAAAGTGGGGCCCACGGGGTTAAAGGGGAGGTTGCGATTGGCTGAGAGAATAAATTGAGAAGGATATAAAAGATTGTAAAAATATTATATGGTTAACTTAAAGATTTAAAAGATAGGTAATGAACAGTAAGATATCAGGTTAGTTAGAAAAATATATGCGATGGTTTTAATAATATTAAAATTTGGGATTTTGGCGCCAAATGAAACATTTCCAAATTGCGCCCGGATTGGGTCCAAAAATTCGAAATTCGAAATTCAAATAATAGGATTTTAAGCGGGTTTCAAATTTTAAAATGAAATGTTTTATGATTAAAAAGTATACTCCCAAAACGGACACACGCACGTGCACGTAGCCATCCAAACTCGTCCGTTTCACTGAACGGGACGAGAACACAATGCACGGACACTACCACGAGGCTAAGGGTGTCAAGTAGGCCAAGATGAATATTTTCAATTTTATTTTCGGTGCTAAAATTTGTTATATGCAGAATGACTTAGTCAGATAAAATTTTATAGTAAGACCCCAAACAAGCAAGATAAATGAAATGAGTAATATCTAATGCTCAACCAATAACAGAAAATAGTAGTATTGGGCTCGGGTGTTACATTATACCCAACTACAAAAGAATTTCGTCCTCGAAATTCCGAGAATACAAGATAGAAAAGTACAGGAAAAGGTGAGGAAACTTCTGTCGGATCTCATCTTCTCGCTCCCAAGTGGACTCTCCATGCGATCAATTACCCCAAAAAAACTAGCACAAGGGGGATAACCTTGTTCTTAAGAACCTTTTCCCTTCGATCCACGATTTCAATCGGTCGCTCCTCAAAAGTCAAGTCTTCTCGCACTGTTAGCTCCGAATGATCCAAAACGTGTGTTTCATCTCGAACATACCTTCGTAGTTGAGATACGTGAAACACGTCGTGCACATTTGCCAAGGACTGCGGTAACGCCAAACGATACGCTACCTCACCAACACGCTCCACGATCTCAAGGGTCCAACGAATCGAGGACTAAGCTTTCCACGACTTCCAAAACGAATCACCCCTCTAGTCGGTGATATCTTCAAGAATACCAAATCACCCACGGTGAACTCCAGAGGTCTTCTTGACGTATCTGCCCAACTCTTCTGTCGGTCCTGTGCTGCCTTCATATGATTTCTGATAGGGTTAACCTTCTCAACTGTCTGCACAACCAAATCTGGTCCCAATAATCTTCGTTCACCGACATCGTCCTAACAAACAGGTGAACGGCATTTACGACCATGCAAAGCTTCAAATGGAGCCATCTGAATAGTTTCCTGAAAAATGTTGTTGTAAGACAACTCCACCAAAAGTAGATGATCCTCCCAAGACCCCTTGAAGTCCAACTTGCATGTTCTCAACGTATTCTCAAGAGTTTGGATCGTTCTCTCCGACTGACCATCAGTTTGAGGATGATAAGATGTGCTAAACTTCAATCGAGTCCCCAAACTTTCCTATAAACTCCTCCAGAAGTGTGATAAGAACCGAGTGTCCCGATCGGACACGATGCTCACCGGTACTCCATGCAATCTTACGATCTCCTGCATGTACCGCTCTGCCAAAGTCTCTGTTGATTGACCAACCCGAAAAGGAATAAAGTGAGCTGCCTTGGTCAATCGGTCAACAATTACCTATACTGCATTGTTGCCCTTTGGACTCCACGGTAAAGCCGTCATGAAATCCATGGTTATATGTTCCCACTTCCACTGAGGAATCGGAAGTGGTTGCAATAAACCAGCAACCTTTTGATGTTCAGCCTTAACTTGCTGACACACCAAGCACTTTGCCACAACGCGAGCAATCTCCCGCTTCATGCCCTCCCACCAGAAATGCTGTCGAATATCTCGGTACATCTTTGTGCCTCCTGGATGTACAGAATAAGCTGAACTGTGTGCCTCCTTCATAAGCTCTTCACGAACATCACCCTTTGGCACACACAAATGGCTACCATACCTCAACGAACCATCTTCGTGGATCAATAAATATGTTCGTAGCCCGGCTTCAACCTGCTCTAGAAACTTTTGCAGTCTAGGATCCTGCGATTGAGCTGCTTTAATATTCTCGATCAATGACGAATGTACTTGCAGCTGCAACAACTCTCCCGTATAATGTGGTAGCACAACCTCCAAGTCAAATCTTCGAAAATCTGCGACGATCTCCTTCTGCGTAGTTAACACCTGAATTACTGGTAACCGACTAAGCGCATCCGGCCCAACATTAACCTTCCCCGGATGGTACTTAAGATCAAGATCGTAGTCAGCCATCAGCTCCAACCATCTACGCTGCCTCATGTTAAGCTCCTTCTGTGTGAACACATACTTCAAGCTCTTATGATCTGTAAAAACTTCGAATCTTTCGCCCAAAAGGTGGTGTCTCCAAATCTTCAAAGCGAAAATCACAGCCGCAAGCTCCAAGTCATGAGTTGGATAATTCTTCTCATGGGTCTTCAACTATCTCGATGCATATGCTACAACCTTCTCATGCTGCATCAAAACACATCCCAATCCTTTCCCAGATGCGTCGCTGTGAATCACCAATCCTCCGGAATTGTCTGGCACGGTCAGAAAAGGGGCGGTTATCAACTTCTGCTTCAACATCTCAAAAGCTAACGCACATTTATCCGTCCATACAAAAGGTACCTCCTTGCGCGTAAGCTTGGTCAACGGCTCTGCCAGACGAGCGAAGTTCTCCACAAATCTCCTGTAGTATTCGGCTAATCCAAGGAAACTTCTTATCTCAGCAACATTCTTTGGAATAGGCCAATCTTGAACTGCTGCAATCTTTTCTGGATCGACGGCAATGCCATCGCCGGACACAACATGCCCCAAAAACCTTACTTCCTCCAGCCAAAACTCGCACTTACTCATCTTCGCATACAATTTCTCCTATCTCAACGTCTGCAGTGAGATCTTCAAATGCTCAGCATGCTCTTCAAAACTCTTCGAGTAAACCAGAATATCGTCAATGAATACCACAATGAACTGATCCAAGAATGGTGAAAAGATTCGGTTCATCAAGTCCATGAATACTGCCGGCGCATTCGTTACTCCGAAGGGCATCACTTGATACTCGTAATGTCCATACCAAGTTCGAAACGCCGTCTTGCAAATATCCTCTGCTTTCACTCGGACCTGATGATATCCGGATCGCAAATCCAGTTTCGAGAATACCCTCGCGCCACTAAGCTGCTCAAAAAGTTCTCCAATACGAGGGATCGGGTACTTGTTCTTAATAGTTACCCGGTTTAATTCTCGATAATCGATGCACATCCTTCTCGTGCCATCCTTCTTCTTTACTAGAAGAACTGGAGCTCCCCAAGGCGAGTTGCTGCTTCGAATCCAACCCTTCTCAAGCAATTCAGTAACTTGTTTCTTAACTTCTTCCAATTCTACTGGCGCCATTGGATAATACGCTTCGGATACTGGCGCTGCCCCAGGAATAAGATCAATTGCGAACCCCACATCTCGCTTTGGCGGTAAACCCAATATATCTTCAAACACGTCCATAAAATCACGAACAACAGCCGGCTCTTCACTTTCATCACTTCCATTGATGCAAGAATATTATTTGTCGGCCTAGCCCTAAACTCGACTGGCCCGACAGAAAAACTCCCCTTCATCCCAGATAAACTCTGCTGCTCTCGACTGCCGCAAGTACTTGTGAGAAAGTGGTCAAACCCAGGGAGACAATCTGCCTCTGGATGTCCACATCCAGGCTGCGCATGAACCTCCGTGCCCTGTCTGCATCGTTGGCAACTAAAGGTCCAGCGAAACTACTGAGTCTCATCCATTCTGCTGCATGCACATCTACGGGTGCTCCCTTCTGCTTTAGTCCGATGAACTTCTCTTCCATTTCCTCCCGTGCAGTCCGCGGGAAGAACTTCTCCAGGAAACTCTTCGAAAAATCTGCCCACTTGATCGGCTTGGGCAAGCGGGTCTCCTCAACAAGCCACCATTCTCGGGCGTAATCCACTAACTGAATACGTACCACATCAACTCTTTCTCATCTGGAATCTGTGCCACAATAAGCAAATTCTCTATGTCAACTAGCCACTGCTCTGTTGGCAACGGCTCCTCCAATCCAGTAAATGTATACGGACCCAAACGTCTGAAATCTGCTACTGTCCCTACTCAGTGAACTGGTCTAGCTCCAACATTGTTCACAGACTGCTGAACGATCTGCAAACCTTCCCGAAACGAGTCCGCTTGCTGCTGGATCAGCTCGGTCTGTTTCTTTGATTCTCCAGCATTCCTCTTATCACTCCAAGCATGGCGGCTTCGTCCACACGCCTCTGGTATGTCTTCAATTTCTTACCGGCCATAATCCTGAACTCAAAATACCCAACATTAGAATGATGATAGATTCTGAATATAGATCAAGGCTAGAACTCCAAGACACTTAAATAGAGTACCGCATTGTAACTATGCCGCGGTATCATAGCCACAATTACATAACTCCATCCAAGTCGCCTAAGTCCTAGAGATAACAAGGAATCAGGTTTTCGAATCGATATGCAAAGGAAGTTTGCACATCGTAAAAGATATAATCAGGAAGAATGTGATTCAAGAATGGTAAAACGGTCAAGGTGGCAGGACATGTTTCCTAAACACGGGTATTCTGATTCTTGTATTGGGTACAATACCCAACTACAAAAGAATCAACCCGACTATCCTATGGCTCTGATACCAAAAGAACCATGTCACGCCCCGCTTCCCAGAGTACGCTAGATTGGGCACGTGACATAGCCAACCATGCTACCTGTGGGTAGGAAGTATCCATCCACAGTCACATTACGGCTGTAGAGATATCAAGAACAAGATAAAACTATCTAAAACATGTCCATAATCCAGAATAACAGGAGTCAATAATAAATAAATGCGGAAGCAAATGATCCAATACAAATAACTGAAAAGTGTGTCCCATAATGCTGGCTCACATCAGGAAATAAATGCAGGAAATAAAACTAACTACTACTGAACTCACAGCTCAGCCTGCTGGCTGAATTACTCCTGCTCGGACTGCAACAGCGGTACGGAATCTAGGCCATGCAAAACCCAGACGTCAGCGCGTCATGTCATCAAGTAATATAACATGAACAGTGTAGCAGGCAATGTAATATAAACATGAATACAGCAAGAATAACAATAATATGAATCATACCAGTACAGGGTAGCGTGCAGTGGGTAAACTAAACTGTTCTATCAGGTTTTCTATTCTAAAGTCTTTGAAATCAATTGATGACTCATCGATGTAACTCAATAGTATCCCGTGCATGCCCGGGACCACGGTCAAGACCCTCGGGGCTGAATCCGAGACGTGCCGCTAGGCAGTAATAGGTAGCAGGATGGACGAGTGATGTCAGCATCATCACTCCCGGACTGGCCAAGCCCGTAAGACTGATAAGAACAGGTATCGAACTGTTGAGTTACAAGTCGGTTTCACCTTTGATTTCCCCATACCCCCAAGTTATGTATGTCAGGTCAGGTATTCAGTAATCAAGAACTAATGCCAACACAGGATCAGGTAAAAGCAGGTTTGTCTGGATAGACAACAGGAATGGTCCATGAGGACCCCAAGTCAGGTTTGTTGGCATTAGGCATGAGATCAGGTAACAAGTCAGGTCATGGTACAACAGGTTGAGTTGGTAGTAAAGGGTACCATGTCCGGTGCATCGGTATGTATATATGTCATGTGTATAAATAAACAAGCATGAGTTCTATCAGAACAATAAACTGGAACATGTAATATGATATGAAAATAGATATAATTTCAAGGATATGGATGCACAGTTATCGATTAGGGTTACATTTATAGTTCCAATATTAATTAGGATGCAATTTATTAAACATGGAGTGTTAATATCACATTATTATGTAGTAATGTGATCTATGGATGTAATTATATGTATCTTAAATGCGATGGATGCAAACGGGTATCCGAAAAGTTATAAAACTATAAAATGGTAATGTGGGATGTACAACTAAGCAATATGTGATATAAATATTAATATGGATAGCATATTCAAAGCGATTAATAACTATAAAAGTGGTATTGATTAACCAACACAAGAAGTTCCGTTCAGAAATTCAGCGTCACCCTAATTTGTAAAATAGCTTAAAAATAACAAACGTTCTCCAAAAGGGACTTGTCTTATACCAAAACGAAGATAATTCAATAAGGTTTTCAGTTTTATAAGTATAAGCATCTTAGGTTGTCCCTACAAAAAGTTATGAATATTCAAAGTTGAAAGTTTTCTGCTGGAATTTCCCTAGACAGCAGTTTGGAGACATTTTCATTTGCATTTTACGTTATTTAAACAATTTATTTTGCAAGTAAATATTTCATAAAGTTATAGTATTCTGAGTTAGCTTCGTAACGAACTAAAGAACGTATACTAATGATTTTTCTATGATTTATAATGAATTTTATAAGATAAGGTGTACAGTAAATTTCAGATTTGTTATATCCGATTTTTCAACGATGTTTCATGTGTAAACTATAAGATTTTCAAATGTATAACATTATAAAATGAAGATTATAAACTAATTAAAGATAAAAATAAGAAATATTATGACGATATATATTTTAATTGATAAAGATGCAGTATAATGTAATCTAGTATGTCACAAGATAAGTTTTCATGATCTAGATTTAATATGATATAAACGGATGGAAACGGAACATCGAAACGTTATAAAATTAAACATGGGGCACTAGATTTAAACTATAGGTATGGTATTTATTTAAATAGGTATAAAATGAATTATATAGCATGTAGCAAGATTAACTTGCCTCGATGGGTCGCGAATCGGGAAAACGGAACGTTAACCGTCGGCGGGGAAAACTCGCGACGGACGCACGGTTCACGGAATGAACCCAAACGACGAACAAAGGAACCACACGGGTCGGGGTACCTCGCTGGAACATCGAGAAGCGTCACCGACACGACGGAATTCCAGCAACAAAAGAACAGTTAAAAAAATGAGAAACGAGACATTAAGCAAGAAGAGAAAGAAAGATAAAGAGAAGTACTACAGAATATATGAGGGGGAGAGAGAGAAAAAAGTGGAGAGAGAGAGAATAGGGGGAGAGAGAAAGTGGGGCCCACGGGGTTAAAGGGGAGGTTGCGATTGGCTGAGAGAATAAATTGTGAAGGATATAAAAGATTGTAAAAATATTATATGGTTAACTTAAAGATTTAAAAGATAGGTAATGAACAGTAAGATATCAGGTTAGTTAGAAAAATATATGCGATGGTTTTAATAATATTAAAATTTGGGATTTTGGCGCCAAATGAAACATTTCCAAATTGCGCCCGGATTGGGTCCAAAAATTCGAAATTCGAAATTCAAATAATAGGATTTTAAGCGGGTTTCAAATTTTAAAATGAAATATTTTATGATTAAAAAGCATACTCCCAAAACGGACACACGCACGTGCACGTAGCCATACAAACTCGTCCGTTTCACTGAACGGGACGAGAACACAATGCACGGACACTACCACGAGGCTAAGGGTGTCAAGTAGGCCAAGATGAATATTTTCAATTTTATTTTCGGTGCTAAAATTTGTTATATGCAGAATGACTTAGTCAGATAAAATTTTATAGTAAGACCCCAAACAAGCAAGATAAATGAAATGAGTAATATCTAATGCTCAACCAATAACAGAAAATAGTAGTATTGGGCTCGGGTGTTACATTATACCCAACTACAAAAGAATTTCGTCCTCGAAATTCCGAGAATACAAGATAGAAAAGTACAGGAAAAGGTGAGGAAACTTCTGTCGGATCTCATCTTCTCGCTCCCAAGTGGACTCTCCATGCGATCAATTACCCCAAAAAAACTAGCACAAGGGGGATAACCTTGTTCTTAAGAACCTTTTCCCTTCGATCCACGATTTCAATCGGTCGCTCCTCAAAAGTCAAGTCTTCTCGCACTGTTAGCTCCGAATGATCCAAAACGTGTGTTTCATCTCGAACATACCTTCGTAGTTGAGATACGTGAAACACGTCGTGCACATTTGCCAAGGACTGCGGTAACGCCAAACGATACGCTACCTCACCAACACGCTCCACGATCTCAAGGGTCCAACGAATCGAGGACTAAGCTTTCCACGACTTCCAAAACGAATCACCCCTCTAGTCGGTGATATCTTCAAGAATACCAAATCACCCACGGTGAACTCCAGAGGTCTTCTTGACGTATCTGCCCAACTCTTCTGTCGGTCCTGTGCTGCCTTCATATGATTTCTGATAGGGTTAACCTTCTCAACTGTCTGCACAACCAAATCTGGTCCCAATAATCTTCGTTCACCGACATCGTCCTAACAAACAGGTGAACGGCATTTACGACCATGCAAAGCTTCAAATGGAGCCATCTGAATAGTTTCCTGAAAAATGTTGTTGTAAGACAACTCCACCAAAAGTAGATGATCCTCCCAAGACCCCTTGAAGTCCAACTTGCATGTTCTCAACGTATCCTCAAGAGTTTGGATCGTTCTCTCCGACTGACCATCAGTTTGAGGATGATAAGATGTGCTAAACTTCAATCGAGTCCCCAAACTTTCCTATAAACTCCTCCAGAAGTGTGATAAGAACCGAGTGTCCCGATCGGACACGATGCTCACCGGTACTCCATGCAATCTTACGATCTCCTGCATGTACCGCTCTGCCAAAGTCTCTGTTGATTGACCAACCCGAAAAGGAATAAAGTGAGCTGCCTTGGTCAATCGGTCAACAATTACCTATACTGCATTGTTGCCCTTTGGACTCCACGGTAAAGCCGTCATGAAATCCATGGTTATATGTTCCCACTTCCACTGAGGAATCGGAAGTGGTTGCAATAAACCAGCAACCTTTTGATGTTCAGCCTTAACTTGCTGACACACCAAGCACTTTGCCACAACGCGAGCAATCTCCCGCTTCATGCCCTCCCACCAGAAATGCTGTCGAATATCTCGGTACATCTTTGTGCCTCCTGGATGTACAGAATAAGCTGAACTGTGTGCCTCCTTCATAAGCTCTTCACGAACATCACCCTTTGGCACACACAAATGGCTACCATACCTCAACGAACCATCTTCGTGGATCAATAAATATGTTCGTAGCCCGGCTTCAACCTGCTCTAGAAACTTTTGCAGTCTAGGATCCTGCGATTGAGCTGCTTTAATATTCTCGATCAATGACGAATGTACTTGCAGCTGCAACAACTCTCCCGTATAATGTGGTAGCACAACCTCCAAGTCAAATCTTCGAAAATCTGCGACGATCTCCTTCTGCGTAGTTAACACCTGAATTACTGGTAACCGACTAAGCGCATCCGGCCCAACATTAACCTTCCCCGGATGGTACTTAAGATCAAGATCGTAGTCAGCCATCAGCTCCAACCATCTACGCTGCCTCATGTTAAGCTCCTTCTGTGTGAACACATACTTCAAGCTCTTATGATCTGTAAAAACTTCGACTCTTTCGCCCAAAAGGTGGTGTCTCCAAATCTTCAAAGCGAAAATCACAGCCGCAAGCTCCAAGTCATGAGTTGGATAATTCTTCTCATGGGTCTTCAACTATCTCGATGCATATGCTACAACCTTCCCATGCTGCATCAAAACACATCCCAATCCTTTCCCAGATGCGTCGCTGTGAATCACCAATCCTCCGGAATTGTCTGGCACGGTCAGAAAAGGGGCGGTTATCAACTTCTGCTTCAACATCTCAAAAGCTAACGCACATTTATCCGTCCATACAAAAGGTACCTCCTTGCGCGTAAGCTTGGTCAACGGCTCTGCCAGACGAGCGAAGTTCTCCACAAATCTCCTGTAGTATTCGGCTAATCCAAGGAAACTTCTTATCTCAGCAACATTCTTTGGAATAGGCCAATCTTGAACTGCTGCAATCTTTTCTGGATCGACGGCAATGCCATCGCCGGACACAACATGCCCCAAAAACCTTACTTCCTCCAGCCAAAACTCGCACTTACTCATCTTCGCATACAATTTCTCCTATCTCAACGTCTGCAGTGAGATCTTCAAATGCTCAGCATGCTCTTCAAAACTCTTCGAGTAAACCAGAATATCGTCAATGAATACCACAATGAACTGATCCAAGAATGGTGAAAAGATTCGGTTCATCAAGTCCATGAATACTGCCGGCGCATTCGTTACTCCGAAGGGCATCACTTGATACTCGTAATGTCCATACCAAGTTCGAAACGCCGTCTTGCAAATATCCTCTGCTTTCACTCGGACCTGATGATATCCGGATCGCAAATCCAGTTTCGAGAATACCCTCGCGCCACTAAGCTGCTCAAAAAGTTCTCCAATACGAGGGATCGGGTACTTGTTCTTAATAGTTACCCGGTTTAATTCTCGATAATCGATGCACATCCTTCTCGTGCCATCCTTCTTCTTTACTAGAAGAACTGGAGCTCCCTAAGGCGAGTTGCTGCTTCGAATCCAACCCTTCTCAAGCAATTCAGTAACTTGTTTCTTAACTTCTTCCAATTCTACTGGCGCCATTGGATAATACGCTTCGGATACTGGCGCTGCCCCAGGAATAAGATCAATTGCGAACCCCACATCTCGCTTTGGCGGTAAACCCAATATATCTTCAAACACGTCCATAAAATCACGAACAACAGCCGGCTCTTCACTTTCATCACTTCCATTGATGCAAGAATATTATTTGTCGGCCTAACCCTAAACTCGACTGGCCCGACAGAAAAACTCCCCTTCATCCCAGATAAACTCTGCTGCTCTCGACTGCCGCAAGTACTTGTGAGAAAGTGGTCAAACCCAGGGAGACAATCTGCCTCTGGATGTCCACGTCCAGGCTGCGCATGAACCTCCGTGCCCTATCTGCATCGTTGGCAACTAAAGGTCCAGCGAAACTACTGAGTCTCATCCATTCTGCTGCATGCACATCTACGGGTGCTCCCTTCTGCTTTAGTCCGATGAACTTCTCTTCCATTTCCTCCCGTGCAGTCCGCGGGAAGAACTTCTCCAGGAAACTCTTCGAAAAATCTGCCCACTTGATCGGCTTGGGCAAGCGGGTCTCCTCAACAAGCCACCATTCTCGGGCGTAATCCACTAACTGAATACGTACCACATCAACTCTTTCTCATCTGGAATCTGTGCCACAATAAGCAAATTCTCTATGTCAACTAGCCACTGCTCTGTTGGCAACGGCTCCTCCAATCCAGTAAATGTATACGGACCCAAACGTCTGAAATCTGCTACTGTCCCTACTCAGTGAACTGGTCTAGCTCCAACATTGTTCACAGACTGCTGAACGATCTGCAAACCTTCCCGAAACGAGTCCGCTTGCTGCTGGATCAGCTCGGTCTGTTTCTTTGATTCTCCAGCATTCCTCTTATCACTCCAAGCATGGCGGCTTCGTCCACACGCCTCTGGTATGTCTTCAATTTCTTACCGGCCATAATCCTGAACTCAAAATACCCAACATTAGAATGATGATAGATTCTGAATATAGATCAAGGCTAGAACTCCAAGACACTTAAATAGAGTACCGCATTGTAACTATGCCGCGGTATCATAGCCACAATTACATAACTCCATCCAAGTCGCCTAAGTCCTAGAGATAACAAGGAATCAGGTTTTCGAATCGATATGCAAAGGAAGTTTGCACATCGTAAAAGATATAATCAGGAAGAATGTGATTCAAGAATGGTAAAACGGTCAAGGTGGCAGGACATGTTTCCTAAACACGGGTATTCTGATTCTTGTATTGGGTACAATACCCAACTACAAAAGAATCAACCCGACTATCCTATGGCTCTGATACCAAAAGAACCATGTCACGCCCCGCTTCCCAGAGTACGCTCGATTGGGCACGTGACATAGCCAACCATGCTACCTGTGGGTAGGAAGTATCCATCCACAGTCACATTACGGCTGTAGAGATATCAAGAACAAGATAAAACTATCTAAAACATGTCCATAATCCAGAATAACAGGAGTCAATAATAAATAAATGCGGAAGCAAATGATCCAATACAAATAACTGAAAAGTGTGTCCCATAATGCTGGCTCACATCAGGAAATAAATGCAGGAAATAAAACTAACTACTACTGAACTCACAGCTCAGCCTGCTGGCTGAATTACTCCTGCTCGGACTGCAACAGCGGTACGGAATCTAGGCCATGCAAAACCCAGACGTCAGCGCGTCATGTCATCAAGTAATATAACATGAACAGTGTAGCAGGCAATGTAATATAAACATGAATACAGCAAGAATAACAATAATATGAATCATACCAGTACAGGGTAGCGTGCAGTGGGTAAACTAAACTGTTCTATCAGGTTTTCTATTCTAAAGTCTTTGAAATCAATTGATGACTCATCGATGTAACTCAATAGTATCCCGTGCATGCCCGGGACCACGGTCAAGACCCTCGGGGCTGAATCCGAGACGTGCCGCTAGGCAGTAATAGGTAGCAGGATGGACGAGTGATGTCAGCATCATCACTCCCGGACTGGCCAAGCCCGTAAGACTGATCAGAACAGGTATCGAACTGTTGAGTTACAAGTCGGTTTCACCTTTGATTTCCCCATACCCCCAAGTTATGTATGTCAGGTCAGGTATTCAGTAATCAAGAACTAATGCCAACACAGGATCAGGTAAAAGCAGGTTTGTCTGGATAGACAACAGGAATGGTCCATGAGGACCCCAAGTCAGGTTTGTTGGCATTAGGCATGAGATCAGGTAACAAGTCAGGTCATGGTACAACAGGTTGAGTTGGTAGTAAAGGGTACCATGTCCGGTGCATCGGTATGTATATATGTCATGTGTATAAATAAACAAGCATGAGTTCTATCAGAACAATAAACTGGAACATGTAATATGATATGAAAATAGATATAATTTCAAGGATATGGATGCACAGTTATCGATTAGGGTTACATTTATAGTTCCAATATTAATTAGGATGCAATTTATTAAACATGGAGTGTTAATATCACATTATTATGTAGTAATGTGATCTATGGATGCAATTATATGTATCTTAAATGCGATGGATGCAAACGGGTATCCGAAAAGTTATAAAACTATAAAATGGTAATGTGGGATGTACAACTAAGCAATATGTGATATAAATATTAATATGGATAGCATATTCAAAGCGATTAATAACTATAAAAGTGGTATTGATTAACCAACACAAGAAGTTCCGTTCAGAAATTCAGCGTCACCCTAATTTGTAAAATAGCTTAAAAATAACAAACGTTCTCCAAAAGGGACTTGTCTTATACCAAAACGAAGATAATTCAATAAGGTTTTCAGTTTTATAAGTAGAAGCATCTCAGGTTGTCCCTACAAAAAGTTATGAATATTCAAAGTTGAAAGTTTTCTGCTGGAATTTCCCTAGACAGCAGTTTGGAGACATTTTCATTTGCATTTTACGTTATTTAAACAATTTATTTTGCAAGTAAATATTTCATAAAGTTATATTATTCTGAGTTAGCTTCGTAACGAACTAAAGAACGTATACTAATGATTTTTCTATGATTTATAATGAATTTTATAAGATAAGGTGTACAGTAAATTTCAGATTTGTTATATCCGATTTTTCAACGATGTTTCATGTGTAAACTATAAGATTTTCAAATGTATAACATTATAAAATGAAGATTATAAACTAATTAAAGATAAAAATAAGAAATATTATGACGATATATATTTTAATTGATAAAGATGCAGTATAATGTAATCTAGTATGTCACAAGATAAGTTTTCATGATCTAGATTTAATATGATATAAACGGATGGAAACGGAACATCGAAACGTTATAAAATTAAACATGGGGCACTAGATTTAAACTATAGGTATGGTATTTATTTAAATAGGTATAAAATGAATTATATAGCATGTAGCAAGATTAACTTGCCTCGATGGGTCGCGAATCGGGAAAACGGAACGTTAACCGTCGGCGGGGAAAACTCGCGACGGACGCACGGTTCACGGAATGAACCCAAACGACGAACAAAGGAACCACACGGGTCGGGGTACCTCGCTGGAACATCGAGAAGCGTCACCGGCACGACGGAATTCCGGCAACAAAAGAACAGTTAAAAAAATGAGAAACGAGACATGAAGCAAGAAGAGAAAGAATGATAAAGAGAAGTACTACAGAATATATGAGGGAGAGAGAGAGAAAAAAGTGGAGAGAGAGAATAGGGGGAGAGAGAAAGTGGGGCCCACGGGGTTAAAGGGGAGGTTGCGATTGGCTGAGAGAATAAATTGAGAAGGATATAAAAGATTGTAAAAATATTATATGGTTAACTTAAAGATTTAAAAGATAGGTAATGAACAGTAAGATATCAGGTTAGTTAGAAAAATATATGCGATGGTTTTAATAATATTAAAATTTGGGATTTTGGCGCCAAATGAAACATTTCCAAATTGCGCCCGGATTGGGTCCAAAAATTCGAAATTCAAATAATAGGATTTTAAGCGGGTTCCAAATTTTAAAATGAAATGTTTTATGATTAAAAAGCATACTTCCAAAACGGACACACGCACGTGCACGTAGCCATCCAAACTCGTCCGTTTCACTGAACGGGACGAGAACACAATGCACGGACACTACCACGATGCTAAGGGTGTCAAGTAGGCCAAGATGAATATTTTCAATTTTATTTTCGGTGCTAAAATTTGTTATATGCAGAATAACTTAGTCAGATAAAATTTTATAGTAAGACCCCAAACAAGCAAGATAAATGAAATGAGTAATATCTAATGCTCAACCAATAACAGAAAATAGTAGTATTGTGCTCGAGTGTTACAAACGTCTTAACCTCTCCTCGAGGGATATGCATGGACGCATATTGTTTTGATGAACAACCGGTCTAGGGCCACTCGACTGTTGTTGAGTGTTGGCGACGAGGGTCATTTTCCCCTTTCCTTTATCATTTTTGTTCGATCCTTTGTTTACGGGACCGAGATTTTTTCCGAGTAGCGTGCAATTGCACAGCTGAACGTTCTCGCAACTCCTCAATTCCTTCATTTTTGAAATAGATTCCTTAAGGAGAGGGTTGAGGGCAACTTCTTCATCAGAGTCGCTTCCAAAGGTGATAATTTGCGATCCCTTGGAGTCAGCTATATGACAGTCGGCGGCGGCTTTTTTTGCGCTCATCTATCGCATTTTTCCGATGTCTACGAGCTTCACACTTTGTCCTGTTGAAGTGTTGCTTTTAAGCGACATATCCTTACCACCAACACTTAAAAGAGTCGCAGTCTTCGGTAGGATGTATGATCTTTTGATGATATAAGCAGAAGTTAGGATGCATCTCTACTCCATCAAGAGTATTTTCTTCAGAGGGTGGTAGCTTCATTCCCACTGATAGGGCTTTGGCGAACCTTTTCCTCGTCCTGAATTTGTTTTTATCTGCAGCGAATGACTTTTGATTTGACGGAAGTGCCTCGACTCTTTGGTCTAGTAGTCGGTGTTTTGCTCCTTCCAGTATGGCCATCTTACGCTCTTGATTGGCTTTAACTTTCAGACGAATCTCATTCAAGAAGGCATCGATCAACTCGTCTGACAACCGCAGAATTTATGGTTCAGGGTCCGCCCTCGGTTTCTCGGCGCAAGGAGCCTCCTCATGATCCGCCAATGAGTGAGAGATCACATGACAAGTCGTTACGTAGTCTTCGGATTCATCTGATGAGTCTTCTCCATCGTTTTCATCCTCGACAAAAGAACAGGTTGCCCCCGGCGCGTCCGTCTTCTTTGGAGTGTGCGTCTGTGGTGGGTTTATATTCCGGTTTTCAAACAGCGCGAATTTGCCTTGTAGGTAGTGATCCTCGATCCATCCCTTAAAGACGGAACAATCCTCGATCGGGTAACTTACCGTTTGGTGGTAAGGGTAATAATTGGGATTATTTGGATTGCCTGGCTGCGATAGACGTTTTGGACTCGGCAGATTGATGAGTCTGTTGTGCACTGCCAGCTCAAACAGTGTTCTTGTTTTATTCTGAGGAAATGAATAAGGACGTCCTAGTCTCTCCTCGAGGGATGGGCATGGACGCACGTTGTTTTGGCGAATGACCGGCTTTGAGTTGCTCGGCTGTTGTTGAGCATTGACGACGACGATCGCTTTCCCTTTTCCTTTCTCCTTTCTAGAGTCCGGTTTTAGAGGAGACGGTCCATGGCCCATCTGGTCCATTTGGTCTAATTTGTCGATCAAGGCCTGGAAGGTGGTCGGCCTGAAGAACATCATGAATTGCGAGATGGTCGCTTGCGGATCGAGGGTGCCCACGAACATGCCTACCGCAGGTGCCTCTTCTATGCGTTGTTCGCATTTTGACCATAGGTTTCGCCATCGTGTTGCGTATTGGACCCATGTTTCGCCGGGCCTTATCCTGGAATTTATCAGTGCTGTTATCGGGGTGAATTCACTAGCACTCGCGAATCTTTGTATAAATAATAGTTCCATCTCCGCAAATGTTTTAACAGAGTCGTTAGGTAGCTTTGAATACCATTCAAAGGCTGTTTCCGCTAAGCTGCCGACGAATTGGCGTAGCAACAATTTGTCATCGCCTCCAGTATTGCCGCATAAGGCCCTGAATTGAGCGACATGCTGATGCGGATTCCCTGTCCCTTTGTACACATGGAATTTAGGGATCGTATATCCCGGCGGGTAACTGATTTGGTCATACCGGCTTGGATAGGGGCGTCCGGTTCTAACAATTTGCCCAGCCGCTTCATTCGCCTGATGAGCTCGTATTTGCTGAGCTATATAGTCGTCTAGTGCGGCCTTGGAAATGGTTTCTTCCTTGGCTGCTGCAAGAGCCGGAGGAGGATTAGATGTCTCATCTCTATCGTCTTCAACAATGATTGGAGGGTCATCAGCTGGAGGATCCGGCTGTAACATCATCCCTACCATATCTTGGAAGAGGAGCGCTATTTGTTTTATGTTAGCCGCTTGCTCTACGGCTTCATTGTCCTTCTTTTCGAGAACTCTGCGTAAGAAGTCAGCGTCAATTTCTTGTTCGTGCTGCTGTTCTGATGATGCCTCCGAGCTTTCTTTTGGCCCGGTAAGTGCAGCCATTGCAGTCATCATTTCCTGAAGCTTCTGTTGCTGCTCCTGGGCTTTTGTCACGGATCGAGTGAGCGGTCGGTGACCCGTCGAAGCACGGCTTTCCTCCTTTTCGGAAGCCATATAAACGGTATGCACCACCATGCCTCCAGACTTGGGGCGTTTAGGTTCAGTGGTCTTGCGATTCGTCGCAGACTCAGGGATTTTCTCCGGCCTTCTTTTCTTGTGAGCGGTCGAAGTTGAGGGGGCCCTTGCAGTGGGCACCCAAGTAGCTATTACCTTTTGTGTCTTGATAGGACGGTCCTCTTCCCGCTGAACTTTCACCCTTTTCTGTCGGAGGGGATAATCTTGATCAATTACCGAGTCTTGGACTTGACGCCAGACCTTGTAGATTTTAGAGGACAGCCGTTGAGGGGGTTGTTCCGGCTTCACCTTTGTAGCGCTTTCCGTAGGTGGAGGAGATCTTTTCAGCACAGCGGTCTGAGAGTTCTTGCGGATCTTCCTAAGTGGTTCAAAGCTGTTCCCAGTTGGAACAGCAGCATCAATTTCCGTCGTTGGAGTCGGCGGAGTCAGTTCAGGAGGAGAGTTGCCCCCAGCCTTCCTTACTCGGCGCCAGTGGCATATCCCTAGTAGGAGGAGTGTTGTCTCCTGAGGGTTTTCAGCGGATTACACCCACAAAATCCTATAATAAAAGAGAGATGGTGAAAGTTATATAAAGATAAGAACTATAAAAGAAAGAACTTGAAAATAAGAGTTTTCAACTATACCAGCTTTTCAGTTGCTATGAGCCCTATCTTAATAGTCATGAAAAAATGTTAGAAATCACATTATCCCTCAATAAAACATCGCCTTTAGTTTTCATTCCTACCTTTCTTCCAAACCTTGATCATATACCCCTACGTGTGTGAACTGGACATCCCTACACTCAGAGAATTCAATTCAAGCAATCATACTCTTGTCCATCTACCTTAGAACTTTTAATAGATATTTAGATGGAATTTGCTCACACATTTTTCATGCGACCGTTAATACTTCTTGAGGTATTAACCGACCGATTACTCATGTGCTTGCTAATTAGGTGTTTTTCCTCGTCTTGCAACACCTAAGGCTTAGCAGTGGCTCCCAAACCAGTTGGTCTAAGGCACTAGGTGATAAAGCACCCTCGCTATATTTTTTTATTGCTGCCTCGGTGATAACAAAACCAGTGTTCATTTTTCTTTTCACCATTTTATCTTTTATTCTCCACTTTTATTTTCTTCATACTTTGGCTTTTAGACAAGAGCATTTCAAGGTATCCTCTACTATCCCGAGTTTCAAGATGTGTGTAAGTGCGTATAGTAGGGTATCAACGTTCAAATGTTTGGCTTCCAGAATAGAAACTATTTTTCAGGCATATTTTAATCCTCAGATTAGTAATTTCCTTCATCTTACTAACCCTTGGGACAACAGCTCATAACTACTTATTACTAGTTTCATTTAAGAAAACATCTAACTTTCTTGTTTTTCTTAAACTATTCCTATCTTTTAAATATAAATTTTCACTTTCTACTCTTTTATTATCACAATTTTTTTTGTGTGCTTATATATAGTATAATGCAAAGTAGGGCGTAAATAAGCACAGCAGCGCTGAAAAACGACTTCTTGGAAGCTTCTTGCGATGGTACAGGAACGCTGAAGCTCCTTGGAGGGAGCATGGTCCCGAAGAATAGCCCAGTAGTGGCTTGAGTTACCTGCTCCACTAGCATAGTGAAAAGGGAAGCCGCTTGGGGCCCGTAGGTTACTCCTCCAGATGGGACAGAGCGAGAGTTGATGTTGCAGTTAGTGCAGTTTAAAGCCATTGATTTCTTGAAGAGCTTGAATATTCTGCCCCCTGCGTCGACCTTGGTCTTTGGCATGTGCCAGTTGTTTGAGGACCGATTCCGTCGGCAAGGCTGCTGATTAGGGAGCCTGCCTGTGGACGATAGATATCCTCTGGGCTTCCTCCATCGGCGTTGAGGCACCGAGGGTGGGAGGTGGGAGCATCGACCCAAAAAGAAGCCCGTTGATTTCTTGAAGAGCCGGATTGCAGAGATTTGAGGCTGCAAGTGACCCATACTTGACTCCGCCGGATATGACAGAGCCTGAGTTGCTAGGGTGGGAGCAAATGACATTCTTCATAGAGACGAAATGTCGGTTTCAATATCCACTCCCCTAAGGGCAACCAAAAACATACACACCGCGATTATTTGATCGCGGGAAAAACACGACACACGAAGTGTGGAGTGGAAAGAGGAAAAGGTCCCACCGGGCGTGCCAGAATCTATTCCCCTCTGAATGGTGGCACAAGACAGGCAGTCTTGCCTGAGATTCAGGGCAGATGCTATTTGGCTTTATCCGTCCACCTCTCCGAAGATGCCAAATTGATTTATGGCACCGTGTATCGGAGGTTTAGATGGATGCGGCCGATGTAGCAGACTTCGTCAGATTCCCCCTCTCTTGAGGGGTTTTTGATTGTGAGGACGCTCTTCCCTGCAGGCGCAAGCCCCTGCAGTTAATTACGCTACCGCATCGCGGTAATAACTTTCTCCTTCTCCAAAATTTCACTTCATGTCGTGTGTGTTTGTTTTGTTTGTGGTTTCCCGTGGATTGTATACGGAGACTAATTTATGCCGTCGCCCGTAGGACGTGGATTAGTCCAAATCTGTATTTACTTAGATTTGGGTTTGGGGTTTTAGTTTAAGGATACGTTAGCCGTATTTGAGGCTAAGATCAACTTAAACGTTCGTTAAGGATACGTTAGTCTGATTTGAGACTAAGATCAACTTAACGGAAAAAGCATTTAAGGGCTCTATTGTTCCAGTTTAAGGACGTAGTGGTCCATTGCATGTATGGCCGTCGGGACCCATCACCTCTCTGACGACGTTGAAGGATTACAACGACAGGTGTCAGAGGAGTTCAGAGATGTACCCTTGAACCAAAGTTGATTGGGGGTCTTATAGTCCAATTTAGGACTAAAGTCTGTTTGAATGTTTAAGGATACGTTAGCCATATTTGAGGCTAAGATCAACTTAAACGGGATCGTTTAGATCCGACAAAAGAGCATTTCGGGGGCTCTATTGTTCCAGTTTAAGGACGTAGTGGTCCATTGCATGTATGGCCGTCAGGACCCATCACCTCTCTGACGACGTTGAAGGATTACAACGACAGGTGTCAGAGGAGTTCAGTGATGTACCCTTGAACCAAAGTTGATTGGGGGTCTTATAGTCCAATATGGGACTAAAGTCTGTTTGAATGTTTAAGGATACGTTAGCCATATTTGAGGCTAAGATCAACTTAAACGGGATCGTTTAGATCCGACAAAAGAGCATTTCGGGGGCTCTATTGTTCCAGTTTAGGGACGTAGTGGTCCATTGCCAGTTTAGGGACATGGTGGTCCATTGCCAGTTTAGGTACATGGTGGTCCATGTTATTTTTGGCCGTCGGGACCCGTCACCTCTCTGACGTCGTTGAAGGATTACAACGATAGGTGTCAGAAGAGTTCGGAGATGTACCCTTGAACCGGATGTAAATTGATTTAAGAGAGCAGCCGTGCTCATTCAATTTAATTTGAGGACTTACGGCCATGATTGGGCTAAGTCCAGTTGAGAATATTCAACGTTTTCTTGATCTTTGGCCTATTAGGCCTGTGCTAGGGCTTTGCCCATGTTTAATAATGCACTGCATTTTATTTTGGCCTGCTAGGCCTTTCTGATTTGGGCTCCGTCCCTTTATAAATGGTGAAGAGCATCTGTTTGGGCTTTGCCCTTCTTTAAAATAATGCATAGCATTTAATTTGGCCCGTTAGGACTTTTTTAATTGGGCTTGGCCCTTCTGTAAATAATGCAGTCCATTAATTATTTGACAGTGGTTTGTCAGGCGCTTTGCGCCAATTATTGAGCGCAAGCGCATGTAGAGGTGACACGTGTCACGCTCTGGTGGGCGCAAGCGCAACAGCGCAGTGCGTTGCGCTGTTGCGCCGCTGACACGTGGCGCTCTCTGGTGGCTTGCGCCAACCCAGAAGCGCAACAGTACAGTTTTTGCAAGTGCAAGGCACTGTTTCAATAACTTGATCCAATTTTGGATTCAAGAAAAAAATCTTTAAGATCCCAGAACCAATGGTTCATAAAAAAGTGCAAGGCACTGTTATTATTATTTTTTTTATTGAAGATCATTGATCTTGTTTTTTAGATCAATGATCTATTCAGAAGAACTTCTTCTCTTTTATAAAGGATTTTACCTTTTTTTTGAGTTCTTCAAAATCCTTCAGAGTTCTCTCTTTGTTGTTTTTCTGAAGTTCTTGATGTCGATGTTGATGATGATGTTGATGATTTTTGAGTTGGGGTCTAGGGGCCATTATATAGTGCCCATTAATTTGTTAAATTTGTTAAAGAGATCCTTCTCTGAGTGATTTGGGGAATTTTCCCCACCGTTGGATCTTTGATCCAAGGGCTTCTGTTTTACAGAAGACGATCTTCTTGTTTTAACAAGAACAGAAAGATCTTACTGGAATTTTAATTTTGTTCGGCGCAAATGCCCCAGCGCTTGACACGTGTCGTGAAGCGCACAGTGCAGCGCAGCTGCGCTTGCGCAACTGCCCTGACACGTGTCGTGCAGCGCAGTGCTTGCGCAACTGAAGCGTTGCTTCCTTTAATTTTTTTTTAAATAGAGCCTTGCTCTGATTTGGCGCACTGCCTTGGGCGTTGCGCTCCCTGCGCTAGCGTGCCTGATTTTGACACGTTGCGCTCTACGCGCAGCGCAGAGGATCTGAAGCGTTGCTTCATTTATTAAAATTTAAATTTTCAGAGTAGAGCTTTGCTCTGATTGGAGGGAATCAGAAGCATTGCTTCATTTCCCGCCTTGGAATTTGAACAGAGCTTTGCTCTGATTGGGGTAAACAACATCACGGTCGAGGTTAAGGACATCATAGTCTATGAGTTTAAGGACCCCACAGTCCAATGTTAGTTTAAAGACATCACGGTCGAGGTTAAGGACATCATAGTCCATGAGTTTAAGGACCACACAGTCCAATGTTAGTTTAAAGACGTCACGGTCGAGGTTAAGGACATCATAGTCCATGAGTTTAAGGACCCCACAGTCCATAGAAATATATGGTTATCGGGACCCGTCACCTCTCTGAAGACGTTGAGGGATTACAACGACAAATATCAGATTAGCGAAGAGATGTACCTTCAAACCAAAGTAGATTAAATGATCTATAGCCTAGTTTGAAACTAAGACCAATTAATTAAATTATGAGCACATTGGCTCAGTCAAGTCTGAATTGAGGGGTTATGGCCAACTTGGGCTAAGTCCAATTAAGTTTGAAGAATTGGTCCTTTGTTGAACCATTAACCCTTGTCTGGGTTCGAGCCCACATTATTTAGCAATTCTAAACATTTTCATCTCAATTTTGAGATTCATTTGGAGGAGGGGCTTTTACTTCTGGAAAAGTAGCCAATTTGGCTAAAAGCAGTGTTAAGCACTAAAGAAAAACAGTGTTAAACACTGGAAATAAAATTGTCAGATTAAGAAGAGGGAGGGGTCACATGGAAGCATGTGACACCATCAAAAGGTGGGGCCAGATCCCCTTATTTTGTTCTCAGGATATTCAGATAAGTGTTAAACACTTTTGGTCTTCAGGCCATCACGTGTGGGCACGTGATGGGCTTCCAGTCATTGATTATTAAAGCGTTTTATTAGGGGTCATGTGGGGACACGTGAGGACGCCCAAGAATGACTCTGCCTTTGGATTTGTTCTCTTTTGTTTTGAGGGTCACGTGGGAACACGTGAGGCATTGCCTCCGAGCTTTTTTCCTTCTTATTTTGGGGATCTTTTCAGGGGCTACGTGGGGCCACGTGACCTTAGTCCTTTGCATGCATGGAGATCCTTCAAGTCTCTTTATTTTTAAGAATTGAATTCTTTTATACGGTTAAACCCTAATTATGATTTTGGAGGAATTAAATTCCTATTATGAAATAATTAAATTCTTATATAGGGTGAAACCCTAATATCATTTAGGAGGAATCTGAGAGAATTAAATTCTCAATTAGGGTTGTTCCCCTCCGAAAGACGACGCGACTGGCTTCTTGCCTGAAATTCGGGGCAGATGCTAATTGGTGTTATCCGTCCATCTCTCCGAAGATGCCAAGTTGATTTATGGCACCATGTTTCGAAGGTTTGAACGGATGCGTCCGATGTAGCAGACTTCGTCAGATTCCCCCTCGCTTGAAGGGTTTTTGATTGTGGGGACGCTCTTCCCTGCAGGCGCAAGCCCCTGCAGTTAATTACGCTACCGCATTGCGGTAACAACTTTCTCCTTCTCCATATGGTCACTTCGTGTCGTGTGTGTTTGTTTTGTGTTTTGTTGCCCGTGGATTGTATACGGAGACTGAGTTATGTCGTCGTCCGTAGGGCGTGGACTAGTCCAAATCCGTATTATCTTAGATTTGGGTTTGGGGGTTTGGGTTTAAGGATACGTTAGCCTCATTTGAGACTAAGATCGACTAAAACGTTTGTTAAGGATACGTTAGTCTAGATTTTAGGCTAAGATCAACTTAACGGGATCGTTTAGATCCAACAAGAGAGCAATAAAAGGGGGCTCTGTTGTTTAGTTTAGTGACGTTACGGTCGGTAGGTAGTTTAAGGACATTGTGGTCCATGGGTAATTTAAGGACATTGTGGTCCATGGGTAGTTTAAGGACATTGCGGTCTATCGTTAGTTTTAAGACATTGCGGTCAAGGTAAGGACGTCATAGTCCATGGGTTTAAGGACCCCACAGTCCGTTGTTAGTTTTAATACATCTCGGTCAAGGTTAAGGACCTCATAGTCCATGGGTTTAGGGACCCCATAGTCCGTTGATAGTTTTAAGACATCTCGGTCAAGGTTAAGGACCTCATAGTCCATGGGTTTAGGGACCTCACAGTCCGTTGTTAGTTTTAAGACATCTCGGTCAAGGTTAAGGACGTCATAATCCATGGGTTTAAGGACCCCACAGTCCGGCGTTAGTTTTAAGACATCCCGGTCAAGGTTAAGGACGTTATAGTCCATGGGTTTAGGGACCCCATAGTCCGCGTCAATGTGTGGTCATCGGGACCCATCACCTCTTTGAAGACGTTGAGGAATTACAACGCCAAGTATCAAAGGAGTGAAGAGATGTACCCTTGAACCGGGGTGGATTAAATAGTCTTTGGCCCAATTTGGGATCAAGACCAATTAATTATATTATGAGCCCATTAGCCCAGTTAAATCTGAATTGAGGACTTATGGCCATCTTGGGCTAAGTCCAATCATGTTTGGAATATTGGCTTCCTGTTGGTCCATTGAAGGAGAGGCTTTGCCTCTGGCCATTTAGCTAATTGGGCTAACGTTAATTCAGCAGTGTTGAACACTGGGATCAAGTTAGTGTTTTAACACTAAAAGACAATCGGTGTTAAACACCAGCAACAGGGGGTTCAAATTAGTGTTAAACACTAGAGCAAATCAGGGTCAAACACTAGCAACAGAGGTTTCAAATTAGTGTTAAACACTAAGAATAATCAGTGTTAGACACTGGTGACAGAGATTTTAATTTAGTGTTGAACACTAAGGGAGTTAGTCTTAAGCTCCGTTAACAGGGGTTTAATTTCGTATTAAACACTAAGAAATTCAGTGTTAAACCACTGCAAATAAAGTTCTTTGATTAGTGTTGAACACTAAGGCCAAACAGTGTTTTAACACTGGATTCAGAGGTTCCAATTTAGTGTTAAACACTGAGGCAAGAGAGGTCACGTGGTAGCACGTGAGGGCGCCCTCCCTTCATTTGTTCTGCTGAGAATATTGCATCTTTTAGAGCATCACGTGCCATCACGTGACGGGCATTTAAATTCTTGTATGTTAAATCTTCTGCCAAAGGTCACGTGGGTCACGTGAGGCACTGCCTCAAAGGCCCTTCTCTGTGGATCTTTTCGGGGGTTACATGGTGGCACGTGACCCTGCCTCTTTGTATGTTTTTTAGAAGATCTGTTAATCCCTTTTTTAAGAATTAAATTCTTCATAGGGTTGAACCCTAACGATAAATTTAAGAGGAATTAAATTCCTATTCCCTTCTGAAGATTTATATTCTGGGATAGAGTTGAACTCTGAATTTTCTGTAGGAATTAAATTCCTCATATATATGAAGAACTGAATTCTATCATAGGGTTAAACCCTAATAAGAGCTTTAAAGGAATTAAATTCCCACTCTCTTTTAGAGAGGTATGAGATTCTGTCATAGGGTGAAACCCTAATTTCTACTTTTTTTCTTTTTTTTTAAAGGAATTAAATTCCTCTTATTTTTCTAGGGTTGAACCCTGATTCTGTTCATTCTGAAGGAATTAAATTCCCATAACATAGGGTTAAACCCTAATTTTATTTTAAAGGAATTAAATTCCTATAGCTCTGTGAGAATTAAATTCTCAAGCTTCCATTCCCTCTCTATGCTTTGGATCTGCATGGCGGGATCTCAACCCAATGAGAATTAAATTCTCAATTCAAGGGGAGATGTGCACTTTACAGATCCTCCACCAAAGAGAGAACTATGTTCTTCTGTTTTATATCAGAGTTAAACTCTGTTGAGAATTAAATTCTCTTTTCTTTCAAAAAGCCTTCCCTTTCTTACCTGGGGTTTTCTTTTGCAGAAGATCCAAATTCCTCCAAAGTATCAAGGCTCTCTCTCTCTTTTTTTCTCTATCTGTATGTCTCTTGGCTCCTATTTATAGGAGAAGCAGCAGAATCAATTAGTTTTTGATGAATCTTTCATTGAGAGATTTGATTTGTATTCATCATTCGTTTGGACCTTTGGATTATTAGGTGAATTTTATTCACCATTGGATTTTAAATCCAGAGATTTTCCTTTGTTATTTCGGTTAGATTTTAAGGGGAAATCTTTCCAAATTCAAGATTTTTCCATAGATAGGTGTTATTTAATCACCTTTAAATTTTTAATTCAATCGGTTCCAAATAATCATTTTCCTTTGGAAAGATTTGAGTGATCTCTTCCCAGAATTTGATTCTGTTAAAAGATAGGCTTTGAAAGCCGGTCACGTGTGGCCACGTGACCCTTGGTCACGTGTGGGCACGTGACCCCCTTGGAATGAGCCCTCTTCTTCTTTTTGCGCTCTGCCTTCGCGTGCCACTACGTGACCCCTGGTCACGTGTGAGCACGTGACCCTTGTCTAGAGCCTTTTTCTTGATTTAACCGGAGAATGAGTCCGCTGCTTTAAATGTCACGTGCCAACACGTGACCCCTGGTCACGTGTGAGCACGTGACCTCTTCTGAAGCCTTTTCCTTGATTTGATCAGGGAACTGATGTGCCTTTGAAGCCTCTTTTAAATGTCACGTGCCAACACGTGACCCTGGTCACGTAGGAGCACGTGACCCTTTCTGAAGCCCTTTTCTTTGATGTAGTCGGGAAACTGAATCTTCCTTGCCGATGCTTTTAGATGTCGCGTGCCAACACGTGACTGCGGGTCATGTGTGAGCACGTGACCCTTTTCTGAAGCCTCTTCCGTAGGCTATCCTGATTTTAAATCAGGAAACAAATGCCCCCACAGCGTTGTTCTCACATGCCTGCACGTGAGTGCAACGCTGTCACATTTTGTGACCGTTGGATTCCTCTAGGGATTTGGGGAGATGAAACGTTTCTATCACCTCCTATAAATATTGGGGTCATTTCAGAGACGCCTCCACTTTGTTCATCTTCTTCCTTGCAAACTTTCTCTGAGAATTTAATTCTCTTCTTCCAGAGCTTAGTTCTCTGCCTTGAAACAATTTTCAGAGTTTAACTCTGTTCGAAAAGAACTCTTTTCCTCAGGTAATGTCCTTGAACAAACGATGAACTTTCACATTCCTCTGGATTTTAAATCTAAAACAGGGGTTTTTCCCTTAAGTTTTTTCCACTGGAGTATGGAATAGAACTTTCAACGGTAGATCCTTTTAGGGTTCATATGATCTTTAGGGAGATAATGGTGACGGTTAAAATCTATGGAATTTAATTCTATCCAAAAGAGTTTCTGGGAATTTAATTCCCTTTTTTCTTAATAAGGAATTTAATTCCTATGAAGAACTCAATTTCTTCACATGGAGGCTTCTTAGGGTTTCCTTGCCCTAGGTTGTCCTTCTGCAATTAATGGAACAGAGGCTTCGCAATAATTCTCATGACCTTTATTTCAGGTATCATGGATGCCCATATGTATGGCCTTGACGAAATCATTTCCTATGGGAATATTCGTGCACTGGGCCGCAGTCAGAACCAGGAGTTCACCAATGCTCAGTGCGCTGAGATCATGGGCCGCTTCGACGAGTACAACCATCGGCTACTCCCTCGTCACTCTTCTCTTCTGAGGCTGATCGTGCTGGCGATTTGGGAGGCACTCCCTCTCTTCTGCACCGGTGTGCCGCTCAGGGCATTAGACGTTGCCGAGGATAAGATACATTCGGTGTATCTGATGAGTCTAATCTCGAAAAGAAGGCGCGACAACCTCATTGATCTCTTGCACCAGGCATTTCAGCAGTCGGCCATACTTGCCGCCTATCGGAGGGTGGAAGACATTCGCGAGGACCCCGACGCTTGTGATCGTGAGAGAAAACATACTCGGGCGGTTTGAAATGCTTGGAGGATCTTGGACAAAGTCAAGCTTGAGTTTCTCAATCCGTGCCCCGCGTCTGAGGTCTTGCCATTGGAATCGTTTTCTTTTCATTTTGTATGGACTTCTTAAAGCATGAATGATAAGCTTTATCGCGCCTTTCTATGCTCGCATGCCTTATGGGATTTTATCATTTTGCTATTGTTGTTGTTGATGCTTTTAATATGCATGGTGCTATTCCACTTTTTAGTGCACGTAAAGTTTGGGGCTCACATGTTCTGCACGTGGGGTCCTTTGATGGGACTGTTCAAAATTTTTCCATACCATATTTTTAGCGCACGATATCAGATGCAGAAAAGGAGCCTTGGAAATAGTTCCATCTCCTTGATTTTCGATGCCTTTCCTCTTTTTCGGGCCTTGGAAATAGCTTCATCATGCAAGATTTTCCGCGCTCGAAACTTAATGCGCCTCTTTATATCTGAGGCCATAGCCTTCTTTTCCCATCACAGAGAGATTTATTTTTTTTCATTTTGGTGTGATTTGTCTTGAGAAACAACCGAAAGCCATGGCCTGCAATCGCCCTCATGCTAGTCGACAGCCATGGGAAGTTCCTGTCGAGGAGATGATCCCCCGCTTTGCTGCCCGATTGGTGGATCCACTCCTTACCGATGACGAATGCGACTCGGCAACGTACGAACTCTCGATCCGTAGGGGGTCCCCCCTCCCGATGGGGTCCCTCTGGCTCCGGATGATTCTCACGGCCGTTCTTGCCGACATCCCTCCTCACCCAGCGGAGATGACCCTGGCGATGCTTGACGCGGCTGAAGAGAAGCTCGAGGGTTTTCACGAGGCCTGTTTGATTACTCAGGCTTTGAAAGATCGCTCAGTTTATCTTTTGAGCGAAATAAGAGCCCGACGAGCTGTTATGTCTGCTTTTGCAGATGACCATGGCGCCAATCGATGAGGATCGACTCCTCGCGAGAACCGTCGCTTTGATGTGCTGGAGAGAGCGGAGAGAGAGATAGAGAATTTTGTTCTTTGCTTTGTTAACCCTTGTGCCACTGATCCCGTGTTTGGTGACCTTTTCCCGCTAGCATAGTATATTAATCTTTTTCTTGTATGCTTTATGTTGAACTTTCATGTGTGCTGGGTATCCGTATGTATGTTTTTGCTTGCATAAATGAACTTTGTGTTCTTCCCATGAGAACTTTCTTTAATTGCGAACACTATCACTATGTTGCATGCACATCAGATCTTCGGGTATTATTTCTTTTCGGATATTCATATAGTTGCGAATGCATGCTTGATAGGATATACATCAAGGATTTTCGTTGCTTCCCATACCAGATGGTGTGCGCGCGTTTTAGATTGACCATTGCTATCGACTGGAAGCCCATTTATACGGTCTTGAGCGTGTATGTCCCGTTTCCAAGGTTGTGGTCGCGAAAGTGAGCTTAAGTGGCCTGATAGGACGACGTATGGCAAACATACTGTAGTGCGAGAAAGGGTTCGGCCGTAACTTCTCGGAGAGGGAGCTGGCTTCTAAAGCGCTGAGCGAGCATCAAGCGAGTCTTACTGCCAAGGCCAACAAAGCATACGAACTCTGGCGGGTGCTTCAGGAGTCCATAAATGAGGTGGTGGCTCTCGATAAAGCCGCCACGTTCACTCGTGAGAGGGTCGAGGCTAATAAGGTCACCGAGAAAGAGCTTGAAGGCCGGCTCGCTTCGTATCAGGCCCAGCAGGCTCAGGCGGAGGCCCGTCTTCTGGCGATCTTAAATCATGAGGCCGTGGCCCAACAATAGAAAGATGAGCTGGTAAAATTGCTACATCACCCATCGGATTGAAGACTTGTATCTTTTCCTTCCTTTTTGTATATACTTCTGAATGAGAGTATTTTCTTTTTGTTCTTTCATGAATTGTACTTTGTATCCATTTTGGTTTATGAATAAAAGATACATTTTTCTTCTCAATGATGCGTCTCCTTTTTGTCGAATGTGTTTTGCGGACAATTTATCTTGATCTCCTTGCAGGGCAGCGATAGCTTAGGATTCAGGGTTAAGATCTGTTTCCTAAGACTTTTGCACTTTATGAGCCACGGGGGTCTCATAAAGAGTTTTTTCTCTCCATGGGTCGAGGGGTCCCCTTAGGTGTAAGTTCTTCTTAAGAATCGTGAGGATTCTTAAGCGGGTTTTCCCTTGAGAGTCGTAAGGATCTCACAAGAGAGTTTTTCTTCCTTACAGGTCGTGAGGACCTGCAAGTGCTGGATGTGGTCACCCTTATTCGTGTTTCACGGAGTCAGGGGTTTCTCGAGACATCGTAGTTTAAAGACGTCGCGGTCAAGGTTAAGGACCTCATAGTCCGTGGATTTAAGGACTCCACAGTCCGATGTTAGTTTTAAGACATCACGGTCAAGGTTAAGGACCTCATAGTCCGTGGATTTAGGGACTCCACAGTCCGATGTTAGTTTTAAGACATCACGGTCAAGGTTAAGGACCTCATAGTCCGTGGATTTAGGGACTCCATAGTCCGATGTTAGTTTTAAGACATCACGGTCAAGGTTAAGGACCTCATAGTCCGTGGGTTTAAGGAATCCACAGTCCGATGTTAGTTTTAAGACATCACGGTCAAGGTTAAGGACTTCATAGTCCGTGGATTTAAGGACTCCACAGTCCGATGTTAGTTTTAAGACATCACGGTCAAGGTTAAGGACCTCATAGTCCGTGGATTTAGGGACTCCACAGTCCGATATTAGTTTTAAGACGTCACGGTTAAGGTTAAGGACCTCATAGTCCGTGGATTTAAGGACTCCACAGTCTGATGTTTGGTTGCAGGGACCCGTCGCCTCTTTGAAGACGTTGAGGAATTACAACGCCAGGTATCAAAGGAGTGAAGAGATGTACCCTTAAACCAAGGCAGAATCCGTAGGAAATCGGGGTAGTTGATTGTTAGTTTTAAGACATTACGGTCAAGGTTAAGGACATCATAGTCCGTGGATTTTAAGGACTCCACAGTCCGGTGTTTGCTCTGGATGCCTCACATGGGTTCACTGCCGTGCTTGGCGAGGACCAGGCTCCGCTCTGGGCGTTTTCCGCAGGGTCAAAGAGTGACGTTATCCGCGTTCCACGTAACCAGGAATTTTGCACTAGATGCTTCACACGGGTTCATTGCCATGCTCGGCGAGGACTAGGCTCCGCTCTGGATGCTTCACACGGGTTCACTGCCGTGCTCTGCGAGGACCAGGACCCGCTCTAGACGTTTTCCACGGGGTCAAAGAGTGACGTTATCCGTGTTCCACGTAACCAGGAATTTTGCACTAGATGCTTCACACGGGTTCACTGCCGTGTTCGGCGAGGACTAGGCTCCGCTCTGGATGCTTCACACGGGTTCACTGCCGTGCTCCGCGAGGACCAGGATCCGCTCTGGATGTTTTCCACGGGGTCAAAGAGTGACGTTATCCGCGTTCCACGTAACCAGGAATTTTGCACTAGATGCTTCACACGGGTTCACTGCCGTGTTCGGCGAGGACTAGGCTCCGCTCTGGATGCTTCACACGGGTTCACCGCCGTGCTCCGCGAGGACCAGGATCCGCTCTGGACGTTTTCCACGGGGTCAAAGAGTGACGTTATCCACGTTCCACGTAACCAGGAATTTTGCACTAGATGTTTCACACGGGTTCACTGCCGTGTTCGGCGAGGACTAGGCTCCGCTCTGGATGCTTCACACGGGTTCACTGCCGTGCTTCGCGAGGACCAGGATCCGCTCTGGACGTTTTCCATGGGGTCAAAGAGTGACGTTATCCGCGTTCCACGTAACCAGGAATTTTGCACTAGATGCTTCACACGGGTTCACTGCCGTGCTCGGAAAGGACTAGGCTCCGCTCTGGATGCTTCACACGGGTTCACTACCGTGCTCCGCGAGGACCAGGATCCGCTCTGGACGTTTTCCACGGGGTCAAAGAGTGACGTTATCCACGTTCCACGTAACCAGGAATTTTGCACTAGATGCTTCACACGGGTTCACTGCCGTGCTCGGCGAGGACTAGGCTCCGCTCTGGATGCTTCATACGGGTTCACTGCCGTGCTCCGCGAGGACCAGGATCCGCTCTGGACGTTTTCCACGGGGTCAAAGAGTGACGTTATCCGCGTTCCACGTAACCAGGAATTTTGCACTGGATGCTTCACACGGGTTCACTGCCGTGCTCGGAGAGGACTAGGCCCCGCTCTGGATGCTTCACACGGGTTCACTGCCGTGCTCCGCGAGGACCAGGATCCGCTCTGGACGTTTTCCACGGGGTCAAAGAGTGACGTTATCCGCGTTCTACGTAACCAGGAATTTTGCTGATTGTATCCGCATTTCACGAGATGGAGGTTTGACTGTTGGCGATATATATACCACTGAGCCATGGAACTGGGAGTTGTCGCTGTTCCGCTTAGCTTAGAGTTGTGTCCGTTGTTACGAGACGAGTGCTGAGATGATCTCTAAGCCATTCGCGGCCCGTCGAGATTTTGCTTCTTCTTATGATGAAACTTGGAGGAGAAGTATGATCCCTTTTTGTTTACGCCCTTGGATTGTATACAGGGTGTGATGGAACATCACCTGTAGGGCATAAATTGAAACCCTTTTTTTATATTTCTTTTCTTTTTCCGCGATGCTCTATCATTTCAGCTTTTATATCGCGGTGGTCGCGATTGCCCTATCATTTCAGCTATTTTTCGCGGTGCCCAATCATTTCGGCTATTTATTTTATTTTTACTCGCTGCTTTTTATTGCGAGTTGCCCCATCATTTCGGCTATTTTTCATGCATACATTTTTACTTGCTGCTTTTTATTGCAAGTTGCCCTATCATTTCGGCTATTTCGTATGCACTTGCGGCCTATTGGCTTTTCGCCATAAACCTGAAATTAGACACAGATTTCGGCATCAGCACCGCTACAACTGGGATATGACCAGGAGCGAATCATCATCTGCCTCTGTCAATGTTGAACAAAGATGGCTTAGCAAACAGGGTTAGGGTCCTGTCGACTTAGGCTTTTGACTTCATGAGCCGTAAGGGTCTCACGAAGGTATTTCTCCCTACAAGTCGTGAGGATCTCGTAGGTGTATTTTCTCCCTAGGAATCGTGAGGATTCCTAAGTGTATGTTCCTCTGCAAGTCGTAGGGATCCTACAAGAGGGCTTTCTCCTTATAGGTCGAGAGGACCTAAAAGGGTTGCTCACCATATGGACATATCCCTAGTCACGGATGGGAATTTGCTGGGGAAATGTTTATTCGTGCCCGTGGATTGTATACGAGGGTCAGTATTGAGCCGCTTGTAGGGCAATATCGAAGGTTGTGGGGGATTTGCTTAAGAACAGGTTTAGGTTTCTGTGACTTAAGACTTTCAAATCTCATAAGCTGTGAGGGTCCCATAAGAGAGTTCTCCTTACGAGTCGTGGGGATCTCGCAAGTGTATTTTCTCCTTAGGAATCGTGGGGATCCCTAAGTGTGTCGTTCTCTTGTGAGTCGTAAGGATCCCACGCGGGTGGTTTCTCCTTACAAGGTCGAGAGGATCTTGTAAGTGTCTTTTAACGAGGTTGTGCCCTTTCGGGTTTTCACAAACACTCGCCAGTAGTCCTGCTATTTTTACCCACGGAGCCCTTTCGGGTTTTCATCCGTGCCCCTTTTGCTTATGGACATACCGTTTTTTTTAATTCTTTTTCTCTTTTTTTTCACAAGGTCGCGCCCTTTCGGGTTTTCACGAAAGCCCTGCTGTTTTTACTCACGAAGCCCTTTCGGGTTTTCATCCGTGCCCATTTTGCTTATGGACATACCGTTTTTTTTGTTTTTTTCTATTTATATATTTTTTTCTTTCTCTCTCTTTTTTTATTCATCTCGTCAGCCTAAGGATGCTGCGGTAATAGTTTAGGGACGTTTCGGTCAGTCGTTAGTTTAAGGACGTTTCGGTCCATCGTTAGTTTAAGGACGTTTCGGTCCGTCGTTAGTTTAAGGACGTTTCGGTCTGTCGTTAGTTTAAGGACGTTTCGGTCCATCGTTAGTTTAAGGACGTTTCGGTCCATTCAGGGGAAGGACGGCTACTGCTTATAAAGTCCGAGTTTAGGAAGATAGCGAGCGGACATAGTCGTCGTCATCTATCATTGACCTAGGCTGTGGCTCATTAAGCGTAGTATTTCTTTAGGAAGCGGCCGTTTATTGGCCTGAAAGGCCTTTCACCGTGCATGTCCATGGGTAGATAGGCTCCACCCTGGTAGACCTTGTCTATGATGTACGGGCCTTCATAGTTCGGCTCGAATTTTCCCCGCTTGGCACGATTGGGGATCATAGGTCATTTGACCACTAGTACGAGTTCGCCTTGGCGGAATGTCCTCGGCCTGGTCAATCTTTCGTACAAGCGCATCATCTTTGCTTTGTAGGCCTCTAGATTTTGTTGCGCTAGGAGCCGGGTTTCATCGAGGGAATCAAGCTCCTCAAGCCGAAGGTGAGCATTTTCTTCGTCCGTCAGCTCGTAGTGGACTGCCACTCGTAGAGAGGGTAACTCTATCTCGAGGGGGAGCACTGCTTCCGTCCCAAATACCAACGCGTACGGCATTGTGTTCATGGCCGTCTTGAACGTAGTTCGATAGGCCCAAAGGGCCTCTTGCAGCCTCTCGTGCCAGTCTTTCTTATTTCGGGACACCGTCTTTTTTATGATCTTCGTCAGGGTCTTGTTGAAGGCTTCAGCTATACCATTAGCTCGCGGATTGTAAACTGAAGAATATCTCCAATCTATATTGTGCTGCTGCGCGAAGCGGCTAATCTTATGGCTTCTGTAGGCTGGCCCGTTATCGGAGATAATCCGCCGTGGAGTTCCAAACCGATAGATGACGTGCGTCTTGAAGAAGTGGAGGATATTCTCCGTCTTCACTTCCCTCGACGGTACTGCTTCCGCCCATTTGGAGAAGTAATCAGTCGTCGCCAGGATGAAACGATGTCCCCTGGACGATGTTGGTTCAATGGGGCCGACTATGTCAGTCCCCCACATTTCGAATGGACAGCTAGCCACCGTTGGATGTAGTGGATTCGGATGTTGGTGGATGAAGTCCCCGTGGATTTGGCACGAGTGGCATTGCTTCGCATACCGAGGCAGTCCTGGATCATCGTGGGCCAGTAGTAACCCATCCGTTTAATTTTTAACTTCATCTTCGGGCCTGCTTGATGAGAACTACAGATTCCGTCATGAACCTCTTGAACGACTCTTTCTGCTTCTTCCGGTCCTAAACATCTTAGCCACAGAGATTCAAACGACCTCTTATACAGAGTATCATTGACGAAAGGGAAAGATAGAGCTCGTTTCATTAGCTGATGTCTTGAGGACGCTTCTTCGGGGATTCGGTGGGACTTAAAGTAGTCTATGAAGACCTCCCTCCAGTCCTCAGCCTTCTCACGATCTTTTATTTGTAGGGTCGTTTGCTCAGTCGCGCCCTTTTCTTCGTATGACTCGGGAGATATTTCTGCCGGGGCGTGCACTCGACGGCTTTGTACCATGATTTTGACGTCATCGAGGTTCTCGTCAGCCAGTTCTTTAGCGAGCTTAGCTAACGCATCTGCTTTGCTATTTTCCGCACGTGGTATGCTTTCCAAAGTGTAGGAGGGAATTTGGGTCAATAGTTGTTGCACCTTTTCGCCGTACTTCACCAACTTCGGTTTGCACGTTTGGTAGTCACCATTTACTTGACTAACGACCAGTTGAGAATCCCCGTATATAAGGAGGTCTTCAATTCCCATGTCAATGGCGATCTCAAGGCCCGCTATCAAAGCTTCGTATTCGGCTTCATTGTTCGTCCTCGATTCCGTTAAGGAGAAAGCAAAGCGCATTATCCCTCCTTGTGGGGTTACGAAGATAAGGCCTACTCCCGATTTGATTATGGGAGTACATTGTTTGCGCTTCTTCATGGAAGATGCCCCATCAAAATAGAGTTCCCATCGGGTATCACCGTCACCGATCGCATTAAATGCATGTTCGTCCGGCAAATCGCAGTTCAGAGGAAAACCGGCAGGTACTGGATGCTCAGCAAGGAAGTCGGCAATGGCCTGGCCTTTCACTGCCATGAGAGGTCGATACGTTATCGAGAACTCCATCAAGAGCAAAGCCCATTTAGCGAGTCGACCTGTCAATATAGCCTTCGACATCAAATATTTAAGAGGGTCCACCTTCGAGATGAGACGGACTTCGTGCGCCAATGCATAATGCCTGAGCTTTGTTATCGCAAAGATCAACGCCAGGCAGTGTTTTTCAGTGGGAGAGTAATTGCTTTCTGCCCCCAGCAGAACTCGACTTAAGTAGTATAGTGCCCTTTCTTTTCCCTGGTCATTCTCTTGCGCCCATAATGCGCCTAAAGAACCTTCTAGGGCAGTTGTATAAAGAATGAGAGGCTTTCCCTTGACCGACGCAGCCAACACTAGAGGGTTCTGCAGGTACTGCTTGATCTCGTCCAGTGCGCCTTGGCATTTGTGATCCCAAACGAATGGAGTTCCTTTCTTCATCAGGTGGCTGTAAGGACGGCACTTGCCCGAAAGATTGGCGATAAACCGCCGGATGTATGCGAGCTTCCCTTGGAGAGACCACAACTATTTGAGGGTTCTTGGCGGAGGCATTTCCATGATCGCCTTGATCTTAGATGGATCTATTTCGATACCTCGGTGTCGGATGATGAATCCCATGAATTTACCTGAGGAGACCCCGAACGCGCATTTGAGGGGGTTCATCTTCAGATTATATTGCCTAAGGCGTTGAAATACAGTCTTCAGATGCTCTAAATGCTCTTCGTATGACATGCTCTTCACTACGAGGTCATCAATATAGCACTCGACGATGTCGTGTATGAGATCATCGAAGATCTTTGTCATGGCCCTTTGATAGGTAGCATCGGCGTTCTTTAGACCAAAGGGTATAACCTTGTAGCAGAATATACCCAAAGGGGTCCGGAAAGCGGTGTGATTCTGGTCTTCGGGGTGCATCTTTATCTGATTGTACCCTGATGAACCGTCCATAAAGAAGAAAACCTCATGAGTGGACGTGTTATCTATCATTAGCTCGGTTAATGGTACTGGGAAGTCATCCTTCGGGCAGGCTTTATTGAGATCCCGGACGTCCACACATATGCGCACCGTCCCATTTTTCTTCATTACAGGAACGATGTTGGCAATCCAGTCAGGATATTGGACTTCTTGGATAAATCCAAAATCGATCAGCTTCTTGACTTCGGCGTTGATGCTCATCTCAAGCTCGAGCCGCATCCTTCTCGGTGCCTGCTTGACTGGCTTGATATCCGGGGATATTGCTAATTTATGTACATCAATCTCCGGATCTAATCCCGGCATCTCGAAATAGTTCCACGCGAAGCAATCTTTATGCTGTAGAAGCACGTCCTTTAATGCAGCCATCCTTTCTTCAGATAGCCGCTCACTGACGAATGTCGGTCGCGGATCATCTGCCAATCCCAACTCAATCTTCTTGAGGTTATCTGCAGTAGTATGTATGCCATCTTCCAGTTCTTTCGGAGCCGGTGGAAATCCTGAGATCACCTCGTCATTGCTGTTCTCAAAGCACCAGGGGATGTCATCCATGTTCTCGGGCTCTTCTTTTAATATTGTAATCATGTGACAAGTGCGAATCCGCTTCCAAGACCGATGTGGATCTGGCTCTGCTCTTGCGACTTTGGGTTCGTGCTTTTGTGGCGGCGTTACCCTCCAGCTGCTGGATAAAGCAAATCTGCCTCGCTGGTACCGGTCTTCGACCCAGTTCTTGAAGGTGAAGCAGTTTTCGATAGGGTATCCTACGGCTCGGTGATAAGAGCAATAATCCAGATGAGGAACTTTGTTAGCTTGCTCAGGGTGCTTAGACTCCGGAAGCGCGATCATTTGATGTTTTATAGCGAGCTCGAGTAACTTCTCTGTCTTGTCTCGAGGGAAGGAATACGCTCGACTCATCTTCTTCGTGAGGGACAAATCCGGACCGCGCAATGCCCGCTCACGTGACTCTCTAATCCTGCATCGTTGTTGTCGGCTCCTTTTTCCACTCCTTGACTTACTTCTGCCTCTGTGTCGGGCCTTTTGTACAACGGGTTGACAGGGAGGAGCATCTTTGTCTTTTGTAGCCTATTGAAACAAACGTTGCGTCCTGGCCTTCTCGTAGATGGTCATCTCGCGGTTGTGGTCTTCTCGAGCCTTTTGACCTGCTTTCCTGATAAGCTTGTCCACTTGTTCTTCAAATGACGGACTCGGCACTTCACTCACGGGATCCAGTTTTGACGAGGGGTTAGCATTCCCCAACAGGGTGTCCTCCTCCTCATCGAAGTTATATATAGCGTAGCTGCCGTGGACTCGCTCTCATTTCCCGGATCTCACATATCCAAGCCCAAGCGTTTCCATTCTCCCGTTAGGCAATTTGCGCTGAGTCCCAGGGACCTCCTAAATCCTGTTGTAGAACCGAGCTTGTCGAACAGTCTGTTTTAAGGGTACTCCTTGGCGCTTCAATAGCCTCTTCAGTCCATTTGTGTAGTATCTGGGCAAGCGAATGGGTTGGAGCCTATCGAGTGTAGAATCCGTGCCATGCCAGATTTCTTTCTCCACTCTTGCTTCCGTGGACCGGTAGAATAGGATCGCCTTTTCACCCTTTCGCCTGGGAAGGACGTAAAACGTCTGCAAGTCCTGCACATTGTGAGCTTGAAGTGCGTCAAGATCCTCATAGTGTTTCCGCGGCACCATGGTGATTTGCAAACTTTGATCATCGCTAGGGGATGCTTGTATTGACGGCCGACTGGAGAACACGGCATTAACCTCATTTTCCGAGTCACTTCCGAAGACCAACATAGGGGCGGACGGTCCCGGGTTGTTGCGCCGAGACGGACCAGCGTAAACTATCTCTTCTTCATCTTCGGTATCGCTCCCGAAAACAGGGATGGCGGCGGCGGCTTTGTTCTCCGGCTTGCGACACTTTTCTGTATCCTCGAAGTCTGGCAAAAAGTACTTCGCATCTTCATACTTGCGGACTTCGTTCACGGAGAATGGGTTCAGCTCACCTGTTACGGTATATTCGAAACCATCCTTGAAGTACTTCATACACTGATGTTGTGTAGAAGGGATGATGTTGTACTCGTGTAACCAAGGGCGACCGAGCAAGGCGTTGTAGCAAGTCTTGGCGTCAATGACGTGAAACTTGATGTCCGTGACGAGCAGTTCGAAGCGTAATGTCAATATTACGGATCCGAGAGTCCGTGACGATTGGGAGTCGAAACCAGAGATGGTAATTTTGTCACGAGCGAAGTGCTGCACGCTCATGCAAATTTTCTTTAACACCCGAACGTTAAGGAGATTGACGGAGGATCCATTATCCACCAGGATCTTGCCTATCTTGATATCATGGCAATATCCAGAGACATATAGGGGACGGTTGTGGTCGCATGTTCCGAGGAGAAGGTCTTCGTCACCGAAAGTGATGTCAGCCGTATGCACTTCTTCCAGTTCATCCTTCATCCTTTCTGCGGCGAGGAAGGCTTGGAATTGCTCGGGTTCTAGTAATGCCTTGATTAATGAATCTCGCGCTTCTTTGGATAATAGGAGGGCATCGAGAATGCTGAGCTGAGAAGGTAGCTTCCTTAGGTGCGCTAGGATGTTGTAGTCCACCTTACCCTTCCTGGGAGGGTCCTTGGTAGTCAGCTCTTTCATGACTTGGTCATCTAAAGTGATATCCTCAGTGACCTTTTCCTTTCCCCTATCTTTTCTATTTGCGGGCCCGAGATTCTTTTCCGGGAGCCTACGATTGCGCAGCTGAATGTTTTCGCAGGCCTCTGGTTCTTCCTCTTTCCCCAAAACGGATTCTTTAAAGAGAGGGCCCAGAGCCATTTCTTCATCAGAGTCGCTCACAAAGGTGAGAACTTGTGACCCTCCGGCGTTAACCATGTAACAGTTGCCAGTAGTTCTGTTGTGCCCGTCGGCAGTACTTCTTCGTTCCCGACGAGTCTTGCGTTTCATGCGCTTAAAATGTTGCCGATGAGCAACATATCCCTGCCACCATATCCTAAAGGCGTCGCACTCCTCCGTAGGGTGTGAAATTTTCCGATGATATGCGCAATAATTAGGGTGCCTCTCCGCCCCATCGAGCGTGTTTTCTTCTGAGGGTGGTAGCTTCATTCCCATTGACATGGCTTTGGTAAACCTTTTCCTCGTCTTGAATATCTTTCTGTCTGCCTCGGATGCCTTTCGATCTAGCGGGAGTACTTCAACTCTTTCGTTTAGTCGCCTGCGTTTGGCTCCTTCCGATGCGGATCCGCTTTACTCTTCAGACGAATCTCGTCTAGAAAGGCGTCGATCATTTCATCTGTTGGCCTCACAAGCTCTGGTTCAGGCTCTGTCCCTAGTTTCTTAGTGCCAGGAGTTTTTTCATCGTCGGTATACGAGTGGGAGATTACGTTACAACTCGCCACATATCCCTCGGATTCATCCGACGAACTCTCTCCATCATCTTCCTCTTGAAAGATGTGGTTGAGGAACTCTTGCAGCGTGACAGGAGTTCGCGCCTTTTAATTGTACTCTTCCAGCGTGTCGATTTTCTTCTGCAAGTTCGTGCGCTTGTCTCCAGGCTTCACAAGCTTCTTAGATTTCTTCTTCTTTTTCTTCGAAGATTTTGACGGTAGGGCGTGAGTACTTGGGCCATCACCACCGCTTTTTGTAGTTGGGCGCGGCCTCAGCATTCCTTCAATGATCTGGGGTCCCAGCGGGTCCTTCCATTCAATTGCCGGGCACGCATGAAGGTCCTTCAGCATTCTTTTGGTTTTAGTTGACAGCACGACCTCCCATGGAGCTTCCTCAATAAAGGAACAGGTTGCTCCGGGTGTATCTGCTTTCTTAGGAGCATGCGGCTGTGGTGGGTTCACCTTCCACTTTTCAGATAGCGCAAACTCCCCTGGAGGTATTGATCTTCAATCCATCCTTTGAAGACGAAGCAATCCTCAATCGGATGACTTACCGTTTGATGGTAAGGGCAGTAGTTAGGGTTATTCACCTCAGTGGGTTGTGGCGGTCGCCTTGGATTTGGCAGGTTTATAAGTCTGTTGCGTACTGCCAGCTCGAATAACCGTTTCGTCTTGTCCCGTGGGAACGAGTAGGGACGCTTCAGGGCATTGGGTTGCTGCTGGGCATTCGCGACGAAGGTTGCCTTTCCTTTACCCTTGTCACCCCGAGGTTCGGGCTTCGGGGGAGATGGTCTATGACCCATTTGGTCCATCTGGGCCAACTTGTCGATTAGAGCCTGGAATGTGGTTGGCTTAAAGAACATCATAAACAGGGAGATAGTTGCGTGAGGGTCTAGGGTTCCCACGAACATGCCCACCGCGGGCGCTTCTTCAATGCGTTGCTCGCATTTTGACCATAAATTTCGCCAGCGTATAGCATACTGGGCCCACGTTTCGCCTGGTTTCACCGTGGCATTAATCAACGCCGTTATTGGAGTGCGTTTGCTGGCGCTCGCGAACCGCTGAGTGAATAGCAACTCCATTTCAGCGAACGTCTTGATAGAATCGTTCGGGAGTTCCGAATACCATTCGAACACTGTTTCTGATAAGCTGCCCATGAACTGGCGAAGCAGCAGTTTATCGTCACCGCCGGTGTTACCGCAAAGGGCCCTGAACTGGGCAACATGTTGATGGGGATTGCCGGTCCCCTTATACATGTGGAATTTTGGTATTGTATAACCCGGCGGGTATTTGATTTGGTCGTACCAGCTTGGATACGGCCGCCCCGTTTTTACGACTTGACCAGCTGCCTCAGTCGCATGATGAACCCGGATTTGCTGGGCTATATAGTCGTCCAAGTCAGCCTTAGAGATTGTCTCCTCCTTGGCCGTTGAGAGAGCCGGTGATGGATTTGACATTTTTCCCCTGTCGTCTTCAGGGACGATCGGAGGATCCTCAGCAGGAGGATCTTGTTGGATCATCATTCCCACCATGTCTTGGAATAAGTGGGCTATCTGCTTTATATTGGCTGCTTGTTCCGCAGCCTCTTTATCCTTCTTTTCCAACATCCTCCGGAGGAACTCGGCGTCGGTTTCCTGTTCTTGTTGCTGATCCGAAGAAGCCTCAGGGCTTTCTTTCGGCCCAGTAAGCGCGGCCATTGCGATCATCATTTCCTGGAGCTTTTGCTATTGCTCCTGAGCTTTGGTCACCGACCGGGTGAGCGGTCTATGACCTGTGGACGTGCGGCTATCTTCTTTCCCCGACGCCATGTATACAGTGTGGACCATCCTGCCCCCCAGCCTTAGGGCGTCTGGGTTCAGCGCTTTTAGCTCTTGTTGCAGGCCCGGGTATCTTCTCCGGCCTCCTCTTTTTATGAGCAGTGGAAGTTGAGGGGGCCGTTGAAGTGGACAACCAGACAGCTTTTCGTGGCTTAGCCTGGTGACTGGCTTCCTGTTGGATTTTCAGCTTCTTGTGCCGGCGGGAGAAATTTAGATCGATCACCGAGTCTCGGGTCTGCCGCCAAACTTTATAGATTTTGAAAGACAGCCGTTGAGGGGATCGGGGCTGCTCTGGCTCTATTTCCGAAACCTTTTTTAGTGGAGGGGGAGACCTCTTTAGCACCGCAGTAGGAGAATTCCTTCGCACCTTATTTAGCATCTCGAAGTTGTTCCCGGTTGGAACAGCAGCATTAACTTCCACCGTTGGGGGGCTGGTGGAGTTAGCCCAGAGGGGGAGTTGCCCCCAGCCTTCCTTACTCGGCGCCAGTGGCGACGTCGAGCGTGTCGAGCGGACGGCGTTGGTTCAGCGGTGAGGATGGCTTCGTCTTGCCCCCTGTGTAGGTGGGGGGTCGCTGCTGGTGTTAGCCTGTCAAAGACCGATGTCCTTTGGGTAGCAGGAGCGGGAGCTGGAGCCGTCAATCTTGTAAAGACCGACTTTTTGGCAGGGGAAGCCGCCTTGACGACTTCAGGAGCAGGACCGGTCACTTTCTTAGAAGCAGCCTTCTCTGGGATTGTAGGCCCCATTGTGGGTCCACAGGAGTTCTGGCCCAATCTAGAGAAGACCGAGGCGCTGGTGTTGGGCGACCCGTTGAGAGGGGCCGCGGCAGGGGTAAGACGATCAAAGACCGACTTCTTGGGAGCTTCCTTTGTCAGCACCGGAGCGGTGAAGCTTGTCGGCGGGAGCATGGTCCCAAAAAACAATCTTGTGGTGGCTCGAGTGACTTGTTCCACGGGTGATTAGTTCAAAAATATAAGTTAACCGTAATCAGAAACGGCGTCGCTTTGCAGCTAGCCGGTGAATACGGGTCGATCCGCAGAGATGTGTAATTTTCTTATGTGTTTTTACGAGTTGATTCGAATTGTGGTTTGATTTTTCTCGATTGATTTAAAAAACTAAGTTGTACGATATTAAGGGACTTGCTAGGGTTAGGTCTAAAGTGGGTTTGATGAGATTGATCTTATCACCTCTTTCAATGCACTCGATTAAAACTTTTTAGAAGTCATAACAATTATTAGCAAAGGGGATTATGATGATTGGGGAGAAACGAAGTTTCTTCCTCTAGATCCTTGTCCGTCCTTTCCTACTAATTGCTATAACCTTCATGGACGTCATGCATGCCCGGTCCTTTATACTACGGTTTCACCGTTACCTCGTGGGTAGGATGCCGTTGGGAGCGGATCATGCATGCGTGCATGAAGTTCTGCTTATAACAAATTATTCACATTGAAAGAGATGAGAGATATTCATCTCTCAATCCCTCCCTTATTCCTAACCCTAACAAGCGAGGAAATTACTCGCTCATTAGGGTGTCTTTTAAAAATAGCATTTTGAAAGCACGTACCGATTGCATTTGAAAGAACTACACTAAATTAACTAGGGCGATTGTATGATTAATCTAAGGCAAGAATTAACTAGAGAGCTATGGCAATAAGTAAATTATCACTAAGGCAGGAATTAAAAAATAAAAACTTACAATAATTGATGCTCTTAATCTCCCAACAATTCTGAAATTTTATTGATTGAAAAGAGGCATAGGGTTTACAAACTTGTGATTACAATTTATAAGTAAACAGGGAAAACTAGGGTTACAGATTCTCGCGCATGTGATTTTACAGATATGCCCACGAAAAATCCCAACCCACGCACCGACGCACCGACACAAGAAAATTGCGCCGACACGGGCTTTAAATGGCCACGGAACCGCGGCAAATGTAGGCCTTGGGCCGCGGTTCCGCGGCCCTTTGGTGAGCTCAGCTCACCAAACTTCCTGGCTGCATACTAGGTATTTGGGCTTCTTTATTCTTCACTACTTTTCTCTATTTGGCTTCTTATTCTTCTCCAGATCTTCAGTGAAAATTTGTATTGGTCTTTTAACCGTTTCACTTTGACATGTTTGGACCTTGCGTTGCCTTGTACCTATGTGAACTGTTATTAGTCTAAGCTTGACTAGGATCCGTCTACTTGTTGTTCAAAAGTCCTTTTTCTGTATCAACTTTCGTCTTTTTCACTGTATTCGCTCCAAGAGCCTGTATCCTGTAATATGTAACAAACGTGCGTCAAGAGTACCTGTTTATTTATAAAACGAATAAAAATGGGGCGTACAATAATGCAATATTATAGTATGAACAAATACCCCCAAACTTATCTTTTGCTCGTTCTCGAGCAAACTTATTATTTTATTCTCAATAAAAGCTAACATAGCCGCACTTTCGCAGGGAAACGCGATTGCACTGAGCACGTGTAACAAGTCGTTAAACCTCTAGATGTCCCTAGTAGGAGGAGTGTTGTCTCCTGAGGGTTTTCAGCGGATTACACCCACAAAATCCTATCAATTTGGCTTTTTCGACAATAATTCTCTGATTAGGTTTTCTAACACAGAATTCTATTATCATCGACTCATAAACTATCCACCCATATTCTTCACACTTTCTCATCATTTAACTTAAGATTATATATGTTCTATAGAATCACTCAGCTTTCGGCATTTCTTAGGTTTTCCTTTTCGGGTTCCATCTCCACTTAGGAATTTTTCTATAAACTTTACTAAAGATATAAGTTTTATTCTTCATTCCTTTCTCTTATCTAAACTCTAATCACATATCCCCACGTGTGTGTATAGATCACCCCTGCACTTGGAAATTCAAATCAAGCAATCATACCCTTGTCCGTTGTCCCAAGTACTTATTAATTAGTGAATTTCACTTACACATCCTTCATGCGACCGTTAATACTTCTTGAGGTACCAACGACCGATTACAAAATGCGTTAGCGTTTTAAAGCGTACGTCCTAGTTTTGCAAAACCCAAGGCTTTAGCAGTGACTCCCAAACCAGTTGGTCTAAGGCACTAGATGATGAAGCACCCTCGCTATATATTTTTCTATTTTTACCCTTAAGTAATCACAAAACCAGTGTTCATTTTTTTATTCACTTTTGTATTTTTCATTTTCTTCGTACTAAGGACTTTTTAGACAAGAGCATTTCAAGGTCTCCTCTACTATTCCAAGCTTTAAGGTGTGTGATTGTGCAATTTTGTAGGGTATACATTTTTAGAATCCATACTTAAGCCAGGAATTATTTTTCAATTTATACTCTAATAAGAATATCAATATTTTTCCTTTATTTCAACTTAGCCCAAAAAGTGAACTCAAAATTTGCCTATTTCTAAATAAACTACAAAGACATATACTTTATACCGTTAATCTTTAAAGAAGGTTATTTTTAGGGTTTTTAATTTACCAAGTCTAAGATCTAGTTGTTCGTAGCTAGTTAACCTATTTGTCAAACTCAAGTTAAATATGGCCAAAATTGAATAAAATACTTTTTATAATTTTTGAAATTTTTCAATTTTTTATGGGTTTTAAAATAATTATGCAAATGCAAAAATATGTACAAATGAATGCGAAGGAAAAAGACGTACCGAGCATACCCCCAAACTTGAACTTGACAGTGTCCTCACTGTCATGCTGCACCAATAGGGTGAAAATGTCGGCACTCCCCTGCTTATTTATTTTTTTTTAAAAAAAATTATTGTTAAAAGAAAAACAAAAATATATATACAGAAAGGCCCCCCAAACTTCAGTGAAACAATGTTAGACATTACTGCCAGACTTTGCACAGACCAATCATCAACACCAACCAGTCGAAAAATTTATCTGTAAAAAGTGTCGGTTGGTGGAAGAACATGTTGTACCGATCCAAAAAGAATTGGGGAAGATAGGAGTGATGGTAGTGAAAGTGTGGAAGTGAATAGATATGATGTGGTGATGAATCAAATTGAGAATGATTAGCAGTCAGTGGAATATTGGTATTCTCATAGCTTATTAAAAGAAATGGGGGTGGTTCAACTTCTAAAGGAGGAGGTTGACTCACCACAATACCCCCAAAATGTTTCTGTGGGTCCTTTATTGACTTGGCATCATCCATCAATTGCATATGATATTCAATTATGAGGGAACTAATCTCCTCGATGTCCGCCATAGTCCAACTGAAAGCTTGCCGTCTATCTTGTAAGACCTTTAAAATAGCGTTCTCCTGCTTGAAGGCTAGAGAGGCTGATATTACAGTGGGAAAAGTTTTATTCTCACATATGTAAGCATATTTAAGGTGAGTCGGCAAGGGCATGAGCTCGAGTTTCTGAGGCGAAAGAATCATAGGTAAAATTGGGGAATCTACCTCGAACTCGAAGGACTCTAGCACAGGTTCGAAATCACTGCAAACAACCGATTCGGATGGTTCAACTAACTCATCCAAAAATTCAAAAGACTCATATTCGGGATGTGAGTCTTCATCATCCGAAAAAGTGAAACATTCATAATCAATATCGGTTGTGTCAACTGTGGTAGGCTTAAAGAGGGACGCACTAGTGGCGTCAAAACTGTTCTCATCAAACAAGAAATTTTCAAACTCGCAGTCCTACTGCGTGATTTCGTGAATAGAGCAAACTTCTCGTGTACAAGTATTGGACACGGGGGGCAGACTTCCTGACTTGTAAATATTGAACTCACTAGACGTCTTCCCGAAGGATAGAGTCATGGAGCCATTACGACAGTTTATTACGGCATTGGAAGTGGCCAAAAATGGTCGACCGAGGATCACCGGAATTTGGTTCCGTGAGTTAGCAACAGGTTGTGTGTCCATGACAATAAAATCAACGGGGAATATGAACTCCCCAACTTTGATCAACACATCTTCTAGCTCACCCCTAGGATGGGTGATTGATCGATCAACCATTTGGAGAGTACAACGAGTGGGTTTTAACTCTCCAACCCCTAATTGTTCGTACACGGAATAAGGTAGCAAATTGAAACTAGCACCAAGATCTAATAGTGCTCTATTGATGTTCTTGTCCCCAATTGTTATCGAAATAGTAGGACAACCGGGATCCTTTTGCTTTGGGGGTAAAGAATTGACAAGAGCATCACTAACAGCACTAGCGACGAAAACTTTCTTTGGTACTTGTGGCTTTCTCTTTTTGGTGCATAAGTCCTTTAAGATTTTTGCATATGAAGGAACTTGCTGGATTGCATCCAAAAGAGGTATATTTATGCTTACCTGTTTGAACAACTCGACAATCTTCTCCATTTGTGGAGTTGTTTTATTGGATCTCAACCGGTTTGGAAAAGGAGCATTTTGAAATGTTGCTGAGTCCAATTTTTGCGGATCAGATTGTTGAGTTGGAATGGAACCCCGTGTAGATGTGTTCGTGTTGTGAGAAGTGGGTCCGTTCGAGCTAGAAGGAGTAGAGCCTTGTGAATGATGAAGAACAGGCTCTAACGAAGAAGAAGAAGGTGAAGAAGAACCACCGGCAGGGGTGTCATTATGAATGCCCACATTGTTTTGCAACATTTTCCCCGATCTCAACGTGGTCACAGCGTTTACGTTATGAGTTTGCTATTGATGTGCAGCATGTGCGTAACCGGGATTGGGCAGTGGTTGAGATGGGAGCTTTCCTTTCTCTCGCTCGCTCAATGCTGCATTGAGTTGTGCAATTTGTGCCTCAATAGATTTGATATTTTGATCGTGTGAGGCACTGTTTTGTACCAAGGATTGAATAGAAGTCTCTAGTGTTGCTGTAGACTGTGTAGATTGCTTTAGGAACACATCTAGACTTCTTTCGAGCGAGCTAACCTTGTCATTGTTAGGTTGAACAAAATTGTTTGGCGCGTAAGAATTATTAGGCAAAAAATTGTTCACTTGATTATGGTAAGGTTGCTATTGGAAAGGTTGTTGAAATTGAGTTTGTGGGGGTGCTTGTTGTTGTTGTGGAGAAGGCCCTTGAAAATTGTTATTTCCTTGGAATTGTTGATTTTGGTTCCAAGCGAAATTTGGGTGACTCCTCCACCCCGGATTGTATGTTGAAGAGTACGGATCGTTTCTTTGTCGTTGCTGAAATGCAGCATTGACTTGATCATGTCCTTGAGTAGATGCATTATAAGGACACTCTTCGGTTAAGTGTGATGGGGCCGAACAACAAGCACACACAGTTCGTGGAGGCATAACAGGGGCAGGAGAAGGCGATGAGATTTTGGTCTCAATCGCTTCTAGCTTTTTAGCAAGAGCGGCCATCTCGGCCTTCATAGCAATTGACATCTCTACTTGATGTATGCATGCCCTAGATTGACCACTAGAAGAAGATGATGTGGTCTTGGAGCTCTCCCACTGAATTGTTTGCTCACTAAGATCCTCAAGAAACTGCCACGCTTCGTCACTAGACTTGGAGAGAAAATGACCTTGACATATGGTTTCTAGGAACTGCTTCGTTGCCGAGTTCAATCCCTCGTATAATGTTTGGCAAAGTTGCCAACTTTCAATCCCATGATGAGGGCATTGAACGAGTAGGTCTTTAAATCTCTCGAAGCACTTCCAAAATGGTTCGGAAGGAAGCTGTGAAAATTGTATAATCTCGTTACGGATTCTAGCAGTTTTGTGATGAGGATAGAACTTTTTCAGAAAAGCTTTCACAAACTCATCCCAATTTCTAATGGAATGTGATGCGGTGCTATATAGCCACTTCTCGGCTGGGTCACATAAGGTAAAAGGAATGACCCTTAGCCTTATAGCGTCATCACTTAATTGGGTCGTTTTCATCATAGCGCACACATTTTGGAATTTATTGATAAAGATATAAGCATCTTCAGATTCCAAACCATGAAATTTTGGCAGCATATTGATGAAATGTGGTTTTATTTCAAAGTTGTCCCCATTTGCCGGTGGGGGTGAAAGACAGGTAGGTAAAGAAGTGCGGACGGGGTAGAAGAGATCCTGGAGCGCAACTCGTGCGGGCGTTTCAACAGACGGTTGATTCGGGTTATTCGCACCTAACGGAGGTGGAATCATTCCCGTCGGTAAGGTATTGTTGGGGTTGAATCCCGACATGCCTTCGGAAGAAGAATTTGAAGGTGTAGGTAAGAAAGTGGACGGAATTTCGACTTCGGTGTCGAAGAGTTCGTCAGTTGGTACCAACGAAACACGGACTAATCGGGCATTAGTATCCCTAGTCCAAAGTGACATACACTAAAGGGGTAGTGTAGTCAGAAAAAAAATGAAAGACAGAATGTGGAGGTAAGATAACGTCAATGAAGGGAAGTGGTGTAAGTGAGTTGCAAGTTTTCTTAGCGACAAGTTGCAAGTTTTTGAAAAGATTTTTCCTTTTTTTTTTTGTGAGAGTTTTGCAAAGAGATTTTTTTTTGAAAAGAGACTTGTGACACAAATGTATCAACCACACATGCACAATCAGGCCTAGATCTAGGGTCACCTAGGTCTGCTAGACAGCTCCTAACTGGGGCTAGAAATAGGACCTCAAACCGCCTCTTCACCGCCAATTGCGGCCAGGTAAGTGGGAAGGAACCACGGTAGTGGGCCTAATTAATAACCACTAGCCTAGACACACTTGCCTAGACACCGCAAAGTCAGTTAGGATAAACGGTCGATGCCTATACTAGTCCTTTTTCCTATTGAGCTCGACGTCCTTAGGGCTGAGTCTAATATTTTTTAATTAAGAATGGTCAATGCAAAATGCCTTTAAGTGATTTCTGGGGTCCTGGGAAGGGTGATGAAATCCCCACCCAATCTGAGTTTGGTCAATTAGCCCCTTAAAGTCCGATTAAATTATGCAAAACATTAAATTCACTTGCAATCAAATTTTTTTAGCGCGGCGCAAAGAAACCTGCAGAAAATCTGTTATTTAGAAGGGGAGAGAAGATTTTTTTGGCGCAAAGAAATCCTGCAGAAAGTTTTGACAGGAAGATATATGGAGGTTGCAGAGGGGAGAATGAGGGATCTAACCATGCAAAATTGAGGACCTGAAGTGGCAGTAAGACCGCGGTTCCGCGGTTTTTAACACTATAAGGCCGCGGTTTCGCAGTCAGTTGAGGAGATCAGTGGCTCAGAAAATTTGTGCTATTCTGTTATCAAATTTCCTCTCTGTTCTAATGTGCACTTTTCTGATTTGCCCTCTATAAATTTCCAGATCTGCGATTCTTCGCTGTTCCTGCAAGATTTAAACAAGGAACCCTTCAAATAGATAAAAATAATGAAAAATTTTTGTACTTTTTATATTTTCAGATTTTTATGATTTTTAAACATTTATATCAACCCGAAATTACACACAAGAAATTTTACGCCGTCCCCGGCAACGGCGCCATTTGATTAGTTCAAAAATATAAGTTAACCGTAATCAAAAACGGCGTCGCTTTGCAGCTAGACGGTGAATACGGGTCGATCCACAGAGATGTGTAATTTTCTTATGTGTTTTTACGAGTTGATTCGAATTGTGGTTTGATTTTTCTCGATTGATTTAAAAAACTAAGTTGTACGATATTAAGGGACTTGCTAGGGTTAGGTCTAAAGTGGGGTTTGATGAGATTGATCTTATCACCTCTTTCAATGCACTCGATTAAAACTTTTTAGAAGTCATAACAATTATTAGCAAAGGGGATTATGATGATTGGGGAGAAACGAAGTTTCTTCCTCTAGATCCCTGTCCGTCCTTTCCTACTAATTGCTATAACCTTCATGGACGTCATGCATGCCCGGTCCTTTATATTACAGTTTCACCGTTACCTCGTGGGTAGGGTGCCGTAGGGAGCGGATCATGCATGCGTGCATGAAGTTCTGCTTATAACAAATTATTCACATTGAAAGAGATGAGAGATATTCATCTCTCAATCCCTCCCTTATTCCTAACCCTAACAAGCGAGGAAATTACTCGCTCATTAGGGTGTCTTTTAAAAATAGCATTTTGAAAGCACGTACCGATTGCATTTGAAAGAACTACACTAAATTAACTAGGGCGATTGTATGATTAATCTAAGGCAAGAATTAACTAGAGAGATATGGCAATAAGTAAATTATCACTAAGGCAGGAATTAAAAAATAAAAACTTACAATAATTGATGCTCTTAATCTCCCAACAATTCTGAAATTTTATTGATTGAAAAGAGGCATAGGGTTTACAAACTTGTGATTACAATTTATAAGTAAACAGGGAAAACTAGGGTTACAGATTCTCGCGCATGTGATTTTACAGATATGCCTACGAAAAATCCCAACCCACGCACCGACGCACCGACACAAGAAAATTGCACCGACACGGGCTTTAAATGGCCACAAAACCGCGGCAAATGTAAGCCTTGGGCCGCGGTTCCGCGGCCCTTTGGTGAGCTCAGCTCACCAAACTTCCTGGCTGCATACTAGGTATTTGGGCTTCTTTATTCTTCACTACTTTTCTCTATTTGGCTTCTTATTCTTCTCCAGATCTTCAGTGAAAATTCGTATTGGTCTTTTAACCGTTTCACTTTGACATGTTTGGACCTTGCGTTGCCTTGTACCTATGTGAACTGTTATTAGTCTAGGCTTGACTAGGATCCGTCTACTTGTTGGTCAAAAGTCACTTTTCTGTATCAAGTTTCGTCTTTTTCACTGTATTCGCTCCAAGAGCCTGTATCCTGTAATATGCAACAAACGCGCGTCAAGAGTACCTGTTTATTTATAAAACGAATAAAAATGGGGCGTACAATAATGCAATATTATAGTATGAACAACGGGCATCGCGAATAGCGAAGCAGCTTGGGGTCCGTAGGCTATACCTCCTGGCGAGGCAGAGCGTTGGTTGCAATTGCAGTCCGAACAGTTGGAGCATTTCGCACAAGTAGAAGCCATCGATTCTTTGCTTTCTGCAATAAGCAAGACGCCAAGTCTTAGTATCTTGAAACCCAAGAGCAACCATTAGCGAACCGCGATTGGTTCGCGAATCACGACACACGAAGTGTGGAGTGGAAAGAGGAAAAGGTCCTACCGGGCGTGCCAGAATCTGTTCCCCTCCGAAAGACGGCGCGACTGGCGTCTTGCCTGAAATTCGGGGCAGATGCTAATTGGTGCTATCCGTCCACCTCTCCGAAGATGCCATGTTGATTTATGGTACCATGTATCGAAGGTTTGAACGGATGCGTCCGATGTAGCAGACTTCGTCAGATTCCCCCTCGCTTGAGGGGTTTTTGATTGTGGGGACGCTCTATCCTGCAGGCGCAAGCCTCTGCAGTTAATTACGCTACCGCATTGCGGTAACAACTTTCTCCTTCTCCAGATGGTCACTTCGTGTCATGTGTGTTTGTTTTGTGTTTTGTTGCCCGTGGATTATATACGGAGACTGAGTTATGTCGTCGTCCGTAGGGCGTGGACTAGTCCAAATCCGTATTATCTTAGATTTGGGTTTGGGGGTTTGGGTTTAAAGATACGTTAGCCTCATTTGAGATTAAGATCGACTTAAACGTTTGTTAAGGATACGTTAGTCTAGCTTTTAGACTAAGATCAACTTAACGGGATCGTTTAGATCCAACAAGAAAGCAATAAAAGGGGGCTCTGTTGTTTAATTTAGTGACGTTACGGTCGGTAGGTAGTTTAAGGACATTGCGGTCCATGGGTAGTTTAAGGACATTGCGGTCCATGGGTAGTTTAAGGACATTGCGGTCTATCGTTAGTTTTAAGACATTGCGGTCAAGGTTAAGGACGTCATAGTCCATAGGTTTAAGGACCCCACAGTCCGTTGTTAGTTTTAAGATATCTCGGTCAAGGTTAAGGACCTCATAGTCCATGGGTGTAGGGACCCCACAGTCCGTTGTTAGTTTTAAGACATCTCGGTCAAGGTTAAGGACCTCATAGTCCATGGGTTTAGGGACCCTACAGTCCGTTGTTAGTTTTAAGACATCTCGGTCAAGGTTAAGGACGTCATAGTCCATGGGTTTAAGGACCCCACAGTCCGTCGTTAGTTTTAAGACATCCCGGTCAAAGTTAAGGACGTCATAGTCCATGGGTTTAGGGACCCCACAGTCCGTGTCAATGTGTGGTCATCGGGACCCGTCACCTCTTTGAAGACGTTGAGGAATTACAACGCCAAGTATCAAAGGAGTGAAGAGATGTACCCTTGAACCGGGGTGGATTAAATAGTCTTTGGCCCAATTTGGGATCAAGACCAATTAATTATATTATGAGCCTATTAGCCCAGTTAAATCTGAATTGAGGACTTATGGCCATCTTGGGCTAAGTCCAATCATGTTTGGAATATTGGCTTCCTGTTGGTCCATTGAAGGAGAGGCTTTGCCTCTGGCCATTTAGCCAACTGGGCTAACGTTAATTCAGCAGTGTTGAACACTGGGATCAAGTTAGTGTTTTAACACTAAAAGACAGTCGGTGTTAAACACCAGCAACAGGGGGTTCAAATTAGTGTTAAACACTAGAGCAAATCAGTGTTAAACACTAGTAACAGAGGTTTCAAATTAGTGTTAAACACTAAGAATAATCAGTGTTGGACACTGGTGACAGAGATTTTAATTTAGTGTTGAACACTAAGGGAGTTAGTCTTAAACTCCGTTAACAGGGGTTTAATTTCGTATTAAACACTAAGAAATTCAGTGTTAAACCACTGCAAATAAAGTTCTTTGATTAGTGTTGAACACTAAGGCCAAACATTGTTTTAATACTGGATTCAGAGGTTCCAATTTATTGTTAAACACTGAGGCAAGAGGGGTCATGTGGTAGCACGTGAGGGCGCCCTCCCTTCATTTGTTCTGCTGAGAATATTGCATCTTTTAGAGCATCACGTGCCATCACGTGACGGGCATTTAAATGCTTGTATATTAAAGCTTCTGCCAAAGGTCACGTGGGTCACGTGAGGCACTGCCTCAAAGGCCCTTCTCTATGGATCTTTTCGGGGGTCACGTGGTGGCACGTGACCCTGCCTCTTTGTATGTTTTTTAGAAGATCTGTTAATCCCTTTTTTAAGAATTAAATTCTTCGTAGGGTTGAATCCTAACGATAAATTTAAGAGGAATTAAATTCCTATTCCCTTCTGAAGATTTATATTCTGGGATAGAGTTGAACTCTGAGTTTTCTGTCGGAATTAAATTCCTCATATATTTGAAGAACTGAATTCTATCATAGGGTTAAACCCTAATAAGTGCTTTAAAGGAATTAAATTCCCACTCTCTTTTAGAGAGGTATGAGATTCTGTCATAGGGTGAAACCCTAATTTTTTCTTTTTTTTCTTTTTTTTTAAAGGAATTAAATTCCTGTTATTTTTCTAGGGTTGAACCCTGATTCTGTTCATTCTGAAGGAATTAAATTCCCATAACATAGGGTTAAACCCTAATTTTATTTTAAAAGAATTAAATTCCTGTAGCTCTGTGAGAATTAAATTCTCAAGCTTCCATTCCCTCTCTATGCTTTGGATCTGCATGGCGGGATCTCAACCCAATGAGAATTAAATTCTCAATTCAAGGGGAGATGTGCACTTTACAGATCCTCCACCAAAGAGAGAACTATGTTCTTCTATTTTATATCAGAGTTAAACTCTGTTGAGAATTAAATTCTCTTTTCTTTCAAAAAGCCTTCCATTTCTTACCTAGGGTTTTCTTTTGCAGAAGATCCAAATTCCTCCAAAGTATCAAGGCTCTCACTCTTTTTTTCTCTATCTATATGTCTCTTGGCTCCTATTTATAGGAGAAGCAGCAGAATCAATTAGTTTTTGATGAATCTTTCATTGAGAGATTTGATTTGTATTCATCATTCATTTGGACCTTTGGATTATTAGGTGAATTTTATTCACCATTGGATCTTAAATCCAGAGATTTTCCTTTGTTATTTCGGTTAGATTTTAAGGGGAAATCTTTCCAAATTCAAGATTTTTCCATAGATAGGTGTTATTTAATCACCTTTAAATTTTTAATTCAATCGGTTCCAAATAATCATTTTCCTTTGGAAAGATTTGAGTGATCTCTTCTCAGAATTTGATTCTGTTAAAAGACAGGCTTTGAAAGCCGGTCACGTGTGGCCACGTGACCCTTGGTCACGTGTGGGCACGTGACCCCCTTAGAACGAGCCCTCTTCTTCTTTTTGCGCTCTGCCTTCTTCCGCTGCTTAGCCGTCACGTGCCACCACGTGACCCCTGGTCACGTGTAAGCACGTGACCCTTGTCTGGAGCATTTTTCTTGATTTAACCGGAGAATGAGTTCGCTGCTTTAAATGTCATGTGCCAACACGTGACTCCTGGTCACGTGTGAGCACGTGACCTCTTCTGAAGCCTTTTCCTTGATTTGATCAGGGCACTGATGTGCCTTTGAAGCCGCTTTTAAATGTCACGTGCCAACACGTGACCCTGGTCACGTGGGAGCACGTGACCCTTTTTGAAGCCCTTTTCTTTGATGTAGTCGGGAAACTGAATTTGCCTTGCCGATACTTTTAGATATCATGTGCCAACACTTGACTACTGGTCACGTGTGAGCACGTGACCCTTTTCTGAAGCCTCTTCCATAGGCTTTCCTGATTTTAAATCAGGAAACAAGGGTTAAACCCTAGTTCTGTGCATCTTAAAGGAATTAAATTCCTATAATTGGAGGAAAATTAAATTCTCAGATAGGGTTTAAACCCCAATTTCATCATGAAGGAATTAAATTCCTGTGAGTTTGGGAGAATTAAATTCTCATATAGGGTTAAACCCTAATTTTGTTTTGGGAGAATTAAATTCTCTAAACTCAATTATCCTTCTAAGTTTTGGATCTGCAAGGCAGGATCTCAACCCGATGAGAATTAAATTCTCATCTTATGGGGAGATGTGCTCTGTGCAGATCTTCAACCAGAAGAAGAACTAAGTTCTTTTGTGTAGAAGAGTTAAACTCTTAGATTTGAGAATTAAATTCTCTATTTGAAGTTTTGATCCCCTTTCCTTTCTCACCTAGGGTTTTTCTTTGTAGAGAATTAAATTCTCCTTTCTTTTCTCTCTGAAATTTCAAGATTCCAAAGCTCTCTCCAAAACTCTCTCTCTCTATCCTCTTTTCTTCTCTTGGCTCTTATTTATAGGAGAAGGAAAAGAATCAATTTATTTAACAAATCTTTCATTGAAAGATCTTGTTTGTTTTCATAATTAATCTGAGCCTTTAGATTATTAGGTGAATTTTATTTACCGTTGGATTTTCAATCCAAAGATATTCTGTTTGTTATTTCTGGTGAGATTTAGGGAAATCTTTCCTTGTCTAAGATTTTTCCATAAATTGGTGATATTTAATCACCCCTGGATTTTAATCCAACGGTTCTCCTTAATCCTTTCCCATTTGGAAAGATTTTGGAGAAATTCAGAATTTTAATTCAATTAAATTGTAAGGCTTTCAAAGCCTGTCACGTGCTGGCACGTGACCCTTAGTCATGTGTGAGCACGTGACCCTTGTTGAGGTATTTTCTGATTTTTTAGAATAAATTCTATTTAAGCTGCAAGGCTTTCAAAGCCCGTCACGTGCTGACACGTGGCCCTTGGTCACATGTGACCACGTGACCCCAATTGAGTCATCTTTCACCCTTTCTTTTGTTTTTCGTCTCTGTTTAGTGAGATTTTAACCATCACGTGTCATCACGTGACCCTTGGTCACGTATGAACGCGTCATACCTCATTGAGGTAATTCCTGATCTTTTAATCAGGAAACAATCCTCTACTATGGAATCTTTTCTACATTATTCCCTCTCTTTATATATATGAGAATAAAGAAGAAAAGAAGCCGTAGGAGGCTTTTTCGTTAAGGTGACGTCAAAAATCTATATCCTCCAATATTTTATTCGACGATTGGCACCCATCATCATCTTTATCGTCTAAGATGTGGATACACTAAGTTTCATGTAATTCTACCACTTTTTCACCGTTGAATGAGCAACGTAAAAAGTTCTATTGTCGGTAAACTGTTAATTTTGCACCCACTAAATCAACGGTGAAAAGTGGTAGAATCATATGAAATTTCATGTATCCGCATCTTAGACGATAAAGATGAAAATGATGGGTGCCGATGGTTGGGAAAATCGTGGATGGCGTATTTTTTCGACGCCATAGGAGGAAATTCCTTCCTATGGCACCTTTCCTCCATTATCTCTCTATATATAAGGATATATATAGAGAGAGTAATGAAGAAAAGAGGCCCTAGAAGGCTTTTTCGTTAGTTGGTGTCAAAAATCTAAATTCTTTACGATTCTTTTCGACGATCGGCACCCATCATCTTTATCATGTAATATGTGGATACAATAAATTTCATGTGCTTCCACCACTTTTTCACCATTGAAATAGCAATGTAAAAAGTTATATTGTCGGCAAACCGTTAATTTTGCACCTACTCAATCAATTGTGAAAAAGTGATGGAATCACATGAAATTTAGTGCGTCCACACCTTACATGAGAAAGATGATGGGTGCCGATCGTCGAAAAAATCATGGAGGTCTAATTTTTGACGCCATAGGAAGAAATTCCCTCCTATGGTACCTTTCCTCCATTATTCTCTCACACACACATATATAATAAAGAAAAGAGGCCATAAGAGGGTTTTTCGTAAGGTGGCGCCAAAAATCAATGTTCTCCATAATTTTTTTGACGGTCAACACCCATCATCATCATGTTTATCATGTAAGACGTGGATACACCAAATTTCATGTGATTCCACCATTTTTCACCCTTAAATTAGCAATGTAAAAAGTTCTATTGTCGGTAAACCGTTAATTTTGCACACATTAAATCAACAGTGAAAAAATGATGAATCACATGAAATTTGGTGTATCCACATCTTACATGATGATGATTGTGGGTATCGATCGTTGAAAAAACCGTGGAGGGTATATTTTTAAGACGCCATAGGAGTAAATTCCCTCCTGTGGCACCTTTCTTCCATTATTCTTATATATAGAGAGAGGGGGGAATAATGAAGAAAAGATGCCTTCGGAGGCTTCTTCGTTGGGCGGCGTAAAAAAAGTACACGCTCCATGATTTTTTTGACGATCGGTACCCAACATCATCCTCGTTATCATGTAAGATGTGGATACACCAAATTTCTTGTGATCCCACCACTTTTTTACCGTTGAATTAGCAATGTAAAAAAGTTCTATTGTCGGTAAACCATTAATTTTGCACCCAAGAAATCAACGGTGAAAAAGTGATGGAATAACATGAAATTTGATATATCCACATCTTACATGATAACGATGATGTTGTTGGATGCCAATCGACGAAAAAAATCATGGAGGCTGTATTTTTTCGACGCCATAGGAGGAAATTCCCTCTTATGGCACGTCTCCTCCATTATTCTCATATATATATATATATATATATATATATATATATATATATATATATATATATATAGGTATTGCTAATTTACTCGCATGGTATAACCGGCTTAGTTATGCCATGCGGATAATTACACCATTTGTCCTTAATTCATGGATAAAGTAGGATCACTTTTTGTCATTTACAAGAAGAGAAGGCAAAAAATCTTGTAATTAATGAGGCAATTGATTAATATAAATCTCATGGGACATTTACAAGATTCTCTTCCTTCTCTCTCATTGTCAATGACAAAAAATAACCCTACTTTATCTAAGAATGAAATGTAAATGGTGTAATTATGCAGAGGGCATAACTAATTAAACTGGTTATGCCCCTATATATATGTGGGCTTGAAACGGAAATCATAAATAATGAAATAAATCTCCATTTTCTTATAACACGGGAGCAAGGAATTAGAGAAACCTTTAGGGAAAGGGATAAGATGATTTCATCTAAAACGATAGGAAATAAGTGTCATATGGACAATTAGGGTATCCCAGTCATCGCGAGCTGCACAACCACTGCAGCTTTATATATATATATATATATATATATATATATATATATATATATATATATATATGGACTTGAAACGAAAATCATAAATAATGAAATAAATCTCCATTTTCCTGTGACACAAGAGGAGCAAGGAATCAGAAAAACCTTTAGGGACAGGGATCAGATGATTTCATCTAAAACGATAGGAAACAAGTGTTATATGGACAATTAGGATATCCCAGTCATAGCGAGCTGCACAACTACTGTAGCTTTATATATCTAAAAGGAAAGCCGAGATAAATAAAAATCAAATAAATTTTCTAGTAATAACTATAGATAAAGGAGAAATAGAGTTGCAACCTCATATATTAGAAAAAACATCCAAGTTCCTATATAAAATAGAAGACTCTAAGCAACTTCAAAGATTTCTAGGGTGTTTGAATTATGCAGAAAATTTTATCGAAAATCTAGCCTCTTACGGACAAAATTTACAAAAGAAGTTGAGAAAAAATTATAAATGGTAATGGATAGAGGAAGATACGAATGACGTGTTAAAAATAAAAGAAACTTGTAAATAATGCATTAACTTACTATATCCTTAGAGATGAAGAATTGATAATTGAAAACGATACCTTAGATTCATACTGGGGAGCAATATTAATTTGTAAAAGGGATAAGATAGAAAGAATATGTAAGTGCAAATCTGGTACTTTTAAAGAAAGTGAAAAGAATTACCATAGTAATGATAAAAAATTACTAGCAATAAAATTAGTTATAAAAACTTTCGAAATATATTTAAATAAACTATTCTATGTTAGAACCGATAGCATCACTGCCGCAGTAAGAATTAAATATAAAATAGCAGACAGTGAGCCGAACAAAAGATTGATTAGATGTCAAGGATGGTTTAGTCATTATAATTTTACTATTTCTCATATTGCAGGAAAAAGGAATATTTTAGCACTCTCTAACCAGAGAAACGGCTGGAATGAATATAGATATTTCTTCGCTAAAAATGATAAGTAAAGAGATACAAGAAATACAAAGAAACATGAAATCAACACATTACCTAATTTTAAGAATTCTACATTAATCATGATTCTCATACAAAGAAATTAATTAAAAAAAGGAAGAAAGGAGTAACCTTTATAATCGCATATCTGAAGCAAGTGTTGTATGAACAAGGTATCGGAGCCGTCGTCGATGAGAAGCACCCTTAGGCCTCTCGGGAACTTAGACATGATCTATTTCGCCGAGAATTATAACCACAGCGAAGAAATTAATTAAAAATTAAAGGGAACAAATCAATAGTGATGAGGTTGATTAACTTGATTAGAGGAAGGTGCATTATATTTAAAACTAGTAACATAAATTTTTGCTTAAGAGTGAACTTCCAATGAGGGGATCAAGGCCCTTCCTCATAGAATAAGGTGCGGGATATTCCTAACCGAATACCTCTATGCAAAGCAAAAGATTACGGCCATGAGTTTTGAAGAAAACCGAGTAGTTTTAAAATTGGTACTGAAAATATCATTTGGGTTTATTTTTCCTTACATTATATCGATAATGTGTTCCCATCATTTTATGTTTCCAAGCCACAAAAGAAACAACCAAAATAACATACTTTTTATATGCCATCCGCATTCACCATGGGGTCCCGCCATGCACCGTTAGGTTACTTAACTAACGGCAGAGCGGGGGCTAGACTAGCGCGGATGCAAAACATACAGAGACATCTACTAAATATATATCATATATATATCAACATCGCAGCCAGATAATAATCATCATAGCAAATAAAATCATCACAAGCATGCGAACAACAATATGGAATAGCGAATAGTCTAGGAGCCCCGCGTTTCATTTGAGCCATAAATGAAACGCGACGTTCTCCGGTCGTGTGGATAGCCAGTGCAATGAAGATCCTATATCCAGTGCGGCAAGTTACCCGCCGATCCCTGAAGTGAGGCAACCCCAATCAACAAAGTCAGTGGGTCACCCAGCACTTCACAGAATCCGGTAACTTGAGCACCCCTCCGTAGGTCAACCTATACCCCCTATGAGTGCGGCGAATAGCCCGCCAATTCTAGAGTATGGCCTCCGGTCTTAACGCCATGAGATGTGGGCCTATTTCCCTCTAGAACACGGCTATTCGATCATTCCTCCGCGGGGTAATCCTAGTACAAAAAAGAAAATATATATATACAACGGCGACATCGACTTCAACCCGGTCGTGTCCCAACAAAAGAATATACAAACTGGCAGTGACGGCAGTCCACATGTCGAACTCTCGTCCTGTAATAATCAATATACAAATGAATCTGAACTGTACATCTAAGATTGCACACATGGCTTTCCATCATGACAACCCACACAAACCATAACCAGATATATATAACCGCAGAAGCAAGCAACACCAGAATGTGTACAACCCCGTCTAAATGAACATATAGCAATTAGACGACGTTCAGCAACACATATACACATCACAGATACCGACGATGCAAAAGTTTTGAGTTTTTAAAACTCCCGAGTTGTCCCTAAGATGACACAAAGTGAAATTTGGGACAAAACAAACAATACCAATTTACAAAACCCAGCACACACCATGAAAACGAGCTCCAAAGTGAACAGTATAAAAGGTGAGGCCAGCCAAAATGAGATTCGCACCAGGCCAATTTTGGTTAAATGTGCTCGTTTTCATTGTGTGTCTCTATCTTGTATAGAGTAAGCTTATGCACTTGTTTAAAAAAATCCTAGAGACCAAAAATATTTTGACAGAAACTGAGTTTTCGAAATCAGTGTTTTTGGTTTTGAAACTTAAACATCGTCAACCACTAGTTTATATTGTTTGGGTGTCTCTGATACCATGTTGGGATCCGGCGCCCGCGCCGCGGAGACCGCGGGCGAGACGGAAGCGAAAACAAAAACTTTTCGCGAGCACCAGACGTGCACACCCGAGGATTCAAACCAAACACCCTAAACTAGCTAATCTAAAATATGCAAGGTTGAGAAATATAATCTTTATCGCGTGTCCATCCAATTATGGAAGACCCCTCCAAGCTCGTGACCGCCGGGAACACGCTTGAGTATCGATCACCCTTGCCGAAGATGATCCACCCGAGGGAACGCGGAGGAGGCTCAAACCGACGGTCCAAAGTTGCTAGGTTTGGATGGCCGGTGATGTAGGAATACTTCATTGTAATTTTCTCTCTAAAATCTTGCTTAAGAAATAATAGCAAGAAGGAGATGAGCTAGAGGAAGAGCATGAACCATCCATGAAGGAAACGAGGAAAAATATCAAGTCAACAAGTGTAGAAAAGCATGGCTATATAAAATCAACCATGATGCAATAGTGCATCCAAATGAAATAATCATTTTTAAAACAAAGCCATGCCTCTCTACATTGTTCACACCATGCTTTACTTTCTCTACTTGCCACTTCATTTCTTTATTTGTTTTTCTAAAAAGAAAAATAAATACAAGATGTCCATCTTCTAGAAACATTCCCGTATAAATACGGAATATTTCACCTGGTATACTACACATACGCGTATTCGTATAAAAATACGGATAGCACCAAAGAGAGAAAATGAATAGTGAACAATAATACTAAAATATATGTATCAAAATACATATATAAATTATTAAATCAAAACCTGATTTAATAATCTGGCTTAATCCTAAACCGGTTAGTATTATCAACCGTCCGATTAAAATCCGTGTATCGCGTACACATATTTAATCGGATTCCCTGCATGTACCACCGTACGACTCCTACATCTGTCGCCTGAACCGGGAAAACCCTATGTGTGAGACTCTAAAGATTCGACAATACGCTGGCAGTGGGTTTAACCACAAGCACGTCAGCGACACTAGTTGTATGTAACGGCTACCCAGGTATTTGTCGAAAGCGGGGTCGACAATCAAGTGCGTCCTTACCCTACTGAGTCTGAATGTGACAATCTCCGTACAGTCCGGTCTCTTCGTCAAAGAGTATCGCATATCGGATCTAAGGGGTGGATAACGTCAGATCCATACTAACCCGATAAGTTGTGTCTGAGTCAAGCTAATCACCAACCGAGATACTGCTAATCAACTATCAGTAAATCTTCCCTACCGTGGTCACGGATTTCTGGTGATAGCACTACTGAAGGGGTCACGTGAGGCGCCCTAAAATAGAAACTGCCTTGAGTTTATTCCCCTTTTATTTTGAGAAGCTTGTTCAAGGGTTACGTGGGAGCACGTGAGACGCCAGAAAGTGAAGTGCCTCGGCTTTACTCCCTTTTTATTTTTGGAAAGCTCATTCAAAGGTTGCGTGGGAGTACGTGACCTAAGCTTATTCGTTCTCTTTTGATCATTGAGGGGCTCATGTGGACACAGGTGATCATGCTGGGTACTGATCTCTTTTACATGCATAGAGAGTTAAATCCCTTGTTTAAGAATTAAATTCTTTTATAGGGTTAAACCCCAATTTTATTTAGAGGAATTAAATTCCTCTGTGTTTGAAAGAATTAAATTCTTTAAACACAATTCTCCCTTTAAGTTTTGGATCTGCATGGCAGAATCTCCCCGATAAGAATTAAATTCTCAACTTATAAGGAGATCCGCTTCTGCAGATCTTCAACCAGAGGAAAAACTGAGTTCTTATTTAGAAGAGTTAAACTCTTGGTTTGAGAATTAAATTCTTTTTTGTTTTGCGGGAGCTTATAGAATGATCTCCATCCTTCTCTTACCTAGAGTTTCTTTCTTCTCTGAAGAGATCTTTTTCTCTATTTCTTTCTGTTGTATTCTCTCTTCTTCTTTTTTTGTATCCTCCTCTGTTTTCTTCTTGGCTCCTATTTATATGAGAAAGAAAAGAATCAGTTTGTTCAGCCAATTTCTCATTAAGAGATTTTGATTGATTTTATAACCAACATGATCTTTTAGATCAGTTGGTGAATTTTATTCACCGTTGGATTTTTTAATCCAAAGACTACAAGATATTTCATTTGTTGTTCCCGGCAAATTTTAGGAAAGTATTTCCTTGTACAGAATCTTTCTATAAATTGGTGATTTTTAATCACCATTGGATTTTTAATTCAATGGTGTTCTATTTTACAGAGTGCAATATTTCTTGTTTAGAAAGATCCAAGGAAATATTTTTCCTATTAGTGCTTTTGATTCCTTTTAATTAGAATTTAATTCTACTGGCTTAGAGGGTTCGGAAACCCATCACGTGTTGGCACGCGACCACACTGATTAAGCATCTTCAATTGTTTATTTCAGCGCCTATAGACTTTGCCCATAAAAAGTCACATGTTCTCACATGAGGCCCGATCACGTGTGGGCACGTGATGCTCCACTTGAGGGTTTTCCTTGCTGCTTTATTTATATGTTTTATTCAGTTTCCATGAGGGAACACGGTGATGTAGGAATACTTCACTATAATTTTCTCTCTAGAATCTTGCTTAAGAAATAATAGCAAGAAGAAGGAGATGTGCTAGAGGAAGAGCATGAACCATCCATGGAGGAGATGAGGAAAAATATCAAGTCAACAAGTGTAGAAAAGCATGGCTATATAAAATCAACCATGATGCAATAGTGCATCCAAATGAAATAATCATTTTTAAAACAAAGCCATGCCTTTCTACATTTTTCACACCATGCTTTACTTTCTCCACTTGCCACTTCATTTCTTTATTTGTTTTTCTAAAAAGAAAAATAAATACGAGATGTCCATCTTCTAGAAACATTCCCGTATAAATACGGAATATTTCACCTGGTATACTACACATACGCGTATCCGTATAAAAATACGGATAGCACCAAAGAGAGAAAATGAATAGTGAACAATAATACTAAAATATATGTATCAAAATACATATATAAATTATTGAATCAAAACCTGATTTAATAATCCGGCTTAATCTTAAACCGGTTAGTATTATCAACCGTCCGATTAAAATCTGTGTATTGCGTACACATATTTAATCGGACTCCCTGCACGTACCACCGTACGGCTCCTACATCTGTCATCTGAACCGGGAAAACCCTATGTTTGGGACTCTAAAGATTCGACAATACGCTGGCAGTGGGTTTAACCACAAGCACGTCAGCGGCACTAATTATATGTAGCGGCTATCCAGGTACTTGTCGAAAGGGGGGTCAACAATCAAGTGCGTCATTACCCTACTGAGTCTGAATGTGACAATCTTCGTACAGTCCGGTCTCTTCGTCAAAGAGTATCGCATATCGGATCTAGGGGTGGATAATGTCATATCCATACTAACCCGATAAGTTGTGTCTGAGCCAAGCTCATCACCAACTGAGATACTACTAATCAACTAACAGTAAATCTTCCCTATCGTGGCCATGGATTTCTGGTGATAGCCAACTGAACACAGCGCGACATCGACTCCTGATACCAGGAGAGACGAATCCCTAACAGTCGACCACTGCCTCCATATAGCTCGGGACTGTACCCAACTAAAACCTGTTTGCACGACTCTTTTGAGCCGTGGTAGGGTGTAATCAAGGTACATTGGGAACTCATACAAGACAAATGACGACTTCATGTCAAAGGAATAATCTGTACTCATGCCACCTAAGAACTTCAATCTGACGATAGGTATAATACCATCTAGAAGTTCTCGGCGACTCCGTCTAGTGTACTCACCTCTAGTGAGCACCTGTATACTATCTTAGGTGACACAACACCAATGGCTTATGAGACCGGCCACCGCCCCTCATCGGGGTCTCGAGATGTATACACTAGTCTCGAGAAGATACTTGAAATGGAGATCAGGCACGATTGCAAAGGTAGAAAGTTATACTTGTCTCAACAGCGGTATGTTGAGAAAGTTTTGGAGCGTTTCGGTATGGCATACGCTAAATTTGTAAGTACTTCTTTAACAGCTCATTTTAAACTTTCAGCTCGTTCATCACGGCAAACGGAGAATGAGATTAAGTATATATCGAATGTTCTATATGCGAGTGCGGTGGGTAGCGTTATGTATGTCATGGTTTATATACGATCCGACATTTCACATGCTGTTAGTGTTGTTAGTCGCCATATGGTATCCCTTGGCAAAAGCCATTGGTAGACGGTGAAATGGATATTACGATACTTTCGAGGTACGTCTAATGTAGGGTTGATATTTGGAAAGAACGACGACAATTTAGTTGGATTCAGCGATTCCGATTATGCGGATAATCTTGACAGACGCAGATCGATCACTGGTTATGTGTTCTCCTTTGGAGAATGTGCCATCAGTTGGCGTGCTTCGTTACAGCTCACGGTTGCGTTATCTACGATGGAGGCGGAGTATATGGCCATAGTTGCAACAGTTAAGGAAGCAATATGGTTGAAGTGACTATTTTCGGAAATAAGTATTCAAAAGAATAACATATTAGTCTACTGTGATAGCCAAAGCGTGATTCATTTGACAAAAGATCAGATGCATCATAAAAGGATGAAGTACATTGATGTGAGATATTGGTTCGTGCAGGAAATCGTTGAGAAAGAAGAGATTAGTATGGAGAAGGTTGGCATAGTGGACAATTCGGTCCACATGTTGACGAAGTCTCTTTCAGTTGTTAAGTTTAAGCATTGCTTAAACTTAATTGGAGTGCGTAACACTCACTAGACTTTTAGGGGTTTTGTGGTAAAGGTGGAGCTGTTATTATTTTGATGGAGGAGTTTGTGGAATGCGAGGTGGGATGGAGATCTGTTAAATATGCCTCACATTCGATCATGAAGATCAACAGTTGAATTTCCTAACGATTCGGCGTTATCACGAAAATTTGAGTTTATCTTAAAGGTAGACGTCTGGGCTGAGAGCTCCAGATGTCTGCTGAGGATCTGAATACGCGAGCGCATTTATAGCAGACGTCTGCCTCGATGAGGATCAGATGTCTGCGAAGCTCTTTGTTATTTTAATGAAGATACTAGACGTCTGTAATATCCTTGTTCAGACGTCTGGATTGCTCTCTAGATTCTCATGGTGACAAATGCAGACGTCTACAAATTCCGTCTGCAGGCGTCTGCCTTTCTGGTCTGGACGAAGATTCGCTCAGTTAGGAAATTAGTTTTTTTGGCAAATCTTTGTATGCTATATATAAGATATCTTGTTTTAGACCTAGATCCGATAGCGTTTTGTTAATTTGAGAGAACCCATTGTTGTTTTGAGAGAGCTAGGTTTTTGATAGGGATTTGTATTCTCCGTCGATTTGTACTCCTTCGATATTTGATTATTAATAAAGTTTTGCCTTCGTCTATTTGTTTTGTGATTGGTACTTGTATTTCTATCTTGTGATTTGTTTTCTTCTCGTTATCAATTGTTTGTGCTTTGTGATTGTCTCGTATATGCATCAGTATCGAGTTCATTTCAATTTTGCAATCTTCATTTTTTAGTCATAAGATTGTAACAACTATATATTGATTTCCTAAATATACGAGACATGCTATTTTCATCCTGATGTTTCATTTTTAAAAAGATAAAATCCAAATAAATTAACGAACAGTTATTCAGATATTTGCATACGAGAAAATCTATATATTATGTTCACCATCGTAAAACTGGAAATAATTTTAGTCTATGAGTTATGCAAACACCCATCGTGAATTATATCATTAAAATGCCATAAAACTTAACTTTGCACTTGCTGTACCAAATAATAATACATAACATTATATATCTTAGAAACTTGGAAGTAATAGATATCCACAGTAAAGCACGCGTACACTCCCGCAAATCAGTTCTTGATCATGAATCCATCCCCAATTCCTGCACACAAAGATATCATCATATCAGTCAGCTATCACTACGAAAACGAACAAAATTTAGTCATTCAAATTTTTTGCATTTATTTTTTGTTTGCCTCCAGGAAACGTGCTGAACACGAGTCAAGTAGCATATATCGAAAATTGCGAGCGAGGAATATAAAAAAAGAAAAATGTTTTTGAGATAGAATCTCAAAATTTTACTGCCTTGTGTGCTTTTGCATAAACCATAAAATTATCGCATATGAAAAGAAGTTTTGATACCTGCCAAGACTAACAAGTGGTCTTCATCCTTGCTAGCTGCAATCAAAATTGAGCAAGAAATCATCTTTCAATAAGTAATCAAACGCTGTTAAATATTCCATGAATGATTCAATATCGTCAAGGGAACTGCTCCCTTGGCCCACGAAACTGGTATTCTTCTCTACTCCTTGTTCGGACGCTGTGTTCGTTGCTGCTCCAAAGTCTTGAACTTTTTCCAAGCTAGGCTTTGCCGATCCACCTGCTGATGGTATTGGTGGAGAGTGCAGTCCTGCGGACACGCAATCGCTCATTACAGTAGCATCATTAAGCTCTTTTGCCGGTTGTCCGTTCGAAGCATTAACATGTGAGAGCTGTGGAACGAACGATTGGTTGTTATACATGTGCACCGCTCCAGCATTGTTGTGGTTTTGTACTGGTGCATGTTCCATACCATCAGCTTTGAAATAGTTACTGCCACCATCGACGAGAAAAGATTCATCCTTAACTTGGTTCGTCGTATAAATATTCGTTCGCTCAGAGTCTTGAGACGTATGCAGACGGTAGTTCGATGCCTGATATACAAATTGCCAGCTCAGATTCGTCGGAGGATCGTTGTTTGCTGCAAATTGGTTCACCTGATTATCATTAGAACAATTTCCCTCCATCGGTAACAATGGTCGATTTGGAAAGTTTGGTTCTTGAGCTCTGAAGCCGACAGCTTGAGGATTGGAGGAGTTTATGATGTCGCTGGCTTTTCTTTTTGTTTGTGCATATTTCCTCTTGCTTAGCTTCAGTCTCTGCTTAAGTTACAAAAGTTATATGAGAAAGCAGCTACAGATAAATTCTACAAGAAAATATTGTAATTTCTAATTTACGAAGGCATTATTATATCCAATCCGGTAGCTCGAACAGTCTCTAATCACAGACTTTTGGTAATCCGTATTGTACGTAAGGACGATGGAAAAATATTTACTAGTTCGTAAAAAGTGACAAGAATAGCTCAGAATCAAACCTGTATATGACTTGCGATATGTGCCTTACTTAAGCCAGGAACATTCATAAACTCCGCAATTCTCCCGGGCTTAGCATCTGCAATCAGAAACCGAAATTTGCAAAAGAATTGATAAGAATGCAGTCCATATTCACATGCTTGCTAACTTTTCAAACATATAGAGAAATTGAATTATGGAAGAAAATATCGCCTACCACTTCCGAGTACCACAGTAGCATTCGTAAACTTCTGGTGTAGCTCAGGCGTCCAATTCACTCGATTTTTCTTCGACGGAACTTTGGTTTCTGTCTTCTCATTGCTATTTTCTTTAGTAATGCATTCTGATTTTAGCGGATCTGAAGTGAAATCGAGGACATCAATTATGGTTAGCTTTGAAGCATCACTGTTGAGCTTTTGATGTTGTTTGGCTTTCTCCTTTCTTCGAACGACATGCTGCCATAAGTTTTGCAGTTCTTGAAAGCGAAGAGGCTTCAATAAATAGTCACAGGCGCCATATCTTATTCCTTTAACCACGGCACCAAAATCCGAATCGTAAGACATCACTGTAGTTTCACAAGACAAGACAAGAAATAAATTAATGATTAATTTATCTAATAGAAAAATATAAGTATAACAATCTAAATGGTACTTACAGGCAACGGGGATGCCAAATTTAGCGCCAACTCCCAAGAGCTCAAATCCGTCCATATCGGGCAAATGAACTTCACATAGCATGATATCGAAACCACTCTTGTTTTCATGAAGAAGCGATAAAGCAGTTTTTGCTGCAGTACAGGTGGTAACTGCACCATCACGTACAAATTAATATAGAAAAACTTCCATAAGCATATAAAATAAAGAAAGATCTTATTATAACCGCATTACAAATGGAAAATTTCATTATGTAAGAAGAAAATATCAGCTTTATTGAATCTAGAAGGCATTCTCAAGAAGGAAAATATCCCTTGGCCATCGATACCGCATCTTGTGGTAAATGTCGTATAATAATCGGATTACATAGTACGCAATAAAACGTTTTGGTGTACACATATCAATGTATGGAGAAATACTAAAAAAATAAGACAAAATAGACGAAAACATGTGGATATGGAGAAAAAGGATGGAACCGGGCCTTAATTAAGCAGATATTAGGTAGAATACTGGATTTTAACACCAGGCGCGTGTTATTAAGCATTGTAAACATGCCCGATTATATGAACATTCGTCCATTTATTTCGTTTAGGGCCACTTATGTATCCATTCACAATCCTATTTAAAGTAGTTGGTTGTTTGCCGAAAACATCTGACCGGCCAATTGATCAGTATTTTAAAGCTTTTTTTACAATGTATCTTGGAATATCAGAAAAATAGAACACGGCATCTCATTTTCACAGATGCCGTCTAGTATTATATGGAAGAACTTAAGTGCTTGAGATATTAATTGGTATACGAATCTACAATAAGATTTGAACTCTCGTCTGATATATGATGCACAATGAATTTGAAGGGGTTGAGGGGTGTTAAGATCCTGTGTGTGTGTGTCGTAAATAAAATTGGAAGATCACATATTTCAGGTTTTAAATCTCTGTACCAATACCGGCATGTGATGGTCATTTTTAAATCATACGTTCATCTCAGCCGGAAGATGCTCGTCTCAGATCAATATATTAGCTTATAGTATAATTAAAACAATTTTTTTTGGTAAATAGAAAAAAATAACTATACACAATTTGACATGTTTTTCATCAATACATTAATTAAGCAAGCCAAGAGTGGTCTTCTTAAAATACATATATAGAAATAATAACCAAATAATACTCTTAAGCGTATCTTTTGATAATCGATGACATATAGGGTAAAATTTCCAAATAAACGGTAACTTCTTGAAAACATAGGATCAAGATACTTCGGTTTGTTTGTTTTAGTAAAAACAACATCGAAGCTATTTCAAGATTCCGAGCTTTTGGGCTCGATCACACGGTTAATTTTATTATTATTAAGATGGACAAATTGATGATTATATAGTACCAAAAGTTATATCAACACTTGATAATATTGGTCAAAAAAACGAAGAAACATGAAATCAACACATTACCTAATTTCAAGAATTCTACATTAATCATGATTCTCATACGAAGAAATTAATTAAAAGAAAGAAGAAAGGAGTAACCTTTATAATCACATATCTGAAGCAAGTGTTGTATGAACAATGTATCGGAGCCGTTGTCGATGAGAAGCACCCTTAGGCCTTTCGGGAACTTAGACATGATCGATTTCGCCGAGAATTATAACCACAGCGAAGAAATTAATTAAAAATTAAAGGGAACAAATCAATGGTCATGAGGTTGATTAACTTAATTGGAGGAAGTGCATTATATATAATGAGGGTTGAGATTTGGTAATTTGGAAAGAAAATTAATGATGAGAGTTTCTTGTTTACAATTTAAGGAACGAAGATTATGAAAGTTTTTGGAGTAAAACTGAGAAAAGTCGATGGCGCGGTATAAAATTCAGAGTAAATTGTCAACAAACCCAATTATATTTTCCCGCTGATAAAAGACCCTTGGCTCCAAGCGCGAAAATTAGAATTTCCCGCTGATAAAAAACCCAATTAGATTTTCCCGCTAATAAAAAACCCTTGGCTTCAGGGTAAATTGTCAAAAAAACCCTCCTCAATTTTCCTCAATGCGAAGAAAGCCAAGCGATCCAAGCGCCACCGGCAGCCGCCGGGCGCCGCTCCTCGTTGCCTTCATCTCCTTTACTCTCCAAAACCCTTTCTCCAATCCAAAGATTGAAACTTTGATCCAAAATCGAGCAATTAGGTCTTCGATTCTTCAAGAAGAAGGAGGAGAGGGAGAGGATGCAGAAGAAGATGAGTTCTGCAGAGGGGTGGAGCAGCTGGAGCTGTGTGGCTCAGCAGTGAAATGGGGAACAGATCACAAGTTCAATTCTTCGGTGGAGTGCTTCAGAGCTCGTAAGGCCATGTGTGGGGGTGATGATGGCCCTTGCCTCTGTGATTCTTGGGTCTTTTTGGGGATAGGGACAGGTGTGGGGAGAAATTTGGAGAGGTATGCTCTTTTTCTTTTTCCCTTTCTTTTTTGTCGATTTTTTGTTGAAATTAGGCGATTTGGTGAAATGGGTATGAAGTGAATTGATGACATGCAATTTGACAATTGCTGTTAGCTGACTAGTTTGGGTGATATATGTGGTTAAATTTGTTTTCTTTTATGTTGATTAGGGTTGGTGGAAATTGGAAAATAGTGGGAACTTTTGGTAAATTTTGGTGCATGTTCTTGCTCTTCATTCCTTGATAATTTTACTTTATCGAGGAGATGGGGTTTGTTCTAAATTGTGGTGCATGTTTCTTTCCAACTATCATTTGTTTAATAGAGGCGATTTTAATTTGACAATCGTTGTTAGATGACCGCTCTTGGTACTATCTATGGTAAGTTTTGGTGCATGTTTCTGCCATTACCTATGAATCTTATGTGATCGGTGAAATGGGTGTTGGGGAAGGATTCTCTAGGAATCGGCAATGAAATCATACACTTAACAATTTTACTAGTTTACCAAATATTATATAATGCTTGCAGTAATAATTACACCAGCTTGAAGACTTCTAAAAATCTTCTATTGATAGATCTACAATGCTACCACTAGATGAGTTGTGGACATTGAGAATCTGGTGAAGTTTGTCATCATCATCATCATCATCATCATCATCATATATCCTGATGGCACCTTCCGAGCTTGTAGGCATCATCATAAGCCTATAAGAGAGATGATGGCTTAGCAGTAGATTGTTGTATCCTGTGCTCTTGGTAGGTGAATTAAAGAATATAGAAACCAAAGATATGATTTTAATTTGACACGCATCTAGTTTCATTTGTGGGAAAAAAGGTTTAATAAATGGAAGGAAGATGGAGGAGAAGAAGAGTCATGGAGATGATGAGGAGGTCCAGGAGGAGATGGGATTTCGATTTCTTATGTCTATTTGCTGTTGAGGAGATATGAGGAGGAGGAGAGGAAGAAGGAGAAGATTGGTTAAGGGTAAGGAAGTCATTAAACTGTTGGTCTAACCCTGGTTAACTTAACTAACCTATTAAACAAACACCTTACTAACGGGTGGACCTTTTTAGTTAATGGAGAAGACCTGAGTGTCTTTTTTAGAAATATTAGGTTTTGGGGTTTCTTTTTTATATATAAATACTAAAGATTTGGGGGTCCAAAATAAAAAAAAATCTTTCCAATAATGTGACAATGAAAATGAAGTCATTAAAAAGAGTACCTTGTAGCTTTTCAACCATTCAGCGAGCTCATGCATTTTGAAGAATGTTCTAAAAACTATCAAACCCTTATGCTTTCTGTTTTAGAACTTTTGATCTGATATGTGGAACCATTTCATTCATACCAAAACGGTGTATTGGGCGTTCCGAAGAATAATTGCAACATGAGCATATTTCCAATTCATATTAATTACAAAAAGATAGTTCTTAAATGTTTTAATAGCTGGCTGTTTCATCACCAGACATATCCTCTTTAGCATAATAATTAAAAGCAGTTTATGTAATTCGAAATAGCTAGTAATGAAATCTTAGCCTTTGAAAATAGCTATTTGTTCCATCCATTTTGTATTTTGTTCCATCTCAACAATTTTAAGAAGCCCAGTAGTATACCACATGTCAGTTTTATTTTCACCCACCGTCATGTTCCGTGTTTTAGGTAACCTTGGTTCCATCAACTGTGAACATAATTCATTATTTTTTATTTGAGAGAATTGTAACTTAACAAGTGCAAGTGCAAGTGCAGCCGTTCTGAATGGGGCTTCGAAATAAGGATATACTTATTTATGCTTTGATTATCGAAGAACGTTGATAAGATAATTCTTTTTGAACTTGCTGGGTGTCTGAATTCTGGTTATTTGTTCGACTTCAGTGCTGGTTGAAGAAACAAAAGGAAGTCCTATGTCCTGCTTTGCAAGAGTCTGGGGAAAAGGTTATCTGGACTTCCGGGCTCATATTTGGAAAAGGAGAGGTATGTACATTTGTGGATTTCGTAGTATTCTTTTGAACCAATGAAATTTCATGTAGACCCTTGCATGTTTCATTTGGTTTAATGTGTCTAAACTATACTGAAATAAGCACCGGGAATGCTCCCATATCTACATTATTCCGATTATTGTTAACTGTGTATGCTCACGTATCTGCGTCATACAAAATTCGTGCAATTGATTATTTTATTATTTTTTTTATATTGCTCCTACTTATCTTAGTAGTATTTACATAGATGGTCTCTTACCAGTCTACATGCCTTGTAACATTAATGCATGCCCCTTTGTTGGCCATTGTTAACTTGGCCTTGGAATTTGGCTCAAGGATTGCTGATAAGATGCAAGCTAGCTATAACATATGGTTAACCTGTATTGAAAACTTTCATAATTAGGAGTTTTGCTTCATAGTTGAATCCACTTTGATTCGAAATGTTCACTCTGTGATAAATTACAATTGCTGAATACTAAGTAGTAAGGTAATTTCATGGTGTGCTGTGCGTGGGTCCCCTTAGTGTGTTTGTGTGTTGTGTGCTTGTGTGTGCTCTGCGTGGGTGTGTTGTATCCGTGGGTTGGCTCACAGGTCAGTTCCAAATAAAAAAGTAATAACGTAAATTTTCTTGCCAACCATCCAGCTTAGTTCATCTAGCAGGGTGCTATATCTGCTGGGTATATAAACTATAAGACAGTCATTACATCTAAGCTAATGGTGATTTGGCTTTGAATATGAACTCTATAAAGCTAGTGCCAGAGACATTATGGGTATAATCCTGTTTGCTGACTTTATCCTTAACTACCTTACCTATTTCATGGTGCTGATGCGCTGAGAGACCACACACACACACACACACACACTTCGGGGATTGAACTTGCGACATGTCACATTGGAGATTGGTATCAACCGAGCTAAGCCGAGTTGGTCATAGCTAAGTTAATACTTAATAGGTACGATGCAGTCTAAACTAGTTTCTGGATCAAAATTATTCTTGATGCTTCCTTGGGCCTATTTCCAGTCATGTGGTCTTCAGTACATGGTATTCTCTGCACAAATTCTTATTATTTTAACTTGATACTTGATAATTGGCTACATCAACACACACACACACACACGCGCGCGCGAGAATAATAGAGGAAAGGTGCCATAGGAGGAAATTTCCTTCTATGGCATCGAAAAAATATACCCTCTATGACTTTTTTCGATGATTGGCACCCATCACCATCATCTTTATCATCTAAGATATGGATATACTAAATCTCATGTGATTCTACCACTTTTCATTGTTGAATTAACAATGTATAAAGTTATATTGTCGGTAAACCGTTAATTTCGCACCCACTAAATCAACGGTGAAAAAGTTGTAAAATCACATGAAATATGGTTTATCTACATAGATGATAAAGATGAAGATGATGGGTGCCGATCGTCGTGAAAAATGGCGGATGTTGTATTTTTTTGAGTCCATCGGAGGAAATCCTCTCCTATGGAATCTTTTGTACATTATTCACTCTCTCTTTATATATATGAGAATAATGAAGAAAAGAAGCCGTAGGAGGCTTTTTCGTTAAGGTGGCGTCAAAAATCTATATCCTCAAATATTTTATTCGACGATCGGCACCCATCATCATCATCTTTATCGTCTAAGATGTGGATACGCTAAGTTTCATGTGATTCTACCACTTTTTCACCGTAGAATGAGCAATGTAAAAAGTTCTATTGTCGGTAAACTGTGAATTTTGCACCCACTAAATCAACGGTGAAAAGTGGTAAAATCATATGAAATTTGGTGTATCCACATCTTAGATGATAAAGATGAAAATGATGGGTGCCGATGGTTGGAAAAAATCGTGGATGGCGTATTTTTTCGACGCCATGGGAGGAAATTCCTTCCTATGGCATATTTCCTCCATTATCTTATATATATATATATATATATATATATATATATATATATAGAGAGAGAGAGAGAGAGAGAGAGAAAGCAATGAAGAAAAGATGCATTAGAAGGTTTTTTCGACGATCGGCACCCATTATCTTCATCATGTAAGATGTGGATACAATAAATTTTATGTGCTTCCACCATTTTTTCACCGTTGAATTAGCAATGTAAAAAGTTCTATTGTCGGCAAACCGTTAATTTTGCACCTACTAAATCAACTATGAAAAAGTAATGGAATCACATGAAATTTACTGCGTCCACACCATACATGAGAAAGATGATGATATGTGTCGATCATCGAAAAAATCATGGAGGGCCTAGTTTTTCGACGCCATAAGAGGAAATTCCCTCCTATGGTACCTTTCCTCCATTATTCTCGCACACATATATAATGAAGAAAAGTGGCCATAAGAGGCTTTTTCGTAAGGTGGCGCTAAAAATCTATATTCTCCACAATTTTTTTTGACGATCAGCACCCATCATCATCATCTTTATCATGTAAGGCGTGGATACACCAAATTTCATGTGATTCCACTATTTTTCACCGTTAAATTAGTAATGTTAAAAGTTCTATTGTCGGTAAACTGTTAATTTTGCACACACTAAATCAACGGTGAAAAAATGATGAATCACATGAAATTTAGTGTATCCATATCTTACATGATGATTTTGGGTAACGATCGTTGAAAAACCGTGGAGGGTATATTTTTAAGACGCCATAGGAGGAAATTCCCTAAGTCAACTCTCTAGGTTAAAAGAGAACGAGAAAATAATATGAAAAAAGTACTGTAGAAACAAAAATAAAAAGTCATCAGAAGCCAGCAGAAGAAGTCCCATAAGTCAACTCTCTAGGTTGACCGCGGCCAAATCAGGCCTCGGGCCGCGGTTCCGCGGCAGGGTAGTGCAGTTAGGAGAAAATATTTTTATAATATTTTTTGTGGCGGCGTTGACTGGTCTTTATAGGGCTATTTTTGTAATTGTAGACATGCGAATCAAATGTAACCTAGGGTTTTCTATCCTTTATAAATAGGAACTCTGAAGATTGTAAACCGTATGCCTCCTTTTAATAATAAATTCAGAATTCTTTATGGAGAGCATCGGTGTCTCTTTTCAATTCATGAATTCAGATCGGACAACCCTGCATTGATGTTTGAAGAGAGTCATCTGTAAGTAGTTTTATTTAATTGCTCTAGTTTAGATTTCAATTCTTTGCCCTAGGTAGATTTAATTCATTGTTGTAGATAATTGTTTAAAGTTAGCTTTGGGGAAGGCTTTTGAGAGATGCGATCTCTCATCCCTTTCTTACCCATTATATATTTAAAATAGGACTCTATGCATACACGCACACACCGCGCCCTACGGCACCCTATCTCTCAAGGTAGCGGTGATACCGTAGTATAAAGGCCCGGTTGCGCACGTTTTCCATGGAGGTTAGGGTAAGGATCTCTAAAGGAAGGACAAGAATCTAGAGGAAAAAACACCTTCCTGAATGGATCTAATTCCCTTTATTAATAATTACCATAACTCCTCATAGATCTTCATTTGAGTATAGAAAGCGTTGAGTTTTATTTACATTTCCAAACCATTCCTAAACCTAACCCTAGCAAGATTTAGATCTAGATAATTTTAGTATAAATAGATTTAGTTTTTTTAGATTTAATAATCAATCCAAACACCCTTCGGAATTAACTCGTTAGCGTGATTAGGAGATTCACAACATCCCTGTGGACCGACCCGTACTCACCGGCTAGCTACCAAGCGACGCCGTTCTTGATTGCGGTAAATTATTTTTGATCTCTCATCTCTTTCGTGCCCAATTATTTTTAATAACTAGAACTTCATGCAAGCATGCATGATCCGCTTCCTACGGCACCCTACCCACGAGGTAACGGTGAAACCGTAGTATAAAGGACCGGACATGCATGTCTTCCATGAAGGTTAGAGCAAATATTAGGAAAGGACGGACAAGGATCTAGAGGAAGAAACTTTGTTTATTCCCAATCATCCTAATCCCTTTTTCTAATAGTTGCTATAACTTCTAAAATATTTCATTTAGGGCATTGAAAGATGTGTGTCATCAAATCTTACCAAACCCCACCTTTGACCTAACCCTAGCAAGTTTCTTTATCATCATATAACTTAGTTTTAGATTCAATTAAAACAAAACCAAACAACCATTGGAATCAACTAGCAAGAACACTTAGGAAAATTACACATCCCTGTGGACCGACCCGTATTCACCGGCTAGCTTCATGCGACGCCGTTTTTGATTGCGGTAAATATTTTTGATCGTTAAAATCCTACACAAATCAAATGGCGCTGTTGCCGGGGATGGCGTAGAAATTTCCTTTTTGCAATTTCGGGTTAATCTTAATTAAAAAAATCATAAAAATCTATAAAAAAAATCCAAAAATTATAAAAATATATCAATTGTTATTTTTTGGAAAGGGTACTTTGTTGTGTGAATCTTGCAGGAACAATCGAGACGGATCTAGAGATTTCCAGAAAGCGAAACAGAAATCAGAAGATTAGAACAGAGGGGGAATTTCAAAACAGAACAATAGAAAATTTTTGGAGCATTGAACCCCCCAAAGCGCCGCCTTTCCGCGGCCATAACCTGCTTTAGGCCGCGGAAACGCGGCCTACTTGTCGAGTCGTCGCGTGGAAAAAATTTTGGGGATCTGCGCCGCTTCGACCGCCGCCCTTCCGCCATGGGAACCCACATAAAGTCGCGGAAACGCGGTATGCTTGTGTCTTCAGCTCGTGAAAAAAGCTCTGTAAGCTTCTCTGTTCCTCTGCAAAAATTTCCATATATTTTCTGAAAAATTCATGCAAGATTTTGTGCGCTTTAAAAATCTTTCTCTTTCCAAATAACAATCTTGTGCAGGATTTTTGTGCCTCGTTTAAACTAGAAATTGATTGCAAGTAATCTTTTTTGTTTCATATCTTTTCTCGAATATCTTTTTGCAACAATTTTTCCAAATAAAGATAAAAAGAAAAAGGAAAATTTTATTACAAAACTTGCTAACTTTTGCCGCAAATAAATCCTTGCACCGCCCAACCTTCCTTCTTGTCACCTTTCTTCTAACATGGGTACCCCACATAATAAATCACTTGCCGAACTTTGGTATCCCGAACCTAATTTTGCGTCGTACGTCAATTTGTTCGGTCAATTTAAAGACGATCCTTCCTTACCTAAAATATCTTTGAAAGATCAAATAGAGGCGTCTAGGAGAAACAGTTCGACTTTTCAACCCACTTTGTGTCAACCAAGTCAACCTTTACCACCTCCATATGTTGATACCACTTTTTCAAGTCCTTCTGTCACCCTTAAGCCGATGTCCATTGCTGAGCATATTGCTCAATCTCGCAGCCGATCTTTCACCCCTCTTCCCTCATCTAGTTCTAGGAATCAACAAGTCCATCCACCTTTTTATCCACATGTTGATCCTAATCCTGTCCAACCATTCAATTCCTACCAGTCTCACCCGACTTTCCCACCGTCACTAGACACTGTTTCTACACAGCCTTTTGGGAGTTTCACATATCCAAACAATTTTGAATCTTTTACCGAAACCCCTTCGCTGCCCATGTTTAGTTTGGAACAGTCGTTGGCAGCTTATATTGCAGCAACAAACAAAATGACTAGGAATGTGGAAGCGTCCATGACCGCCCTTATGCAACAAAGTGAACCGGTAGCTAGTTTCCAACTAGCTCCAAATTTTCCAATATATGAGGAGGCGGTTGGACAGAGTGAGAATTTGAGAGGATTTCCAAATCAAACCTACCCATACCCAATTCCAGCCCACAATTCCTGTTTTCCATCGATTGCCCTAAATAGTTCACCAATTGAAAATAAAAACGAGTTGTGTGACTTTGTAGTGCTTGATTTGCCAGATTGTGAAGAACCCCTTTCGAGTGAAACCACACCTAATCCTTTCGATCTTCACACCTCCAATCTAGAACCTAAATTGATAAATATCCCTGCTTTTGATAAGGTGTCAGAAAAAATTGATTTTCACTTGATTGAGGATATAGACGCCGGGAATATTTTGGATGATGAACCCGTCGATTGATTGAAATTTTATGTCCAATTCATCATCCCGAGTCATTAAATGTTTCTCTTGAACTTCATATGCGTCTTGATTTGGATGATAATGGCATGGATAAGCTAACTATTGAGGAGAATTATGAGGATAATAATGAGGAGGATTATGAAGAAAATATTGAGGTTGAGCCATTTTTGTTTGATGTGTCGGATTTTCCAATTCAACCTCCTGAACCTTTAACTGTTTTATCACCCTCCCTTCTTTCCATCGTTCCGACCATGCACAAGATCATGCTTGAAGACTGTGAGCTTGAAATTTTTTCCTTTGAATCTGACACAGTTCTCACAGCCGACAACACGTACGAGTGTTTCACTTTTTCGGACGATGATGAAAACTCACCTCCCGATTTTGAGTCCTTTACATTTTCAGATGAGTTAGTTGAGCCATCAGACTCGGTTGCTTACAGTTGTTTCGAACCATTGATGGAAATTTTCAAGTTCGGGACAGTTCACTACGGTGAGAATGAGACTATCCCTAATTCACTCCCTTTCGTCCTTCCTATCATTTCGACCGGGCAAAAGACCGTTACGCTTTCATCTCCAATACCAAGTTCGACGGACCCATGTTTTCTTGCGAATCTTGAGAGATTTGACCCCATTTCTCGACGGGTTGATAGATTAGCACAATCGTTTTTAACACATTGGTCATCACATATTGCTCTAACTTATTCACTCGATTTACACCCTCAAGATCGCACTCCACTTCTTTCTCTTTTTCGCCATTCTTCTTCCCCATCGAGACCATATTCTACCTTTCTTCTCACGCGGTCTCATGTGCTTCTCATTTCTTTTCTTTCCACCCCATTCTTTCACCAACCCTACCATTATCACGATAAGATTTTTTAATGGTTGGTGCTCATCTTTGGCTTATGTAAGGCCTTGCTTAGTTTGGGGAGGACTTTATTGTATATATGTATATATATTTTTTGTTTTCTTTTCTAATAAATAAAAAAAAAATAAAAAATAAAAACAAAAAAATTGTAAATAAATAAACAGTGGAGTGCCGACAATTTTGACTCTCTTAGTGTAGCATGACAGTGAGGACACTGTCAAGTTTAAGTTTGGGGATATGCTCGGTACGTCTTCTTCCTTCGCATTCATTTGTATATTTTTGCATTTGCATATTTATTTGAAAACCCATAAAAATTGAAAAATTATAAAAATTATTATATTCAATTTTGGCCATATCTAACTTGAGTTTGACAAATAAGTTAACTGGTTAGGAACAACTAGATCTTAGACTTAGTGAATTAAAAACCCTAAAAATAACATTCCTTAAAGTTTAACGGTAGAAAATATATATCTTTGTAGTTTATTTAGAAATAGGCAAATTTTAGGTTCACTTCTTGGGCTAAGTCAAAGAAAAGGAAAATTATTGATGTTCTTATTAGAGTATAAGTTTGAAAAATAATTCCTAGCTTAAGTCTAGATTCTGAAAATGTATACCCTACAAATTTGCACAATCACGTACCTTGAAACTTGGAATAGTAGATGAGACCTTAAAATGCTCTTGTCTAAAGTCCTTAGTACAATGAAATAAAAAATTCAAGTGTGAATAAAGAATAAAAAAATGAACACTGGTTTTTGTAATTACTTGAGGCTGGAAAAATAGAAAAATATTTAGCGAGGGTGCTTCATCACCTAGTGCCTTAGACCAACTGGTTTGGGAGTCACTGCTAAAAGCCTTGGATGTTACAAGACTAGGAAGCACGCTTTAAAGTGCAAACGCATCTTATAATCGGTTGTTGGTACTTCAAGAAGTATTAACGGTCGCATGAAGGATGTGTAAGCAAAATTCATTTAAAAATTCACCAATTAATAAGTACTTTGGACAACGGACAAGAGTATGATTGCTTGATTTGAATTTCCAAGTGTAGGGGTGATTTATACACACGTGGGGATATGTGATTGGAGTTTAGATGAGAGAAAGGAGTGAAGAATATAACTTGTATCTTTAATAGAGTTGATAGAAATTCCTAAGTGGAGATGGAACCCTAGAAGTAAAACTTAAGAAATGCCGAAAGCTAAGTAAGTCTATAGAATATGTATAATCTTAAGTTAGATGATGAGGAAGTGTGAAGAATGTGGGTGGATAATTTACGAGTCGACGATAATAGAATTCCTTGTTAGAAAACCTAATTGGAAAATAAGAGTTAATAGGCCGAATTGATAGGATTTTGTGGGTAGTATCCACTGAAAACCCTCAGGAGACAACACTCCTTCTACTAGGGACACCTAGAGGTTTAACGGCTTGTTGCACGAGCTCAGTGCAATCGTGTTTCCCTGTGAAAGTGCGTTAGGTTTTTTGTAGAGAATAAAAATAAGTTTGCTCGAGGACGAGCAAAAGATAAGTTTGGGGGTATTTGTTCATACCATAATATTGCATTATTATATTCCCCATTCTTATTCTTTTTATAAATAAACAGGTGCTTTTGATGCATGTCTGCTATATATTACAGGTTACAGGTTCTTGGATCTAAAACAGTGAAAACAATGAAAAGACGATGCAAAAGTGGACTTTGACCAACAAACAGAAGACTCTTGATCAAGCCTACATCAAAGATAAAATTCACAAAATACAAGGCAATGCAAGGTCCAAGATTACAAAGCGAACGGTTAAAAGTCCACCGCAATTATTCACTGGAGATCTAGAAGAAACATAGAATCTATTTTAATAAAAGAACCAAATAATAAGGAAGCCCAAAGACAGAAGAGCCCACAAAGGAAATTTCAAGGCCCAATACTTCCTTTTAAAGAGACAAATACATAAAATTTTACCAAAGCTTGGAGTCTACTTTGACTAGGTCTTCCTAAGGATATTTTGGTAAATGTAGACGCGCGAATCAATTGTAACCTAGGGTTTCCTATCCTCTATAAATAGGAACTCTAAATCATTGTATTCTTTTCATGGCTCCATGTCTCTTTTCAAGAAATAAAATTCAGATTCAATTGGAATTGGAAGAGCATCATTCTTGTAAGTTGTCTTTTCTTTTCTGCCCTAGTTTTATAATTAAATTCTTGCCCTAGATCAATTAATCCTTTGCCTTAGTTAATCTAGTGTAGAATCTTTTAATCTTAATCTGCAGCAGGTAAGTAATTCTTTAGATCTAAAAATACACATATTAAAAATGATGTTTTTAATAGATCCCCTAATGAACGAGTAATTTCCTCGCTTGTTAGGGTTAGGAATAAGGGAGGGAATGAGATGAAGATCTCTCATCTCTTTCGTGCCTAATTATTTGTAATAACTAGAACTTCATGCATGCATGCATGATCCGCTCCCTACGGCACCCTACCCACGAGGTAACGGTGAAACCGTAGTGTAAAGGACCGGACATGCATGACTTCCATGAAGGTTAGAGCAATTAGTAGGAAAGGACGGACAAGGATCTAGAGGAAGAAACTTCGTTTCTTTCCAATCATCCTAATTCCCTTTACTAATAATTGTTATAACTTCTAAAAAGATTTAATTGAGGGCATTGAAAGAGGTGTGAATATTAATCTTATCAAACTCACCTTAGACCTAATCCTAGCAAGTTCTTGATCATCGTACAACTTAGTTTTTAGATTCAATTAAAAGACCAAACAACCATTGGAATCAGCTTGTAAGAACACTTAGGAAAATTACACATCCCTGTGGACCGACCCGTATTCACCGGCTAGCTGCAAAGTGACGCCGTTTCTGATTGCGGTAAAATATTTTTGGTGATCGTAAAATCTCTACTAATCAGATCTCTAAAAGCTTCGAAAGCGATTGATTTTAGAACTTGTTTAATCTTGAAAAACTTCTTCGATTTATTTTTAAACTTTTGTCACTCTCCAAAATACAATCCCTTGTCTTCTTGAATCGAAAATTTGATTTATCTTTTGAGATCGTTAGGATTATTGAGGTTGGTTTGTAAAGATTTGTAAAAATCTTACTTGTACGACCTAATGAAGAAAGGTCTAAAATTTTTACATTGTAAAAGGTTTCGGACTTAAGCCTTTGGTAAAAAGTTTAGGTATTCACCACCTGCAAGTGTCAAAGGTTTCAGACTTGAGTCTTTGGTAAAATGTTTAGGTGTTCACCGGCTGCAAGTATACAGGTTTTAAGATCTGAGTCTGGTAAAAGATCTGGATTTCTCCACCCGTGAAAGAGTCACTAGTAAGTGAAGTTGAATCCTGAGCAGGAGTTCTCAGACGGGTATTAGCCACACGGTTGGTGAACCTCGATAAAAATTCTCTGCATTTACTTTTTCTGTGATTCTGTGTTGTTTCTGTGAATCTGTGTTGTGATAGTATTTGTACTTTAGACTCTGATTTTATATTCCGCTGCAAAATCTATTAATTCCGTAAAATAATTCTGAGTTTGTCATAAAGCCTTATTCTCTCCAATCCTCGGTATTTTCCCAATCTCTTACTTGCAGGATCGTCTGCTCGCTCGCTCCTTTTTCTTCGGATGATTCCGGAGATACTTCTGTTGGGGCAAGTACCCGACGGCTTTGTACCACGATTCTTACGTCATCAAGGTTCTCGTCGGCCCGTTCTTTAGCGAGTTTGGCTAGTGCATCTGCTTTGCTGTTTTCCGTGCGCGGTATGCTTTCCAAAGTATAGGAGGGAATTTAGGTCAACAGTTGTTGCACCTTTTCGCCGTACCTCACCAACTCCGGTTTGCACGTTTGGTAGTCGCCGTTTACTTGACTAACGATCAGTTGGGAATCTCCATATATGAGGAGGTTTTCAATTCCCATGTCGATGGCGATCTCGAGGCCTGCTATCAGAGCTTCGTATTCGGCTTCATTGTTTGTCCTTGGCTCTGTCAGGGAGAAAGCAAAACGCATTATCTCTCTTTGTGGAGTTACAAAGATGAGTCCTACCCCCGATTTGATTATAGGGGTACTTTGTTTGCGTTTCTTCATGGAAGATGCCCCATCGAAATAAAGCTCCCATCGAGTATCACCGCCGTCAATCGCATCAAACGCATGTTCGTCTGGAAGATCGCAATTTAAAGGAGAATCGGCGGGTATCGGATGCTCAGCGAGGAAATCGGCGATGGCCTGGCTTTTCACAGCCTTGAGAGGTTGATACGTTATCGAGAACTCCATCAAAAGCAGGACCCATTTAGCGAGTCGTCCCGTCAATATGGCCTTTGACATTAAATACTTAAGAGGGTCCGCCTTCGAAATAAGATGGACTTCATGCGCCAACGCATAGTGTCTAAGTTTTGTTATCGCAAAGATCAACGCCAGGCAATGTTTTTCAATAGGGGAGTAGTTGCTTTCGGCCCCCAGCAGAACTCGACTTAAGTAGTAGAGTGCTCTTTCTTTCCCTTGATCGTTCTCTTGTGCCCATAATGCGCCTAAAGAACCTTCGAGGGCGGTTGTATAAAGAATGAGAGGCTTTCCCTTAACCGGAGCAGCCAACACTGGCGGGTTTTGCAGGTACTGCTTGATCTCATTTAGCGCACTCTGGCATTTTTGGTCCCAGACGAATGGAGTTCCCTTCTTCATCAGGTGGCTGTAAGGACGACACTTTCCTGAAAGGTTGGCTATAAATCGCCGTATATATGCGAGCTTCCCTTGGAGAGACCGCAGCTGTTTGAGAGTCCTTGGCGGAGGCATTTCCATGATCGCCTTGATTTTTGACGGATCTATTTCGATACCTCGGTGTCGGACGATGAATCCCAGGAATTTGCCTGAGGAAACTCCGAATGCACAGTTGAGCGGGTTCATCTTCAAGTTGTATTGCCGAAGGCGTTGAAATACGGTCTTCAGATGCTTGAGATATTCCTCGTATGATTTGCTTTTAACTACGAGGTCGTCGATATAGCATTCGACGATTTCGTGTATAAGGTCATCGAAGATCTTCGACATGGCTCTTTGGTAGGTGGCACCGGCATTCTTTAAACCGAAGGGCATCACCTTATAACAGAATATACCCAAAGGAGTCCTGAAGGCGGTGTACTTCTGGTCTTCGGGATGCATTTTTATTTGATTATATCCTGACAAGCCGTCCATGAAGGAGAAAACCTCATGAGTGGACGTGTTGTCTATCATCAGTTCGGTGACTGGCACTGGGAAATCGTCCTTTGGGCAGGCTTTATTGAGATCCCGGAAGTCCACGCATATGCGCACTGTCCCATTTTTCTTCATCACTGGGACGATGTTGGCGATCCATTCAAGGTATTGAACTTCCTGGATGAAGCCAGAGTCGATCAGCTTCTTGACCTTGGCATTGATACTCATCTCAAGTTCGAGCCGCATTCTTCTCGGAGCCTGTTTGACTGGTTTGACGCCCGGAGATATCGCCAATCTATGTACAGCAATTTCTGGATCCAGTCCCGGCATCTCGGAATAGTTCCATGCGAAGCAATCTCTATGCTGTAGAAGCACGTCCTTTAACGCAGCCACCCTTTCTTCAGATAGCAGCTCGCTGATGAATGTCGGTCGCGGGTCATTTGCCGTTCCCAACTCAATTTTCTTAAGGTTATCTGCAGTGGTATGGATTCCATCTTCCAGTTCTTTTGGCGCTGGTGGGAATTCTGAGATTACCTCGTCGTTGCTGTTTTCGAAGCACCAGGGAAGGTCATCCATGTTCTCGGGCTCTTCTTTTGATATCGTGATCACGTGGCAAGTACGAATTCACTTCCAATCCCAATGTGGAACTGGTTCTTCTTCCGTGGCCTTGGGTTCGTGCTTCTGTGGCGGCGCTACCTTCCAGTTGTCGGACAGAGCGAACTTGCCAAGCTGATATTGATCTTCAACCCAATTCTTGAAGGTGAAGAGTCCTCGAGAGGATGCCCTATCACTCGGTGATAAAAGCAATAGTCCGGGTGTAAGACCTCGCCCGCTTGTTTGGGGTGTTTAGACTCCGGCAGTGTAAGCATTTGATGTTTTAGAGTAAGATCAAGTATCTTCTTCGTCTTGTCCTGAGGAAACGAGTATGCTCGACCCATTTTCTTCATGAGGGATAGATCAATAACGCTCGACTCCCGTTTGCATGGCTTCTTAGCCCTGCTTCGTTGTTGTTGAGCGCCTTTTTGGCCTTTCGACTTATTCTGCCTTTGCGTCGGGCCTTCTTTATAACAGGTTGACAAGGAGCGGCATTTTCATCTTTCATGGCCTGTTGGAGGAGGCGTGTTTTGGCTTTCTCGTAGATGACCATTTCGCGGTTATGGTCGTCTCGGACTTTTTGACCAGCTTCCCTTATAAGTTTGTCAATTTGTTCTTCGAACGACGGACTGGGCTCCTTTACATCTGGAACTTTCACTGGCTCGGGATTAGCGTCCTCCCATTGAGCATCCGCTTCTTCATCGAAGTCATACATGACATAGCAGCTGCTTAGTATCTCTCGTTTCTTTGACTGGATGTATCCAAGTCCTTTTGTCTCCATTCTCCCATTAGGCAGTTTGCGTTGAGTCCCGGGAACGTTCCAGACTTTGTCATATAACTTGGCTTTTCGAACGGTCTGCTTGAAGGATATTCCCTGGCGTCTCAGCAGCTTTTTCAAACCTTCCGTATAATATCTGGGAAGACGGATAGGCTGGAGCCTGTCGAGCGTAGGATCCGTGCCATGCCAGATCTCTTTCTCCACTTTGGTTCCTTCAGAGCGGTAGAATAGAATTTCTTTTTCGCTTTCTCGTTTGGGAGGGATATAGAACGTTCGCAGCACTTCTACACTGTAGATATCAAGCGCATCCAGTTCTTTACGGTGTTTAAGCGGCACCATGGTGACTTGTAGGCTTTGCTCCTCGTCAGCGGGCGTTCGTATTGAAGGTCGAGCAGAGAATACAGCATGGATCTCATCTTCCGAGTCGCTACCAAAGATCAACGTAGGAGCGGACGGCCCTGGCTTGTTGTGCTGGGATGGACCCGAATAAACTATCTCCTCTTCCTCCTCAGTATCACTGCCGAAGACAGGGATGGTGGCGTTAGCTTTGTTCTCAGGCTTGTGACACTTCTCCGTGTCTTCGAAATCCGGTAAGAAGTATTTGGCATCTTCGTATTTTCGGACCTCGTTCACAGAGAACGGGTTCAGTTCTCCCGTTACAGTATACTCGAAACCATCCTTAAAATACTTCATACACTGATGTTGCGTAGAAGGGATGATGTTGTACTCATGTAACCATAGTCGGCTGAGCAAAGCGTTGTAGCATGTCTTGGCGTCTATGACGTGGAACTTAATGTCCGTGACGAGTAGCCCGAAGCGTAGCGTCGGTATTACAGACCCAAGAGTTCTTGATGACTGGGAATCGAACCCGGAGATGGTAATCTTGTCACGAGCAAGGTGCTGGACGCTCATGCAGATTTCTTTTAACACCCGCACATTGAGGAGATTAACGGAGAATCCATTGTCGATCAGGATTTTGCCTATCTTTATATCGTGGCAGTATCCTGAGACATAGAGAGGGCGATTGTGTTCGCACGTCCCAAGGAGAAGGTCTTCATCACCAAAAGCGACATCGGCCGTGTGCACTTCCTCCAATTCATCCTTCATCTTTTCCTCGGTCAGGAAAACTTGGAATTGTTCCGGTTCTTATAGTGCCTTGATTAATGAATCTCTCGCCTCCTTTGATAGCAAAAGGGCGTCAAGAATGCTTAGCTGTGAGGGCAGCTTCCTCAGATGTGCTAAGACGTTGTAATCCACCTTATTCTTCTTCGGGGGGTCCTTGGCGCTTAGCTCCTCCAGAACATGGTCATCTAAGACGATATCTTCAGAGACCTTTTCTTTTCCTTTATCTTTTCTGTTTGAGAGTCCGAGATTCTTTTCAGGCAGCGTTCGATTCCGCAGCCGGATATTTTCGCAGACCTTCGGCTCTTCTTCTTTTCCCGAAGTGGACTCTTTAAAGAGAGAGGCAAGTTCCAGCTCCTCATCAGAATCGCTCCCGAATGTAGGCACTTGTGACCCGCCGGTGTTAACCATGCAACAATCGCCAGTAGTTCTTTTAAGCCCTTCGGTCGTATTCCTTCGCTCCCGACGGGTTTTGCGCTTTTCCCGCTTAAAGCGTTGTCTATGAGCAATGTATCCTTGCCACCATCTATCGAAAGCTTTGCACTCTTGAGTGGAGTGCGAAACCTTCTGATGATATAAGCAATAGGAGGGGTGCATTTCTATTTCACCAGTAATTTTTTCTTTGGAGGATGGTAGCTTCATGCCCATTGATATGGCCTTAGCAAATCTTTTCCTCATCTTGAATTGGCTTTTGTCGATAGTGGAGGCATTTTGCTCCAGCGGGATCGTCTCAGCTTTTTCATCAAGTCGCTGGCGTTTGGCCCTTTCAAATATGAGCGTCTCGCGTTCTCGATCAGCTTTACTTTTCAACCGAGCTTCATTAAGGAATGCGTCAATTACTTCATCCGATGGCCCCAGAATTTTTGATTCAGTATCTGCCCCCGGCGTTTCAGTACAAGGAGTTTTCTCATCGTCCATGAACGAATGGGAAATCACATGACAGCTCGCCACGCATTCTTCAGACTCATCAGATGAACTTTCTCCCTCATCTTCCTCTTAAAAGACGTGATTGAGGAACTCTTGGAATGTAATGGGAGTCCGTGCCTTCTGGTTGTATTCCTCCAGCGCGTCAATTTGTTTTTGTAAGTCCGAGCGCTTGTCGCCAGGCTTCACGGGCTTCTTTGATTTCTTCTTCTTCTTTTTCGAAGATTTTGACGGCTGGTTGCGAGTGCTTGAGCCACCACCATCGGTTTTTGGAGTTGGACGTGGCTTCAACATCCTTTCAATGACCTGCGGTTCCAACGGGTTCTTCCACCTAATCGCTGGACATGTCTGAAGATCGTTTAGCATCCTCTTTGTCTTGGCTGATAATACAACCTCCCAAGGAGCTTCTTCAACGACGGAGCATGTTACCCCCGGCGTATTCGTCCCTTTAGAGGTGTGGGGCTGCGGGGGATTCACCTTCCATTTGTCAGATAACGCGAATTTGCCCTGTCGGTACTGGTTTTCAAGCCAATTTTTGAAAACGTAGCAATCTTCGATCGGATGGCTCAGTACTCGATGATAAGGGCAGTAGTTGGGCTCGTTGACATCACTTGGTTGCAACGGACGTTTTGGATCCGGCAGATTTATGAGTTGGTTGCGCAACGCCAGCTCGAATAACCTTCTCGTTTTATCCCGGGGAAACGAGTAAGAACGTCCCATCCTCTCCTCAAGGGCTACATACGGGCGCATGTTATTTTGACGAACAACTGGCTTCGAGTCGCTCAGTTGTTGTTGAGCATTAGCGACAATAATCGCTTTTCCCTTCCCTTTGTCATTTCGGGAGTCCGGTTTTGGAAGAGGGGGTTTTTGGCCCATCTGATCCATTTGCGCTAGCTTGTCAATCAAGGCCTGGAAGGTAGTCGGCTTGAAAAACATCATAAATTGCGAGATGGTTGCTTGCGGGTCAAGGGTTCCCACAAACATACCCACCGCTGGAGCTTCTTCAACGCGCTGTTCGCACTTCGACCATAAGTTCCGCCACCGTATAGCATATTGAACCCACGTCTCGCCTGGCTTTACCCTGGCGTTAATCAGTGCCGTCATCGAGGTGCGTTCACTGGCGCTTGCAAAACGCTGAGTAAACAACAGCTCCATCTCCGCGAAGGTCTTGATAGAGTCATTCGGGAGTTCAGAGCACCACTCGAACGCCGTATCTGATAAACTTCCAACAAACTGGCGAAGTAAAAGCTTGTCATCACCGCCGGTGTTGCCGCAGAGTGCCCTGAACTGGGCAACATGCTGGTGAGGATTGCCCGTCCCCTTGTAGACATGGAACTTAGGAATTGTGTATCCCGGCGGGTACTTGATTTGGTCGTACCAACTTGGATATAGCCGCCCTGTTTTTACGACCTGGCCGGCTGCTTCGGTCGCTTGATGAACCCGTATTTGTTGGGCTATGTACTCGTCTAAATCAGCTTTGGAGATTGTATCCTCCTTAGCTGTTGACAAAGCTGGCGGAGGATTTGATGTCTCTCCCCTATCGTCTCCAAGGACGATTGGAGGCTCTTCAGCCGGGGGATCTTGTTGTATCATCATCCCTATCATGTCTTGGAAGAGGAGGCCCATACACTGTATGTTGGCTGCTTGTTCAGCAGCCTCTTTGTCCTTCTTCTCTAGTATTCGACAAAGGAATTCGGCGTCGGTTTCTTCCTCCTGGCGTTCATCCGAGGACGTTTCAGGGTTTTCTTTTGGCCCTGTAAGTGCGGCCATAGCATTCATCATTTCTTGGAGCTTCTGCTGCTGCTCCTGCGCCTTGGTCACTGATCGCGTAAGCGGTCGATGACCCGTAGATATGCGACTGTCCTCTTTACCAGACGCCACATAGATGGTATGAACTACAATGCCCCCTGACTTAGGGCGTTTGGGTTCACCATCTCGGATATTTGTCGCTGGCGTGGGGTTTTTCTCCGGCCTCCTTCTTTTGTGGGCCGTTGAAGTTGAAAGGGCCATTGCAGTGGGCACCCTGGTGACTGTCATCCTTTCCTGTTTGATCGGACGGTCTTTTTCTTTTTGCACCTTCGTCTTCTTTTGTTGACGAGAGTGATCTGGGTCAATTACGGAGTCTTGAACTCTCCGCCAAACTTTATAAATTTTTGAAGACAGCCGTTGAGGGGGCTGTTCCTGCTTCGTTTCCGGAACTTTCTCCGCAGGTGGAGGAGATCTTTTTAGTGTAGCGGTTGGAGAGTTCTTACGTACCCTACTTAGCAGTTCAAAGCCGTTCCCAGTTGGAACAGCAGCATTGACTTCCACCACTGGAGCCGGTGGAGTTAGCCCTGAGGGGGAGTTGCCCCCTGCCTTCCCCACTCGTCGCCAATGGCGACGTCGAGCACGACGAGCCGTTGGGACTGGCTCAGAGCTTGAGACAGCTTCTTTTTTCCCCTTGTCTGAATGAGGCGCCGATGGTGTTAACCTCTTAAAGACTGAGGTTGTCTTTTGAGGGGTGATATTCAACCTGTCGAAGACGGATCCTCGAGCAAGGGCAGGAGCAGGAATCGTCGGTCTTGAAAAGACTGACTCTTTGACGGGGGAAGCCGTCTTGACGACTTCTGGAGCAACAATTATTGCCTTCCTTAGGACAGCCAATTTAGAGTTCTGATCCATCCTGGCGAAAACAGAGACTGTTGGTTTGGTAATAGGCGACCCATTGACAGGGGCCGTCGTGGCAGTGAGCCGGTCGAAGACCGACTTCTTGTTCACTTCCGATGCAGGTATTGGCATAGAGAAGCTTGTAGGCGGGATCATGGTCCCGAAAAACAGGCCGGTGGTGGCCTGGGTCACCTGTTCTACTGGCAGAGCGAGGAAGGAAGCCGCTTGGGGCCCATATGCTACACTTCCGGGGGAGGTGGAGCATCCGTTGCAGTGGCATTTCGAGCAGTTGGTGCAGTTGAGGTCATTGATGCTTGAGTTCTGTGCCAGGCAATAGACCAAATCTTAGTAACTTGAAATCCAAAGGCAACCATTTAATAAACCGCGATTGGTTCGCGATGACGACATACGAAGTGTGGAGTGGAAAGAGGAAAAGGTCCAACCGGGTGTGCCAGAATTTGTTCCCCTCCGAAGGACGGCGCACAAGACTGTGAAGTCACGCTGAGATTCGGGGCAGATGCTATTTGGTTTTATCCGTCCACCTCTCCGAAGATGCCAAGTTGATTTATGGCACCGTATATCGGAGGTTTAGACGGATGCGGCCGATGTAGCAGACTTCGTCAATTCCCCCTCGCTTGAGGGGTTTTTGATTGTGGGGACGCTCTTTCCTGCAGGCGCAAGCCCCTGCAGTTAATTACGCTACCGCATTGCGATAACAACTTGCTCCTTCTCTAGAATTTCACTTCGTGTCATGTGTGTGTTTGTTTTGTTTGTGGTTGCCCGTGGATTGTATACGGAGACTGAGTAATGCCGTCGCCCGTAGGACGTGGATTAGTCCAAATCCGTATTTACATAGATTTGGGTTTGGTGTTTTAGTTTAAGGATACGCTAGCCATATTGAGGCTAAGATCAACTTAAACGTTTGTTAAGGATACGTTAGTCCTGTTTGAGACTAAGATCTACTTAACGGGATCGTCTAGATCCATTTAATATATGGCCATCGGGACTCGTCACCTCTCTGACGTCGTTGAAGGATTACAACGACAGGTGTCAGAGGAGTTCAAAGATGTACCCTTGAACCAGAGTTGATTTGGAGTTTTATAGTCCATTTGAATGTTTAAGGATACGTTAGCCGTGTTTGGGGCTAAGATCGACTTAAACGGAATCGTTTAGATCCGGCAAAAGAGCATTTGGGGGCTCTATTGTTCCAGTTTAGGGACGTAGCGGTCCATAGGTAGTTTAAGGACGTTGCGGTCCATATTCCTGTTTAGGGACATGGCGGTCCATGTTCCAATTTAGAGACGTGGTGGTCCGCATTCCAGTTTAGGGACGTGGTGGTCTATGTTCCAGTTTAGAGACGTGGTGGTCCGTTATTAGTTTAAGGACGTTTCGGTCCAACATTAGTTTAAGGACGTTTCGGTCCACGAGTTTAAGGACCCCGCAGTCCGTACTGGTGTGTGGTCGTCGGGACCCGTCACCTCTCTGACGTCGTTGAAGGATTACAACGATAGGAGTCAAAGGAGTTCGGAGATGTACCCTCGAACTGGAGGTAAATTGATTTAAGAGAGCAATCTTGCTCATTCAATTTAATTTGAGGACTTACGGCCAAAATTGGGCTAAGTCTAGTTGAAAATGTTCAACATTTTATTTGCTTTTGCATTGCATTTCTTTTTATTTTTATTTGGGCTCTACCCATAAAGGATGCAGAGCATCAATTTGTTTTGGGTTCTGCCCATTTATAAATGATGCAAAGCATCTACTTTGTTTGGGCTCTTCCCTTTTTAAAATGCATAGCATTTATGCCCATTTTGACTGGGCTCTGCCCTTTTTATTATAATGCAGAGCATTTGTTTTGGTCTATTGGACCTCTCAATTGGGCTCTGCCCCTTTAAATAATGCATAGCATTATTTTTGGTCTGTTTAGACTTTTGACTTGGGCCTGACCCTTTAAGAAATGCATTGCATTTATCAAGCGCTTTGCGCCAATTAGAGAGCGCAAGCGCTTGTAGTGCTGACACGTGTCGCGCAAGCGCTGTGTGCTGCGCCTGCGCTGCTGACACGTGGCGCGCTCTGGTGGCTTGCGCCAATCCAAGAGCGCAACAACGCAGTTTGCATGTGCAAGGCACTATGATTTAAGAATCTTTCAGATTCAGGAACCAACGGTTCATAAGAAGTGCAAAGCACTGTTCGTTTCCTTGATCTAATTTAGATCAAAGAAAAACAAGTTTTTCTTTTTATTTCAAGAACCAAAGGTTCATAAAAGTGCAAAGCATTATTTTTCTTTTATTTTTGTTTCTTTCTTGTTTTAAAGAACCAGTGGTTCATAGGAAATACAAAGCACTATTTATTATATGAAGATCATTGATCTGGTTTTTAGATCAATGATCTATTAGAAGAAATTTCTTCTCTCTTGTGAAGGTTTTTACCTTTTTCTTGAAATTTTTCTCAGAGTTCTCTTTGTTTGAAGCTCTTGATTTTTCAAGAAATGTTCATGCCTTTGAATTGAGGTCTAGAGTCATTTTTATAGTGCCCATAAATTAGTTAAAGAGATCTTTCTCTGAGTGATTTGGGGAATTTTCCCCACCGTTGGATTTTTGATCTAAGGGCTTCTGTTTTACAGAAGAAAATCTTCTTGTTTTAACAAGAACAGAAAGATTTTTTTGAAATCTTAATTCTGTTTGGCGCAAGCGCCCCAGCGCGTGACACGTGTCAAGCAGCGCACAGCGCAGCGCAACTGCGCTGACACGCGTCGCGCAGCGCAAAGCGCAGCGCAACTGAAGCGTTGCTTCCTTTAATTTTTCTTTAAATAGAGCTTTGCTCTGATTGGGTGCGCTGCTTTGGGCGCTGCGCTGATGTGTCTGCGCCTGACACGTGGCGCGTTGCGCCCGGGATTTGAAGCGTTGCTTCAAAATTTGAATTTTGAATTTCCAATAGAGCTTTGCTCTGATTGGAGGAAACAAATGCCCCCCACCGTTGCGCTCACGTGGCGCGCACGTGAGTGCAGCGGTGGCAAGCTCCCGACCGTTGGATCAACAGGTGAGCTGAAGGGGCGCAAGCGCCTTATAAATAGGACCTCTGGCCCTTTAGAAAACTTCACCATTTTCCAAGATTTTTGATTTCAACAGAGCTTTGCTCTTGCCTAAGAACTTCAGAGCTTTGCTCATTTCCAAAGTTAGAAACTTTTAGGTAAAATTAATTTAAATCAAATTAATTTACATTAATCTTAACCAAAAGAGCTTTGCTCTCATAGATCTTTTGATCTAAAGAAATTCCATTTGGGGTTTCACCAATAGAGTTTTCAACTCTATGAGCCGTGAGGGTCTCATAGAGACTTTTCTCCCTACGGATCGAGAGGATCTCATAGATGGATTTTCTCCTTAGGAATCGTGAGGATTCCTAAGTTTGTTTTCTCTTATAAGTCGTAAGGATCTCATAAGAGAATTTTTCCCTCTTACGAGTCGAGAGGACCCGTAAGCGGTTGCTTCCCTCCTTGTCGAGTTTCGAGTTTGGAGAGTGAGACCCGTGGATAGTGTGTAAGAGACCGTTGTAGATCGACTTGCAGGGTCCCATTGTTCAGGAAGCAAGTTTTTTAGTCCTTGCTGCCGGAGGCTTCATCTTGCAATTTGAGACGAATCGGGAATTTTCCCGCGGAGACACCGGTTTCTCTACGAGTCGACGCGAATCAGGAGGCTCTCGTCAAGGAGTGTATGTTTCTTGAGTTGAGGTGTTTGCTAGGGATTATTTGTTTCCCTAGCGCCAAGGATTATTTGTTTCCTTGGTGTTGAAACGGATCGAGAATTTTCCACGGAGGCACTGGTTGCTCTGCGAGTCGATGCGAATCAGGAGGCTCTCGTCAAGGATTGTTTGTTTCCCTGAGTTGAGCTATTTGCTGAAGACACTGGTTTCTTCGGAGTTGGAATGAACCGTCGAGATTTGGCTTCGTCTTCTGGCAGAGCCTGTTGGGAAAGTATGGTTCTCTCTTTGTTTACGCCCTTGGATTGTATACAGGGATCGATGTGATCTTAATTGTATACCGGGCGTGCCAGAATCTGTTCCCCTCCGAAGGACGGCGCACAAGACGGTGAAGTCCTGACGCTGAGACTTGGGGCAGATGCTATTTGGTTTTATCCGTCCACCTCTTCGAAGATGCCAAGTTGATTTATGGCACCGTATATCGGAGGTTTAGACGGATGCGGCCGATGTAGCAGACTTCGTCAGATTCCCCCTCGCTTGAGGGGTTTTTGATTGTGGGGACGCTCTTCCCTGCAGGCGCAAGCCCCTGCAGTTAATTACGCTACCGCATAGCGACAACAACTTTCTCCTTCTCCAGAATTTCACTTCGTGTCGTGTGTGTGTTTGTTTTTTTTGTGGTTGCCCGTGGGTTGTATACGGAGACTGAGTAATGCCGTCGCCCGTAGGACGTGGATTAGTCCAAATCCGTATTTACTTAGATTTAGGTTTTGTGTTTTAGTTTAAGGATACGCTAGCCATATTGAGGCTAATATCAACTTAAACGTTTGTTAAGGATACGTTAGTCCTGTTTGAGACTAAGATCTACTTAACGGGATCGTCTAGATCCATTTAATATATGGCCATCGGGACTCGTCACCTCTCTGACGTAGTTGAAGGATTACAACGACAGGTGTCAGAGGAGTTCAGAGATGTACCCTTGAACCAGAGTTGATTTGGAGTTTTATAGTCCATTTGAATGTTTAAGGATACGTTAGCCGTGTTTGGGGCTAAGATCGACTTAAACGGGATCGTTTAGATCCGGCAAAAGAGCATTTGGGGGCTCTATTGTTCCAGTTTAGGGACGTAGCGGTCCATAGGTAGTTTAAGGACGTTGCGGTCCATATTCCTGTTTAGGGACATGGTGGTCCATGTTCCAGTTTAGAGACGTGGTGGTCCGCATTCCAGTTCAGGGACGTGGTGGTCTATGTTCCAGTTTAGAGACGTGGTGGTCCGTATTAATTCCAGTTTAGGGACATGGTGGTCTATGTTCCAGTTTAGAGACGTGGTGGTCCGTTATTAGTTTAAGGACGTTTCGGTCCAACATTAGTTTAAGGACGTTTCGGTCCACGAGTTTAAGGACCCCGCAGTCCATACTGGTGTGTGGTCGTCGGGACCCGTCACCTTTCTGACGTCGTTGAAGGATTACAACGATAGGAGTCAAAGGAGTTCGGAGATGTACCTTCGAACCGGAGGTAAATTGATTTAAGAGAGCAATCTTGCTCACTCAATTTAATTTGAGGACTTACGGCCAAAATTGGGCTAAGTCCAGTTAAAATGTTCAACATTTTATTTGCTTTTGCATTGTATTTCTTTTTATTTTTATTTGGGCTCTACCCATAAAGGATGCAGAGCATCAATTTGTTTTGGGTTCTGCCCATTTATAAATGATGCAAAGCATCTACTTTGTTTGGGCCCTTCCCTTTTTAAAATGCATAGCATTTATGCCCATTTTGACTGGGCTCTGCTCTTTTTATTATAATGTAGAGCATTTGTTTTGGTCCATTGGACCTCTCAATTGGGCTCTGCCCCTTTAAATAATGCATAGCATTATTTTTGGTCTGTTTAGACTTTTGACTTGGGCCTGGCCCTTTAAGAAATGCATTGCATTTATCAGGCGCTTCGCGCCAATTAGAGAGCGCAAGTGCTTGTAGTGCTGACACGTGTCGCGCAAGCACAGTGCGCTGCGCTAATGCGCTGCGCCTGCGCTGCTGACACGTGGCGCGCTCTGGTGGCTTGCGCCAATCCAAGAGCGCAACAGCGCAGTTTGCAAGTGCAAGGCACTATGAATTAAGAATCTTTCAGATTCAGGAACCAACGGTTCATAAGAATTGCAAAGCACTGTTCGTTTCCTTGATCTAATTTAGATAAAAAAAAAACAAGTTTTTCTTTTATTTCAAGAACCAAAGGTTCATAAAAGTGCAAAGCACTATTTTTCTTTTATTTTTGTTTGTTTCTTGTTTTAAAGAACCAGTGGGTCATAAGAAGTGCAAAGCACTGTTTTTTATATGAAGATCATTGATCTGGTTTTTAGATCAATGATCTATTAGAAGAAATTTCTTCTCTCTTGTGAAGGTTTTTACCTTTTTCTTGAAATTTTTCTCAGAGTTCTCTCTGTTTGAAGCTCTTGATTTTTCAAGAAATGTTCATGCCTTTGAATTGAGGTCTAGGGTCCTTTTTACAGTGCCCATAAATTAGTTAAAGAGATCTTTCTCTGAGTGATTTGGGGAATTTTCCCCATCGTTGGATCTTTGATCCAAGGGCTTCTGTTTTACAAAAGAAAATCTTCTTGTTTTAACAAGAACAGAAAGATCTTATTAGAATTTTAATTCTGTTTGGCGTAAACGCCCCAGCGCTTAACACGTGTCGCGCAGCGCAGCGCTTGCGCAACTGCGCAGACACGTGTCGCGTAGCGCAATGCTTGCGCGGCTGTGTTTGCGCAGCTATGCCTGCGCAAACACAGCCGCGGAAGCATTGCGCTACGCGACACGTGTCTGCGCAGTTGCGCAAGCGCTGCGCGGCTGTGTTTGCGCAGCTATGCCTGCGCAACTGCGCAGACACGTGTCGCGCAGCGTAGCGCTTGCGCAGCTGTGCCTGCGCAACTGCGCAGGCACATGTCGCGCAGCGCAGCACTTGCGCAGCTGTGCCTGCGCAACTGCGCAGGCACGTGTCTGAAGCGTTGCTTCCTTTAATTTTTGTTTTAAATAGAGCTTTGCTCTGATTGGGTGCGCTGCCTCGGGCGCTGCGCTGATGTATCAACTTTTGACACGTGGTGTGTTGCGCGCAGCGCAAAGAATCTGAAGCATTACTTCATTTACTAAAGTTTAAATTTTCAAAGTAGAGCTTTGCTCTGATTGGGGGAAGATGAAGCGTTGCTTCATTTTCCGTCTTGGAATTTGAACAGAGCTTTGCTCTGATTGGGGTAAACACCCGCCTTTTCCCACTCTCTGTACATTTTTCCAAACGTTGGAAATTTTTAGATTAAAAATATTCAGAAAATCATACGGGGTTTTCTATGGACCCCCAAGAAAAACAAAACCCTAACTCGACTTAACGACCGTGGAACCGCAGCCAAACCAAGCTTTTGGCGGCGGTTTCGCGGCGCCGTTGGTGAGGCAAGGAGCGTGCTTTCTTGTGCCAGTCCGTAAGTACCTGGGGCACTCTTTAGGTATTTTTAAATGTGGCTCATGTGTTGAGGTCTCTGGGAATTGTGGGTGTTTGTTGATTCGATCGAAATGTTTAATATCGTCTAGATATCTGATACAATACTTGGAATCCACAATAATTATTTTTTTGAAAGCTAGTTAGAATTTTATAAATCTAGCAATTTAGTCTTTTTGATCAGTTGCCACGGGGTTTTGATATGGATCAAAACTCCGTCGCAATCACGTAGTGTAAGCGGATACTCGCCGGGTAACATTACTAGATAGCCATGCCCCCATAACCCCGACCAAGTGACTGTAGGAGAACTCTGCTGCCAAAAGCATCCGTTCGGGTGTTTGTGGCCGCGGTGTTCCGCCTAAGTGCACTTCGTCAACGGCATGGGAGGTGCGCCCGTCTACTAAAGTTTCCGACGAGCATTCATCAGGTTGTCGGGAATCTTGTTGAATTGCCCGACTGGTTATTGAAAAGTGTTTTCAATATTGAGACTAAAATGCGGGGTTTATAAGGTTAGGCATGAAATTCGGAATATGAGATATTCCGGGTTTATGATGTCTAGGCATGTTGCGGATTCCAATTATTGTAGTTTTCACTTTCTTTTCTGCGGCCGTAAGTGTTATATGTGGGGTATCGCCGGTTTCGTTGCTATACGTCAACGACAATTGTGATACACATATTTACTTACGTTGATAACATGTGATGTTATATATTGCTATGATATGTTATATTGGATCACCGTGTTCGAATAGCCGGGGGTGTTTGCGTGAGATAAGAGTTTTTCATTTTTATTCATGTAAAAACTTGTATGTAATATTCTTTTATTGGGACACTTCCGGGTTGAGGATTATGTCACCATTGATGTATATTATTTACTTTTCCGCATTAGAATAGACCCAAGGTGGGGAGCACAAGTAACTGGGTTCAAGGGTCCAGTGGGAGACCATCTCGAGGAAACGAGATCGGGTCTTCTAACTCTAGAATTGGCAGGGTTGCTTGCTGCTCTCATAGGGGTCTAGGGATGTGGGTTTGGCTATTCATCGCGACCGTGGAATTCATGTTTTTTTCTGGCTTAATTTAAAACGCGGAACTCCTACTATATCCAATATTTCATATGTTGACTTCTGCTGCAATGTTCTCTGATGAGATCATAGAACCGCGTGACACGAATGTTATTATTATATATATGATATAATAAACGCTGCTTATGTTTTGTACCCACGCTAGTCCAGTCACCGCTCTGCCAGTAGTTAAGTAACCTAACGGTACATGACGGGGCCCCGTGGCGAATGCGGATGGCGTAAGCTTACGTTCTATTTTCGTTTCTTTATCTGTGATATTCAGGAAACATAAATGATGGGACTTCATTAATGAGATTAATGAAAATGAAAGAAACTTAATGATGTTTTAGAATCAAATTTTCAAAAAGATGGCTCTAGTTCTTTCTTTGCATAATGGTATTCCTTGTAGAATATCCAACACCTCATTCGATGAGGAAAGAGCTCAGATCTCTTCATCGGGAGTGACCTCTTTAGCAGAAACTAGTGGATGCTACACCCATTCGGTTTATTTTTAAAAACACTTGATTTTAAAAGCGGGGCTTAAACCACTCCTTTTCAAATTCCTCGATTCGACAACGATATCAAGTTCATTACGCAAAAGATTTTCTTAAAAACCTGTCGCAGCCTTCCGTATAACTGTTATTTAGTATTCGTGCTGCGTTTGTTGACCTTGTCAAGACGTAGTGTGCGGTAACTGATTAGTGCTTATCTGCAAAGTATGTGATGTGATTGGATTAGGGTAGCCGTGGGGCCTTGTTGACCTTGTCAAGGATCGTGCGGGTGGGTTTAATTCAATCACGAAATGAACGGGTCGAACTTGATTTGCGGTTTATGGTTTATTGACCTTGTCAAGGTCATAAATCGCTTGGGGCAAAATATTATTGGTAATTTCAAGTGTTGAAATTTGCAATGAGATTGCATACCTTCTATGAGATAGTTGGATCCCGATACCCACTGCGGGTAAGTGTTACTCCTAAGAGAGTTTTGCACCTTACAATTAGCTAACTCATTAGGTGTCTAGAAAGGTGTCAATGGGGTTATGCCTCTAGGAAAACGAGATTTACTTTAATTAAGTCTGTGGGAAAGCACGGAGAACTTCCCTCAAAGTACCGACACTGGCCTGGCTGACCGGATTACGAACTTGTAGGGTGTAATTAATCTCGGCTAGTCTTACCTTTTAGGGTTTGAAGAAAAATTTGATAAAAATAGCGGGAGCCATCCTGATTAGATAAAATTATAACCAATCTAATCTTGCAAGAGTATATGTTAAGTGTTTTCTTCTTTGCCTTCAGGTAGCGACCATGACACGTCTTAATCAAGATAATGATATGGATGTATTGACCAAACCTGCTTATTACACTGAGCTGGGAACGTTGGTTCCACTCTATTTTATAACTGTTATAAATTTAAGCAGGAAATAGGGGAATACCAGGATTCCCATACCGCCCGATCAAAGAAAGAGCATGTTGATGTATCTTCTTTGGGAGCGTTCGTTACCGAGAACTGTTTCTCAGTATGCTCTACGTCCTGAGTATTAGATACCGGATCAGGATCCCACATATGTAATCTGTTACATGGGCTTAAGAAAGGCAGAGAACTGGGATTGGATGATAAAGATATAAGAGTAGGGAATGATGCAATTGTTGCGGCCAAAGCAGTTGGCGAATATCATCTTGTATTAGCAAGTGGTAATATATTGATTCTGAACGAATGTTATTATATACCGAACCTGATATGCAATATTATATCGGTCTTTTTATTAAGTAAAGAAGGATATAATTTTATATTGCAGGATAATGTTATGAACATTTTCCTGAATCAAAAGTTAATTGGATCAGGCACATTATGTAATGGCATACACGTGCTAAATCAAACCACAGTTCTTAACATACAAAACACACACAAGAGGAAAAGTTCAGAAATGAACGAATCCTTCTTGTGGCATTATAGACTAGGTCATATCAATGCGACACTACTCGCTAAGTTACATAAAGATGGATACTTGAATCCGTTCGAATTTACATTTTATGAAACTTGCAAGTCATGTCTCAAAGGCAAGATGATCAAAACTCCGTTTACAGGACACGGAAAAAGAGCTACTGAACTCTTGGGACTAATACATAGTGATGTATGCGGTCCCATGTCTACACATGTCAGGGATGGTTTCTCATACTTTATTACATTCACTAATGATGTCTCATGATTCGGACATGTGTTCCTGTTGAAACACAAGTCTGAAACTTTTAAGAAATTCAAAGAATATAAGCGTGAAGTTGAGAACTAGACGGATAAAAGTATTAAAATCCTTCGATCTGATCGGGGAGGAGAATACTTGAGTACAGAGTTCCTGAATTATCTAAAAAAGAATGAGATTCTCTCTCAGCTTACTACTCCGTATACACCACAGCACAACGGTATATCGGAGCGGAGGAATCGCACCCTATTGGATATGGTGCGCTCTATGATGAGTACTGCTGAGTTACCTATTTTCTTTTGGGGTTATGCACTTGAGACAGCTGCATACCTATTGAATCAAATTCCATCTAAATCTGTGCCTACAACATCATATGAGATATGGTATAGAAAGAGACCGTATCTTAAACGAGTTAAGATATGGGGTTGTCCGGACTATATCAAAAGGCAAAATCCGGACAAACTCGAGACACGATCAGTTCTTTGCAAGTTTGTGAGATATCCAAAGAATTCACATGGATATCTATTCTACCACGGTGAGGAACAAAAGGTGTTTGTTGCTCAACACGCCATCTTTTTAGAAAAGGAATTTCTTGTAAAAGAAATTAGTGGCAAAAAGATAGAACTGGATGAAGTTTTAGCTGTACAAACCACAACTAATGATTTAATGGAACCAGAGGATCCAATAGTACCCAACGAACCCCAGCCTTTCCGCAGATCTAGTAGGGTTCCTCATCCACTTGAGAGATACTACGGTTTTTTCATAGACGGTGGGAGCGAGAATTGCATCATGAAAGATGATGACCCTACTAGTTTCGAGCAGGCCATCACGAGTGGGGACTCTGTGAAATGGCCGGATGCAATGCGATCTGAGATGGAATCTATGTACACCAACAATGTACGGACTTTGGAAGATGCTCCTGACGGGGTAAAACCCATCGAGAGCAAGTGGATTTTTAAGAAGAAACTTGATATAGATGGAAAAGTTGAGATTTTCAAAATTAGACTTGTAGCAAAAGGTTTTCCTCATGCTCTAACGATTCTGTTGCAGGATGAGGTTGGAGGGCTCCAAGTTCAGAAAAGCAATGGCGAATGGATCGGGATTTGACCTATACCAAACTCATTCATTATAAACATTGGCGACGTACTCGAAGTGAGCCTCTCATCACTTCTTTTTTCCCATTGGAATAGTGTAAATGGTGGAACCATACCAATCGTAACGACTTCAAAGCAAAATATTCAAGTCTCATCTGTATTCGAGGTGAATTTTTTTTCAAACTTCTTGTGTCAAAAAGATGTTTAGGAAAGATGTGATTCTCAACAAACCACAAAAAAAGAGTATAGATGCCTATTATGATTTTGTGCTGGTTATATATTCCGACTTTTTGGCTAAAAGAGAAAACAATTTTCTCTAAAGATTTAAAGACCGGTAATGAGTCTTCTTGCACCTTGTACCTTCAGTAAAAACCTCAAAGAAATCAAGCAACATATTTACACAAAATTTTCTCCAGTTTTGAAGATAAAATTGAAGCTAGCATTTTCATCAATTAAAATAATTTGGAGTTAGCATATATTATTTGTAATTGAAAAAAATAAAATAAAAGAAGCAAATATTTTATATATGCTTAAGGCCAAAATTTCATATAATTCTATACCTGAAATTAGATTGAAAATGCATCCCATCCTTTTATTAGGATCCTTCAACAAATGGGAAGAGCTAGAATGTGTTTGATGAATTTTTTTTCCCGTTGTTTTAAGCGAAACTTGTTCTTGTGAGGGAATCAAAGTTGAGTTCACATGACATGTTTTGCAAAAATATAAATTCAAGCCATCCCTAAATTTGTGAATTAGAAATAATGTACATACCATAAACACATATTTCACTTGCATATTCTAATAGTAGGGACCTAATTTACATTCAAACCAAGAAAAAGTCATTTAAAAGCATGATGATACTAACAAATCTTTGAATTTACAGGCATGGACCAAGAAGTGCTTAAAAAGCATTATTCATAGGGCCGTCATGAATAAAGAGCATAAAAGATTATCGGTCGCTTATTTCATGTGCCGTGCTAGCAACACACCCATTGATTGCCTACTCCAGCTGCTGGATGACACAGAAGACCAAAGGAAGTATACTTCATTCACGTGGGGCGAATTCAGGAAAGAATTATTGAAACATAAGAGAGCCACTGGAAATACGGCTCTTAATAGATATTTGATACCTTGACCCAATCGATTATATTCTATGGTCATTGTCGAAAGTTCGTGAATTTTTTCAACAAAAATATTGAACTTTTAGTGTTTTTGTGATGATGTGTGTTTTGTCGGTATGTACCATGTGAAATTTACTTAATTGTGTGACCTATTCCGAAATTCCGAATGGAAAAAAATGGTTTACACTCTCTAGTCTCTGCTAGGTTAAAATCATGAGAGGAAACACAATGGAAAATTTCGTTTTATTTTATTTTTCTCTCATGAAAAGTAGCATTATTTTATAGATATATATTCTTAATTATGATTTTGTGATTTACTAGAGGCGTAACGTGTCCAACATTTATAACGATTTTGGTTTTGATTTTATACATGGATATTCTTCCCTAAATATAAGATGAAACAAAGTTATATCTGTATTGGTTAGATATGCCTCACATTCGATCTTGAACATTAGCAGTTGGATTTCCTAACGATTCGGCATCATCACGAAGATTTGAGTTTATCTTTAAAGCAATGTCTGGGGCTAAGAGCTTCAAACGTCTGCTGAGGCTCTGGATACGCGACCACGCTTATAGCAGACGTCTGCCCCGATAAGAGTCGGACGTCTCCGGAGCTCTATGTTATTTTGGTGAAAATACAAGATGTCTGCGATATCATTGTTCAAACGTTTGGATTGCTTTCTGGATTCTCGTGATGATAAATGCGACGTTTGTCTTTCTGGGCCGGGCAAAGATCCGCTTAGTTAGGAAAATAGTTTCTTTGGTAAATCTTTCGTATGCTATATATAAGATAGCTTGTTTTAAACCTAGATCTGATAGCCTTTTTGTTAATTTGAGAGAACCCATTGTTATTTTGAGACAGCTAGGGTTTTGAGAGGGATTTGTATTCTCCATCGATTTGTACTCCCTCGATATTTGATTATTAATAAAGTTTTTGCTTTCTCCTATTTGTTTTGTGGTTAGCACTCGTATTTCTATCTTGCCTGTGATTTATTTTCTTGTCGTTATCGATTGTTCGTGCTTTGTGATTGTCTCGTATACGCGACAAACTGGTTTCAGAGCTATTGTTGCGTTGTGAGATTTTTGGTTGAACATTAGGTCTTTGATTTTGCGATCTAGGTTAACGGTGGATAATGACAACTACGTCATTTTCCCCACTTTTTTAAATCTTGATTTTGAAGTTTATGGCTCGTTAACAAATTGTGTTTTTGATTTGATCCCACATCATGTCTCCGACAATCATGAAATTCGATATCAAGAAGTTTGATGAAAATATGAGTTTTAGTTTGTGGCAAGTCTGTATGGTTACCGTTTTGACTCAAAACAAATTGAAGAAAGCGATTCCAGGAAAGGATAAAAGGCCTTCCACTATGACAGAGGAACCTTGAGAGGAGATGGATGAGAAAAGACTTAAGGTTATTCACTTATGTCTGACTAACGAAGTTTTACAAGAAGTTTTGGTGGAGAAGACGACGTCTGATTTGTGGAATAAATTGGAGTAGTTATATTTAAGGAAGTCTCTCACGAATCGACTGTTGTTGAAGTATCGTCTCTACACTCCTCGTATGTCAAAAGGCTCTCCAATAAAATCTTACATCGGTGAATTTAATATGATAATTACGGACCTGGGTGAGATCGACATTAAGATTAATGATGAAGATCGGGTTATGCTTTTGTTGTGTTCATTGCCACCCTTTTATAAGTACTTCCGTGACATCATGGTTTATGAACGAGATACGATCTCAATCAAGGATGTCAAGAAGAATTTGATAAATAAAGAGAAGATCGACAAAGAGTTGGCTTCTACCGAAGTAGATGGTTCGTCGTCTGGCTTATTTGTTCAAGGGTGCGGAGAAAAGAGATCTTGAAGCAAATAGAAAGAAGTCAAGGTCGAAATCCAGGTTAAGAACGTGACCTGCAGTTATTGTAAGAAGAAATGACACTTTAAAGTCGATTGTTTCAAGTTGCAGAACAAGTTAAAACAGAAAGACAAATCGAAGTAGTTTTCTGCTGAAGCAAGTATAGAGAAAGGAGAAGGATATCTTCTTGTGGTTCTTAACAGCGCACATCGATCCAAAGACGAGTGAATTATGGATTCAGGTTGTTTCTACCACATGTGTCAGAATAGTGATTTGTTTACCATCTATGAGTCTATTGATGGTGGAGTGGTTTTGATGGGAAACAATAGTTCTTGTCGAGCTATTGGTAAGGGGACGATCCAAATCAAGATATTTGACGGTATTGTGAGAATATTGGCGAAAGTCACGTACGTACCTGACTTGAAGAATCCCATCTCTTTGGATGAACTCGACAAAAATGGTTACAAATTTTCCACTGAAGGTGAAGGTATGAAGGTAATCAAAGGCGCTCTCGTTGTGATGAAGGGTTTGAAGAAAAGGTCTTTGAATTCATTGCAGGGTTCGATAATTTCTGGATTGGCGGTTATTTCATAATCCAAATTTATGACTGTTAGTTATATGTATGCCCTAGAGGCCATTACTGTACATAGGATGTATATTGTAGTGGATGTTGGGACATATATAGGGAGGACTTTCTTGCTCGACATGATAGTATGCTATCTGGTTGCTCTTTACCTTAACGTGTATACTGATTGTCTCTCTGTTACATGTTGGTAAAGCCCTTAGAATGTGTACTTGACTACCTGGAATATGATGCGGATCATACTAGTGGGGACATGGTAGTCCATAAGTACATCCTTCCAAGTCCCTAGTCGTGGGTGTATCGAGACGGGGCATCGATATACCAGAGTAGACTAGCGTGTACCTTCTCGACCCATACAGATGGGCGATGGATGATCCCATATCCATCGGTGTTTGACATCAGAGATGATATACGGGTGCTCAGTAGAGACTGGGTACACTGGACGGACTCGCCGAGAACTCCCAGATGGTATTATACCTTACGTCAGATGGCAGTTCTCTGGTGACACTGGTACAGAGTAGTCTGTTGACCCGAGATCGTCATAGAGTCTTGTGTGGTTCCCACTGTACTTTGATTTCCATCTTACCACGTCCAAGAGGGCGTGCAAAACGGTGGTTTTTGGGTACAGTCCCGAGTCACATGGAGGCAATGAGCGATAGGAGGGGATTCGTCTCTCCCGGTATAGGGAGTTGATGTTGCGCTGTGTTCGATTGGCTATAACAGGAAATCCCTGGCCAGGGTTGCTGAGATTTACTGGTAAGTGTTACCAGTAGTTTCTCGAATTGTTATAGACCTCATATCGACACGACTTATCGAGCTATTGGGGTCTGACGTTTACCACCCCTAGGCAAGATATGCGACATATCAGACGATCAGACCGGACTGTACGGTAGTGTTACTGGTTGGATTCACAGGAGTGTGAGCGGGCTTGCTCGTCGATCTTCTGATCGCTCAATACCCGGGTGGCCGTTACGTTTAGCAGACCGCTTGCGGCTTGTGGGTGTTTGATATGATCATCACCTGCTGCCGGCGTATTGACGAGTCTTTAGAGTCCTACACAGAGGTTTCCTGGCTCAAGCGAAACGAAATAGGAGCGCATATGAGATATGTGCGGGACCGAGAATAATGCGTGTATGTGATACCGTATTCCATTCTCACGATGAATGTATCGATTAGGTTATATGAGATATACCCTAGTTATCGAATCAAGGATTGATTCGATAAGCCGATACATTAGACACTAGCCGGTTATATGCGATATGACCGGATCGTTAAATCAAGAGTTGATTTAATGATTTAATGCATAATTATATATTTGATATATTACTTTGCATTAACTAGTATCGGTTCACTTTAAATGGATTTTCTCGCTCGGATGTGCACATTGTATATTTGATACAGTTTTGTGCACATGATTGTATCATGTTTAATGATGCATACTTACTTGGTTTGTGTAAAGAATTAAACCATGGTTATTTAAATGGTTAGGGTTTTGGTTTTCCTTATTCATTTATTTATCTTTTTCATTTATTCTTTTTGGAAATAAAATAATTGGCATAAGAGGATAATGGTGGCTTTCTTTGTTTGTTCATGAACTTTCATGAAGCTTTGACTTAGTTAACCATTCTTGTCTCTTGCTTAACCCTAACCATCATAACTTACCATGGTCTATTCTCTACAACTAACTAAGGTTAAAATTATGATAAGTTTCCATTTTTATTATTCTTTTGAGAATAACTTATCATAACACTTTTCATCTTCTTCTTCTTCTTCCTCACAAGAAGAAAGCTTTCTTCATCAATGGTGATTGATGTATTTGAGTGAGAAATCCAATTCTAAAGTGAACCCAACTCCTATTTCTTCATCCTCTACCTCTTGCCAAGTAGTATAGGGTGTTTCCTTCACAAGTTTTCATGGCTTGGTGAAAGTGGAGCTTGATCTAGCGATTCCTCGACGTAGATCATCTTCGGCATGCACATCGACGACCTAGCTCGCCTATTCTCCGATGAAGCCGACGCTAGAGCCCGGGAATTCACTAGGACAGCGAGGGGACTTCGTTGCGGAGCTATGGAGGTGGAGCACCGGATCTACAAAGGTTGTATTTCCGTTTCCTTTTTGTTAAGTTGTTAACTAGATTTCATTTTCGCCTAGATTTCTAGCCAACGATCCGTAGTCGGGTTTCTCGGCACCTAGATTTTTTTTGAAATTGGCATGGTTGATGCCTTGTGAGACCTCTTGTGAGTGCATAGGAACCCTACAGTGGTATCAGAGCCTAGCTAGAGCCTTAGGCGAAGTCTAGACGACGTTTGAATCCCGATCGAACCCGAAACCCCATTTCTCCCATGCTCTCTGTCCTTTTTTCAAAACTGTGCATTTTTCCACATTAAAAATATGCAGAAAATTAAGCAGGGTTTTATATGAATTACTGTGAAATACGGGGGCCTAATTCAATTAAACCACCGCGGAACCGCGGCACGAGGTTGGCATGTGCGGCGGTTCCGCGGCCGTATGGTCTCCTCTTGCGTTGACGTTTGCACAGTAATTCCTATTTAACAGTGATGAGTTCTCTGGGTATTTTTAATATTTATTCAAGAGTTGAATAATCTGGGATGTTTTGGAGCTTCGATGATTCGATCGGGTTTATCAGATTTTGTCTATTTGGCTTTCCGGATAAATTTTAGAATATGTTAAAAAGTTCGACCGGATATAAATACCCAATTTTTCCCCTGTCGGGAAATTTCCAAGTGTTGGATTCTTCCGTAGTTTAACGACATTCTAAGTAGTGCAAGTAACTCGATGGACCCTCTAGAAGACAACAAACCTTAACTCGATTATGTGACCGTCTTGAACTGCCCTTTGAACCTTCGGGTTTGGGGCAGTACGGCGTGCCACATGTGAGGCGTTGGCTTGACCCTTCTACGGCTGGACCGTTGGTACCGAGGCACGAACTGAATGTTTTTAGACTTATTTCATGTGTTGATCTATATCGGGAAAACTTGGGTGTTCGATTGTTCGATCGGAAAGTTTAACATTTTCTGTTTATCCGGAATGTGATACAATAATTGGAATTCACAAGAAGTTATGAGATAACTGAATGAATATTATAAACATAGCAGTTTAGTCTCACTTGATCGGTTGCCACGGAATTTTGATGTGATCAAAAGTCCGTCGCAATCACGTAGCGTACGCGGATACTCGCCGGATAAACTTAATAGATAGCTTCACTCCATAGCCCCGACCAAGTGACTGTAGGAGAACCCCGTCGCCGAAAGCATCCGTTCGGGTGCTCGCGGTGGCGGTGTTCCGCCTTGGTGCACTTCGTCGATGGCGTCGGGGGTGCGGCCGTCTACTAAAGTTTGCGACGAGCATTCGATCAATGTCGGGAATCCTGTTGAATTGCCCGACTTGATATTGAAAAGAGTTTTCGATAATGAGACTAAAATGCGGGGTTTATAATTGTTAGACATGCGATGTCTAAGTAATTCATTTGGTCATGCATGCGATGTCTGAGGTGGTTGCGGATTCCAACTGTTGTAGTTTTACACTTTCTTTTCTGTGACCGTAAGTGTAATATGTGATATCGCCGGTTTCGTTGCTATATGTCAACGACAATTGGGATGCGCATATTTACTTACGTTGATGACATGTGATGTTATGTGTTGCTGGATATGTTATATTGGATCGTCGCGTTTGAATAGCCGGGGTTTTTTTTATATGAGATGAGTGTTTTTTCATTTTCATTCATGTAAAAACTTGTATGTAATATTCTTTTATTTGGGGCACTTCCAGGTTGCGGAAGTTGTCACCCGTTGTATATTATTTACTTTTCCGCACTAGGATAGACCCAAGGAGGAGGGCACAAGTAACCGGGTTCTGGAGTCCAGTGGGAGACCAACTCGAGGAGTCGAGGCCGGGTCTCCTAACTCCAGAATTGGTAGGGTTGCTTGCCGCTCTCGTAGGGGTCTAGGGGTGTGGGTTTGGCTATTCATCACGACTGTGGAATCCGTGTTTTATACTGGCTCGTATTGAAAACACGGACGTCCTAGTATATCCAATATTTCATATGATTCTTCTGCTGCGATATCTGTGATGTGATCATGTGATGTTCTGTGATAAATACTGTATATAGTATATATGATATATTATATAGGTGTTACTTATGTTTTACACCCGCGCTAGCCCTGCCCTGCTCTGCCGTTAGTTACCTAACTTAACGGTGCACGAGGGGACATCGAGGCGAATGCGGATGGCATAAGTGTACGTCGTATTTATCTGTGATGTTTAGGTACATAAATGATGGGACTTCATTAATGTGATTAATGAATAAAAGAAACCTAAGATATTGTAGAATCGAATTTCAAAATAAAACAGGTAGCTACAGTTCTTGCTTTGCACAGCGGTATATGTGATATATCCTGCACCTTATTCGATAAGGAAAGGACCGAGATCCCTTCACCGGGAGTGACTCCTTTAGCAATAACTGGCAGATGCTACACACTCGGTTTGTCTTTTGATTGCTTTTAAGAGTTCTGCTTTGCACAGTGATATATATGATATATCCCGCACCTCATTCGACGAGGAAAGGACCGACGATCCCTTCACCGGGAGTGACTCCTTTAGCAAAACTAGAAAAGCCTCAAAAACAATCCATTTTAAAATTCATTCGATCCTACAACGATATCAAGTTCATTACGCAATAGGTTTTCAGAAAAACCCGTCGTAGCCCTCCGTCATTTCAGATAAATCCTGTTTAGTGTTCGTGCTGCGTTTGTTGACCTTGTCAAGGCGCAGTGTGCGGTAGCTAACCAGTATTTATCTGCTTATGCATATGATGCAGATTGGGTTAGGGTAGTCGTGCGGCCTTGTTGACCTTGTCAAGGGTCGTGCGGGTGGGTTTGATTCAATCAAGAAATGACGGGTTGAACTTGACTTGCGGTCTATGGTTTGTTGACCTTGTCAAGGTCATAGATCGTTCGGGGCAAAATATTATCGGGAATTTCAAGTGTTGAAATTTGCAATGAGATTGCATACCTTCTATGAGATAGTTGGATCCCGATACCCGCTGCGAGTAAGAGTTACTCCTGGGAGAGTTTTATACATTACAATTAGCCGATCAAGTAGGTGTTTAGAAAGGTGTTAACGGGGTTACGCCTCTGGGAAAACGAGGTTTACATTAATTAGGTTCGTGCGAAAGCACGGGGGACCTCCCTCAAAGTACCGACATTGGCCTGGCTGAAAGATTGGCGAACTTGTAGTATGTAATTAATCCCGGCTAGTCTTTCCTTTTAGGGTTTGAAGGAAGATTTGATAAAAAGCAGTGGGAGCCATCCTGATTAGATAAAATAATAACCAATCTATTCTTGCAAGAGCGCACGCTGAGTGTTTTCTTCTCTCTCTCTCCTGGTAGCGACCATATCACGCCTTAATCAAGATAATAATACGGATTATTGACCGAACCCGCTTGTTATACTGAGCTGGGGAACGTTGGTCCCGCTCCCACTTATAAATGTTATAAGAAAGAGCAGGAAATTGGGGAATACCAGATTTCCCGTGCCGCCCAAACGAAGAGAGTGCATGTTGATGCATCATCTTCGGGTGTGTTCATTATACAGAACTGTTTCTCAGTATCCTCCGCATCCTTGGTATATGATACCGGATCAGGATCCCAGATATGTAATCTGTTACATAGGGCTACAAAAGGGTAGAAAAACTGAGAACGGGTGATAAGTTTCATGAGGCAGAAAACGGGGCAAGTGTTGCAGCCAAGTCTGTTGGTCACTGTCACCCTGTATTGTAATACATTGATTCTGAACGAATGTTATTAGATACCGAACCTGATATACAAAATCATATCTGTCTCTTTATTAGTAAAGAAACGATAAAATTTTGTATTGTTGGATAATGTTTTGAACATTTCCTATATCAAAAGTTGATCGGTTCAGGCACGTTATCTAAAAGCGTTGATGTTCTAAATCAAACGACAGTTCTTAGTATACAGAACACACACAAGAGGAAGAGTTCAGAAATGAACGAATTCTTCTTGAGGTATTGTAGATTAGGTCATATCAATGCGACCCGACTGGCCAAGTTACATATAGATGCATATTTAAATCAGTTTGAATTTACATCTTGTGAAAAACTTGCCAGTCATGTCACAAAGATAAAATGACACCAGCTCTGTTTATTGGAAACAGAGAAAGAGTTAGTGAACTCTTGGGACTGATACATGATGATGTATGTAAGGTCTCCTGTCTACACATGCCAGGACTGATTCTTTATACTTCATTATATTCTCTGATAATCTCTCAAGATTCAGTCATATGTTCCTGTTGAAACATGAGTCCGAACCTTTTGAGATATTCACAGAATATAAGCGAGAAGTAGAGAACCAAAATACGGGTAAAAGTATTATGTCATTTGATGAGATCAAGGAGGAGAATACTTGAGCACGGAATTCTTGGACTTTTCTAAAGGAGAATGAGATTCTCTCTCAGCATTACTCCTCCGTATACACCATTGCACGATGGTATGTCGGGGCGGAGCAGATACACCCTATTTGATATGGTGTGCTCTATGATGAGTAATACTGAGTTACCTTTTTCCTTAAGGGGTTATGCACTTGAGAAGTTGCATACCTATTGAATAGGGTTCCAATCAAATCAGTTGTCTACCGCTTCATATGTGATATGGAATGGGAAGAGCCCATATCTTAAGTTAGTTAAGATTTGGGGTTGTCCGGCCTATGTCTAAAAGCAAAATCCGGACAAGCTCGAGGCAAGGTCTGTTATGTAGAACTGGAAATGTTCCAGCCATACAAACTACAGCAGATGATTTGGTACAACCAAAGGATTCAGTAGATGCCAACGAACCTCAGCCTCTTCGCCGATCTAGTAGGGTTCCTCACCCACCTGAGAGATACTTCTGTTTCTCTATGACAGTAGGAGCGAGGATTGCATCATGAGATGATGACCCAACTAGTTTCGAGCTGGCCATCAGGAGTGAGACTCTGTAAGAATGGCTGGATGCTTAGCAATCTGAGATGGAATCCTTATACACCAACAAAGTATGGACTTTGGTTGCTATATCTGAAGGGTTAAATCCCCATCAGGAGCAAGTATATCTTGAGAAGATTACTTGGTGTACATGGAAAAGTTGAGACTTTCAAAGCTAGACTAGTTAAAGGTTTTCGTCATTGACCAGGCGTGGATAATGATGAAACCTTTTCCAGTACCTATGCTTAAGTCCATCCAGATCCTACTTGCCACGGCTACATACCATGACTACGATATCTGGCGGTTGGGTGCCATGACATCTTTTCTAAATGATGTTTTAGAAGAAAACGTCTGTAAGTACACAGCCAGAGGGCTTCGTAAACAGTGGGAGCAGCGGAAACGTGTGCAAGATGTTTTATCTGATAAAGCAGGCATCGCGGAGTTGGAACGTCTGTTTTGATGTGTTAGTCAAAGAGTTAGACATCATCAAAATGGTAGATGAACCTTGTATAAACAAAAAGGTAGTAGGGAGTATGGTGGCGATCCTCGTAGAGTACGTGGATGACATACTCTTGATAGGGAAGGAGTTTCCTATGCTACGCTCGATCAATCTCCGCTTATCACAAAGATTCTCCACATAGGATCAAAGTGATACCTACTAAATCCTGGGTTTTGGATCTATGAGATAGATCTAAATGGATGTTAGAATACTCACTAGCTGTAGTGAGATGGTATCAATCGATCCTGGGGAGAATCACTGGAAGGGTTCCAGGGTGATAAAGACGACTGAATGTCAGTCGCATGCATTGTCTTTACCCTCAGTAAAGGGACGGTATGTTGGAAGAGTTCCAAGCTAGATACCGTGACATACTAGACGATAAAGGCAGGATACATCGCTACTAAAGATGCTACCAAAGAAGCTGTTTGGGTGTATATTGGTTCATGAGATGAACTATGTTCCTCCCATTGTGTGACAATGGAGTTGTGGCTTATGCCAAGGAATGCAGGTCCCATTAGTGATCCAGACATATTCTAAGGCAGTGTCATCTGATCATGGAGATAGTTGATCTCCAGGCTGATCGAGGTTAGGAGAGTAGAATCAGAGGACGACACGGCGGATCCACTCACGAAGGCCTATTCCCAGAGAGAGACTTTTATGGGATGGTTGAGTATGAGATACTACAACCACTGCTACAGATGGCCCTAGTGCAAGTGGGAGATTGTTAGTTATATGTATGCCCTAGAGGCCATTACTGTACATAGGATGTATATTGTAGTGGATGCTGGGACATATATAGGGAGGACTTTCTTGCTCGACATGATAGTATGCTATCTGGTTGCTCTTTACTTTAACGTGTATACTGATTGTCTCTCTGTTACATGTTGGTAAAGCCCTTAGGATGTGTACTTGACTACCTGGATTATGATGCGGATCATACTAGTGGGGACATGGTAGTCCATAAGTACATCCTTCCAAGTCCCTAGTCGTGGGTGTATCGAGACGGGGTATCGATATACCAGAGTAGACTAGCGTGTACCTTCTCGACCCATACAGATGGGCGATGGATGATCCCATATCCATCGGTGTTTGACATCAGAGATGATATACGGGTGCTCAGTAGAGACTGGGTACACTGGACGGACTCGCCGAGAACTCCCAGATGGTATTATACCTTACGTCAGATGGCAGTTCTCTGGTGACACTGGTACAGAGTAGTCTGTTGACCCGAGATCGTCATAGAGTCTTGTGTGGTTCCCACTGTGCTTTGATTTCCATCTTACCACGTCCAAGAGGGCGTGCAAAACGGTGGTTTTTGGGTACAGTCCCGAGTCACATGGAGGCAATGAGCGATAGGAGGGGATTCGTCTCTCCCGGTATAGGGAGTTGATGTTGCGCTGTGTTCGATTGGCTATAACAGGAAATCCCTGGCCAGGGTTGCTGAGATTTACTGGTAAGTGTTACCAGTAGTTTCTCGAATTGTTATAGACCTCATATCGACACGACTTATCGAGCTATTGGGGTCTGACGTTTACCACCCCTAGGCAAGATATGCGACATATCAGACGATCAGACCGGACTGTACGGTAGTGTTACTGGTTGGATTCACAGGAGTGTGAGCGGGCTTGCTCGTCGATCTTCTGATCGCTCAATACCCGGGTGGCCGTTACGTTTAGCAGACCGCTTGCGGCTTGTGGGTGTTTGATATGATCATCACCTGCTGCCGGCGTATTGACGAGTCTTTAGAGTCCTACACAGAGGTTTCCTGGCTCAAGCGAAACGAAATAGGAGCGTATATGAGATATGTGCGGGACCGAGAATAATGCGTGTATGTGATACCGTATTCCATTCTCGCGATGAATGTATCGATTAGGTTATATGAGATATACCCTAGTTATCGAATCAAGGATTGATTCGATAAGCCGATACATTAGACACTAGCCGGTTATATGCGATATGACCGGATCGTTAAATCAAGAGTTGATTTAATGATTTAATGCATAATTATATATTTGATATATTACTTTGCATTAACTAGTATCGGTTCACTTTAAATGGATTTTCTCGCTCGGATGTGCACATTGTATATTTGATACAGTTTTGTGCACATGATTGTATCATGTTTAATGATGCATACTTACTTGGTTTGTGTAAAGAATTAAACCATGGTTATTTAAATGGTTAGGGTTTTGGTTTTCCTTATTCATTTATTTATCTTTTTCATTTATTCTTTTTGGAAATAAAATAATTGGCATAAGAGGATAATGGTGGCTTTCTTTGTTTGTTCATGAACTTTCATGAAGCTTTGACTTAGTTAACCATTCTTGTCTCTTGCTTAACCCTAACCATCATAACTTACCATGGTCTATTCTCTACAACTAACTAAGGTTAAAATTATGATAAGTTTCCATTTTTATTATTCTTTTAAGAATAACTTATCATAACTCTTTTCATCTTCTTCTTCTTCCTCACAAGAAGAAAGCTTTCTTCATCAATGGTGATTGATGTATTTGAGTGAGAAATCCAATTCTAAAGTGAACCCAACTCCTATTTCTTCATCCTCTACCTCTTGCCAAGTAGTATAGGGTGTTTCCTTCACAAGTTTTCATGGCTTGGTGAAAGTGGAGCTTGATCTAGCGATGTCTCGACGTAGATCATCTTCGGCATGCACATCGACGACCTAGCTCGCCTATTCTCCGATGAAGCCGACGCTAGAGCCCGGGAATTCACTAGGACAGCGAGGGGACTTCGTTGCAGAGCTATGGAGGTGGAGCACCGGATCTACAAAGGTTGTATTTCCGTTTCCTTTTTATTAAGTTGTTAACTAGATTTCATTTTCGCCTAGATTTCTAGCCAACGATCCATAGTCGGGTTTCTCGGCACCTAGATTTTTTTTGAAATTGGCATGGTTGATGCCTTGTGAGACCTCTTGTGAGTGCATAGGAACCCTACAATGACGGATCCAGAAACTACCAGATTAAAGCACATGAGGCTCGAGCATATGAGTGAGAGAGGTTTGGTCAAGTTGTCGAAACAGGATCTACTTGGTGGGAAGAGTACAACGAAACTGGAGTTTTGTGAACATTGCATCTTTTGGAAGCAAAAATTTGTTAGCTTCAGTTCGGCGGTGCACAACATGAAACGTACATTAGATTATATTCATTCGGATCATTAGGGATCCTCTCCGGTTGCTTCTAAAGGAAATGGTGTCAAATATCTTCTTACCTTCATTGATGATTTTTCGAGAAAGGTTTGGGTTTATTTCTTGAAGCACAAAAGCGACGTGGTTACTACGTTTAAGCAATGGAAGAGTTTGCTTGAGAAGCAGACAGAGAAGCAGGTCAAAAGGCTTAGGACAGATAACAGGTTAGAGTTTTGCAGTGGAGATTTCGACGATTTTTGCAAAAGTGAAGGAATTGTCCGGTATCATACCGTTGTCTACACACCACAACAAAACGAAGTTGCGGAGCGTATGAATCGAACTCTTTTAGAGAAAACGCAGTGTATGTTGTCTAATGCACAACTTGGCAAGGAGTTTTGGGCAGAAGCAGTAAATACGACGTGCTATATTGTGAATCGGTCATCTCATACGACACTAGGTAGTAAGACACCGGAGCAGATTTGGTCAGGGTAACACGGCGATTATTCAACACTTAAGGTGTTTGGTTCCGCCGGTTATGCATATTGTCGTGAAGGGAAGTTGGATTTTCGAGCGAAAAAGTGCATATTTCTTGGTTATTCTACTGAAGTAAAAGGTTATACATTGTGGTGTTCGGATCCTAAGTCGTCTAAATTTATGATTAGCAATGATATGAGATTTGATGAATCTGCTATGTTGAAACTGAAAAAGAAGGAATCTCCAGTTGTAAACGATTCAAGGAAGGACGAGCCGAGAGTTGGTATTGAGGTCGGCGAAAGCTCAGGTTCGCAGGAGATCTCTCCTTCATCATCGTCTGAAGAAGCTCATGATGAGCAGTCCCAAGATGAGAAGTATTTTCTCGCTCGTGACCGACAAAGAGGTGACATTAGACTGCCACAAACATATGACTACGATGATCTAATGGCGTATACGCTGTCTGTTGCAGAGGCAGTTGATAGTAGCGAAGCGACGAACAATAAAGAAGCCATCTCATCCAATGAGTTGGCTCGTTGGTTAGTCACTGTGAATGAAGAGATTGAGTCTTACAAGAACCAGACTTGGAAGCTCGTGAAGCCTGAAGGAGAAAAGAAAATAGTTGGCTGCAAGTGGGTTTTCAAGAAGAAAGAAGATGATCAAGGAGCGGTTGATACGAGATATAAGGCACGGTTGGCAGCTAAAGGCTATTCGCAGGTTCGGAGAGTTGACTTCAATGAGGTATTTTTTCCGGTCGTTAAACACACCTCTATATGTGTCTTGCTCGGTTTGATATCTATGAAAGATTTGGAGCTTGACCAGCTCAATGTGAGGATTGCACTCTTGCACAGTGATTTGGTAGAGAAGATCTACATGCAATAGTCCGAGGGTATTGAAATTGAAGGTAAAGAAGACCACGATTGCTTGCAATAGAAGTCTCTCTACGGTTTGAAGCAGTCACCAAGACGTTGGTATAATAAGTTCGACTCCTTCATGAAAAAATAGGGTTTACGAGAAGTATGTGCGACAGTTGTGTATATTCGAAGAAGCTCATCAATAGTTCTTTCATATATTTGCTACTTTACGTTGATGATATATTGATAGGAGCAAGATATACAGTTGATATTATGAATTTGAAGGAACGGTTCAAAGGTAAGTTTGAGACCAAGGATTTGGGAGCAGCCAAGAAGATGCTTGGTATGAAGATCAGGCGCGATGGCAAAGGAGGAAAGCTATACTTGTCTCAATAGTGGTATGTTGAGAAAGTTTTGGAGCGTTTCGGTACGACAGACATTAAATCTGTAAGTACTTCGTTGGCAGCTCATTTTAAAATTTCAGCCCGTTCATCACCGCAAACAGAGAATGAGATTAAATATAAGTCGAATGTTCCATATGCGAGTGTTGTGGGTAGCGTTATGTATGCCCATGGTTTGTACACGGCCCGACATTTCACATGTTAGTATTGGTAGTCGCTATATGGTATCTCCTAGCAAAACCCATTAGCAGACGGTGAAATGGATATTACGATACTTTCAAGGTACGTCTGACGTAGAGTTGATATTTGCAAGGAACGACGACAATTTAATTGGATTCAACGATTCCGATTATGCGGGTGATCTTCACAGACGCAGATAGATCACTGGTTATGTGTTCTCCTTAGGAGTATGTGTCATCAGTTGGCATACTTCGTTACAGCCTACGGTTGCATTATTTATGATGAGGTGGAGTATATGGCCGTAGTTGCGGCCGTTAAGGAGGTAATCTGATTGAGGGGACTATTTTCGGAACTTGGTATTCAAAAGGATACCATAATAGTCTACTATGATAACCTAAGCGCGATTCATTTGACGAAAATTCAGATGCATTATGAGAGGACGAAGTACATTGATGTGAGGTACTGGTTCATGCAGGAGATCGTTGAGAAAGAAGAGATTATTGTGGAGAAGGTTGGCACAACGGACACTCCGGCCGACATGTTGACGAAGTCTCTTTCAGATATTAAGTTTAAGCATTAATATTAAGTTTAAGCATTACTTAAACTTAATTGGAGTGTGTAGCAGCACTCATTAAGCCCTTCAGGGATTTTGAGGTAAAGGTGGAGTTTTTATTATTTTGATGGAGGAGTTTGTAAAATGTGAGGCAGGGTGGAGATTTGTTAAATATGCCTCACATTCGATCATGAAAATTACTAGTTGGATTTCCTAACGATTCGGCGTTATCACGAAGATTTGAGTTTATTTCTAAGGCAGACGTCTGGGTTAAGAGCAGAGCTCCAGATGTCATACGTGAGTGCACTTATGGCATACGTTTGCCCCGATGAGGGCATACTCCTTCGATATTTGATTATTAATAAAGTTTTGCCTTCGTCTATTTGTTTTGTGGTTAGTACTCGTATTTCTATCTAGCATGTGATTTGTTTTCTTCTCGTTATCGATTGTTTGTGCTTTGTGATTGTCTCGTATATGCATTAGTATCGAGTTCATTTTAGTTTTGCAATCTTCATTTTTTTAACCATAAGATTGTAACAACTATATATATATATATATATATATATATATATATATATATATATATATATATATATATATATATATATATTGATTTCCTAAATATACGAGACGGGCTAATTTCATCCCTAGGTTTCATTTTTAAAAAGATAAAAGCCAAATAAAATACCGAACAGTTATTCAAATATTTGCATACGAGAAAATCTATATATTATATTCACCATCGTAAAACCGGAAATACTTTTAGTCTATGAGTTATGCAAACACCCATCATGAATTATATCATTAAAATGTCACAAAACTTAACTTTGCACTTGTTGTACCAAATAATAATACGTAACATTATATATCTTAGAAACTTCAAAGTAATAGATATCCATAGTAACACATGCGTGTAATCTCCCGCAAATCGGTTCTTGAATGAATCCACCCCAATTCCTGCACACAAAGATATCATCATATCAGTCAACTATCACTACGAAAACGAACAAAATATAGTCATTCAAATTTTTTGCACATATTTTTTGTTTGCCTCCAGGAAACGTGTTGAACACGAGTCAAGTAGCATATATCGAAAATTGCGAGCAAGGAATATAAATAAAGAAAAACATTTTTGAGATAGAATCTCAAATTTTTACTGCCTGTGCTTTTGCATAAACCATAAAATTATCGCATATGAAAAGAAGTTTTGATACCTGCCAAGACTAACAAGCGGTCTTCATCCTTGCCAGCTGCAATCAAAATTGAGCAAGAAATCATCTTTCAGTGAGTAATCAAATGCGGTTAAATATTCCATGAATGATTCAATATCGTCAAGGGAACCGTTCCCTTGGCCCACGAAACTGATATTCTTCTCTACTCCTTGTTCGGACGCTGTGTTCGTTGCCGCTCCAAAGTCTTGAACTTTTTCCAAGCTAGGCTTTGCCGATCCACCTGCTGATGGTATTGGTGGAGAGTGCAGTCCTGCGGACATGCAATCGCTCATTACAGTAGCATCATTAAGCTCTTTTGCCGGTTGTCCATTCGAAGCATTAACATATGATAGCGGTGAAACGAACGGTTGGTTGTTATACATGTACATGGCTCCAGCATTGTTGTGGTTTTGTACTGGTGCATGTTCCATACCATCAGCTGTGAAATAGTTACTGCCACCATCTACGAGAAAAGATTCATCTTTAACTTGGTTCGTCGTATAAATATTCGTTCGCTCAGAGTCTTGAGACATATGCAGACGGTAGTTCGATGCCTGATATACAAATTGCCAGCTCAGATTCGTCGGAGGATCGTTGTTTGCTGCGAATTGGTTCACCTGATTATCGTTAGAACAATTTCCCTCCATTGGTAACAATGGTCGATTTGGAAAGTTTGGTTCTTGAGCTCTGAAGCCGACAGCTTGACCTGAGAGTTGAGGGTTGGAGTTGTTTATGATGTCGCTCGATTTTCTTTTTGTTCGTGCATATTTCCTCTTGCTTAGCTTCAGTCTCTGCTTAAGTTACAAAAGTTATATGAGAAAGCAGCTACAGATAAATTCTACAAGAAAATATTGTAATTTCTAATTAACGAAGGCATTATTATAATCTGTATGTGTACGTAAGCCACAAGAATAGGTCAGAACCAAACCTGTATATGGCTTGCGATATGTGCCTTACTTAAGCCAGGAACATTCATAAACTCCGCTATTCTCCGGGGCTTAGCATCTGCAATGAGAAACCAAAATTTGCAAAAGAATTGATAAGAAAGCAGTCCATATTCACATGCTTGCTAACTTTTCAAACATATAGAGAAATTGAATTATGGAAGAAAATATCGCCTACCATTTCCGAGTACCACAGCAGCATTCGTAAACTTCTAGTGTAGCTCAGGCGTCCAATTCACTCGATTTTTCTTCGACGAAACTTTGGTTTCTGTCTTCTCATTGCTATTTTCTTTAGCAACGCATTCTAATTTTGGCAGATCTGAAGTATCACTGTTGAGCTTTTGATGTTGTTTGGCTTTCTCCTTTCTTCTAACGTCATGCTGCCACAAGTTTTGCAGTTCTTGAAAGCGAAGAGGCTTCAGTAAATAGTCACAGGCGCTGTATCTTATTCCTCTAACCACGGCACCAAAATCCGAATCGTAAGACATCACTGTAGTTTCACAAGACAAGAAAAGAAATAAATTAATGATTAATTTATAAAATAGAAAATACAAGTATAACAATCTAAATGGTACTTACAGGCAACCGGGATGCCGAATTTAGCGCCAACTCCCAAGAGCTCAAATCCGTCCATATCGGGCAAATGAACTTCACATAGCATGATATCGAAACCACTCTTATTTTTATGAAGAAACGATAAAGCAATTTCTGCCGTAGTACAAGTGGTAACTGCACCATCGCAAATTAATATGGAAAAACTTCCATAAGTATATAAAAGAAAGAAAGATCTTGTTATAAGCGCTTACAAATGGAATGTAAGAAGAAAATATCAGCTTTATTGAATCTAGAAGGCATTCTCAAGAAGGAAAATATCCCTTGGCCATCGATACCGCATCTTGTGGTAAATGTCGTATAATAATCGGATTACATAGTATGCAATAAAATGTTTGGTGTACACATATCAAGTATGGAGAAATACTAAAAAATTTAGACAAAATAGACGAAAACATGTGGATATGGAGGAAAAGGATGGAACCGAGCCTTAATTAAGCGAATATTAAGGTAGAATACTGGATTTTAACGCCAAGCGCGTGTTATTAAGCATTGCAAACGTGCCCGATTATAAGAACATTCGTCCATTTATTTCGTTAGGGCCACTTATGTATCCATTCACAATCCTATTTAAAGTAGTTGGTTGTGTGCCGAAAACATCTGACCGGCCAATTGATCACTATTTTAAAGCTTGTTTTACAATGTATCTTGGAATATCAGAAAAATAGAACACAGTATCTCATTTTCGCAGATGCCGCCTAGTGTTATATGGAAGAACTTAAGCGTTTGAGATATTAATTGGTATACGAATCGACAATAAAGATTTGAACTCTCGGCCGGTATATGATGCAAAATGAATTTGAAGGGGTTGAGGGGTGTTAAGATCCTGTGTGTGTAACCTAAATAAAATTGGAAGATCGCATATTTTAGTTTTCAAATCTCTGTACCAATACTGGCATCTGATGGTTATTTTTAAATCATACGTTCATCATCTCAGCCGGCAGATGCCCACCTTTGATCGATATATTTGCTTATAGTATAATTAAAACAATTTTTTTTGATAAATAGAAAAAAATAACTATACACAATTTGACATGTTTTTCATCAATACATTAAGCAAAGAGTGGTCTTCTTAAAATACATACATAGAAATAATAACCATATACTCTTAAGCATATCTTTTGATAATCGATGACATATAAGGTAAAATTTCCAAATAAACGACAACTTCTTGAAAACATAGGATCAAGGTACTTCGATTTGTTTGTTTTTAGTAAAAACAACATCGAAGATATTTCAAGATTCTGAGCTTTTGGGCTCGATCACACAGTTAATTTTATTATTATTAAGGTGGACAAATTGATGATTATATAGTACCAAATTTTACATCAACACTTGATAATATTGGATAAAAAAACAAAGAAACATGAAATCAACCCATTACGTAATTTCAAGAATTCTACATTAATCATGATTCTCATACAAAGAAATTAATTAAAAGAAGGAAGAAAGGAGTAATCTTTATAATCACATATCTGAAGCAAGTGCTGTATGAACAAAGTATCGGAGCCATCGTCAATGAGAAGCACCCTTAGGCCTTTTGGGAACTTAGACATGATCGATTTCGCCAAGAATTATAATCACAACAAGGAAATTAATTAAAAATTAAAGGGAACAAATCAATGGTGATGAGGTTGATTAACTTAATTGGAGGAAGGTGCATTATATATACAGTGATAATGGGGGTTGAGATTTGGTAGTTTGGAAAGAAAATCAATGATGAGAGTTTCTTGTTTCCAAATTAAGGAGTGAAGATTGTGAAAGATTTTGGACTTAAACCGGGTTGTGATAAGAGTGTTGTATGTCCAGGCATGGAGGGGTTTATTGTCAAAATTTTTTTGGGTAAATTGTCAAAAAAAACCAATCAGATTTTCACGCTGATAAAAAACTCTTGGCTTCGAGACGGTTGTCAAAATCCCCGAAAAATTTTCATGCAGATGCTGTATAATTGCGTACTATATCTACTTAAGTCATACCTATCGCATGCAACTGTATAAATATCACATAATAACTGGATAAAACAAGCAACCATACAAATACCACATGCACGGGGTTTGTTTTTGACAACTGATAACTTACTAAGGGGTTCTCAGAAGCCACTTAGGCACATGGGTTTTCTAACCGCAGGAAAATCCGCTGTTTTTTTTTTGACAATTTACCCTAAAATTCAACCATAATTTTTTTAATCAATGGGCACAAAAAAATAAAATTTTTTTTTTACCAAAAAACAAAGTCTTTACCAAATCCAAAACCCTTAAACAAATCCATCTTCCCCAAGATCGCAGATCCCATGTCTCTTCCGTCTGCGCTCGCTTTTTAGTGGACCCTTCTCCCTCCCTCCCTCCCTCCCTCCTCAATATCCCTCAATGCGAAGAAAGCCAAGCGATCCAAGCGCCACCGGCAGCCGCCGGTCGCCGTTCCTCCTCCTCCTCGTTGCCTTCATCTCCTGCACCTTGGCCTACACGGCCTTCTCCTTTACTCTCCAAAACCCTTTCTCCAAGACAAAGATTGAAACTTTGGTCCAAAACCGAGCAATTAGGTCTTCGATTCTTCAAGAAGAAGGAGGAGAGGGAGAGGATGCAGAAGAAGATGAGTGCTGCAGAGGGGTGGAGCAGCTGGAGCTGTGGGGCTCAGCAGTGAAATGGGGAACAGATCACAAGTTCAATTCTTCAGTGGAGTGCTGCAGAGCTTGTAAGGCCATGTGTGGGGGCGATGATGGCCCTTGCCTCTGTGATTCTTGGGTCTTTTGTGGGGATAGGGACAGGTGTGGGGAGAAATTTGGAGAGGTATGCTCTTTTTCTTTTTCCCTTTCTTTTTTGTCGATTTTTTGTTGAAATTAGGCGATTTGGTGAAATGGGTATGAAGTGAATTGATGACATGCAATTTGACAATTGCTGTTAGCTGACTAGTTTGGGTGATATATGCGGTTAAATTTGTTTTCTTTTATGTTGATTAGGGTTAGTGGAAATTGGAAAATAGTAGGAACTTTTGGTAAATTTTGGTGCATGTTCTTGCTCTTCATTCCTTGATAATTTTACTTTATCGAGGAGATGGGGTTTGTTCTAAATTGTGGTGCATGTTTCTTTCCAAGTATCATTTGTTTAATAGAGGTGATTTTAATTTGACAAGCGTTGTTAGTTGACCGCTTTTGGTACTATCTATGGTAAATTTTGGTGCATGTTTCTGCTATTACCTATGAATCTTATGTGACCGGCGAAATGGGTGTTGGGGAAGGATTCTCTAGGAATCGGCAATGAAATCATACACTTAACAATTTTACTAGTTTACCAAATATTATATAATGCTTGCAGTAATTAATTACACCAGCTTAAAGACTTCCAAAAATCTTCTATGGATAGATCTACAACGCTACCACTAGATGAGTTGTGGACATTGAGAATCTGGTGAAGTTTGTCGTCGTCGTCATCATCATCATCATCATCATCATCATATATCCTGGTGGCGCCTTCCGAGCTTGCAGGCATCATCATAAGCCTATAAGAGAGATGATGGCTTAGCAGTAGATTGTTGTATCATGTGCTCTTGGTAGGTGAATTAAAGAATATAGAAACCAAAGATATGATTTTAATTTGACATGCATCTAGTTTCATTTGTGGGAAAAAGGTTTAATAAATGGAAAGAAGATGGAGGAGAAGAAGAGTCATGGAGATGATGAGGAGGTCCAGGAGGAGATGGGATTTCGTTTGCTTATGTCTATTTTCTGTTGAGGAGATGTGAGGAGGAGGAGGAGGAGAGGAAGAAGGAGAAGATTGGTTAAGGGTAAGGAAGTCAATAACTGTCAATCTAACCCTGGTTAACTTAACTAACCGATTAAACTAACACCTTACTAATGGGTGGACTTTTTTTAGTTAATGGAGAAGACCTGGGTGTCTTTTTTTGGAAATATTAGGTTTTGGATTTTTTTTATATAAATACCAAAGATTTGGGGGTCCAAAATGAAAAAAATTCTTTCCAATAAGGTGACAATGAAAATGAAGTCATTAAAAAGAGTACCTTGTATCTTTTCAACCATTCAGCGGGCTCATGCATTTTGAAGAATATTCTAAAAGCTATCAAACCCTTATGTTTTCTGTTTTAGAACTTTTGATCTGATATGTGGAACCATTTCATACCAAAACGGTGTATTGGGCGTTCCGAAGAATAATTGCAGCATGAGCATATTTCCAATTCATATTAATTACAAAAAGATAGTTCTTAAATGTTTTTATAGCAGGCTGTTTCATCACCAGACATCTCTCTTTAGCATAATAATTAAAAGCAGTTTATGTAATTCAAAATAGCTAGTAATGAAATCTTAGCCTTTGAAAATAGCTATTTGTTCCATCCATTTTGTATTTTGTTCCATCTCAACAATTTTAAGAAGCCTACCCATACCATTCCTCATTCCATAGCTGCAGTATACCACATGTCAGTTTTCTTTTCACTCACCGTCATGTTCCGTGTTTTAGGCAACCTTGGTTCCATCAACTGTGAACATAATTCATTATTTTTTATTTGAGAGAATTGTAACTTAACAAGTGCAAGTGCAAGTGCTGCCGTTCTGAAAGGGGCTTCGAAATAAGGATATACTTATTTATGCTTTGATTATCGAAGAACATTGATAAGATAATGCTTTTTAAACTTGCCGGGTGTCTGAATTCTGGTTATTTGTTCGACTTCAGTGCTGGTTGAAGAAACAAAAGGATGCCCTATTTCCTGCTTTGCAAGAGTCTGGGGAAAAGGTTATCTGGACTTCCGGGCTTATATTTGGAAAAGGAGAGGTATGTACATTTGTGGATTTCATAGTATTCTTTTGAATCAATGAAATTTCATGTAGACCCTTGCATGTTTCATTTGGTTTAATGTGTCTAAAGAAATAAGCACCGGGAATTCTCACAGATCTACATTATTCTGATTATTGTTAACTGTGTATGCTCACATATCTGCATCATACAAAATTCAGGCAATTGATTATTCTATTATTTTTTGATATCGCTCTTACTTATCTTAGTTGTATTTACATAGATGGTCTCTTACCAGTCTACATGCCTTGTAACATTAATGCACGCCCCTTTATTGGCCCTAGTTAACTTGGCCTTGGAATTTGGCTCAAGGATTGCTGATAAGATGCAAGCTAGCTATAACATATGGTTAACCTGTATTGAAAAATTTCATAATTAGGAGTTTTGCTTCATAATTGAATCCACTTTGATTCGAAATGTTCACTCAGTGATAAATTACAATTGCTGAATACTTAGTAAGGTAAATTTATGGTGTGCTGTGCGTGGGTCCCCTTGGTGCGTTTGTGTGTTGTGTGCTTGTGTGTGCTGTGCGTGGGTGTGCTGTATGCGTGGGTTAGGCTCACAGTCCAGTTCCAAATAAGAAAGTAGTAACGTAAATTTTCTTGCCAATTATCCAGCTTAGTTCATCTAGCAGGGTGCTATATCTGCTGGCTATATAAACTATAAGACAGTCATTACATCTAAAGCTAATGGTGATTTGGCTTTGAATATGAACTCTATAAAGCTAGTGCCAAAGACATTACGGGTATAATCCAGTTTGCTGACATTATCCTTCACTACCTTACCTCTTTCATGGTGCTGATGCGCTGAGAGACCATATATATATATATATATATATATATATATATATATATATACCCTCTTCGGGGATTGAACTTGCGACCTCTCATATTGAAGATTGGTACCAACCGAGCTAAGCCATCATAGTTTCTGGATCAAAATTATTCTTGATGTTTCCTTGGGCTTATTTCCAGTCATGTGGTCTTCAATACATGGTAATTCTCTTCACAGATTCTTATTATTTTAACTTGATACTTGATAATTGGCTACATCAACACACACAAACACACGAGAATAATGGAGGAAAGGTGCCATAGGAGGAAATTTCCTCCTATAGCGTCGAAAAAATACACCGACTTTTTTGATGATCGGCGCCCATCACCATCATCTCTATCATCCACTTTTTCATCCACTTTTGATATGGATATACTAAATCTCATTCTACCACTTTTTCACTGTTAAATTAACAATGTAAAATGTTATATTGTCGGTAAACCGTTAATTTTGCACCCACTAAATCAATGGTGAAAAAGTTGTAAAATCACATGAAATTTGGTTTATTTGAAGGGTTATGGGAGCGCCCCGGCCATCCAACTGTGGCCAAATGCGGAACAAAATTTTTCTAAGACCCGGCGCTACCATTACCCGATTTCCTAGATCGAAACCATTAACCCTAATAACCAGCATGCTAACAAAAAGAGATAGAACGGTTATACCTAATGAACCAAGTCGTTCGGGTCATCAACCAATTTCAAGCTCCTAGTGATGTGGATCGACTTTGGTCGCCGGTCTTCCTTCATCTCCGATGATCCACCCGAGGGAAACGGGACAAGCTCCAGGTTCGCCAAACGGACCAACCAACCCTCCAAGATCGCTAGTAGTGAAGAGTGGGGGTGTAAGATAGTCTCATCATAATTTTCTCTCAAAATATTATGCTTATAAAACAACCATGGAAGATGTGAAGGTGATGAAAGCTAGAATGTCATGAGCTAAATGGCTAAGTCTTTTTTGGGTGTGTCAATGAGAGTAAACTAGAGAAAGTGAGCAAGAGAGTGTCATCTCCCAAAATGAGCAAGCCCCCATCCCCTTCCAAAAGTGGCCGGCCCCTCTCTCCTCACACAATAATAATGCACATAAAAAAATCCTTTTCCAATTTGCAATAAAAAATTAACAAGCCCATACCAATCACTACATATGCAAGACCCATGCTTTGTCACCTTTCCACCTCATTATAAACCAAATGATTTTTTCTAAAAAGGAAAATCAATAATGAGGTGGCAAATCTTCTAGAAGCCATTCCGTATAAATACGGAATGCTTCCCGGTACATGTATCGAATTACACATACGTGTATTCGTACGAAAATACGAATAGCCAAGAGAGAAAATGAATAGTGAGCAATAATACTAGAATACACACACACACATATATATATATATACATGTATAAATTATTAAATCAAAACTTGATTTAACAATCCGGCTTAATCTTAAGCCGCTAGTATTATCAACCGTTTGATTAAAATCTGTGCAGCCTGTGCACATATTCAATTGGACACCTGTATGTACCAACATACATCAACTACACCATATCGCCTGAACCGTGAAAACCCTCTGTGTGGGACTCTAAAGACTCGTTAATACGCTGGCAGTGGGTTTAATCATAAGCACGTCAGCGGCACTAGCTGTACGTAACATCTACCCAGGTATTGAGCGAAAGGAAGGCCGACGAGCAAACTCATCCAAACCCCTACTGAGCTTGTCAGTGACAATACCCGTACAGTCCGGTCTGTTCGTCTAAGAGTATCGCATATCGAGTCCAGGGGGGATAAAGTCAGACCCCTAATAACGCGATAATTCGTGTCGGTATGAAACCCATCACTACCTGAGAAACTATCGATCCTGGATCGGTAATTCTCACATACCCCGGCCGAGGATTTCTAGTGATGGCCACCCGTGCACTGCGCGACATCAACCCCCAATACCGCGAGAGACGAATCCCTGACGATCCGCTCACTGCCTCCATGTGGCTCGGGACTGTACTTAACTAAAACCTGTTTGCATGACTTATTTGAGCCATGGTAGGGTAGTAATCAAAGCACAGTGGGAACTCACACGAGACAAATGACAATCTCAGGTCGACAGACTAACCTGTACACATGTCACCAGGGAACTGCTATCCGATAATAGGTATAATACCAATTAGCATGTTCCCGGCAAGTCCGTCCAGTATACTTATAACCCAATGAGCACCTGTATACTATCTTAGGTGAACAACCAACACCAATGGCTTGTGAGACCGGCCACCGCCCCTCGTCAGGGTCTAGATAAGTATATACTAGTCTACACTGGAGTATCGATGCCCGGTCTCGATGCTCCCACGACTAGGGATATTTAAGGATGTGCTTATAGACCCCCAGCTTCCACGTATGTGATCGCCATCACAATGCTGGTAGTCAAGCAAAAATCCTATGGGCTCTATCAACATATACATGATGATAAAGACAAACCAGATAGTACACTATCATTTTGAGTAAGACTGTTTTATCGGCATAGGTCCTCCCTCAATTATCATAATCACGTGCCTGCGACTACGGTAATTGCTTTGAGGGCACTATAGTCAACAATCTCCCACTTGCACTTAAGGCTAATTATTGCGATGTCGCATACTCACAGTCCGTGTGTGTTAGTTATGTATATGCCCTAGATGCCATTATTGTACATATAATGTATATTATAATGGATGCTTGGATATATATAAAGAGGACTTTCTTGCTCGTCATGATAGTATGCTATTTGGTTTCACTGTCGTAACATGTTGACTTGTATTAGTTTACTGTCTTACTCTCACATGTTGATAAAGCCTTTAGGATATGTACTCGACTACTAAGACTATGATGAGATCATACTAGTGGGGCCACGGTAGTCGACGAGTACATCCTATAACTGTTCCTAGTCGAGAGTGTATCGAGACAGGGTATCGATACACCAGTGTAGACTAGCGTATACGCATATTGACCCATATGATGGGCGATGGATGATCCCATAGCCATCGGTGTTTGACATCAAAGATGGTGTACGGATGCTCAGTGGAGACTGGGTACACTGGACGGACTCGCCGAGAACTCCCAGATGGTATTATACCTCACGTCAGATGGCAGTTCTCCGGTGACACTGGTACATGTTAGTCTGTAGACCCAAGATCGTCATAGAGTCTTGTGTGATTCCCATTGTGCTTTGATTTCCACCTTACTACGTCCAAGAGGGCGTGTAAAACGGTGGCTTTTGGGTACAGTCCCGAATTACATGGAGGCAATGAGCGATAGGAGGGGATTCGTCTCTCCTGGTATAGGGAGTTGATGTTGTGCTGTGTTCGATTGGCTATTACTGGAAGTCCCTGGCCAGTGCTGATATAGAGTACTACTGGTAAGTGTATCAGTAGGTTCTCGACCTGTTATGAGCCTCACATCGACACGACTTATCGGTTACTGGGGTCTGACGTATACCACCCCTAGACTAGATATGCAACATATCAGACGAAGAGACCGGACTGTACGGGAGTGTTACTGATTTGATTCACAGGAGAATGTACAGGCTTGCTTGTTGATCTTCTGATCGCTCAATACCTGGATGGCTGTTACGTTTAGCTGACCGCTTGCAGCTTGTGGGTGTTTGATATGATCATCACCTGCTACCGGCGTATTGACGATTCTTCAGAGTCCTACACAGAGGTTTCTTGACTCAGGCAAAATGGAGTAGGAGCACATATGTGATATGTGCGGGACCGAGAATAATACGATATGAGATACCGTATTCTATTCTCGCGATATTTGTTATCAGCCAGGTCATCGGATCAAGTGTTGATTCGATGAATCGGTATATGATATATTAGTCGGTTATATGCGATATAGCCGGATTGTCGGATCAAGTGTTGATTCGATAATTTATTGTATAATTATATGTGATATATTACATTACATTATCTAATATTGGCTCGCTTTATCGATTCATTTTCTCACCGGGTAATACATTGATATATATGCGATATATGTTAATTGTATTATTTTCTTTGTTACAAAAATATATTATATATGTGATATATAATATTGTAACAAGTTATGTTTACAAATGCAACATGATTAGTGGAGATTAAACATGGTTAGGGTTTGATTTGGGTTAGACTTTTCTTGAAACTTCTAGAAGCTTTTGTTTTGTTTTAAGCAAAGATATTATGTGTTGATATTTTGGAGATATTATTTAATCCAACCCAAACCCTTAACCCTAGTCAACTTTCTACATGAGTTGATACTTGATATTATTAACTCAAGGTTCTTTTGTAAGCATTGTAACAATTCATTATTCAGCACAAAAGACTTCATCTTCTTCTTCCTTTTTAAGCTTTCTAGCTTTTGCTTTTGTGATGAATTAGTGTGAGATTATGAAAATAAAAGAGAGCCAAATTCCTACTTCATCATTCTCATCTAATCTAGCTAATTAGATTAGGGTGTTCATTTCATTAATACTTGATTAGAGAAGTGAGAGCTTGAGTTAAAGAAACATCAAGGTAGATCATCTTCAAAAAGGAAGACTTCAAGAAAACATGGATCATTCGGCTTGTGGAGCCTCTCTTGAGTCCGGGAGATCATGGATCGCGGCGAAGGGACTACTACTCGAGGCTTATGAAGCGAAGGAGCGGACTACAAAGGTTGTAATCCCTCTCTCTTAGATGTAAAGATGTTTACTTGCATGTTAAACCCTAATAATCTAGCAAAGATCCTCGCTTTGGGTTGTTCGGCACTTCTAAATGTTAAATCGGGCATGGTTGATGCTTTATAGACCCTTGTGACAGTGTCTAGTAACCCTACAGTGTGATACCGAACACCCAACTCCTCTACTAATCAGTTTCACAAATCTCGTTTGTAAAACTATTGCGTTTGAGAAATAGCCTCAGTGAGTGAATCCGCTCCAGTGTTTCTTTCTGTATCTCTCTATATCTCAACTTCGCGGAGTAAGGTATCTCCCGAAATGAGCAATACCAGTCTTAGAATATTTCTGGATATCTGATGGGACCCAATTCACAAATGAACTCCAAATTCAGCAAATTTCTTAGACTGTATCGTCTACTGAACTTAATCAGTATACTGCGCCATACCTTCCTCAGTATCCACTTGGACCACCTGTCCAAACTACCGTCCCTCGTCTCTGTCATCCAGGTTATCTTGGAAGCCTGGAATGAAAACCGTCTCCCAAAGGAGGCCGCCGTTATCAAATCTCTAGAACATCCACTTATGTTCATAAATTGCTTCCAATCGTTTTCTTCAGGATTGGATTAATATATCAATTTATTGCATCTAGTGTAAACATCTGGTGTGATACTTGGCATCTCTAGATTGACTTAATTGCCTAAGCAAGTGATATATCAATCATGCACATCTCTCTCCCCTTTAGTCTGTAAGACACCTTTAGAGAGGGTGACTCCTTCACCTGCAGGTACACCACCATGCCAGGAGCCGTCCATTCTAAAATACTTTTAGAATACTGTCCAAGTACCCAGATTGGGACACTTTCCAAATCTAGATCTAAAACCATAGATCTAGTAACCAGAATGTCCGATATAATATCCATATCCTCTGTGGAGAAACCAATGTGTGGCAACCATAGTATAACCGATCGTAGTATAGGAATTTTACTTCCTACTCTGTGTATGTCATCCAAATACCAGGACATCACACCCTACTACCTTAACAGATCCATCCCCTATTCTGATGAAGTCAAAGCCCATGACTGTCACATCAAAAATAGATGATCTTTCTCCGATATATCTGCTTTAATCTATAAATAGACATAAGGTACTTGTTCACTACGTTTCCGCTGCTCCCACTGATTATGACAACCCTCTGGCAGAATCATATAAATGTGCACTTCTAAAGCTAGTTTAGAACGACGCTATACTTATCCTCCTGCCGGGTCTCATAGTCTGGAACAGCAGTAGTGTCAAGTCTGGGTAAGCAAGAACCTTCCTGTCACCCCCTTTGAGGATACCAAAGTACCTCTCGGGCGACTGAGGTTACCCACCATCACCGCGGAGTGGCTAATTGAATGTCAAACCTGATTGAATGTTTAGGTTCTTATTAAATTTTCAGTAATCGTTTGTGGTTCTGGAATCATTTCCAGTTCTACCATACTTCCGCTACTGTTTTCTAAAAAGTCCGTTTTACTAAAACTGTGGCGAGTCAAGAACACTATCACTATTGATCTTCCAGATGGTGGAAAATTAACCCTCGTCAAAGCCCGAGTTAACCCACAAACTGCCATTACAAAAACGTGTCTTGAGTTATCCAGAGTCTGGTTTTAAGTATAAGCTGGACAACTCCCCGTACCTTAACATCGTTAAGATACGAATCATTCTATATACAATATAGAAATAGAGACACTGATTTAATTCGAACCAGATTCAAATCATGCAGCTATCTTCAGTGCATGTCAACCAAATGTAGAGAGGCTGATCAGCATTACTCAACTTAGGAGTGCATCCAATTATGAGTAACTTGAAAGAGAAACAAGTTTCTCAAAATCATTACTATCAACTGAATACCATACACAAGTGTCTACATCTTCGATCACCTTGAAGAATCCCGATACTTGTAACACATGGTTCTCTACTTTATTCTTGTACCTATAACTTCTCAAAACTTAGACTTTGTATTTCTACGAAACACGTGTCTAAATCCGGAGAAGTCACAAGTAAACGGAATATCGTACGAGCACCAATCCCTCTGTCCTATTGGACACTGGACAATATACAATATATTGTATAAGTCCTCTGAGTTTAATAACTCAAACCCTGTGCGTCGTAGGTTGAAAACTGTATTATGGTTATGAAGAGTCACACCGCTGTTGAATGCTTCTTACCTAACCATCAACTGATATAGGTAAATATCATGAATATAATTTCAAAAATTTATCTCACTTTATAAAAATAAACGTACAGGTATATCAGTTTGAAATTGGTGCATAACAACGGATATTCAAAACCAAATACTTGCCGTCCGGCAAACAACCCAGGCGATTTTCTCAAATATCACCAATTACAACGAATTCCGATATAATGAGGATGATCACCTAATTCCCAATAACTCACTCCCACTCATTATCAGTAAAACCATACAGATGTGAGAATCAAAACTGGTAAATACATACCCTGGAGTAAGGACCTAATTGGGAAATCAATTTTCAATTAACAACGCATAGTGAAACTTAACATTAAAATGTTTTGTAGGGATATCCTGGTATTCCTAGTAATGCCTCTTCCATTGTCCAGATTCATGACTGAAACCATATATTTTTTTGCCATCTTTCCAAATCCCTTTATTTGTATTTAATCGTTACCTTCTATACACCTTTGTTAGGCTTAAATGGTTTTCTTCCTTCCCTACCGTTCGGCACCAGCCTAGGGTTTGGAAAAGGACTATCCAATAGGCGTAATAGGTGTACTCTCCTAATCCTAAGAGTACTCACAACCGGAGAGAAGGTGATGATAAAAGACAACTGAATAAACCTTATTCCTATTTCTCCTGAACCATAATCCATCCTCGAAAAATTTTCTTCGAGTTCGTATGTAACTATACGATGGATTTATCCAATAGGATTGGATGTTCGTAGTGATACGGGGTGTTCTGGAGAAACACAAAGGTGAAGTAGAAGCGGCAATGAAAGACTTGGTTTAGTCGTGAATAACAGTCGCAATTTACTTTGCCCTCTTTCTAATCCTTTTATTTTTCTTTACTCATTATCTTCTGTACACCATACTTAGGCTAATTGGTTTTCTTCATTCCTTACCGTTCGGCACCTGCCTATGGTTTGGAAGAAGACTATCCAATAAGCGTAATAGGTGTACCGTCTCCTAATCCTAGGAGCCCTCACAATCTGAGAGAAGGTAACAGAAAAAGACAACTGAATAGTCTTATTCATTTTCTCCAGAACCGGAAACCATCCTCGAATAAGTTCCTTCGAGTTCATATATGACCACACGATGGTTTTATCCAATGGAAGTGGATGCTCGTAGTAATACGGGGTGTTCTGGAGAAATGCAAAGGGTAAAAGAAGGGGTGGTAATGATGTATGCAACGCAGACAATCCAAAAGCCCGTGATTTAAGAAAGTTCGGTTAACTTGGTTACAGAGTTATAGTCTAGGGTCGGATCATGGTCGTTGTCAAAGAGAGAAAAGAAACACTCAGCGTGCAATCTAACCTAAATCAGAATGGATAATCATTTTATATAATCTGGATGGCTCCTACCGTTTCCTCGAATTCTCCTCCAAACCTAAAAGGAGAATAAGTCGGAATCACCCGAAGAGTAATCCTACTCATCAGTGGAAATCGGGATCCAACTATCATCACATGATAACTTGTTGGAAGCCACTCAAGTCACCATACTTCAGAAAGTATGCGCATGCCTGGCAAGTTTCCTGTATGTTTGAAACTCCCGATATAATTTTTACCCCTAGGATCCAAGTAATCTTGACAAGGTCAACAAGTCAAAGGGTCCTAGTCAAGTTCAACCCGTCATTATCTTGATTGCATTAGACCCACCCGCACAGACCCTTGACAAGGTCAACAAGGTCGAACGACTGTCCTAACCAATCCACATTTGCTTGCGACAGAAAAATATTACAAAGCTACCGTTCACTGCGCCTTGACAAGGTCAACAAACGCAGCACGAATACTAAGCAATACTTATCTAAAATGACGGAGGGTTACGGCTGGTTTTTGGCGAAAAACCTTTGACGTAATAAACTTGAACTCGTTGAAGGAATCCAAGTGGTTTTACAAATATATAGTGGCGAAAACTTTTGCTAAAAAGGTCACTCCCGGGAAAGGGATCTCGGCTCTTTCCTCGTCGAATGAGGTGCATGATATTCCAAACTGAATACCACAATGCAAAGCAAAAAGTAATCGACTATAGTGAAATTATTACGTTGACGCAAACTCCTGCCCAAGGAGTCACTCCCGATGAAGGGATCTCGGCCCTTGCCTCGTCGAATGAGGTGCTGGATATTCATAACCGAATACCACTGTGCAAAGCAAAAGAGAACGTCTGTAATGTCAGTTTTTTAAAAACTTGGTTCCAACAACATCAAATAATAGGTTTGTTTTCCTTGCATTGATAAGAATCAACGCAGTCCCATCAATTAATCACACCAGAAAAGAACCAAAATAAAATGTACGTATATGCCACCCGCATTCGCCACTGGGTCCCGTCATCACCCGTTAGGTTACTTAACTAACGACAGAGCGGGGACTGGGCTAGCACGGGTGCAAAACATATACAACATCTACTAGTATATATAAATATATATAACAATCGTCCTAGGTATGATAAATGCAACATCACAGAAAAGTAGTAAGCATCACAGAACAATACAGATAATCTGGGAGCCCCGGGTTTCCTTTGAGCTGCAAATGAAACCCGACGTTCCTCTGGTCGTGTGGATAGCCTGTGCAATGAAAACTTAGACTCCTACGAGCGCGGCAAGTTACCCGCCAAAACCAGAAGCGAGACAGCCCCCTTCAGCAAAGTGAATGGACCATCCAACACTTCATGGAATCCGGTAACTTGAGCACCCTTCCTTGGGTCAACCTGTACCCCCTACGAGTGCGATGAATAGCCCGCCAATTCTAGAGTGAAGCCCCCTCCGTCTCAACACCATGAGATGCGGGCCCGTTGCCCTCTAGAACCTGGCTATCCGTGCACCTCACCTTGGGGTAATCCTAGTACAGAAAAAAAATAATATACAAGGGTGACATCGACCTCAACCCGGTCGTGCCCCAAAAGAATAATATACAAACAGGCAGTGACGGCAGTCCACATGTCGGACTCTCGCCCCGCAATATCAAATGTACAAATATAACCAAACTGCACTATCATTGCATGCAAGCTATCCACCACGACAAATCCGCAACATCACAGCACAACACAGAATATCAACGTGAATGTCACGTTCGCAAACCCGTCTAAAAGGACTATAGCGATTAGACAAGATTTACCGATCAAATGACATTTACGGTCGCAGATAGAAATGTAATGTACTGCAAATTTTAAACAATATTAAAACTTATCGACTTCGAAATAACCCTCGAATAGCCCCAAACAAACTGATAAAACCATATCTAAATTTGGCTAAACAAACAATACCACTGCACATAGATAACAGAGACCAGATAACACCCTAAAAACCAAACCCTGGATCCCAAAAAAACCGGCCTCGGTTTTTGATGCCTAGTGCTCGGCCAAAATCCGGCAACGGGGTCTTATGTTTGGGGTGTTGTCTTGTGGTCAAGTCAGTAGCCTTCTGCACTTGTTTAAATAATTTTTCGAGATACTTTCAAAATCGACAGAGAAGGAAATGTGCAGGGCAGTGAATCGGGATTTTTTCGATGTCGATATAACATTGTCTAAACACGCTAGATTACGGGTTAATGGGTGGCTCTGATACCATGAAGGGTTATGGGAGCGCCCTGGCCATCTAATCGTGGTCAAATGCGGAACAAATTTTTTCTAAAACCCGGCGCTACCATTACCCGATTCCCAATATCGAAACCATTAATCCTAATAACCAGCATGCTAACAAAAAGAGATAGAACGGTTATACCTAATGAACCAAGTCATTCGGGTCTTCAACCAATTCCAAGCTCCTAGTGATGCGGATCGACTTTGGTCGCCGATCTTCCTTCATCTCCGATGATCCATCCGAGGGAAATGGCACAAGCTCCAGGTTCGCCAAACGGACCAACCGACCCTTCAAGATCACTAGTAGTGGAGAGTGGGGGGTGTAAGATAGTCTTATCATAATTTTCTCTCAAAATATTATGCTAAAAAAACAACCATGGAAGATGTGAAGTGATGAAAGCAAGAATGGCATGAGCTAAATGGTTAAGTCTTTTTTGGGTGTGTCAATGAGAGTAAACTAGAGAAAGTGAGCATGAGAGTGTCATCTCCCAAAATGAGCAAGCCCCCATCCACTTCCAAAAGTGGTCGGCCCCTCTCTCTCTTCACACAATAATAGTGCACACCAAAAAATCCTTTCCAATTTGCAATAAAAAATTAACAAGCCCATACCAATCACTACATATGCAAGACCCATGCTTTGTCACCTTTCCACCTCATTATAAACCAAATGATTTTTCTAAAAAGGAAAATCAATAATGAGGTGGCAAATCTTGTAGAAGCAATTCCGTATAAATATGGAATGCTTCCCGGTACATGTATCGAAATACACATACGCGTATTCGTACGAAAATACGAATAGCCAAGAGAGAATGAATAGTGAGCAATAATACTAGAATACATATATATAATTACATGTATAAATTATTAAATCAAAACTTGATTTAACAATCCGGCTTAATTCTAAGCCGCTAGTATTATCTATCGTCCGATTAAAGTCTGTGCAGCCTGTGCACATATTCAATCGGACACCTGTATGTACCAACATACATCAACTACACCATATCGCCTGAACCGTGAAAACCCTGTGTGGGACTCTAAAGACTCGTCAATACGCTGGCAGTGGGTTTAACCATAAGCACGTCAGCGACACTAGCTGTATGTAATGGCTACCCAGGTATTAAGCGAAAGGAAGGCCGACGAGCAAACTCATCCAAACCCGTGCTGAGCCTGTCAGTGATAATATCCGTACAGTCCGGTCTGTTCGTCTAAGAGTATCACATATCGAGTCTAGGGGGTGGATAAAGTCAGACCCCTAATAACGCGATAATTCGTGTCGGTATAAAACCTATCATTACCTGAGAAACTATAGATCCTGGATCGGTAATTCTCACATACCCCGGCCGAGGATTTCTAGTGATGGCCACCCGTGCACTGCGCGACATCAACCCCCAATACCGGGAGAGACGAATCCCTGACGATCCGCTCACTGCCTCCATGTGTCTCGGGACTGTACCCAACTAAAACCTGTTTGCACGACTCCTTTGAGCCGTGGTAGGGTAGTAATCAAAGCACAGTGGGAACTCACATGAGACAAATGACGATCTCAGGTCGACAGACTAACCTGTACACATGTCATCAGGGAAATGCTATCTGACAATAGGCATAATACCAACTAGCATGTTCCCGGCGAGTCCGTCCAGTGTACTCATAACTCAATGATCACCTGTATACTATCTTAGGTGGGCAACTAACATCAATGGCTTGTGAGATCGGCCACCGCCCCTCGTCAGGATCTAGATAAGTATACACCAGTCTACACTGGAGTATCGATGCCCAGTCTCGATACTCCCACGACTAAGGACATTTAAGGATGTGCTTATAGACCCCCAGCTTCCACGTATGTGATCGCCATCACAATGCTGGTAGTCAAGCAAGAATCCTATGGGCTCCATCAACATATACATGATGATAAAGACAAACCAGATAGCACACTATCATTTTGAGGAAGATTGTTTTATCGACATAGGTCCTCCCTCAATTATCATAATCACGTGTCTGCGATTATGATAATTTCCTTGAGGGCACTATAGCCAACATTATCTACTTCATAGATGATAAAAATGAAGATGATGGGTACCAATCGTTGTGAAAAATGGTGGATGTTGTATTTTTTGACGCCATCGGAAGAAATCCTCTCCTTTGGAATCTTTTCTACATTATTCTCTTTCTCTTTATATATATGGGAATAATGAAGAAAGAGGCCGTAGGAGGTTTTTTCGTTAGGTGGCTTCAAAAATCTATATCCTCCAATATTTTATTCGATGATCGGCACCCATCATCATCTTTATCGTCTAAGTTGTGGATACACCAAGTTTCATGTGATTCTACCACTTTTTCACCGTTGATTTAGTGCGTGCAAAATTGAGCAATGTAAAAAGTTCTATTGTTGGTAAACTGTTAATTTTGCCCCCACTAAATCAACGGTGAAAAATGGTAGAATCATATGAAATTTGGTGTATCCAAATCTTAGATGATAGATGAAAATGATGGGTGCCGATGGTTGGAAAAAATCGTGGATGGCGTATTTTTTCGACGCCAAAGGACTATGGCATCTTTCCTCCATTATCTTATATATATATATAGAGAGAGAGAGAGAGAGAGAGTAATGAAGGAAAGATGCCTTAGAAGGCTTTTTCGTTAGGTGGCGTCAAAAATCTAAATTCGCTACGACTTTTTTCGACGATCGGCATCCATCATCTTTATCATGTAAAATGGATACATTAAATTTCATGTGCTTCCACCGCTTTATCACCGTTGAATTAGCAATGTAAAAAGTTCTATTGTCGGCAAACCGTTAATTTTGCACCTACTAAATCAACTGCGAAAAAGTGATGGAATCACATGAAATTTAGTGCGTCCACACCTTACATGATAAAGATGATGATAGGTGCCGATCGGCGAAAAAATCGTGGAGGGTCTAGTTTTTCGACGCCATAGGAGTAAAATTCCCTCCTATGGCACATTTCCTCCATTATTCACACACACACATATATAACGAAGAAAAGAGGCTCTTGGAGGCTTTTTTGTAAGGTGGCGTCAAAAATCTATATTCTCCACAATTTTTTTGACGATCAACACCCATCATCATCATCTTTATCATGTAAGACGTGGATACACCAAATTTTATGTGGTTCCACCACTTTTCACCGTTAAATTAGCAATGTAAAAAATTATATTGTCGGTAAACCATTAATTTTGCACACACTAAATCAATAGTGAAAAAATGACGAATCACATGAAATTTGGTGTATCCACATCTTATATGATAATGATAGTGGGTATCGATCGTCGAAAAGAACCGTAGAGGGTATATTTTTAAGACGCCATAGGAGGAAATTCCCTCCTATGACATCTTTCTTCCATTATTCTTATATATAGAGAGAGAATAATGAAGAAAAAAGGCATTCAGAGGCTTCTTCGTTAGGCGGCGTAAAAAAAGCACACACTCTACGATTTTTTCGACCATCGGTACCCATCATCATCGTTAACATGTAAGATGTGGATACACCAAATTTCATGTGATTCCACCACTTTTTTACCGTTGAATTAGCAATGTGAAAAAGTTATATTGTCGGTAAACCATTAATTTTGCACCCACGAAATCAACGGTGAAAAGGTGATAGAATAACATGAAATTTGGTTTATCCACATCTTACATGATAACGATGACGTTGGATGCCAATCGTTGAAAAAATCATGGAAGTTGTATTTTTTCGACGTCATAGGAGAAAATTCCCTCTTATGGCATCTCTCCATTATTCTTATATATATGTATATATGTGTATGTATGGGCAAGGCTAATTTACTCATATATATATATATATATATGGGTACCTCTAATTTACTCGCATGGTATAACCAGCTTAGTTATGCTATGCGGATAATTACACAATTTGTCTTTAATTCGTGGATAAAGTAGGCTTACTTTTTGTCATTCACAAAGAGAGAAGGTAGAAAATCTTGTAATTAATAAGGCAATTGATTAATACAAATCTCATAGGATATTTACAAGATTCTCTTCCTTTCCTCTCATTGTAAATGACAAAAAATAACCCTACTTTATCTAAGAATGAAATGTAAATGGTGTAATTATCCAGAGGGCATAACTAAACTGGTTATGCCCATACACACACACACACATATATATGGGCTTGAAACAGAAATCATAAATAATGAAATAAATCTCCATTTTCTTGTGATACAAGAGGAGGAAGGAATCAAAGAAACCCAAGGAATAAGATGATTTCATCTAAAACGATAGGAAATGAGTGTCATGGACAATTAGGGTATCCCAGTTATCGCGAACTGCACAACCACTGTAGCTATATATATATATATATATATATATATATATATATATATATAGGCTTGAAATGAAAATCATAAATAATGAAATAAATCTCCATTTTCCTATGACAGAAGAGGAGCAAGGAATAAAAAAAACCTTTAGGGAGAGGGATCAGATGATTTCATCTAAAACGATAGGAAACAAGTGTTATATGGACAATTAGGATATTCCAGTCATAGCGAGTTGTACAATTATTGTAGTTTTATATATCTAAAAGGAAAGCCGAGATAAATAAAAATCAAATAAATTTTCTAGTAATAACTAAAGATCAAGGAGAAATAGAGTTGCAATCTCATATATTAGAAAAAAATATCCAAGTTCCTAGATAAAATAGAAGACTCTAAGCAACTTCAAAGATTTCTAGGGTGTTTGAATTATGCAAAAAAAATTATCGAAAATCTAGCCTCTTACGGACAATTTATAAAAGAAATTAAGAAAAAATTATAAATGGCAGTGGACAGAAGAAGATACGAATAATGTGTTAAAAATAAAAGAAACTTGTAAAAAATTGTCTAAACTTACTATACCCTTAGAAGATGAATTGGTAATTGAAAATAATACCTCAGATTCGTACCGAGGATCCGCATTAATTTGTAAAAGGGATAAAAAGAATATGTAGGTGCAAATCTTGTACTTTTAAAGAAAGTGAAGAATTATCATAGTAATGATAAAGAATTACTAGCAATAAAATTAGCTATAAAAGATTTCAAAATATATTTAAATAAGCCATTCTATGTTAGAACCGATAGCATCACTGCCGCGACAAGAATTAAAAATAAAACAGCAGACAGTGAGCCAAACAAAAGATTGATTAGATGTCGAGGATGGTTTAGTCATTATAATTTTACTATTTCTCATATTGCAGGAAAAAAGAATATTCTAGCACTCTCTAACCAGGGAAATGGCTGGAATGAATATAGATATTTCTTCACTACAAAATGATAAGTAAATAGATGCAAGAAATACATAATGATATGGCGATAGTCATATTTAGACTTCATAAGCTCGAAGGCATAATTGATCAATCTCTTCATAAAGAAATTAAAGAAGATATAACCAGGACGCTAAAGGAATCCTTTACAGAATATTAAATGGGCTTAGAAGAAGCCGATAGAAAAAATGGCTCAGAAATGATGGGGAAGAATCAGAAGAAGAGTCCTCGGTGAAGAAAGGAAAAGATTCTATAAAAAGTAAGACTGTTAAAATACCTTATGATTTCATTTAAGATTTTGTTAACTGGCAGGAATTTTCCTCGGTTACTATGAAAAATGAAAAAGATTGGTTTCTTGGTGCCAAGGGTTACTATCACAATTCTTCATATATATATATATATATCAAAATGTATATCCAGATGTGGTGAAAGCATTATTTAATTATGGTTTAATCCATATTATATATCATTCAGAAGATTTTAGAGAATTACAGAAATTGCCAAATATTAAAAATGCGGTTCATCAGTTTTGCAGTATAATAAGACATAAGAATATATATATAAATATCTATAGTGCCATTCTAGAAGAACAGGAAGATTTCAGATCCCTTCAGCTTGCACTACATGTGGTAGAAATCGGAATAGGCAGTAATCAGTTTATTCCTAATTATGCCAAAGGAAGGATGATAGAAGACTCAAACGCGATATCTTCAGTTTGAGCATGGGAAATCCGACATCTATTAAAAATTGTTGCAATAAAGAACCCGGAAGCTTCTGGGTATACGACAGTAAAGAAGAACTTCTCATACTGCAAAACTGATGAACCACATTTTTAATATTTGGAAATTTCTCTAATTCTCTAAAATCTTCTGAAGGATATATAGTATGGATTAAACCATAATCATATAATGTTTTCACCATTTTTGGATCTGCATTTTGATATATATATGAAGAATTGTGATAATAACCCTTGGCACCAAGGAACCAACTTTCGTTTTTCATAGTAACCGAGCAGAATTCCTGCCAGTTAAAAAAATCTTTAATGAAATCATAAGGTATTTTAACAGCCTTGTTTTTATAGGCTCTTTTCCTTTCTTGACCGAGAACTCTTCTTCTGATTCTTCCTCCATTTCTGAGCCACTTTTTCTATCGGCTTCTTCTAGGTCCTGTTTATATTCTGTGAAGAAATCCTTCAATGTCTTGGTTATATCTTCTTTAATCTCTTTCTGAAGGGACTGATCAATTATGCCTTCGAGCTTATGAAGTCTAAATATGACTCGCCATATCATTATGTATTTTTTGTATCTCTTTATCATTTTTAGTTAAGAACTATCTATATTCATTCCAGCCATTTCCCTGGTTAGAGAGTGCTAGAATATTCCTTTTTTCTGCAATATGAGAAATAGTAAAATTATAATGACTAAACTATCCTTGACATTTAATCAATTTTTTGTTCGGCTCACTGTTTGCTATTTTATTTTTAATTTTTGCTGCAGCAGTGATGCTATCGGTTGTAATATAGAATGGTTTTTTTAAATATATTTCGAAAGCTTTTATAGCTAATTTTATTGCTAGTAATTCTTTATTATTACTATGATAATTCTTTTCACTTTCTTTAAAAGTACTAGATTTGCACCTACATATTCTTTTTATCTTATCCTTTTTACAAATTAATACTGCTCCCCAGTACGAATCTGAGCCATCATTTTCAATTACCAATTCATCATCTTCTAAAAGTATACTACGTTTAGGCATTTTTTACAAGTTTCTTTTATTATTAACACGTCATTCGTGTCTTTCTCTGTCCACTGCCATTTATAATTTTTTCTCAACTTCTTTTGTAAATTTTTTCCGTAAGAGGCTAGATTTTCGATAAAATTTTCTGTATAATTCAAACACCCTAGAAATCTTTGAAGTTGTTTAGAGTCTTCTATTTTATTTGAGAATTTGGATACTTTTTTTCTAATATATGAGGTTGCAACTCTATTTCTTCTTTATCTATGGTTATTACTAGGAAATTTATTTGATTGTTATTTATCTCGGCTTTCCTTTTAGATATATAATGCTACAGTGGTTCAGCTCGTTACGACTGGGATATCCTAATGTTCATATAACACTTGTTTCTTATTGTTTGATCCCTCTCCCTAAACGTTTTTCCTTGCTCTTCTTGTGTCACTGGAAAATGGAGATTTATTTCATTATTTATGATTTCCGTTTCAAGCCCATATATATATACAGTGGTTGTGCAACTCGTTATGACTGGGATATCCTAATTGTCCATATAACACTGGTATCCTATCGTTTTAGATGAAATCATCTGATCCCTCTCCCTAAAGGTTTCTCCTTCTTGCTTCTCTTGTGTCACAGAAAATGGAGATTTATTCATTATTTACTATTTCCGTTTCAAGCCCACTCCAGTGGAGTTGATATATAATGGCGATTATGAACAAATAGCCGTTTCATTTCTCAGCTATATAGATTTCTAAAACATAATATGCCCAGTTAAAAATATTTTATATTCCTTCATGTCATCTTAGGTGACCTTTTTCCATGTTTTGTAATAACATGTTATATGGCACATCATTTAGGGTGTAGATTACGACATTAATGATATCTGTTGTGTTGACCTATGAATCTCTCTATGTTTTGATTATTTTACAAAACTATATTTCAAATATATTATATGTTACTAATAATGTCAGACGAATAAAAGTGCTACACAACCGGAGTTATTCAAGTATAAGGACAATCAACATTGCTACTGACAACTTAAAAGTAACATTGGTAAAGATCGGCAAGACTCGGAAGATCTCAATACACATTCAAAGGATATAACGGAGAAGTCACACATCGAAAATATTCAAGACTTTTCTATTTTATTTGAGTCTAGAGTCGAGTCAATCTAAACGGTTAGAGTCAAGTTTTCCATCGTGCTTCAATTCAATTCACAAAAACCAAAATTTCATTTCCAAATTTCATTTTCAAAATAAAGGTCTGTTTCTGAAATGTCAGAAAAATAGATTTCTATGATATACGTCCTTAGGACGTTTATGATATACGTCTATAACAGTTTTCAATTTTTAAATTTTGGCAAGATTTTTGGAATTCCAACGGCCACTAATCGTCCTATCTTTTTTGGGTTGTTGTAATAACTGTTCTTACCGTCCATTTTCATATTTCTATAAACAGGACTAATTTTTCTTAAGTTTCTCACTGATTTTTCTTTTAACGTTTTTATTCTCAAGTTTTTGGTGAAAACCTTTACTCTTTTTGCTTTCAAGTTTTTACTAATCATTTTTCAAAAAGGAGATCTTTCTAGCGCCATTAGACTTTTTTTTTATTCTTTTAGAAAAGAAAGATCTCTAAAAATTTCGAAAGCGATTGTTTTTAAAACTTGTTTAATCTTGAAAAACGTCTTTGATTTGTTTTTATACTTTTGTCACTCCAAAATACAATCCCTCGTCTTTTTGAATCGAAAATTTGATTTATCTTTTGAGATCGTTAGTATTATTGAAGTTGGTTTGTAAAGATTTGTAAAAATCTTAATTGTACGATCTAGTGAAGAAAGGTCTAAGATCTTCACATTGTAAAAGGTTTCGGACTTGAGTCTTTGGTAGAAAGTCTAGATGTTCACCGCCTGCAAGCATAGTCACATAATTCGCGAATTATTCGCCGAATTCGCGAATAATTCGCGAATTTTTGATCAAACGAATTAATCTGCGAATTAATCGTCATTGCCGAACTGGCCAAATTATTCGCGAATTATTCCCGAATTATTCCCGAATTATGTGAAAAAACAACAAATAATTCAAAAAACAGCAAATAATTCACAAAATCAAAATCTAGCGTCTCATATATTAATTTATTGCTCGAAATCCTTCCCGAACATTTCCCGAACACTTACCGAATCTTTCCCGAATACCTGCCGATTTTTTCCGAATAGTTCTCCGAATCCGAATTTTCGTCCTCGCCGAATTATTCCCGAACGGCGAATTTGTGACTATGCCTGCAAGTGTAAAATATTTCAGACTTGAGCCTTTGGTAAAAACTCTAGGTGTTCACCGCCTGCAAGTATAAAGGTTCTAAGATCTGAGCCTGGTAAAAGATCCAGGTTTCTCCACCCGTGAAAAAGTCACTGGTAAGTGAAGTTGAATCCTGAGTAGAGTTCTCAGACAGGGATTAGCCACAGGGTTGGTGAACATCGATAAAAGTTCTCTGTGTCTATTTACTTTTTCTGCGATTCTGTGTTGTTTCTGTGATCTGTGTTGTGATAATATTTGTAATTTAGACTCTGATTTTATATTCCGCTGCAAAATCTAGAAATTCCGTAAAATAATTCCGAGTTTGTTAAAAAGCCTCATTCACCCCCTTTTGCTGTTTTCAATTGGTATCAGAGCAGATTATTCTATTTGTAAGATTAATCTCTTGAGTTTTTGATCCAATGACAAACCATATGGAAGGACAATCCACTAACCATTCTCTTTTTTTCAATGGTACAAACTACCAATCCTGGAAAATCAAGATTAGAGTTTTCTTTCAGTGTATAGATCTAGAAATCATAGGAATAATAGAAAAGCCTTTTGTTATCCCTACTACGAATCCTTTATCCGATGCCGACAAGAGATTAATGACATTAAATGTCAAGGCAATGAATGCATTTCATTGTTCTTTGAATTCAATAGAATCTCTATGTGTCAAACGGCAAATGGGATTTGGAATACTTTCCAGACCGCCCATGAAGGAATCAGTCAAGTCAGAGAGAGTAAGATCGACCGTCTCATGCACGAGTATGAGATATTCCGAATGAGAGACGAAACCATCGACTGTATGTATTTTAGATTCAACAATGTCATTACAGAACTTTTCAAACTAGGAAAGAAATTCGACGAGAAACAAAAGTGTTACAAGTTGCTAAGATCTCTAACGATCTCATAGCAACCTAAGATCACTGCTATCAAAGAAGCAAATAACATGGCAACGTTGAAAGTCGACTCCCTAATAGGAAAGTTAAAGACATACGAGATGCAACTAGGTGATCTAAAGCAAAAGTAAAAGATGGACACTCAAAGGAAAAATATCGCGTTAAAAGTATTTACTAGTAAGTCTAATCCTAAGGAAACATCTAGTGATGAGGAAAGCGACGATGAAGAAATGACCGATATTGCTAGACACTTAAGAAAGTATCTGAAGTCCAGGAGATATCCCCAGAAGAAAGGTACGTATAAATCAAATAAGAATTTTAATACTAATAAAACTGTGTTTTGAATGCAATAAGGAAGGCCATTTAAAATCAGAGTGTCATACTCTCAAGAAGGATAAATGGAAGTAAGAAGGAATCAGAAAAACGATTGTTTCAAGTTATTTGGGACAATACGAATTCCAGTGACTCGGAAGACGAAAAAGTCGCAAACGTATGCTTCACGGCACAAGACAAAGAGGTAATTGACAATGACTTTGATATAGAATCTCTTAATAAAGTAAATTTAATAAGTCTTTGTCATTATCTTAAGGACAATTATGATAAAGTAAATTTTAAATATAAGAATTTAAAGTCGAAATTATTTGCTAGAAATAACTTAGAAATATCAACTTAAGAACAACTAAAGGTGATTAAAATAGAAAATGAAAATTTAAACGATAAAATAAAATCCATAACATTAACTAAAGAAAAGTTAGTTAAAATTAATAATACATTAAATTTTGAAATATTTGATCTTAAAAGAAAAGTAGAATTAAAAGATAAAATACTTTTAAATTTTACCAAAAGTAAAGATAACCTAAATATTATATTAAGACAATCTATAAAATATTGTAAGAAAGAACGTATAGGTTTCGACAAATATTCTGAGTTCGTCCCTAAATCCAAACATTTTAGACATACATATTATTATAAATATGGTAATAAATATGCTCACTCTACGTGTCTATTGTTACATTTTAGGGCATATTTCATAATATTGTAATATAAAAAACAAATCAACTTACAAATATTACTTTACTCTTAAGATTGATCTAAATGAATCAAAAATAGTATGAGTTGTTTCTAAAGTTAACAATAATCAATCCAAACAAACTTTAATTCAAGAAAGTATACATGAGCAATTTAATGAAATTAACTCCATTAATCCTAATAATTCAATCGACAATAATGATTCTAATATGTTAAAAGGTGTAAATAATTTATTAATAGATAAAGATGTCGAAACCAATAAATTGGAACAACAAGAGGAAGTGGTTGACACTTCTTTTTCAAAGGATTGACAATTCAACAAAAATCACCTTAAGAATTTTAATAATAGGAGAAATTAATAAAGAAGTAATTACTAGGTCAAAGAAATTAAAACTAATAAATTAGAGGAACAGGAAAAAAGTAATTCAACAAAAATCATCCTAAGGACTTAATAATAGAAAATATAGATACAGAAATTGTATGTTTTAATTATTGTATTTGTATTATTACTTTTGTATGATTGTTTAATTATATATCCACTATTCACTTGCTACCTCATTTTTTTAAATTCCTCTATGTTTTTAAATTTTTTATATTTCCAAAAATGGGGAGAAATAATGTTCATATATTCAGGGGAGCATTTGAATATATATCTTTAAAAATTATATATATTTTGAAATAATGTTTATCTTAAATATTATTAATTAGGTTTTGTAAAATATCAGAAAGAGAGAGATTGTTAACCTCTCTTTATATTTTGATTATTTTATAAAACTATATTTCAAATATATTATATGTTACTAATAATGTCAAACGAGTCAAAGTGCAACACAACTGGAGTTACTCAAGTATCAGGACAATCAATATTGCTATCGGCAACTCAAAAGTAATATTAGCAAAGATCAGCAAGGCTCGGAAGATCTCAATACACATTCAAAGGATATAACGGAGAAGTCGCATATTGAAATATCACGACTTTTCTATTTTATTTGAGTCTAGAGTCGAGCCGATCTCTAACGGTTAGAATCAAGTTTTCTATCCTACTTCAAATCAATTCGCAAAAACTAAAATTTCATTTCCAAATTTCATTTTCAGAACAAACTCCTGTTTCTGAAGTGCCAGAAAAATAGACGTCTGTGATGGACGTCCTGGGACGTCTATGATAGACGTCTAACAGTTTTCAAACTTTCAAATTTTAAATTTTGGTGAGATTTTTGAAATTCCAACGGCAAAAAACGGCCACTAACTGTCCTATCTTTTTGGGGTAGTTGTAATAACTATCCCAACTGCCCATTTTTATATTTCTATAAATAAGACTCATTTTTCTCAAGTTTCTCACCGATTTTTCCTTAAACGTTTTTATTTTTAAGTTTTTGGTGAAATTTTACCTCTCTTTACTCCCAAGTTTTTTTTATCATTTTTCAAGGAGATCTTTTTAGCGCCATTAGACTTCTATTCTTTTAGAAGAGAAAGATTTTTAAAAGTTTCAAATAAACGATCGTTTTTAAAACTTGTTTAATCTTGAAAAACTTCTTCAATTTATTTTTAAACTTTTGTCAATCTCCAAAATACAATCTCTTATCTTCTTGGATTGAAAATTTAATTTATCTTTTGAGATTGTTAGGATTGTTGAAGTTGGTTTGTAAAGATTTATAAAAATGAAGGAAATGTGCTATAGGCAGGAATTTCCTCCTGTGGCGCTGAACAAAATACCTTACATGGTTTTTTTTCGACGACCGACACTCATTATCATCATCTTTGTTATGTAAGATGTGGATACACCAAATTTCATGTACTTCCATCACTTTTTCACTGTTGATTTAGTGTGTGCAAAATTAATGGTTTACCGACAATAGTACTTTTTACATGTTAATTCAATGGTGAAAAAGTGGTGGTATTATATGAAATTTGGTGTATCCATATTTTACATGATAAAGATGATGATGATGAGTGCCGATCGTTGGAAAAATCGTGGAGGATATAAATTTTTGGCGCCACCTAATGAAAAAGCCTCCTAGGCCTCTTTTCTTTATTATTCTCTTAGGATTAGAGGATAATGGAAGAAATGTGTCATAGGAGGGAATTTCCTTCTATGGTGTCGAACAAAGCACACCCTCCATGTTTTATTTCGACGATCGGCACCCATCTTTATCATGTAAGATGTGGCCCCGTGAATTTTTTTTGGGTTCCGCCACTCATCTGTTGGACCTTATTATAATTTCTATTTCTTATCCTTTCTTGAGTGAATAGGATTGTTGTTTCTGCAGGAGTCATTTAATAAATGTTAAATGCCAAGTTTGCTTGATATGCATTGTTTGCACAGCTCATTAACATAAGCTTGGTAAAACCGTAGAACAGCCATCTCATGTTTTACGACCTTGGATTTAAACCTATCATTGTCAATTAATACATAAGTCATTTTCCTCTCTATCGCCGTACAAAAGTGCCATTCCAAACGATACATGTTTATGATGGAGGCATGTTCACATGGCTCAAAAGCCTACATGAGAAGAATCTTAACTTCCAAGCTTCAAATACATCGTTAGCTATTACCATTAGCTTAAGCTTTTGGGAATAGCGCTTATCTGATGGTAACTTCTACATTCTTAGTACTATTCTATTCAAATTGGGTTTTGCCACATTCCAATTTCTGCAATAACTTTTAACATTCTTACAACTTCTCAATCCTTTTATCTTTTCCACATCATGCAGGGAATTGTTGGCCTGGAAACTGAATACGGAACTCTTCATATCAAAGTAAGTATCGATGATTAAATTATTGACTTTATTCAGTTCATAGATAATCGCAAGGCTAATTAAACAGTTAGATTTCTGCCATGTTTCCATGTTGGTTCTGTAGTTAATATCTTAGTTTTTATCTAGTCATTTTTTCCCCTTTACAGCGTAGTCAAGTTTGTGGCCTGTCCTAGGTAGATGCCATTGCAATGCAATGCACCAAGCAATTTATGACCTTTACAGGTTTAATTATGCAGTGCTGAATGCTATGTGAAATGAACATTCAGTAATGGTCAAACTACCCTTTAGTATTCTTGACATGTAATTTTGGGCATGTGGACATACGATGCATTTAAATAAAATATTCATTTTTTGGTTGCTATGTACATTGATGCAAACATAAATACTGTTGGTGGAAAATATATGAAACTATATGAACATACATAAACAAATTTCTTTGCCACTGGCAATTTGTATATTAAAATAGGAATATACATCGAATATTTGAAATGCAATAGACATATGTGAAGACTGTATGCCCATATGATTGTTCAGATTTGCAAACTGATGACAGTTGAATTTTCTGCACAACCTTTATAGACATTATACTCAGTTGCTGCCTTGAGAATTTGTTGTACGCAACCAACACGAAGGAGAGAAGAACTGTTAATTTTTTTCAGAGGAAGAGGTGGACTCCACATGGTTCCAATCTTACAACTTCAAAAGAAAATATCTAGGCAAGATCTTGACTGCTTTTGTGATTTTACCACCACCAGTTTGGTTGTCCCATATGCTGCAATAGTTGGAACTTAACAGGATATCTTTGATCAGAATTATTGTACAGCAGCATTTGAAAGCATGCTGCGTCGTAACATATAGCTGGTTGGTTAATTGATCTTTCTTATATCCTTTTGAGAACCAATGATGCTTTCTTGCCAATTTTTCACTGTTTAGGTTGTTCAATGTTTTCTTTTTATTGAGATAAGAATGCGCGTGCTTGTCAGGCGTATACAGATTCCCCCTGTCTGGGGTAGGCTGGGGTTTATTGATTGTGGGGATCCGAGTCTGGCAGCCACGGACTAAACTGCCATTAATTAACTTCTGATTGACATGACAAACTGGCCATGCGAACTCAATGTGCAGTATGTGTGTGTTATGTTTTGAAGGTGTTTTGAATGTATCGGGGCCTCGCAAAGTTTACGGGGGTCTCGTTATCTGGATAGCGGGCTGAGGGTCAAGAGGGTTAGCAACCCCCTTGAGGGGTGCGGGGCGATTGCGGGGCATCGCCCTGTAATAATATTTTTTCGAAGGAAGTGTTTTGAGTGTGGTACGTGTGGGAAAGAAGGATGAAAAGCGTCGTAAGGACGCGTAAGACGACACGTGGCCACTAGTCACGTGCATGACTGCTGGGTACCGGCGGGCCACGTGCGCGGCACGCTACCGCTGGGCACCGACCGCTGGGCGCCTACGGGCCACGTGCACGGCGTGTGGCCGCTGGGCGTCGGCGGGCCAAGTGTGCGGCACACGACCGCTAAGCACCGGCGGGGCACAACGGGCCACATGAGCAACACGTGCCCGCTGGGCACAACGGGCCATGTGAGCAACACGTAGCACGTGCCAGCTGGACACACTAGCGAAAGAAGGGGGCTTAGCCCCTTCGGAATTATGTCTCTGCAGGATTAATTTGGAAAACCAGTAGAAATATGCAACAACAAACCGTTTCTGGGAGTTGAACTCCCGAGAGAGTATGGAGTTAAACTCCTAAAAAAGGATTCTTTTTATTTTTATTTTTTTTCCAGAATTCGGTGGAGTTAAACTTCTAAAGAAAAGATTTTCGGAGATGATGAAAGAGGATCCCTTTATTTTCTCTTGAGCCTTGGATCCTCCCTGGAGCCCTAGATCCTCGTAAAGTAAGAATTTTAGAGACGAGTCTCCTTGTCTCATTTGTTGGATTTTGGAGGAAAATGTAGTGAGATTTAAAAATCTTCTCTTTTAGAGATCCCCCTTCAAGGGTTTCATGGTGAAAAACTATTTCTTTTTGGGAGAAGAGTTAAACTCTTGATTTAATTCAATAAAGAGAATGTTTAAAATCTTGAGGAAGGAGAAGGCACAGAGCCCTAAAAAGATGGAGAGAAAGAAAGTTGTTCTGGATTTCTTCATTATGTTTGCCTTTTATAGGCTACACACTTTACATATAGCATTTTAGGCTTTTTCGAATGACACTTGTGCCCCCCCATGCTTCATGAGCTTATTTCTTTTTGCATATAAGCCATGGAGTTTACAAAATTTTGGTTTTTTTTGCCTATTTTCCATACATTTATTTTTAAAAAATTTATATTAAACTAATTTATTGTTTCATTCTTTTTGTCATGGGGCCGGACCCTTCCATGCTCGGTCTTGACTTGGGCTCGGGCCCGGGCCCGCTTGCTTGGGCTCGTGCCCACTTGGCTTGGGGTTGACTTATACTTGGTCAACCGGGGTGTAATTTTTGACCCCAACAAAGTGCCCCATTAATAAATGGAAACCGCGTGTATGAGTTGTGTGCATGAAATTGATAGATCTTGTTCTATATGGAGATTGATTTGGTTTAGTTCCCCGTGGAGGATTGATGTTGCTCTTTTAGCGATGTGGACGGTCGGTGCAGCCTTTTTTGCGACTTGGACGGTCGGTGCTGCCATTTTTGCGATTTGGAAGGTAAGTGCTTGATTTGACTTGCTCCGCTTCTTGTGGTGTCAGGAATTTTATTTGATTGGCTTCGCTTCTTGCGGTGTCGGGGTTGAAGTTGACTTGCTTGCTCCGCTTCTTGCGGTATCGGGATTGAAGTTGACTTGCTCCGTTTTCTGCGGTGTCGATATTTGATTTGACTTCCAAGATGGAGCTTGATTTCGTCATGGAGGTCATTGGTTGACTTATTGATTTGATTTTTTGGGGAGTTTTCTATCCGCCCAGCGAGGTTTTTGAGCTTGGAAGCACTGCCTGGTGGGACGTTGATTTGATCTGTTTGATTTCTATCTTGTTTGACGGGACTTTTGAATTTGAGGGGAACTTGGAATTTGGATTTTGTTTGGCATCAGCATCGCTTTACTGGAATAATGTCACGAGCAACTCATCATTTTCCTTGGGAGATTTAGAATCTTGATTTTGGTTCGGCATCAGTATTGCTATTACTGGAGCATAGCGCCAGGAGCGACTCATGCCCTGGGAAAACTTGAGCTTTGGGTTTTGGGTCGGCATCGGCACCTCTAACACTGAAGCGTGGTTCTAGAAGCGACTTATCATTTGTCGTTGCCCGCTAGGGAGCGATGGTTTAGGAGACAGGTTTAGGTTCCTGTCACCTAAGGATTTTTAATTTTGAGTTGTAAAGGTCTCATAAAAGCATTTTCTACTTACGAGTCGTGAAGATCTCGTAAGTGTATATTCTTCTTAGGAATCATGGGGATTCCTAAGTGTGTGTTGCTCCTTTGTGTGTCGTATGGATCTCACATGGGGATATTCTCTTAACAAAGTCGAGAGGACTTTGCGAGTGTATTTTCGTCCCTTTTTCACGAGTATGCGTTCTTTCGGGTTTTCGCAAACTCGCCGGCAGTCCTACTGTTTTTACTCACGGGGCCCTTTCGGGGTTTCATCCGTCTCTGTTTTGCTTGTGGACATACCGTTTTTTACCAACTGCCTCGTTGGTGGAGCTTCATCACCAGTAGGATTTCAAATGTAGCTTCGTTGGTGGGACTTAAGAGAGATAGGGATCGTTTATGCCCGTGTATTGCATACGGTTTTACAGGATGTATGATCCAGACTGTAGGGCGGGTGTGCTCAATTCGTCTGTGACTTAGAGCATTCATGCGTGGTATTTCGTAGGATATCGGCCGTTGATAGATGGCATAGGCCTCTCTCGGCACTTATTAGTTGGTAGGATTCTCCGTCGAACGCTTTCTCGATGACGTATGACCCTTATTAATTTGGCCCGAATTTTCCCTTGGCAAGTCGATTGGGGATGGTCAGCCTTTTGAGAACCAACATCAATTCGTCTTTTCTTGAAAGCACGGAGACGAGTTATCTTGTCATAGGCCCGTGATATTTGGGCTCGGTATAACTCCAGATTTTGCTGTACTGCGAGCCTCTTTCTTCGTGCGCATCAAGCTCTTCGAGCCGAAGGAGGACGTTTTCCTACTCCGTCAAACCATGCTGGACATCTATCATCAGGCTTGGAATTTCGACTTCGAGGGAAAGTATTACCTCTACTCCGAAGAGTAATAAGTATGGAGTGGATTGAGTTGGAGTGCGATGCGTGGTACGATATGCCCATGTCTCGTGGAGCTTGAGATTCTAGTTTCTTTTATTGACAGGAGCATTTTTCCCCAGGAGCTTGCATAGAGTTTTATTGAAGGCTTCGGTTAACCCATTGGCTCTTGGATTATAGATGGAGGAATATCTCCAGTCAATCTTGTGTAGAGTAGCGGATCTTGAGATTTTGATTCTTCTTGGTGCACCGAAGCGGTATAGAATATTATGCTGAAAGAATGTCAGGATATCATCTATATTCTTTTACCAGGTCAGCTTCAGTCCACTTGGAGAAGTAGTCAGTTGCGACCAATATAAACCGGTAGCCTTTAGACGATGTTGGATCAATTGGTCCTACTATATCGGTTTCCCAAACTTCGATGGGCTATGACGCTACCGTAGGATGCAGCGGATTAGGATGCTTGTGAATGAATTCATCGAGAATTTGGCAGAGGTGACACTTCTTTGCATGCTCTTAGCAATCCTTTATCATGGTAGACCAGCTATATCCAAGCCGTTTGATTTGAAGCTGTATATTGGGGCCGGACTGGTGAGCTCCGTAGACATATGAGTGAACTTGTTTAGTGACTTTTTGGGCTTCGGCTGAGGACACACGTGAGCGAGTCGTACAATTTGCAGTATAGCGTGCCATTTACGAACGGCTCTCTTCTCCAGCTGAATCCTTGAAGAATTTTCTTCGGACAGCTTGTTGTATCGGAGGTACTCTATGAAGGGCTCTTTCCAATCGGGATCGTCTTGAATGATCAAAATTTCTTCGGCGGAATTGTTCTCTTGTTCTATACTTTCTCTCTCTCGTAAAGAGACTGGAGTCAGAATTTGCCGGTTTCTGACCGTGATCAGAATTTCATCCATGTCGGGATCAGCCAGCTCTTTGGTTAGGCGAGCGAGCACGTCGACTTTTCTGTTCAACGCCTTAGGAACTCTTATTAGTTTAATATGGGTGAACTGTTTCATGAACTCCACCACCCGGCTTCCGTACCGAGCTAACTCAGGTTTATATATCTTGTAGTCGTCGCTTGGTTGACGTCAAACTGGGAAGATCCGTAGCCTAAGAATTTCCATTTCTATAGCGAGCTCCAGACCAGCTACCAGAGCTTCGTACTCAGCCTCGTTTGTGCAGGCTCAGTGAGAGCGAAAGAACGTCATAGGGTTCCCATCGATGGCGTGATGAACACCAATCTTATCTTTACTTTTATCAGCGGGATGCTTGATTTGCTGGAGGTCCTCATTGACGAGGCTCCATCGAAGTAGAGCTTCTAACATGGTTCGTTATCTTCGAGATGCCGCACTTGTTCGTCGGGTTATTCACAATTGAGCGGTGACCCTTCAGGTGTGGGATGAGCAGCGAGGAAGTCGGTGAGGGCCTGTTCTTTTACTACTTTCTATGGAATATAAACTTCGTCGAATTCAAGCAGTATACCAACTCATCTTGCCATTCTGCCGGTTAGGCTTGCTTTGATCATTAAGTATTTAAGTGGGTCGACCTTGGAGATTAGCATATCCCGATGAGCGAGCAGATAATGTCTCAGCTTCTTCACATCGAATATCAGGGCCATGCATTGCTTTTTGATCGGGGAATAGTTATGTACTGCCCCGACTAAAGTTCGACTGAGGTAGTAGATAGCATTTTCTTTTCCCTCGTTATTTTGGGCAAGGAGTGTGCCGAGTGATTAATCTGGCGCGGCAGTATAGAGAATCAGGGGTTTATTTGGAATGAGAGCAGCAAGTACTGGAGGGCGCAATAGGTACTGTTTGATGTTTTCGAATGCATCTTGACATTTGGTATCTCAGACAAATGGAACTCCTTACTTCATGAGTTTTGATAAGGGCCTGCATCTTCCCGATAGGTTCGAGATGAACCTTCATATGTAAGCGAGCTTGTCTTGAAAGGATCTTAGTTGCGTCAGATTCTTTGGAGGAGGCATCTCTATAATGGCCTTTATTTTTGTTGGGTTAACTTCGATCCCCCGATGTCGGAATATGAAGCCCAAGAATTTTCCCGACGACACGCCAAAAGCGCACTTTAAAGGATTCATCTTCAGATCGTGCTCCCTCATCCCCAGTATGGTGAAAACAGTCCTGAGATCTTGGATGTGATCAACCTTGGTTTTAGTCTTGACGACCAAATCATCAACATAACATTCGACGACTTTATGGATTAATTCGTCAAAGATCTGGGTCATTGCCTTTTGATATGTGGCGCCTGCGTTCTTCAATCCAAACGGCATCACCTTGTAATAGTATATGTCGATCGGGGTTCGAAATGCTGTGTTTATCATCTTCGGGCGACGTCTTGATCTGATTATATCCAATCGAGCCATTCATGAAGGTAAACAGCTCGTAATTTAAGGCATCGTTGACTATTTTCATGACTGGAAGCAAGAAATTGTCTTTAGGGCATGCCTTGTTGAGGTCCCTGAAATTGACGCAAACTCGGATCTGTCCATTTTTCTTTTTCACTAAGACGATGGCACGCGATCCAGTCCGCATATTTCTTTTCTCTGATGAAGCTAGCATCGATAAGTTTCTTAGTTTCCTCAACGATCTTTTCTTCTGGCTCCCTTCTCATTTTTTGAGAAGCTTGTTTGACTGGCTTGGCATTAGGAGAAATGGCCAGCTTATGCATGACTAATTCAGGAGAGACCATGCATCTCTTTGTGGCGAAGTAGTCGACGAATTCGTGCGGCGGGGCAATTATCTGCTTTTTCATTTCTTCTGACAAGAGTGAGCTGATATAGCTCGGTCTTGGATTATCGGACGTTCCTAAATTAATCTCGGTTAGCTCGTCGAAGGTTGCTTGTCCGCCATCTTCGAGCTTTTGAGGGGCTTCTTGCTCGGCTAGCTCGTCTTCATCGTTTGACTTTCGCTGGCTTTACTAACATGGATCATGTAGCATGCCTTGACATCAAGTTGAATGTAATCTATGCCACGTCTATCTGGGATTCGTCCATCGATGAGTGCTCGGACCTGAGGCGGATGCCACGGCCCCTCATATAACTTAGCTTCGGAGTCCGTTTGATATAACCGACATCCGCACTTTTTAAAATATTCCAGCATCTCGGGCGCATAATATCTGGGATTTAGGACGACTCTTATGCCTCTCATAGGGAAGGCACATGACAAACAAGTCGTCCGGATGCACGATAGGATTTGACCCATAAAATAGGATGCTTTTTGTCCACTTTTTCTTCCAGGAACGTAGAAAGTTTTCAACTGGTCCACGGTGGAGACTGACAACTTATCGAGCTCTTTGCACATCTGCTTCGACACTCTTATGATGGCTAGGGGCCTTTCTGTAACTTTGAAGGTTACTCTTAGTTTCGTTTTTTGCATGAAAGCCTAATCTGCACAGCTGTTGCAAGACGGGTCTTCTTCTTCTTATTCTTCAGTGTTGCTGTATAAACAAGGGTGAATTTTGCCGCCGGATGAGCCTTCAATATCAGACTCGTCCGTATCGCTACCAAGATGAGGGCAGTTTTTTTGGAAGGACGGACTTCTAGTGTCAGACTCATCGGTGTCACTGCCGAAACGCGGACACACTTTGGGGTTTTCACTTTTGAAGGTGACAGCCGGCTCGGATGTGCTTTTGAGTCTCGAAACCGTTCTGCCTTTGGTCAGCTGTGGCTCAGCATTTTGGGGATCACAAAGTACCGAGAATCTTCATATCGGACTTCTTGCACTCCGAACGGTTGGATGTCTCCGTTAATGCGTCTTTCTTCGCCATTTTTGGTATACTTCATGCACTGATGGAGAGTTGACGGAACGATGCCGTAATCGTGGAGTCACGGCAGTTCCAGGAGAATCTTATAAGACGTGTCGGCGTCGATCACGTATATTTTAGTTCGGTTTGCAGATCCCCAAATTTAATGGATAGAGCTATGGACCCCAGAACTTGCTGACAGTTTTGATTGAAGTTTTGGATGACTATCCTTTCTCTGGACACGTGTCGGACGTTCATTGACAAACTCTTTAGAGTCCGCAAGTTCATGATGTTCACTGAGGACCCCGGATCAATCTATATACGATTAATCCGGTCTCCGTCGTTGTACCCTGTCACGTAAAGCGGTCGGTTGTGCTCTGCTGTTTCCAGTAACATGTCTTCATCTTTAAATGTGGCCGCGGCTGTATGCAGAGTGTACTGGGCCTCTTTCATATTAATTTCCGCGAAACGAGCCTGATACCGTTCGGGATTTTGCAGAGCATGAATGAGAACATCTTTGAGCTCCTTGGATAGGACCAGAGCATCATAGATGCTTAAGAGAGACGGGAGCTTCCGGAGGTAAGCCAAGACATTGTAATCTACCGGAAAAGAAATCGAATCTTCATGAGTCGGCTCTACGCCGTTTTCTTCATTAGCGACCCGTTTCTCCTCCTCTTTCGGGTCGTTGCCTTGCTTCAGCAGTAGAACCTTACCGTTTCTGAGTTGGATTTGGTTGGCCTTTGTGGCGAGCTTCTCGTTCTCTTCGGAAAAACAAAGCCCTTTCTTCGAAGGGGAATCTCAGCCGTTTTTACGGGAAAGAACTTCAATTCAATTAGAGTCTTTTTCTTTTGCTCGTATTTTTCGAGGGAATCGATATGCCTTTAAATGGTTGATTTCCCCTTCGACTCCTTTTCGCTTCGAGTCTCACCTTTCCTTTTCTTCTTTAGTTTTTTGGATTTTGAGTCTGATTTAGCCGAATTGGTAGCTGGGATAGTGGGCTCCTTTTGCCTCTCACACTTTATTTCGGGCTCTTTTTGAAGTAGTTTTAGCATCTTCTTCGTCTTATTAGATATGTGCATACTCCACGGAGGCTGCGGCGAGTTGGATTCATTTCTTAGGGTAGCGGACTAAAATGCAGTTAATTATCCTTCGCTCTTGGGAGTGAGAATTTCTGATTGACGGGTCAACCGGTCATGCGAACTCAATGTGCAACATACACGCGTTGTGTTTTGAAGGTGTTTTGGATGTATTGGGGCCTCGCAAAGTTTACGGGGATCCCGCTACCTGGATAGCGGGCTGGGGGTCAAGGGGGCTAGCAGCACCCTAGCAGTCCTCTTGCGGGGTGCGGGGCAGCGCTCCTTTAGAATTTTTCAATAGGAGAAGTGTTTTAAATGTGAAATATATGGGAAAGAGGGGTGAAGAGCGTCTTAAGGATGCGTGAGACGGCATATGGCCGCTAGTCACCGGCACGCGACCGGCGGGCGCCGGCAGGCCACGTGAGCTGCATGTGCCCGCTGGAAACACGAACGGAAGAATGTGGCTTAGCCTCTAGACTTAGAGTTGAACTTCTGAGGGACTTTGGAGTTGAACTCTTAGAAAGAGAAGGATTCTTTTTATTTTTTATTCTTTTTGGAATTCAGTAGAGTTAAACTCCTAAAGAAAAGATTTTCGGAGATGATGAAAAGACTCCTTTCGTCTCCCTTGAGCCTTAGATCCTCCCAAAGTGGGATTTTTAGAAATGGGTATTCTTCTTCCTCCTCGCTTTTGTTGGATCTTGGAGAAAAATGGTAGCGAGATTTAAAACCCTTTTTAGAGATTTGATGGGAGATTTGAACTTCCCTTCAAGGGTTTTATGGTGAAAAACTATTTCTTTTTAGGAGAAAAAGAGTTGGCTCTTGATTTAATTTAAAAAGAGAAGAAGATTTAAAATCTTAAGGAAGTAGAAGGATTCAGAGAACCCTAGATAGATGGAAAGAATGAAAGTTGTTTTGGATTTCTTTATTATGTTTGCATTTTATAGGTTACACACTTTACATATAGCCTCTTGGGCTTTTCCAAATGGCACTTGTGCTTTCCCATGTCTCATGTGCATATTCCTTTATGCACGTAAGCCACGGGATTTACAAAATTTTGGCTTTTTGCCCATTTTCCATACATTTATTTGTAAAAAAATTATATTAAACTAATTTATTGTTTCATTCTTTTTGTCATGGGGCTGGTCCCTTTTATGCTCGCTCTTGACTTGGGCTCGGGCTCGGGTCCGCTTGCTTGGGCTCGGGTCCGCTTGCTTAGGCTCGGGCCCGCTTAGCTTGGGCTCGGGCCCACTTGGTTTGGGGTTGACTTTGACTTTGATTTGGTCAATTGGGGGTGTAATTGTAACGCGCCAGTCCGATCGTAAGTTTTTTTCTTTCCTTTTTCTTTTGAATGTATTGGATTTTGTTATATTATTATTATTTTAAGTTGGAGTTTAATACTTTCTAATTAAGATAGAACATATTATTATGGTTGCTTTAAATTTGTTATAGTTCTGGTTTTTCAAGTTTGTTAAATAAGTATATTATTAGTATTTATGTTTGTTTACTATTTGATTAATATCTTAAATTTCTATACATATAATATTTATTTATCTAATATTAGTTTCGTAACTAAATAGATAATATTAGTATGGTTGTTTTAACAAAAGATATTTAGTACTTAAGTTGGTTTGATAATTTATTAATATCTTATTTTAATTTGCATCTAATATATTTTCAAATACTAGACATGTAAACAAATATATTATGGTTATCTAAGTTAGTTAAGTATATAATATTTAACTTTTAAAGTTTTGTTTTGCTAAATCTAATAATATCTTATTTATATTCTAGTATAATATTTTGTCTATCATAATATATTATTAATAATCTTTTAATCTTTAAATCCTATTTTAAAATTTTAAAATTAAACTATTAGGGGTTATAAGAATTATTTTCCAAAACATATATATATTTTCTTATATTCTCTCTCCAAATATATTTTATCTTCCCAAACAAATCTATACCTATTTTACTCATACACATTTAAACTAATCTATATAAATCATATCTATTTAAAACCCTATATATATTTATATAAATATTTTCTATTATCCTGTATACTAACAAATTCTATACCTATTTTAACTATACACACACACCAAACAATCTTTACAAACTCCCACATAATTTAATCTCTTTAACAGTATTTAGATCTCTCTTCAAATATATTTCTCTCCTCAATATTTTATTCTCCTGCCTTATAATAGCTTTACATATATTCATTATCATCTCTCCCCTTATATAAATCAAACTTCTCTTTCTTTTCTATCACAATATTTTTCTTTTTCTTCAAAATTAGCCGAGTAATCAAAATTTGGATATTTGATTCGTGTCGTGTTTTTCTTCTCCGGGGCAAGTATCTTTTGCTCTCTATTTTAGTTGATGCAATATCGGCAATTCTCTAAATAAATTGACTTATAATGTTTAAATAAAATTATAATATTATGCCGCTTTATTAATATATCCTATAATAGTTGTACACATGCTGAAAACTCTAAGATCTAGAGCACCCATTAACCTATTCATCACGTGAACAACTGTAAAAGTGAAGCATAATAAAATAATTATTAACATGTATATATGGTTTAATATATAAAAAGTTTTATAAGTAATTATATGTTTTTGTTGCAATCGTATTGATATACACCAGTATGCAAAATGTCAGCACTTATACCCTAATCTAAAACATAAAAATATACCATTATTACTGTTAATCAATAAATGCTCTGGGCTTAATATTTAATATATATAAAATTGAACTTTCTACATTGCTACTCCATATAACATCATTGCACTCTATGTGTCCTGATCATATAAATTATATTGACAGTATAATTTGTATAAATACTTTCTGTTATCATATGATTATAAAACTTATTACTAGCACTTACATGATGACTAGTCAATCTGTCATTTAGTCAATCCGTCACTTATTTTATCTTACTTACCAGTATCTCGTAATTATACTATTACCATTATCCGTTTTATGCATCTGTAATTTGTCATTCTTATTTAATCATATTAACCCTTTAAAACTATATTTCAGTTTATTATTCTTTCCAATAAATAAACCCGGATGTTAAATACGGATGCTTGCATATTTATGTAGAGTCTTGTTTACATTTTTGATTTTATCATATCATATCGCCTATATTTAACATTTTACTTGAGACTATTATTGTCGACATGCTTGAGCAACTCTAACATGCTATTCTTGTTTATGGACACTATCATATTATAACTACCGTACTTGACATGCCATGCCTACTCATTATTCCAGTCTACTCATATTAAAACGAGATCTCTAATTAGAATGCTGAATTGCAATCCATGACATAATCTATACTGTTTACGAGTTTCTTTCCATACAATTAGCATGATATTACAAGCTCTTGTCCACTCAACACTCTTAATTAGTGATCCAGTTTACTACCATGTTAGATATAAATACGTGGGGTGTTGGGGTAGTTTGAGTGTGCGTTCGTACAACAGGATCTCAGGATTTCCATGCCGGTAGCTCATACCGGGCTATATCGGTCGCTTGATTCTACTACTCGTACCAGGCTATATCGGTCGCTTGATTCTACAGCTCGTATCGGGCTATATCGGTCGCTTGTTCATTCCATAGTTTGGCCCATGTTTCCTTACCCCTGGGGTCCTACCCTTAGGTTAGGAATACCCCTGCAAAGGTTGCCGCACACTCAAACTCACGATAGGATAGATTATCCTTTTAACGACCAACTAGAATATGACTTGATCGACTTGATCTGATTACTTCCTTGCTTCATATTACTGCCATATCTATATCTATATGTGCACGTGAGCTTCACTACACTCACATATTCATGCTATCACACACATACACACTATTAGATTGAGTACTTGTTGGGATGTTTTGACACTCCTGACTCAGGTTTAGAAACCGATTCACAGGCAAAGCAGAATCAGAGTGACTATCATGAGTTTGCTGAAGATCGGTAGTATTGTAGGTTTATTTCTATTTTATTTCAGTTGTTATTAGAATGTGCGCTCCTCATGGGGCAATAGGAATAATGTATCTTTCTTTTTGGATCTTCTACTTCGATTATTCGGAACCCTTTGTTATTTGGATCTTTTATTGACTCTATCTTTATCCCATAAATTCATCAGTATTATTTGTTATTTTTGCAGCATGATGTTAGTATTATATCTTGGATATTATCATTCAAGTTTAGCTACGGCCTTAGATGTGACTATGGCAAAGTGATTCCCCTTGTCTAGGAGCTCAGCGGTTTCGGTCCATTTTTCCGTATTCTGGGAATTGAGGCATTATAGTAATTTTTGATCCCAACATGTGTATGTGCTCCATGCATCAAACTCATCCACATTTGTAGATTATTATTTGTTCCTTCTTGTGAGGGAAAAGACAACATGTATTGCTAGCCTAGATTTATTCATATTTCGGTAGAGGTGCTGTTACACTGATATAGTTTGTTTGTACTATTACCTATGTATAGATGATAGGAGCTGGTGTTCTCCTCATCTCTATTATTAGTTTACCTACTCTTTAACTATGACATCCTTCATCTCTATATAAGCACCAGAACTTCATTCTCTTTCCTCTTTTCTTTTTTCTGATATTTTTTGACCTGTATACAGCTGATGCCTGATTGTGCTCCACATTCCGTATCATATATTGTCGAGCTATTGGGGTCACGGCATTGTGCCGGTTGCCGAATTTATCGTGCTGAAGGCCGTGGGAATTCCTGGGATTCTGAAGGGAACCACATAAGAGATGTAAGTGTTCAGACTTGCATTTGGACTACTTTTCCATCTTTCATATAGATGTATCCATGTCAGAGTAGAGAAGTGAACTATCTACCATCTTCAGGATTCAAATATTTTGATTTTACAAGATATAACCAAATTTGGGGTTGTATTGCTACCTTTTGCATAATTTTTAGAATGCACCCGAACACTAGCCAATAAACTTGTAACGTAATCCAGAAATGTACAGAAATGAATATGTGAAAATATGACCATCGTCTTGACATGTTTTGTTGTCCATGACTAGTAATGACATGAGCTTATTTTTAATGTTGCTGATAATTCTGGTTAGTTTTTAGTAACTATGTTTGAAGTTAATTAACAATTTAATAAGAATGGCACTACTCAATGTTGTGTATTTCCCATTTTTCTAGTTAAATACCAAATTACAAGCATAAATTATGCAATCAAGCATGCATGCAAGTACACATGTCCCTGAGAAATGTATGGCCTACAGCAGAATCTCATTGTCTAGACTCTTTCCGGTCTTGCAGAATTTGAGTTGTTCCTTGCTTTCATAAATTTAAATTTCGAAATCTCTATAGGAACAATGTTTAAAACAAAATAATAAAAACTGTCACACATATACGGGCCTGCAAACAAGTGCATGCACGCGCAAGCACACACGAGCGTGTTCGTGCGCGCGCGCGCGCACACACACTCGCATGTACATGCACACACGTACACACATGGGCGTGCAGACGTGCATAGACGAGCTCATGTGTACCCATAGAAATGCACACATACACATGAGGGCGCACAAACAGTTGCACACATGCATGCTATCCTTAAGGTATTTTACATGTGTCCAGCTAATTTCTTTTTTGATGTGGGCATGGGATTATTGTGCCGGGAGGAGATGGAGTCTTTCCATGAAGCTTTTGAACCTGCTAGTAGGCATCTGGCACGATCCTTCCTCACCTATAGTTGCCATGACTCAGAATTTGAGGATTAATGATTAATGTGTATAAGTGTGGACATGTGTCTTTTGGATTAGAGCTTTCTGGGGTCCTGGACTTTGAATCAAATTTTAGAAACGATGACGAAGATGGTGGTGATATTTTCCTTTTTGTTTTAACAGAAGTAACATAACCAAGCTAAAGCTGTAAACGGCATGTAACTTGTCACTCTATGCTGGTCCCAAACTCTCGAGTACATCTTGATGTCTGAAACCTTGATCTTGGAATCAGGAGAATATTTTTTTAATAAAAAATTAAACCCAAATTAAATGGATTAAAGATGATAATTGACCTTTTGCTTGTTAGTCGAGTTCGAGAAGATATCAGAGATTTGTTTCTTCTTCATAGAGAAACTGCTGAGCAAATTTTATGGACATTGGAGTTGATGACTTGTTATCCGAGCAAAATCATTGATTTGCTTACTAAAATAAGGTCAACTTAAAATTCTTACCGCGGTTAAAATTATAGTTGTCAGTTTGACCTCCATGCCTCTCCACAGCTGGGTTTATGTGGGCACCTTAAATAGCATAAGCACTTTCATACACAAGGATACTTGCTTTGTGTGCGCGAAGGCTTTCTTGGCTTACCTTTCCATGTGTTAAGTTGATATGTAGTACACTGAAAACTGTAGAGCACAATATTGGAGCATTGAACCCTTGAGTTCCGAGATATATCCCAGTAACTGAAATGTGCGTAATATGTGCTTTTAATTTGCCAAATATATTTTATGTTTTGACTCATCTATTCATGTCTAAGATGCATCAGAAACTCCCCCGCTCCCCCCCCCCCCCCAACCCACAAAAAACAAAAAAGCAAAAAAAAAGACTTTTTTAACTGAACCTACAAAATAGCATGGCTCTTTGCGTACTTCGAAGTTGATTATGTGCAGTCTTCATTTCATTGGAAACTCTACATACTGAATACAACATCCCAATTGGTTGCCAAATCAGCTGGTTGGTTTCCTTCTGTACGGGCCATGGGAAAAAGTGCCTTTTAAATTCAGTGAAGCATATCAACACTGTGCATTAGATTTTAATGCCTTCTTTTGCAATCATTCTAACCTACAAATCACACATTGCATTAGCTTTCGAGAGATTAGCTCAACGCAATACCTTCCATGCACTGCACGCCAGTAACCCTGGTTTCTCTTGAGAGTTTCTTCTTTCTATCATGCATTAGACCTTTGGTATTGGGACGGTATCATTAGCTTTATATTTTCTCTTAAGAATTGTATCTGTTTTGTATAACTGTAAACTTAATTGATACTTTTTGTAGTTTGCGGATGCAATGCTAAAAGTTTCATTTTATCTGCAATAACTGATTGATTTTATTATTTTAACCTTTTTTGTTCATCAATTATATCGATGAAAAACACATAATATTTGTTGTTGATGTGTACAAACCATATCCCATCTTTTCAAAAATTTCTTCACCGCAAGTCCATACATAGATATAATAATATTTCTCTATTCATCACCACTAATATTACTTGTTCCAATTTGACAGGCTTCTCTTGGCCCTCCGTATGCCTTGATTCAAGGAACGCTTGAAGCCGAAGGAGTTCCGTTTAAGAAGATACCAAGAGAAGCATGCCCCACAATTAGAAGAGGTTCAGTCGCTTGGGTTGGTTCAGGTCCTGAGTTCTTCATTAGCTTAGCGAATCACGGCGAATGGAGAAAAGCATACACGGCCTTTGGTACTGTCGAGCCTGAAGACATGGAGATTGCAGAAAAAATTGCAAGCCTTCCTACAAAATCGGATGTTTGGAACAATTTTAATGTATCAGTGTTGGAAAACCCCATCCGTTTGAGGCCTAGACGCACAACAAGCGTAAACTGAGATCGTTCCAGTTTAAGGTTTAAGACAAATACGAGCTCTGTTGAATGTGGATTAGTTTCCGTTCCAATTTGAGCAAACTGGGTTCATACTTGCTCGAGGTTTGGTTAATCGTTCTCGTGTGAGCTTAGGGCTGTGCAATACTTTATTGGATCATTTTTTTCTCTTTTAGTCGGGTTTTGACAGTAATTGTTGTTTCTGGTTCTCCAACCCTAATAAATTGTACCTGTAGGGCCCTATGTGAGTTTTAGAGAGGAGAAGATCAATTGTAAGCTTGTAAAGTTAAGAAAGAAGAGTTTTTAGAGAGGAGAACATTTACTGAACTTCAGATTTTCCGATTTACACCTCTAATAAAAACACTTCTTTCACTTCAACTGGAGGGTGGATTAATAATATACCGTAATCAACTTTTCTTTTCTTGCTAGTTCAGAGGATCTCAGTTCGGTTTGAGGCATTCGTTGATTAGTTCATCATCGTCTCAGATATTTGTCGAATTGCATGTATTAACCTTCAAAGGACCTAGAGATAGTGCCTTATTGGCCCAGAAGCATGTATTATAATTCATATGTGAAGCTGAAGACAGTGTGAATATGCCATTGGTCCATAGAATGCTATTCAGTTAATTTTTATAAATAATCATATTCATTATTTAAGATCCATAGGTGCAGGAGGATGGAGTCTGTAAGGTCAACTTTAGAAGTATTATATGATCATAGAATACCTTTGAAAGTAGATAGAAAACTCCAGCAGCAGGTGATGAACTTGCATTGTTTTATGGTTCATAATGTTGGACAATTGAGATACACACTACAAGAAATACCCCTTTGTTTCGTCCGGCGGAATAAATGACAACCCGACGAGAAATAACAACATAGAGCAGTATATCTGAAATAAGGATGTTGTGATATATAGATGGCAAAATATGATAATACGAGAAATGATGTATCGATCGATCGATAATAAGTCGGAGGTAGCTCAAATAATGGGTTGGATATTTGCAATGGTTGGGCTAAAGGTAGATCTGATGAACATGGATAGAAGCTACTACTGTAGAAGGCACCTTAATCATACATTGATCTAATTTAGAAAGGCAACTATGAAAGAAAAGAATCCCTATAACCATAGCCCATCCCAAAAGTTTGGAACGAAGTCTTATCAGTTATCACCGTTGCTGTCCAACTAGCATATACAATTTTTTTTCACACGCTATAGTCTTTTTCAAATTTTTTTTAGCCTTATCAAAATGACATTTCGATAATTGATCTTGGTTTGCTAATTGTTTACCTGAGGCATTTCTTGCGAGCTGTATATAACTTGTAAACCTCTTCCCAGTCCCACATCGGAACCAAGATAAGATATGCCTGGGAAACAAAGGCATAAAATAACTACATAAACGATAGAGATGGTTCTTGAATTTTTTAGTTTCTCTTTCTTTAATTATGAAAGTCGTTTTGTTGCTATTACCGATTAACAAAATGATGGAATTAAATTACTTTTGCAGTTACTCAATTGAAATGCGTAGAATAGATACTTTCGGTGATAGTGTTTCATGGACAAGATGAAGGATTATATGTTAGTGACGAGACGTCAGCGTTTTATGATGTGACACCGGACACCGCGGCAAAGGTCCGGTGCATCAAAGGTCATTTTATAGAATGATTTCATTAGTGTTTGGATTATTTTCTTGATTGGTAAGCAAACACGGTAAACGAGTGCGATAGGTATACGGTTATCTACGCACCAAACGACTACGTGATGTGCGGAGCAATATGTTGTGTTTTAAATATTCCGTTATCTAAGTGCTATATCTACGCACCAAACGACTACGTGATGTGCGGAGCAATATGTTGTGCATTAGATATTCCGTTATCTAAATGCTAAGCAAATTGCGAGATATGTCGCAGCAATATGTTGTGCATTAGATATTCCGTTATCTAAGTGCTAAGCAAATTGCGAGATATGTCGTAGCGACGCATCACTCATTTGTTTTTCAATTTAAGTAGATCACTTTTAATTTACAGCTCCAATTTGTTTGTTAAGCATACAATGCTACTCTAGTTTGACCGTTGAGTGAAGAATGTTGTTCCGGTTTCCCTGTTGAGCAGGTGTGCTGCTCCACTTTATCTATCGAGCAACATAATTGGCGGTTATTTATGTTTTTTTTTTATTAAAGCGGTTAATTACTAGAAAGCGAATATAATGATGTTTGCCTATTCGTTTGAATAACTGAAGCTTTCGGTTACGCTATTGTGGACGATAAACTAAGAGCGTTACTTATATTTCGGTTAAGTATTCAGTGCGTAAGGATTTGTGTCCTAAACGCGCGTGCACTTCACTCGAATTAAGAAAAACAGAAAATAACGTGTTGAAAGTTGAGGATCTTATATGAGTAAGCAATGTGGCAATAATGAAAAGAGCAAGTCACCATGTGTTTTGACTATGGGAATATAAACAGCTTCGCTCGTCAGTGGATTGAGTTAAAGCAGTTAGTCGCTACAAGCAGTTATGTTTATGAAAGCGATTCATTTGTTGAATACATATGAGTTTTAAGTTCTGCATTTAAATACAGGTGGTTGTCCATTAAATAATTTTCTTATCAGTTAAATCAATTTTGTTATGAATTTAAGATGGTTGGTTAGCTTAATTAAACGTTTTTATTTCTTATATGATTTATGGTTTTACAGATTGATATTTCTATAGATGTCTGTGATATTATAGATTGGGTTAACAAATAGTTCGTCGAATTCACCGTTTAGGTTGACTTGGCCGTATATGTTGACTTGATTGGCACATAAGCCGAACGTCGACCTATATACCTGTAGACGTTGCTTATGCGGCTTTGCTACAGAAGGTAAATTCATTAATATATTCATTGTAATTAATTTACTCTAACAAACGCATACCAAAATAAATATGAAGGCACATGTCAGTATTACCTATTTCAAACCTTGCGAATCATTACTCGACATATAGCCACTATACTTGTATGGAATTGAAGCTTCGATTTGAATCGACCGCTACATTAGTGGAGTGCTGAGTTCATGCGCACTTGGATATGCGTATTTGGTTGATCAGTTTGGAAACCGAACATAAGTCATGAGTGTCAATTTGAACAGTTTTGAAAACTGTGCGAGAAGATGGAATTGTCGAAAGCTGATGACCCCATGCATAATAGTGATGCATGCATATGAAATAGTAGAATTTAGAAGTAGCTTGATGCCGCAAACCGATTTTTCTATACCGTTTTTTAGGAAGATGCGCTCTTGTGAGATGTTCATGTTTGTTAACCATGTACCTTGACAATTTAGTATTGTCAACACCTATTAGATATGCACGAACGAGAGACCAAGAAGGTCACTTATACCTATATTATATACCGTCTTAGTACGTTTACCATTTCACGTTTGTATGAGAAGTTGGGCCCTTGAGGTAAGTCGAAGGGACCTGTATTTGTAGGCTACTACGTTTGGACAATAGCTACGATAGGTTGTGCGAAGTTGAGTTCCTAAGAAGGAACCACCGTAAAAGGCAAAAGTATATCAAGATTTATGTTTTAACGAGGCATATGGACTTCCTAGTCCATCGGCGCAGGATGATTATATTTTCTTCTAACAGTTGGAAACAGTAAAAGCCCTATTAATCAACTAACACAGGAGAAATGGTTTTCTCTATCGATTTGAGACTTGTAGGAACCTCCTTATTTCACAGCGTAGAAGAAATTAGTTTTCTTCGGCAGTTATGAATAGTGGGAGCTTTTTTCGGTTAACGCAAGAGATCTGTTTTTCTCCTGTAGCTAAGGACAAGAGTGGCGAGATTCTTGGTGATGGTTTTGAGTCAATCACCGAAACTCTAAACCTCGTAATGCCTGTGGAATAGGATCTCAAAGATATTTAATATCAAAGAGGAAGCATTCATAATAGCATCGCATGTATGGCGGAACCCAAGTCGATGATGCTACTTATAGGCCTATTGTTAAGGGAGTGAATAACAATGGGAAAATGAAAGAGTTAATGTAGAGAATCAAGTTTGGGACTTGCTCGACTTTCTTGTCAGACGCAAGATTTTGTTGAAAATTAGTTTTTATGAAGTCACAAGATTTTGTTGAAAATTAGTTTTTCTGAAGTCACGTGAAAGAATGATGTTGTCAGAAGATGCAATGCATTTTTTATGGTGAAAAGATCTGTCCAAGAGTGGGCACATTAGGAATAGACATTCTTGCTTGACCATGTCTTCCCACCTTTCCTAATGAATCGTTATATTTAAGGATTTTGAACGGTAGGCCCGTCCCAACAATTTCTAAAATTGCAGGGATTTTTAGACAACTTACTAAAGGGCCGGGGCTTTTTGACAGTTTAGCCTTTTCTTAATTACATTATTTGCACGCTCATAATTTTTTTCCCTGCTTACACTTTCTAGAATTGGTTTTGCATGTATATATGATCATAGCATCTCGCTAAAATACGGGATTGATTAAATATGATTTTGTATGTACAATTAATCATGCACTCTCGGTTTTTATTAACAAACAATCTAGAATGGTCAGTTACACATTAATTAAGAAAATCTTAATTATTATTATTATTATTTATTTATTTTTATTTTTTTGGAAGAAATATAGAGATGTAAAGCCTTATATTGCACACTAATTAAGAAAACTATAATTTTTCTTTAACAAACGATGATAGAGATGTAAAATTTATACATTAGCTTCATGGTAGTGTAACTTTCGGAAAGCTTAGAGTTTGTTATAGTAACTTACATCAGAATTGCGATAACTGTGTAAGAATGGATTTCAAACACGGTTTTTCTAAAAGAACCAGTAATTTGAAACACAAAATGATAGGCAAAATGACAAGCAAAAAGGAAGATTATTTATAACACTGAGGCCATAGAACGTCGACTTCCGCGGACCTGCAAAACAAAGGGCCCTCAGAAAGTTCTTCCTGGGGACCCCATCCGATACCCAAGTCAGGAAAACCAATCTATGAGTAAAAAGCATACACACACACACTTACGGACAAAGAGAGACATGCAGAGGTAGCATGAGGGTATGAGGGTCACCGAGGCAATAGAACGTCGACGTTCGCTTACGGTCTTTGCCGCCGACAGCCACTCGTCAATGGCGACCGCCCACTGACAATCGTCTCCTGGCAACCATCTTCTGCCACTGCTTGCCCATCAATTTACCACATACAATTATTGTCTTATTTCAAAGTTAATTTAGCCTTATTGAAATATTATTTCCATAATTGATCTTGGTTTGCTATATGTTTAGCTCAGGTATTTATTGCCAGCTTTATATATAGCTTCTTAGTCCCATATCGGAACCAGGAGAAGACGGGGCTGGGAAACAAGGGTACAAAAAGAAGATATGCACAACCGTTTAGATCATACCTTTCTCGGCCTTTTGGCTAAGATCAAGTGTAGTATCTGTTCTTATCAGTTTAATATCTGATACGTGGGGTATTGGCTCACTATGATATTAAATTAATTTTTTTCTGGGTGAGGGCCCTCCACAGTAGCTTGCTGCTGGGGTCCTCGAGTGTCGTCCTTGCGTTGCACTGCTGCATGGGCCTGGCACACCCCAACCAAAACTTAATTAAAATTATCTTAATAAGGTTTGCTGGGTTTGGTAATTTTTCTTTTTACGTTTATCCTCCCTATTTATTCCCTCTATAATTCTGTAATCAAAGTTGAAGAAGAAATAGGGCTTGCACTATAACTTGGTTATTATCTGAGAATGAAAAAGCTTCGACTTTTAGACTTTTTTTAACAATTAAATTTCTACTAACATTACCAATACGATTTTGTATGAGCAATCATATACACTCTCTATTTTTATTTACATGTTTATTAATTTGAAATATTAATTGCGCATTAATTAAGAAAACTATAATTTTTCTTTAGTAAGGGATATGAAGAGATGTAAAATCTATACATTAGCCTAACTACTATATTGCACACTAATTAAGAAAACTGTATTTTTTCTTTGATAAACGTGATAGAGATGTAAAATTTATACATTAGTTTTACAGTAGTGTAACTTTCAAAAACTAGAGTTTGTTATAGTAATTTACATTAAAATTGCAATATTTGGAAGGATAGATTTTCAGACACTTTTTCTCAATTTTTCTAAACAAGTGATTTGAATCGCAATAGGATATGGCAAAATGAGACGTAGACCGGAAGATAATTTGAAACATAATTTCTGCTATTATAACTAGAACTAATGGGTCCATGTGACTTTTCCTCATTTTTTCAAGTAAAATTCCAAAAAAAGCGAGAATTTCTTCGCCAAGAGAGAAAATGAATAGTGAGCAATAATACTAGAATACACACACCCATATATATATATATATATAAATATGTATAAATTATTAAATCAAAACTTGATTTAACAATCCGGCTTAATCCTAAGCCGCTAGTATTATCAATCGTCGGATTAAAGTCTGTACAGCCTGTGCACATATTCAATCGGACACCTGTATGTACCAACATACATCAACTACACCATATCGCCTGAACCGTGAAAACTCTCTGTGTGGGACTCTAAAGACTCATTAATACGCTGGCAGTGGGTTTAACCATAAGCACGCTAGCGACACTAGCTGTACGTAACGGCTAACCAGGTATTGAGCGAAAGGAAGGCCGACGAGCAAATTCATCCAAACTCCTACTGATCCTGTCAGTGACAATATCCGTACAGTCCGGTCTGTTCGTCTAAGAGTATCGCATATCGAGTCTAGGGGGTGGATAAAGTCAGACCCCTAATAACGCGATAATTCGTGTCGGTATGAAACCCATCACTACTTGAGAAACTATCGATCCTGGATCGGTAATTCTCATATACCCCGGCTGAGGATTTCTAGTGATGGCCACCCGTGCACTGCGCGACATTAATCCCCAATACCTTGAGAGACGAATCCTTGACGATCCGCTCACTGCCTCCATGTGGCTCGGGACTGTACCTAACTAAAACCTGTTTGCACGACTCCTTTGAGCCGTGGTAGGGTAGTAATCAAAGCACAGTGGGAACTCACACAAGACAAATGACGATCTCAGGTCGACAGACTAACCTGTACACATGTCACCAGGGAACTGCTATCTTACAATAGGTATAATACCAACTAGCATGTCCTCGGCGAGTCCGTCCAGTGTACTCATAGCCCAATGAGCACCTGTATACTATCTTAGGTGAACAACTAATACCAATGGCTTGTGAGACCGGCCACCGCCCCTCGTCAGGGTCTAGATAAGTATACACCAGTCTACATTAGAGTATCGATGCCCAGTCTCGATACTCCCACGACTAGGGACATTTAAGGATGTCTTATAGAACCCCAGCTCCCACGTATGCGATCGCCATCATAATGCTGGTAGTCAAGCAAGAATCCTATGGGCTCTATCAACATATACATGATGATAAAGACAAACCAGATAGCATACTATCATTTTGAGTAAGACTGTTTTATCGGCATAGATCCTCCCTCAATTATCATAATCACGTGCCTGCGACTACGATAATTTCTTTGAGGGCACTATAGCCAACAATCTCTCACTTGCACTTAAGGCTAATTATTGCGATGTCGCATACTCACAGCCCGTGTGTGTTAGTTATGTATATGTTCTAGAGGCCATTATTGTACATATGATGTATATTATAATGGATGCTTGGATATATATAGAGAATACTTTCTTGCTCGTTATGATAGTATGCTATTTGGTTTCACTTTGTCTTAACATGTTGACTTGTATTAGTTTACTGTCTTGCTCTCACATGTTGATAAAGCCCTTATGATATGTATTCGACTACTGGGACTATGATGAGATCATACTAGTGGGGCCACGGTAGTCGACGAGTACATCCTATAACTGTTCCTAGTCGAGGGTGTATCGAGACAGGGCATCGACACACCAGTGTAGACTAGCGTATACGCATATTGATCCATATGATGGGCGATGGATGATCCCATATCCATCGGTGTTTGACATCAAAGATGGTGTACAGGTGCTCAGTGGAGACTTGGTACACTGGACGGACTCGCCGAGAACCCCCAGATGGTATTATACCTCACGTCAGATGGCAGTTCTCCGGTGACACTGGTACATGTTAATCTGTAGATCCGAGATCGTCATAGAGTCTTGTGTGATTTGTTGGGATGGCCTAGCACCTGGTCAAGGGTTCGGTGGCATCACACATGCCATAATCAAAATTTTAGAGGTGCTAAGCTAGCCCCGACGAGAATCGTAGCTAGAAGTTTTAGGGATTCATACAACTAAACATCACATGTAATTGTAAAACTATCACTAAGAGGAAAAATACGACCTTTGTAGATCTTCCTCGGTGACTCCTTGGCACTTTGAGAGTTTGTAACGGATCGATGGAAGCCTTCCTTGTCCACGATGATCCACCCGAAGTCCCTTTGCCCAAAGCTCCTTGCCATACTTGTTTCGCAAACGAAGTAGAGCAAACACCCTACACAAATCGGCTAGAGGTGTGTAGTATGATGATGTGGTTTGTATTCAACAATTCAAATCCTTTCTTTTATCAACTTCACTCAAAAAGAAATTAAGAGAGGAAGAAGAAGATAATGGTGGCTTGAGCTTTCTATCATATCACATATGATAACTTGTATTGTTCACACCCTTGCACTCAATTTTGCACAAGTTTTGTACTCTTTGTTTTGTACATTGCTTCATATCACATATGAAGCTATTTATAGTGATAAGAAAGGAATAATCACCATTATTCCATTACCACCATAATTATGAGTGGAAATTCTTTTCCTAAACAATTAAGCATGGGTGGAAATTCTTTTCATTAAGTTAAGTAAAGGATACCCACTAAAGAATAAAGGAGCATGTGTATGTTTTCTTTTCATTAACTTAAAATGAAAAGATATAAAGAAGCATGTGAAGGTATTCTTTACATTAACTTAAAATGATAAATACAAATTAAAAGCTTCAATATAAGTCTTATATTGCCACCATTCTTGTATCAACAACCATGATACTATGTATGCATGTATGTGTTCATGCACATCATCATGTGCATGCATGCATGCATACAAAAGGATTTACTTAAAGAATTTATCTAAATGTAATTAGTTAAATCAACACTTGATTTACCAAACCGGTCATATCACATACGATCCGTCAAATAGAAAATGCCCGATTAATATACGTTATCACATAACCGTATTTAAGCGGGTCCCGCGCATATCTCATATGCACACCACATCGTTTTGCCTGAGCCAGGAAACTTCATTGTGGGACTCTAAGACTCGTCAATACGCCAGCAGTAGATGATGATCATATCAAACATCTACAAGCCGCAAGAGGTCAGCTAAACATAACGGCCACCCGGGTATTGAAGCGATCAGAAGAAAACCAGCGAAGCTGTAAAAACTCCCGTCGAGCCAACTAGCAACACTTACCGTACAGTCCGGTCTCTTCGTCTGATACGTCGCATATGAAGTCTAGGGGTGGTAAATGTCAGACCCCAGTAACTTTATAAGTCATGTTGATTTATGGCTCATAACAGGTCGAGGAACTACAGATAACACTTATCAGTAAACCTCGAGAACCCTGGCCAGGGATTTAGGTGTTATAGCCGATCAAACATAGCGCGACATCAGCTCCCCATACCGGGAGAGACGAAACCCCTCCTATCGCTCACTGTCTCCATATGATTCGGGACTGTACCCAAAATCCACCTGTTTGCACAACTCAGTAGAGCCGTGGTAGGGAGGAAATCAAAGTACAGTGGGAACCACACAAGACTCTATGACGATCTCGGGTCTACAGACTAACCTGTACAAGTGTCATCAGAGAACTGCTATCTGACAATAGGTATATATACCATCTAGGAGTTCTCGGCGAGTCCGTTCAGTGTACCCAGTCTCCACTGAGCACCCGTACACCATCCTTGATGTCAAACACCGATGGATATGGGATCATCCATCGTCCATCATATGGGTCAAGATGCGTATACGCTAGTCTACTCTGGTGTATCGATGCCCTGTCTCGACACACCCTCGACTAGGAACAGTTATAGGATGTACTCATAGACTACTGTGGCCCCACTAGTATGATCTCATCATAGTCCCAGTAGTCGAATACAAATCCTAAGGGCTTTATCAACATGTAACAAAAGAGACAATCAGAGTACATGTCAAGATAAAGTACAACCAGATAGCGTACTATCATGTCGAGCAAGAAAGTCCTCCCTATATATGTCCAAGCATCCACTACAATATACATCGTATGTACAGTAATGGCCTCTAGGGCATACATATAACTAACAATCTCCCACTTGCACTAGGGCCATCTGTTGTGGTATCACATACCAGACAATCAGCTGTGGTTTAAGTATCTCATACTCAACCATCCCATAAAAGTCTCTACTGGGAAAAAGCCTTAGTGAGTGGATCCGCTCTGTTTTCCTCTGTATCTACTCTCCTTACCTCGATCTCCCTGGAGATCAACCATCTCTATGATCAGGTGGTGCTGCCTAAGAATTATATCTGGATTTCTGATGGGACGGTAGTTCCTTGGCTAAAGCCACAACCCCATTGTCACACAATGGTAGGAACGAAGTTCATCTTTTGAACTTTTATATATATCCAGATTTTATCTTTGGTACCATCTTTAGTAATGACGTATCTTGCCTTTCTAGTATGTCTCGGTATCTAGCTTGGAACTCTTCCAACATACCGTCCTTCTACTAAGGGTAAAGACAATGCCTGCGACTGACATTCAGTCGTCTTTATTACTCTGGAACCTTTCCAGTGATTCTCCCAGGATCGATTGATACTATCTCACTACAACTAGTGAGTATCCTAACATCCATTTAGATCTATCTCATAGATCCAAAACCTAGGATTTAGAAGGTATCACCTTGATCTTATATGGAGAATCCTTGTGATAAGCGGAGATTGACCGAGTGTATCATAGGAAACTACTTCCCTATCAAGAGTATGTCATCCACGTACTATACGAGGATCACCGCCATACTCCATACCACGAGGTTCAACCATTTTGATGAAGTCAAACTCTTTGACTATCAAAAACAAAAGATCCAACTCCGCTGTGATTCTCCCCAGGATCAATTTATACTATTTCACTACAACTTAGTGAGTATCCTAATATCCATTTAGATCTATCTCATAGATCCAAGATTCCGGATTTAGGAGGTATCTCCTTTGATCCTATATGGAGAATCTTTATAATAAGAGGAGATTGACTGAGCGTAGCATAGGAAACTCCTTCCCCATCAAGAGTATGTCATCCACGTACTCTACGAGGATCACCACCATACTCCTTACTACCTTTTATATATATACAAGGTTCATCTATTATTTTGATGAAGTCAAACCCTTTGACTACCACATCAAAACAGATGTTCCAACTCCGCGATGCCAGTTTTATCACATAAAACATCTTGCACACCTTTCCGCTGCTCCCACTATCTACGAAGCCTTCTGGCTGTGTACTTATAGACGTTCTCTTCTAAAACTTTCATTTAGAAAAGCAGTCATGACACCCAACCACCAGATATCGTAGTCAAGGTATGTAGCAGTAGCAAGTAGGATCTGGATGGACTTAAGCATAGCTTTGAAAGTCTCAACTTTTCCATGTACACCAAGTAATCTTCTCAAGATATACTTGCTTCTGATGGGGATTTAACCCTTCAGATAAAGCAACCAAAGTCCATACTTTATTGGTGTATAAGGATTCCATCTCAGATCATCCAGCCATCCTTACAGAGTCCCACTCCTGATGGCCTGCTTGAAACTAGTTAGGTCATACCATTTTGGTCAGGCAACAACCCCATCTCATAGGGTCGCCGTGACACCAAAAAGTCCCTCAGCAGCTACTTTCTATGCAGTCCCCATTGCGAGGACTACAACCCGTCGGAACACCTTCCGGTCTCGGGAAACGCTGGGGTAAAATGAAATCCCCGCTCCCACTGTCATAGAGAAACCAAAGTATCTTTTAGGTGGGTGAGGAACCCTACTAGATCGGCGGAGAGGCTGAGGTTCGTTAGTGTCTATTGAATCCTTTGGTTCTACCAAATCATCTGCTGTAGCTGGAACTTCTTCCAGTTCTACCTCATGACCACTAATTTCTTCACAAGAAATTCCCTTTCACAAAGGTGGCATGCTGAGAAACAAAACAACTTTTGTTCCTCGGTTAGGTAGAAGATATTCCCTTGCTAATGCTTGGGATATCCAACAAACTTCCACAGTTTTAACTTTGCCTTGAGCTTGTCCGGATTTTGGTTTTTAAACATAGGCCGGACAACCCCAAATCTTAACATCTTTAAGATATGGTCTCTTCCCATACCATATCACATATGGAGTAGTAGGCACCTGATTTGATTTGAACCCTATTCAATAGGTATGCAGCTTCACAAGTGCATAACTCCCAAAAAGGAAAATAGGAAACTCAGTAATACTCATCATAGAGCACACCATATCACATAGGGTGCAATTGCTCCGCCCCGTTATACCATCGTGCTATGGTGTATACGGAGGAGTAATGCTGAGAGAGAATCTCATTCTCCTTTAGAATAGTCCAGGATTTCCATGCACAAGTATTCTCCTCCTTGATCTCATCATAGGACATAATACTTATACCCGTTTTTGGTTCTCTACTTCTAACTTATATTCTGTGAATATCTCAAAAGCTTTGGACCTATGTTTCAACAGGAACATTTGTCTGAATCTTGAGAGATCATCAAAGAAAGTAATGAAGTACAAAGAACCGGTCATGGCATATGTAGACAGGGGGCCTTTCATACATCATCATGTATCAATCCCAAGAGTTCACTAACTCTTTCTCTGTTTCCAATAAACAGAGCTATGGCCATCTTATCTATGTGACATGACTGGCAAGTTTCATAAGATGTAAATTTAAACTAATTTAAATATGCATCTAGATGTAACTTGAGCTAGTCGGGTCACATTGATATGACCTAGTCTACAATGCCTCAAGAAGGATTCGTTTATTTCTGAACTCTTCCTCTTGTGTGTGTTCTGTATACTGAGAACTGTAGTTTGATTTAGAACGTCTATGCTTTTAGATAACGTGCCTGAACCGATCAACATTTGATATAGGAAATGTTCAAAACATTATCCATCAATACAAAATTTTATCATTTCTTTACTAATAAAGAGATTGATATGATTTTGTATATCAGGTTCGGTATCTAATAGCATTTGTTCAGAATCAATGTATTCTTAATACAGGGTGACAGTGACCAACAGACTTGGCTGCAACACTTGCCCCGTTTTCTGTCTCATGAAACTTATCACCCGTTCTCAGTTTTTCTACCCTTTTGTAGCCCTATGTAACTGATTACATATCTGGGATCATGATCCAGTATCAAATACCCAGGATGCAGAGGATACTGAGAAACAGTTCGTTGTAATGAACACACCCGAAGGAAATGCATCATATGCACTTTCTTCGTTTGGGCGGCATAGGAATTCTGGTATTCTCCAATTTTCTGCTCTGTCTTATAACAATTATAAGTTGGAGCGGGACCAACGTTCCGCAGCTTAGTATAACAAGCGGGTTCAGTCAAAATATCCGTATTTATTATCTCGATTAAGGCATGATATGGTCACTATCTTGAGAGAGAGAGAGAATAAAACATTTTAGCGTATGCTCTTGCAAGATTAGATTGGTTATTTATCTAATCCAGATGTCTCCCACTGTTTTTATCAAATCCTCCTTCAAACCCTAAAAGGTAAGATTAGCCGGGAATAATTACACCCTATAATTTCATCTTGTGTAAAACTTTCCCAGGAGTAACTCTTACTCGCAGTGAGATCGGGATCCAACTATCGTATAGAAGGTATGCAATCTCATTGCAAATTTCAACTCTTGAAATTCCCGAAATGGTTTCTACCCCTAGTCCTTATGACCTTGACTATGATCAACATATCATAAGTACTAGTCAAGTTCTACCCGTCATTTCGTGATTAGCCAGACCCACCCACATGACCCTTGACTATGATCAACATAATCACATGAATGTCCTGACTAATCGCATCATATGCTTTGTAGGAATACATCACTTAGCTACCGAACACTACGCCTCGGCTATGGTCGACATACGTAGCACGAATACTAAGTATTCTGCTTCCTAAAATGACGGAGGGCAACGGATGGTTTTTATGAAAACCTTTAACGTTTTGAACTTGATCTCGTTGTAGAATCAAGTGGGAAGGAGTGGTTTAAGCTCCAGTTTTAAATATCGAATGGTTTTGTAGTATCTTTCTAATTTTGCTAAAGAGGTCACTCCCGGTGAAGGGATCTCGGCTCTTTCCTTATCGAATAAGGTGCTGGATATGTAAATACCACGATGCAAAGCAACAATAGATCAACTATAAAATCAATTCGAGTTCTTTGTAACTTTTTCCAGTTTCGTTAAAGGGGTCACTCCCGGTGAAGGGATCTCGGCCCTTTCCTCATCGAATGAGGTGCAGGATATTCAACAATACCACTATGCAAAACAAAAACTAGAGTTACCCTTTTTCAAAAAGTTTGATTCTACAACATCTTTAGGTTTCTTTCTCTTAATATTAATCACGTTAATGCTGTCCCATCAATTATGTTTCCTATCTTTTATGTTTCCTAAACATCACAGAAAAGAAACGCAAATAGAACGCACGCTTATGCCATCCGCATTCGCCACTGGGCCCCGTCATGCACCTTTAGGTTACTTAACTAACGGCAGAGCGGGGGCTGGACTAGCGCGGGTGCAAAACATAAGCAACGTTTATTATATATCATATATATAATAATAATCCATTCGTCTCAGATACTAAGTAATCACATTACAGAATATCAACAGCAGAAGCATATAAAAGGATATCTAGGATGTCCGTATTTTGTATCGAGCCAACAATAGAAAATACGGATTCCACGGTCGTGATGAATAGCCAAGCCCACACCCTTAGACCCCTACGAGAGCGGCAAGTGACCCTGCCAATTCTAGAGTTTAGGAGACCCGGTCTCGACTCCTCGAGATGGCCTCCCACTGAACCCTAGAACCCGGTCACTTGTGCTCCCCTCCTTGGGTCTATCCTAATGCGGAAAAGTAAATAATATACAATTGATTTATACATGAATGAAAAATAAAACTCTTGTTCCCCTACGAACGGCGGCCGAGACGTTAGGACTGTCCTGTGCCTGAGGTTCGGGGCAGATGCTATTTGGTTTTATCCGTCTATCTCTCCGAAGATGCCAAGTTGATTTATGGCACCGTGTATCGGAGGTTTAGACGGATGCAGCCGATGTAGCAGACTTCGTCAGATTCCCCCTCAGGGTGAGGGGTTTTTGATTGTGGGGACGCTCTTCCCTGCAGGCGCAAGCCCCTGCAGTTAATTACGCTACCGCATCGCGGTAACAACTTTCTCCTTCTCCAGAATTTCACTTCGTGTCGTGTGTGTTTGTTTTGTTTGTGGTTGCCCGTGGATTGTATACGGAGACTGAGTAATGCCGTCGCCCGTAGGACGTGGATTAGTCCAAATCCGTATTTACTTAGATTTGGGTTTGGTGTTTTTAGTTTAAGGATACGTTAGTCGCGTTGCGGCTAAGATCAACTTAAACATTCGTTAAGGATACGTTAGTCTTGCTTTGGACTAAGATCAACCTGACGTGGTGATTCATTTAATTTATGGCCATCGGGACTCATCACCTCTCTAACATCGTTGAAGGATTACAACGATAGGTGTCAGAGGAGCTCAGAGATGTACCCTTGAACCAAAGCTGATTGAGGGTTTTATAGTCCATTTAAGTGCTTAAGGATACGTTAGCCGTATTTGGGGCTAAGATCAACTTAAACGGGATCGTTTAGATCCGGCAAAAGAGCAATTGGCTCTATTGTTCCAGTTTAGGGACGTAGTGGTCCCTTATTAGTTTAGGGACGTCTCGGTCCGATACCAGTTTAAGGACGTAGTGGTCCATTATTAGTTTAGGGACGTTTCGGTCCGATGCCAGTTTAGGGACGTAGTGGTCCATTATTAGTTTAAGGACATTTCGGTCCATCGCCAGTTTAGGGACGTGGTGGTCCGTCATTAGTTTAGGGACATTTCGGTCCGATGCCAGTTTAGGGACGTAGTGGTCCATCATTAGTTTAAGGACGTCTCGGTCCAATATTAGTTTAAGGACATCTCGGTCCGATATTAGTTTAAGGACGTCTCGGTCCAACATTAGTTTAAGGACGTCTCAGTCCAATATTAGTTTAAGGACGTTTCGGTCCGATATTAGTTTAAGGACGTCTCGGTCCAATATTAGTTTAGGGACATCTCGGTCCACGAGTTTAAGGACCCCGCAGTCCATATCGATGTGTGGTCGTTGGGACCCGTCACCTCTTTGACGTCGTTGAGGAATTACAACGACGGATGTCAAAGGAGTTCGGAGATGTACCCTCGAACCGGATGTAGATTGATTTAGGAGAGCCATTTTGCTCAGTCAATTTAATTTAAGGACTTATGGCCAAAATTGGGCTAAGTCCTGTTGAAATGTTCAACATTTTATTTTCTTTTGCATTGCATTTCTTTTTATTTTTATTTTTATTTGGGCCTTGCCCAGAAAGGATGCAGAGTATCAATTTGTTTTGGGCTCTACCCTTTTAAGAATGATGCAAGGTATCAATTTTATTTGGGCTCTGCCCATTTATTGCCTTGCAATTTATTTTGGCCTGTCAGGTCATTTTGATTTGGGCCTGGCCCTTCAAATAGTGCAAAGCACCAAGAATCTTTTGGATTCAAGAAAATGAGTGCAGAGCACTTTTTAATGATCTAAATTTAGATCAAAGAAGAGAAAAGAAAATCTTTTCTTTCTTTCTGTCTCAGAGAACCAGAGGTTCATAGCAAGTGCAAGGCACTATTTTTATTTATTTATTTATCTGAGAACCAGAGGTTCATAGCAAGTGCAAGGCACTATTTTTATTTATTTATTTATCTGAGAACCAGAGGTTCATAGCAAGTGCAAGGCACTATCTGTTGTGCGCACGTGCGTTGCACGTGGTGCCGCATGGCGGGCATACGTGCGTTGCACGTGGCGCACATGCGCATTATGAGGAGAAGCAAAGCTTCTATATATGGAGAACAAGCTCCTTTTAATATTATTAAATATTCTCATGTGGTGCGCACGTGCGTTGCACGTAGTGCCGCATGGCAGGCACACGTGCGTTGCACGTAGCGACATGGCGCTTGCGCATATGCGCATTATGGAGGAGCATGCTCCTATCTTGGAGAACTAAGCTCCTTTGAGTATTGAATCCTTTGAGGATTTTTACTCTACCTTTCCAAGAGGTATGCCCTCTTATTTATATGGGAGTGGTAGAAAAGCCATCTCTCCTTTTCCCGATGTGGGACTAAAAAATGCATTCCCCATGTAGTAGAGCATTACTTTAGATTACACGTGTATAACACATTTGCTCATAACTTTTGATCCCGGATGAATTATGAGGCCCATAATATATCAAATCGAAGGTCTTTTCGAGATGCTTTCAATATCATCAGAATTTAGCTGTTTTTCGTTCCGGAGTTTTTCAAAATACGGCTCGGAAAATACTGGCTCGCATCTTCTTCCTTAAATCACATGTGCATAGACATTTGCTCATAACTTTTGATCCCGGATGAATTATGAGGCCCATAATATATCAAATCGAAGGGTTTTTCGAGACGCTTTCAATACAATCAGAATTTATCCGTTTCTCCTTCGGGAGTTTGTCAAAAAACAGCCCGGAAGATACTGGTTCGTATTTCCTTAAGCGTATCGTTGCCATTTGATACCTTGGACTCTTTTGCGCAGAAATTTTTGGCGGGAACAAATGCCCCCCACTACTTTGCCCACGTAAGTATGTACGTGGGTGAAGTAGTGCATATTTATGCAGAGTTATGCATGGCGTATGACCAGTTTTGGGTTGATGTATCACTTTCAGAATCTTGATCCGAGAAGATAGCGAGCGGACACAAGCGTCGTTATTTATCATTGACTCAAATCTCAACTCTTAAGGGATATAGCTCCAACCCTTAACTCCATGAGCCGCATCCTTCTATTTCTTTTTTTGTCTCACTCTGGCGTGGAGTAGTTCATATGCTTATGAGTAAGTTCTCCATTTCAGTGGCATGTAGCTTTGGCAAGTGTGGTCCATAGATGGTCGGCCCATCTTGACTTCTTTGCAGGGCAGTGATGGCTTAGGAGACAGGGGTAGGATCTGCCACCTAAGGCTTTTCAACTTTACGAGCCGTGAGCGTCTCATAAAGACTTTTCTTCCTACGAGTCGTGAGGATCTCGTAGGTGTATTTTCTCCTTGGGAATCGTGAGGATTCCTAAGTGTGTTTTCTCTTATAAGTCGTAAGGACCCTATAAGAGAGTTTTCCCTCTTACGAGTCGAGAGGACCCGTAAGCGGTTGTTTCCCTCCTTATCGAGATTCGACTTTGGAGAGTGTGACCCGTGGATAGTATGCAAGAGACCGTTTTGGGCCGACTTGCAGGGTCCCAGTGCTTAGGAAACAGGTTTTTTTAATCCCTACTGCCTAAGGCTTTATCTCACGAGTCGAGACGCATCGAGAAAATCTCGCAAAGACATCAATTTCCTCACGAGTCGAAACGGATCGAGCAGATCTCGCAAGAACATCTTAACGTCGCATTTAACCTCTGCTCTTTACGACAGAAGCCCGTTAAGGTTGGTGGTACTTAGGGTTTTGGCCATCGTACCGTCGCATAAGCTGATATAGTCCTCGATAGGCAATCGTGCTGTTCGAGTAGCCCTGCGACTGCCGTGTCTCTGATCCCTTCGGGGGCTGGACAAGACGTCTTCAAGCAATCCTCCTTGGCAGTTTGACCATCAGAAGAGCAAGCGCTAGGAATTTGCCATGCCGCTTTTTACTTGAGGTTAGGCTCATTTTGGAGAGCCCCGATGAGTCATAACCACTCCGCGCTGGTGTGGGGATGATCTCCGATAGTCTTTCGGGCTTTATATGAGTTGCCGTTAAGATCCTGAAGCTAGGAATTTGGCCTTTGCTTCGTTTGCTGGCATTGCGTCTGCTGTATCGAGACGAATGTTGCGGTGGGAACTAGGGATTTTGCCGTGGCTCCGTTTGTTTGATGACGTTACGTCTGCTGTGTCGAGACGAACGTTGGGGTGACATCTCGTCTGCTGTATCAAGACGGGCGTCGAAGTGGTGACCACTCCACACTGGTGCGAGATGATCTCCGATTGTCTTTCCGGTTTTATGTGAGTTACCGTCAAGACGTCGAAGCTAGGAATGTGGCCTTCGCTTCATTTGCTTTGTCATGTCTGAATCCCTGCTGGAGGAAGAACGCTGAGGTTGACATTTCGTCTACTGTATCGAGACGAACGTCATGGAGGTGACCACTTCATGTGAGATGGTCTCCGATTGTCTTTCCGGTTTTATGTGAGTTACCGTTAAGACGTCGAAGTTAGGAATGTGGCCTTCGCTTCGTTTGCTTTGGTGTGTCCAAATCCTGTTGGAGGACGAACGCTGGGGTTAACATTTCGTCTGCTGTATCGAGACGAATGTCAAGGTGGTGACCACTCTGTGCTGATGCGAGATGATCTCCGATTGTCTTTCCGGTTTTATGTGAGTTACCGTAAAGACGTTGAAGCTAGGAATGTGGCCTTCGCTTCATTTGCTTACACTGCGTCTGGTGGTGTATTGAGACGAATGCTGAGGTGGAGCTGGGATTTTGCCATCACTCCACTTTGTTTCGACCATGGGGTCTATTATTAACTTTGCATGTACACCCCGCTGGGCTGTGAAGGAACGCCGTTGTTGACATTGCGTCTTTTGTAACGAGACGAATGCTAAGGTGGAGTTGGGATTTTGCCGTTACTCTGCTTTGTTTCGACCGTGAGGTCTTTTGTTGACGTTGCATCTGCCTCCAGCTGGACTGCGGAGGAACGCTGTTGTTGACATTGCGTCTACTGTATCGAGACGAATGCTGAGGTGAAGCTAGGATTTTTGCCATCGCTCCGCTTGATGGTGTAACATCTGTGTCCTGTTGGAATGAGGAGGCACACCGTTGTTGGTCTCCAGGCTGTAGATGTGGCCATTGAGATTTGGAACTAGGGACTTTGTCATGGTTCCGTTTCGTTGCGATTCTGAGGTCAGTTGTTGACGTCATGTCTGCATCTGGTTGGAGTAAGGAGAAACGCCGTTGGTGGTCTCTAAGTTGTCGATGTTGACGTCGAGACCCTGAAGCTCGGGATCTTCATTTGCTTCATTTGTTGACATCGTGTCTGTAATATTGCGATAAATGTCGAGATTTTCTCTAGGTTGTCTATGAACCGTCGAGATTTGGCTTCGCTTTCTGATGGAGCCTGTTGGGAAGGTATGGTTCCCTCTTTATCTGCGCCCCTGGATTGTATACAGGGATCGATGTGATTTCACCTGTAGGGCAAAAAGTTTCATTCTTTCATTTTTTTTTATTCTTTCCGCGATGCTCTATCATTTCAGCTTTTATATCGCGAAGGTCGCGATTGCCCAATCATTTCGGCTATTTTTCGCGGTGCCCAATCATTTCGGCTATTTACTTTATTTTTACTCGCTACTTTTTATTGCGAGTTGCCCAATCATTTCGACCGTTTATTTTATTTTTACTCGCTGTTTTTTTTTATTGCGAGTTGCCCAATCATTTCGGCTATTTTTCTTTTTACTCGTGCATACATTTTTACTTGCTGATTTTGTTTGCAAGTTGCCCCATCATTTCGGCTATTTCGTATGCATTTTTTTTTTTTGAGTAGGGGATTTGGGATCTGATATCAATCTTGGCATCAGCATCGCTGCGACTGGAATATTGCCAGGAGCGAATCATCATTTGCCGTGAAAGGACTTGGAATTTGATACCGGTTTAGGCATCAACATCGCTACCACTGGGATATTGCCAGGAGCGAATCATCATTTGCCTCTGTCGATGTAGAACAAAGGTGGCTTAACGACCAGGGTTAAGGTCCTGTCGACTAAGGCTTTTGACTTTATGAGCCGTAAGGGTCTCACAAAGCTATTTCTCCCTACAAGTCGTGAGGATCTTATAGGTGTATTTTCTCCTTAGGAATCGTGAGGGGTCCTAAGTGTATTGTTCCTCTGTAAGTCGTAAGGATCCTACAGGAGGGTTTTCTCCTTGTAAGTCGAGAGGATTTACAAGGGTTGTTTGCTGTACAAGCATATCCCTAGTCACGGATGGGACTTTGTTAGGGAAATATTTATTCGTGCCCGTGGATTGTATACAAGGGCCAATATTGGACCACTTGTAGGGCAATGTCGAAAGTTGTGGGGGTTGCTTAAGCACAGCTTTAGGCCTCTGTGACTTAAGACTTTCAAATCTTATGAGCCGTAAGGGTCCCACAAGAGAGTTCTCCTTACGAGTCGTGAGGATCTCGCAAGTGTATTTTCTCCTTAGGAATCGTGGGGATCCCTAAGTGTGTTGTTCCTTTGTGAGTCGTAAGGATCTCACGCAGGTGGTTTCTCCTTACAGGGTCGAGGGGACCCTATAAGTGTTTCTTAACGAGGTTGCGCCCTTTCAGGTTTTCACAAACACTCGCCGGTAGCCCTGCTGTTTTTACTCACGGAGCCCTTTCGGGTTTTCATCCGTGCCCATTTTGCTTGTGGACATACCGGTTTTTTTTTTTCTCTTTTTTTTTTTCCTTTTTTTTTTCTTTTCCTTCTTTTTTTTTTTTTCAAACGAGGTCGCGCTCTTTCGGGTTTTCACGAACACTCGTCGGTAGCCCTGCTGTTTTTACTCACGGAGCCCCTTCGGGTTTTCATCCGTGCCCATTTTGTTTGTGGATATACCGTTATTATTATTTTTTATTTTTATTTTTTTTTAACGTCAGCCTGAAGATGCTGCGGGTTGGGAGTAGTTTAACGACATTTCGGTCATTTGCAAGTTTTAGGACATTGCGGTCCATCATTAGTTTAAGGACATCTCGGTCCGTTGTTAGTTTAAGGACGTTTCGGTCCGTCATCCAGTTTTAGGACGTAGTGGTCCGTTAGGCTTTCTCTATGAATGAGCATGATGCCCCCGGCGTGTCCATATTTTTCGGAGCATGCGGTTGTGGCGGGTTCACCTTCCAAATTTCGGACAACGCGAACTTGCCCTGTTGGTATTGGTCTTCAACCCAGTTTTTGAAGACGTAGCAGTCCTCGATCAGGTGACCTACTGTTTGGTGGTAAGGGCAATAATTAGGATTATTAATATCGCCTGGCCACAACGGACGTTTTGGACTCGGCAGATTGATGAGTCTGTTGCACACTGCCAGCTCGAACAGTCCCTTTGTTTTATCTTGCGGAAACGAGTAAGGACGTTTCAACTTTTCCTGGAGGGATGGCTGCTTGTTGCTTTGGCAAGCAACCGGTCTAGGGTCACCTGATTGTTGGTGAGTGCTGGCGACGAGGGCCTTTTTTCCTTTTCTTTTATCCTTTTTGTTCGATTCTTTGTTTACAGGGCCGAGATTTTTTCCGAGTAGCATGCGATTGCACGGCTGAACGTTCTCGCAGCTTCTCAATTCCTTTATTTTTGAAATAGGTTCCCCGAGGGAAGAGTTGGGGGTAGCTTCTTCGTCAGAGTCGCTTCCAAAGGTGATAATTTGTGATCCCTTGAAGTCGGCTATATGACAGTCGGCGGTGGCTCTTTTGCGCTCATCTATCGCATTTTTCCGATGTCCACAAGCTTCACACTTTATCCTGTCGAAGTGTCGCTTTTGAGCGACATACCCTTGCCACCAACAGTTAAAGGATTCGCAGTCTTCGGTAGAATGTATGATCTTCTGATGATATAAACAGAAGTTAGGGTGCATCTCTACCTCAGAGAAAGAATTTTCTTCAAAGGGCGGTAGCTTCATTCCTACTGATAGAGCTTTGGCGAACCGTTTCCTCGTCTTGAGTTTGTTTTTATCCGCAGTGGATGGCTTTTGATTTGACGGGAATGCCTTGGCTTTTTCCAGTATGGCCATTTCACGCTCTTGATTGGCTTTTGCTTTCAGACGAATTTCATTTAGGAAAGCATCGATCAACTTGTCTGACGGCCGCGGAATTTCTGTTTCAGGGTCCGCCGTTGATTTCTCAGCGTAAGGATCCTCCTTATCATCCGTCAGTGAATGAGAAATCACATGACAAGTCGCTACGTAGTCTTCGGATTCATCCGATAAGTTTTCTCCATCGTTTTCATCCTCGACGAAAGAACAAGTTGCCCCCGGCGTGTCCGTCTTCTTTGGAGAGTGCGGCTGTGGGGGGTTTACCTTCCAGCTTTCAGACAGCGTGAACTTGCCTTGCAGGTATTGATCCTCGATCCATCCCTTAAAGACGAAACAATCCTCAATCGGGTGACTTAACGTTTGGTGGTAAGGGCAATAATTGGGATTATTAAGATCGCCTGGCTGCGACAGATGCTTTGGACTCGGCAGATTGATGAGTCTGTTACGCACTGCCAGCTCAAACAGCCTTCTCGTTTTATTCTGAGGAAACGAGTAAGGACGTCCTAGCCTCTCTTCGAGGGATGGGCGTGGACGCACGTTGTTTTGGCGAGCGACCGGCTTTGAGTTGCTCGACTGTTGTTGAGCGTTGGCGACGATGATCGCTTTTCCTTTCTCATTTCGGGGATCGGGTCTTGGAGGAGACGGTCTATGGCCCATCTGGTCCATTTGGGCTAATTTGTCGATCAAGGCCTGGAAGGTGGTCGGCCTGAAGAACATCATGAATTGCGAGATGGTCGCCTGCGGATCGAGAGTGCCCACAAACATGCCTACCGCAGATGCCTCTTCTATGCGTTATTCGCATTTCGACCATAGGTTTCGCCATCGTGTTGCGTATTGGACCCACGTTTCGCCGGGCCTTATCCTGGCATTTATCAGTGCTGTAATCGGGGTGCGTTTACTAGCACTTGCGAATCTTTGTGTAAACAGCAGTTCCATCTCTGCAAATGTTTTGACAGAGTCGTTAGGCAGCTCCGAATACCATTCAAAGGCTATTTCTGCTAAGCTGCCGACGAATTGTCGTAATAACAATTTGTCATCGCCTCCAGTATTGCCGCATAAGGCCCTGAATTGAGCGACGTGCTGATGCGGATTCCCTGTCCCTTTATATACATGGAATTTAGGGATCGTATATCCCGGCGGGTAACTAATTTGGTCATACCAGCCCGGGTAGGGTCGTCCAGTTCTTGCAATTTGCTCAGCCGCTTCATTTGCCTGGTAAGCTCGTATTTGCTGAGCTATATGGTCATCCAGTGCGGCCTTAGAAATGGTATCTTCCTTGGCAGCTAAAAGAGCCGAAGGAGGACTCGATGTCTCTCCTTTGTCATCTTCAAGGACAATCGGAGCATCTTCAGCAGGAGGATCTGGCTGTAACATCATCCCTACCATATCTTTGAAGAGGAGCGCCATCTGTTTTATGTTTGCCGCCTGCTCTGCAGCTTCTTTGTCCCTCTTTTCGAGGACTCTGCGTAAAAAGTCAGCGTCAGTTTCTTGTTCTTGACGCTCATCCGAAGACGTTTCAGAGCTTTCTTTTGGCTCAGTGAGTGCAGCCATTGTAGTCATCATTTCCTGAAGCTTCTGTTGCTGCTCCTGGGCTTTCGTCACGGATCGGGTGAGCGGTCGGTGGCCCGTAGAAGTGCGGCTTTCCTCCTTTCCAGAAGCCATATAAACAGTGTGCACCACCATGCCCCCAGACTTGGGGCGTTTGTGTTCGGTGTCTTTGCGATTTGCCGAAGACACAGGGGCTTCTTGCGGCCTCCTTTTTTGAGTGATTGGAGTTAAGGGAGCCGTTGTAGTGGGCACCCAAGTAGCTTTTGCTTTTTGTGGTTTGACAGAGTAATCCTTCCCCTGCCGAACCTTCATCTTTTTCTGTCGTCGGAGGCAGTCTTGATCGATCACCGACTCTTGGACCTGTCGCCAGACTTTGTAAATTTTAGAGGACAGCCGTTGAGGGGGCTGCTCTAGCTTCTTCTCTGGAGTATTCTCTACAGGTGAAGGAGTTCGTTTCAACATCGCAGTAGGAGAGTTTCTGCGCACCTTGTTGAGCAGTTCAAAGCTGTTCTTGGTTGGAACAGCGGCATCGATCCTCACCATCGGAGTTGGAGGAGTAAGTCCAGAGGGGGAGTTGCCCCCAGCCTTCCTCACTCGGCGCCAGTAACGACGTCGGGCATGTCGTGCTGATGGAGTTGTTTCAGCTATAGGGGTGACCTCCTCATGCCCCCTGTGTTGGTCAGAATATACCGGTACCAGCTTTTTAAAGATCGACGCCCGTTGAACGGGGGCGGCCAACTTGTCAGAAGCGGACTTCTGAACATAGGAAGCAACCTTGGTGATTTTGCCAGGAACGGGAGTTGGGATGGCTATCCGCTTCGGGATAACGCCTTCTGGTATGGCAGGCTTCTTCATGGGCCCGATGGAGCTCTGGCCTAATCCATTAAAACCTGAAGCAGTGGAGTTGGGTGACCTGTTGAGAGGGGTCGCGGCAGTGGTGAGTCGATCGAAGACCGACTTCTTTGGAGCTTCTTGCAATGGCATTGGGGCGTTGAAGCTCATTGATGGGAGCATGGTCCCAAAAAATAGTCCAGTGGTGGCTTGAGCCACCTGCTCCACCGGCATTTTGAAAAGGGAGGCCGCTTGGGGCCCATAAGTCACTCCTCCAGCAATGACGGAGTGAGAGTTATCGCTGCGGACGGTGCAGTTCGAAGCCATTGATCTTCTGTTTTCTGCACGGAGCAAGACACCAAATCTTAGTACCTTGAATCCACAGGCAATCACAGCAAACCGTGATTTGTTCGCGAACACGACACACGAAGTGTGGAGTGGAAAGAGGAAGAGGTCCCACCGGGCGTGCCAGAATCTGTTCCCCTCCGAACGGCGGCCGAGACGTTAGGACTGTCCTGTGCCTGAGGTTCGGGGCAGATGCTATTTGGTTTTATCCGTCTATCTCTCCGAAGATGCCAAGTTGATTTATGGCACCGTGTATCGGAGGTTTAGACGGATGCAGCCGATGTAGCAGACTTCGTCAGATTCCCCCTCAGGGTGAGGGGTTTTTGATTGTGGGGACGCTCTTCCCTGCAGGCGCAAGCCCCTGCAGTTAATTACGCTACCGCATCGCGGTAACAACTTTCTCCTTCTCCAGAATTTCACTTCGTGTCGTGTGTGTTTGTTTTGTTTGTGGTTGCCCGTGGATTGTATACGGAGACTGAGTAATGCCGTCGCCCGTAGGACGTGGATTAGTCCAAATCCGTATTTACTTAGATTTGGGTTTGGTGTTTTTAGTTTAAGGATACGTTAGTCGCGTTGCGGCTAAGATCAACTTAAACATTCGTTAAGGATACGTTAGTCTTGCTTTGGACTAAGATCAACCTGACGTGGTGATTCATTTAATTTATGGCCATCGGGACTCATCACCTCTCTAACATCGTTGAAGGATTACAACGATAGGTGTCAGAGGAGCTCAGAGATGTACCCTTGAACCAAAGCTGATTGAGGGTTTTATAGTCCATTTAAGTGCTTAAGGATACGTTAGCCGTATTTGGGGCTAAGATCAACTTAAACGGGATCGTTTAGATCCGGCAAAAGAGCAATTGGCTCTATTGTTCCAGTTTAGGGACGTAGTGGTCCCTTATTAGTTTAGGGACGTCTCGGTCCGATACCAGTTTAAGGACGTAGTGGTCCATTATTAGTTTAGGGACGTTTCGGTCCGATGCCAGTTTAGGGACGTAGTGGTCCATTATTAGTTTAAGGACATTTCGGTCCATCGCCAGTTTAGGGACGTGGTGGTCCGTCATTAGTTTAGGGACATTTCGGTCCGATGCCAGTTTAGGGACGTAGTGGTCCATCATTAGTTTAAGGACGTCTCGGTCCAATATTAGTTTAAGGACATCTCGGTCCGATATTAGTTTAAGGACGTCTCGGTCCAACATTAGTTTAAGGACGTCTCAGTCCAATATTAGTTTAAGGACGTTTCGGTCCGATATTAGTTTAAGGACGTCTCGGTCCAATATTAGTTTAGGGACATCTCGGTCCACGAGTTTAAGGACCCCGCAGTCCATATCGATGTGTGGTCGTTGGGACCCGTCACCTCTTTGACGTCGTTGAGGAATTACAACGACGGATGTCAAAGGAGTTCGGAGATGTACCCTCGAACCGGATGTAGATTGATTTAGGAGAGCCATTTTGCTCAGTCAATTTAATTTAAGGACTTATGGCCAAAATTGGGCTAAGTCCTGTTGAAATGTTCAACATTTTATTTTCTTTTGCATTGCATTTCTTTTTATTTTTATTTTTATTTGGGCCTTGCCCAGAAAGGATGCAGAGTATCAATTTGTTTTGGGCTCTACCCTTTTAAGAATGATGCAAGGTATCAATTTTATTTGGGCTCTGCCCATTTATTGCCTTGCAATTTATTTTGGCCTGTCAGGTCATTTTGATTTGGGCCTGGCCCTTCAAATAGTGCAAAGCACCAAGAATCTTTTGGATTCAAGAAAATGAGTGCAGAGCACTTTTTAATGATCTAAATTTAGATCAAAGAAGAGAAAAGAAAATCTTTTCTTTCTTTCTGTCTCAGAGAACCAGAGGTTCATAGCAAGTGCAAGGCACTATTTTTATTTATTTATTTATCTGAGAACCAGAGGTTCATAGCAAGTGCAAGGCACTATTTTTATTTATTTATTTATCTGAGAACCAGAGGTTCATAGCAAGTGCAAGGCACTATCTGTTGTGCGCACGTGCGTTGCACGTGGTGCCGCATGGCGGGCATACGTGCGTTGCACGTGGCGCACATGCGCATTATGAGGAGAAGCAAAGCTTCTATATATGGAGAACAAGCTCCTTTTAATATTATTAAATATTCTCATGTGGTGCGCACGTGCGTTGCACGTAGTGCCGCATGGCAGGCACACGTGCGTTGCACGTAGCGACATGGCGCTTGCGCATATGCGCATTATGGAGGAGCATGCTCCTATCTTGGAGAACTAAGCTCCTTTGAGTATTGAATCCTTTGAGGATTTTTACTCTACCTTTCCAAGAGGTATGCCCTCTTATTTATATGGGAGTGGTAGAAAAGCCATCTCTCCTTTTCCCGATGTGGGACTAAAAAATGCATTCCCCATGTAGTAGAGCATTACTTTAGATTACACGTGTATAACACATTTGCTCATAACTTTTGATCCCGGATGAATTATGAGGCCCATAATATATCAAATCGAAGGTCTTTTCGAGATGCTTTCAATATCATCAGAATTTAGCTGTTTTTCGTTCCGGAGTTTTTCAAAATACGGCTCGGAAAATACTGGCTCGCATCTTCTTCCTTAAATCACATGTGCATAGACATTTGCTCATAACTTTTGATCCCGGATGAATTATGAGGCCCATAATATATCAAATCGAAGGGTTTTTCGAGACGCTTTCAATACAATCAGAATTTATCCGTTTCTCCTTCGGGAGTTTGTCAAAAAACAGCCCGGAAGATACTGGTTCGTATTTCCTTAAGCGTATCGTTGCCATTTGATACCTTGGACTCTTTTGCGCAGAAATTTTTGGCGGGAACAACTCTCATCTCACATAAAAACCCCCGGCTATTCATTCGCGACTATCCTGCTCATCATATTTCAGCAACACATAATATCTCATATCATCAACGTAAGTAAGTATGCGTATCCCGATTGTCCTTGACATATAGCAACGAAAACGGCGATACACCACATACTACACTTACGGTCACAGAAAATAAAATGAAAAACTAAAACATTTGGAATTCACAATTACCTTAGACATCATAAATTCGAAATATCACATACTTCGTATTTCATGCCTAACTATATGAATTCCACATATTGTATCACATTTCAGATAAATAGACAATGTTAAACTCTTCGATCGAATAAACAAACACCCTAGATTTCCCAAACTGCACAACACTTGAGCCGAGTTCAAAAGTTTCTAGAACATGCCACAGCCCCTTATGGACCAACCGTAGAAGGGCCAAACCAACGCCTCACATGTGGCAACGCTAAACTACCACAAACCCTAAGGTTCGGTGATAGTTTTGACGGTCACATAATCGAGTTATGGTTATGTTCTTCTAGAGTGTCCACAAATACGCTTGTATGTTTTTCGAAAGTTTCGAACTAGGGAAAAATCCAACACTTGGAATTTTTCCAATACGGGAAAAAACTGTGTTTCTAATATTCGTTCAAACATTTTAACACGTTCTAAAAATCTGAAAATCTGAACGAAATTAAACTTTTCCAATCGAATCACCAAATCCAATTTATCTCCAGAACACTCAACACTTGAGTGAGTTTTAAATATTTCAGAGGCATAGTAAGAATTTATCAGGTACTGTGCACAAAAAATTTTTACCTGATGCTACAGTACGGCCGCTAAAGCGCCGCCAAAACCATGTTTTGGCCGCCCTTCCGCGGCGCTTTAGAGGGATCGTTTAAAAATTTTTATATGGTAATTCTTAGATTTGCCTGCTGATTTTTTTAGGACCTTTAAATTTGGAAAAATCCCATTTTCAAAAAATTTCCAGAGAGCTGTCAAAAACTGATTTTTCGCGGTTCGATCGGACGTTTAATTTCGCCTACGCATCGCCTAAAGCTCTAGCTTGGCTCTGATACCACTTTGGGATGGCCTAGCACCTGGTCAAGGGTTCGGTGGCATCACACATGCCATAATCAAAATTTTAGAGGTGCTAAGCTAGCCCCGACGAGAATCGTAGCTAGAAGTTTTAGGGATTCATACAACTAAACATCACATGTAATTGTAAAACTATCACTAAGAGGAAAAATACGACCTTTGTAGATCTTCCTCGGTGACTCCTTGGCACTTTGAGAGTTTGTAACGGATCGATGGAAGCCTTCCTTGTCCACGATGATCCACCCGAAGTCCCTTTGCCCAAAGCTCCTTGCCATACTTGTTTCGCAAACGAAGTAGAGCAAACACCCTACACAAATCGGCTAGAGGTGTGTAGTATGATGATGTGGTTTGTATTCAACAATTCAAATCCTTTCTTTTATCAACTTCACTCAAAAAGAAATTAAGAGAGGAAGAAGAAGATAATGGTGGCTTGAGCTTTCTATCATATCACATATGATAACTTGTATTGTTCACACCCTTGCACTCAATTTTGCACAAGTTTTGTACTCTTTGTTTTGTACATTGCTTCATATCACATATGAAGCTATTTATAGTGATAAGAAAGGAATAATCACCATTATTCCATTACCACCATAATTATGAGTGGAAATTCTTTTCCTAAACAATTAAGCATGGGTGGAAATTCTTTTCATTAAGTTAAGTAAAGGATACCCACTAAAGAATAAAGGAGCATGTGTATGTTTTCTTTTCATTAACTTAAAATGAAAAGATATAAAGAAGCATGTGAAGGTATTCTTTACATTAACTTAAAATGATAAATACAAATTAAAAGCTTCAATATAAGTCTTATATTGCCACCATTCTTGTATCAACAACCATGATACTATGTATGCATGTATGTGTTCATGCACATCATCATGTGCATGCATGCATGCATACAAAAGGATTTACTTAAAGAATTTATCTAAATGTAATTAGTTAAATCAACACTTGATTTACCAAACCGGTCATATCACATACGATCCGTCAAATAGAAAATGCCCGATTAATATACGTTATCACATAACCGTATTTAAGCGGGTCCCGCGCATATCTCATATGCACACCACATCGTTTTGCCTGAGCCAGGAAACTTCATTGTGGGACTCTAAGACTCGTCAATACGCCAGCAGTAGATGATGATCATATCAAACATCTACAAGCCGCAAGAGGTCAGCTAAACATAACGGCCACCCGGGTATTGAAGCGATCAGAAGAAAACCAGCGAAGCTGTAAAAACTCCCGTCGAGCCAACTAGCAACACTTACCGTACAGTCCGGTCTCTTCGTCTGATACGTCGCATATGAAGTCTAGGGGTGGTAAATGTCAGACCCCAGTAACTTTATAAGTCATGTTGATTTATGGCTCATAACAGGTCGAGGAACTACAGATAACACTTATCAGTAAACCTCGAGAACCCTGGCCAGGGATTTAGGTGTTATAGCCGATCAAACATAGCGCGACATCAGCTCCCCATACCGGGAGAGACGAAACCCCTCCTATCGCTCACTGTCTCCATATGATTCGGGACTGTACCCAAAATCCACCTGTTTGTACAACTCAGTAGAGCCGTGGTAGGGAGGAAATCAAAGTACAGTGGGAACCACACAAGACTCTATGACGATCTCGGGTCTACAGACTAACCTGTACAAGTGTCACCAGAGAACTGCTATCTGACAATAGGTATATATACCATCTAGGAGTTCTCGGCGAGTCCGTTCAGTGTACCCAGTCTCCACTGAGCACCCGTACACCATCCTTGATGTCAAACACCGATGGATATGGGATCATCCATCGCCCATCATATGGGTCAAGATGCGTATACGCTAGTCTACTCTGGTGTATCGATGCCCTGTCTCGACACACCCTCGACTAGGAACAGTTATAGGATGTACTCATAGACTACTGTGGCCCCACTAGTATGATCTCATCATAGTCCCAGTAGTCGAATACAAATCCTAAGGGCTTTATCAACATGTAACAAAAGAGACAATCAGAGTACATGTCAAGATAAAGTACAACCAGATAGCGTACTATCATGTCGAGCAAGAAAGTCCTCCCTATATATGTCCAAGCATCCACTACAATATACATCATATGTACAGTAATGGCCTCTAGGGCATACATATAACTAACATGATTCCCACTGTGCTTTGATTTCCACCTTACCATGTCCAAGAGGGCGTGCAAAACGGTGGCTTTTGGGTACAGTCCCGAATCACATGGAGGCAATGAGCGATAGGAGGGGATTCGTCTCTCCCGGTATAGCGAGTTGATGTTGTGCTGTGTTCGATTGGCTATAACTGGAAGTCCCTGGCCAGGGCTGATATAGAGTACTACTGGTAAGTGTGATCAGTAGGTTTTCGACCTGTTATGAGCTTGATATCGACACGTTTTATCGATTACTGGGGTCTTGACGTATACCACCCCTAGACTAGATATGCAACATATCAAACGAAGAGACCGGACTGTACGGGACTGTTACTGATTTGATTCACATGTGAATGTACATACTTGCTTGTTGATCTTCTGATCGCTCAATACCTGGGTGTATATTATGTTTAGCTGACCGCTTGCAGCTTGTAAGTGTTTGATATGATCATCACCTGCTACCGGCGTATTGACGATTCTTTAGAGTCCTACACAGAGGTTTCTTGACTCGGGGAAAACGGAGTAGGAGCACATATGTGATATGTGCGGGATCGAGAATAATACGATATGAGATACCATATTCTATTCTCGCGATATTTGTTATCAGCCGGGTCATCGGATCAAGTGTTGATTCGATGAATCAGCACATGATATATTAGTCGGTTATATGCGATATACCCGGATTGTCGGATCAAGTGTTGATTCGATAATTTAATGTATAATTATATATGTGATATATTACATTACATTATCTAATATTGGCTCGCTTTATTGATTTATTTTCTTACCGGGTAATACATTGATATATATGCGATATATGTTAATTGTATTATTTTCTTTTGTTACAAAAATATATTATATATGTGATATATAATATTGTAGCAAGTTATGTTTACAAATGCAACATGATTAGTGGAGATTAAACATGGTTAGGGTTTGATTTGGGTTAGACTTTTCTTGAAGCTTCTAGAAGCTTTTGTTTTGTTTTAAGCAAAGATATTATGTGTTGATATTTTGGAGATATTATGTGTTGATATTTTGGAGATATTATTTAACCCAAACCCTTAACCCTAGTCGACTCTCTACATGAGTTAATACTTGATATTATTAATTCAAGGTTCTTTTGTAAGCATAGTAACAATTTATTATTCAACACAAAAGACTTCATCTTCTTCCTCTTTAAGCTTTCTAGCTTTTGCTTTTGTGATGAATTAGTGTGAGATTATGAAAATAGAAGAGAACCAAATTCCTACTTCATCATCCTCATCTAATCTAGCTAATTAGATTAGGGTGTTCACTTCATTAATACTTGATTAGAGAAGTGAGAGCTTGAGTTAAAGAAACATCAAGGTAGATCTTCGAAAAGGAAGACTTCAAGCAAGCATGGATCATTCGGCTTGTGGAGCCTCTCTTGAGTCCGGAAGATCATGGATCGCGGCGAAGGGACTACTACTCGGAGCTTATGAAGCGAAGGAGCGGACTATAAAAGTTGTAATCCCTCTCTTAGATGTAAATATGTTTACTTGCATGTTAAACCCTAATAATCCAGCAAAGATCCTCGCTTTGGGTTGTTCGGCACATCTAAATTTTAAATCGGGCATGATTGATGCCTTATAAACCCTTGTGACAGTGTCTAGTAACCCTACAGTGGTATCAGAGCCTAGCTAGAGCATTAGGCGACGTGTATACGAAGTTAAAAGTCCGATCGAACCCCGAAACGTCGTATTTTGACCCCTCTCTGGAAATTTTTTTAAAATATGATTTTTTTTCCGTATTAAAAATACTCAGAAAATTCAGTAGGGAATTCTAAGGATTACTGTAAAATACAAACCCCTAATACCCTCAAGTCGCCGCGGAACAGCGGCAGGAACATGCTTTGCGCGGCGGTTCCGCGGCCGGACTAGGGAATTAGGGACTCCTATTTGTAGGGTTTATCCGTAGGTATTAGTATATACTTCTGGGAATTTTTAATATTTCTCAAGTGTTGAGTTTTCTGGAGATCTTTTGTATTCGTTGATTCGATCGGAAAGTTTAACTTCGTTTAGTTTTCCGGATAATTTAGAACGTGTTAAAATGTTCGAACGGATATCAATAACTCACTTTTTCCTGACACGAAAAACTTTCAAGTGTTGCATTTTTCTTGAGTTTAAAACTTTCGGAAAAATATGCAAGCATATCTGTGGACCCTTTAGAAGAATGTAACCTTAACTCGATTATGTGACCGTCAAAACTGTCACTGAACCCTAGGGTTTGTGGTAGTTTAGCGTTGCCACATGTGAGGCGTTAGGTTTGACCCTTCTACGGCTGGTTCATTGGGGCTGTGACATGTTCTGGGATTTTTGAACTCCGCTCAAGTGTTGAGTTATTTGGGAAATCTTACGTATTTGATTATTCGATCGAAAAGTTTAATATTGTCTATTTATCTGGAATGTGATACAATATGTGGAATTCATATAGTTAGGCATGAAATGCGAAGTATGTGATATTCCGGATTTAAGATGTCTAAAGTGATTGTGGATTCCAAATGTTGTAGTTTTACACTTTCTTTTCTATGACCGTAAGCGTAGTATGTGGTGTATCGCTGGCTTCGTTGCTATACATCAACGATAATCGGGATACGCATACTTGCTTACGTTGATGATATGAGATATTATGTGTTGCTGTGATATGTTATATTGGATCGTCGTGTTCTGAATAGCCGGGGGTTTTATGTGAGATGAAGGTTTTTATTTTCATTCATGTAAAATTCATTGTATGTAATATTCTTTTATTGGGGCACTTCCAGGTTGAGGTTGATGTCACCATTGTATATTATTTACTTTTCCGCATTAGGTAGACCTAATGAGGGGAGCACAAGTAATCGGGTTCTAGCGTACAGTGGGAGGCCATCTCAAGGAGTCGAGACCGGGTCTTCTAACCCTAGAATTGGCAGTGTTGCTTGCCGCTTTCGTAGGGATCTAGGGATGTGGGTTTGGCTATTCATCGCGACCGTGGAATCCGTGTTTTATATAGGCTCGAAATAAAACACGGACGTCCTAGTATATCCAATATTTCATATGTTATCTTCTACTGCAATGTTCTGTGATGAGATCATATTACTGCCTGAGACGAATGCTTATACTATATATATATGTTGATATATAAATATTACTGCTTTCGTTTCTTCTGTGTTGCTTAGGACGCATTAACTGATGGGTTTTATTAATGAGATTAATAATAGAAAAGAAACCTAAAAGATGTTGTAGAATCAAAACTTTATAAAAAGGGTAGTTACAGTTTTGCTTTGCATAGCGGTATATATGATATACTCTGCACCTTATTCGATGAGGAAAGAGCCGAGATCCCTTCACCGGGAGTGACCTCTTTAGCAAAACTGGCAGATGCTACAAACTCGCGGTTTAGTTTTTGATAGCTTCTATAGTTCTTGCTTTGCACCGCGGTATATATGATATACCCTGCACCTTATTCGATGGGGAAAGAGCCGAGATCCCTTCACCGGGAGTGATCTCTTTAGCGAAACTAGAAAAGCCTCAAAAATACTTCTTTACAAAATCACTTGTTTCTACAACGATATCAAGTTCATTACACAATAGGTTTTCGGAAAAACCTGTCATAACCCTCCGTCATTTCAGATAAATCTTACTTAGTATTCGTGCTGCGTTTGTTAACCTTGTCAAGGCACAATGTACGGTAGCTAATTAATGTTTATCTGCTAAAATATGAGATGTGATTGGATTAGAGTATTCGTACGGCCTTGTTGATCTTGTCAAGGGTCATGCGGGTGGGTTTAATTCAATCGGGAAATGACGGGTTGAACTTGACTTGCGATTTATGGTTTGTTGACCTTATCAAGGTCATAGATCGCTAGGGGCAGAATATTATCGAGAATTTCAAGTGTTGAAATTTGCAATGAGATTGCATACCTCCTATGAGATAGTTGGATCCCGATACCCACCGCGAGTAAGAGTTACTCCTGGGAGATTTTTACACAGGACAATTAGCCGATCAAGTAGGTATCTATAAAGGTGTTAACGGGGTTATGCCTCTGGAAAAATGAGGTTTATTTTAATTAGGTCCGTGCGTAAGCACGTGGAACCTCCTTCAAGTACCAACACTGATCTGGCTGAAAGATTGACGAAATTGTAGGGTGTAATTAATCCCGGCTAATCTTACCTTTTAGGGTTTGAAGGAAGATTTGATAAAAACAGTGGGAGACATCCGGATTAGATAAGATAATAACCAATCTAATCTTGCAAGCGTATACGCTAAAGTGTTTTCTTCTCTCTCTCCAGGTAGCGACCATATCAGGCCTTAATCAAGATAATAATATGAATGTATTGACTGAACCCGCTTATTATACTGAGCAGGGGAACGTTGGTCCCGTTCTTTCTTATAAGTGTTATAAGACTGAGCAGGGAATATGAGAATATCTGGATTCTCATGCCGCCCAAACGAAGAACAAGTATGTTGATGCATCTTCTTCGGGTGTGTTAGTTATTGAGAACTGTTTTTCAGTTCACCCTACATCCTGGGTATTGGATACCGGATCGGGATCCCACATATATAAATTGTTTCGTGGGCTACGTAAAGGTAGAGAACTGGGAAAGGGTGATCATTCCGTACAAGTAGAGAATGGTGCAAATATTGCAGCCAAAGTAGTTGGCGAATATCATCTTGTATTACCAAGTAGTAATACAGTGATTCTGAACGAATGCTATTATATACTGAACATGATGTGCAACATTATATCAGTTTCTTTATTAAGTAAAGAAGGATATAATTTTGTAATACAGGATAATGTTATGAACATCTTCCTAAATCAAAAGTTGATTGGATCAGGCTCGTTACATAATGGCATATACGTTCTCAATCAAAATACAGTTCTTAATATACAAAACACACACAAGAGGAAAAGTTCAGAAATGAACGAATCCTACTTATGGCCTTGTAGACTTGGTCATATCAATGCGACACGGATAGATAAGTTACATAAGGATGGATATTTGAATCCGTTCGAATTAACATCTTATGAAACTTGCCATTCATGTTTCAAAGGTAAAATGACCAAAACTCCGTTTAGTGGACACAGAGAAAGAGTTGAGGAACTCTTAGGACTGGTACATACTGATGTATGCGGTCCCATGTTTACACATGCCAGGAACGGTTCTTCCTACTTCATTACATTCACTGACGATCTCTTAAGATACGGACATGTGTTCCTGATGAAACACAAGTTTGAAGCTTTTGAGAAATTCAGAGAATATAAGCACGAAGTAGAGAACCAAACGGGCAAAGTATTAAGATCCTTCGATCTGACCGAGAAGGAGAATACTTTAGCAATGGCTATGCTTAAGTCCATTCGGATCTTACTTGCCATTGCTGCATACCATGACTACAAAATCTGGCAGATGGATGTTAAGACCGCCTTTCTAAATGGTGATTTAGAAGAGTGCGTGTACATGACTCAGCCAGAGGGCTTCGTAGACAGTGGGAGCAGCGGAAAGGTGTGCAAGCTGCTTAAATCCATTTATAGGTTAAAGCAGGTATCGCGGAGTTGGAACATCCGCTTTGATGTTGTAGTCAAAGAGTTTGACTTCATAAAAAACGTAGATGAAAAGATAACCTAAATATTACATTAAATTTTGAAATATTTGATCTTAAAAGAAAAGTAGAATTAAAAGATAAAATACTTTTAAATTTTACCAAAAGTAAAGATAACCTAAATATTATATTAAGACAATCTATAAAATATTGTAAGAACGAACGTATAGGTTTGGACAAATATTCTGAGTTCGTCCCTAAATCCAAACATTTTAGACATGCGTATTATTATAAATATGGTAATAAATATTCTCACTCTACGTGTGACTATTGTTACATTTTAGGGCATATTTCATAATATTGTAATATAAAAAACAAATCAACTTACAAATATTACTTTACTCTTAAGATTGATCTAAATGAATCAAAAATAGTATGAGTTTCTAAGGTTAATAATAATCAATCCAAACAAACTTTAATTCAAGAAAGTATACATGAGCAATTTAATGAAATTAACTCCATTAATCCAAATAATTCAATAGACAATAATGATTCTAATCTGTTAAAAGGTTTAAATAATTTATTAATAGATAAAGATGTCGAAACCAATAAATTGGAACAACAAGAGGAAGTGCTTGATACTTCTTTTTTAAAGGATTGGCAATTCAACAAAAATCACCTTAAGAATTTTAATAATAGGAGAGATTAATAAAGGAGTAATTACTTGGTCAAAGAAATTAAAACTAATAAATTAGAAGAACGGGAAAAAAACAATTCAACAAAAATCATCCTAAGGACTTAATAATAGAAAATATAGATACAGAAATTGTATGTTTTAATTATTGTATTTGTATTATTACTTTAGTATGATTGTTTAATTATATATCCACTATTCACTTGCTACCTCATTTTTTAAAATTCCTCTATGTTTTTAAATTGTTTATATTTCCAAAAATGGGGAGAAATAATGTTCATATATTCAGGGGAGCATTTGAATATATATCTTTAAAAATTATATATATTTTGAAATAATGTTTATCTTAAATATTATTAATTAGGTTTTGTGAAATATCAAAAATGGAGAGATTGTTAACCTATGAATCTCTTTATATTTTGATTATTTTATAAAACTATATTTCAAATATATTATATGTTACTAATAATGTCAAACGAGTCAAAATGCAACACAACTGGAGTTACTCAAGTATAAGGACAATCAATATTGCTACCGGCAACTCAAAAGTAATATTAGCAAAGATCAGCAAGACTCGGAAGATCTCAATACACATTCAAAGGATATTAACGGAGAAGTCGCACATTGAAAATATCAAGACATTTCTATTTTATTTGAGTCTAGAGTCGAGCCGATCTCAAACAGTTAGAATCAAGTTTTCTATCCCACTTCAATTCAATTCGCAAAATCCAAAATTTCATTTTCAGAACAAACTCCTGTTTCTGAAGTGCCAGAAAAATAGACGTCTATGATAGACGTCTAACAGTTTTCAAACTTTCAAATTTTAAATTTTGGTGAGATTTTTGAAATTCCAACGGCCAAAAACGGCCACTAACTGTCCTTTCTTTTTGGGGCAGTTGTAATAACTGTCCCAACCGTCCATTTTTATATTTCTATAAATAAGACTTATTTTTCTCAAGTTTCTCACCGATTTTTCCTTTAACGTTTTTATTCTTAAGTTTTTGGTGAAATTTTACCTCTTTTTACTCCCAAGTTTTTACTAATCATTTTTCAAGGAGATCTTTTTAGCGCCATTAGACTTTTCTATTCTTTTAGAAGAGAAAGATCTTTAAAAGTTTCAAATAAACGATCGTTTTAAAAACTTGTTTAATCTTGAAAAACTTTTTCAATTTATTTTAAAACTTTTGTCAATCTCCAAAATACAATCCCTTATCTTCTTGAATTGAAAATTTAATTTATCTTTTGAGATCGTTAGGATTGTTGAAGTTGGTTTGTAAAGATTTGTAAAAATGAAGGAAATGTGCCATAGGCAGGAATTTCCTCCTGTGGCGCTGAACAAAATACCTTACATGGTTTTTTTTCGACGATCGACACTCATTATCATCATCTTTGTCATGTAAGATGTGGATACACCAAATTTCATATACTTCCATCACTTTTTCACTGTTGATTTTGTGTGTGCAAAATTAATGGTTTACCGACAATAGTACTTTTTACATGTTAATTCAACGGTGAAAAAGTGGTGGTATTACATGAAATTTGGTGTATCAATATCTTACATGATAAAGATGATGATGATGGGTGCCGATCGTTGGAAAAATCGTGGAGGATATAAATTTTTGGCGCCACCTAATGAAAAAGCCTCCTAGGCCTCTTTTCTTTATTATTCTCTTACGATTAGAGGATAATGGAAGAAAGGTGCCATAGGAGGGAATTTCCTTCTATGGTGTCGAACAAAGTACACTCTCCATGTTTTTTTCGACGATCGGCACCCATCTTTATCATGTAAGATGTGGCCCCGTGATTTTTTTTTTTGGGTTCCGCCACTCATCTGTTGGACCTTATTATAATTTCTATTTCTTATCCTTTCTTGAGTGAATAGGATTGTGGTTTCTGCAGGAGTCATTTAATAAATGTTAAATGCCAAGTTTGCTTGATATGCATTGTTTGCACAGCTCATTAACATAAGCTTGGTAAAACCGTAGAACAGCCATCTCATGTTTTACGACCTTGGATTTAAACCTATCATTGTCAATTAATACATAAGTCATTTTCCTCTCTATCGCCTTACAAAAGTGCCATTCCAAACGATACATGTTTATGATGGAGGCATGTTCACATGGCTCAAAAGCCTACATGAGAAGAATCTTAACTTCCAAGCTTGCTTCAAATTACATCGTTAGCTATTACCATTAGCTTAAGCTTTTGGGAATAGCGCTTATCTGATGGTAACTTCTACATTCTTAGTACTATTCTATTCAAATTGGGTTTTGCCACATTCCAATTTCTGCAATAACTTTTAACATTCTTACAACTTCTCAATCCTTTTATCTTTTCCACATCATGCAGGGAATTGTTGGCCTGGAAACTGAATACGGAACTCTTCATATCAAAGTAAGTATCGATGATTAAATTATTGACTTTATTCAGTTCATAGATAATCGCAAGGCTAATTAAACAGTTAGATTTCTGCCATGTTTCCATGTTGGTTCTGCAGTTAATATCTTAGTTTTTATCCAGTCATTTTTCCCCATTTACAGCGTAGTCAAGTTTGTGGCCTGTCCTAGGTAGATGCCATTGCAATGCAATGCACCAAGCAATTTATGACCTTTACAGGTTTAATTATGCAGTGCTGAATGCTATGTGAAATGAACATTCAGTAATGGTCAAACTACCCTTTAGTATTCTTGACATGTAATTTTGGGCATGTGGACATACGATGCATTTAAATAAAATATTCATTTTTTGGTTGCTATGTACATTGATGCAAACATAAATACTGTTGGTGGAAAATATATGAAACTATATGAACATACATAAACAAATTTCTTTGCCACTGGCAATTTGTACATTAAAATAGGAATATACATCTAATATTTGAAATACAATAGACATATGTGAAGACTGTATGCCCATATGATTGTTCAGATTTGCAAACTGACGACAGTTGAATTTTCTGCACAACCTTTATAGACATTATACTCAGTTGCTGCCTTGAGAATTTGTTGTATGCAACCAACACGAAGGAGAGAAGAACTGTTAATTTTTTTCAGAGGAAGAGGTGGACTCCACATGGTTCCAATCTTACAACTTCAAAAGAAAATATCTAGGCAAGATCTTGACTGCTTTTGTGATTTTACCACCACCAGTTTGGTTGTCCCATATGCTGCAATAGTTGGAACTTAACAGGATATCTTTGATCAGAATTATTGTACAGCAGCATTTGAAAGCATGCTGCGTCGTAACATATAGCTGGTTGGTTAATTGATCTTTCTTATATCCTTTTGAGAACCAATGATGCTTTCTTGTCAATTTTTCACTGTTTAGGTTGTACAGTGTTTTCTTCTTTCTATTAAGATAAGAATGCGCGTGCTTGTCAGGCGTATACAGATTCCTCCTGTCTGGGGTAGGCTGGGGTTTATTGATTGTGGGGATCCGAGTCTGGCAGCCACGGACTAAACTGCCATTAATTATCTCTCGCTCTTGGGAGCGAGGGAATTTCTGATTGACATGACAAACTGGCCATGCGAACTCAATGTGCAGTATGCGCGTGTTATGTTTTGAAGGTATCGGGGCCTCGCAAAGTTTACGGGGGTCTCGTTATCTGGATAGCGGGCTGAGGGTCAAGAGGGTTAGCAACCCTCTTGAGGGGTGCGAGGCATCGCCCTGTTATAATATTTTTTCGAAGGAAGTGTTGAGTGTGGTACGTGTGGGAAAGAAGGATGAAAAGCGTCCTTAGGACTCGTAAGACGACACGTGGCCGCTAGTCACGTGTGTGACCGCTGGGAACCGGTGGGCCACGTGCTCGGCACGCGACCGCTGGGCACCGACCGCTGGGCGCCTGCGGGCCACGTGCACGGCGTGTGGCCGCTGGGCGTCGGCGGGCCAAGTGTACGGCACACGACCGCCAAGTACCGGCGGAGCACAACGGGCCACGTGAGCAACACGTGCCCGCTGGGGACAACGTGCCATGTGAGCAACACGTAGCACGTACCAGCTGGACACACCAGCGGAAGAAGGGGGCTTAGCCCCTTCAGAATTATGTCTCTGCGGGATTAATTTGGAAAACCAGTAGAGATATGCAACAACAAACCGTTTCTGGGAGTTGAACTCCCGAGGGAGTTTGGAGTTAAACTTCTAAAAAAAGAAGTATTCTTTTTATTTTTATTTTTTTTCCAGAATTAGGTGCAGTTAAACTTCTAAAGTAAAGATTTTCGGAGATGATGACAGAGGATCCCTTTCTTTTCTCGAGCCTTGGATCCTCCCTAAAGCCCTAGATCCTCGTAAAGTAAGAATTTTAGAGACGAGTCTCCTTGTCTCATTTGTTGGATTTTGGAGAAAAATGTAGTGAGATTTAAAAATCTTCTCTTTTAGAGATTCCCCTTCAAGGGTTTTATGGTGAAAAACTATTTCTTTTTGGGAGAAGAGTTAAACTCTTGATTTAATTCAACAAAGAGAATGTTTAAAATCTTGAGGAAGGAGGAGGCACAGAGCCCTAAAAAGATGGAGAGAAAGAAAGTTGTTCTGGATTTCTTCATTATGTTTGCCTTTTATAGGCTACACACTTTACATATAGCCTTTTAGGCTTTTTCGAATGACACTTGTGCCTCCCCATGCTTCATGAGCTTATTTCTTTTTGCACATAAGCCATGGAGTTTACAAAATTTTGTTTTTTTTGCTTATTTTCCATACATTTATTTTTAAAAAATTTATATTAAACTAATTTATTGTTTCATTCTTTTTGTCATGGGGCCGGTCCCCTCCATGCTCGGTCTTGACTTTGGCTCGTGCCCGCTTGGCTTGGGGTTGACTTATACTTGGTCAACCGGGGTGTAATTTTTGACCCCAACAAAGTGCCCCATTAATAAATGGAAACCGCGTGTATGAGTTGTGTGCATGAAATTAATAGATCTTGTTCTATATGGAGATTGATTTGGTTTGGTTCCCCGTGGAGGATTGATGCTGCTCTTTTAGCGACGTGGACGGTCGGTGCAGCCATTTTTGCGACTTGGACGGTCGGTGCTGCCATTTTTGCGATTTGGAAGGTCAGTGCTTGATTTGATTTGCTCCGCTTCTTGTGGTGTCAGTGATTTTATTTGATTGGCTTCGCTTCTTACGGTGTCGGGGTTGAAGTTGACTTGCTCCGCTTCTTGCGGTATCGGGATTGAAGTTGACTTGCTCCTTTTTCTGCGGTGTCGATATTTGATTTGACTTACTTCCAAGATGGAGCTTGATTCCGTCATGGAGGTCATTGGTTGACTTGTTGATTTGATTTTTTGGGAGTTCTCTATCCGTCCAGCGGGGCTTTTGAGCTTGGAAGCGCTGCCGGGTGGGACGTTGATTTGTTCTGTTTGATTTCTACCTTGTTTGACGGGACTTTTGAATTTGAGGGGAACTTGGAATTTGGATTTTGTTTGGCATCAGCATCGCTTTACTGGAATAATGCCAGGAGCAACTCATCATTTTCCTTGGGGGATTTAGAATCTTGATTTTGGTTCGGCATCAGTATTGCTATTACTGGAGCATAGCGCCAGGAGCGACTCATGCCTTGGGAAAACTTGAGATTTGGGTTTTGGGTCGGCATCGGCACCTCTAACACTGAAGCGTGGTTCTAGAAGCGACTTATCATTTGTCGTTGCCCGCTAGGGAGCGATGGTTTAGGAGACAGGTTTAGGTCCCTGTCATCAAAGGATTTTTAATTTTGAGTTGTAAGGGTCTCATAAAAGCATTTTCTGCCTACAAGTCGAGAGGATCTCGTAAGTGTATATTCTTCTTAGGGATCATGGGGATTCCTAAGTGTGTGTTGCTCCTTTGTGAGTCGTATGGATCTCACGTGAGGATATTCCCTTCACAAAGTCTAGAGGACTTTGCGAGTGTATTTTCGTCTCTTTTTTCACGAGTATGTGCCCTTTCGGGTTTTCGCAAACTCGCCGGCAGTCCTACTGTTTTTACTCACGGGGCCCTTTCGGGGTTTCATCCGTCTCCGTTTTGCTTGTGGACATACCTTTTTTGGCAACTGCCTCGTTGGTGGAGCTTCATCACCAGTAGCATTTCAGATGTAGCCTCGCTGGTGGGACTTAAGAGAGATAAAGATCGTTTATGCCCGTGTATTGCATACGGTTTTACGGGATGTATGATCCAGACTATAAGGCGGGTGTGCTCAATTCGTCTGTGACTTAGAGCATTCACGCGTGGTATTTCGTAGGATATCGGCCGTTGATAGATGGCATTGGTCTCTCTCTCGCGGCACTTATTAGTTGGTAGGATTCTCCGTCGAACACTTTCTCGATGATGTATGACCCTTATTAATTTGGCTCGAATTTTCTCTTGGCAAGTCGATTGGGGATGGTCAGCCTTTTGAGAACCAACATCAATTCGTCTTTTCTTGGAAGCACGGAGACGAGTTATCTTGTCATAGGCCCGTGATATTTGGGCTCGGTATAACTCCAGATTTTGCTGTACTGCGAGCCTCTTTCTTCGTGCGCGTCAAGCTCTTCGAGTCGAAGGAGGACGTTTTCCTACTCCGTCAAACCATGCTGGACATCTATCCTTAGGCTTGGAATTTCGACTTCGAGGGAAAGTATTACCTCTACTCCGAAGAGTAATAAGTATGAAGTGGATTGAGTTGGAGTGCGGTGCGTGGTACGATATGCCCATGTCTCGTGGAGCTTGAGATTCTAGTTTCTTTTATTGGCAGGAGCATTTTCCCCAGAAGCTTGCATAGAGTTTTATTGAAGGCTTCGGTTAACCCATTGGCTCTTGGATTATAGATGGAGGAATATCTCCAGTCAATCTTGTGTAGAGTAGCGGATCTTGAGATTTTGATTCTTCTTGGTGCACCGAAGAGGTATAGAATATTATGCTGAAAGAATGTCAGGATATCATTTGTCTTCTTTTATCAGGTCAGCTTCAGTCCATTTGAAGAAGTAGTCAGTTGCGACCAATATAAACCGATAGCCTTTGGACGATGTTGGATCAATTGGTCCTACTATATCGGTTCCCCAAACTTCGATGGGCTATGACGCTACCGTAGGATGCAGCGGATTAGGATGTTTGTGAATGAAGTCATCCAGAATTTGGCAGAGGTGACACTTTTTTGCATGCTCTTAGCAATCCTTTATCATGGTAGGTCAGCTATATCCAAGCCGTTTGATTTGAAGCCGTATTTTGGGGCCGGACTGGTGAGCTCCGTAGACATATGGGTGAACTTGTTTGGTGACTTTTTGGGCTTCGGCTGAGGACACACCTGAGCCAGAGCGAGTCGTACAATTTGCAGTATAGCGTGCCATTTACGAACGGCTCTCTTCTCCAGCTGAATCCTTGAAGAATTTTCTTCGGACAACTTGTTGTATCGGAGGTACTCTATGAAGGGCTTTTTTCAATCGGGATCGTCTTGAATGATCAAAATTTCTTCGGCGGAATTGTTCTCTTGTTCTATACATTTTTTCTCTCGTAAAGAGACTAGAGCCAGAATTTGCCGGTTTCTGACCGTGATCAGAATTTCATCCATGTCGGGATCAGCCAACTCTTTGGTTAGGCGAGCGAGCACGTCGACTTTTCCGCTCAACGCCTTAGGAACTCTTATTAGTTTAGTATGGGTGAACTGTTTCATGAACTCCACCACCCGGCTTCCCTATCGAGCTAACTCCGGTTTATATATCTTGTAGTCGCCACTTGGTTGACGTCAAACTGGGAAGACCCGTAGCCGAAGAATTTCCATTTCTATAGGGAGCTCCAAACCAGCTACCAGAGCTTCGTACTCAGCCTCGTTTGTGCAGGCTCAGTGAGAGCGAAAGAACGTCATAGGGTTCCCATCGATGGCGTGATGAACACCAATCTTACCCTTATATCAGCGGGATGCTTGATTTGCTGGAGGTCCTTATTGACGAGGCTCCATCGAAGTAGAGCTTCTAACATGGCTCATTATCTTCGAGATGCCGCACTTGTTCGTCAGGTTATTCACAATTGAGCGGTGACCCTTCAGGTGTGGGATGAGCAACGAGGAAGTCGGTGAGGGCCTGTTCTTTTACTGCTTTCTATGGAATATAAACTATGTCGAATTCAAACAGTATGACAACTCATCTTGTCATTCTGCCTGTTAAGCTTGCTTTGATCATTAAGTATTTAAGTGGGTCGACCTTGGAGATTAGCATATCCCGATGAGCGAGCAGATAATGTCTCAGCTTCTTCACATCGAATATCAGGGCCAGGCATTGCTTTTTGGTCGGTGAATAGTTATGTACCGCCCCGACTAAAGTTCGACTGAGATAGTAGATGGCATTTTCTTTTCCCCCGTTATTCTGGGCAAGGAGCGTGCCGAGTGATTCATCTGGCGTGACAGTATAGAGAATCAACGGTTTATTTGGAATGGGAGCAGCAAGTACTGGAGGGCGCAATAGGTACTGTTTGATGTTTTCGAATGCATCTTGACATTTGGTATCTCAGACAAAAAGAACTCCTTACTTCATGAGTTTTGAGAAGGGCCTGCATCTTTCCGATAGGTTCGAGATGAACCTTCATATGTAAGCGAGCTTGTCTTGAAAGGATCTTAGTTGCGTCAGACTCTTTGGAGGAAGCATCTCTATATTGGCTTTTATTTTTGTTGGGTTAACTTCGATCCCCCAATGTCGGAATATGAAGCCCAAGAATTTTCCCGACGACACGCCAAAAGCGCACTTTAAAGGATTCATCTTCAGATCGTGCTCCCTCATCCCCAGTCTGGTGAAAACAGTCCTGAGATCTTGGATGTGATCGGCCTTGGTTTTAGTCTTGACGACCAAATCATCAACATAACATTCGACGACTTTATGGATTAATTCGTCAAAGATCTGGGTCATTGCCTTTTGATATGTGGCGTCTGCGTTCTTCAATCCAAACGGCATCACCTTGTAACAGTATATGTCGATCGGGGTTTGAAATGCAATGTTTATCATCTTCGGGCGACGTCTTGATCTGATTATATCCAGTCGAGCCATTCATGAAGGTAAACAGCTCGTAATTTAAGGTATCGTTGACTATTTTCATGACTGGAAGCGAGAAATTGTCTTTAGGGCATGCCTTGTTAAGGTCCCTGAAATCGACGCAAACTCGGATCTGTCCATTTTTCTTTTTCACTAAGACGATGTACGCGATCCAGTCCGCATATTTCTTTTCTCTGATGAAGCTAGCATCGATAAGTTTCTTAGTTTCCTCAACGACCTTTTCTTCTGGCTCCCTTCTCATTCTTTGAGGAGCTTGTTTGACTGGCTTGGCATTAGGAGAAATGGCCAGCTTATCATAACTAATTCAGGAGAGACCATGCATCTCTTTGTATGACCACGCGAAGTAGTCGACGAATTCGTGCGGCGGGGCAATTATCTGCTTTTTCATTTCTTCTGACAAGAGTGAGCTGATATAGCTCGGTCTTGGATTATCGGACGTTCCCAAATTAATCTCGGTTAGCTCGTCGAAGGTTGCTTGTCCGCCATCTTCGAGCTTTTGAGGGACTTCTTCTTGCTCGGCTAGCTCGTCTTCATCGTTTGACTTTCGCTGGCTTTACTAACATGGATCATGTAGCATGCCTTGACATCAAGTTGAATGTAACCTATGCCATGTCTATCTGGGATTCGTCCATCGATGAGTGCTCGGACCTGAGGCGGATGCCACGACCCCTCATATAACTTCTCTTCGGAGTCCGTTTGATATAACCGACATCCGCACTTTTTAAAATATTCCCGCATCTCGGGCGCATAATATCTGGGGTTTAGGACGACTCTTATGCCTCTCATAGGGAAGGCACATGACAAACAAGTCGTCCGGGTGCACGATAGGATTTGACCCATAAAACAGAATGTCTTTTGTCCACTTTTTCTTCCCGGAACGTAGAAAGTTTTCAACTGGTCCACGGTGGAGACTGACAACTTATCGAGCTCTTTGCACATCTGCTTCGACACTCTTATGATGGCTAGGGGCCTTTCTGTAACTTTGAAGGTTTCTCTTAGTTTCGTTTTTTGCATGAAAGCCCAATCTGCACAGCTGTTGCAAGACGGGTTTTCTTCTGCTTATTCTTCAGTGTTGCCTGTATAAACAAGGGTGAATTTTGCTGCCGGATGGGCCTTCAATATCAGACTCGTTCGTATCGCTACCAAGATGAGGGCAGTTTTTTCGGAAGGACGGACTTCTAGTGTCAGACTCATCGGTGTCACTGCCGAAACGCAGACACACTTTGGGGTTTTCACTTTTGAAGGCGACAGCCGGTTCGGATTTGCTTTTGAGTCTCGAAACCGTTCTGCCTTTGGTCAGCTGTGGCTCAGCACTTTCGGGGTTCACAAAGTACCGAGAATCTTCATATCGGACTTCTTGCACTCCGAACGGCTGGATGTCTCCGTCAATGCGTCTTTCTTCGCCATTTTTGGTATATTTCATGCACTGATGGAGAGTTGACGGAACGATGCCGTAATTGTGGAGTCACGGCCGTTCCAGGAGAATCTTATAAGACGTGTCGGCGTCGATCACGTATATTTTAGTTCGGTTTGCAAATCTCCAAATTTAATGGATAGAGCTATGGACCCCAGAACTTGCTGACAGTTTTGATTGAAGCTTTGGATGACTATCCTTTCCCTGGGCACGTGTCGGACGTTCATTGACAAACTCTTTAGAGTCCGCAAGTTCATGATGTTCACTGAGGAGCCCGGAGCAATCTATATGCGATTAATCCGGTCTCCGTCGTTGTACCCTGTCACGTAAAGCGGTCGGTTGTGCTCTGCTGTATCCAGTAACATGTCTTCATCTTTAAATGTGGCTGCGGCTGTATGCAGTGTACTGGGCCTCTTTCATATTAATTTCCGCGAAACGAGCCTGATACCGTTCGAGGTTTTGCAGAGCATGAATGAGAACATCTTTGAGCTCCTTGGATAGGATCAGAGCATCATAGATGCTTAAGAGAGACGGGAGCTTCCGGAGGTAAGCCAAGACACTGTAATCTACCGGAAAAGAAATCGAATCTTCATGAGTCGGCTCTACGCCGTTTTCTTCATTAGCGACCTGTTTCTCCTCCTCTTTCGGGTCGTTGCCTTGCTTCGGCAGTAGAACCTTACCGTTTCTGAGCTGGATTTGGTTGGCTTTTGTGGCGAGCTCCTCGTTCTCTTCGGAAAAACAAAGCTCTTTCTCAGAGTCGCTATTAAGATGGACGGCATAGCATGTTACAATAGGGATCTCGTCATCGGAGTCTTCTTCTAGCCCCTCCAGAATCTCAGCCGTTTTTACGGGAAAGAACTTCTTCAATTCAATTAGAGTCTTTTTCTTTTGCTCGTAGTTTTCGAGGGAATCGATATGCCTTTAAATGGTTGATTTCGCGACTCCTTTTCGCTTCGAGTCTCACCTTTCCTTTCCTTCTTTAGCCTTTTGGATTTTGAGCCTGATTGAGCCGAATTGGTAGCTGAGACAGTGGGCTCCTTTTTCCTCTCACACTTTATTTCGGGCTATTTCTGAAGTAGTTTTAGCATCTTCTTCGTCTTATTAGATATGTGCATACTCCACGGAAGCCGCGGCGAGTTGGATTCATTTCTTAGGGTAGCGGACTAAAATGCAGTTAATTATCCCCCGCTCTTGGGAGTGAGAATTTCTGATTGACGGGTCAACCGGTCATGCGAACTCAATATGCAGCATACACGCGTTGTGTTTTGAAGGTGTTTTGGATGTATTGGGGCCTCGCAGAGTTTACGGGGTCCCGCTACCTGGTTAGCGGGCTGGGGGTCAAGGGGGCTAGCAGCACCTTAGCAGCCCCCTTGCGGGGTGCGGGGCAGCGCTCCTTTAGAATTTTTCAACAGGAGAAGTGTTTTAAATGTGGAACATGTGGGAAAAAGGGGTGAAGAGCGTCTTAAGGATGCGTGAGACGACATGTGGCCGCTAGTCACCGGCACGTGACTGGCGGGCGCCAGCGGGCCACATGAGCTGCACGTGCCCGCTGGAAACACCAATGGAAGAATGTGGCTTAGCCTCAAGATTTAGAGTTGAACTTCTGAGGGACTTTGGAGTTGAACTCTTAGAAAGAGAAGGATTCTTTTTATTTTTTATTCTTTTTGGAATTCAGTGGAGTTAAAGTCCTAAAGAAAAGATTTTCGGAGATGGTGAAAAGAGACTCCTTTTGTCTCCCTTGAGACTTAAATCCTCCCAAAGTGGGATTTTTAGAAATGGGTCTTCTTCCTCCTCGCTTTTGTTGGAACTTGGAGAAAAATGATAGTGAGATTTAGAACCCTTTTTAGAGATTTGATGGGAGATTTCAACTCCCCTTCAAGGGTTTTATGGTGAAAAACTATTTCTTTTTGGGAGAAAAAGAATTGACTCTTGATTTAATTTAAAAAGAGAAGAAGATTTAAAATCTTGAAGAAGTAGAAGGATTCAGAGAACCCTAGATAGATGGAAACAATGAAAGTTGTTTTGGATTTCTTTATTATGTTTGCTTTTTATAGGTTACACACTTTACATATAGCCTCTTGGGCTTTTCCAAATGGCACTTGTGCTTTCCCATGTCTCATGTGCATATTCCTTTTTGCACATAAGCCACGAAGTTTACAAAATTTTGGCTTTTTCCCATTTTCCATACATTTATTTCTAAAAAATTTATATTAAACTAATTTATTGCTTCATTCTTTTTGTCATGGGGCTGGTCCCTTTTATGCTCGCTCTTGACTTGGGCTCGGGCTCGGGCCCGCTTAGCTTGGGCTCGGGCCCGCTTGGCTTGGGGTTGACTTTGACTTTGATTTGGTCAACTGGGGGTGTAATTGTAACGCGCTAGTCCGATCGTAAGTTTTTTTCTTTCCTTTTTCTTTTGAATGTATTCGATTTTGTTATATTATTATTATTTTAAGTTGGAGTTTAATACTTTCTAGTTAAGATAGAACATATTATTATGGTTGCTTTAAATTTGTTATAGTTCTGGTTTTTCAAGTTTGTTAAATAAGTATATTATTAGTATTTATGTTTGTTTACTATTTGATTAATATCTTAAATTTCTATACATATAATATTTATTTATCTAACATTAGTTTCGTAACCAAATAGATAATATTTGTATGGTTGTTTTAACAAAAGATATTTAGTACTTAAGTTTGTTTGATAATTTATTAATATCTTATTTTAATTTGCATCTAATATATTTGCAAATACTAGACATGTAAACAAATATATTATGGTTATCTAAGTTAGTTAAGTATATAATATTTAACTTTTAAAGTTTTGTTTTGCTAAATCTAATAATATCTTATTTATATTCTAGTATAATGTTTTGTCTATCATTATATATTATTAATAATTTTTTAATCTTTAAATCCTATTTTAAAATTTTCAAATTAAACTATTGGGGGTTATAAGAATTATTTTCCAAAACTTATATATTTTTTCTTATATTCTCTCTCCAAATATATTTTATTTCCCCAAACAAATCTATACCTATTTTACTCATACACATTTAAACTAATCTATATAAATCATATCTATTTAAAACCCTATATATATTTATATAAATATTTTCTATTATCCTGTATAATAACAAATCCTATACCTATTTTAACTACACACACCAAACAATCTTTACAAAATCCCACATAATTTAATCTCTTTAACTGTATTAGGATCTCTCTTCAAATATATTTCTCTCCTCAATATTTTATTCTCCTACCTTATAATAGTTTTACATATATCCATTATCATCATCTCTCTCCTTATATAAATCAACCTTCTCTTTCTTTTCTATCACAATATTTTTCTTTTTCTTCAAAATTAGCCGAGTCATCAAAATTTGGAGATTTGATTCGTGTCGTGTTTTTCGTCTCCGGGGCAAGTACTTTTTGCTCTCTATTTTAGTTGATGCAACATCGGCAATTCTCTAAATAAATTGACTTATAATGTTTAAATAAAATTGTAATATTATGCCGCTTTATTAATATATCCTATAATAGTTGTACACATGATGAAAACTCTAAGATCTAGGGCACTTATTAACCTATTCATCACGTGAACAACTGTAAAAGTGAAGCATAATAAAATAATTATTAACATGTATGTATGGTTTAATATATAAAAAGCTTTATAAGTAATTATATGTTTTTATTGCAATCGTATTGATATACACTAGTATGCAAAATGTCAGCACTTATACCCTAATCTAAAACATAAAAATATACCGTTATTACTGTTAATCAATAAATGCTCTGGGCTTAATATTTAATATATATAAATTGAACTTTCTACACCGCTACTCCTTATAACATCATTGCACTCTATGTGTCCTGATCATATAAATTATATTGACAGTATAATTTGTATTAATACTTTCTGTTATCATATGATTATAAAACTTATTACTAGCACTTACATGATGACTAGTCAATCTGTCATTTAGTCAATCCGTCATTTATTTTATCTTACTTACCAGTGTCTCGTAATTACACTATTACCATTATCCGTTTTATGCATCTGTAATTTGTCATTCCTATTTAATCATATTAACCCTTTAAAACCATGTTTCAGTTTATTATTCTTTCCAATAAATAAACCCGGATGTTAAATACGGATGCTTGCATATTTATGTAGAGTCTTGTTTACATTTTTGATTTTATCATATCATATCGCCTATATTTAACATTTTACTTGAGACTATTATTGTCGACATGCTTGAGCAACTCTAACATGCTATTCTTGTTTATGGACACTATCATATTATAACTACCGTACTTGACATGCCATGACTACTCATTATTCCAGTCTACTCATATTAAAACGAGATCTCTAATTAGAATGCTGAATTGCAACCCATGACATAATCTATACTGTTTACAAGTTTCTTTCCATACAATTAGCATGATATTACAAGCTCTTGTCCACTCAACACTCTTAATTAGTGATCCAGTTTACTATCATGTTAGATATAAATACGCGGGGTTTTGGGGTAGTTTTAGTGTGCGTTCGTACAACAGGATCTCAGGATTTCCATGCCGGTAGCTCATACCGGGCTATATCGGTCGCTTGATTCTACTGCTCGTACCGGGCTATATCGGTTGCTTGATTCTACAGCTCGTATCGGGCTATATCGGTCGCTTGTTCATTCCATAGTTGGGCCCGTATTTCCTTACCCCTGGGGTCCTACCCTTAGGTTAGGAATACCCCTGCAAAGGTTGTCGCACACACTCAAACTCACGATATGATAGATTATCCTTTTAACGACCAACTAGAATATGACTTGACCGACTTGATCTGTTTACTTGCTTCATATTACTGTCATATCTATATCTATATGTGCACGTGAGCTTCACTACACTCACATATTCATGCTATCACACATACACACTATTAGATTGAGCACTTGTTGGGATGTTTTGACACCCCTGACATTTGCTATCTCAGGTTTAGAGACCGATTCACAGGCAAAACAGAATCAGAGTGACTATCATGAGTTTGCTGAAGATCGGTAGTATTGTAGGTTTATTTCTATTTTATTTCAATTGTTATTAGAATGTGCGCCCCTCATGGGGCAATAGGAATAATGTATCTTTCTTTTTGAATCTTGTACTTTGTTTATTCGGAACCCTTTGTTATTTGGATCTTTTATTGACTCTATCTTTATCCCATAAATTCATCAGTATTATTTGTTATTTTTGCAGCATGATGTTAGTATTATATCTTGGATATTATTATACAAGTTTAGCTACGGCCTTAGATGTGACTATGGCAAAGTGATTCCCCTTGTCTAGGAGCTCAGCGGTTTCGGTCCATATTTCCGTATTCTGGGAATTGAGGCATTATAGTAATTTTTGACCCCAACATGTGTATGTGCTCCATGCATCAAACTCATCCACATTTGTAGATTATTATTTGTTCCTTCTTGTGAGGGAAAAGACAACATGTATTGCTAGCCTAGATTTATTCATATATCGGTAGAGGTGCTGTTACACTGATATAGTTTGTTTGTACTATTACCTATGTATAGATGATAGGAGCTGGTGTTCTCCTCATCTCTATTATTAGTTTACCTACTCTTTAACTATGACATCCTTCATCTCTATATAAGCACTAGAACTTCATTCTCTTTCCTCTTTTCTTTTTTCTGATATTTTTTGACCTGTATACAGCTGATGCCTGATTGTGCTCCACATTCCGTATCATATATTGTCGAGCTATTGGGGTCACGGCATTGTGCTGGTTGCCGAATTTATCGTGCTGAAGGCCGTGGGAATTCCTGGGATTCTAAAGGGAACCACATAAGAGATGTAAGTGTTCAGACTTACATTTGGACTACTTTTCCATCTTTCATATAGATGTATCCATGTCAGAGTAGAGAAGTGAACTATCTACCATCTTCAGGATTCAAATATTTTGATTTTACAAGATATAAACCAAATTTGGGGTTGTATTGCTACCTTTTGCATAATTTTTAGAATGCACCCGAACACTAGCCGATAAACTTGAATCCAGAAATGTACAGAAATGAATATGTGAAAATATGACCATCGTCTTGACATGTTTTGTTGTCCATGACTAGTAATGACATGAGCTTATTTTTAATGTTGCTGATAATTCTGGTTAGTTTTTAGTAACTATGTTTGAAGTTAATTAACAATTTAATAAGAATGGCACTACTCAATGTTGTGTATTTCCCATTTTTCTAGTTAAATACCAAATTACAAGCATAAATTATGCAATCAAGCATGCATGCAACTACACATGTCCCTGAGAAATGTATGGCCTACAGCAGAATCTCATTGTCTAGACTCTTTCCGGTCTTGCAGAATTTGAGTTGTTCCTTGCTTTCATAAATTTAAATTGCATCACTAATAAGATAAGTCTGCCTCATATCGAAACACATTAGTAAAAAGGGAACAGAAAACATCACAGTTAACATATTGCAAGAAGAAGTGGGTTAAGAAGTAACATGAGAAAATGCATACTGAATGGATCAAAACAATCAGTTCAATTTTTTTCCCAAAAGAAGAAAAAAAACGAGGTAATGAAAATGGGATGCTTGCATGCAGACGTGAATGAAAATGATCAAAGTTTATTTGTTTACTAAATTGACAAAGTAAATTCTATGGGATGAAACTAAAGACTTCTAATGCAATTCACTATTTTCCTATTTCATGAATATAATATCCAAATATAGTTTCTAATTTTTTTTCGAAATCTCTATAGGAACAATGTTTAAAACAAAATAATAAAAAGTTTATCACACACTGTCACACATATACGGGCCTGCAAACATGTGCATGCACGCGCACGCACACACGAGCGTGTTCGTGTGCGCGCACGCACACACACACTCGCATGTACATGCACACACGTACACACATGCGCGTGCAGACGTGCATAGACGAGCTCATGTGTACCTATAGAAATGCTCACATACACACGAGGGCGCACAAACAGTTGCACACATGCATGCTATCCTTAAGGTATTTTACATGTGTCCAGCTAATTTCTTTTTGATGTGGGCATGGGATTATTGTGCCGGGAGGAGATGGAGTCTTTCCATGAAGCTTTTGAACCTGCTAGTAGGCATCTGGCACGATCCTTCCTCACCTATAGTTGCCATGACTCAGAATTTGAGGATTAATGTGTATAAATGTGGACACGTGTCTTTTGGATTAGAGCTTTCTGGGGTCCTGGACTTTGAATCAAATTTTAGAAACGATGACGAAGATGGTGGTGATATTTTCCTTTTTGTTTTAACAGAAGTAACATAACCAAGCTAAAGCTGTAAACGGCATGTAACTTGTCACTCTATGCAGGTCCCAAACTCGAGTACATCTTGATGTCTGAAACCTTGATCTTGGAATCAGGAGAATATTTTTTTTATAAAAAATTAAACCCAAATTAAATGGATTAAAGATGATAATTGACCTTTTGCTTGTTAGTCGAGTTCGAGAAGATATCAGAGATTTGTTTCTTCTTCATAGAGAAACTGCTGAGCAAATTTTATGGACATTGGAGTTGATGACTTGTTATCCGAGCAAAATCATTGATTTGCTTACTAAAATAAGGTCAACTTAAAATTCTTACCGCGGTTAAAATTATAGTTGTCAGATTGATCTCCATGCCTCTCCACAGCTGGGTTTATGTGGGCACCTTAAATAGCATAAGCACTTTCATACACAAGGATACTTGCTTTGTGTGCGCGAAGGCTTTCTTGGCTTACCTTTCCATGTGTTAAGTTGATATGTAGTACACTGAAAACTGTAGAGCACAATATTGGAGCATTGAACCCTTGAGTTCCGAGATATACCCCAGTAACTGAAATGTGCGTAATATGCACTTTTAATTTGCCAAATATATTTTATGTTTTGACTCATCTATTCATGTCTAAGATGCATCAGAAACTCCCCCGCTCCTGTCCCCCCCCCCCCCCCCCCCCCAACCCACAAAAAAGCAAAAAAAAAAGACTTTTTTTTAACTGAACCTACAAAATAGCATGGCTCTTTGCGTACTTCGAAGTTGATTATGTGCAGTCTTCATTTCATTGGAAACTCTACATACTGAATACAACATCCCAATTGGTTGCCAAATCAGCTGGTTGGTTTCCTTCTGTATAAATGTGGGCCATGGGAAAAAGTGCCTTTTAAATTCAGTGAAGCATATCAACACTGTGCATTAGATTTTAATGCCTTCTTTTGCAATCATTCTAACCTACAAATCACACATTGCATTAGCTTTCGAGAGATTAGCTCAACGCAATACCTCCCATGCACTGCACGCCAGTAACCCTGGTTTGTCTTGAGAGTTTCATCTTTCTATCATGCATTAGACCTTTGGTATTGGGACGGTATCATTAGCTTTATATTTTCTCTTAAGAATTGTATCTTAAGAGTTAAGACTACTGTTTTGTATAACTGTAAACTTAATTGATACTTTTTGTAGTTTGCGGATGCAATGCTAAAAGTTTCATTTTATCTGCAATAACTGATTGATTTTATTATTTTAACCTTTTTTGTTCATCAATTATATCGATGAAAAATACATAATATTTGTTGTTGATGTGTACAAACCATATCCCATCTTTTCAAAAATTTCTTCACCGCAAGTCCATACATAGATATAATAATATTTCTCTATTCATCACCACTACTATTACTTGTTCCAATTTGACAGGCTTCTCTTGGCCCTCCGTATGCCTTGATTCAAGGAACACTTGAAGCCGAAGGAGTTCCGTTTAAGAAGAGACCAAGAGAAGCATGCCCCACAATTAGAAGAGGTTCAGTCGCTTGGGTTGGTTCAGGTCCTGAGTTCTTCATTAGCTTAGCGAATCACGGCGAATGGAGAAAAGCATACACGGTCTTTGGTACTGTTGAGCCTGAAGACATGGAGATTGCAGAAAAAATTGCAAGCCTTCCTACAAAATCGGATGTTTGGAACAATTTTAATGTATCAGTGTTGGAAAACCCCATCCGTTTGAGGCCTAGACGCACAACAAGCGTAAACTGAGATCGTTCCAGTGTAAGGTTTAAGACAAATACGAGCTCTGTTGAATGTGGATTAGTTTCCGTTCCAATTTGAGTAAACTGGGTTCATACTTGCTCGAGGATTGGTTAATCGTTCTCGTGTGAGCTTAGGGCTGTGCAATACTTTATTGGATCATTTTTTTTCTCTTTTAGTCGGGTTTTGACAGTAATTCTTGTTTCTGGTTCTCCAACCCTAATAAATTGTACCTGTAGGGCCCTATGTGAGTTTTAGAGAGGAGAAGATCAATTGTAAGCTTGTAAAGTTAAGAAAGTAGAGTTTTAGAGAGGAGAACATTTACTGAACTTCGGATTTTCCGATTTACACCTCTAATAAAAACACTTCTTTCACTTCAACTGGAGGGTGGATTTATAATATACCGTAATCAAATTTTCTTTTCTTGCTAGTTCGGAGGATCTCAGTTCGGTTTGAGGCATTCGTTGATTAGTTCATCATCGTCTCAGATATTTGTCAAATTGCATTTCTTAACCTTCAAAGGACCTAGAGATAGTGCCTTATTGGCCCAGAAGCATGTATTATAATTCATATGTGAAGCTGAAGACAGTGTGAACATGCCATTGGTCCATAGAATGCTATTCAGTTAATTTTTATAAATAATCATATTCATTATTTAAGATCCATAGGTGCAGGAGGATGGAGTCTGTAAGGTCAACTTTAGAAGTATTATATGATCATAGAATACCTTTGAAAGTAGATAGAAAACTCCATCAGCAGGTGATGAACTTGCATTGTTTTATGGTTCATAATGTTGGACAATTGAGATACACACTACAAGAAATACCCCTTTGTTTCGTCCGGCGGAATAAATGACAACCCGACGAGAAATAACAACATAGAGCAGTATATCTGAAATAAGGATGTTGTGATATATAGATGGCAAAATATGATAATACGAGAAATGATGTATCGATCGATCGATAATAAGTCGGAGGTAGCTCAAATAATGGGTTGGATATTTGCAATGGTTGGGCTAAAGGTAGATCTGATGAACATGGATAGAAGCTACTACTGTAGAAGGCACCTTAATCATACATTGATCTAATTTAGAAAGGCAACTATGAAAGAAAAGAATCCCTATAACCATAACCCATCCCAAAAGTTTGGAACGAAGTCTTATCAGTTATCACCGTTGCTGTCCAACTAGCATATACAAATTTTTTTCACGCGCTATAGTCTTTTTCAAATTTTTTTTAGCCTTATCAAAATGACATTTCGATAATTGATCTTGGTTTGCTAATTGTTTACCCGAGGCATTTCTTGCGAGCTGTATATAACTTGTAAACCTCTTCCCAGTCCCACATCGGAACCAGGATAAGATATGCCTGGGAAACAAAGGCATAAAATAACTACATAAACAATAGAGGTGGTTCTTGAATCTTTTTAGTTTCTCTTTCTTTAATTATGAAAGTCGTTTTGTTGCTATTACCGATTAACAAAATGATGGAATTAAGTTACTTTTGCAATTACTCAATTGAAATGCGTAGAATAGATATGTTTGGTGATAGTGTTTCATGGACAAGATAAAGGATTATATATTAGTGACGGGACGTCAGCGTTTTATGATGTGACACCGGACACCGCGGCAAAGGTCCGGTGCATCAAAGGTCATTTTATAGAATGATTTCATTAGTGTTTGGATTATTTTCTTGATTGGTAAGCATCATTTTATAGAATGATTTCATTAGTGTTTGGATTATTTTCTTGATTGGTAAGCAAACACGGTAAACGAGTGCGATAGGTATACGGTAATCTACGCACCAAACGACTACGTGATGTGCGGAGCAATATGTTGTGCATTAGATATTCCGTTATCCAAGTGCTAAGCAAATTGCGAGATATGTCGCAGCAATATGTTGTGCATTAGATATTCCGTTATCTAAGCGCTAAGCAAATTGCGAGATATGTGGTAGCGACGCATCACTCATTTGTTTTCCAATTTAAGTAGATCACTTTTAATTTACTGCTCCAATTTGTTTGTTAAGCATACAATGCTACTCTAGTTTGACCGTTGAGTGAAGAATGTTGTTCCGGTTTCCCTGTTGAGCAGGTGTGCTGCTCCACTTTATCTATCGAGCAACATAATTGGCGGTTATTTATGTTTTTTTTTATATTAAAGCGGTTAATTACTAGAAAGCGAATATAATGATGTTTGCCTATACGTTTGAATAACTGAAGCTTTCGGTTACGCTATTGTGGACGATAAACTAAGAGCGTTACTTATATTTCGGTTAAGTATTCAGTGCGTAAGAATTTGTGTCCTAAACGCGCGTGCACTTCACTCGAATTAAGAAAAACAGAAAATAACATTTGAAAGTTGAGGATCTTATATGAGTAAGCAATGTGGCAATAATGAAAAGAGCAAGTCACCATGTGTTTTGACTATGGGAATATAAACAGCTTCGCTCGTCAGTGGATTGAGTTAAAGCAGTTAGTCGCTACAAGCAGTTATGTTTATGAAAGCGATTCATTTGTTGAATACATATGAGTTTTAAGTTCTGCATTTAAATACAGGTGGTTGTCCATTAAATAATTTTCTTATCAGTTAAATCAATTTTGTTATGAATTTAAGATGGTTGGTTAGCTTAATTAAACGTTTTTATTTCTTATATGATTTATGGTTTTACAGATTGATATTTCTATAGATGTCTGTGATATTATAGATTGGGTTAACAAATAGTTCGTTGAATTCACCGTTTAGGTTGACTTGGCCGTATATGTTGACTTGATTGGCACATAAGCCGAACGTCGACCTATATACCTGTAGACGTTGCTTATGCGGCTTTGCTACAGAAGGTAAATTCATTAATATATTCATTGTAATTAATTTACTCTAACAAACGCATACCAAAATAAATATGAAGGCACATGTCAGTATTACCTATTTCAAACCTTGCGAATCATTACTCGACATATAGCCACTATACTTGTATGGAATTGAAGCTTCGATTTGAATCGACCGCTACATTAGTGGAGTGCTGAGTTCATGCGCACTTGGATATGCGTATTTGGTTGATCAGTTTGGAAACCGAACATAAGTCATGAGTGTCAATTTGAACAGTTTTGAAAACTGTGCGAGAAGATGGAATTGTCGAAAGCTGATGACCCCATGCATAATAGTGATGCATGCATATGAAATAGTAGAATTTAGAAGTAGCTTGATGCCGCAAACCGATTTTTCTATACCGTTTTTTAGGAAGATGCGCTCTTGTGAGATGTTCATGTTTGTTAACCATGTACCTTGACAATTTAGTATTGTCAACACCTATTAGATATGCACGAGCGAGAGACCAAGAAGGTCACTTATACCTATATTATATACCGTCTTAGTACGTTTACCATTTCACGTTTGTATGAGAAGTTGGGCCCTTGAGGTAAGTCGAAGGGACCTGTATTTGTAGGCTACTACGTTTGGACAATAGCTACGATAGGTTGTGCGAAGTTGAGTTCCTAAGAAGGAACCACCGTAAAAGGCAAAAGTATATCAAGATTTATGTTTTAACGAGGCATATGGACTTCCTAGTCCATCGGCGCAGGATGATTATATTTTCTTCTAACAGTTGGAAACAGTAAAAGCCCTATTAATCAACTAACACAGGAGAAATGGTTTTCTCTATCGATTTGAGACTTGTAGGAACCTCCTTATTTCACAGCGTAGAAGAAATTAGTTTTCTTCGGCAGTTATGAATAGTGGGAGCTTTTTTCGGTTAACGCAAGAGATCTGTTTTTCTCCTGTAGCTAAGGACAAGAGTGGCGAGATTCTTGGTGATGGTTTTGAGTCAATCACCGAAACTCTAAACCTCGTAATGCCTGTGGAATAGGATCTCAAAGATATTTAATATCAAAGAGGAAGCATTCATAATAGCATCGCATGTGTGGCGGAACCCAAGTCGATGATGCTACTTATAGGCCTATTGTTAAGGGAGTGAATAACAATGGGAAAATGAAAGAGTTAATGTAGAGAATCAAGTTTGGGACTTGCTCGACTTTCTTGTCAGACGCAAGATTTTGTTGAAAATTAGTTTTTATGAAGTCACGTGAAAGAATGATGTTGTCAGAAGATGCAATGCATTTTTTATGGTGAAAAGATCTGTCCAAGAGTGGGCACATTAGGAATAGACATTCTTGCTTGACCATGTCTTCCCACCTTTCCTAATGAATCGTTATATTTAAGGATTTTGAACGGTAGGCCCGTCCCAACAATTTCTAAAATTGCAGGGATTTTTAGACAACTTACTAAAGGGCCGGGGCTTTTTGACAGTTTAGCCTTTTCTTAATTACATTATTTGCACGCTCATAATTTTTTTCCCTGCTTACACTTTCTAGAATTGGTTTTGCATGTATATATGATCATAGCATCTCGCTAAAATACGGGATTGATTAAATATGATTTTGTATGTACAATTAATCATGCACTCTCGGTTTTTATTAACAAACAATCTAGAATGGTCAGTTACACATTAATTAAGAAAATCTTAATTATTATTATTATTATTATTTATTTATTTTTATTTTTTTGGAAGAAATATAGAGATGTAAAGCCTTATATTGCACACTAATTAAGAAAACTATAATTTTTCTTTAACAAACGATGATAGAGATGTAAAATTTATACATTAGCTTCATGGTAGTGTAACTTTCGGAAAGCTTAGAGTATGTTATAGTAACTTACATCAGAATTGCGATAACTGTGTAAGAATGGATTTCAAACACGGTTTTTCTAAAAGAACCAGTAATTTGAAACACAAAATGATAGGCAAAATGACAAGCAAAAAGGAAGATTATTTATAACACTGAGGCCATAGAACGTCGACTTCCGCGGACCTGCAAAACAAAGGGCCCTCAAAAAGTTCTTCCTGGGGACCCTATCCGATACCCAAGTCAGGAAAACCAATCTATGAGTAAAAAGCATACACACACACTTACGGACAAAGAGAGACATGCAGAGGTAGCATGAGGGCATGAGAGTCACCTAGGCAATAGAACGTCGACGTTCGCTTACGGTCTTTGCCGCCGACAGCCACTCGTCAATGGAGACCGCTCACTGACAATCGTCTCCTGGCAACCATCTTCTGCCACTGCTTGCCCATCAATTTACCACATACAATTATTGTCTTATTTCAAAGTTAATTTAGCCTTATTGAAATATTATTTCCATAATTGATCTTGGTTTGCTATATGTTTAGCTTAGGTATTTATTGCCAGCTGTATATATAGCTTCTAAGTCCCATATCGGAACCAGGAGAAGACGGGGCTGGGAAACAAGGGTACAAAAGGAGGATATGCACAACCGTTTAGGTCATACCTTTCTCGGCCTTTTGGCTAAGATCAAGTGTAGTATCTGTTCTTATCAGTTTAATATCTGATATGTGGGCTCCTTATTTTCATTTTTTTGCAAAATATATCTATCAATTACACATGCAATGCACATGGAGAAATTCTAGTCTATGTATAACTTTGAGTATAGTCTATCAAACATGAAAATATATGTCGAACTCTTATCCGATTGATAAGTTGTGCTTGGTATAATATATGACATTTTTACATCAAACGAGGGAATAAATATTAGAAATTTTCATCTCTTCTATTATAGTATGGACAGGTTCTTATATTAACGGTTCAAATATTTTCAAATCTCAAAAAATCTATACCATTACATTTATAAATTTTATCAAAAATCTTTAACAATAGATATATAATTACAATATCTATGCCAACAAATTTCACTCAAGTATCTCAACTAACCAAAAAACCTAATACTGCAGCATTGCAAGAAGGATGATATGCCTAATTTAAGGAGCTCATCCACAACCAATGAAAAGCTGAGGGCAAAATAGATGCCTATTTCATGGGAATTGCTTTCCAATATCCAAAAAACTCCAAGTTTGGCTTCCTTGTTCTTTTCATTACGACGTTAGATCAGCAAAGGCAAAGGTTTTTCCAACATTCGACATTTAGTTCTTAAGTTTTTCTTTGAATCAGGAATGATGGGAGAATCAAGCATGGCGTCCGCGTACGTGAAAATAACAAAGGATCATGATAAGCCGGTGGAGGAGGAGATCAATCCTGGGGAGCTCAACCAGCCCGTTCGCGTTCCTCATGTATGCGTATTTGATATTTTCTCATCTTCCTTGTGTTTTTTATATGCAGATATATAAAATGTTTGCTGATATTCTAGCTACATCTTGTGCTTTTGGTAGTTGGAAGGTGTGAAATGTTTCGAGTGCGGACAATACCTTCCTGCAAGCTATGAACCGCCCGCGAGCGAGCCGTGGACAACCGGAATCTTTGGATGCCTCGAAGATCAGGAGAGTTGTAAGATAATGCTTTTCTATGATTCTATCACGGTTCCTTGCATTTCCTATGAAGAATGTTGAATCGCATTAACCATCTTTTAGACGATTTTAATTTACTTTGGGCTATATTTCAACCTGGTACCAAGAAACCATACCTGTCTTCCGAATAAACTAATTCTAAAATTACGAAACCTATGATAAACTTTCCCGGTACGAGTTGGCTTCCAAACATCGTTAAGTTTTTTTATTTTTATTTTTAAATATCCTTATTTTCTTTTTATTATTATTCCTTCTTTTCGCCTTTCTCAAGCTTTCCAATGGCGAAATATCAAAAGGGGAACGCTCATGTTTTGATCAATAGATTCTACAAGCTCAAAGCCCATCTTTAGATGCTTTTTAGATCTAGATTCATTACTAGAATTTCATCGAGTTATAACGGAAGGTAGTTTACTGGAAAGTTTATGACAGTTTTCTAATTTTTGAAGTTGATGGTAGTGGGAAAGTAGGTAAATAATTTAATAGTAGCAAGTTGAAATTTAGACTTTATTTTGTTCATCATATATCGTACTCATCGCACAGAAAGGTTAATTATATAGCACGTCAACCTCCGTTTTCTAAGTTTGAGTCAAAATGAAATTAATAACTTCACAGTCAAGCTTATACTTTTATGAAATCAATACGGCATCCTCACTTCAAGTTATGATGCTTTCTGATAACAGGTGGTATGGGATTACTCTGCCCTTGTGTTTTATTCGGACGCAATGTGGAGAGAATTGAAGACGGAAGAGTGTCATGGAGAGAGCCGTGCACCTGCCACTGTATATTCGTCGAAGGCGGTCTTGCCCTTGCAGCTGCAACGGGATTCATTCACGGTATCGACACACCTCTAATTGTAGAAGGATTGATCTGTACTTGGATGTTGTGTGGCACCTTGACCAGTAATTATAGGATATCACTTCAGAGGAAATATCATCTGCAGGTAACCTTCTTGTTTCGATTGTTATTCTCCCGAACCTGATTCAATCGGGTCTTGGAAATGTCGAACTTATGATGGCATTATATAGACAAAGATCCAATGAGTTTCTATTTAGTATAAAGGAGAGAGTAGAAAATGCCAGAGTCCAAATCGTAAGGACTGTCGGTTTGATGCGCCTCGATAAGTTTCTCAATCTGTTGTTTTATTATTTGGGTTTATTTAGTTTTCGTGTTTTCTGCAAATTTATTTGATTCGGTTATTAGTCGCCATTGTTGTACTGCATCCAACACTTACCAATTCTGTCCGATATACCGACCAATGTCGATGATATGATTGCAGGACTCTCCATGTGACCCTGGAACAGTTCATTGCTGTTTGCACTGGTGTGCAATCTGCCAAGAGCATCGAGAGATGAATGGGCGCCTTGATCATAGCTCGGAGACGCCGGCAGCCATCGTCGATCCACCCGCCACGCAAGAAATGAACACGGACGACGAGGAGGGCAGCCGGCACAGTTTGGAGTTGCAGGCCCTATAACTTCTTTCTTAGCTGCATATATGCACCATTTTTGCTTCTGAATAGGAACGGTCTTCAATTTTATTTTGCTGAACTTACTGTACTGTTTCAAATTATCTGGAATGCAAGGAAATTGTTTAGTCAGTAGATTTTATTTTGGGGAAAACAAAATAAATAACATCATCAAGTGTCACTATAGCCTGTGGTAAGACCTCTTTGCAGCTGAGCAAGAGGTTCGAATCTTGCTTGCACCAGGTTACGGCTTATTATTCCAAAGCAAATAAATACAAGCAGACTATTGAAACCTATGTGAGAGCGCGTATGCATGACAAAGCCTTAGAGAGCTGTTTTTTCACCTCAATACACTAATGTGCTGTGTATGAAGCTGTTTCCATCTATGCACGTCGAACAAAATAAATTTCCTTTCGATATATGTTGTCGGTATTTATATTTGATAAGAGGTATACTGTTGTATCTGGCAAGGTTTATCTTCGAATGCAACAAGTCACGGGTTTTTATTCATCTGAAAAGAACAGATTGGAAGTAGAGAAGAATTGCACGCAAGCGTATAACAAGAAATTTCCTTCATTTGCACAAACACTATTTTTCTTGTTCTTCTTTGTAAAATAGGTTGTAGACCGATGCAAGCAAGGTTTGGCTTCCAACCATGCAGCAGCAAAAACAAGAAAACACATCACCAACAACAATTTAACTATTTTCCAGGAAGTAACAATTCTAGCCCTCGATCCTTTTCACGATCGATATTTCAGGATAACCAACATAAATTACAGTGCTTCGGGGAAGAAAAGCCATTTTTTCCGTCTTAGAATATCTACCAATAAAGAAGAAACTTGAACTAAATGCCATCAAGTGCATTAAAACAACTCTGAAACAATTAAACATATCAAGACAGCTAAGGCGATGATTTTTCTGACAGTTAAGCAGCATAGCCCTTGAAATAAAATATAATATCGAGTTCAGCAGGGAAAAAAGGGAAAAATAGTAAATTAACGGTATTGGCGAAGGGATTTGGTCTGGTTCCTCTTCCAAGTTGCCCTGCAAGATGGTCTGTTCTTGTGGTACAAGTGTCCTTTGCCTCGGAGTCCCCTATACTTCTTACCAGCAAAGGTGAGTCCACGGAGCTCATGATGTTTGTGCACACCCTTGCATATCCAATTGATCATTGGGTCGTTTCCGATTGCACTGTGCACGGCATCAATAAGAATCGCCTCAAAGTATTTGTAGGTTGAGTCCTCGTTGATCCAGTAGGAGTTTACCTTAAAGCCTCCTAATTTCCTTCCAACTCTCTCCTCGGCTACCGAACGTTTGTTTTGCTGGAATTTGAGCTGGGTGATAGTGATACCTTGGTTCTTGGGCTTACCGTACACAATACCCTTGGGGACTGGGCGTTTCCTACCACCACGCCTTACACGGACACAATATATCACATATCCCTGTGCAATGAAAAATCAAGTACTTTTTAACAATTATGAAAAGGTAAGCACACAAAGATATAGTCCAAGTAACCTCGCATTTAAAAGCTTTTCTAAGAATAGTATAATGATTCACGCTAAAGTAAATAACATGTGCAGGCAAGATTCCACAATTTTCATGATCTTGATTTAGCTTACATAGGATTAGGGGTCTTCGCTCTTCGCCGTCAAAATGCACAAACCCTGATTTAAAAAGATCAGTTATGCTGTCTAAATAGTATTACTTCTAAATAATATACTATGTGTACATATTATTTTGCCAGCCTAGAATTATTCCAATAGATTATAACTAAGTATAAAAAATAAAACATATAAATGGAGAGAAGTAGAGTACTTGAATTCAAATACAATAGAGAAATGAACAAATGTTGCTAAATAATCTTAAATGCTAGCATTGTCTGTGTGATGGTGAAACAGAATTATAATAAATTGATTGTGTAAACTGTTTATGAAAATAGCCAGTAATAAGTGAACACAAGTCGGAATCACATTACATTGCAGGAATTATAGAGCCATGATCTGCAATCATCAATCATATATTTATTATTATAACGTAAACGGATAACAACAAGAATAAAGTTATGGCTAACAATGTGCATAAAGTTAAGGGTATATAAACATATATACCTTTTCTTAAACATGAAATCTTGAAAGTTAAAGTAGCTTACTGCATCAACTTCTACATACTATTATGTATTGTCTTATAATTAACACTAAAAAAGCTAAGGCACAGATTGGATACGCTACACGATGAGTCAGATATGGGGTTACGCTATTTCTCATAAATATAGAATATTATTGTTTTAGCCGTTAGTACATGTTTGATACATCTAGAATACAACATAACATTGGAACGGGCCAAAAAGTGTTATGCATGTGTTCTCGACAAATCCGGAAAAAAATGCGATATGGACACAAATCCAATACGTATCCACATTGGATACATCTTGTCATCAACAAAGTCTTCTCAGTCTCAGTATCTGCATATCAATCGATTTAATAGGCAGATTACATTGATTACAATACTGATTAAATCCACAAAAGCACAAGACATAGTACTTCATAATGTCTTTCAGTCTACTAGTTTATGACGGTCAAATACACTTTTCTAAAGAAGAAAACAGGAAAAAGAAGATTTAGCAGTTAGCGCACATTACCTACCATACATAGGGAAATATATCCTCCAATTTATTGTGCTGTTGTTCTTAGCCAAGTTGTAGTTCGAAAATTTGACACTGATGGTTTAATGTATTTTTAATAATGTTATACGGGCGTCTCAGGCTAAATTAGTTATTTATATGTTTTATAATTATATTACAATGTTGCCGGCAAGTTTTTTTCTCCTCAGCAGGGCGCGTTTTTAGATAAAATGGAGCCATTGGCTCAAGCAATTCCACCGCATGACGATATGCAATCGGCCTTTTTGGTTGTTCTAGTTCGCGCTGGGCTGACACTTAGAGCAACTGAAATACTGTGTTTTACAATTGGTTTCTCTGCCCTATTTTTTGAATGATTTTCGTCATATCTCGTAATGCAAGGCCACTCGTGGTCATTTTTCCAACAATGATATTTTTTTGGTAAACATGGTCTACTTATACTAAACATAAAATCTTCGCGCTTCATAATTACAATTTCTGACAACATCAAGGCATGCAATTTCAACCCTCCAATTGTTTGTATCAGTACTTGTCAGCAAAGCAAAGTTGCAAGACATTTGTAAGACATACATACAAATTAGCATTCAAGTAGCACCTGCAATGATCAGCTATGGTAAGTAGGCAGGCAGTGGTACCTGCTTGGCCTTGAAGCCGAGGCGGCGGGCCTTAACGGGGCGGGTGGGCTGAGTGAGGTGGACAATGGGAGGGTGCTGGCGATACTCCCAGCAGCGGACCCTCTGCAGGAACCTCATCACATCCGACTGCTTCCTCCATAGCTCCGACACATACTTGGACGCACCTGCGTCATTTTTATTTTATTTAGCCATCCAACAATTACAAAAACAATCAAGAAACTAATTGGATCTTGAGATTGAAAATCTCAACAAAAATGGAAAAAAACCTATATATGAATCAAAATTGAAGAAATGTGCACCCATTGGCTTGACGATGATGATCTCTAGGGTTAGGGTTTTGGCTAGGGGTGAGAATGGTTCGGTTCGGTTTTCTGCCATAATTTTTGAACCGAACCAAACCGGTTATATTAATGAACCGAACCAAACCGAACTGAAAAATTATAGCAAACTGAGTTTGAACCGAACCGGTTCGGTTGGTTTTTCGGTCGGGCCCAAATAGATATCTGGGCTTTTAATAAGCCCGACAGATCATAAACTTGAATATATCATGACAACAAATTAATAAAAAGAAAAGAAACCTGAGATCAATGTTCATATACATATCAATATAAAGTATAAAACACCTTTAACATCAATATATGATGACATAAATAAAAAGAAAAATACTTGAATCCAACATATTACATGATATAACCATATCAAATATGAATTCAATAAATCATACATTTTAAACTTAATAAGCCAACAGCTAATTAGAAATCTTTAAAACGATCCTCGTCTCGCTATTGCTAATTTATTCTCTCATTTTGCAGGCTCGGATTCAAAAGACCTTATCTTCAAGCCTGAATGCAAAACCAAAAGAAATTTATGATTCACAGTTGTAACAAAATTCAAATTCTAGAGTATCGAATACAATACTGCATCAATGGCGTTAACAGAGTTCCTTGTATACTCCATACATAAGTGCGGCAAGGAACTTCGCAAGCAAACTCAAGGCATCTTTTTTTTGTACATAAAGAGGATAACAAAACCGCAGCCAAAGAGAGTTGAGTGAAGGAGAAAGAGTAGTGAAGAGCCATCCATTTTCTTCCCTTCACTCTAGAGCTCTTCTTCTTGTCTTTCTCCTCTCTCAGCACCAAGCAAAGATGGAGAGAAAAAAATGACTAAAAATAACAAGAATGACTTCAAAATAAAAAACAGCAGCAACAAAAACCCAATTAAAACCAACAATCAATCCTCTCAAAAACAGCAGCAACAAAATATATGTTTCAAAATAAAAAGTTCACCAGGAATTGAGGGATCTAACATGAGACTCCTCTCAAAAACCAAGCAACAATCGATCACAAAAACCCAATTAAAACCAAAATAAAAAGCATCAGCATCAACAAAATAAAAGGTTGCCAACAACAACAACAGGGGAGGAAGGGCTGAGAAAGTCGAGTGGGCATCGACAATGGAGGAAGGGACATCGACAGGGGAGGAAGGGCTGAGAAAGTCGAGTGGGTAGAGATCGGAGGAGGCCTGAGTGAGTCGAGATCGGAGGAGCCGAGGAGGACTTGAGGGAGCCGACATGGGAGGAGGGCACCGAGGGCGGCGCTGCAACTGAGGAGGGAGGGAGACTTGAGAGGGCGAGATCGAGAGAGCAGGAGAAACGAGAGAGAGGAGGAGCGCGGCGCAGCAACTAGCAAGTGAGGAGAGAGAGCAAGAGCTAAAGTTTCTCAAAGATATATATATATATATAAAGAGATTAATGGAGGAAAGAGGCCATAGGAGGGAATTCCCTCCTATGGCGTCGAAAAAATACCCCCTCCACCAATTTTTCCGACGATCGGCCCCCATCATCTTCATCGTCATCATTTAAGATGTGGGTACACCAAATTTCATGTGATTCTACAACTTTTTCACCGTTGATTTAGTGGGTTCAAAATTAACGGTTTACCGACAATAGAACTTTTTACATTGCTAAATCAACGGTGAAAAAGTTGTAGAATCACATGAAATTTGGTGTACCCACATCTTAAATGATGACGATGAAGATGATGGGGGCCGATCGCCGGAAAAATTGGTGGAGGGGGTATTTTTTCGAAGCCATAGGAGGGAATTCCCTCCTATGGCATCTTTTCTCCATTATTCTCATATATAAATATATATATATATATATATGAAAATATGGAGCAAAGATGCCATAAGGAGTGAATTTCCTCCTATGGCGTCGAGAAAACCTATGTTTCATTGTGTTTTCCGACGATCAGAATGCATTATCTTCATCGTTATCATCTAAGATGTGAGTACACCAAGTTTCATGTGATTCTACAACTTTTTCACCATTAATTTTAAAAAGTTCTGTTGTCGGTAAACCTTTTATTTTGAACCCCTAAATCAATGGTGAAAAATTGTAGAATCGCATGAAATTTGGTATACCCACATCTTAGATGATAATGATGAAGACGCATGTCGATCGTCGGAAAAAATGAAGAAGGGTGTGTTTTTTCGACGCCATAGAAGGAAATTCCCTCCTATGGCCCCTTTCCTCCATTATATATATATATATATAGAGAGAGAGAGAGAGAGAATATAGAATAATGGAGCAAAGAGTCCATAGGAGGGAATTTCCTCCTATGTCGTCCAAAAAACACAACCTCCACCATTTTTTCCGACAATCGGCATCCATCATCATCATCATTATCATCTAAGATGTACATATCCCAAATTTCATATGATTCCACCATTTTTCACCGTTGAATTAGCAATGTAAAAAGTTCTATTGTCGGTAAATCATTAATTTTGCATCAACTAAATCAACGGTGAAAAAATGGTACAATCACATGAAATTTGGTATATCCACATCTTAGATGATAAAGATGGAAGTGATGTATGCCGATCGTCGAAAAAAATTACGGAGCATGTATTTTTCCGACGCCATAGAAAAAAATTTCCTTCTATGACACCTTTCATCCATTAACCTCATATATATATATATATATATATATATATATATATATATAATAAAAGGGAATTTCCTCTTATGGCTTAGGAAAAATTACACATTCCCTCATTTTTTCCGCCGATCGGCATCCACCATCTTCATCGTTATCATCTAAGATGTGGGAACACCAAATTTCATGTGATTCTACAACCATTTCACCGTTGATTCAGCAATTTAAAAAGTTTTATTGTCGGTAAACCGTTAATTTTGAACCCACTAAATCAACGGTGAAAAAGTTGTAGAATCACATGAAATTTGGTGTTCCCACATCTTAGATGATAACGATGAAGATGGTGGATGCCGATCGTTGGAAAAAATGAGAGAGGGTGTATTTTTTCGACGCCATAGGAGGAAATTCTCTCCTATCGCAACTTTCCTCCATTAACCTCTCTCTCTCTCTATATATATATGTATATATATGTATGAGAATAATGGAGAAAAGAGGCCATTGGAGGGTATTTCCTCCTATGCTGTCGAAAAAATACAACATCCACCATTTTTTCCGACGATCGGGATCCATCATCATCATCGTTCTCATCTACGATGTGCATATACCAAATTTCATGTGATTCCACTACTTTTTCACCGTTGAATTAGCAATGTAAAAAGTTCTATTGTCGGTAAACCATTAATTTTGCACCAACTAAATCAACGGTGAAAAAATTGTATAATCACATGAAATTTGGTGTATCCACATTTTAGATGATAACGATAAAGGTGATGTGCCGATCGTCGAAAAAAATGAAGGAGGGTGTACATTTTCGACGCCATAGGAGAAAATCCCCTCCTATGGCGTCTTTCCTTCATTAAGCATAGGAGGGGATTTCCTCCCATGACGTTGAAAAGGTACATCCTCCTTCATTTTTTCCAACAATCCGCACACTTCATCTTCATCGTTATCATCTAAGATGTGGGTATACCAAATTTCATGCGATTCTACAACTTTCACCGTTGATTTAGTGGGTCCAAAATTAACGGTTTACCGACAACAGAACTTTTTACATTGCAAATCAACGGTGAAAAAGTTGTAGAATCGCATGAAATTTGGTGTACCCATATCTTAGATGATAACGATGAAGATGATGGATGCCAATCGCCAGAAAAAATGAGGGAGGGCGTACTTTTTCGACGCAATAGGATGAAATTCCCTCCTATGGTTTCTTTCCTCCATTATTCTCATATATATATAACAATTTTTTTTAATATAATATGTATATCGGTTCGGTTCTCGGTTGGGTGTAGTCAATAACCAAAACCGAACCGAAAACCGAAATTTCCCAATATTTTTTACCGAAACCGAACCGAACCGGAAAAATAGGTTTTTTTGTTCGCTTCGGTCGGTTTATCGGTTTTTTTCTCATCCCTAGTTTTGGCTGGAGGGGAGGCCACACTTGGGGCCAGAAATGGCCACCTTATAAATTGAGGATTTTTTTCTAAGATGAAAGTGATCTTGACCATCGGATTTGACAGGTGTAATCTTGAGCGGTTATTAAGGGAAAAAGGGCAAAGTATAAAGGGTAAATTGTCAAAAAACCCCAAGCATTTTCTTCAGTTGTGAAAAACCCCATGGCCTCAAGACTGTAGTAAAATAACCCCTAAAAGATTTTAGCTGTTAAAGAACCATTGTCTATGATATCTAGTATCATGCGATATCTAAGCAATGACCAGTGATATCTAAGCAGTTGCTTGTGATTTTTAAACTGTTTCCTGCATATCGAAATAGTCTGTATGAATTTGTTATATATAGTATGCTACTATGCAGATAACCGCATGAAAAAATTTCAGGAGTTCTTTTACCACCGTTTCGAGATTGGGGTTTTTTGGAAAAAGTGCTTGAGGAGTTTTGACAATTTACCCAAGTAGAAAAAATCATGGAAATAGGCTATGAAGATATAAGACTAAGAATTTGCTCACATTACGATAAAAAGGGGATATCAAACAACAATGTTGACATCCAACTGCAAAATTCTTGGCAACCTATCACACAAGTATTATTGCATGTGATTGCAAAATCATATAAAAGGTATTAAATATACCTGGGGTTGCCAGACGTTCTGCTCGAATGCGCCTGGTAACTTCATCACTAAGCTACGACGGGTATTACGGAAATGGGATAGAAAGAAGATCTTATTGGAAAAGCATAGGAAAGCAGAGTTAATCTACTATATTGAAGAAATAGAGTTAAAGGAGGTTAGGAATTTGTGAAGCCGAGAGTTTGATCACCTGTACAATAGAAAGTGGAGCCAAAAGAAGTACTTAGGAAAGAAGAAATAGGGTGGCAATTGAGATCGAGAGAACAGTGGTTGAAACAGGGAGATGAAAATACAGCGTTTTTTCATTGAATGGCTGATGCAAAAAGGAGGTCTAATTTCATTAGGAGGATTGAAAGTGGGAATGGTATTGTGACGAGAGGAAAATAAAATAAAGAAGATGGCAGTCAAGTACTATAAGGATCTAATGGGTAAAACCAAAGGCTTGTGGTGGAAGATGCTTGCAAATTTTTGGGAGGAAGAAGAAAAGCGGAAGATAGAACAAAGAGCTGATTTGGTAGTGGACTTTTCAGAGGCGGAGATTAAAAAGGTCGTTTGGGAGATGGAAGCGGAAAAATTGTCAGGTCCGGATGGTTTTCTTATCTTATTTTATCAGAAATTCTGGAAAGTTAAGGAGGATGTTATACGTTTATTTCGGGATTTGGAATCTGATACTCTAAGTTGGGAGAGACTTAATTGCTCTAGCATAATTCTTATCCCAAAGTGAAGCGAAGGGCATTAAGGATTATAGGCCGATCAGTTTAATAAACCGTTCTTGTAAGATTGTAGCAAAGGTGTTGGCTAATAGGCTATGTGGTGTCCTAGGAGGAGTTGTTAGCGCGACACAAACTGGGTTTGTGCCAGGTAGATATATTATGGATGGAATAGCGACGGCTAATGAAGTGATTCGGGACACTAAGAGAAGGGGAAAGAATGGGTATATGCTGAAATTAGATTTCGAGAAGGCTTACAATATGGTGGATTGGAGCTGCATACTTGAATGTTTGGACTTAAAAGGCTTCGATCTGGTGTGGAAAGAGTGGATTAATGGATGGCCGAATTCTGCTTCGGCGAGTGTGTGCATTAATGGAGGGGACACTAACGAATTCCGATGTAAGCGGGGTCTTCGTCAGGGGGATCCATTGTCTCCGCTTATCTTCACGTAGGTGGCAGATGGTCTGGCAAACATGATTCAATGGTGTAGGATACGGACCTGCTGGGCGGGTTGGGGCCAGGTGACTCAAGGACAAAGGTAATTAACTTGCATTATGCAGAGGATACTCTTCTTTTTGGACGTCTTTGCGAACGACAGGCTGATATTCTTAAATGGATTTTGTATTCATTTGAAATGTGGTCGGGTTTGAAGATTAATTATAAGAGTTCAGTAGTATGCGTGAGAGACGGAGGAGAATGGTAAGAGCAACTACCAATGATTTTTAATTATAAAGTAGAAGATTTCCCTATTAAATATATTGGTTTACCATTGCGACTAGGAAGACTAAAGAAGGATGATTAGTTGCCACTGATTGATAAAGTTCAGGCCAGACTGGAAGGATGGAAGGGTCGGTGTTTGTCCATAGGAGGCCGAGTCATGCTACTAAACTCAGTCTTAACAACGATACCAACATACTTTATGTCATTTTATTTTCTCCCGTAGATAAATGAATTGATCATATAAGGCGAGGTATCTAACGGAGAGGTGCATCAGCAGAGAAAAAGAAATACAACTTAGTAGGGTATGATTTGTCGCTCGAAGGAAGTGTTGGATATAGTGCCCTCAAGGCAATTATTGTAATTACAAGCACGCGATTATGATAATTGAGGGAGGACCTATACATGTAGAACAATCTTACTCGAGATGATAGCATGCTATCTGGTTTGTATTTATCATTGATATGTACATGTTTTACATGTTATTACGTATCGCTAATATATAATAATGAAACCCGTAGGATTCTTTTTTGAATACCAGTATTATGATGGCGATCAAATACGTGAGAGCTAGGTAGTTTATAAGCACATCCTTAAATGTCCCTAGTCATGGGAGTATCGAGACCGGGCATCAATATTCTGGCGTAGACTAGTGTATATGTTTCTAGACACCGACGAGGGGCAGTGGTCGGTCTCACAAGCCATTAGTGTTGTGTCACCTAAGATAGTATACAGGTGCTCACTAGAGGTGAGTACATTGGACAGACTCGTCGAGAACTTCTAGATGGTATTATATCTATCGTCAGATGGAAGTTCTCAAGTGGCATGAGTAAAGATTAGTCTTTTGACCTGAGATCATCATTTGTCTCGTGTGAGTTCCCACTGTATTTTGATTACTACCTTACCACGGCTCAAAGGAGTCGTGCAAACATGTTTTAGTTGGATACAGTCCCGAACCACATAGAGGCAGTGAGTGATTGTCGGGGATTCGGCTCTCCTAGTATTAGGAGTTGATGCCGCGCTGTGTTCGGTTGGCTATCACCCTAAATTCGTGGCAACGGTGGATGAGATTTACTGATATGAGTTTATTAGTTTCTCGGTTGGTGATGAGCTTGACTCCGATACGACTTATCGGGTTATTAGGGGTCCAACGTTATCCACCCCTAGACCCGGTATGCAATATTCTTAGACGAAAAGACCGGACTGTACGGAGATTGTCACATTTAGGCTCAGTAGGGTACAAACGGACTTGATTGTCAACCTCCCTTTTGACAGATACCTGGATAGCCATTACGTATAGCTAGTGCTGCTGACGTGCTTGGTTTTTGGATTTATCCAGTAAATCACTGCTAGCTTATTGTCGAGTCTTTAGAGTCTCACACAGAGGGTTTTTCCGGTTCAGACGATATGATGTAGATAACGTATGTTGGTATATACATGGGGTCCGATTAAATACGTGTACATGCTACACGGACTTTAATCAGACGGTTGATAATACCGGCGACTTAGGATTAAGCCGGATTATTAAATCAGGTTTTGATTTAATAATATATATATATATATATATATATATATATATATATATTAATATGTATATTCTAGTATTATTGTTCACTATTCATTTTCTCTCTCTCTCTTGGCTATTCATATTTTTATACAAATACGCGTATATGTATTTCGATAAGTATACCAGGTTGTATTCTGTATTTATACGGAATTTGCTATAGAAGATGGACACCTCATTTCTTGGTTTTTCCTTTTAATGAAAATAAAAAATGAGGTGGAGGATGAGGTATAAGGAAGTATGGTAGAGAAGTATGGCTTGGTTTTTTATATTGTAAAAATCATTTATGTTTACTATTTTTCCTTGGTTGCAAAAATAAAGATAACCATTCCTTTTACTTTTCTTCTTGCTCTGCACACTTACACTTAGCCATTTGTCTTGTAATGGCTACTACTTCCTCACCTCCTCCTCCTTCTTGCTAGCTCTCTTGAGCTTAGAAATTAGAGAGAAAAGATAGTAAAAATATTCCTACATCCACACTATCCATTCGTAGCGACTTTGGAGCGTCAGTTGCTTCACTTGGTGAATCTAGAGATTGGATTGGTTCCTTCAGGTGGATCATCTTCAGCAAGGGCGGTCGCCATTCGAGCTCGATCCGGACGGCATATAAGGAGCTTGGATGGGTTTTCCACGATTGGATGGACATGCGTCGAAGGTAGTATTCCCTAACCATTATTTGCTTGCTTGCAAGTTTTCGTGTTTGGATCGATCACTAGGTTTTAGTCTCTAGTTGCCCTCTCATTAATTCTCGTTTTCCGCTTCCGCATCGGCTGCGGCCTCCGCGACGAGGGCACTAGGGACTTACATTGGTATCAGAGCCTTCCAAATACCTTAAACTAGATAGTTACTATATTAGAATTCGCGTTTTTTCCGGCATCGAAAATTGTCGAAAAAATGGCGAGTAAATTTCATGTTTCAAAGTGTTTATGCACCCCGCGGGCTCACGGTTTGGCCTGAAAAGCCGCGGGGTGCTGCATACGGACCTCGGGGAGAGACCCAAGGAGACCGAAGGGCCGACACCCATCCCCAGACCACCACAAGGTGGTCTTAGGGGTGGGGACTGTTCACATCATAATATTGCTATTCATACACCCCACTTTCGTGCATTTTATAAGTAAACAGATGCTTTTGACGATCGTTTGTTACATGATACAGGATACAGACTTTTGAAGCTAATGCAGTGAAAAAGACAAAGATGATACAGGAAATGGACTTTTGACCAACCAACACACTGATCCTACTCAAGCCGAGACGAACGTCAAGTGAAACGGTCAAAAAGATCCTTACGAGTTTCTTTGGGAATCTGAAGAATAACAAAAAGCCCAACAGAGAAAACCACAGTACAAACAGAGAGCCCAAGACAAGATAAACCATGCACAGAAAGAGGGAGGCCCAACACCACCATAGGGCCGCGGATCCGCGGCCCAAGCCAGTATCTGCCGCGGATCCGCGGCCGTCTAGTACCCGGGTCGGTGGAAAATTCTTCTGTTGCTGAGACGGTTCTGGTGTTGTGATTTTTAGGGGATAAATCAGTAAATTCATGTCTACGAAAGTCTGTAACCCTAGCTTCACTAGTTACTTATAAATTGTAATTTAGATCTTAAAAATTGTATGCCTCTTGATAATCAATAAAAAGTGAGATTTGTTGAAGAATTGGGAGCATCACTTTTACTTGTAAGTTTTTAGTTTTATTTAATTCTTGCCTTAGTATAATCTTTTACTTGCCCTAGTTAGTTAATTCTTGCTCTAGTGTAATCCTCCTTAATCTGCACCAAGTAGTTAACCTTTAAAACATAAACATAAAAATGTCTCTTTGCAACAATTCCCTAATGAGCGAATAAAATCCTCGCTCGTTAGGGTTAGGAACAAGGGAGTAAGTGAGAGATGGATGTCTCTCACCTCCTTCAACGCCAACTTATTTTTAAATTGAAATCTTCATGCATTCATATACGATCCGCCCCCTACGGCACCCTACCTACAAGGTAACGGTGAACCTTAGTATAAAAGGCCGGACTTATATGACATCCATGAAGATCACATCAATTAATAGGAAAGGACGGACAAGGATCTAGAGGAAGAAACTTTGTTTCTTCCCGATCATCCTAATCCCCTTTGCTAATAATTGTTGTGATATTTCTAAAAAGCTTAAATCATGGCATTGAAAGAGGTGAAAACATAGATCTCAACACTCCTACCTTCGACCTAACCCTAACGAGTCCTTTCTTATTACATAAATTCATCTTGAACTCAATCGATAAAAAAACCAACCACAATTTGAATCAACTCGTTATAACACAAAATTAGAAATTAACACATCCCTGCGGATCGACCCGTATTCACCGGCTAGCTGCGAAGCGACGCCGTTTCTGATTACGGTAAACTACAATTTTTGGATTAATCAAATGGCGCCGTTGCCGGGGATGGCGTAATTTTCTCTTTTTGTATGATTTCGGGTTGATATAAAATTTGAAAATTATAAAAATCTGAAAATACAAAACACGAAAAAAAAAATATTCTTTTCATTATTTTTATCTGTTTGAAGGGTTTCTCGTTTGAATCTTGCAGGAACGACAAGAACGTTTGGATCTGGAGTTTTACAGAAGGTGAAAACAGAAAAAAGAACATAAAAACAGAGAGGAGTTGATAGCCCAGAGAAGCAAAATTTTTTACAGAGCCCGATCCCTTCATCAGACCGCGGAACCGCGGCCAAGGAGCACCCCAGACCGCTGAACCGCGGCCATCTGTTTGACTCACTGCTTGAAATTTTTTTTTTGGGTTAGTTATCTCTATTCTCTCTCCTCTGAAACCTCCATATATCCACTGTAAACTTTTCTGCAGGGTTCTTTGCGTAAAGAGTCTTTCTCCCCCTTCTCGATAACAGATTTTCTGCAGGTTTCTTTGCGCCGCGCTAAAATTGATTGCAAGTGATTTTATTTGTTTTGCATATTTTAATCGGACTTAAGGGGCTATTTGACCAAACTCAGATTGGGTGGGGATTTCATCACCCTTCCCAGGACCCCAGAAAACACCTAAAGCATTTTGCATCGACCACCTTTAATTAAAAAAAAGATTAGACTCAGACCTAAGGACAGCGAGCTCAATAGGAAAAGGACTAGGGTAGGCATCGGCCGTTTATCCTAACCGACATTGCGGTGTCTAGGCTAGTGGTTATTAATTAGGCCCACTGTAGTGGTGGTTCCTTCCCACTTACCTGGCCGTATTTGTCCGTGAAGAGGCGGTTTGAGGTCTATTTCTAGCCCTAGTTAGGAGCTGTCTAGTAGACCTAGGCGACCCTAGATCTAGGCCTGATTGTGCATGTGTGGTTGATACAGTTGTGTCACGAGTCCGTTTTCAAAAACCTCTTTGCAAAACTCACACACAAATAAAAAAAAAATAAAGAAAAATCTTTTCAAAACTTGCAACTTGCCGCTAAGAAAACTTGCACCTCATTTCCACCATCTCTCCTTCATTGACGTTATCTTACCCCCACATTCTGTTTTTCTTTTTTCTGACTGCACTATCCCTTTTAGTGTATGCCACTTTGGACTAGGGATACAGACGCCCGATTAGTCCGCGTTTCGTTGGTACCGACCAACGAACCCTTCGACACCGAAGTCGAAAATCCGTCCACTTTCTTACCTTCACCTTTAATTTCTTCCACCGAAGGTATGTCGGGATTCAACCCCAATAATACCTTGCCGACGGGAATGATTCCACCTCCACCAGGTGCGAATAACCCGAACCAGCCGCCTGTTGAAGCGCCCGCACGAGTTGCGCTCCAGGACCTCTTCTACCCCATCCGCACTTCTTTACCCACTTGTCTTTCACCCCCACCGGCAAATGGGGACAATTTTGAGATTAAACCACATTTCATCAATATGCTGCCGAAATTTCACGGTTTGGAAACTGAAGACGCTTATATCTTTATTAATAAATTCCAAAATGTGTGCGCTATGATGAAAACAACCCAATTGAGTGATGACGCTATAAGGCTAAGGGTCATTCCTTTCACCTTATGTGACCTAGCCGAGAAGTGGCTATATAGCACCGCATCACATTCCATAAGAAATTGGGATGAGTTTGTGAAGGCTTTTCTAAAAAAGTTCTATCCTCACCATAAAACTGCCAGAATTCGAAATGAAATAATTCAATTCTCACAACTGCCTTCCGAACCTTTCTGGAAGTGCTTCGAGAGATTCAAGGACCTATTAGTTCAATGCCCTCACCATGGTATAGAAAGTTGGCAACTTTGCCAAACATTATATGAGGGATTGAACTCGGCAACGAAGCAGTTGCTAGAAACAATCTGTCAAGGTCATTTTCTCTCTAAGTCTAATGATGAGGCGTGGCAGTTTCTCGAGGATCTTAGTGAACAGACAATACAGTGGGAGAGCACAAAGACCACATCAGCTTCTAGTGGTCAATCTAGGGGAGGCATACATCAAATAGAGATGTCGATTGCCATGAAGGCCGAGATGGCCGCTCTTACGAAAAAGCTAGAAGCGATCGAGACCAAAATCTCCTCGTCTTCTCCTGCCCCTGCTATGCCACCACGTACTGTCTGTGCTTGTTGTGCGGATCCATCGCACCTGACTGAAGAATGTCCTTATAATGCATCTACACAAGGACAGGATCAAGTCAATGCTGCATTCCAGCAACGACAAAGGAACGATCCGTATTCTTCAACGTATAATCCGGGGTGGAGGAGTCACCCAAATTTCGCTTGGAACCAAAATCAACAATTCCAAGGAAATAATAATTTTCAAAGACCTCCTCCACCACAACAACAACAAGCACCCTCGCAAACTCAATATCAACCGCAACAATTTCAACAACAACCTTACCCTAATCAGGTGAACAACTTTGTGCCGAACAATGCGTACCAGCCAAATAATTATGTTCAACCTAATAATGATAAGGTTAGCTCGCTCGAGAGAAGTCTAGATGCGTTCCTTAAGCAATCTACACAGTCTACAGCAAGACTTGAGACTTCTATTCAAACTTTAGTGCAAAATAGTGCCTCCCGTGATCAGAGTATCAAATCTATAGAGGCACAAATTGCACAACTCAATGCAGCTTTGAGCGAGCGCGAAAAAGGAAAACTCCCGTCTCAACCGTTGCCCAACCCCGGTCACGCACATGCTGCACACAATCAGCAAAATCATAATGTAAATGCAGTGACCACGTTGAGATCGGGAAAAGTGTTGCGGAACAATGTGGGCATTAACAATGACACCCCTGCCGGTGGGTCTTCTTCATCTTCTTCACCATCTTCTTCTTTAGAGCCTATTCTCCACCCTTCACATGGCTCTACCTCTTCTAGCTTGAACGGACCTAATTCTCACGACATGAACACATCTACACGAGGTACCGTTCCAACTCGACAATCTGATCCACAAAAATTGGACTCAACCACCTTTCAAAATGTTCCTTTTCCTAATCGGTTGAGATCAAATAAACCAACTCCTCAAATGGAAAAGATTGTCGAGTTGTTCAAACAGGTTAGCATAAACATCCCTCTTTTGGATGCAATTCAGCAAGTTCCTTCATATGCCAAAATTTTAAAGGACTTGTGCACCAAAAAGAGGAAGTCGCAAGTGCCAAAGAAAGTTTTTGTGGCCAGTGCTATTAGTGATGCTCTTGTAAATTCCCTTCCCCCAAAACAAAAGGACCCCGGGTGTCCTACCATTTCGATAACAATTGGGGACAAGAATATCAATAGAGCACTCTTAGATCTTGGCGCGAGCGTCAATTTGCTACCCTATTCTGTGTACGAGCAATTGGGCGTTGGAGAGCTTAAGCCCACTCACTGTACTCTCCAAATGGCCGACCGGTCAATAACCCATCCTAGGGGAGAGCTGGAGGATGTGTTAATAAGAGTAGGGGATTTCATTTTCCCCGTTGACTTTATAGTGATGGATACACAACCTGTTGCAAACCCCCGGAACCAAATTCCGGTAATTCTAGGTCGACCATTTTTGGCTACTTCCAACGCAGTGATCAATTGTCGTAATGGTTCAATGAACCTATCTTTCGGCAATATGACAATTGAGCTCAATATTTTCAAGTTAGGAAGTCAGCCTGCTGAGCCCAATGCTAGCGTACTAGACGTTTGTTCGATCAATGAGATCGCGGAGGAGGACTGTGAGTTCGAGAATTTTTTATTCGACCACAGCAATGTTAACGCCACTAGTGCGTTCCTCCTAGAATCCGACTCAGTTTTCGCGGCGGATAATGATTTTGAATGTTTTACATTCGTCGACGACTTCGAAGACTCATCACCTGATTTGGAGTCTTTTGCTTTTGCGGATGAGTTAGTAGAACCATCCGACACTGTTGCGTACACTCGGTACGAACCTTTGATGGAATCATTCGAGTTTGAAACAATTACCCCTTTGCTACCATCTATTGTTTCACCTCCTAAACTCGAATTAAAGCTTTTGCCGACACACCTAAAATATGCATATCTAGGTGATAATGAGACCTTACCTGTCATTATATCAGCCTCTCTAGCTCTTGAGCAAGAGAAGGCTCTCTTGATGGTCTTACTTAATAATCGGCAAGCCTTCGGCTGGTCTATGGCGGACATTAAGGGGATTAGTCCCCTCATAGTCGAACATCATATACACTTAATGGATGATGCCAAGCCAGCACGAGATCCACAAAGGCGCCTCAACCCCATCATGAAAGAGGCTGTTAAGAAGGAAATTGTCAAATGTCTGGATAGCGGTATCATTTACCCTATCTCGGATAGCCAATGGGTTAGCCCAATCCACGTCGTGCCCAAGAAATCGGGCATTACGGTCATTACAAACGAGGCAAATGAGTTGATTCCCACTCGCACCCAAACTGGGTGGCGAGTCTGCATAGACTATAGGAAACTCAATGCCGCAACAAGGAAGGACCACTTTCCCTTACCTTTCATTGACCAAATGCTCGAGCGATTGGCAGGGCACGAGTTCTATTGTTTTCTTGATGGCTATTCCGGTTACAATCAAGTCCCCATCGCCAAAGAGGACCAAGACAAGACAACATTCACTTGTCCCTTTGGCACTTTTGCTTATCGTCGCATGCCCTTTGGGTTATGCAACGCACCCGCGACATTTCAGCGGTGTATGATGGGGATCTTTTCAGACATGGTCGAAAAGTTCTTGGAGATTTTTATGGACGATTTCTCCATCTTTGGCGACTCCTTCGACGAGTGTTTACGCCATCTTGACGCTGTTCTTACCCGCTGCAGGGATAAGAACCTAACATTAAATTGGGAGAAGTGCCATTTCATGGTGCAAGAGGGCATTGTCCTAGGACATGTCATTTCGCAAAACGGCATCGAGGTAGACAGGGCTAAAATCGAAGTGATTTCTAACCTACCTCCCCCAAAATGCGTCAAAGATATTAGAGCCTTCCTTGGCCACGCCGGTTTTTACAGACGGTTTATCAAGGACTTTAGCAAGATTGCTAGACCCTTGACCCTCCTACTGGCCAAGGACACGACCTTCGCTTTTGACTCCACATGCACTGAAGCATTTGAGTCTTTAAAACATTCACTCATCACTGCACCCATCCTCTCATCTCCCGACTGGACGCACCCTTTTGAAATCATGTGCGACGCATCAGACTTTGCAATTGGAGCTGTTCTTGGACAACACATTAATAAGATGCCGCACGTGATTTATTATGCTAGCCGAACACTAAATGAGGCCCAACTTAATTACACAACAACAGAGAAAGAGTTTTTAGCTGTTGTGTTCGCACTCGAAAAATTCCGGCCTTATTTAATCGGCTCTCCAGTCGTTGTTTATACTGATCACTCGGCTCTTCGCCACCTTTTTGCGAAGAAGGATGCTAAGTCAAGGCTAATACGTTGGATCCTTTTATTGCAAGAATTTGATCTTGTCATTAAGGACAAAAAGGGATGTGAAAACGTAGTAGCTGATCACCTATCACGACTTCCTTCTTCGCCCACGCTCGATCTTCCAATCTCTGACGTTTTTCCCGACGAGCAGCTCTTGACTGTTTCTTGCGAACCATGGTTCGCCGATATTGTAAATTATTTAGCCACCGGCCTGATTCCTAATGATTGGTCGAAACAGGATAAGCTTCGATTTTTGTCCCAAGTAAAGCATTTTTACTGGGATGAACCCTATCTTTTCAAATACTGTTCCGACCAAATCATTCGTCGGTGTGTGCCCGAGAGTGAGGTCAAGAGCGTGCTGTCTTTCTGCCATGATCAAGCATGTGGCGGGCACTTTGGCCCAAAGAAGACAGCCGAAAAAGTTTTGCAGTGTGGTTTCTATTGGCCACGACTCTTCAAGGATGCATTTGAATACTGCAAAACTTGCTCCCGGTGCCAACATTTGGGCCGGATTTCGCGGAGAAACGAAATGCCACTCCAACCCATTTTGGTGGTGGACATTTTTGATGTTTGGGGTATAGATTTTATGGGACCATTTCCTAACTCTTTTGGAAATGTGTATATTCTGTTGGCGGTTGACTACGTTTCTAAGTGGATCGAGGCTGTGCCCAGCCGAACGAACGATAATAAAGTTGTCGTTCGATTCCTTAAAGAACACATATTTTCTCGATTCGGGCACCCTCGGGCGATTATAAGTGATAATGGTTCTCACTTCTGCAATAGGACTTTTGAGTCCTTGATGCGTAAATATTCTATCACCCACAAATTGTCAACGCCATATCACCCCCAAACATGTGGGCAAGCCGAGGTTTCGAATCGGCAAATAAAGCAAATTTTGGAGAAAACGGTTTCTAAAAACCGTAAGGATTGGTCGCTTAAATTGATAGATGCACTATGGGCTTTCCGTACTGCATATAAGACTGATCTGGGTATGTCTCCATACCGGCTTGTGTACGGGAAGGCTTGCCACCTCCCAGTGGAGATCGAGCACAAAGCTTTCTGGGCTATCAAAAAGCTAAATTTGTCTTTAGGAGATGCGGGCAGCAACAGAAAGCTGCAACTAAATGAGTTGGAGGAGCTAAGGGATGAGGCATATGACAATGCCATAACTGCTAAAAACCGAGCCAAGGTGTTCCACGATAAACACCTTCTACGAAAAACTTTTGAACCTGGTCAACAGGTTCTACTTTATGACACTCGGTTACACTTGCATCCTGGTAAGCTCAGGTCCAGATGGAGAGGACCTTTTGTGGTCCGCACCGTTTATCCGCACGGTGCGGTAGATCTTGAGAACCCTGAAGACGGTACCTTATTTAAGGTAAATGGGCATCGACTAAAACCGTTCTTCACTGCGGATCCTTCGGAGGAGCTCCTGTTTTTGCAGGAGCCGATTTACACTGATTGATCTTCCTCCGCTTTCACCCCCAAACTTTGTTTTCCAATGACACTATTTCAAATAAGTTTGGGGGTGTGTATATCACTTGTATTGTATTTCCAAATACCATAAAAATAAAAAGAAAAATGAAAATATAAAAAAAAATTTTATAAAAAAAAAAAAGGGGGGGGGTTAATAATTTTTTGGACCAAGTTGCAATTATGCAGATTAATAGCTGCATTTACGAATAAAACCCTCACCCTTGAGGGTGTTTTTTTTGTAAACCACCTTTTACCTCCTATATAATGGAACCCGACCCCCCTGTCATTTTACCCTAATTCTTTCATTCCCCTTAAAACCCTAGAGCCGCCACCGATCTGTTCCAGAAAAATTTCGCTGTGCCGCCGTCAACCCGCCGCGCAACCGCCGCGTCTGCCGTCTCCTGCCGCCAACCCGCCGCGCATCAGAAGCTTCACCCCCTGAAATTTTCGGGGGAGGTACATCTGTTCCTTTCCTCTCTGTTATTACACACATTTTCCTGCACACATCTTTATGGCTCATAAATTCCAATTTGAAAGGGATTTTTCCCCTGTGTTTGCACATGAGATCTATGGATCATACTTCCCACAGGAAATTGCACAGAGGGGATGGAATTTCCTCCTATATAACCATGGATCTGCATTTGCTGTCCCTAGCTTAGTCACCAAATTTTATGAGTCAATGGAAGAGAATAGCCTAGATAATTTAGGTTATATTAAATTGAATTGGGGAACTCAAGAAATTCGCATCGACAGGGGCATGATACACGAGGTTACACTCATACCTCGTGTCCCCGCACACGAACAACCCCTTCGTTTTGAAGATTATCTTCCTTTAATGGGTAATGACTGTGCGCGAGAACCGCGCAAGGGGATCCAAGCACGGACCCTATTCGCAAATGTTTTAACTGTGTGCCGGTGGGCACAAAACAATATTTTTGGGAGTTCTCACAATACAACCTTTTTCACCCCTTCCTTACATGTCGTTCATACCTTAATGACGAAAAACCCTAGATTCGACATGTGCACAGTTTTGCTTTATTCCATAGGTTCGGGTAAACGAGGTCCTGTACACCCCTGCCCCATGCTAGTTACCCAGCTCTGCCGTTATTTCCTCCCAGCTGAGGAATTTGACTCATTCTTGATAAACGATACCCCGGTCCGACCACTCTTAGAGGGTATCTCGTCGTCCTACTCCAGACTAACAGATATTTGGACACGGACCGACCCGGCAGAACATGTACCTGCACGCACCCCGAGCTCGAGCTCGACTTCGAGCGGGGAAGAACTAACCCCCCAAGAACATGCACGATTGATGCGGAGGGCAGTGAGAGGGATTGATTCTTTGAGGGATGAGTTTCGGGCAACGGCCCGAGAGCACGACCGTCGGTTGACGGAGATTGAGAGGGGGATACAAACACTATTGGCTAGGGGGGAGAGATCACGTTCACGCTCACGAGCGCGACGTGGGGCCGGGCAGTGAGGGCACTGCTTTGCTCAAGTTTGGGGGTATTAGAGGTGATGTATATAGTTATCCTTGCATTGCATATTGTATATATATCTTTGTTTTCCTTCTGCATAGTTATTTCTGCATTGCATTTTTATAAAAATCATAAAAATTTAAAAAATTTGAAAAAATTAAAAAAAATTTTAGAAAACTGAAAAACCCATAAAAATTGAAAAATTTCAAAAAGTATAAAAATTAATGTATTCAATTCTGGTTAATTGACTTGAGTTTGATAAATAGGTTAACTGGCTAGGAAAAACTAAATCTTAGACTTAGCAAATTAAAAACCCTAAAAATAACCTTCCTTAAAAGTTTAACTGTGGAAAGCATATGTCTTTGTAGGTTATTTAGAAATAGGCAAATTTTGGGTTCAGTTCTTGGGCTAAGTCGAAACGAAGGAAAAGTATTAAAACTCTTATTAGAGTATAAGTTTGAAAAATAATTCCTAACTTAAGTCTGGATTCTGAAAATGTATACCCTACAAATTGCACAAACACGCACCTTGAAACTTGGATTAGTAGAAGAGACCTTGAAATACTCTTGTCTAACGTCCTTAGCACAATGAAAAAGAAAAAAAGTGGATAAAGAAAAAATGGACACTGGTTTTTGTGATTACTTAAGGCTAAAAAAAAAAATAAAAAAAATAAATAGAAAAATATTTAGCAAAGGTGCTAAAAGCCTTGGGTATTGCAAAACTAGGAAGTACGCCTTAAAGTGCTAACGCATCTGGTAATCGGTTGTTGGTACCTCAAGAAGTATTAACAGTCGCATGAAGGATGTGAAAGCAAAGTCTCACAAGTGCTTTGGACACTGGGCTGGAGTACGATTGCTTGATTTGAATTTCCAAGTGTAGGGGTGATATTTACACACACGTGGGGATATGTGATTAGAGTTTAGATAAGAGAAAGGAATGAAGAATAAAACTTGTGTCTTTAATAGAGTTGATAGAAATTCCTAAGTGGAGATGGAACTCTAGAAGGAAAACTTAAGAAATGCCGAAAGCTAGGTAATTCTACAGGATATGTGTAATCTTAAGTTAAATAATGAGTAAGCGTGAAGAATATGGGTGGATAATTTGCGGGTCAACGATAATAGATTTCCTTGTTAGAAAACCTAAATGGAGAACAAAAGTCGAGAAACCAAGTTGATAGGATTTTGTGGGTAGTATCCGCTGAAAACCCTCAGGAGACAACACTCCTCCTACTAGGGACACCTAGAGGTTTAACGGCTTGTTGCACGTGCTCAGTGCAATCGCGTTTCCCTGCGAAAGTGTGGCTAGGTCAGAATAAAATAATAAGTTTGCTCGAGGACGAGCAAAAGGTAAGTTTGGGGGTATTTGTTCACATCATAATATTGCTATTCATACACCCCACTTTCGTGCATTTTATAAGTAAACAGATGCTTTTGACGATCGTTTGTTACATGATACAGGATACAGACTTTTGAAGCTAATGCAGTGAAAAAGACAAAGATGATACAGGAAATGGACTTTTGACCAACCAACACACTGATCCTACTCAAGCCGAGACGAACGTCAAGTGAAACGGTCAAAAAGATCCTTACGAGTTTCACTGGGAATCTGAAGAATAACAAAAAGCCCAACAGAGAAAACCACAGTACAAACAGAGAGCCCAAGACAAGATAAACCATGCACAGAAAGAGGGAGGCCCAACACCACCATAGGGCCGCGGATCCGCGGCCCAAGCCAGTATCTGCCGCGGATCCGCGGCCGTCTAGTACCCGGGTCGGTGGAAAATTCTTCTGTTGCTGAGACGGTTCTGGTGTTGTGATTTTTAGGGGATAAATCAGTAAATTCATGTCTACGAAAGTCTGTAACCCTAGCTTCACTAGTTACTTATAAATTGTAATTTAGATCTTAAAAATTGTATGCCTCTTGATAATCAATAAAAAGTGAGATTTGTTGAAGAATTGGGAGCATCACTTTTACTTGTAAGTTTTTAGTTTTATTTAATTCTTGCCTTAGTATAATCTTTTACTTGCCCTAGTTAGTTAATTCTTGCTCTAGTGTAATCCTCCTTAATCTGCACCAAGTAGTTAACCTTTAAAACATAAACATAAAAATGTCTCTTTGCAACAATTCCCTAATGAGCGAATAAAATCCTCGCTCGTTAGGGTTAGGAACAAGGGAGTAAGTGAGAGATGGATGTCTCTCACCTCCTTCAACGCCAACTTATTTTTAAATTGAAATCTTCATGCATTCATATACGATCCGCCCCCTACGGCACCCTACCTACAAGGTAACGGTGAACCTTAGTATAAAAGGCCGGACTTATATGACATCCATGAAGATCACATCAATTAATAGGAAAGGACGGACAAGGATCTAGAGGAAGAAACTTTGTTTCTTCCCGATCATCCTAATCCCCTTTGCTAATAATTGTTGTGATATTTCTAAAAAGCTTAAATCATGGCATTGAAAGAGGTGAAAACATAGATCTCAACACTCCTACCTTCGACCTAACCCTAACGAGTCCTTTCTTATTACATAAATTCATCTTGAACTCAATCGATAAAAAAACCAACCACAATTTGAATCAACTCGTTATAACACAAAATTAGAAATTAACACATCCCTGCGGATCGACCCGTATTCACCGGCTAGCTGCGAAGCGACGCCGTTTCTGATTACGGTAAACTACAATTTTTGGATTAATCAGGGACCCGAGACTGCCCCTGCCAAGCACCCAGGACCACCTTGTGGTGGTCCCGGGTGCGAGTACCCCGTGAGGCTTCCTTATTTGTGTTCTAATTTTGTGACGGCCCCCCCAAGGTTTTGGGCGAGTTTCGAGTTCGATCGAACTCCCGGTTTGGCTTTAAACATGAAATTTATGTAGTTTCTAGAGCACTTGGTTTTTGATCCTATGGTATATTTTGGATGTGCGCTATTTGTGTACGGAATTCTAATGTCATGACTTCGTTTGCGTGCGTGTATGTGTTGTTGAATGTCTTCTAATTGCTATATGTTCAATTAGACGGGATTGCACACTTGTTTCGGTTACTTGTTTCCGTGGATAGATATCTTGATTATGGTTTAGTCGGATTGTCGTGTCGGATAGCCCCTAGTGCGATTGCTTGTATAGTTTTAATTTATATTGTTGTTTTCATTTGTTCGGGACAAGCTCTAACTTGTAGCCGCCGTTTCCGTATTATGTATATTCTTTTATTGGGGCTCGACCAGGATGCAGTCGATGTCACCATTGTATATTTTTCATTTCTGTACTAGGATTAACTCAGGAGAAATGCTCGAGTAGCCGGGTTCTAGAGTGCAGCAGGTGGCCATCTCATGGAGTTGAGATCGGGCCTCCTCGCTATAGAATTGGCGAGTTGCTCGCCGCACTTGTAGGGGTTATAGGATTCGACCCGTGGAGGGGTGCACAAGTTACCGGATTCTAGAAAGCGACGGTTGACCGGCTCATTTCATTGAGGGCGTGTTACCCAGTTTCTAGAATTGGCAGGTGACTTGCCACACTCGTAGGAATCTAGAATTGATTTTTTATGGGCTATCCACACGACCAGGGAACGTCGCGTTTCATTTACGGTTCAAATGAAACGCGGAGCTCCTAATTTATCAGCTACTCTATATTGTTGTTCGCATGCCTATGATGATTATTATCTGCCTGCGATGTTGATATATATATATATTATATTTAGTAGATACTTCTATATGTGTCGCATCCGCGCTATCCCTGTCCTTGCCCTGTCGTAAGTTAAGTAAGCTTACGGTGAAGACCCGGGACCCTATGAAGAATGCTGATGGCATATAAAAGCATGCTATTTTGGTTGTTTCTGGTGTGGCTTAGAAACTAAATATGACAGGACTGCATTATATCTTTAATGCATGGAAAACAAACCTATTTTATGTTGTCGGAACCAATTTTTAAAACTACTTGGTTTTCTTCAAAACAACAGTCATATTCTTTTGCTTTGTATCGAGGTATTCGGTTAGGAATATCCTGCACCTCATTCTATGAGGAAAGAGTCTTGGCCCCTTCACAGGGAGTTCGCTCTTAAGAAAAAGTTTATGTTACTAGTTTTAAAATGCGGAGCCTAAACCACTCCATTTCATAGCCAATCAAGTTCCTTCAATGATATCAAGTTCATTACGTTAAAGGTTTTGCGCCAAAACCAGCAGTAGCCCTCCGTTGTTTCAGATGAGTTTCAATTAGTATTCATGCTATATATTTTGACTTTCGCCAAGGCATAGTGTTTGGTAGCTACGGGATACTTGTTTGTTTTTGTTCACCGCCGAAAGACACGGACCGAGATGTTGGGACGTCTGGCCTGAATTTTGGGGGCAAATGCTATTTGGACTTCTCCATCCACCTCTCCGAAGATACCAAGTTGATTTATGGCACCATATATCGGAGGTTTGGACAGATGCAACCATTGTAGCAGACTTTATCAGATTCCCCTTCATTTATGAGGGTTTTTTGATTGTGGAGACGCTCTTTCCTGCAGGCGCAAGCCGCTATAGTTAATTACGTTACCGCATTGCGATAACCACTTTCTTCTGCTCCAGCAGTTCACTTTGTGTTGTATTATTTTTGTTTTATTTTGGGTTGCCCGTGGATTGTATACGGAGAATATTTTATGTTGTCGCCCGTAGGACGCGGATTAGTCCAAATCCGTATATTTTAGATTTGGGCTTGGGTCAAGGATTTGCTTAACGGGGTTTTGATCTTAGTTTATATATTCCTTTGGTTCAAAAATATTTTGTTTTATTTAAGGATTGTTAATTTAATTTGAAATTAAGATCAACTTAAATGTATTAGCATTTAGGCTCAATCTATTTTAAACTAAGGATACATTTGTCATGTTTGAGACTAAGATCAACTTAACAATATTTTTAAGGATCATTAAATTTATTAAGATCCAGAATATTTAGGCTCAGTTGCAAGAGAGACTTAGCCAATTTGGGCTTACTCAGTCTTCTTTTGTTCTGTTCAGAAGTGCTAAGTACTTATTTAGGCTCTGTTTGTTCAGCCCCTTTTTTTTATGCAAACGTGCTAAACACTTATTTGACGTTCTGACACTCATATGGATATCATGTGAAGTATTCAATTATGGGCGCTGCCCAATCAGTGCTAAGCACTCTTTAAAAGTATATTATATTTCGAAAATCCATTTTTCAATTTCCTTGATTTCAAAATCCGATTCCGATATTGTTTTGTTGTTCTGTTCCAGCAATGCAATAGAGAACGAATGCGAGAAAGGGGCTTTCATTTCCAGTCTACCATTATATTATTTAATATTTAATTTAGGGGCAGGAAAAAAGGAAGATATCAATGAACTTCTATGAAATGGTTTCACGGGATTCAGCCAATTGTCTCGATCGTGGGATATCATTGAGAAATAGGAATCCGTGTTATCAAAGGATTTCCTGCGATTATTTGATAATAATAGGAACTGAACATTATGGCAAGAAAATGTTTGATTCAGAGGGAGAAGAAGCGGCAGAAATTGGAACAGAAATATCATTTGATTCGTCGATCCTCAAAAAAAGAAATAAGCAAGGTTCCATCGTTGAGTGAAAAATGGGAGGAGCATATGCGGCGCTGGGCGCTGCCCAATCGGTGTTAATCACTCAGCCGTTTTGGCTGTATATGAAATACTAAGCATTTTTTTATGGCGCCCACGTGAGGAGCACGTGCGGCGCTGGACGCTGCCCAATCAGTGTTAAGTACTCAGCCATTTTGGCTGTATATAAAGTGCTAAGTACTTTTATTCAGCGCCCACGTGTGTTTCACGTGAGGCGCCGGACTTCTGCTTTTGGCGCCCGCGTGTTTTTCACGTGAGGCGCTAGGCGCTGTTAAAAGGACGCCCACGTAGGAAACACGTGAGGCGCTAGTCTTTTTTCTTTTTTTAGAAATTAAATCTCTGTTAATGACATTTTGACCATTAATGATCACCAAGATCTTCGTTTTTGAAGATCTGGGATCATGTTTTTCTTTAAGAACTAAGTTCTTTTATAGGTTCTTTTTCCTTTTGTTTTTCTTTTGGACCTAATTCTTTTCTGAATCTTTGATTCTCAAGAACAAGATCTTTCCGATGAGAATTAAATTCTCAACTTGTGGGAGACTTGTCTTGTGGATCTCTGATCCAAAGAAAAGTTCTTTGAGAAGGGTTAAACCCTTAAAATAGGTAAAAGAGATATTTTGATCTCTGTGTTTTCTTTACCTAGGTTTTTTTTGAAAGGGAAGTCTTCCTCTTTGAGAATTAAATTCTCTGTTGTTTTGAAAACTTTATGTATTTTTTCATAAGCTTATGGGAGGGTTCCTCCTCTTGAGACTTGAAGTCTCGGGTCCTTTATATAGTGGAGACAAATTGTTAATTGGTTTTGAGAAAATCTCTCATTGAGAGATTCCAATTGATTTAATTGGTCTCAAAATCGAGTTGGGGAATTTTACCCACCGTTGGATCTTTGATCCGAGAGTTTCTATTTTACAGAATATGTTTTCTTGTTTTTAACAAGATTGGTGAAATATTTTCTCATATACAGAATTTATTCTGTAAAATGGTGATTTTTAATCACCATTGGATTTTTAATCCAAGGGTTCTCTATTTTACAGAGAGCAATCTTTTTTTGTTTAGAAAGATTGAGGGAATATATTCCCAAAATAGAATTTTATTCTATTATTGAATCATTGATCCAACCGAGAGTATTTTTCTTATTTAGAAAGATTTGAGAGATATTTTCTCCTAATAGAATTTAATTCTATATTTTGATGATTTATCATCTCCATTGGATTTTTGATCCAACGGCTTTGTTTAACAGAGAGTATCCCAAATTCTCATGTAGAATTTAATTCTATTGATCTTGACTTGGGCGCTGGTGCTCACGTGTTGTGCACGTGGGCGCCACTTAAGAATTTAATTCTTATGATGGGTACTCCTGTGCTTTGCACATTGGCGCCCGTGTGATGAGCACGTGCGGCGCCATATAAGAATTTAATTCTTATTCAGAAAGTGTTTCTGTTCTTTGCACATTGGCACCGGCGTGAGGAGCACGTGCGGCGCCACTACAAAATTGGTGCTGGCGCTGGCGCCTTCGTGAGAAACACGTGAAACGCTGCCTCATTAGCTTTCAACAGAGCTTTGCTCTTTATATATATATATTTTATTTATTTATTTATTTTTATTTTTGGGGGAACAAATGCCCCCACCGTTATTCCCACGTGGCTCACACGTGGGTGCAACGATGTCACTTTTTCACCGTTTGATTTCTTAGGGAGTTGAACCGTCCCTTCTCATCCTATAAATAGGGCCTTTGGCCCTTGAGATGACTGCCATCTCTTCATCTTCTTTCTTGAACCTTTCTTTCTTTTGAGAATTTAATTCTCGTTTCTCAGAGCTTAGATCTCTGTCTCTCAGAACTCTGCCAGATTTCTTGGTAAGAACTATGAACAAAGCTTAGCTCTTAACTCCTTTTGAGCATATATATTTTCTTAGTTTTGGATTTTAAGTTCATTATCAGTTTCGACAGAGCTTAGCTCTTTTTTTTTGAATCGATCTCTTGGAGATCTAAAAACTTTCTTTTTATAGATCATGGATCTTAATACTCTCATCCAAGACTTGTGAATTTTTAATTCTCTTATTTAGGGTTTTACCCACTGTCAATCTTGACACTTGTTCTGGAATTTAATTCCATCAATTAACCCATGAATTTTTTTAGCATGGGGATTGTTCTGGGATTTGTTCCCACAATTTAGGGGAATTTAATTCCATTTTTTTGGCAGAGCTCGGCTCTGATTTGGATTTTAAGAACTTTGGGAATTTTATTCTCTTTACCATTCTTGTATGTTTTTTATTATTATTTTTATTTTTGGGGTTTTAATCCTCTTTTTTTTTCTTCATAGATTTTAATCTGTTGTTTATTTTAAAGAGCCCGCCTTTTGGGGAATATTGAGAGTTTTTAACTCCACTATTTAATGGGCACTATTTATTTAATGAGAATCTTTTCGGATTCTCACAATGGGCACATGTCTCATCATTGATGAGCTATCACCTTGATTTTGTGGGGCCCACTGTAGTGACTTTAATATGTTAATCGCTAACTCTCCACCCTTTTTTAAGGTACCATGGCTGGTCATCTGTACGATTTTGAAGAGATTATTTTTTACGAGGAGATTCGCATACAAGGCCGCTGCCAAGGCCAGGAGTTTACTGATGCCTAATGCGATGCGGTGGTGCGTCGCTTTGATGATTACAACGGTCGATTGCTCTCCCGCGGTTATGCCATTTTGAAGATCGTCGTTGGGTCAATCTAGGAAGCAATACCCGGGCGCCTTGAGGTTATGCCGCTTCAAGCGCTCGATGATGCTGAGGATAAGGTACATTCAGTGTACTTGATGGGGTTAATGTCAAAGAAACGGAGAGATAATCTCGTCACCATCTTGCACCGCGTCTTTTAGCAGAAAGCAATAGTATCAGCATATCAGAGGGCGGAGGACATCAGTGGTGACCCTGATGCTTGCATCCGAGAGAAGATGCACAAAAAGATGGTCGATGAAGCTGAAGGTGCACTGCTCAAACTTGCTTTTGAGTTTGAGAATCCGTGTCCGGAGTTTAGCGTTCTGCCATTGTAAATATTTTGATGATGTTTGTTTCTTTTTTTTATATCATCCTTATCACCAATGTATAAATTTCTTCGAAGTATGAATGACAAAACTCCTCCTTTTCTTTACGCCAATGCTCGTATGTGCCTCACGTGAGGTGTTATTATATATATATATATATATATATATATATATAAAACTAGCACCGACGCTTACGTGTCATGCACGTGAGGCGCTGCTACATGATTTAATCCTGAAACGAACTAGCGCCGGCACTCACATGTCATGCATGTGAGGCGCTGCTACAGGTTCTAATCCTGAAAAGAATCAGCGCTGGTGCTTACGTGTCATGCACGTGAGGCGCTGCTGAGAGAATCGTTTCACCTTCTTGCTCTGATTTTCATGAGTCAACTCTTTCATTTCCCATGCCCTTTTTGTCAGGCCTTGGAAATAGTTCCACCATGCACAACATTTTCTGTGCCTAAATTTAATTGCTTCTCTTTATATTCTGAAGTAATGATCTTCTTCTTCTTTACAAGGAAAGAACCATTTTTTTAACAGATCAAGAGTTATGGCTTGCAATCGTCCTCATGCTCGTCGGCAACCATGGGAGGTGCCTATCGAGGGAATTGTTCCTCGTTTTGCTGCACGATTGGTGGATCCCGTTCTCACAGATGACCAATGTGACACGGTGATGTACGAGCTTCTGACTCGTAAGGGATCTCCTCTTCTTATCGGCTCCATTTGGCTCCGGATGATCTTCCTGTTAGTGCTTGCTGACAATCCTCCTCATCCAGCGGAGATGACTCCGGCGATTCTCGACGCAGCAGAGGACAAGATCGAGTGCTTTCATGAGACACTTTTGATTACCAAGCCTCTGAGGGATCGCTCTGTTCAGATGCTAAGCCAGATACGGGCTCAGCGGGCCATCATGTCTGCCTTCGCCGATGGACACGGCGCTTACCGATGGGGAGCGACTCTTCGCGAAGATCGCCGCTTCGACATGGTGGAGAAGGCTGAGAGGGCTTTAGAAAACTTTATTTATAGTTTTGTAAACCCTTGTACTTTTGATCCCGTGTTTGGTGATCTATTTCCTGTAGAATAAAATGTTTATTTAAATGCTTTCCTTTTATCGTTGACCACCGAGTGCTTCATTTCCAACGCCTGTTTTTCCTCTAATTGTATTGTTGCAACCTACATGTGTGCATGTGCATTTCACCCTTAGGGATTTTTGCTAAGTGCAAACGCCACTGATGTGCTCGTGTTATGCACTAACTTTCCACACACATATATGAATGAGCCTGCTTTCACACATATCTATAAAAAAAACTTAAACCGATGTAAACAGTTTTGACCTTCATCAAGGGCCTATACGAATTGGTCTAGATTAATCAGGACAATGACGGGTTGAACTTGACTTGCGACTTATGATATTTTGGCCTTCGTCAAGGTCATAAGAGCTTGGGGCAAAAACCATATAGGGAGTTTCAAATATAAGGGAAACTTGCCAAGTTTGTGCATACCTTCTGGAGTGTGGTAATTTTGGCCAGCTTCCATCATTATTATCACACGATGATAGTTGGGTCCCGATTTCCACTGATGAGTAGGTATTACTCTCGAGAGATTTTCACTTCATAATTAGCTAACCTATTAGGTATCTAGAAAGTGTTAACGAGGTTACGCCTCTGCGGAAACGGGGTTTTTAATTGGGTCCGTGTGAAAGCATAAGGGACCTCCCTCGGAGTACCAACACCGATCCGACTGGACGGTTAGTGAACTTGTAAGGTGTATATGATCCCGACTATTTCTCCTTTTAGGGTTTGAAGGAGAATTCGAGAAAACAGTGGGAGCCATCTTGATTAGATAAAGTGATTAACCAATCTAATCTCGATAGAGTGCATGTTGAGTGTTTCTTTCCTCTCTCTCTGGTTACAGCGACCCATGACTTTCCTAAAACTCATTAACCAAGTTAACCGAATCTTCTTACACACGTTGGTTTTAGATTGTCATGATTCACGACAAAGTCGCAAATATCCATGCTACTCCTACTTTCCCTTTGCATTTCTCCAAAACACTCCATATCACCATGATGATCCATATTGCTTGGAAATTGCCATCGTATACTTACATATGAACTTGAAGAAATTATTTCAGTCGAGGAGGGCCACTGGTTTTGGAGAATTTAGATTGCATTATTCGGTTGTCTCTTACTTTTACCTTCTCTCAGGTTGCGAGAACTCTTTGTATTAGGAGATTACACCTATTACGCTTATTGAATAGTCTTTTTCCAAATCTTAGGCTCGTGCCGAAAGGTAAGGAAGGAAGAAAACTAATTAGCTTAAGTGCGGTGTACAGAAGGTAAGATATAGAGACATATAAAGGGATTGAAGAGAGGGCAAAGGAAATTGCGACTACTGTCATGAATCTGGATAGTGAAAAAGGCATTACCAGGAATACCCGCCACCCCTTGAAACATTTATGTTTCAGATTTTCTGTGTACTTGTAAATGAGAACTGTTTTCCTAATTAATTCTGACTGCATGGTATGTATTTACCGGATTTGGATCTCACATCCGTACGGCGTTACATATGCTGAGAATGAGTAGAATATTGGGAAATGGGCGATTTGATTCTCAATATCGGAATTCGTTGCAATTGGTGATATTTGATTAAATCGCCTGATTTTGCCTAACAACAAATATTTGGTTTCAAATAACCGTTATTATGCACCAATTTTTAAAATGATATATATGTATCTTTATTTTATAAAGTGAGATATAAATTTTGAAAATTGTGTTCCAAACATTTACCTTTATCAGTTGAGGATAAGGTAAGGCGCATTGAATAACGGTGTAAGACATTCTTGACCAAAATACAGTTTTCAACTTACAACACACGGAATTTGAGTTAGTATACTCTTGGGACTTATACATGAAAATATATGTTGTCCAGTGTCCTTCGAGACAAGAGGTTGGTACTCTTACTTCATTCAGGTTCACCTATAAGTTCTCTGGTTTTAGACACCCATTCGTTGTAATGCAAGATCCAAAGATTTTGAGAAGTTTATAGGTATAAGAATGAAGTAGAGAACCATACATTGAAAATATCGGGATTCTTCGAAGTGATCAAAGATGTAGATACTTATGCTAGGTATTCCGTCGTAGTAATATTGAGAACTTGATTATCTCTCAGGTTATTCATCCACGGGTTCGCTCCTTGATAAGTAATGCTGTATTAGCCTTTTTCATTTAGGTGATATGCACTGGAAACAACTGAATGATATTTGAATCCAGTTCTATCTAAATCAGTGCCTTTTATTCTATATGGACATAGATTGGTTGCATATCTTGAGGTTATTAAGATATGGAGTTATCCCGTTCCTGTTTAAAAGCAGAATCCGGACAAACTCAAGACACGCTTCAGTAATGGCTGTTTGTGGATTATCCCAAGCATTAGCTAGGGTTTTGTTCCTACCATTTTCGAGATCAATAGTTACATTGTTCTTGACTCGCCACCTTTTTATAAAAGGAATATTTTTGCAAAGGAAACTAGTGGGAGTATGGTAGAACTGGAAGTGATTCCAGAACCACAAAAAATTACCGAAAATATAGTAGAACCTAGACTTGACAATCTATTAGCCACTCCGGAGATTTTAGTAGATGACCTCATACACCCGAGAGATACTTCGGTTTTCTTATAGACGATGACTGGAAGGTCGGCATCATGGTTATGATGGCCCTACTAGTTATCCGCGGGTCATAAGAAGTGGTAACTTCCAGGTGACAAGATGCTTTATATCTAAGTTGGACTCCATGCACTTCAGCATGGATTTTGGACTTTGCTGGATGCTCCTGAAGGGGTAAAACCCGTTAGGAGCAAGTAGATCTTTCGAGATCTATGGAGGTGGAAATGTATTAACCTAATAAGACTAGACTTGTTGTAAAGATTCTCATCAAATACCCGTTGTGGATTGTGATGAGACTTTCACTTCAGTGTTTACGCTAAAGTCCATACGGATATGACTTGCCACTGTTGCTATTCGTGACTATGATATCTGGAAGGTGGATGACTATAACGTCTTTCCAAATAGGAATTTGGAAGTGCACGTGTATATGACTCTGCCAGATGGTTATCATAGTCAGTGGAAGCAACAGAAGGTGTGCAAGTTGCTTATGTCTATTCGTAGACTAAAACATGCATAGGGGAGACAAATCATATGTTTTGATGTGAAAGTCAAGGTGGTTGACTTCATCAAAACATCATATGAATCTAGTAAGTAGGATGTAGGGAGTACTGTCCTGGGATTTGAATGATATACTCCAGATAGAAAGTGATGTTCCTATACTACAATAGGTCAAACTCTTGTTGTCACATAATGTTTTCTCCACGTTGAATATAGATAATATATCAGGAATTCTGATGACTAGATCTATGGTTTTAGATCTAGATTTGGGAAGTGTCCCAATCCGGCTACTTAGACAACATTCTAAAAGTATTTTAGAATGGACGACTCCTGGCGTGGTGGTGTACCCGCAGGTGATGGAGTCATCCTCTCTAAAGAGATATCTTCTAGACTAATGAGGAGAGGGACTAACATGAATGACATTTCATTTGCTTAGGAAATTGAGTCGATCATGCAATATCTTGTACAAAACCAGATGTTGCTTATACACTTGCTGCAGTAAGCATATATTAATCCAATCTTGGAGAAATAAAGGGAAGCAATTATGAACATAAGAGGATGTTCTTGGTATATGGTAATTGCAGCCTCCTCTAGGAGGCGGTTATCGGTTTAGGCTTCTAAGGTGACCTGGACGACAGAGATGCTATCAGAGTTTTGAGTTTAGCCTCTTCCGAGGATCATTATATTGGATAGTGTTCCAATAAGGATACTGAGGTAATCATGATGCATGATGCTGGTTATGACTCAACAGAGGATATAGCCCAAGGAGTTTGTTGGATAAGATTGTTCATTTATGAACTTCGTCCCATCAAGTATCCAGACAAATTCTTGTGGCAGAGTATCGCTTAGTTCGGGAGATTGTTCATCTCCGCGAAGTTGAGATATAAAGAGAGAAAGTTGGAACATTGTAGCGGATCCACTCACTAAGGCTATTTCTCGAACACGGATGTTTCACAAACACGCTTTGCGAAACTGATTAGTAGAGAAATTATGTATTTGACAGCACACGGGATGTGGGTATGCAATACCGCAATAATTAGCCTTAAGTGAAAGTGGGAGATTGTTGGATAGTTCCCTTAAGGCAATTATTGTAATTGCAGGCACACGATTATGATAATTGAGGGATGACCTATATAGGTAGAACAATCTTACTCGAGATGATAGTATACTATCTGATTTGTCTTTATCATTGATGTGTACACATTTTACTTGTTATTACGTGTCGCTAATACATAATGATGAAGCCCGTAGGATTCTTGCTTGACTACCAGCATTATGATGGCGATCATATACGTGAGAGCTGGGTAATCCATAAGCACATCCTTAAATGTCCCCAGTCATGGAAGTATCGAGACTGGGCATCGATATTCTGGAGTAGGCTAGTGTATACGTTTCGAGACCCCGGCAAGGGGCGGTGGCCGGTCTCACAAGCCATTGGTGTTGTGTCACCTAGATAGTATACAGGTGCTCACCGTTGGATATGTATTTCCTAGAGGCCTGTATTGTATAGGATACTAGGGATATGTATGTACAGGACAATCTTGCTCAGTTGTATATAGTATATTATCTGAGTTATCTTTGTCTTAATATGTGTATTTCTTTCTCTTGCTGCTTTATATTGTTTACACATATTAATAAAGACTCGATACAGTAGTATACTATTTTGGTTTTTCTTTATCTTAATATGTGCATATGTCATACTCGATATCACATATGGCGGATATATGTTGATAAAGCCTGTAGGATTTTGCTTGACTATCAGCGTTATGATGGCGATCATACTAGTGGGAGCTGGGTAAGCCATAAGCATATACTTAAAGGTCCCAAGTCGCAGGAATATCGAGACCGGGCATCAATATTCCAGAGTAGACTTGTGTATACGTTTCTAGACCCCGACGAGGGGCGGTGGTTGGTCTCACAGCCATTGGTGTGATCATCTAAGATTGTATACAGGTGCTCACTGGGGTGAGTACACTGGACGGACTCGCTGAGAACCTCTAGATGGTATTATACCTACGTCAGATAGCGGTTCTCAGGTGACATGAGTACATATTAGTCTTTAGACCTGAGATCATCATTTGTCTCGTGTGAGTTCCCACTGTGCTTTGATCACTACCCTACCGTGGCTCTACTGAGTCATGCAAACAAGTTTTGGTTGGGTACAGTCCCGAGCCACATGGAGGCAGTGAGTGATTGTCAGGGATTCGTCTCTCCCAGTATTGGGAGTCGATATCGCACTCTGTCCGGTTGACCAGATTATAAGACCTTGGCCAAGGCAGTTGGGATTTACTGATAGTTAGATCAGTAGTTTCTAGGATTGGTCCTGAGTCAAATCGACACGACTTATCGGGTTAGTAGGGGTCTGACGTTTACCATCCCCTAGACCCAGTATGCGATACTCTTAGACAAAGAGATTGGACTGTACAGAGATTGTCATGGATAGGCTTAGTAGGGGTCCGGATGAACTTTCTCGTCGGCCTTCCTTTTCGACAGGTGCCTGGGTAGCCATTACGTACAGCTAGTGCCGCTGACGTGCTTGTGGTTAAACCCACTGCCAGTTTACTATCGAGCCTTTAGAGTCCCACACAGAGGGTTTCTCTGCTTCAGGTGAAACGATGTGGTGGTCGTATGTTTATACGTGCAGGGTTTCGATCGAATGATAATACAAGCCGGCTTAGGATTAAGCCGGATTATTAAATCAGGTATTGATTTAATAATTTACATATACACATTTCGATATATATATTCTACTGTAAGTCGATGTCGCGCACCCTGCGGGTTCGCGGAGAGGCGGAATGCGTAAAAAATGATTTTTACGGGCTTCGCAACACTGACTTGAACTTCAGGATCGATACTAAACCCTAACTGGAAAAACTGTATGAGGTTAACTACTCGGATAGAAAGTTATACCTCACAGAACCATGTCCTTCGGTTCTTCTTTTCATCCTCCTCCTCGTCATAGGGTCCTCGGATCGTACACGGATTGAGCCTTCTCGTCGGTCTCCTCAAGTCAAAGATGATCCACCCGAGAGTCTATAGTCCGAGCTCCAACCTCAAATCCGAGATAACTAAGGCACCTAGTTCACTAAACTAGATTTCCTAGATGATGTAGAGAGTGAAGATGGATTAGTTTGTCTCTAAATACCCTAGGTTTCTCAACACATGAGACATGTAAGAAGAAGGGGAGCTTGAGGAAAAGAGAGTGAAGAATGAACAAGTGAATGAAGATGGCCAAAAGTTATCACTAATGAAGCATACCAATAATTCATAAGCCTCAAAATATCTAGCATGCTTGTAAAATATCAAGCATACTTCAATAGTGATCAAGTGAGTCACCCCCATGAGTCACCAAGTAGCCATGCTTTACTTAATGCAAACCTCCACCTCATTTCCTCCACCTCATAACCATTTAATTTAAATGGTTAATACAAATATGAGGTGTCTTCTTCTAGAAACAATCTTGAGTAAATTACAAGAATGCATCTCATTCGTATATACATACCCGTATCCGTATTCCGAAAAATATGAATATAAAGAGACGAAAATAATCCAACAATATAATACTAGGATCCGGCTTAAACCAAAGTCCACTAGTATTATCCGTCCGAACATCATACGTGCACAAGTACACGTATGTGATCGAAGCCCTGCCGTAAAACCATATGGCCTCTACATCTTTTGCCCAATGCAGGGAAACCCTCTGTGTGGGACTCTAAAGACTCAACACTACGCTGGCAGTGGGTTTAACCACAAGCCGTCAGCGATACTAGCTGCACGTAATGGCTACCCAGGTATCTGTCGATAAGAAGACCGATGAGCAAACTTATCCGAACTTCTACTGAGCCTAACTGTGACAATCTCCGTACAGTCCGGTCTGTTCGTCTAAGAGTATCGCATATCGGGCCTAGGGGTGTGGTAGCTATCAGACCCCTAATAGCGCAATAAGTCGTATCGGAGTGTAGCCCAAAACACCATGAGAAACTACCGGAGTATCTACCAGTAAATCTCGCTTGCCCTGGCCAGGGACTTTGTGTAATGGCTTTCCGAACACAGCACGATATCAACCCCTAATACCGGGAGAGACGAATCCTATCTAACCGCCACTGCCTCCAAGTGCTTCGGAACTGCACCCAACTACTATCTATTTGCACGACTCTTTTAAGCCATGGTAGGGTAGTATTCTAAGAATAGTGGGAACACACTCGAGGCGAAGTAGCAGTGTCAAGTCGACGGACTAAGCTGTACTCATGTCACCTGGGAACTGCTACCTGACGATAGGTATAACACCTACCATCATCTCCTTACGAGTCCTGTCCAGTGTACTCATAACCCAATGAACACCTGCATACTATCTACAATATGACGTACTAATGGCTATGGGACAAACCATCTCCCCTGCTGGGATGAGAAGCGTATACACTAGTCTACTCTGGAGTATCGATGCCCCGTCTCGATAATCCTACGACTAGGGACCTGTATAAGGATGTGCTTATAGACTACCCAGCCCTCACTAGTGTGACTGCCATCACAACGCTGGTAATCAAGCAAAGATCCTAAGGGCTCTACCAATATGTATAAGCGATATGCTAAAAGAAACACATGCACATATTGAGGTAGAAACAAACCAGGTAGCATACTACCATTTCGAGCAAGACTGTTACTATATCCGTGTATATCCCAAGCTTCCAATATATAATATACAAACCAATATGATACAATAATGGCCTCTAGGGCATATATCACTAACAATCTCCCACTTGCACTAAGGCCATGTATTGGCATATCGCAGACCTATCATCTCGAATAGCCTCTCGAACTGTGTATGAGGGATGGCCTTTGTGAGTGGATCTGCAGTGTTGTTCTCCGTATCTACTCTCCTCACCTCGATCTCCCGGCGATCAACGATTTCCCTGATCAGGTGGTACCGCCTCAAGATATGTCTGGACTTCTGATGGGACCTGGGTTCCTTCGCTAAAGCTATAGCGCCGTTGTTGTCACAATACATAGGTATTGGATCTACAATGGACGGATCCACCTGAAGTTCTGTTAGGAACTTCCTTATCCAGACCGCTTCTTTCGCGGCGTCACAAGCAGCGATTTACTCCGCTTCCATTGTTGAGTCAGCAACGGTGTCCTGCTTGGAGCTCTTCCAACAGACCGCCCCTCCATTGAGGGTAAAGACATAACCCGACATGGAATTGGAGTCATCCTTGTCACTCTGGTAGCTGGAGTTAGCAAAGGCCTTGATCTGGAGGTCTTTTCCGCTATACACCAAGAACATCTTCTTATTCCTTTTCAGGTACTTGAGAATGTTCTTTACTGCTATCCAGTGGTTCTCTCCTGGGTTTGACTGATACCGGCTTACCATGCTAAGTGCGTAAGCAAATCTGGTCTGGTACACAACATCGCATACATTATAGAGCCTACCGCAGAAGCGTAGGGTATAATCGACATGCGAGCTCTTTCCAAATCAGTCTTAGGAGATATCTCTTTGGAGAATGTGATTCCGTGACAAGCCGGTCAACTACCTCACTTTGAATCTTCCATACTAAATCTCTTTTGTATGGTGTCGATGTACCTGGACCGCGAAAGTTCCAACATTCTCTTAGATCTATCACGATAGATCTGGATCCCCAGAATGTAGGAGGCATCACCAAGGTCTTTCACGGAGAACCTCTGTGACAAGAATCCTTTGACTGATTGTAGCATATGAATGCCATTTCCTATCAAGAGAATGTCATCCACGTACAAGACGAGGAATACCACAGTTCTCGCTACAATCTTACTATAGATGCATGGTTCATCTGGATTTTTGATAAAGTCGAATTCTTTGACCGTCTCATCAAAACAGATGTTCCAACTCCGCGATTCCTGCTTTAATCCATAATTGGATTTAAGCAACTTGCACACTTTCCCGCTGCTCCCACTCTGAATGAAACCCTATGGCTGATCCATATAGACGCACTCTTCCAAATTACCATTTAGAAAAGTGATTTTTACGTCCATCTACTAAATCTCATAATGGTGGAAGGCAGCAATGGCAAGAAGGATCCGATGGATTTGAGCATAGCCACTGAAGAAAAGGTTTCATCATAGTCCAAACCAGGTCTTTGACGAAAACCTTTTGCAACAAGTCTATCCTTATAGGTTTCAACCTGTCCATTTACACCAATCTTCTTTCTGAAGATCCATTTGCAGCCTACGGGTTTTACCCCTTCTTGAGCAATGTCCAAAGTCCATACTTTGTTGGTGTACATGGACTCCATCTCGGTCCGCATTGCATCCAGCCATTTTACCGAGTCACCGCTCTGAATGGCTTGTTGGAAGGTAGTTGGCTCATCATTGTCAATGATGCAATCCTTTCTATCCCCGTCTATGAGAAAACCGTAGTATCTCTCGGGCGGATGAGACTGCCTACTAGTCCTGCAGAGTGGCGTGGGGATGTCCTGTTCTTTTGAAACCTCTGGTTCTACCATGCTTTCAGTAATAACTTATGGTTCTGGAATTTCTTCCAGTTCTATTGCGCTCCCTGTTCCCCTCCGAACGGCGGCCTAGACTTTGCGTCTTGCCTGAGATTCGGGGCAGATGCTATGTGGTTTTATCCGTCTACCTCTCCGAAGATGCCAAGTTGATTTATGGCACTGTGTATCGGAGGTTTAGACGGATGCGGCCGATGTAGCAGACTTCGTCAGATTCCCCCTCAGGGTGAGGGGTTTTTGATTGTGGGGACGCTCTTCCCTGCAGGCGCAAGCCCCTGCAGTTAATTACGCTACCGCATCGCGGTAACAACTTTCTCCTTCTCCAGAATTTCACTTCGTGTCGTGTATGTTTGTTTTGTTTGTGGTTGCCCGTGGATTGTATATGGAGACTGAGTAATGCCATCGCCCGTAGGACGTGGATTAGTCCAAATCCGTATTTACTTAGATTTGGGTTTGGTGTTTTTAGTTTAAGGATGCATCAGTCGCGTTACGGCTAAGATCAACTTAAACGTTCGTTAAGGATACGATAGTCCTGTTTGAGACTAAGATCAACTTAACGTGATAATCCATTTAATATCTGGCCATTGGGACTCGTCACCTCTCTAACGTCGTTGAAGAATTACAACGGCAGATGTCAGAGGAGTTCAGAAATGTACCCTTGAACCAAGGTTGATTGGGAGTTTTATAATCCATTTGAATGTATAAGGATGCGTTAGCCTTGTTTGGGGCTAAGATCAACTTAAACGGGATCGTTTAGATCCGGCAAAAGTGCATTTGGAGGCTCTATTGTTCCAGTTTAGGGATGTAGTGGTCCATGTTCCAGTTTAGGGACGTGATGGTCCGTACTCCAGTTTAGGGACGTGGTGGTCCATGCTCCAGTTTAGGGACGTGGTGGTCCATATTCCAGTTTAGGGACATGGTGGTCCGACATTAGTTTAGGGACGTTTCGGTCCAATGTTAGTTTAGGGACGTTTCGGTCCAACATTAGTTTAAGGACGTTTCGGTCCATATTGATATGTGGTCGTTGGGACCCGTCATCTCTTTGACGTCGTTGAGGAATTACAACGATGGATGTCAAAGGATTTCGGAGATGTACCTTCGAACTAGATGTAAATTGATTTAGGAGAACAATTTTGCTCAGTCGATTTAATTTAAAGACTTATGGCCACGATTGGGCTAAGTCCAATTGGAAGCACTTTTATTTGTTGTTGGTCTGTTAGATTTGTGCCATGGCTGTTTATTTATTTTGGGCTTTTCTCAAACAGAGTGTCAATTTAAATGGGGCTCTGCCCTTTTATTTCTTTGCAATTTATTTAGGCCTGTTAGGTCTTTTTGACTTGGGCCTGGCCGTTTAAGTAATGCACTGCATTTGTGCAAAGCACTAAGAATCTTTTTAGATTCAAAACAGAAGTGCAAAGCACTTTTTGATCCCTTGATCTAAACAAGTTTTCCCTTGTTTCAGAGAAACAAAGGTTCATAACAAGTGCAAGGCACTATTTTTATTTTTATTTGTTTATTTATTTATTGAAGATCCATGATCTTGTTTCTAGATCACTGATCTGTTCATAAGAGAAATTTCTCTTCTTTCAAAGGTTTTTACCTTTTTTTATTCTTGAGGAGTTCTTCAGAGTCCTCTTTCTCCTTTTTTTTTAGAAAATGTTAATGCCTTTGAATTGAGGTCTGGGGTCCCTTTTATAGTGCCCATAAATTAGTTAAATTTGTTAAAAAGATCTTTCTCTGAGTGATTTGGGGAATTTTCCCCACTGTTGGATCTTTGATCCAAAAGTTGGATCTTTGATCCAAAAGTCTCTGTTTTACAGAAGGAAATCTTCTTGTTTTTAACAAGAACAGAAAAGATTTATTCTGTTTTACGCAACTCCCTTAGCGCGTGACACGTGTCGCGCAGCGCAGCTGCGCAGACACGTGTCGCGCGGCGCAGCGCTTGCGCAGCTGCGCAGACACGTGTCGCGCGGCGCAGCGCTTGCGCAACTGAAAGTTGTTTCTTTTACTTTTAGTTTTTAAAAGAGCCCTGCTCTGATTGGACGCACCGCCTTGGGCGTTGCGCTGATGCGTCTGCGCCTGACACGTGGCGCATTGCGCACAGCGCAAAGAATTTGAAGCGTTGCTTCATTTATTAAAGTTTAAATTTTCAAAGCAAAGCTTTGCTCTGATTGGGGGAAGATGAAGCGTTGCTTCATCTCCCGCCTTGGAATTTGAACAGAGCTTTGCTCTGATTGGGGTAAACAAATGCCCCCCCACCGTTGCACTTACGTGGCCTCCAAACGCAAGCGCAACGGTGGCAGAATCCCAACCGTCGCGGCAGCTTTTGGAAGTTGGAAGGGCACTTGGTGCCTATAAATAGGACCTTTGGTCCTTCACAGATGATCATCATCTCCAAAAATTTTATTTTCAGAATCTCAGAGCCCTGCTCTTGTTTTTAAGGACTCTTAGATTTTCTTTAAAAGAAACTATTTAGGTAAGAATTAGTCTTGAATTAAATCAATTTTAATTAATAGAGCCTTGCTCTTATAGATCTTTGATCTAAAGAAACCCTTCTGGGGTTTCGCCAATAGAGCCTTGCTCTCAAGAATCTGTTTCAAGGTTTCTTGACCTATGAACAGAACCTTGCATCTTTGTCAAAACATTGATCTCTTTGATCTAAAAATGATGAACTTTTAAGAGTTTGAATATGAATAATGAAAATTAAAAATGGAGTTTTGTATTTTAATGGACTATATCATCTTTTAATAATAGTGACCTCAGAATCTTGGGGGACTTCTTTAAATTTCCCTTATTAGGATTTTGATAGTCACTCTTGTTCGTAGAGCATTGCTCTCGAGGAGTTTAACTATCTGTGCTCGTTTTTTAACAAGAATTTGCTTAATCAGTCAGTCTGCTAATTCTGTTGATCTTCTTTCACAGGAACAATGGACGCGCATATGTATGCTCTTAATGAGATCATCTCTTACGGGGACATCCGCCGACTTGGCCGCTCTCAGAATCGAGAGTTCACAAACGCGGAGTGTGCTGAAATTATGAGCCGCTTCGACGCATACAATGGTCCACTGCTCCCCCGGCGTTCCTCCCTCCTTAAGCTTATCGTGGGAGCCATCTGGGAAGCGCTTCCCCTATTCTGTTCCGGCGTGCCGCTTAGGGCGTTGGATGCCGCTGAGGACAAGGTGCACTCGGTGTACCTATTGAACTTTATCTCGAAGAGACGGCGAGACAGTCTTATCGATCTCTTACACGAGGTCTTTCAACAGTCTGCCATACTCGCTGCTTATCGGAGGGTGGAAGACATCAGGGGGGACCCTGACGCTTGTGCTCGCGAAAGAAAGCACACTAGGATGGTCCGCGAAGCCTGGAAAGTCATAGATAGGGTCGCTTTTGAATTCCTCAATCCATGTCCTGGGTCCGAGATTATTCCCTTGTAATAATGTTTTTCGTTTATTGCTTTTATGATTGTAAGAACTTCTGGCAATATTAATGAAGATTTTTGTTTTTCCTAGCCCGTCTTATCTTTTGTTCTGAGTCTTTTGCTTATGCATGAATGAATGTGTCTCGAACGCTTGATCAAATGTAAATCGGATACTCTTTCTGTCATTTTCCTTTTTCTTTTATTGTTAGCAGGCTGTCTTAATAATCATGGTTGACGGATGATTAGAGCGAGTATCCTGACTTTCTTAAGAAACAGCGATGGCTTAGGCCGCAGGTTCAGATCTGCTGCCTAAGACTTTTCAACTCCATGAGCCGTGAGGGTCTCATAGAGACTTTTCTCCCTACGGCTCGAGAGGATCCCGTAGGTGGTTTTTTTTTCTCCTTAGGAATCATGAGGATTCCTAAGTGTGGTTTTCTCTTATAAGTCGTAAGGATCTTACAAGAGAATTTTTCCCTCTTACGAGTCGAGAGGACCCGCAAGCGGTTGTTTCCCTCCTCTTCGTAATTCGACTTTGGAGAGTGAGACCCGTGAATAGTATGCAAGAGACCATTTTGGATTGACTTGCAGGGTCCCATGGTTCAGGAAGCAAGTTTTTTAGTCCCTGCTGCCTGAGGCTTCATTTGCATGTTGAGACGAATCGGGAATTTCCCGCGGAGGTACAAGTTTCTCTGTGAGCCGATGCGAATCGGGAGGCTCTCGTCAAGGAGTGTTTGTATCCGTGAGTCGAAGAGTTTGCTGGGGATTATTTGTTTCCCAAGCGCCAAGGATTATTTGTTTCCTTGGGGTTTGAAACGAGTCGAGAATTCCCACAGAGACGCTGGTGGCTCTGCGAGTCGACGCGGATCAGGAGGCTCTCGTCAAGGAGTGTTTGTATCCGTGAGTCGAGGAATTTGCTAGGGATTATTTATTTCCCAAGCGCCAAGGATTATTTGTTTCCTTGGGGTTTGAAACGATTCGAGAATTTCCCACGGAGGCACTGGTGGCTCTGCGAGTCGACGCGGATCAGGAGGCTCTCGTCAAGGAGTGTTTGTATCCGTGAGTCGAGGAATTTGCTAGGGATTATTTGTTTCCCAAGCGCCAAGGATTATTTGTTTCCTTGGGGTTTGAAACGAGTGGAGGATTCCCTACGGAGGCACTGGTGGCTCTGCAAGTCGACGCGAATCAGGAGGCTCTCGTCAAGGAGTGTTTGTATCCGTGAGTCGAGGAGTTTGCTAGGGATTATTTGTTTCCCAAGCGCCAAGGATTATTTGTTTCCTTGGGGTTTGAAACGAGTCGAGGATTCCCTACGGAGGCACTGGTGGCTCTGCAAGTCGACGCGAATCAGGAGGCTCTCGTCAAGGAGTGTTTGTATCCGTGAGTCGAAGAGTTTGCTAGGGATTATTTGTTTCCCAAGCGCCAAGGATTATTTGTTTCCTTGGGGTTTGAAACGAGTCGAGGATTCCCACGGAGACGCTGGTGGCTCTGTGAGTCGACGCGAATCAGGAGGCTCTCGTCAAGGAGTGTTTGTATCCGTGAGTCGAGGAGTTTGATGAAGATACTGGATTCTTCGGAGTTGGACTGAACCGTCGAGATTTAGGTTCGTCTTCTGGCGGAGCCTGCTTGGAAAGTATGGTTCCCTCTTTGTTTACGCCCTTGGATTGTATACAGGGATCGATGTGATCTTAACTGTAGGGCCAAAGTTTTATCATTTCTTCTTTTTATTTTATTTTATTTCCGCGATGCCCTATCATTTCAGCTTTTATATCACGAAGGTCACGACTGCCCAATCATTTCGGCTATTTTTCACGGTGCCCAATCATTTCGGCTATTTATTTTATTTTGACTCGCTGCTTTTTATTGCGAGTTGCCCAATCATTTCGGCCATTTTGCATGCATACATTTTTACTTGCTGCTTTTTATTGCAAGTTGCCCCATCATTTCGGCTATTTCGTATGCATATGCGGCCTATTGGCTTTTTGCTATAGACGAATTTCGGCATCAGCACAGCTACAACTGGGATATTGCCAGGAGCGAATCATCATTTTCCTCTGTCGATGTTGAACAAAGATGGCTTAGTGACCAAGGTTAAGGTCCTGTCGACTAAGGCTTTTGACTTCATGAGCCGTAAGGGTCTCACAAAGGTATTTCTCCCTACGAGTCGTGAGGATCTTGTAAGTGTATTTTCTCCTTAGGAATAGTAAGGATTCCTAAGTGTTCGTTTCCTCTGTAAGTCGTAAGGATCCTACAGGAGGGTTTTCTCCTCATAAATCGAGAGGATTTACAAGGGTTGTTTATCATGCGAACATATCCCCAGTCACGGATGAGACTTGGTTAGGGAAATGTTTATTCGCGCCCGTGGATTGTATACAAGGGTCAATATTGAGCCACTTGTAGGGCAATATCGGAAGTTGTGGGAGTTGCTTAAGCACAGGTTTAGGCCTCCGTAACTTAAGGCTTTCAAATCTTATGAGCCGTGAGGGTCCCATAAGAGATTTCTCCTCACGAGTCGTGAGGATCTCGCGAGTGTATTTTCTCCCTAGGAATCGTGAGGATCCCTAAGTGTGTTGCTCCCTTGTGAGTCGTAAGGATCTTACGCGGGTGATTTCTCCTTACAAGGTCGAGAGGACCGTATAAGTGTCTTTTAACGAGGTTGCGTCCTTTCGGGTTTTCACGAACACTCGCCGGTAGTCCCGCTGTTTTTACTCACGGAGCCCTTTCGGGTTTTCATCCGTGCCCTTTTTGCTTATGGACATACCGTTTTGCTTTTTTTTTTTTAATTTATTTTTATATGTTTTTTTTATATCTCGTCAGCTTAAAGATGCTGCGGTAGTAGTTTAAAGACGTTTCAGTCTGCTATTAGTTTAAGGACATTTCGGTCCGGCATTAGTTTAAGGACGTTTCGGTCCGTCATGGAGAAGGCTGGCTACTTTTTATAAAGCTTGAGCTTAGGAAGATAGCGAGCGGACATAGTCGTCGTCGTCTATCATTGACCTAGGCTGTGGCTCATTAAGCATAATATTTCTTTAGGAAGCGACCGTTTATTGGCCTGTAAGGCCTTTCACCGTGCATGTCCATGAGTAGATAGGCCCCACCCTGGTAAACTTTATCTATGATGTACGGGCCTTCATAGTTTGGCTCGAATTTTCCCCGCTTGGCGCGATTGGGGATCATAGGCCTTTTGACCACTAGCACAAGTTCGCCTTGGCGGAATGTCCTCGGTCGGGTCAATCTTTCATATGAGCGCGTCATCTTTGCCTTATAAACTTCCAGATTTTTTTGTGCTATGAGCCGGGTTTCATCAAGGGCGTCAAGTTCCTCAAACCGAAGGTGAGCATTTTCTTCGTCCGTCAGCTCGTAGTGGACTGCCACTCGTAGAGAGGGTAACTCTATCTCGAGGGGGAGTACTGCTTCTGTACCGAATACCAACGCATACGGCGTTGTGTTAGTGGCTGTCTTGGACGTGGTTCGATATGCCCAGAGAGCCTCTTGCAGTCTTTCGTGCCAATCCTTCTTATTTCGGGACACCGTTTTCTTTATGATCTTTGTCAAGGTCTTGTTGAAGGCCTCAGCTAGACCGTTAGCTCGTGGATTATAAACCGAGGAATATCTCCAGTCTATATTGTGCTGTTGTGCAAAGTGACTGATCTTGTGGCTTCTGTAGGCTGGCCCGTTATCGGAGATGATCCGTCGCGGAGTTCCAAACCGATATATGACGTGCGTCTTGAAGAAGTGGAGGATATTCTCCGTCTTAACTTCTCTTAACGGTACTGCTTTTGCCCATTTGGAGAAGTAGTCAGTCGTCGCCAGGATGAAACGATGTCCCCTAGACGATGCTGGTTCGATGGGGCCGACTATATCAGTCCCCCACATCTCGAATGGCCAGCTAGCCACCGTTGGATGTAGTGGATTTGGATGCTGGTGGATGAAGTCCCCATGAATTTGGCATGAGTGGCATTGCTTCGCATATTCGAGGCAGTCCTGAATCATTGTGGGCTAATAGTTGCCCATCCGTTTGATCTTCAACTTCATCTTAGGGCCTGCTTGATGAGAACCACAGAGTCCGTCGTGAACTTCTTGGACGACCCTTTTCGCTTCGTCAGGTCCTAAGCATCTCAGCCACAGAGAATCAAATGACCTCTTGTACAGAGTATCGTTGACGAAGGCGAAAGACAGAGCTCGTTTCATGAGATGATGTCTTATGGAAGCTTCTTCAGGCATTCGGTGGGACTTAAAGTAATCTATGAAGACTTCCCTCCAATCCTCAGCCTTTTCCGGCTCTTTTATTTGCAGAGCCATTCGCTCAGTCATTTCCTTTTCTTCGGATGATCCCGGAGATATTTCTGCTGGGGCAAGTATTCGACGGCTTTGTACCACGATTCTAACGTCGTCGAGGTTCTCGTCAGCCAGCTCTTTAGCAAGTTTGGCCAACGCGTCTGCTTTGCTGTTTTCTGCGCGCGGTATGTTCTCCAAAGTATAGGAGGGAATTTGGGTCAACAGTTGTTGCACCTTTTCCCCGTACTTCACCAGTTCTGGCTTGCACGTTTGGTAGTCGCCGTTTACTTGACTAACGACCAGTTGAGAATCCCCGTATATGAGGAGGTCTTCAATTCCCATGTCGATGGCGATCTCGAGGCCCGCTATCAGAGCTTCGTATTCAGCTTCATTGTTTGTCCTAGGCTCTGTTAAGGAGAAAGCGAAGCGCATTATCCCTCCTTGTGGAGTTACAAAGATGAGTCCTACCCCCGATTTGATTATATGGGTACTTTGTTTGCACTTTTTCATGGAGGATGCTCCGTCGAAATAAAGTTCCCATTGGGTATCACCACCGTCGCTCGCGTCAAACGCATGTTCGTCTGGAAGATCACAGTTTAAAGGAGAGTCGGCCGGTATCGGGTGCTCAGCGAGGAAATCAGTGATGGCCTGGCCTTTCATCACCTTGAGAGGTTGATACGTTATCGATAACTCCATCAAGAGCAGGGCCCATTTAGCGAGTCGTCCCGTCAATATGGCCTTTGACATCAAGTATTTAAGGGGGTCCACCTTTGAAATGAGACGGACTTCATGCGCCAACGCATAGTGCCTGAGCTTTGTTATCGCAAAGATCAACTCCAGGCAGTGTTTTTCAATGGGAGAGTAGTTGCTTTCTGCCCCCAGCAGAACTCGGCTTAAGTAGTAGAGTGCTCTTTCTTTCCCTCGATCGTTCTCTTGTGCCCATAATGCGCCTAAGAAACCTTCGAGGGCGGTTGTATAAAGAATGAGGGGTTTTCCCTTAACTGGAGCAGCCAACACCGGCGGGTTCTGCAGGTATTGCTTGATCTCGTCTAGTGCGCTTTGGCATTTTTGGTCCCAGACGAATGGGGTCCCCTTCTTCATCAGGTGGCTGTAGGGACGACACTTGCCTGAAAGATTGGCTATAAATCGCCGTATGTATGCGAGCTTTCCTTGGAGAGATCGCAACTGTTTGAGAGTTCTCGGCGGAGGCATTTCCATGATCGCTTTGATCTTTGACGGATCTATTTCAATACCTCGGTGTCGAACAATGAACCCCAGGAATTTGCCTGAGGAAACTCCAAATGCACACTTGAGCGGGTTCATTTTCAAGTTGTATTGTCGAAGGCGTTGAAATACGGTCTTCAAATGCTCGAGATGTTCCTCGTATGATTTGCTTTTAACCACGAGATCGTCGATATAGCATTCGACGATTTCGTGTATAAGGTCGTCGAAGATCTTTTTCATGGCCCTTTGGTAGGTGGCACCGGCGTTCTTTAAACCGAAGGGCATTACTTTATAACAGAATATACCTAGAGGGGTCCTGAAGGCGGTGTGCTTCTGGTCTTCGGGATGCATCTTTATTTGATTATATCCTGATGAGCCATCCATGAAGGAGAAAACCTCATGAGTGGACGTATTGTCTATCATCAGTTCGGTGACTGGCACTGGGAAATCGTCCTTCGGGCAGGCTTTATTGAGATCCCGGAAGTCCACGCATATGCGCACTGTCCCATTTTTCTTCATCACCGGGACGATGTTGGCGATCCATTCAGGGTATTGAACTTCCTGGATGAAGCCAGAGTCGATCAGCTTTTTGACCTCGACGTTGATGCTCATCTCAAGCTCGAGCCGCATTCTCCTCGGCGCCTGTTTGACTGGCTTGATGTCCGGGGATATCGCCAATCTATGCACAGCAATTTCTGGATCTAGTCCCGGCATTTCGGAATAGTTCCACGCGAAACAATCTTTATGCTGTAGAAGCACGTCCTTTAACGCAGCCACCCTTTCTTCAGATAGCAGCTCGCTGATGAATGTCGGTCGCGGGTCATTTGCCGTTCCCAACTCAATTTTCTTAAGGTTATCTGCAGTGGTATGGATTCCATCTTCCAGCTCTTTTGGCGCCGGTGGAAATTCTGAGATTATCTCGTCGTTATTGTTTTCGAAGCACCAAGGAAAGTTATCCATGTTTTCGGGCTCTTCTTTTAATATTGTTATCATGTGACAAGTGCGAATCCGCTTCCAGTCCCAATGTCGAGTTGGTTCTGTTTTCGTGGCCTTGGGCTCGTGCTTTTGTGGTGGCGTTACCCTCCAGTTGTCGGACAGAGCAAACTTGCCAAGCTGAAACTGATCTTCGACCCAATTCTTGAAGGTGAAGCAATCCTCGAGAGGGTGCCCTATTACTCGATGGTAAGAGCAATAGTCCAGGTGTGAGACTTCGCCCGCTTGTTCGGGGTGCTTAGACTCCGGCAGTGTAAGCATCTGATGTTTTAGAGCAAGGTCAAGTATCTTCTTCGTCTTGTCCCGATGAAACGAGTACGCTCGACCCATTTTCCTCATGAGGGATAGATCAATAACGCTCGACTCCCGTTTGCGTGGCTTCTTAGCCCTGCTTTGTTGTTGTTGAGCGTCTTTTTGGCCTTTCGACTTATTTCTGCTTTTGCGCCGAGCCTTCTTTATAACAGGTTGACAGGGAGCAGCCTTTTCATCTTTGACGGCTTGTTGGAGAAGGCGTTGCGTTCTGGCTTTCTCGTAGATGTCCATTTCGCGGTTATGGTCGTCTCGGACTTTTTGACCCGCTTCCCTTATAAGCTTGTCCATTTGTTCTTCGAACGACGGACTGGGATCCTTTGCATCTGGCACTTTTATTGGCTCAGGATTAGCGTCCTCCCATTGAGCATCCGCTTCTTCATCGAAGTCATATGTGACATAGCAGCTATTTAATAGCTCTCGTTTCTTTGACCGAATATATCCGAGCCCGATCGTCTCCATCCTCCCATTAGGTAGCTTGTGTTGAGTTCCGGGGACGTTCCAAACCCTGTCATAGAATTTGGCCTTTCTAACAGTCTGTTCGAAGGGTATCCCTTGGCGCTTTAACAGTCGTTTCAAGCCTTCTGTATAATATCTAGGTAGACGAATGGGTTGAAGCCTGTCCAGCGTTGGATCTGCTCCATACCAGATTTCTTTCTCTACTTTATTTTCTTCAGAGCGGTAAAGCAGAATTGCTTTCTCTCTCTTTCTCCTGGGAGGGATATAGAACGTCCGCAACTCTTCTACACTGTAGATATTAAGTGCATCCAGTTCTTTATGGTGTCTAAGCGGCACCATGGCTATCTGCAGACTTCGCTCTTCATCAGCAGAAGCTCGTATTGAAAGCCGAGCAGGGAATACAGCATGAACTTCATCCTCCGAATCACTACCGAAGATCAATGAAGGAACGGATGGTCCCGGCTTGGTGTATTGGGGCGGACCCGAATAAGTTATATCCTCTTCCTCCTCGGTATCGCTGCCGAAGACAGGGATGGTGGCGTTAGTTTTGTTCTCAGGCTTGTGACACCTTTCCGTGTCTTCGAAACTCGACAAGAAGTATTTGGCATCTTCATACTTACGAACTTCATTCACGGAAAACGGATTCAATTCTCCTGCCACAGTGTACTCGAGACCATCCTTGCAATATTTCATACACTGATGCTGTGTAGAAGGGATGATATTGTACTCGTGTAACCATGGTCGACCGAGCAGAGCATTGTAGCATGTCTTGGCATCTATGACATGGAATTTAATATCTGTGACGAGCAACCCGAAGCGTAACGTCAATATCACAGATCCAAGAGTTTTTGATGATTGGGAGTCGAACCCGGAGATGGTGATCTTGTCTCGGGCGAGGTGTTGGACACTCATGCAAACTTCCTTTAACACCCGCACATTGAGTAAATTAACAGACGATCCGTTATCGACCAAGATTTTACTTATCTTTATGTCATGGCAGTATCCTGAGACATAAAAGGGACGATTGTGATCGCACGTCCTGAGGAGAAGGTCTTCATCGCCAAAAGCAACGTCGGCCGTGTGCACCTCTTCCAACTCATTCTTCATCTTTTCTTCGGCCAGGAAGGCTTGGAACTGGTCCGGATCTTGTAGCGCCTTAATCAAAGAATCCCTCGCCTCTTTTGATAGTAATAGGGCATCAAGAATGCTGAGTTGTGAGGGCAGCTTCCTCAGATGCGCCAAGACATTGTAATCAACCTTATTTCTCTTCGGCAGATTCTTGGCGGTTAGCTCTTCTGCAACTTGGTCATCTAGAGTAATATCCTCAGAAACCTTTTCTTTCCCTTTATCTTTCTTGTTTAAGGGTCCGAGATTCTTTTCAGGTAGCGTCTGATTGCGTAGCTGGATATTTTCGCAAACCTTTGGCTCTTCTTCTTTTCCCGAAGTTGACTCTTTAAAGAGAGGGGCGAGTTCCAGCTCCTCATCAGAACCGCTCCCGAATGTAGGCACTTGTGACCCGCCAGTGTTAACCATGCGACAATCGCCGGTAGTTCTTTCAAGCCCTTCGGTCGTATTTCTTTGCTCTCGACGAGTTTTACGCTTTTCCCGCTTGGAGCGTTGTCGACGAGCAACATATCCTTGCCACCATTTATCGAAAGCTTTGCATTCTTGAGTGGGGTGCGAAACCTTCTGATGATATAAGCAAAAGGAGGGGTGCATTTCTATTTCACCAGTAATTTTTCCTTCAGAGGATGGTAGCTTCATGCCCATTGATGTGGCCTTAGCAAACCTTTTCTTTATCTTGAATTGGCTTTTGTCGGTAGCGAAGGTATTTTGCTCCAGCGGGATCGTCTCAGCTCTTTCATCAAGTCGCTGGCGCTTGGCCCTTTCAAATATAGCCATCTCGTGTTCTCGATCAGTTTTACTTTTCAGTCGAGCTTCGTTAAGGAACGCGTCAATCATCTCGACTGATAGCTCCGGAACTTTTTATTCGGTATCTGCCCCCAGCGTTTTAGTGCCAGAAGTCTCCTCATCGTTCTTGATCGAATGGGAGATCGTATGACAGCTCGCTACATATTCCTCGGATTCATCCGATGAACTTTCTCCCTCATCTTCTTTTTGAAAGACGTGATTGAGGAACTCTTGGAGCGTCATGGGAGTCCGTGCCTTTTGGTTGTATTCATCCAGCGCGTCAATTTGCTTTTGTAAGTCCGTGCGCTTGTCGCCAGGCTTCACGGGCTTCTTAGATTTCTTCTTCTTCTTTTTCGAAGATTTTGACGGCTGGCTGCGAGTGTTTGAACCACCACCATCGGTCTTTGGAGTTGGACGTGGCTTCAACATCCTTTCAATGACCTGCGGTTCCAACGGGTTCTTCCACTTGATCGCTGGACATGTCCGAAGATCGTTTAGCATCCTCTTTGTCTTGGCTGATAATACAACCTCCCAAGGAGCTTCTTCAATGACGGAGCATGTTGCCCCCGGCGTATTCGTCCCCTTAGAGGTGTGGGGCTGTGGGGGATTCACCTTCCATTTGTCAGATAACGCGAACTTGCCCTGTCGGTATTGGTTTTCAAGCCAATTCTTGAAAACGCAGCAATCTTCGATCGGATGGCCTAGTACTCGATGATAAGGACAGTAGTTGGGCTCGTTGACGTCACCTGGTTGCAACGGGCGTTTTGGATCCGGCAGATTTATGAGTCTGTTGTGCAACGCCAGCTCGAATAACCTCCTCGTTTTATCGCGGGGGAAGGAATAAGGACGTCCCATCCTATCCTCAAGGGGTACGTACGGGCGCATATTATTTTGACGAGCCACTGGCTTCGGGTCGCTAGGTTGTTGTTGAGCATTAGCGACGACGATCGCTTTTCCCTTCCCTTTGTCATTTCGGGAGTCCGGCCTTGGAAGAGGAGGTTTATGGCCCATCTGATCCATCTGTGCTAGTTTGTCGATCAAGGCTTGGAAGGTAGTCGGCTTGAAAAACTTCATAAACTGCGAGATGGTTGCTTGTGGATCGAGGGTTCCCACAAACATACCCACTGCGGGAGCTTCTTCAATGCGTTGCTCGCACTTCGACCATAAATTCCGCCATCGTATAGCGTACTGAACCCACGTCTCGCCGGGTTTTACCCTGGCATTAATCAGGGCCGTCATCGGGGTACGCTCACTGGCACTTGCAAAATGTTGAGTGAACAATAGCTCCATCTCCGCGAAGGTTTTAATAGAGTCATTTGGGAGCTCAGAGTACCACTCGAACGCCGTATCTGATAAGCTTCCGACAAACTGGCGAAGCAAAAGCTTATCATCACCACCGGTATTGCCGCAGAGTGCCCTAAACTGTGCAACATGTTGATGAGGATTGCCCGTCCCTTTGTAGACATGGAACTTGGGAATCGTATAACCGGGTGGGTACTTGATTTGATCGTACCAACTTGGATATGGCCGCCCCGTTTTTACGACCTGACCGGCCGCTTCGGTCGCGTGATGAACCCGTATTTGCTGGGCGATATATTCATCCAAATCAGCTTTTGAGATGGTATCCTCTTTAGCTGTAGATAGAGCCGGTGGAGGATTCGACGTCTCTCCCGTATCGTCTTCAAGAATGATCGGGGGATCTTCAGCAGGTGGATCTTGTTGAATCATCATACCCACCATATCCTGGAATAGGAGGGCCATTTTCTTTATGTTGGCTGCCTGTTCCGCAGCTTCTTTATCTTTCTTCTCTAATACGCGACGAAGGAATTCGGCGTCCGTTTCTTGTTCTTGACGCTCGTCCGAGGATGTTTTCGGGGTTTCTTTCGGCCCTGTAAGTGCGGCCATAGCGTTCATCATTTCTTGGAGCTTCTGCTGCTGCTCCTGAGCCTTGGTCACTGACCTCGTGTGCGGTCTATGACCTGTTGATATACGGCTATCTTCTTTTCCCGATGCCACGTAAACCGTATGAACTGTTATGCCCCCTGACTTAGGGCGTTTAGGTTCACCGTTTTTAACTTTTGCCGCTGACACGGGAATTTTCTCTGGCCTCCTTCTTTTGTGGGCTGTTGAAGTGTAAGGGGCCATTGCAGTGGGCACCCTAGCGATCGTTGTCCTCTGCTGTTTAATTGGACGGTCTTTTTCTTTTTGCACCTTCATCTTCTTTCGTTGACGGGAGTGATCCGTGTCGATCACGGAGTCTTGAACCCTTCGCCAAAATTTATAAATTCTTGAGGACAGCCGTTGAAGGGGCTGTTCTTGCTTCGTTTCTGGAGCTCTCTCCGCAGGTGGAGGAGATCTCTTCAGTGTAGCGGTTGGAGAGTTCTTTCGTACCCTCCTCAGCAGTTCAAAGCCGTTCCCAGTTGGAACAGCAGCGTTGACTTCCACCACTGGAGCCGGTGGAGTTAGTCCTGAGGGGGAGTTGCCCCCTGCCTTCCTCACTCGTTGCCAATGGCGACGTCGAGCATGACGAGCCGTTGGGACTGGCTCGGAGATTGAGACATCTTCTTTTTGCCCCCTGTCTGAATGAGGCGCCGCCGGTGTTAACCTCTTAAAGACTGAGGTTATCTTCTGAGGTGTGATATCCAACAGATCTTCGAGCAGGGACAGGAGCTTTGGAGTTCTGATTTAGCCTGGTGAAAACAGAGGCTGTTGGTTCGGCAGTGGGCGACCCGCTGACAGGGGCCGTCGTAGCAGTGAGCCGGTCGAAGACCGACTTTTTGTTCACTTCCGGTGCAGGTATTGGCGTAGGAAAGCTTGTAGGTGGGATCATGGTCCCGAAGAACAGGCCAGTGGTGGCCTGGGTCACCTGGTCTACCGGCAGAGCGAAGAAGGAAGCCGTTTGGGGTCCATATGCTACACCTCCTGGTGAGGTGGAGCGTCCGTTGCAGTGGTATTTCGAGCAGTTGGTGCAGTTAAAGGCCATTGAATCTTGAGTTCTGCGCCAGGCAAAAGACCAAATCTTAGTAACTTGAAATCCAAAGGCAACCATTTAACAAACCGCGATTGGTTCACGAAGACGACACACGAAGTGTGGAGTGGAAAGAGGAAAAGGTCCCACCGGGCGTGCCAGAATCTGTTCCCCTCCGAACGGCGGCCTAGACTTTGCGTCTTGCCTGAGATTCGGGGCAGATGCTATGTGGTTTTATCCGTCTACCTCTCCGAAGATGCCAAGTTGATTTATGGCACCGTGTATCGGAGGTTTAGACAGATGCGGCCGATGTAGCAGACTTCGTCAGATTCCCCCTCAGGGTGAGGGGTTTTTGATTGTGGGGACGCTCTTCCCTGCAGGCGCAAGCCCCTGCAGTTAATTACGCTACCGCATCGCGGTAACAACTTTCTCCTTCTCTAGAATTTCACTTCGTGTCGTGTATGTTTGTTTTGTTTGTGGTTGCCCGTGGATTGTATACGGAGACTGAGTAATGCCGTCGCCCGTAGGACGTGGATTAGTCCAAATCCGTATTTACTTAGGTTTTGGTTTGGTGTTTTTAGTTTAAGGATGCATCAGTCGCGTTACGGCTAAGATCAACTTAAACGTTCGTTAAGGATATGATAGTCCTGTTTGAGACTAAGATCAACTTAACGTGATAATCCATTTAATATCTGGCCATCGGGACTCGTCACCTCTCTAACGTCGTTGAAGAATTACAACGGCAGATGTCAGAGGAGTTCAGAGATGTACCCTTGAACCAAGGTTGATTGGGAGTTTTATAATCCATTGAATGTATAAGGATGCATTAGCCTTGTTTGGGGCTAAGATAAACTTAAACGGGATCGTTTAGATCCGGCAAAAGAGCATTTGGAGGCTCTATTGTTTCAGTTTAGGGACGTAGTGGTCCATGTTCCAGTTTAGGGACATGATGGTCCGTATTCCAGTTTAGGGACGTGATGGTCCGTACTCCAGTTTAGGGACGTGGTGGTCCGTGCTCCAGTTTAGGGACGTGGTGGTCCGACATTAGTTTAAGGACGTTTCGGTCCAACATTAGTTTAGGGACGTTTCGGTCCAACATTAGTTTAGGGACGTTTCGGTCCATATTGATATGTGGTCTTTGGGACCCGTCATCTCTTTGACGTCGTTGAGGAATTACAACGATGGATGTCAAAGGATTTCGGAGATGTACCCTCGAACTGGATGTATATTGATTTAGGAGAACAATTTTGCTCAGTCGATTTAATTTAAGGACTTATGGCCACGATTGGGCTAAGTCCAATTGGAAGTACTTTTATTTGTTGTTGGTCTGTTAGATTTGTGCCATGGCTGTTTATTTATTTTGGACTTTTCTCAAACAGAGTGTCAATTTAAATGGGGCTCTGCCCTTTTATTGCTTTGCAATTTATTTAGGCCTGTTAGGTCTTTTTGACTTGGGCCTGGCCGTTTAAGTAATGCACTGCATTTGTGCAAAGCACTAAGAATCTTTTTAGATTCAAAACAGAAGTGCAAAGCACTTTTTGATCCCTTGATCTAAACAAGTTTTCCCTTGTTTCAGAGAAACAAAGGTTTATAACAAGTGCAAGGCATTATTTTTATTTTTATTTTTATTTGTTTATTTATTTATTGAAGATCCATGATCTTGTTCCTAGATCACTGATCTGTTCATAAGAGAAATTTCTCTTCTTTCAAAGGTTTTTACCTTTTTTTATTCTTGAGGAGTTCTTCAGAGTCCTCTTTCTCCTTTTTTTTTAGAAAATGTTAATGCCTTTGAATTGAGGTCTGGGGTCCCTTTTATAGTGCCCATAAATTAGTTAAATTTGTTAAAAAGATCTTTCTCTGAGTGATTTGGGGAATTTTCCCCACCGTTGGATCTTTGATCCAAAAGTCTCTGTTTTACAGAAGGAAATCTTCTTGTTTTTAACAAGAACAGAAAAGATTTATTCTGTTTTGCGCAACTCCCTTAGCGCGTGACACGTGTCGCGCGGCGCAGCGCTTGCGCAGCTGCGCAGACACGTGTCGCGCGGCGCAGCGCTTGCGCAGCTGCGCAGACACGTGTCGCGCGGCGCAGCGCTTGCGCAACTGAAAGTTGTTTCTTTTACTTTTACTTTTTAAAGGAGCCCTGCTCTGATTGGACACACCGCCTTGGGTGTTGCGCTGATCCGTCTGCGCCTGACACGTGGCGCATTGCGCACAGCGCAAAGAATTTGAAGCGTTGCTTCATTTATTAAAATTTAAATTTTCAAAGCAAAGCTTTGCTCTGATTGGGGGAAGATGAAGCGTTGCTTCATCTCCCGCCTTGGAATTTGAACAGAGCTTTGCTCTGATTGGGGTAAACACTCCCACCAGTTTCTTTTTCCAAAAATTGATTTTCTAAAAATTGGGCATGACGAGAAACAAAAACCTTTTGTTCTTTTGCATAATAGAATAGATACCCCTTGGAGTTCTTTGGGTATCCCACAAACTTACACAGTACTGAGCGTGCTTCGAGCTTGTCCGCATGCTCATTTTTTACAAAAGCCGGACATCCCCATATTTTCAGATACTGAAGATAGGGTTTCTTCCCACTCCACATCTGATATGGTGTGGTAGGCACAGTCTTGGTAGGGACCTTGTTCAAAAGATATGTATCCGATTCTAGTGCATAACCCCAGAAGGATCGCGGTAACTCAGCGTTACTCATCATGGAACGTACCATATCCAATAGGGTTCTGTTCCGCTTTTCCGATACACCGTTGTGTTGTGGTGTGTATAGAGGAGTAAGCTGAGAGAGAATTTCATTCTCTTTTAGGTAATCCAGGAACTCGGCACTTAAGTATTCACCACCTTGATCAGATCTTAGTGTCTTGATACTTTTGCCTGTTTGTTTTTCCACTTCATTCTTATATTCCCGGAATTTCTCAAAGGCCTCGGATTTATGTTTCATCAAGAAGACATGTCCATACCTAGAGAAATCATCCGTAAAAGTAATGAAATAGGAATAACCACTTCGTGCATTTGTAGACATTGGACCGCACACGTCGCTGTGTATGAGTCCCAAGATCTCGCTCGCTCTTACTCCGTGTCCAGGGAACGGAGTCTCTGTCATCTTTCCTATGAGACAAGATTGACAAGTTGCATAAGACTGATATTCGAATGGATCCAAATATCCCTCTCTATGTAACTTCGTCAACCGCGTTTCATTGATGTGACCCAGTTTACAGTGCCATAAGAAAGCCTTATTTAATTCTGGAGACTTTCTTTTAAGTGTGTTCTGGACGTTGAAAACCTGAGCTTGATTTAACATGTATATACCGTCCTCTAGTGTATCTGATCCAATCAAACCATGATTAAGGTGGATGTGGACCACATCGCTTACAAATGTAAAATCATATCCTTACTTAGAAAGTAAAGATATAGATATGTAACACCTTAGAATGCGATTAGTGTTAATTAACGATAATTCGAGTTTTTAATGAAAAAGTTAACCAAAATAGTTTTCACATATTTTATAAAAATTAATTAATATTTTATTATTATTTGTTTAAGCTTTCACACACTTGTGCATGATAACTTTGGGGTTATGGAGGAGTTAACCAGGCTTAACTAGCCATGACACCCTAAACTAATTTTAAGCCATGTTAACCCATTCCACTTAATTTTTAGTGAAGGTTTATTCTTTTGACATGAGAAAGAGAGAGAGAGAGAGAGAGAGAGAGAGGGAGAGGGTTGAGAAATGAAGGATGATGAGGCATGGGGCAAGCATGGGAGCAATTAATGAGGAGAGAGGAGGGGCATGGTTCATTCCTAACCTCACACCCTCATTTTCCCTCATCACTCTCACACTCTCATTTTCCCTCATCACTCACACTCTCTCATTTGTTGTTCTCCTTCTCATTTCCCTTCCCAAACTGAAACCCTAACCTTTGCATCTCAATCCCAAGCCTAATCTTCACTAAACCTCACTAAAACCCTTCACAAGTCTAGCTAAGCCTCATCTTGATAACTTGGAGCATGGAAAGCTAGGGTTTTTGAGCAAGTTTGGTAAGGTAGTGATCTCTAACCGTTAACTAGGCTTTTAAGATGTTGTGTTGCTTATTAGTTGCTGTTTAGGACACTAAAGTTATAGTTTTTGTGCAAATATCGTATTTTGGTAAAGTGTTGTGTCTCGGGTGAATCTGCTATCGAACCAGGTTGTTGTTTGAGAAGTTGCCATCACAGAGACCTATTTTAGAGGCCTAGAACCCACCATAAAAACCTGAACCCATTCCCTTTGAAATTGGCCACAATTTAATTGCTTCTGGCCGCAATTTGCGGCCAGACTGGTGAGTGATGGTTCGTGTCTTGGTCGTGGGGTCTCTGGGGCTGTTTGTAATCTCGTGGAACTTGCAACTTTCACTAATTATTTGTGTAGCAAAATCTGGGACCACTTAGCTAATTTTTAGTGTTTTAGCAACGTGCGATACGATTAATCCAACTTAGTTTAATTGTTACTGGTAGCTTGCACCCGTGGATTTATTTGGAGATGTCGCTGTACGCGTTTAGCCGCTAAGCGAACCCTTTGTAGCTTGAGGGAACCGATTCGTTAATTGGCATCGTGTTCGTATATTATTGGGTAGTTTGCTAAATCCACGCGTTATTGTGTTTTGTGATAATAGGATCGCAGGCAGGGACTTCGGATGATGCAAGGAGGGGAAAACAGGTGGTTGGATTTACCTAGCTCGAGATCGTCGGTGAGTAGATTTAACATCTACGGGGGAATCGCCCATATGACGTTAAGCGTCGAGGGATAGATTCAATGTTATAGCCACATGTTTATATGCATATACGTTGATTGTACATGAGCATCATCTGCATACCATTACTTGTTGTACCTTGACTTAGTACCTATTGGACACTACACCATTACTGACGGTTCATGTTGCACGAGCACTGAATTGTATGCCACACACACATCGTTGGTAATTACCATGACACTCACAACATATACATATATATGGTACTGCATTCGTTATTGACATTAAGGCGGTTGTTCTTGTACCACTTTACTAAGGGAATATGTATTTTACCGCTTTCATTATTATCAATAGTTAGACGTTGATTCTTGTTCTATTGCGCATATGAATTGCATCATGCATACATACATACATGCATACACACATACCTTGCTATAGCTACATATACACCTTTATATGATGTTGCATTTGACTTCGGGGAATTTGGGAACCACATGATATCTTTAAAAACTTGATTCATTTAAAAGAGCGGTTTCCCTTGATATGCTCATATTACTGTTCTATGTTGCATATATCATATTTCATGGATTTACGTATTGAGATACTGATTTCATGTAATTTATGGATTTGAGAACCGTGGTTATATTTCAAAGAAATTATGCATTGTTTTGAAAACCCGATTTCTCTTGACATGATATTTCGATGCGTCCACCATGAGTTTTCTCGGTTCTGAGATTGGTTTTTGAAACCCGATTCGAGAAGATGGATGATCCGTTTGCGGGTTCATGGTGGACCCGGTATGGTACCCCGGGGCAAGAAAGGTATGTTGTGCAGTAGACGATGAGCCTGGCAGAGGGACTACTACATACCGGTGATAGTTTGGACCCGGCGGTTATCTGGAGGATACCGACCGGAGTCATGAGATGGATGTGGGCCGATCCGGATTGACGGAGCCCGAGTTATATGGATTTACGTGTCGATGTTGGGCACGGGTTTTCATGATGTTTCGAGTGTCGATGTTGGCACTCAGATTCCATGAGATTTACGGATATGAGGGCCGATCAGAGTGACGGCGCCTGAGATATTGGGATTTGGGGTGTCGTTGATGGACGTCGAGTTTTTCCACGATGATGATTCATTGATGATGATTATGTTTTATCCCACACTCATGATTTATTTGATATGCATTGTTTCATGTAGTTGTAGTACCCTGATGGTGTACCTTGATCATGATTAGTTGCATATCCATATTGCCATACTTAGGCTATCAGATTGCATGTGTTAGATTATCACTGTTCGTGCATACTTGCGATTATCTGTATGATGTTACAAACTATTCACGAGTTGGCAACTCACCCCCGTTGTGCCACAGTGTTTTGCTGGCTTGACCCTCAGAGTAGTCACGGCATGGCTCCTTATTGTATCTATTTCTGCGGATACCGCTACGGTTGTCTGTGAGGCCGTTTGGTGTAGGTTGGTTTGCGGTTATTCGAATACACCTATTGTATATCTCCTTGTATCTAGTACTCTCCATCTACCAATTTCATGTATTTGACTTAGAGACGAGTTTGTGAGGAACGATATTGCATATTATGTGACTCTGGGTGTCGTGCTCGTGTGAGCCTGCCTTTCTTATGTTGCTTTATCTCTTTTATGTTGTTTTCATTTTTATTGTCTATTTCTTCGCTACAGCGTCGTATATATGCTTGCGGTGATTGTTTTCCGCCTTTGGGCGCGATTTGCTCCCGTTTGGGAATGCCTTATTTATATCCTGTGTTTGTACCCATTTCGGGGCTAGTTTTTCAAAGGAGGTGCTGCCAAAATTCTTAAGAAAATAAACTTAAGCTTTAATATTTTTACTTGAGATTTCCAAATGTTTTAATAATGTTTTATCACTTACTTCTTTTTATGGTTTAGATTTCTGGGTTTTCGGTTTACTTAAATTGCGTTACGCTTGTTGACGTCACGTGGTTTAAGTGCCGGTCACGTTCCTAAATTTGTTCGTGACAAGATATGATATTACAAGCTAGACTAGGTACACACAAACAGTTTCGTAAAATCAATATCTGCCCACTTGTCAATTCTAGGTGATATTCCCCTACGGATACAGCGTCCACACTTATTCCGTTAGCAACCCTGAGAGTCATATCACCTGCCTTGATAACTCTACGGTTTCTCAAAAGCTATAATGAATTACAGATATGAGATCCTGATATGGTATCTAGTACCCAGGAAGTAGAGTTAATTGAAATACAGTTTTCAATCACAAACACACCCGAAGCCGAAGCCACAATGTGCTTCGGATCCTGGATTCTGGCTTTCCAAGCCCTGCATTCCTTCTGCCAATGCCCTTTTCCGTGACAATAGGAACATCCCTCCTTCCCTATTGTTAGCCCCAAAACTTTTGCCCTACCCTTTCCTTCTACCTTACTGACACCGCCTATCGGCTTGGTGGAGGCCTTCTTCTTCTCTCCCTTGGCTTTCGCCTTGGATCTAGAAGAGGAAGATTCCTCAATAAGCAGAGCGGGTGTCTCCCTGGTTTCCTTCAGGGTGTAAGTAGAAGGTAGGGATTGTATAATCAAGTCATCATATGAATCATTCTCCAACATGGTCCCCAGGTTCGTGAGCTCTTTAATATAGCTGATCATTATAGGGACGTGGTCCCCAATAGATGACCCGACAGCCAACCTCGCTTGAAGCATTTCCTTTGAGGTCTCATATATTGCGATACGAGATTGCTCTCTATATAAATCTTTGTTATGGAGGAAGATAGAATCTAAGTCCATCTTCTAGTGCTGCCTATGGTGTTCACTATCCATTGAGGCCAATACGAGGCACTTAGCATTCGCACAGTCTTTTTCCCTTGTCTTACAGATATCAACATCCACGACGGTGGAAACTGGACCTGGGACGATGGGGGCTTTAGTAGTAAGGAGGTGGCCTAGCTTGTCATAGGTAATGGACATCTGGACAAACCTTTGCCAATCAATATAGTCTGGCTCAGTCAATTTATTATCTAGCTGTAATCTAAGTCTGGTCACCTGGTCGCTGCAATTAGGAGAGAGAGAGAGAACACTTAGCAGATACTCTTGCAAGTTTAGCTTGGTTATTAGTTTATCTAAATAGGATGGCTCCCACTGTATCTCGAATCCTTCCTCAAACCATAAAAGAAGAATTAGTCAGGATTAATCTCACCCTATAATTCTTGCTTAACCTTTTGGCCAGGCTGGTGTTGGTACTTCGAGGGAGGTTTTCCAACGCTTTCGTGAAGTTCCTTAATTACATAATCTCTTTTTCCTGGAGGCGTATACGTGCTAACACTGTTCTAGACACCTACTTGGTTTATAGCATTGATTGTTTTAGTGAAAAAATCTCCCGAGGAGTAGCGGATACTCACAGTAGGATCGGGATCCAAATATCATTGTGTGATAATCCTGAAGGAATCCTACCAAAATTATCACACTCCAAATGGTATGCAACAATAGCAAGTTTCAGTTTCTTTAGAAACTCCCGATGTGGATTTTTGCCCCAAGCTCTTATTACCTTGATGAAGGCCAACGTATCATAAGTCACAAGTCAAGTTCTACCCATCATTGTCCAGGTTAATTTGTACCCACCCGTATATACCCTTGAAGAAGGCCAAAATAGTAGTATGACTATCCCAAACCAACACATCTATCTATGCTACAGATGAATACCCAACAGCTACCAATCACTATGCCTTGGCGAAGATCAAAATACATAGTTTGAATACTAGTGAATACCCATCTGAAATGACGGAGGGCTACGAATGGTTTTGGCGAAACCGTGAACGTAATGAACTTGATTTAATCAAAGGAACCATGATAGCTTTTAAAGGAGTGGTTTAGGTTCCACATTTAAAAGTTTGCTTTTTGAAAAAACCGAGTGGTTTTAAAATTGTTCCAACGATTCAGCTTTGGTTTGTTTGCTTTGCATTAATTATATAATGCAGTCCCATCATTTACACCTACCATTGCAGAAAAAAACGAAAATACCACGTACGCTTATGCCATCCTCATTCTCCACTGGGCCCCTTCTAACACCGTTAGGTTACTTAACTAACGCCAGAGCGGGGGCTGGACTAGCGCGGGGTGTAAAACATAAGCAACGTCTACTATATAGCATATATTTAATATCCATTCGTCTCACGCAATAATAGGCATTCCAGATCATAGATGAACATATTAGATATACTAGGAATTTCGCGTTTCGTTTAAGTTTGTAACCAAAGACGGATTTTACGGTCGTGATGAATAGCTAAACCCCACCCTAGACCCCTACGGGTGCGGCAAACTACCCGCCAAATTCCCGAAGTGAAGCGGCCTCCCTCAGTAAAATGAGTAGGCCACTCGACACTTCAAAGAACCCGGTAGTTTGTGCACCCCTCCTTGGGTCTATCCTAGGAGTAGAAAACAGTAAAAGAAATAATACAACGGTGGCTACAACCTCAATCCGGATGTGCCCCACAAAATAATATTACACCACTTTACAATTATATCGAATGAAAGAAAGAAAACTCTTTTCTCACATCCCCCGGCTATTCATCCACAACGATCCAATAAAGTTCATATACACAAACCAACACAGATATGTGCAACCCCCAACTAACCGACGTATAGCTATTAGCGGAAGTTTACGAACACATATAACAATTGAAACATATTAAACGACGTTAAAACTGCGACTTCGAAATACTCCGTGTTGCCACAACAGAGAATTAACAGTATATTCAATTTTGGCTAAAACAAACAACACCTGAAACCTTAAATCCAAGCAACAAGAACAGAGAACAAAATTCAAGGCATTCCCACACAGTTGACCCGGTGAGGCCGGTCATTTTGAGGGTTTGGTCGGCCATGGTGAGGTGGAATTGCCTCGTTTTTGTTCTACGTTCATCTCACAACAAATAGAGCACTCTGCAATTGTTTAAAAAAATTTAGAGCCTCCGAAAAATTTAACAGAAACTTGGATCTACATTTTGATGTTTCGTAGTTATTTCGGTTTCGTAGTTTTACACGTTGTCTAAACTGTTAGTTAAGGTTTAGTAGGCTCTGATACTACTATAAGTCGATGTCGCGCACCCCGCGGATTCACGGGGAGGCGAAATGCGTAAAAAACGATTTTTACGGGCTTCGCAACACCGCCATGAACTCCATGATCGATACTAAACCCTAACTAGCAAAACTGTATGAGGTTAACTACTCAGATAGAAAGTTATACCTCACAGAACCATGTCCTTCGGGTCTTCTTGCTGTCCTCCTCCTCGTCACAGACTCCTCGGATCGTACACGGATCGGGCCTCCTCGTCGGTCTCCTCAAGTCAAAGACGATCCACCCGAGAGTCTATAGTCCGAGCTCTAACCTCAAATCCGAGGTAACTAAGGTACCTAGTTCGCTAAACTAGATGTCCTAGATGATGTAGAAAGTGAAGATGGATTAGTTTGTCTCTAAATACCCTAGGTTTCTCAACACATGAGACATGTAGGATTAGAGGAAGAAGAAGGGAAGCTTGAGGAAACGAGAGTGAAGAATGAACAAGTGAATGAAGATGGCCAAAAGTTATCACTAATGAAGCATACCAATAATTCATCAGCCTCAAAATATCTAGCATGCTTGTAAAATATCAAGCATACTTCAATAGTGATCAAGTGAGTCACCCCCATGAGTCACCAAGTAGCTATGCTTCACTTAATGCAAACCGCCACCTCATTTCCTCCACCTCATAACCATTTAATTTAAATGGTTAATACAAATATGAGGTGTCTTCTTCTAGAAACAATCTTGAGTAAATTACAGGAATTCCCCTCATCCGTATATACATACCCGTATCCGTATTCCGAAAAATACGAATACAAAGAGACGAAAATAATCCAACAATATAATACTAGGATCCGGCTTAAACCAAAGCCCACTAGTATTATCTGTCCGAACATCATATGTGCATAAGTACACGTATGTGATCGAAGCCCTGCCGTAAAACCATACGGCCTCTACATCTTTTTCCCGATGCAGGGAAACCTTCTGTGCGGGACTCTAAAGACTCGGCACTACGCTGGCAGTGGGTTTAACCACAAGCCGTCAGCGGTACTAGCTGTACGTAACGGCTACCCAGGTATCTGTCGATAAGAAGGCCGATGAGCAAACTCATCCGAACTCCTACTGAGCCTATCTGTGACAATCTCCGTACAGTCCGGTCTGTTCGTCTAAGAGTATCGCATATTGGGCCTAGGGGTACGGTAGCTGTCAGACCCATAATAGCGCAATAAGTCGTATCGGAGTGGAGCCCAAAATACCATGAGAAACTACTGGAGTATCTACCAGTAAATCTCGCTTGCCCTGGCCAGGGACTTTGTGTAATGGCTTTCCGAACACAGCGCGATATCAACCCCCAATACCGGGAGAGACAAATCCTATCTAACCGCCACTGCCTCCAGGTGCTTCGGAACTGCACCCAACTACTACCTGTTTGCACGCCTCTTTTGAGCCGTGGTAGGGTAGTAAGCTAAGAACAGTGGGAACATACTCGAGGCGAAGCAGCAGTATCAAGTCGACGGACTAAGCTGCACTCATGTCACCTGGGAATTGCTACCCGACTATAGGTATAATACCCACCATCAGCTCCTTACGAGTCCTGTCCAGTGTACTCATAACCCAATGAGCACCTGCATACTATCTCCAGTACGACGTACTAATGGCTGTAGGACTGACCATCTCCCCTGCTGGGATGAGAAGCGTATACACTAGTCTACTCTAGAGTATCGATGACCCGTCTCGATAATCCTACGACTAGGGACCTGTATAAGGATGTGCTTATAGATTACCCAGCCCCCACTAGTGTGACTGCCATCACAACGCTGGTAATCAAGCAAAGATCCTAAGGGCTCTACCAATATGTATAAGTGATATGCTAAAAGAAACACATGCACATATTGAGGTAGAAACAAACCAGGTAGCATACTACCATTTCGAGCAAGACTGTTACTATATCCATGTATATCCCAAGCTTCCAATATGTAATATACAAACCAGTATGATACACTAATGGCCTCTAGGGTATATATCACTAACATATTATAGTATCATCCAGATTTTCGATCGAGCACGGTTCCGATTGAATGATAATACTAGTCGCCTTACGATTAAGCCGGATTATTAAATCAGGTATTGATTTAATAATTTACATAGACATATTTCGATATATATATTCTAGTGCTATCTAGGTTTTCGATCGGACGGTTGATAATACTAACGGGCTTAGGATTAAGCCGGTTTGTTAAATCAGATATTGATTTAATGCTAGTATTATATTAGTAGTTGTTCCTCTCCGAATGAATGGCGCAGACTTTGCGTCTTGACTGAGATTCGGGGCAGATGCTATTTGGTTTTATCCGTCTAACCCTCCGAAGATGCCAAGTTGATTTATGGCACCGTATATCGGAGGTTTAGACGGATGCGGCCGATGTAGCAAACTTCGTCAGATTCCCCCTCATGGTGAGGGGTTTTTGATTGTGGGGACGCTCTTCCCTGCAGGCGCAAGCCCCTGCAGTTAATTACGCTACCGCGTCGCGGTAGCAACTTTCTCCTTCTCCAGAATTTCACTTCGTGTCGTGGGTGTTTGTTTTGTTTGAGGTTGCCCGTGGATTGTATACGGAGACTATTTATTTCGTCGCCCGTAGGACGTGGATTAGTCCAAATCCGTATTTACTTAGATTTGGGTTTGGTGTTTTTAGTTTAAGGATACATTAGTCGCGTTGCGGCTAAGATCAACTTAAACGTTCGTTAAGGATACGTTAGTCCTGTTTTAGACTAAGATCAACTTAACGTAGTGATTCATTTAATATATGGCCGTCAGGACTCGTCACCTCTCTGACGTCGTTGAAGGATTACAATGACAGGTGTCAGAGGAGCTCGGAGATGTACCCTCGAACCAGAGTTGATTTGAAATTTTGTAGTCCATTTAAATATTTAAGGATACGTTAGCCGTGTTTTGGGGCTAAGATCGACTTAAACGGGATCGGTTAGATCCGGCAAAAGAGCGTTTGGAGGCTCTATTGTTTCAGTTTAGGGACGTAGTGGTCCATGTTCTAGTTTAAGGACGTGGCGGTCTATATTCCAGTTTAGGGACGTGGTGGTCCATGTTCCAGTTTAGGGACGTGGTGGTCCGTATTCCAGTTTAAAGACGTGGTGGTCCGTTATTAGTTTAGGGACGTCTCGGTCCGATATTAGTTTAAGGACGTCTCGGTCCAACATTAGTTTAGGGACGTCTCGGTCCAATATTAGTTTAAGGACGTTTCGGTCCACGAGTTTAAGGACCCCGCAGTCCATATTGATGTGTGGTCGTTGGGACCCGTCATCTCTTTGACGTCGTTGAGGAATTACAACGATGGATGTCAAAGGATTTCGGAGATGTACCCTCAAACCGGATGTAGATTGATTTAGGAGAGCAATTTTGCTCAGTCAATTTAATTTAAGGACTTATGGCCGCGATTGGGCTAAGTCCAATTGGAAGCACTTTTATTTGTTGTTGGTCTATTAGATCTGTGCCATGGCTGTTTATTTATTTTGGGCTTTGCTCAAACAGAGTATCAATTTAGATGGGGCTCTGCTCTTTTATTGCTTTGCAATTTATTTAGGCCTGTTAGGTCCTTTTGACTTGGGTGTTAGTGTATATGCCCTAGAGGCCATTGCTGTATCATACTGGCTTGTATATTACTTAATGGAAGCTTGGGATATTCACCTTGTATAAACAATCTTGCTCAATATAGTAGTATGCTACTTGGTTTGTTTCTACTTCAATGTGTACTTGTGTTTATTTTAGTATATCACTTATACGCATTAGTGGAGCCCTTAGGATCTTTGCTTGATTACCAGCGTTGTGATGGCAGTCACACTAGTGGGGGCTGGGTAATCTATAAGCATATCCTTATACAGGTCCCTAGTCGCAGGACTATCGAGGCAGGGCATCGATACTCCGGAGTAGACTAGCGTATGCGCTTCTCATCCCAGTGTGGGAGATGGTCTGTCCCACAGCCATCAGTACGTCGTACTGGAGATAGTATACGGGTGCTTGTTGGGTTACGAGTACACTGGACAGGACTCGTCGGGAACTGACAGGTTGGTATTATACCTATCGTCAGTTATCAGTTCCCAGGTGACATGAGTACAGCTTAGTCCGCTGACTTGACACTGGCACTTCGCCTCAAGTGTGTTCCCACTGCACTTTGATCACTACCCTACCACGGCTCAAAGGAGTCGTGCAAACAGGTGGTGGTTGGGTGCAGTCCCGAAGCACTTGGAGGCAGTGACGGTTAGACAGGATTCGTCTCTCCTGGTATTGGGGGTTGACATCGCGCTGTGTCTAGGAGAGCCATTACACGAGTAGTCCCTGGCCAGGGCAAGCGAGATATACTGGTAGGTTCCAGTGTTATCTCAGGGTGTTTTGGGCTTCACTCCGGCACGACTTGTACCGCTATTAGGGGACTGACGTTTTACCGCCCCCTAGGCCCGACATGCGATGTATTAGACGAACAGACCGGACTGTACGGAGACTGTCACATTCAGACTCAGTAGGAGTTCCGATGGGGTTTCACCTCGTCAGCCTTCTTGTCGACATCTACCTGGGGACCGTTACGCACAGCTAGTGCCGCTTGCGGTATGTGGTTAAACCCACTGCCAGCGTAGTGTCGAGTCTTTAGAGTCCCACGCAGAGGGTACTCGCCTCTGGGCAAAACAGAGTAGAGGTCGCATGGTTTTGCGACAGGGTTCGTTCTCATCCGCGCACTTGTGCACGTTTGGAGTCCGGACGGATAATACTAGCTGGCTCTGGTTTGAGTCAGATACCGGTATATGTTTTGGGGTTGCTTTTATCTCTCAGTATTCATGTTCCTCGGAACAAGAATGCAGGTGTGTATGCACAGTTATTTGAGGAGGAGGAAGATGACTTTCATTAGGGTTTCGGAACGGGTGCGTATGCACAGTTGACAGTCGTCTTTTTCCAAACCCTAATGGATTTGTTTTATATCAATTAATAATATATAATAAAATGAAATTGTGTCATGGTTGATTTTTATGTTGACTTGTTGACCATGGTTGACTTGTTGACCATGGTTGAAGTTTTGACCATCATCATTACAAAAGCAAGATGCTTTTTGATTCTTGCAAAACCATTTAATGTTTGAAATGATAATGGTCATTCTAAAACTTTCCATCAACCTTTTCATTTTCATTATTATTATTATTTGATAATTCTTTTTCTTTTGCATTATGGTTGCAAGAAAGAAAAAGAGAGCTCATTATCTCATTTAGCTTCTCTCTCCTCACTTCATCTTCTTCTTCCTCTAGCAAAAGAGAACCCTTCTCATGTGTTGAGAATCCCTCTCTTTAAAAAGAAAAGCACCCCTTAGACACTCTCTACTCACTCTAGGATCAAGGGTTTAGCAAGCCGGAGATTCTAGTTCACTCCAAGTTCGAGAAAGAGCCCGAAGGTTGAACCCTCGAGGTGGATCCATCTTCGACAGAAGAAGGCGACAAGGAGAGTACCATCAACCTCTACAAAAGTTTGAAGAAGAAGGAGTTCAAGTTTAGGTATATCCATCTTCATCCGAGTAGCTAAAACTCTTTAGCAAGTTTGCTAGTTTTAGTTTAGGAAAAGATCCCGACTTTGTTTAGTCCATGTTGCCCCTTGCGCTAAAAATTTGATTTTAATACCGTTTCCGCCTCCCCGTAAGAACCGGGGGTCGCAACGTGGACTTACAGTGGTATCAGAGCCTAACTAAACTTAAACTAGCTTGGTAGTGAAGTGTAACGAAGTTCGGAACCGAAAAAAATCCAAAAACCAAACTTTTTCAAAATCCTAGTTTCTGTTAAAATTTTTTCTGGTCAAAACAAGATTTGTTATACACCTAAATTCGGCTTAGGGTTTTGTGTGAACACCCAAGAAAAACGATCCCCTAATTCGTTCAAACCGCCGCTGATCCGCGGCCTCACCTATTCATTGAGCCGCGGATCCGCCGCCGTTTAGAGTCTTCTGGTGATCGTCTTTCGTGCAGTGTGTCTCTGTATTGGTTTTGGGATTTTTAAAATATGTTATATGTGCCCAGATTCTCCAGAACAGAAATTTACTTTTGGGGTCCTATAATTTCGTATTTTTTCCGAACTTCACTACACTTTGACTATGATGGTTATATCTGTGATGTTTGCATGTATTGAACGTCGGCTAATCGCTATAAGTCGATTAGTCGGGGTTATACATGATCTGTGTTTGATATTGGAATGTGTATATGAATGTGTTGGACTGTCGCGGGTGAATTGCCGGGGTGGATGTGAGATGAGCTTTTGTTTTTCTTTCATTCATTTGTAAATGTAAATTGATGTAATATTATTATTTGTTTGGCCGCACAACCGGGTCGGGGTTGTAGCCGTCATTGTATAATTCTTTTTACTGTTTTTGCTCCTAGGATAGACCCATGGAGGGGTGCACAAACTGCCGAGTACTTGGCAGGTAGTTTGCCGCACCCGTAGGGGTCTTGGGTGCGGTATTTGGCTATTCACCGCGACCGTGTAATCCGCTTTTCGTTACAGGCTCGAACGGATTGCGGATTTCTAGTATATCCAATGCATTCATCTGTGATCTGTAATGTCTACTATTGCTATATCTATAACTATTTAGGCGTTGCTTATGTTTTACAGCCGCGCTAGCCCAGCCCCCGCTCTGTCGTTAGTTAAGTAACCTAACGGGTGATGACGGGGCCCCGTGGCGAATGCATATGGCATAAGCGTACGTCATATTTTGGTTGTTTTCTGCAATGGTAGGATTAATTGATGGGACGCATTAAAAGAACTAATGCAAGAATATCACGCATTAAAAGAACTAATGCAAGATAATAAACCAAGTTGAAGTCGTTGGAACACTTTCGAAAAACCACTCGGTTCTTTTCAAAACTAACTTTTAAATGCGGAGATTGAGCCACTCCTTCTAAAAGCTATCTCGTTCCATCGATTAAATCAAGTTCACTACGTTCACGGTTTTGCCAAAACCATTCGTAGCCCTCCGTCGTTTCGTATGAATATTCAATAGTTTCAAGCTATGTTTGTTGACCTTCGTCAAGACATAGAGATTGGTAGCTGTTGGGTGTTCATATGTAGCATAGATAGATGCGTTGGTTTGGGACAGTCGTATTGCCTTGTTGACCTTCGTCAAGGGTATATACGGGTGGGTTCAAATTAACCTGGATAATGACGGGCAGAACTTGACATGTGACTTATGATTTGTTGACCTTCGTCAAGGTCATAAGAGCATGGGGCAAAAATCCACATCGGGAGTTTCATAAGTACTGAAACTTGCTAGATTTGCATACCATTTGGAGTGTGATGATTATGGTAGGATTCCTTCATTTTCGTCACGCGATGATATTTGGATCCCGATCCTACTGTGAGTATATGCTACTCCTCGGGAAATTTCTCACTAAACGATCAATGCTATAAACCTAGTAGGTGCCTAGAAAGGTATTAGCGGGGCTACGCCCCCAGGGAAAAGAGGTTATTTAATTAAGGAACTTCGCGAAAGCGTTGGAAAACCTCCCTCGAAGTACCGACACTGGCCTGGCTGAACGGTTAAGCAAGTATTGTGCGGTGGGATTGATCCCGACTAATTCTTCCTTTATGGTTTGAGGAGGGATTCGAGAGACAGTGGGAGCCATCCTGTTTAGAAAAACTAAAAACCATTCTAAACTTGCAAGAGCATCGTGCTAAAGTGTTTCTTCTCTCTCCCCCTGCAGCGACCAAATCGAAATGACTGGACTTAAGTTACTTCTAGATAAAAATATACTGACAGGGCCAAACTACAAAGATTGGCTCAGGAATGTCAAAATGGAAATCACTTACGACAAGCTGGGGTATCTTCTTACCACCAAAGCTCCCCCCGTCCCAGGTCCCACCTCCAGCGTCGCGGATAAGGAAATCCGTAAGACTTGGGAGATTGATTGCGCGAAGGCCAAATGCCTCGTGCTTGCCTCTATGGACAACGAACACCAGAGGAGGCACGAGAATATGGATTTGGAATCCATATTTCTTCATACAAAAGAACTGTATGGAGAGCAGTCTCGTATCGCAAGATACGAATTGTCGAAGAAGTTATTCTTGGCAAGGTTGGCCGTCGGATCATCGGTAGCGGACCACGTGCTTAAGATGATTGGCTACATTGAGGAGCTCGCGGAACTTGGGACCACGTTGGAAAGTGAACTCTATACGGATTTAATCCTCCAGTCCCTTCCATCCACTTACGCCCAGTTTATACTGAACTTCAACTTACAAGAAAAGGAAGTTGAACTTTCAGAACTCCTCAACTTGCTGAGAAGCGCAGAGGGCACCCTACAGAAAGGTAGGGAAACACCCGCTTTGTTTGTAGGAGGATCTTCTTCCTTTAGGTCCAAGGCGAAAGCCAAGGGAAAGAGGAAGAAAGCCCCCGCCAAACCAAGAGGCGGTGTTAGTAAAGTGGGTACGAAGGGAAAGGAAAAGGCAACAAAGATTGCGGGGAAGCTTATAGGGAAAGAGGAATGCTTCTATTGTCATAAGAGTGGACACTGGAAGAAAGATTGCAGGGCTTGGAAGGCCAGGACACAGGAACTGAAGCAGGTTGCGGCTTCAGCTTCAGGTGTGTATGTTATTGAAAACTGTCTTTCTATAAACTCTACTTCTTGGGTATTGGATACCGGATCAGGATCTCATATCTGTAATTCTTTGCAGGCGTTGAGAAACCGTAGGTTTTTGAAGGCAGGTGACATGACCCTCAGAGTTGCGAACGGAGCTAGCATGGATGCTAAAGCCGTGGGGGACTATCACCTGGGAATGACAGATGGGCATGTTTTGGTTTTGCGTAATTGCTTTTTTGTACCCAACGCAACTTGTAATATCATTTCTGTATCTTTGGTTTCTAAAGAAGGTTATGAATTTGCGTTTGTAAGTAATGTTGTAAACATTCACCTTAATCAAGTTCTGATTGGGTCAGGTACACTGAGCAATGGTATATACGTGTTAAACCAACCACAGATTTTCAATGTCCAGAATACACACAAAAGAAAGTCTCCAGATATCAATCAGGCTTTCTTATGGCATTGTAGACTGGGTCACATCAATGAGACACGGTTGACTAAGTTACATAAAGAAGGATACTTGGATCCGTTCGAGTATCAGTCTTATGCCACTTGTGAATCTTGTCTCATGGGAAAGATGACAAAGACTCCGTTCACTGGACACGGAGTAAGAGCGAGCGAGCTCTTGGGACTTATACACAGTGACGTGTGTGGTCCAATGTCTACACATGCGCGAAGCGGTTATTCATACTTCATTACTTTCACAGACGATTTCTCTAGGTATGGACATGTCTTCTTAATGAAGCACAAATCCGAGGCCTTTGAGAAATTTCGGGATTACAAGAATGAAGTTGAAAAACAAACAGGCAAAAGTATTAAGATTCTAAGATCGGATCGAGGTGGTGAATACTTGAGTGCCGAGTTCCTGGACTATTTAAAAGAGAATGGAATTCTCTCTCAGCGTACTCCTCCATACACTCCGCAACATAACGGTGTATCGGAAAGGAAGAATCGAACCCTATTAGATATGGTTCGTTCCATGATGAGTAAGGCTGAGTTACCGCGATCTTTCTAGGGCCATGCACTAGAAGCAGCTGCATATCTCTTGAACAAGGCTCCCACCAAGACTGTGCCTACCACTCCATATCAGATGTGGAGTGGGAAGAAACCCTGTCTTAAGTATCTTAAGATATGGGGATGTCCAGCTTTTGTAAAAAAGCAGCATGCGGACAAGCTCGAGGCACGCTCAGTACAGTGCAAGTTTGTGGGATACCCAAAGAACTCCAGGGGGTATCTGTTCTATTCCGCTGAGGAACAAAAGGTTTTTGTTTCTCAACATGCCCGCTTCTTGGAAACTGAGTTTTTGGAAACTCAGATAAGTGGGAACGCAATAGAACTGGAAGAAATTCCAGAACCACAAGCTATTACTGAAAGCCTGGAAGAGCCAGAAAGTTCAAAAGAACAGGACATTCCTATGCCGCTCCGCAGGAGTAGTAGGCAGTCTCATCCGCCCGAGAGATACTACGGTTTTCTCATAGACGGGGATAGAGAGGATTGCATCATAGATTATGATGAGCCTACTAGCTTCCAGCAGGCCGTTCAGAGCTTTGACTCGGTAAAATGGCTGGATGCAATGCGGACCGAAATGGAGTCCATGTACACCAACAAAGTATGGACGTTGGACATTGCTCCAGACGGGGTAAAACCCGTAGGATGCAAGTGGATCTTCAAAAGGAAGATTGGTGTAGATGGACAGGTTGAGACCTATAAAGCTAGACTTGTAGCAAAGGGTTTCCGTCAAAGACCTGGCTTGGACTATGACGAAACCTTTTCTCCAGTGGCTATGCTGAAATCCATTCGGATCCTTCTTGCCATTGCTGCCTTCCACGATTATGAGATTTGGCAGATGGACGTAAAGACCGCTTTTCTAAATGGAAATTTAGAGGAGTGTGTCTATATGGATCAGCCAGAGGGTTTCATTCAGAGTGGGAGCAGCGGAAAGGTTTGCAAGTTGCTTAAGTCCATCTATGGACTAAAGCAGGCATCGCGGAGTTGGAACATCTGTTTTGATGAGACGGTCAAAGAATTTGGCTTTATAAAAAATCCAGATGAACCATGCATCTATAGTAGATTTGTAGCGAGAACTGTAGTATTCCTCGTTTTATACGTGGATGACATTCTCTTAATAGGAAATGACATTCCTATGCTACAATCTGTCAAGGGGTTCTTGTCGCACAGGTTCTCCATGAAAGACCTGGGTGATGCCTCATACATCCTGGGGATCCGGATCCATCGTGATAGATCCAAGAGGATATTAGGACTTTCTCAGTCCAGGTACATCGACACCATAGTGAAGAGATTCAGTATGGAAGATTCCAAGCGCGGTAACCTACCGGCTTGTCACGGGATCACCCTCTCTAAAGAGATGTCTCCCAAGACTGATTTGGAGAGGGATCGCATGTCTATTATACCCTACGCTTCTGCGGTAGGCTCTATAATGTATGCGATGTTGTGTACCAGACCGGATGTAGCTTATGCACTGAGTGTGGTAAGCCGGTATCAGTCAAACCCTGGGGAGAAACACTGGATAGCGGTAAAGAACATTCTCAAGTACCTGAGAAGGACTAAGGAGATGTTCTTGGTGTATGGCGGAAAAGACCTCCAGATCGAGGCCTTTGCTGACTCCAGCTTCCAGAGTGACAAGGATGATTCCAAGTCCATGTCGGGTTTCGTCTTTACCCTCAATGGAGGGGCGGTGTGTTGGAAAAGCTCCAAACAGGAAACCGTTGCAGACTCGACTATGGAAGCGGAATATATCGCTGCATCTGATGCCGCAAAAGAAGCTGTCTGGATGAGGAAGTTCTTGAAAGAACTTCAGGTGGTTCCGTCCATTGTTGACCCAATACCTCTGTATTGCGACAACAACGGGGCTATAGCTTTAGCGAAGGAACCTAGGTCCCATCAGAGATCCTGGCACATCTTAAGGCGGTATCACCTGATCAGGGAGATCGTGGATCGCAAGGAGATCGAGGTTCGGAGGGTTGCTTCAGAAGAGAACACTGCAGATCCATTCACCAAGGCCCTACCCCAGACTCAGTTCGAGCGGCTGATCGAGATGATAGGTCTTCGATACGCCAGTACATGGCCTTAGTGCAAGTGGGAGATTGTTAGTGTATATGCCCTAGAGGCCATTGCTGTATCATACTGGCTTGTATATTACTTAATGGAAGCTTGGGATATTCACCTTGTATAAACAATCTTGCTCAATATAGTAGTATGCTACTTGGTTTGTTTCTACTTCAATGTGTACTTGTGTTTATTTTAGTATATCACTTATACGCATTAGTGGAGCCCTTAGGATCTTTGCTTGATTACCAGCGTTGTGATAGCAGTCACACTAGTGGGGGCTGGGTAATCTATAAGCACATCCTTATACAAGTCCCTAGTCGCAGGACTATCGAGACAGGGCATCGATACTCCGGAGTAGACTAGCGTATGCGCTTCTCATCCCAGTGTGGAAGATGGTCTGTCCCACATCCATCAGTACGTCGTACTGGAGATAGTATACGGGTGCTCGTTGGGTTACGAGTACACTGGACAGGACTCGTCGGGAACTGACAGGTTGGTATTATACATATCGTCAGTTATCAGTTCCCAGGTGACATGAGTACAACTTAGTCCGCTGACTTGACACTGGCACTTCGCCTCAAGTGTGTTCCCACTGCACTTTGATCACTACCCTACCACGGCTCAAAGGAGTCGTGCAAACAGGTGGTGGTTGGGTGCAGTCCCGAAGCACTTGGAGGCAGTGACGGTTAGACAGGATTCGTCTCTCCCGGTATTGGGGGTTGACATCGCGCTGTGTCTAGGAGAGCCATTACACGAGTAGTCCCTGGCCAGGACAAGCGAGATATACTGGTAGGTTCCAGTGTTATCTCAGGGTGTTTTGGGCTTCACTCCGGCACGACTTGTACCGCTATTAGGGGACTGACGTTTTACCGCCCCCTAGGCCCGACATGCGATGTATTAGACGAACAGACCGGACTGTACGGAGACTGTCACATTCAGACTCAGTAGGAGTTCCGATGGGGTTTCACCTCGTCAGCCTTCTTGTCGACATCTACCTGGGGACCGTTACGCACAGATAGTGCCGCTTGCGGTCTGTGGTTAAACCCACTGCCAGCGTAGTGTCGAGTCTTTAGAGTCCCACACAGAGGGTACTCGCCTCTGGGCAAAACAGAGTAGAGGTCGCATGGTTTTGCGACAGGGTTCGTTCTCATCCGCGCACTTGTGCACGTTTGGAGTCCGGACGGATATTACTGGCTGGCTCTGGTTTGAGTCAGATACCGGTATATGTTTTGGGGTAGCTTTTATCTCTCAGTATTCATGTTCCTCGGAACAAGAATGCAGGTGTGTATGCACAGTTATTTGAGGAGGAGGAAGATGACTTTCATTAGGGTTTCGGAACGGGTGCGTATGCACAGTTGACAGTCGTCTTTTTCCAAACCCTTATGGATTTGTTTTATATTAATTAATAATATATAATAAAATGAAATTGTGTCATGGTTGATTTTTATGTTGACTTGTTGACCATGGTTGAAGTTTTGACCATCATCATTACAAAAGCAAGATGCTTTTTGATTCTTGCAAAACCATTTAATGTTTGAAATGATAATGGTCATTCTAAAACTTTCCATCAACCTTTTCATTTTCATTATTATTATTATTTGATAATTCTTTTTCTTTTGCATTATGGTTGCAAGAAAGAAAAAGAGAGCTCATTATCTCATTTAGCTTCTCTCTCCTCACTTCATCTTCTTCTTCCTCTAGCAAAAGAGAACCCTTCTCATGTGTTGAGAATCCCTCTCTTTAAAAAGAAAAGCACCCCTTAGACACTCTCTACTCACTCTAGGATCAAGGGTTTAGCAAGCCGGAGATTCTAGTTCACTCCAAGTTCGAGAAAGAGCCCGAAGGTTGAACCCTCGAGGTGGATCCATCTTCGACAGAAGAAGGCGACAAGGAGAGTACCATCAACCTCTACAAAAGTTTGAAGAAGAAGGAGTTCAAGTTTAGGTATAACCATCTTCATCCGAGTAGCTAAAACTCTTTAGCAAGTTTGCTAGTTTTAGTTTAGGAAAAGATCCCGACTTTGTTTAGTCCATGTTGCCCCTTGCGCTAAAAATTTGATTTTTATACCGTTTCCGCCTCCCCGTAAGAACCGGGGGTCGCAACGTGGACTTACATTGGGCCTGGCCCTTTAAGTAATGCACTGCATTTGTGCAAATCACTAAGAATCTTTTTAGATTCAAAACAGAAGTGCAAAGCACTCTTTGATCCCTTGATCTAAACAAGTTTTTCTTTGTTTCAGAGAACCAAAGGTTCATAACAAGTGCAAGGCACTATTTTTATTTTTATTTATCTATTTATTTATTGAAGATCAATGATCTCGTTCTTAGATCACTGATCTGTTCATAAGAGAATTTTCTCTTCTTTCAAAGGTTTTTTTTACCTTTTTTATTCTTGAGAAGTTCTTCAGAGTCCTCTTTCTCCTTTTTTTTTTTAGAAAATGTTGATGCATTTGAGTTGAGGTCTGGGGTCCCTTTTATAGTGCCCATAAATTAGTTAAATTTGTTAAAAAGATCTTTCTCTGAGTGATTTGGGGAATTTTCTCCACCGTTGGATCTTTGATCCAAAGGTCTCTGTTTTACAGAAGGAAATTTTCTTGTTTTTAACAAGAACAGAAAAGATTTATTCTGTTTTGCGCAACTCCCTTAGTGCAGACACGTGTCGCGCGGCGCTGCGCATGCGCAGCTGCGCAGACACGTGTCGCGCGGCGCTGCGCTTGCGCAGCTGCGCATGCGCATCTGAGCAGACACGTGTCGCGCAGCGCAGCGCAGCGCTTGCGCAACTGAAAGTTGTTTCTTTTACTTTTAGTTTTTAAAAGAGCTCTGCTCTGATTGGACGCACCGCCTTGGGCGTTGCGCTGTCGTATCAACTTCTGACACATGGCGCGTTGCGCGCAGCGCACGGTATTTGAAGCGTTGCTTCAAAATTCAAAATTTGAATTTTTTTGAAATTTAAACAGAGCCTTGCTCTGATTGCGGAAACAAATGCCCCCCCACCATTGCGCTCACGTGGCGCGCACGTGAGTGCAGCGGTGGCAAAACCTCAGCCTTTGGATCAACTGATAAGTTGAAGGGGCGCAGGCGCCTATAAATAGGACCCTTGGTCCTTAGAAAATTCTTACAACTTTTAAGAATTTTGATTCTCAGAGCCTTGCTCTTACCTAAGAATTTTCAGATCCTTGCTCTTGTTCTTTCCCCAAGAACTTCAAAGTTCAGAACTTAGAATCACTCTAGGTAATTTAAATTAAATTAAATTAAATTAACAGAGCCTTGCTCTTATAGATCTTTGATCTAAAGAAAAACCCTTTTAGAGTTTCATCACCAGAGCCTTGCTCTCAAAACTTACAGATCTACAGAGATCTTATCCATGGGTTTTAACCCATGAACAGAGCTTTGCTCTTGGATCAAATGTAGATCTTTTTAGATCTGAAAAATGAAGAATTTTTCATAAGTTTCCATGGATTTTTCAATATTCCAAAATTTTAATTCTTTTAAGTGTGTTAAAAGAAATTTGATGGATCTTTCCATTATTACCAAAGAGCTATGCTCTTTTGAGGAATCTTGTTCCCCTGAGACCAGAGTTTGACAAATGTCACTCTGTGACAGAGCTTTGCTCTAAAAGAGGAGATTTTCTCCTTGTCTCTAGGGATTTCCCATCAATGAGGATATTCTTTGTGGATCTTTTTCCATGAATTGACAGTCTCATCTAATGATGGGATTGTCTTATTAAATGATGCACCGTCATCCAGATTTTGTGGGTCCCCCTTTGGTCCCCTACCCACTGCATTACTGTGTGGAGTAAGATTTTAAAATGCCAAGCGTTAGAACACTAAACGGTTATTTTTGTCTTTCCACAGGAAACATGTCTGACGACTTGTCTTTCCCCTTTGTTCGCTTGGAAGGAGGGTTCCCTCATTCGCCAGTGGACCGGGTGGCGCTCGCTCTTATTAAGGATCATGACCCCGAGTGCAAAAAACTCCACCTGTGGGGGAGGTGGTACAGCCAGATCATCCAGGGTCGCCGCAGTTTCAGTTTTGCCACGCCGTCTGAACCCATAACTCCAATCCCCTATGCGGACGAACCCCCGGCGAAGTATGCCGTGGAGGTTAAAAATTGGAATTCGGATGACCTCCTCCAACCCGCAATTGGTGCTATTCCCGTGCAGCCGCCGCCGGCAATAGATATTTTAGGAAGGCGAATCTGTCAGGGTGAAGCACGCCCTTGGGGACAGGCCTATAATATTGGATTGGTGCCGCGACCGCCCGCCGGATACTTGCAGTGGGCCCGATACATCTTATCGTCGAAAATGACTCATCTAATGAAGATTGGGTTGTATTCGGCCATCTACGTCTCGCTCTTCGAGTATCCCTCTCCTCCAACTTGGTGATCAAGGCCTTCATCGAACAATGGAATATCCCCACCCACACTTTCTTAATGGCGGATAGGGATGTCTCAATTTCCTTGGAGGAGTTTGCCGAGCTCTCGGGTTTACCGATGAGGGGGGAGCATTACGAGGAGTTGCTACCACCTGACGAATACGTTTTTGTCACCAAGCCGCTGGTGTTTGACCTCACTCCGGAAAATGCCGTCCAGCATCAGTATCCGAGCCTGGTGAAGATGTTGGAGATCTACGAAGGACTCCATCTGGAATTGGACGACCGGGGCGTCAGTTTCGCAGATTTTATTGCCCGCTTCATTCGCCCGGAGCTCCTATCAGAGCGGAGTGAGAAGTTTGCCCAGCTCGATGACCCTTTCGGTTTCGGCTTAGACCGCCGACCTGTATCGGAGAATGATCAAAGGGATTTTTATCTCCCCGGCGCCGCCATCGTCCCTTTCTCAGAAATCGCCGTCCCGGGCATGGATGAGGAGACCTTTTTTATTGGGTTCTTGGGTTTGTGGCTATGCAGCTTTGCGCTCCCCATGCACCCGCGTCACATGCGGCCCTCCGTCTTTTACCCAGCGCATCGGATGGTGGCTGGTTTACAGTTATCGGTAGGAATCGCCGGGCTGGCCTACCTTTATAAAGGACTTAGCGTAGCGGCTGACGCTAGTGAGCCGGGGGTACAGCCCGCTAACTTCCCGACGCATTATTTCACCTCTTGGATGGAAATGCACGTGCAAGGGGTGTTCAGTGTCCATAAGATTCCTCCGTTCTTCGAGAAATGCAGACTCCCGAGAGTCATGCGGTTGGTCGGCGCTTCAATTGTGTTTGCACCCCCACGGGAGTCTAGGGGGCTGCTCCTTCGTCCACATCTGGTCGGAGTGAAGATTTCCTTTGTGGATAAGGTTATAACCATAGGCTCAGAGACTACTAAGTCAGTAGTGCCACTGCGCGATGATTTCAAGGATGGGGCTTCCGTATTGAAGGCTCGGGAAATCCTCCACCTCTACTCCATTCGGCCGGGCTATCTAGTGTTTAGGAAGAATGAGATCGCACTTTTCATGAGGTACAACCCGCACCGGTTTTCTCAGCAATCGAGCTACAACCAAGGGATCCCGATGGAAGCTTTCTTGGAAAAGCCTGTGGTCAGCCGAGAGGGGATGAAGAATGCAATGCACCATTTCACGTACGTGGCTTGGTATGCGCATGCGATGGGCCCAATTATCTTAACGGAGAAGCGTATACTGGTTGACCGTAGGGGTGCGCCTCCTGGCGGTGATCACAAGGCCCCCTTGCAACCAAGGATCCCGGTCATTCCTCCGTTGAAAGATGCCGGAGTCGACCGACCACGCGTGTTGAGCCCCCCGCGTGGATTGCCGTTGTCTGCTACGGTGAATGCACCACAGGCGCCCCGTGTTCCTACGAAGACGGTTAGTGTAATATCGCCAGAGTCCGGCGTAGGAGCGGATATCGGGACCCGCCGCCCCAAGGTGACTGCCAAGCGTAAATCAATTCCAGGTGCATCTAAAGCTGGCGGGCAGAAGAAGAAGAAGTCGATCCTTTCTCTCGACGCGATCCTCAATTTAGAGCCTGAGGCCCCTCTTACCAAAGGAATAAGTGAATATGGCAGCAATAAGGGCTTCTTGGTAGACCCTGCAGACACCAATTTGGCGGCCGCTATTGCAGCTTCTGAGCGATCAGCAAGGCTCGAAGCGATGTTAAGCAAACTCATGGAGTCAGGTGATCATTAGCCGCTTTCCTCATCATTTCATCGCATTTTTTTTATCATTATTCTTAACTAATACTTTTCCCATTTTCAACAGGTGTCTCTACCGAAAAAGCTATTGCTGCCTCTTTGAAAACCTTCCAAGAGGAGGAGGAGAAACGTGCTCTAGCAGGCGTTGGTACGTTCCACCCCCTTTTATTTCATAAGAAAAATTTGTTATCTCTTCTGATAGTCAACCTAACCTTCTTCCTTTGTTTCTTTGTAGGGGCTATATCAGTTGATGTGGGGATCCTTCCCAAGCCTGTTACTGACGTCCCGGCCTCGTCGGGGCTGCTGCAAGAGCCTCGACTTGACAAAACGACGAGGGATGCCTTGGAAAATTTGGAGGCATCCCTACTCACGGACGAAGACACCTCAATGAGAGAGGCTCTGGTGAGGTCCGTCTCAACGGCCCAGGAGGAGAGAAAGCGGCTGAGGCGCGAGGCGAAGGCGCGCCGGACTGCTTTGGCTATGGGAGCGGGCCCAAGCACCGTCTCTCGGGAAGATACTCCTTCCGGAGAGGCCCCTGTCGCCCTATCTACTGCCCGCCGACAAGTGGCGCGCGCCGTTCGAAGTGCAAATGATAAGTCCACTTCAGGTAACATTTTTTTTTAGAATTTTTATTGCGAGAGTTATAATGCCGACAGTTCTTATATCTATTATTTTGCAGGGCCAAGTCCGACCGAGGGTGAGGCGGAGACCGTTGAACCCAGGGGAACAGAGGAGGCGGTTCCTGCCAAACTCGAGCCGACAGTGGGCAACATCGTTGAGGCCATGGAGCCTGTTGCGGAGGTTGAGGGGCCTATAGCCGAGAAGGTCGTTGATGCCAAGCCTAAAGTGGCGGCAGATGAAACGATCATTACAACTGAGTCCAGGGTGATGGCGGACGAGGCACTTGAGGCTGACGACCTCGTGGTGACGGTAGATGAGCCGATGGAGACAGCGGAGCCCGAGGAAGTAGCGGGTGAGATGGGTACGACTCTTGGGGAAGAGTCAGCCGCTTCCTTTCAAGAGTCCGGCAACGCTCCAATCATTGCCCTCCCCGTCTACGATCTTCTGCCGTCTCCTGGTCGCGCGAGCACGATGACGGTCCCTATCGAGTCGGGTGATGAGGTTACGGGTGGTGGCCTCATGTCGATGGAGGAGGGAATTGCCTCAGTTTCGGCTGGCAGCTCGTCGGGTAAACTTCGAGTTACCATCATTCCCTCTTTTTTTTTTTACATATCTTGCAATCTTTTCTAACAATTCTGTCTTTGTTTTTAACGCAGGCGCGGCCAGTGCCGATGCTCCATTGCTCGAAGGAGCACCGTCAACTACTGCTCTGGCGGTGGTCATCTCCCAGCCTTCCCTTGTGCCATCGCGGATGCTGGAACGTATGGATTTACAACTCATGAGTTAGTCTTTTAAACGTGTAGCTTATGTACTAACGTTATACCACTGTGTCCTTTCAGGAGTGCTCTTTGATCATCTATACCAAGTGTTGCTCCCACACTTCTCCTTCCCATCCGAATTCGCTTCTCCTTCTAGTGGTGTCGGTGAGTATATTTTCATTTCGATGTCTTTCTTTTCCCCTTTTTTCTTTAATAGGATTATTTCTAACTTTTCTTCTTCTTTATTGTAGTGCCACAAATCGAAGGAGGGGGTGCAAGGCCTGCTACGCCACCGGCCCTCCCGGCCTTACCGTCCGTTGCAGCTGGTATAGTAAATCTCCCCTTTCTTTTTTTTATGACCCTTCAACATCTCTTGAACATTCGTCTAACCATGTTTTGTTTTGCAGCTATCGTTCCGGCTCCGGTCCCTCTTGAGTCTCGTGTCCTTTCACCGGCAGGCCCTTTCTTGAAACGTCCATCTTCAAATGGTGCCGTGATGAGTTTGGGCATGCTGAGCGGGTATATTGAAGAGCTTAACGCGGACGCTCTTCCCTCTGCCGCAGATTTCGCCGTGGAGGTTAATCCAATGTTGGCGGCGCTCGTAAACTTTCATAACGAAGGCGTCGTCGAATCTTGGGTTAACCACTGCAGGGAGATCGAGGCCTGCCTACATCGGCTGGAGTCGACGCGTCCTTCTCCTGAAGTTTTGGCCATAAGCACCCAACGGACAGCTTGGCTCGAGCAAAGCACTTCTTACTTCCGCCATTTGGAGCAAGAAGCAGCTTTACGGTTGAAGGAACGTCAGGAATCTTCAAGCGCAACTGCTCGCCTGCGCGCTGAAGTTAGGACGAATGCTGCCGAGGTGAAAGCTGTCTTTGAAGACCTTCTGGAGCGTATTTCTAATGGGCTAGCACTGAAGCGGAAGCTTGATGCCGCCGAGCGTGATGCCCGAGGCCGTGAAGCATCTCAGCAGGTCGTTGGGGAACAGCTTGCCTCCTTCATGCAGCAGCGGGCTCAAGTAGAGGCCGAACTGGCGGTGGCGGCTGATCAAGAGAAGGCGTGGAAGGAAGTACGCGAGCAATTGATAGAGCTATTCAAGAGGCTTCCTTCTCAGTAACTCTCCTTGTATCGTTTGTACTTGTAAATAAAAAAAAATGTATGTGTATATTTTTTTTTACACTTTAGCACAATGTATCCCGTACTCAATCAAGTCTATGAATAAAAGATACACATTTTTTTTTGTAACGTCTTGTGTCATTTCTCCGCCCTTTTCTTTCTTTTGTTATCAGCATGCCACCTTAGTAACCATGGTTGATGGATAATAGGGCACACATCTTGACTTTCCTAAGAATCAGCGATGGCTTAGGCCGCAGGTTCAGATCTGCTGCCTAAGACTTTTCAACTCCATGAGCCGTGAGGGTCTCATAGAGACTTTTCTCCCTACGGATCGAGAGGATCCCGTAGGTGGTTTTTTTTTTTCCTTAGGAATCATGAGGATTCCTAAGTGTGATTTTCTCTTATAAGTCGTAAGGATCTTATAAGAGAATTTTTCCCTCTTACGAGTCGAGAGGACTCGCAAGCGGTTGTTTCCCTCCTCGTCGAAATTCGACTTTGGAGAGTGAGACCCGTGAATAGTATGCAAGAGACCATTTTGGATTGACTTGCAGGGTCCCATGGTTCAGGAAGCAAGTTTTTTAGTCCCTGCTGCCTGAGGCTTCATTTGCATGTTGAGACGAATCGGGAATTTCCCGCGGAGGTACAAGTTTCTCTGCGAGCCGACGCGAATCGGGAGGCTCTCGTCAAGGAGTGTTTATATCCGTGAGTCGAAGAGTTTGCTAGGGATTATTTGTTTCCCAAGTGCCAAGGATTATTTGTTTCCTTGGGGTTTGAAACGAGTCGAGAATTCCCACAGAGACGCTGGTGGCTCTGCGAGTCGACGCGGATCAGGAGGCTCTCGTCAAGGAGTGTTTGTATCCGTGAGTCGAGGAATTTGCTAGGGATTATTTGTTTCCCAAGCGCCAAGGATTATTTGTTTCTTTGGGGTTTGAAACGAGTCGAGAATTTCCCAAGGAGGCACTGGTGGCTCTGCGAGTCGACGCGGATCAGGAGGCTCTCGTCAAGGAGTGTTTGTATCCGTGAGTCGAGGAATTTGCTAGGGATTATTTGTTTCCCAAGCGCCAAGGATTATTTGTTTCCTTGGGGTTTGAAACGAGTCGAGGATTCCCACGGAGACGCTGGTGGCTCTGCGAGTCGACGCGGATCAGGAGGCTCTCGTCAAGGAGTGTTTGTATCTGTGAGTCGAGGAGTTTGCTAGGGATTATTTGTTTCCCAAGCGCCAAGGATTATTTGTTTCCTTGGGGTTTGAAACGAGTTGAGGATTCCCTACGGAGGCACTGGTGGCTCTGCAAGTCGACGCGAATCAGGAGGCTCTCGTCAAGGAGTGTTTGTATCCGTGAGTCGAGGAGTTTGCTAGGGATTATTTGTTTCCCAAGCGCCAAGGATTATTTGTTTCCTTGGGGTTTGAAACCAGTCGAGGATTCCCTACGGAGGCACTGGTGGCTCTGCAAGTCGACGCGAATCAGGAGGCTCTCGTCAAGGAGTGTTTGTATCCGTGAGTCGAGGAGTTTGCTAGGGATTATTTGTTTCCCAAGCGCCAAGGATTATTTGTTTCCTTGGGGTTTGAAACGAGTCGAGGATTCCCATGGAGACGCTGGTGGCTCTGCGAGTCGATGCGAATCAGGAGGCTCTCGTCAAGGAGTGTTTGTATCCGTGAGTCGAGGAGTTTGCTAGGGATTATTTGTTTCCCAAGCGCCAAGGATTATTTGTTTCCTTGGGGTTTGAAATGAGTCGATGATTCCCTACGGAGGCACTGGTGGCTCTGCAAGTCGACGCGAATCAGGAGGCTCTCGTCAAGGAGTGTTTGTATCCGTGAGTCGAGGAGTTTGCTAGGGATTATTTGTTTCCCAAGCGCCAAGGATTATTTGTTTCCTTGGGGTTTGAAACGAGTCGAGGATTCCCACGGAGACGCTGGTGGCTCTGCGAGTCGACGCGAATCAGGAGGCTCTCGTCAAGGAGTGTTTGTATCCGTGAGTCGAGGAGTTTGATGAAGATACTAGATTCTTCGGAGTTGGACTGAACCGTCGAGATTTAGCTTCGTCTTCTGGCGGAGCCTGCTGGGAAAGTATGGTTCCCTCTTTGTTTACGCCCTTGGATTGTATACAGGGATCGATGTGATCTTAACTGTAGGGCCAAATTTTTATCATTTCTTCTTTTTATTTTATTTTATTTCCGCGATGCTCTATCATTTCAGCTTTTATATCGCGAAGGTCACGACTGCCCAATCATTTCGGCTATTTTTCGCGGTGCCCAATCATTTCGGCTATTTATTTTATTTTCACTCGCTGCTTTTTATTGCGAGTTGCCCAATCATTTCGGCCATTTTGCATGCATACATTTTTACTTGCTGCTTTTTATTGCAAGTTGCCCCATCATTTCGGCTATTTCGTATGCATATGCGGCCTATTGGCTTTTTGCTGTAGACGAATTTCGGCATCAGCACCGCTACAACTGGGATATTGCCAGGAGCGAATCATCATTTTCCTCTGTCGATGTTGAACAAAGATGGCTTAGTGACCAGGGTTAAGGTCCTGTCGACTAAGGCTTTTGACTTCATGAGCCGTAAGGGTCTCACAAAGGTATTTCTCCCTACGAGTCGTGAGGATCTTGTAGGTGTATTTTCTCCTTAGGAATCGTGAGGATTCCTAAGTGTTCGTTTCCTCTGTAAGTCGTAAGGATCCTACAGGAGGGTTTTCTCCTCATAAATCGAGAGGATTTACAAGGGTTGTTTATCATGCGAACATATCCCCAGTCACGGATGAGACTTGGTTAGGGAAATGTTTATTCACGCCCGTGGATTGTATACAAGGGTCAATATTGAGCCACTTGTAGGGCAATATCGGAAGTTGTGGGAGTTGCTTAAGCACAGGTTTAGGCCTCTGTAACTTAAGACTTTCAAATCTTATGAGCCGTGAGGGTCCCATAAGAGATTTCTCCTCACGAGTCGTGAGGATCTCGCGAGTGTATTTTCTCCCTAGGAATCGTGAGGATCCCTAAGTGTGTTGCTCCCTTGTAAGTCGTAATGATCTCACGCGGGTAGTTTCTCCTTACAAGGTCGAGGGGACCCTGTAAGTGTCTTTTGATGAGGTTGCGCCCTTTCGAGTTTTCACAAACACTCGCCGGTAGTCCTGCTGTTTTTACTCACGGAGCCCTTTCGGGTTTTCATCCGTGGCCATTTTGCTTATGGACATACCGTTTTTTTTTATTCTTTTTATTTTCTTTTTTTCTCTTTTTTTTACGAGGTCGCGCCCTTTCGGGTTTTCACGAACACTCGCCGGTAGCCCTGCTGTTTTTACTCACGGAGCCCTTTCGGGTTTTCATCCGTACCCATTTTGCTTATGGACATACCGTTTTTTTTATTTTATTTTTATATGTTCTTTTTTTTTATCTCGTCAGCCTAAAAGATGCTGCAGTAGTAGTTTTAAAGACGTTTCGGTCTGTTATTAGTTTAAGGACATCTCGGTCCGTCGTTAGTTTAAGGACGTTTCGGTCCGTCGTTAGTTTAAGGACGTTTCGGTCCGTCTTGGAGAAGGCCGGCTACTTTTTATAAAGCTTGAGCTTAGGAAGATAGCGAGCGGACATAGTCGTCGTCATCTATCATTGACCTAGGCTGTGGCTCATTAAGCATAATATTTCTTTAGGAAGCGACCGTTTATTGGCCTGAAAGGCCTTTCACCGTGCATGCCCATGAGTAGATAGGCCCCACCCTGGTAAACTTTATCTATGATGTACGGGCTTTCATAGTTTGGCTCGAATTTTCCCCGCTTGGCGCGATTGGGGATCATAGGCCTTTTGACCACTAGCACGAGTTCGCCTTGGCGGAATGTCCTCGGTCGGGTCAATCTTTCATATGAGCGCGTCATCTTTGCTTTATAAGCTTCCAGATTTTGCTGTGCTATGAGCCGGGTTTCATCAAGGGCGTCAAGCTCCTCAAGCCGAAGGTGAGCATTTTCTTCGTCCGTTAGCTCGTGGTGAACTGCCACTCGTAGAGAGGGTAACTCTATCTCGAGGGGGAGTACTGCTTCCGTCCCAAATACTAACGCGTACGGCGTTGTGTTTGTGGCCGTCTTGAACGTAGTTCGATACGCCCAAAGAGCTTCTTGCAGTCTTTCGTGCCAGTCCTTCTTATTTCGGGACACCGTCTTTTTCATGATTTTCGTCAGGGTCTTGTTGAAGGCTTCAGCTAGACCATTAGCTCGCGGATTATAAACCGAGGAATATCTCCAGTCTATATTATGCTGTTGCGCAAAGCAACTGATCTTGTGGCTTCATTAAGCTGGCCTGTTATCGGAGATGATCCGTCGCGGAGTTCCAAACCGATATATGACATGCGTCTTGAAGAAATGGAGGATATTCTCCGTCTTAACTTCTCTTAACGGTACTGCTTCTGCCCATTTGGAGAAGTAGTCAGTCGTCGCCAGGATGAAACGATGTCCCCTAGACGATGCTGGTTCGATGGGGCCGACTATATCAGTCCCCCACATCTCGAATGGCCAGCTAGCCACCGTTGGATGTAGTGGATTTGGATGCTGGTGGATGAAGTCCCCATGAATTTGGCATGAGTGGCATTGCTTCGCATATTCGAGGCAGTCCTGAATCATTGTGGGCCAATAGTAGCCCATCCGTTTGATCTTCAACTTCATCTTAGGGCCTGCTTGATGAGAACCACAGAGTCCGTCGTGAACTTCTTGGACGACCCTTTTCGCTTCGTCAGGTCCTAAGCACCTCAGCCATAGAGAATCAAATGACCTCTTATACAGAGTATCGTTGACGAAGGCGAAAGACAGAGCTCGTTTCATGAGCTGATGTCTTATGGACGCTTCTTCAGGCATTCGGTGGGACTTAAAGTAATCTATGAAGACTTCCCTCCAATCCTCAGCCTTTTCCGGCTCTTTTATTTGCAGAGCCATTCGCTCAGTCATTTCCTTTTCTTCGGATGATTCCGGAGATATTTCTGCTGGGGCAAGTATTCGACGGCTTTGTACCACGATTCTAACGTCGTCGAGGTTCTCGTCAGCCAGCTCTTTAGCAAGTTTGGCCAACGCGTCTGCTTTGCTGTTTTCTGCGTGCGGTATGTTCTCCAAAGTATAGGAGGGAATTTGGGTCAACAGTTGTTGCACCTTTTCCCCGTACTTCACCAGTTCTGGCTTGCACGTTTGGTAGTCGCCGTTTACTTGACTAACGACCAGTTGAGAATCCCCTATATAAGGAGGTCTTCAATTCCCATGTCGATGGCGATCTCAAGGCCCGCTATCAGAGCTTCGTATTCGGCTTCATTGTTTGTCCTAGGATCTGTTAAGGAGAAAGCGAAGCGCATTATCCCTCCTTGTGGAGTTACAAAGATGAGTCCTACCCCCGATTTGATTATAGGGGTACTTTGTTTGCGCTTTTTCATGGAGGATGCTCCGTCGAAATAAAGTTCCCATTGGGTATCACCACCGTTGCTCGCGTCAAACGCATGTTCGTCTGGAAGATCACAGTTTAAAGGAGAGTCGGCCGGTATCGGGTGCTCAGCGAGGAAATCAGCGATGGCCTGGCCTTTCATTGCCTTGAGAGGTTGATACGTTATCGAGAACTCCATCAAGAGCAGGGCCCATTTAGTGAGTCGTCCCGTCAATATAGCCTTTGACATCAAGTATTTAAGGGGGTCCACTTTTGAAATGAGACGGACTTCATGCGCCAACGCATAGTGCCTGAGCTTTGTTATCGCAAAGATCAACGCCAGGCAGTGTTTTTCAATGGGAGAGTAGTTGCTTTCTGCCCCCAGCAGAACTCGACTTAAGTAGTAGAGTGCTCTTTCTTTCCCTCGATCGTTCTCTTGTGCCCATAATGCGCTTAAGGAACCTTCGAGGGCGGTTGTATAAAGAATGAGGGGTTTTCCCTTAACTGGAGCAGCCAACACCGGCGGGTTCTGCAGGTATTGCTTGATCTCGTCTAGTGCGCTTTGGCATTTTTGGTCCCAGACGAATGGGGTCCCCTTCTTCATCAGGTGGCTGTAGGGACGACACTTACCTGAAAGATTGGCTATAAATCGCCGTATGTATGCGAGCTTTCCTTGGAGAGATCGCAACTGTTTGAGAGTTCTCGGCGGAGGCATTTCCATGATCGCTTTGATCTTTGACGGATCTATTTCAATACCTCGGTGTCGAACAATGAACCCCAGGAATTTGCCTGAGGAAACTCCAAATGCACACTTGAGCGGGTTCATTTTCAAGTTGTATTGTCGAAGGCGTTGAAATACGGTCTTCAAATGCTCGAGATGTTCCTCGTATGATTTGCTTTTAACCACGAGATCGTCGATATAGCATTCGACGATTTCGTGTATAAGGTCGTCGAAGATCTTTGTCATGGCCCTTTGGTAGGTGGCACCGGCGTTCTTTAAACTGAAGGGCATTACTTTATAACAGAATATACCTAGAGGGGTCCTGAAGGCGGTGTGCTTCTGGTCTTCGGGATGCATCTTTATCTGATTATACCCTGATGAGCCATCCATGAAAGAGAAAACCTCATGAGTGGACGTATTGTCTATCATCAGTTCGGTGACTGGCACTGGGAAATCGTCCTTCGGGCAGGCTTTATTGAGATCCCGGAAGTCTACGCATATGCGCACTGTCCCATTTTTCTTCATCACCGGGACGATGTTGGCGATCCATTCAGGGTATTGAACTTCCTGGATGAAGCCAGAGTCGATCAGCTTTTTGACCTCGGCGTTGATGCTCATCTCAAGCTCGAGCCGCATTCTCCTCGGCGCCTGTTTGATTGGCTTGATGTCCGGGGATATCGCCAATCTGTGCACAGCAATTTCTGGATCTAGTCCCGGCATTTCGGAATAGTTCCACGCGAAACAATCTCTATGCTGTAGAAGCACGTCCTTTAATGCAGCCACCCTTTCTTCAGATAGCAGCTCGCTGATGAATGTCGGTCGCGGGTCATTTGCCGTTCCCAACTCAATTTTCTTAAGGTTATCTGCAGTGGTATGGATTCCATCTTCCAGCTCTTTTGGCGCCGGTGGAAATTCTGAGATTATCTCGTCGTTATTGTTTTCGAAGCACCAAGGAAAGTTATCCATGTTTTCGGGCTCTTCTTTTAATATTGTTATCATGTGACAAGTGCGAATTCGCTTCCAGTCCCAATGTCGAGTTGGTTCTGTTTTCGTGGCCTTGGGCTCGTGCTTTTGTGGTGGCGTTACCCTCCAGTTGTCGGACAGAGCGAACTTGCCAAGCTGAAACTGATCTTCGACCCAATTCTTGAAGGTGAAGCAATCCTCGAGAGGGTGCCCTATTACTCGATGGTAAGAGCAATAGTCCGGGTGTGAGACTTCGCCCTCTCGTCTGGGATGTTTAGATTCAGGCAATGTAAGCATTTGATGTTTTAGAGCAAGATCAAGTATCTTCTTCGTCTTGTCTCGAGGAAACGAGTATGCTCGACCCATTTTCTTCATGAGGGATAGATCAATGACGCTCGACTCCCGTTTGCGTGGCTTCTTAGCCCTGCTTTGTTGTTGTTGAGCGCCTTTTTGGCCTTTCGACTTATTTCTGCTTTTGCGCCGAGTCTTCTTTATAACAGGTTGACATGGAGCGGCCTTTTCATCTTTCACGGCCTGTTGGAGAAGACGTTGCGTTCTGGCTTTCTCGTAGATGACCATTTCGCGGTTATGGTCGTCTCGGACTTTTTGACCCGCTTCCCTTATAAGCTTGTCCATTTGTTCTTCGAACGACGGACTGGGCTCCTTTGCATCTGGCACTTTTATTGGCTTAGGATTAGCGTCCTCCCATTGAGCATCCGCTTCTTCATCGAAGTCATATATGACATAGCAGCTGTTTAATAGCTCTCTTTTCTTTGACCGGATGTATCCGAGCCCGATCGTCTCCATCCTCCCATTAGGTAGCTTGTGTTGAGTTCCGGGGATGTTCCAAACCCTGTCATAGAATTTGGCCTTCCTAACAGTCTGTTCGAAGGGTATCCCTTGGCGCTTTAACAGTCGTTTCAAGCCTTCTGTATAATATCTAGGTAGACGAATGGGTTGAAGCCTGTCCAGCGTTGGATCTGCTCCATACCAGATTTCTTTCTCCACTTTATTTTCTTCAGAGCGGTAAAGCAGAATTGCTTTCTCTCTCTTTCTCCTGGGAGGGATATAGAATGTCCGCAATTCTTCTACACTGTAGATATTAAGTGCATCCAGTTCTTTATGGTGTGTAAGCGGCACCATGGCTATCTGCAGACTTCGCTCTTCATCAGCAGAAGCTCGTATTGAAAGCCGAGCAGGGAATACAGCATGAACTTCATCTTCCGAATCACTACCGAAGATCAATGAAGGAACGGATGGTCCCGGCTTGGTGTATTGGGGCGGACCCGAATAAGTTATATCCTCTTCCTCCTCGGTATCGCTGCCAAAGACAGGGATGGTGGCGTTAGTTTTGTTCTCAGGCTTGTGACACCTTTCCGTGTCTTCGAAACTCGGCAAGAAGTATTTGGCATCTTCATACTTATGAACTTCATTCACAAAAAACGGATTCAATTCTCCTGCCACGGTGTACTCGAGACCATCCTTGCAATATTTCATACACTGATGCTGTGTAGAAGGGATGATATTGTACTCGTGTAACCATGGTCGACCGAGCAGAGCATTGTAGCATGTCTTGGCATCTATGACATGGAATTTAATATCTGTGACGAGCAACCCGAAGCGTAACGTCAATATCACAGATCCAAGAGTTTTTGACGATTGGGAGTCGAACCCGGAGATGGTGATCTTGTCTCGGGCGAGGTGTTGGACACTCATGCAAACTTCCTTTAACACCCGCACATTGAGTAAATTAACAGACGATCCGTTATCGACCAAGATTTTACTTATCTTTATGTCATGGCAGTATCCTGAGACATAAAGGGGACGATTGTGTTCGCACGTCCTGAGGAGAAGGTCTTCATCGCCAAAAGCAACGTCGGCCGTGTGCACCTCTTCCAACTCATTCTTCATCTTTTCTTCGGCCAGGAAGGCTTGGAACTGGTCCGGATCTTGTAGCGCCTTAATCAAAGAATCCCTCGCCTCTTTTGATAGTAACAGGGCATCAAGAATGCTGAGTTGTGAGGGCAACTTCCTCAGATGCGCCAAGACATTGTAATCCACCTTATTTCTCTTCGGCGGATTCTTGGCGGTTAGCTCTTCCGCAACTTGGTCATCTAGAGTAATATCCTCAGAGACCTTTTCTTTCCCTTTATCTTTCTTGTTTAAGGGTCCGAGATTCTTTTCAGGTAGCGTCCGATTGCGTAGCTGGATATTTTCGCAAACCTTTGGCTCTTCTTCTTTTCCCGAAGTTGACTCTTTAAAGAGAGGGGCAAGTTCTAGCTCCTCATCAGAATCGCTTCCGAATGTAGGCACTGGTGACCCACCAGTGTTAACCATGCGACAATCGCCGGTAGTTCTTTCAAGCTCTTCGGTCGTATTTCTTTGCTCCCGACGAGTTTTACGCTTTTCCTGCTTAAAGCATTGTCGATGAGCAACATATCCTTGCCACCATCTATCGAAAGCTTTGCACTCCTGGGTGGGGTGCGAAACCTTCTGATGATATAAGCAATAGGACAGGTGCATTTCTATTTCATTGGTGATGCTTCGTTCAGAGGATGGTAGCTTCATGCCCATTGATATGGCCTTAGCAAACTTTTTCCTCATCTTGAATTGGCTTTTGTCAACGGTGGAGGCATTTCGCTCCAGCGGGATTATCTCAGCTCTTTCATCAAGTTGCTGGCGCTTGGCCCTTTCAAATATAGCCGTCTCGCGTTCTCGATCAGCTTTACTTTTCAGTCGAGCTTCGTTAAGGAACGCGTCAATCATTTCATCTGATAGTTTCGGGAATTTTGGTTCATGATATGCCCCCAGCGTTTCAGTGCCAGGGTCTCCTCATCGTTCGCTATCGAATGGGAGATCACATGACAGCTCGCCACATATTCCTCGGGTTCATCTGATGAACTTTCTCCTTCATCTTATTCTTGAAAGACGTGATTGAGGAACTCTTGGAGCGTAATGGGAGTCCGTGCCTTTTGGTTGTATTCATCCAGCGCGTCAATTTGCTTTTGTATGTCTGTGCGCTTGTCGCCAGGCTTCACGGGCTTCTTTGACTTCTTTTTCTTCTTTTTCAAAGATTTTGACGGCTGGTTGCGAGTGCTTGAGCCACCACCGTCGATCTTCAGAGTTGGACGTGGCTTCAACATCCCCTCAATGACCTGCGGTTCCAACGGGTTCTTCCACTTGATCGCTGGACATGCCTGAAGATCGTTTAGCATCTTCTTTGTCTTGGCTGATAATACAACCTCCCAAGGAGCTTCTTCAATGACGGAGCATGTTGCCCCCGGCGTATTCGTCCCCTTAGAGGTGTGGGGCTACGGGGGATTCACTTTCCATTTGTCGGATAACGCGAACTTGCCCTGTCGGTACTGGTTTTCAAGCCAATTTTTGAAAACGTAGCAATCTTCAATCGGATGGCCCAGTACTCGATGATAAGGACAGTAATTAGGCTCGTTGACGTCACTTGGCTGCAACGGACGTTTTGGATCCGGCAAATTTATGAGTCTGTTGCGCAACGCCAGCTCGAATAACCTCCTCGTTTTATCGCGGGGAAAGGAATAAGGACGTCCCATCCTATCCTCAAGGGGTACGTACGGGCGCATATTATTTTGACGAGCCACTGGCTTCGGGTCGCTCGGTTGTTGTTGAGCATTAACGACGACGATCGCTTTTCCCTTCCCTTTGTCATTTCGGGAGTCCGGCCTTGGAAGAGGAGGTTTATGGCCCATCTGATCCATCTGTGCTAGTTTGTCGATCAAGGCCTGGAAGGTAGTCGGATTGAAAAACATCATAAACTGCGAGATGGTTGCTTGTGGATCGAGGGTTCCCACAAACATACCAACTGCGGGAGCTTCTTCAATGCGCTGCTCACACTTTGACCATAAATTCCGCCATCGTATAGCGTACTGAACCCATGTCTCGCCGGGTTTTACCCTAGCGTTAATCAGTGCCGTCATTGGGGTACGTTCACTGGCACTTGCAAAACGTTGAGTAAACAGCAGTTCCATCTCCGCGAAGGTTTTAATAGAGTCTTTTGGGAGTTCAGAATACCACTCGAACGTCGTATCTGATAAGCTTCCAACAAACTGGCGAAGCAACAGCTTGTCGTCACCGCCGGTGTTGCCGCAGAGTGCCCTGAACTGGGCAACATGCTGATGAGGATTGCCTGTCCCCTTGTAGACATGGAACTTGGGAATTGTATAACCTGGAGGGTATTTGATTTGATCATACCAACTTGGATATGGTCGCCCTGTTTTTACGACCTGACCGGCCACTTCGGTCGCGTGATGAACCCGTATTTGCTGGGCGATGTATTCATCCAAATCAGCTTTTGAGATGGTATCCTCTTTAGCTGTAGATAGAGCCGGTGGAGGATTCGACGTCTCTCCCCTATCGTCTTCAAGAATGATCGGGGGATCTTCAGCAGGTGGATCTTGTTGAATCATCATACCCACCATATCCTGGAACAGGAGGGCCATTTTCTTTATGTTGGATGCCTGCTCCGCAGCTTCTTTATCTTTCTTCTCTAGTACGCGCCGAAGGAATTCGGCGTCCGTTTCTTGTTCTTGACGTTCCTCTGAGGATGTTTCCGGGGTTTCTTTCGGCCCTGTAAGTGCGGCCATAGCGTTCATCATCTCTTGGAGCTTCTGTTGCTGCTCCTGAGCCTTGGTCACTGACCGTGTAAGCGGTCTATGACCCGTGGATGCACGGCTGTCTTCTTTTCCCGATGCCATATAAACCGTATGAACTGTTATTCCCCCTGACTTGGGGCGTTTAGGTTCACCATTTTTAACTTTTTCCGCTGACGCGGGGCTTTTCTCTGGCCTCCTTCTTTTGTGGGCCGTTGAGGTTGAAGGAACCATTGAAGGGGGCACCCTAGCAGCTGCTGTTCCCTGCTGTTTAATGGGACAGTCCTTATCTTTTTCCACTTTCGCCTTTTTCTGGTGACGAGAGTGACCTGGGTCAATTACAGAGTCTTGAACCCTCCGCCAAACTTTATAAATTTTTGAAGACAACCATTGAGGGGGATGTTCTCATTTCGTTTCTGGAACTCTCTCCGCAGGTGGAGGAGATCTCTTCAATGTAGCGGTTGGAGAGTTCTTCCGTACCCTCCTCAGCAGTTAAAAGCTGTTCCCAGTTGGAACAGCAGCGTTGATTTCCACCGCTGGAGTCGGTGGAGTTATCCCTGAGGGGGAGTTGCCCCCTGCTTTCCTCACTCGTTGCCAATGGCGACGTCGAGCACGACGAGCCGTTGGGACTGGCTCAGAGATAGAGATAGCTTCTTTTTGCCCCCTGTCTGAATGAGGCACCGCCGGTGTTAACCTTTTAAAAACTGAGGTCGTTCCTTGCGGGGTAATATCCAATCTGTCAAAGACAGATCTTCGTGCAGGGGCAGGAGCAGGAATCATCAGTCTTGAAAAGACTGACTCTTTGGCGGGAGAAGCCGCCTTAACGACTTCCGGAACAGCGGCCGTTGCTCTCTTTGGGACAGCCATTTTAGAGTTCTGATTTAGCCTGGTAAAAACAGAGGCTGTTGGTTCGGCAATGGACGACCCGTTGACAGGGGCCGTCGTAGCAGTGAGCTGGTCGAAGACCGACTTTTTGTTCACTTCCGGTGCAGGCATTGGTGCAGAGAAGCTTGAAGGTGGGAACATGGTCCCGAAGAACAGGCCAGTGGTGGCCTGGGTCACCTGGTCTACCGGCAGAGCGAAGAAGGAAGCCGCTTGGGGTCCATATGCTACACCTCCTGGTGAGGTGAAGCGTCCGTTGCAGTGGCGTTTCGAGCAGTTGGTGCAGTTGAAGGCCATTGAATCTTGAGTTCTGCGCCAGGCAAAAGACCAAATCTTAGCAACTTGAAATCCGAAGGCAACCATTTAACAAACCGCGATTGGCTCGCGAGGACGACACACGAAGTGTGGAGTGGAAAGAGGAAAAGGTCCCACCGGGCGTGCCAGAATCTGTTCCCCTCCGAATGAATAGCGCAGACTTTGTGTCTTGCCTGAGATTCGGGGCAGATGCTATTTGGTTTTATCCGTCTAACTCTCCGAAGATGCCAAGTTGATTTATGGCACCGTATATCGGAGGTTTAGACGGATGCGGCCGATGTAGCAAACTTCATCAGATTCCCCCTCATGGTGAGGGTTTTTTGATTGTGGGGACGCTCTTCCCTGCAGGCGCAAGCCCCTGCAGTTAATTACGCTACCGCGTCGCGGTAGCAACTTTCTCCTTCTCCAGAATTTCACTTCGTGTCGTGGGTGTTTGTTTTGTTTGAGGTTGCCCGTGGATTGTATACGGAGACTATTTATTTCGTCGTCCGTAGGACGTGGATTAGTCCAAATCCGTATTTACTTAGATTTGGGTTTGGTGTTTTAGTTTAAGGATGCATTAGTCGCGTTGCGGCTAAGATCAACTTAAACGTTCGTTAAGGATACGTTAGTCCTGTTTTAGACTAAGATCAACTTAACGTAGTGATTCATTTAATATATGGCCGTCAGGACTCGTCACCTCTCTGACATCGTTGAAGGATTACAATGACAGGTGTCAGAGGAGCTCGGAGATGTACCCTCGAACCAGAGTTGATTTGAAATTTTGTAGTCCATTTAAATGTTTAAGGATACGTTAGCCGTGTTTTGGGGCTAAGATCGACTTAAACGGGATCGGTTAGATCCGGCAAAAGAGCGTTTGGAGGCACTATTGTTTCAGTTTAGGGACGTAGTGGTCCATGTTCCAGTTTAAGGACGCGGGGGTCTATATTCCAGTTTAGGGACGTGGTGGTCCATGTTCCAGTTTAGGGACGTGGTGGTCCGTATTCCAGTTTAAAGACGTGGTGGTCCGTTATTAGTTTAGGGACGTCTTGGTCCGATATTAGTTTAAGGACGCCTCGGTCCAACATTAGTTTAGGGACGTCTCGGTCCAATATTAGTTTAAGGACGTTTCGGTCCACGAGTTTAAGGACCCCGCAGTCCATATTGATGTGTGGTCGTTGGGACCCGTCATCTCTTTGACGTCGTTGAGGAATTACAACGATGGATGTCAAAGGATTTCGGAGATGTACCCTCGAACCGGATGTAGATTGATTTAGGAGAGCAATTTTGCTCAGTCAATTTCATTTAAGGACTTATGGCCGCGATTGGGCTAAGTCCAATTGGAAGCACTTTTATTTGTTGTTGGTCTATTAGATCTGTGCCATGGCTGTTTATTTATTTTGGGCTTTGCTCAAACAGAGTATCAATTTAGATGGGGCTCTGCCCTTTTATTGCTTTGCAATTTATTTAGGCCTGTTAGGTCCTTTTGACTTGGGCCTGGCCCTTTAAGTAATGCACTGCATTTGTGCAAAGCACTAAGAATCTTTTTAGATTCAAAACAGAAGTGCAAATCACTCTTTGATCCCTTGATCTAAACAAGTTTTTCTTTGTTTCAGAGAACCAAAGGTTCATAACAAGTGCAAGGCACTATTTTTATTTTTTATTTTTATTTATCTATTTATTTATTGAAGATCAATGATCTCGTTCTTAGATCACTGATCTGTTCATAAGAGAATTTTCTCTTCTTTCAAAGGTTTTTTTTACCTTTTTTATTCTTGAAGAGTTCTTTAGAGTCCTTTTTCTCCTTTTTTTTTTTAGAAAATGTTGATGCCTTTGAATTGAGGTCTGGGGTCCCTTTTATAGTGCCCATAAATTAGTTAAATTTGTTAAAAAGATCTTTCTCTGAGTGATTTGGGGAATTTTCCCCACCGTTGGATCTTTGATCCAAAGGTCTCTGTTTTACAGAAGGAAATCTTCTTGTTTTTAACAAGAACAGAAAAGATTTATTCTGTTTTGCGCAACTCCCTTAGCGCGTGACACGTGTCGCGCAACGCAGCGCTTGCGCAGCTGCGCAGACACGTGTCGTGCGGCGCAGCGCTTGGCAGCTGCGCTTGCGCAGCTGCGCAGACACGTGTCGCGCGGCGCAGCGCTTGCGCAGCTGCGCAGACACGTGTCGCGCGGGGCAGAGCGCTTGCGCAGCTGCGCTTGACACGTGTCGCGCGGGGCAGCGCTTGCGCAGCTGCGCAGACACGTGTCGCGCGGGGCAGCGCTTGCGCAGCTGCGCAGACACGTGTCGCGCAACGCAGCGCTTGCGCAACTGAAAGTTGTTTCTTTTACTTTTAGTTTTTAAAAGTGCTTTGCTCTGATTGGACGCACCGCCTTGGGAGTTGCGCTGTCGTATCAACTTCTGACACATGGCGCGTTGCGCGCAGCGCACGGTATTTGAAACGTTGCTTCAAAATTCAAAATTTGAATTTTTTTGAAATTTAAATAGAGCCTTGCTCTGATTGGGGAAACAGTTGTATTATTCTATCTCTTGGGTATTCGTATTTTGGTACGAATACGGGTATGTATATACGGTAAAAAGTTTTTTATAGTTATACAAATACCTTCTAGAAGATGCACATCATCATGCATTTTTCTATTTTGTTGAAAATAGAAAATGAGGTGGAAAAGAATGAGATGACACGAAGTATGGATGAAGCATGTCTTTGTATTTATTGCAAATACTATTGGATTATGGTTGTGATTTTAAAACAAAAGAAAATACTTCATAAAAACACTTAGCCATTCTTCACCTATCATTCTTCATGTGATGGTTTCTTCACTTGCTCTCTTCTCTTCATCTTCTTGAGTCCATTCTCTTGCAAATCCTTATCATTCTCATGTGTTGAGAACCAAAGGATTTGAGATAGAAAATTACTACTAAACACTCACTGCATCTTTTTGATAGCCTAGATTAGCAAACTAGGTTACTAAGTTGCTTCATTAGTAAAGCTAAGCTTGGACCACAAACTCTCGGGTGGATCATCTAGGACCGAGGAGGCCGGCTATCAAGGTTGATCTAGGAGACCCCAAGGAGCTTAAGAAGAGGAGTGAAAATTCGAAGGACACGTGTCTATCGGTATAATCTTCTCTCATAGTAGATAGATCTCTTGTAGCTTGCTTGTTTAGGGTTATGGTTTGATCACTTGGGTTAAGTTGGTTGTGCTTGCTTAAAAATTTAATTTTTGTGCTTCCGCCTCTCTACTTCGATGTAGAGTGAGCACAACTCACCAATATGGTATCAGAGTCATTCGATAAACCTTAACTAGACTAGTTTTCACTAATTTAGAGTTTCGATCGACGGAATTTTCCGAATCGCATTTCCATATCTTTGCTTGCTGTTCGAATTTTAAAGTTGTTCAAAAACTATTTCTGGTTGCATTAAAATTATGTGCAGGCAAAATTAGAGCCAAGAAAAAATTTGGGCACTTAAACCCAAAATTCGACCGCAGAACAGAAGCCAAATGCACCATTTGTCCGCTGAACCGCGGTCTAATTTTTGCTACAGTGCCCTGAATTTTTTCTGGGGCTCTAATATATGGAATTATGATTTTTGGAATATTTGGTTTTGGTCCAGATGTGTTTGTGTGCTGGATTGTACTTGGGGCCAATGCGGAAAGTTTTAATCGATCGAAATTTTAAATTTGTGTCATTCTGAGCATTTGTTTCTGTGACCGTGAATATCATAGCATGATATAATCCGACTGGTTGCTATATGTACAATCAGACGGGTTTACGAACATGATATTCGTGTTGATATTCTGTGTTGCACTGATGTTATGGATGGATTGTCATGGTGGATAGCCTATAGTGCAATGGTAGATGTACGTGTTGATTCATTTGTATATTCATTATTGCGGGGCGAGCGTCCGACATATGGACTGCCGTTTCTGCCAGTTTGTATATTCTTTTATTGGGGCACGGTCGGATTGAGGTCGATGTCACCGTTTGTATATATATTTTTCTTGTCTGCACTAGGATTAACCCGCGGAGGAGTGCTCGAATAGCCGAGTTCTAGAGGACAACGGGCTCGCATCTCATAGTGTTGAGCTAGATGGGGACTTACTCTAGAATTGGCGGGCTATTCACCGCACTCGTATGAGGTATAGGATGACCCACGAAAGGGTGCTCAAGTTACCGGATTCTGGGAAGTACTGGGTGGCTCATTCACTTTGTTGATTGGGGTTGCCTCACTTCTGAGATTGACGGGTAACTTGCCGCACTCGTAGGGGTCTAGGTTTTTCATTGCACAGGCTATCCACACGACCGGGGAACGTCGAGTTTTATTTGCGGTTCAAATGAAACCCGAGGCTCCTAGATTATCCGCTATTCCATGTTGCTTATTGATGTTCTGTGATGCTGCTTATATCATGCCTGGGACGAATGGTTATATATATATATTTATATATACTAGTTGATGTTGTATATGTTTTGCATCCGCGCTAGTCCTTCCCCCGCTTTGCCGTTAGTTAAGTAACCTAACGGTGCATGACGGGGCCACATGGTGAATGCGGATGGCATTTACATACATTTTATTTTCGTTCTTTTCTAGTGTGATAGGATTTAATTGATGGGACCGTGTTAATTTTAATTAATGCAAGAAAAAGAAACCTAAAAGATGTTGTTGGAGCGAACTATGGAAAACTATAATCATATCGCTTTGCATAGTGGTATTCGGTTAGAAATATCCAGCACCTCATTCGAGGAGGCAAGAGCCTAGATCCCTTCACAGGGAGTGACCTCTTGAGCAAAAGTTTATGCTACTATAGATTACTCGGTTTTCTTCAAAACCACTAGTTTTCAAAAGCGGAGCATAAACCACTCCTTTTCAAAACTACCCGGTTCCTTCAACGATATCAAGTTCATTACGTTAAAGGTTTTTCGCCAAAAACCAGCCTTAGCCCCCCGTCATTTCAGATTGGTATTGCTTAGTATTCGTGCTACGTGTTTTGACCTTGTTAAGGCATAGTATTCGGTAGCTATGTAATGCTTTTCTGTTGCATTGTGGTGCGATTATCTAAGACAGTCGCACAGTCATTTTGACCTTGTCAAGGGCTCGTGCGGGTGGGTTTAGATTAATCCAGGATAATGACGGGTTGAACTTGACTAGCGGCTTATGACATTTTGACCTTGTTAAGGTCATAGGCCGTTAGGGGCAAAAACCACATCGGGAGTTTCAAATATACAGAAAACTTGCTAGTGTTGCATACCTTCTGGAGTGTGGTAACTAGAGCGGCTTCCATCTAGGTTATCACGCGATGATAGTTGATCCCGATTCCACTGATGAGTAGGATTACTCTTGGGAGATATTTTTCACTTCACAATTAGCTAACCTATTAGGTGTCTAGAAAAGTGTTAACGGGGCTATGCCTCTGCGGAAACGAGGTTTATTTTAATTAGGTCCGTGCGAGAGCACGGGGAACCTCCCTCGGAGTACCAATACTCACCTGGCTGAACGGTTAGGGAACTTGTAAGGTGCGAATGATCCCGACTAGTTTTCCTTTTAATGGTTTGAAGGAAAATTCGAGAAAATAGTGGGAGCCATCCTGATTAGACAAACTAATAATCAATCTAATCTTCCAAGAGCGCACACTGAGTGTTTCTTTTCTCTCTCTTCAAGTAGCAACCATGTCACATCTTAATCAAGATAATAAAATGTTTAACTTGACCAAACCAGCTTATTACACTGGGCTGGGGAACGTCAGTTCGGCTCAAACTTATGACAACTGTCATAAGTATGGGCAAGGGAAAGAGGCCTGTGAGGAATTCCAGATAACCCTATTGAAGGAGAAGCATTCTAATGCATCTTCTTTGGGTGTATTTGTTATTGAAAACCATTTTTCGGTCAACCCTATCTCCTGAGTACTAGATACCGGATCAGGATCTCATATCTGTAATTTATTACAAGAACTGAGAAAAATTAGAATGGTTGGACCGGATGATATGTCTCTCAGAGTAGGGAACATAGCACAAGTTGATACTACTGCCGTTGGTGAATATCACCTAATATTGCCAAGCGATAATACTATGATTTTGAACAATTGTTACTATGTACCTTCCATTCTCAGCAACATCATATCAGTTTCTTTACTTGATAAAGATGGATACAACTTTGTTCTAGATAGAAATATCATGAACATTTACCTTAATCAGGTATTGGTTGCAGAAGATACACTTTATAATGGTATCTACGTTCTCAATCAAAACACGGTTTTCAATGTAAAAATCACACGTAAGAGGAAGAGTTCAGATATGAACGAAAGCTACTTGTGGTATTGTAGACTTAGTCATATCAATGAGAAAAGACTAGCCAAGTTACATAAGGATGGATTTTTGAATTCGTTCGAATTTTCATCTTATGAAACTTGCCAGTCCCGTCTCAAAGGGAAGATGACTAAAACTCCGTTTACGGGACACGGAGAAAGAGCTACAGAGCTTTTGGGACTCATACACAATGATGTATATGGTACGATGTCTATACATGCAAAGGGTGGGTTCTCGTACTTCAATACATTCACTGATGATTTTTCTAGGTTCGGATATGTATTTCTCATGCAACACAAATCTGAAACTTTTGAGAAATTGAAAGAATATAAGAACGAAGTAGAGAACCAGACTGGAAAAAGTATCAAGGTCCTCAGATCTGATAGAGGAGGGGAATACTTAAGCACGGAATTTCTAGAATACCTAAAGGAGAATGGTATTCTCTCTCAGCTTACTCCTCCGCACACACCACAACACAACGGTGTATCGGAGTGGAGGAAACGTACCCTTTTGGACATGGTCCACTCCATGATGAGTAGTGCTGATTTGCCTCTTTCATTCTGGGGGCATGCACTTCAGACAGTGGCATTCCTATTGAATCAAGTTCCATCCAAATCAGTGCCTAAGACTCTATATGAAATATAGAGTGGAAAGAAACCATATCTTAAACTTATTAAGATATGGGGTTGTCCGGATTTTGTTAAAGTACAAAATCCGGACAAACTTGAGGCACGATCAGTTTTATGCAAGTTTGTGAGATATCCCAAGAATTCATTTGGATATCTATTCTACCACACCAAGGAACAAAATGTTTTTGTTTCTCAATATGCCAAATTTTTAGAATAGCAGTTTCTTGCAAAAGAAACTAGTGGGAGTGAGGTAGAACTGGAAGAAATTCCAGAAGGACAAACTATAATTGAAGAATTGGTGGAACCAGAGAATTCAGTAGAACCAGACGAACCTCAGCCACTCCGCAGATCTAGTAGGATTTCTCGTTCGCCCGAGAGATACTACGGTTTTCTCATAGATGGGGATCGAAAGGATTGCATCTTGGAAGAAGATGATCCTACTGGTTTTGAGCAGTCCATTAACAGTAGGGACTCTGTAAAATGGCTTGATGCTATTCAATCCGAAATGGAGTCCATGTACACCAACAAAGTTTGGACTTTGGATGTTGCTCCTCCTGGGGTAAATCCCGTTGGATGCAAGTGGATTTTCTAAAAGAAGATTGGTGCAGATGGATAGGTGGAAACCTATAAGGCTAGACTTGTTGCAAAAGGTTTTCGTCAAAGACCAGGAGTGGACTATGACGAAATCTTTTCTCCAGTGGCTATGTTGAAATCCATTCGGATCCTACTTGCCATTGCTGCCTACCATGACTATGATATCTGGAAGATGGACGTTAAAACGACTTTTCTAATTGGAAGTTTAGAAGAGTGCGTTTATATGGATCAGCCGGAGGGATTCGTAGACAGTGGGTGCAGCGGGAAGGTGTGCAAGTTGCTTAAATCCATTTATGGATTAAAGCAGGCGTCGCGGAGCTTGAACATCTGTTTTGATGGAACAGTCAAGGAATTTAACTTCATCAAAAACGAAGATGAGCCACATATCTACAAGAAGATTGTAGGGAGAACTGTTGTATTCCTCGTCTTGTACGTGGATGACATTCTCCTGATAGGAAATGACATTCCTATGCTGCAGTCGGTCAAGCTGTTCTTGTCACAAAAGTTCTCCATGAAGGACCTGGGTGATGCCTCCTACATTCTGGAGATTAAGATCTGCAGAGATAGATCCAAGAGATTGTTGGGACTTTCACAGTCCGGGTATATAGAGATCATACTAAAGAGTTTCAGTATGGAAGATTCCAAGCATGGTAATATACCTGCATTGCACGGAATCACCCTCTCCAAAGAGATGTCTCTCAAGACTGATGAGGAGAGGCTTCACATGAGCACTATACCTTACGCTTCGGCGGTAGGATCTATAATATATATGATATTGTGTACCAAACCAGATGTACCATATGCACTTAGCATGGTAAGCCGGTATCAGTCGAAACCTGGTGAGAATCATTGGACAGTTATGAAAAACATTCTCAAGTATCTGAGAAGGACTAAGGAGATGTTCTTAGTTTACGGTAATGGAGACCTTCAGATTGAGTCTTTTACCGACTCAAGCTTCCAAAGTGACAAGAATGACAACAAGTCTTTTTCGGGTTTTGTGTTTACCCTCAACGGAGGGGCGGTCTGTTGGAAAAGCTCCAAACAGGATACCGTCGCAGACTCGACGTTGGGGGCTGAATACATTGCTGCCAACGATACCGTAAAAGAAGTGGTCTGGATAACGAAGTTCATTACTGAACTTGAGGTGGTTCCGTCCATTTTTAATCTAATACCTTTGTATTGTGATAATAATGGGGCTATAGTTTTAGCGAAGGAACCACGGTCCTATCAGAAGTCCAGACATATCTTGAGACGGTATCACCTGATCAGGGAGATCATAGAACGCCGGGAGATCGAAGTCCGGTGAGTAGATACGAAAGACAACACGGCGGATTCATTTACCAAGGCCCTCCTTCATGCGCAGTTCGAGCGAATTTTTGAGATGTTGGGTATGTGATACGCCAACAACTGGTCCTAGAGCATACGCTGGGTATTCGGTACGCCAATTACAGGCCTTAGTACAAGTGGGAGATTGTTGGATATGTATGCCCTAAAGGACTGTATTGTATAGGATGCTAGGAATATGTATGTACATGACAATCTTGCTCAGTTGTATATAGTATATTATCTGAGTTATTTTTGTCTTCAACGTGTATTTCTTTCTATTGTTGCTTTATATTGCTTACATATATTGATAAAAACTCGATACAATAGTATACTATTTTGGTTTGTCTTTATCTTAACATGTGCATATGTTATACTCGATATCACATATGGCAGATACATGTTGATAATGCCCGCAGGATTTTGCTTGATTACCAGCGTTATGATGGCGATCATACTAGTGGGAGCTGGGTAATCCATAAGCATATCCTTAAAGGTCCCAAGTCGCAAGAATATCGAGACCGGGCATCGATATTCCAGAGTAAACTTTTGTATACGTTTCTAAACCACGACGAGGGGTGGTGGTTGGCCCCATAGCCAGTGGTGTGATCACCTAATATTGTATACATGTGCTCACTGGGTTGAGTACACTGGACGGACTCGTTGAAAACCTCTAGATGATATTATACCTATCGTCAGATAGTGGTTCTCAGGTGACATGAGTACAGGTTAGTCTTTAGACCTAAGATCATCATTTGTCCCGTGTGAGTTCCTATTTTGCTTTGATCACCACCCTACCGTGGCTCTACTGAGTCATGCAAATAGGTTTTGGTTGGGTACAGTCCTGAGCCATATGGAGGCAATGAGTGATTGTCAGAGATTCGTCTCTCCTGGTATTGGGAGTCAATATCGCACTCTGTCCAGTTGGCCAGAACCATAAGACCTTAGCCAAGGCAGTTGAGATTTTCTGATGGTTAGATCAGTAGTTTCTCGGATTGGTCCTAAGTCAAATTGATACGACTTATTGGGTTAGTAGGGGTCTAACGTTTACCATCCCCTACACCTGGTAAGCGATACTCTTAGATGAAGAGACCGGACTGTACGGAGATTTTCATGGATAGGCTCAGTAGGGGTCCGGATGAGCTTGCTCGTCAGCCTTCCTTTTTGACAAGTATCTGGGTAGCCGTTATGTACAGCTAGTGCTGCTGATGTGCTTGTGGTTAAACCCACTGCCAGCTTACTAATGAGTCTTTAGAGTCCTACACAGAGGGTTTTTCTGGTTCAGGCGACACGATGTGGTGGCTGTATATTTATACGTGCAGGGTTTCGATCGAATGATAATACTATCCGGCTTAGGATTAAGCCGGATTATTAAATCAGGTATTGATTTAATAATTTATATATACACATTTCGATATGTATATTCTAGTATCATCCAGATTTTCGATCGAGCAGGGTTCCGATCGAATGATAATACTAGCCGTCTTAGGATTAAGACGGATTATTAAATCAAGTATTGATTTAATAATTTACATATACATATTTCGATATATATATTCTAGTGTTATCCAGATTTTCGATCGGACGGTTGATAATACTAGCGGGCTTAGGATTAAGCCGGTTTGTTAAATCAGATATTGATTTAATGATAGTATTATATTAGTAGTATTATTCTATCTCTTGGGTATTCGTATTTTGGTACGAATACGGGTATATATATACGGTAGAAAGTATTTTATATTTATACAAAATACCTTCTAGAAGATGACACCTCATCATGTATTTTTCTATTTTGTTGAAAATAGAAAATGATGTGGAAAAGAATGAGATGACATGAAGTATGTCTTTGTATTTATTGCAAATACTATTGGAGTATGGTTGTGATTTTAAAACAAAAGAAAGTACTTCATAAAAACACTTAGCTATTCTTCACTTATCATTCTTCATGTGATGGTTTCTTCACTTGCTCTCTTCTCTTCATTTTCTTGAGTTCATTCTCTTGCAAATCCTTATCATTCTCATGTGTTGAGAACCAAAAGATTTGAGATAGAAAACTACTACTAAACACTCACTACATCTTTTTGGTAACCTAGATTAGCAAACTAGGTTACTAAGTTGCTTCATTAGTAGAGCTAAGCTTGGACCACAAACTCTCGGGTGGATCATCTAGGACCGAGGAGGCCGACTATCAAGCTTGATCTAGGAGACCCCAAGGAGCTTAAGAAGAGGAGTGAAGACCCTAAGGATACGTGTCTATCGGTATAATCTTCTCTCATAGTAGATAGATTTCTTGTAGCTTGCTAGTTTAGGGTTATGGTTTGATCACTTAGGTTAAACTGGTTGTGCTTGCTTAAAAATTTAATTTTTGTGCATTCCGCCTCTCTACTTCGATGTAGAGTGAGCACAACTCACCAACACTCACTGGTGGTGAGTATACTGGACGGACTCGCCGAGAACTTCCAGATGGTTTTATATCTATCGTCAGATGGAAGTGTTCTAGTGGCATGAGTACAGGTTAGCCTTCTGACCTGAGATCGTCATTTGTCTCGTGTGAGTTCTCACTATACTTTGATTACTACCCTACCATGACTCAAAAGAGTCTTGCAAACAGGTTTTAGTTGGGTACAGTCCCGAGCCATATGGAGGCAGTGAGCGATTGTCGGGGATTCGTCTCTTCTAGTATTAGGAGTTGATGTCGCGCTGTGTTCGGTTGGCTATCACCCTAAATCCATAGCCACGGTGGATGAGATTTACTGATATAAGTTCAGTAGTTTCTTGGTTAGTGATGAGCTTGACTCTGACACGACTTATCGGGTTATTAGGGGTCTGACGTTATCCACCCCTAGACCCGGTATGCGATACTCTTAGACGAAGAGACCGGACTGTATGGAGATTGTCACATTCAGGCTCAGTAGGGTACGGACGTACTTGATTGTCGACCTCTCTTTTGTTAGGGATATGTATGCCCTAGAGGCCATTATTTTACATTGATGTATATTATAGTGGATGCTTGGACATATATAGAGGACTTTCTTGCTCGACATGATAGTATGCTATCTGGTTACTCTTTATCTTAACATGTACAATTAGTATTATTATACCGTCTCTTAGATACATGTTGATAAAGCCCTTAGGGTGTTGGCTTGACTACCAGGACTATGATGTGGATCATACTACTGGGACCTGGGTAGTCCACAAGCACATCCTTTAATTGTTCCTAGTCGAGGGTATATCGAGACATGGCATCGATATTCCTGACTAGACTAGTGTGTACGTTTCTTGACCCTGTATGGGGGCGATGGATGATCCCATAGCCATTGGTGTTTGAAATCAAAGATTGTACACAGGTGCTCATTAGAGAATGTGTACACCGAACAGGACTCGCCAAGAACTCCTAGATGGTACTATACCTATCGTTAGATAGCAGTTTTCTGGTGACACTGGTACATGTTAGTCTATAGACCCGAGATCGTTATAGAGTCTTGTGTGGTTCCCAATGTGCTTTGATTTCCTCCCTACCACGGATCAAAGGAGTCGTGCAAACATGTGGATTTTGGATACAGTCCAGAGTCATATGGAGGCAATGAGCGATAGGAGGGGTTTCGTCTCTCCCGGTATATGGAGTTGATGTTGCGCTATGCTCGATTGGCTATAAAAGGAAGTCCCTGACCAGGGCTGTTGATGGGATTTACTGGTAAGCGTTATCAATAGTTTCTTGTACCGTTATAGGCCTTACATCGGCATGACTTATCAAGTTATTGGGGTCTGACGATTCCACCCCCAGACACGATATGCGACATATCAGACGATGAGACCGGACTGTACGGTAAGTGTTACCTATAGGCTTCATGGGAGATTGGACAAGCTTGCTTGTTGATCTTCTATTCGCTCAATACCTGGGTAGCCGTTACGTTCAGCTAATACCGCCGACGGCTTATGGGTGATTGATGTGATCATCACCTATTGCTGGCGTATTGACGAGTCTTTAGAGTCCCATACAGAAGTTTTCTGGTTCAAGCGAAACGAAGTAGATCACATATGCTGATATGTGCGGGGGCCAGATTGAATACGAGTATGTGACACCGTATTCTAATCTGGCGGTTATTTGTTATCGGTTAGGTTATATATGATCTAACCGGATTATTGAATCAAGTGTTGATTTGATAATGTGATATATAGATAGATGATATTAGTTGGTTATATATGATATAACCGGATTATTAAATCAAGTGTTGATTTAATAATTTGATATATATTATATTTGATATAATTATATATTAACTAATATTATTATATTATTAGCTCACTAATTATTCTTCATAATATATATATATATATATATATATATATATATATATATTAAAATGAAGCATGTCATGGATTTTCTATTTTTAGAAAATAGAAAATGAAAAGAAAAATGGGGAGACTTTTGGGAGCATGGGCAAGCATGGCTATTTTCATATATTTTATTCATTTACCATCACTATTGAAGCATGGTTGGATTTTTTAATCTATGCTTCAATAAGTGGGCAAGGGTGAGCCATTTCTACACTAGAGTTATTTTCTCTAGCTCATTTTGCCTTAGCCATTTTGAGAGCTCTCTCCATTTTCCTTCTTCTTCCTCTTGCTTCAACAAAACTCTAACCCTCACATGTGATGTGAATCATAGGGTTTTGTAGAAATCCTAATGAGCAAACAAAACCCCTACTTCACCATCCTACACTTGATTAGCACTCAAGTGTAGTGTGTTTCCTTCACTAATAGGAGATTAGTAAAGAGGTAGCTTGAGCTAGAGGGACTTTGAGTGGATCATCTTCGGCACGAAGATCGCAAAGGAAGTTTGCACTTTCTTCAAGTGAAGCCTAGTGGAGTCGCGTGGACTACTACCTGGAGCATTTGAAGAGAAGAACATGATCTACAAAGGTTGTAGTTTCGTTTTTTTAGCTTAGTTTTGTGATATCATCATAGTAACCCTAATAATCTAGTCAGATTCTAGGTTAGTGTTCATTAGCACCATGAAATTTTGAAAATTGCATGCTCGATACCCGTTTTAACCCTACCGTGGTGCTAGTAAACACTTTCATGGTATCAGAGCCTAGCTAGAACATTAGGGAAGGTCTTTACGACGTTAAAGTGTTCGATTGGTTTTCGAAACCCGATTTTTGTTCAGTTTCTGTCCATTTTTCAAAAGTTGAAATTTTCGTGATTAAAAATATGCAGAAAATCGTGCAGGGTTTTTAATGGAGACCCAAGAAATTTGAAACCCTAACTCCCTCAAAAAGCTGCGGAACCGCGGCCCAAACCCTAGTTTGGCTGCAGTTCCGTCGCATGTTTGAGGAGTTATGGGTTAAATTTTTTTGTGCTGCTCCATTCTTAAATTTGGCACTTTCTGGATGTTTTTAAAGAGACTCAAGTTATTGAGGTCTCTGGGTTTTGTGGGTGTTTGTTGAATCGATCGAAATGTTTAGTTTCGTATAGATGATGATGATATATGATACAATTTTTAAAATCCAAAATAATTGGTTTTGTGAAAACTAGTTAGTATTTTGTAAATCTAGCATTGTAGTCTCTTTTGATCGATTGCTATGAAGTTTCGATTCGGATCGAAACTCCGTTGCAATCGCGTATCGTGAATACTCGCCGAATAACTTTACTAGGTAGCTACGCCCCATAGCCCCGACCAAGTGACTATAGGAGAACCCTGTTGCCAAAAGCATCCATTCGGGTGCTCGTGGCCACGGTGTTCCGCCTAAGTGCACTTCGTCGACGGCATCACCGGTGCGGCCATCTACTAAAGTTTCCGACGAGCATTCGATCAGCTAGTCGGGAATCTTGTTAAATTGCACGACTAAGTTATTGAAAAGTGTTTTCGATTTGAGACTAAAATGCAAGGTTTATAGGTTAGGCATGAGATTCGGAATATGAGATATTCCGGGTTTATGATGTCTAAGGAAAATACGGATTCTAAATATTGTAGTTTTTCATTTCTTTTCTGCGACCGTAAGTGTAATATGTGGTGTATCCCCGATCTTGTTGCTATATGTCAATGGAATTTGGGATACGCATATTTACTTACGTTGATGACATATGATATTATGTGTGCGGTGATATGTTATATTGGATCGTCGTGATTGAATAGCCGGGGGTTTTATGTTAGATGAAAGTTTTTCAATTTTCATTCATGTAAAATTCGTATGTAATATTCTTTTATTGGGACACTTCCGGGTTGAGGATGATGCCACCATTGATGTATATTATTTACTTTTCCGTATTAGGATAGACCTAAGGCGGGTAGCACAAGTAACCGGGTTCTGGAGTCCAGTGGGAGACCATCTCGAGGAGTTGAGATCGGGTCTCCTAACTCTAGAATTGGCAGGGTTGCTTGCTGCTTTTGAAGGGGTCTAGGGATGTGGGTTTGGCTATTCATCACGACCGTGAAATCCATATTTTTCATTATTGGCTTAATTTAAAACACGGATCTCTTAATATATCCAATATTTCATATGTTGACTTCTGTTGCTTGGTTCTGTGATGTGATCATATAACCGTATGAGACGAATGCTATTATTTATATGATATATAATAAACGTTACTTTTGTTTTGCACCTGCGCTAGTCCAGCCCCCGCTCTGCCGTTAGTTAAGTAACCTAACAGTGCATGATGGGGCCCCGTGGCGAATGCAAATGACATAAGCGTACGTTCTATTTTTTTTTCATTTTCTGTGATGTTTAGGAAACATTAAATGATGGGACTTCATTAATGAGATTAATAAAAAGAAAAGAAAGCTAAAGATGTTGTAGAATCAAAAGTTTTTAAAAAGGTAGCTCTAGTTCTTGCTTTGCATAGTGGTATTCCTTGATGAATATCCAGCACCTCATTCGATGAGGAAAGGGCCGAGATCCCTTCACCGGGAGTGACCTCTTTAGCAAAACTAGCAAATACTACAACCTACTCGGTTTTGTTTTTATAGCTTCTCTAGTTCTTGCTTTGCATAGTGGTATTCCTTGATGAATATCCAGTACCTAATTCGATGAGAAAAGAGTCGAGATCCCTTCACCGGGAGTGACCTCTTTAGCGAAACTAGCAAAACCTACAAAAAACACTCCTTTTCAAATCATTAGATTCTGCAACGATATTAAGTGCATTACGTTAAAGGTTTTCTTAAAAACCAGCCATAGCCTTCCGTCATTTCAGATAAGTACTATTTAGTATTCATGCTGCGTTTGTTGACCTTGTCAAGGCGTAGTGTACGGTAGCTGATTAGTGCTTATCTGCCGCATGTGATGCGATTGGATTAGGGTAGTCGTGCGGCCTTGTTGACCTTGTCAAGGGTCGTGCGGGTGGGTTTAATTCAATCATGAAATGAACGGGTTGAACTTGACTTGCGGTTTATGGTTTGTTGACTTTGTCATGTTCATAAATCGCATGGGGTAAAAAAAATATTGGGAATTTCAAGTGTTGGAATTTGCAATGAGATTGCATACCTTCTATATGATAGTTGGATCCCGATACCCACTGCGAGTAAGAGTTACTCCTGGGAGAGTTTTGCACTTTACAATTAGCCGATCAAGTAGGTGTCTAAGAAATGTGTTAACGGGGTTATGCCCCTGCGGAAACGAGGTTATTTAATTAGTTCCATGCGAAAGCATGGGGAGACTCCCTCGGAGTACCAATACCTGCCTGGCCGAACGATTGGCAAACTTGTAGGGTGTAATTAATCCCGGCTAATCTTACTTTTTAGGATTTGAAGGAATATTTGATAAAAACAGTGGGAGCCATCCTGATTAGATAAGTTAATAACCAATCTAATCTTGCAAGAGCGCACGATAAAGTGTTTCCTTCTCTCTCTCCAGGTAGCAACCAATGACACGCCTTAATCAAGATAATAATATGGATGTATTGACTGAACCCGCTTATTATACTGAGCTGGAGAACGTTGGTTCCGCTTTTTCTTATGATTGTCATAAGTTTGAGAAAGGAATAGGGGAGTATCAGGATTCCCATGCCACCCGAACGAAGAATAAGCATGTTGATGCATTGTCTTCGGGTGTGTTCGTAACCGAGAACTGTTTCTCAGTTTGCTCTACGTCCTGGGTATTGCCGGATCAGGATCCCACGTATATAATTTGTTACATGGGCTAAAGAGAGGTAGAGAACTGGAAAAGGGTGATAAGTCTTTAACAGTAGAGAATGGTGCAATTATTGCAGCCAAAGCAGTTGGCGAATATCACCTAGTGTTACCAAATGGTAATACATTGATTCTGAGCGACTGTTACTACGTACCAAACATGATGTGCAATATTATATCAGTTTCTTTGCTAACTAAAGAAGGATATAATTTCACATTAGAGGATAATGTTATGAAATTTTTTCTGAATCAAGTGTTGATTGGGTTTGGTACATTATGTAATGGTATATACGTTCTAAATCAAACGACAGTTCTAAACGTACAGAACACACACAAGAGGAAGAGTTAAGAAATGAACGAAGCCTACTTGTGGTATTGTAGACTAGGTCATATCAATGCGACAAGACTAGCTAAGTTACATAAAGATGGATATTTGAATTCGTTCGAATTTACATCTTATGAAACTTGTGAGTCATGTCTCAAAGGTAAGATGGCCAAAACTCTGTTTACTGGACACGGAGAAAGAGCTACTGAACTCTTGGGACTGATACATAGTGATGTATGCGGTCCTATGTCTACGCATGCCAGGAATGGTTTCTCGTACTTTATTACATTCACCGATGATCTCTCAAGATACGGACATGTGTTCCTGATGAAACACAAATCTGAATCTTTTGAGAAATTCAAGGAATATAAGTGCGAAGTGGAGAACCAAACGGGTAAAAGTATTAAAGTCCTTCGATCTGATCGGGGAGGAGAAAACTTGAGCACGGAATTCCATGACTATTTAAAAGAGAATGAGATTCTCTCTCAGCTTACTCCTCCGTATACACCACAGCACAACGGAGTATCGGAGCGGAGGAATCACACCTTATTAGATATGGTGCACTCTATGATGAGTACTGCTGAGTTACCTATTTCTTTTTGGGGTTATACGCTTGAGACAGCCGCATACCTATTGAATCAAGTTCCATCAAAATCTGTGTCTAAAACACTGTATGAGATATGGAGTGGAAAAAAACCGTATCTTAAACGAGTTAAGATATGAGGTTGTCCGGCCTATGTCAAAAAGCAAAATCCGGACAAGCTCGAGGCAAGGTCAGTTCAATGTAAATTTGTAGGATATCCAAAGAATTCACATGGATACCTCTTCTACCATTGTGAGGAACAAAATGTGTTTGTTTCTCAACATGCCACCTTTTTGGAAAAGGAATTTCTTGTAAAAGAAATTAGTGGTAATGAGGTAGAACTGGAAGAAGTTCCAGCTACGCAAACTACAACTGACTATTTGATAGAACCGGAGGATCCAATAGTATCCAACGAACCCTAGCTACTCCGCAGATCTAGTAGGTTCCTCATCTACCTCAGAGATACTACGGTTTTCTCGTAGATGGTGGGAGCGAGGATTGCATCATGGAAGATGATGACCCAACTAGTTTCGAGCAAGCCATCACAAGTGGAGACTCTGTGAAATGGCTGGATGCTATGCGATCTGAGATGGAATCCATGTACACCAACAAAGTATGGACTTTGGAAGTTGCTCCTGAAGGGGTAAAACCCATCGGGAGGAAGTGGATCTTTAAGAAGAAAATTGGTGTAGATGGAAAGTTGAGACTTTTAAAGCTAGACTTGTAGCAAAAGGTTTTCGTCAACGACCCGGTGTCGATTATGATGAGGCATTTTCTCATGTTGCCATGCTTAAGTCCATCAGGATCCTACTTGCCATTGCTGCATACCATGACTACGAAATCTGGCAGATGGACGTCAAGACCGCTTTCTAAATGGTGATTTAGAAAAGAGTGTGTACATGACACAGCCAGAGGGCTTCGTAGATAGTGGGATCAGCGGAAGCGTATGCAAGCTGCTTAAATCAATCTATGGATTAAAGCAGGAATCGTGGAGCCGGAACATCTGTTTCGATGAAGCTGTCAAAGAGTTTGACTTCATCAAAAACGTAGATGAACCTTGTATATATAAGAAGGTTGTAGAGAGTAAGGTTGTCTTTCTCGTATTGTACGTGGATGACATACTCTTGATAGGAAACGATGTTCCTATGGTACACTCGGTCAAGCTCTTCTTATCACACAAGTTTTCCATGAAAGATCTTGGTGATGCCTCCTACATCCTGGGGATTAAGAGATAGATCTAAACGGATGTTGGGATTGTCCCAATCCAGGTATATAGATACCATACTAAAGAGGTTTAGTATGGAAGATTCTAAGCGTGTTAATTTACCCGCTTGCTCAGGAACCACTCTCTCCAAAGAGATATCTCCCAAGACTGATTTGGAGAGGGCTCGCATGCAAGGGATACCCTAGCTTCAGCAGTCGGGTCAATCATGTATGCAATGTTATGTACCAGACCGGATGTAGCTTACTCACTAGGTGTAGTGAGTAGGTATCAATCAGATCCAGAGGAGAAACACTGGACAACTGTGAAGAACATTCTTAAGTACTTGAGAAGGACTAAAGAGATGTTCTTGGTGTATGGTAACGGTGAACTCCAAGTGGAGTACTTTACCGATTCGAGCTTCCAGAGTGATAAGGACGACAGTAAGTCGGTCTCGGGTTTTGTCTTTACCCTCAACGGAGGGGCGTTATGTTGGAAGAGTTCCAAGCAAGATACCATAGCAGACTCGACGATGGTGGCTGAATACATCGCTGCCGACGATGCTGCCAAAGAGGCTCTCTGGATGAAGAAGTTCATAGCTGAACTTGGTATGGTTCCATCCATTGAGCATCCAATACCTGTGTATTGTGATAACAATGGAGCTGTGGCTTTGGCCAAAGAACCCCGGTCCCATCAGAGATCCAGACATATTCTTAGGCGGTATCACCTGATCCGGGAGATAGTTGATCGCCGGGAGATTGAGGTCAGGAGAGTTGACACGGAGGATAATACAGCGGATCCACTCACGAAGGCCCTCCCACAGATGCGATTTGAGAGACTATTTGGGATGTTGGGTACGAGATACTACAACAAATGGCCTTAGTGCAAGTGGGAGATTGTTAGGGATATGTATGCCCTAGTGGCCATTATTGTACGTTGATGTATATTATAGTGGATGCTTAGAAATATATATAGAGAACTTTCTTGCTCGACATGATAGTATGCTATCTGGTTACTCTTTATCTTAATATGTACAATTAGTATTATTATACTGTCTCTTAGATACATGTTGATAAATACATATGGGTGTTGTCTTGACTACCAGGACTATGATGTGGATCATACTACTGGAACCTGGGTATTCCACAAGCACATCTTTTAATTGTTCTTAGTCGAGGGTATATCGAGACAGGGCATCGATATTCCAGAGTAGACTAGTGTGTACGTTTCTTGATCCTGTATGGGGGCGATGGTTGATCCCATAGCCATTGGTGTTTGACATCAAAGATTGTACACATGTGCTCATTAGAGAATGGGTACACCGAACAGGACCGCCGAGAACTCCTAGATGGTACTATACCTATCGTCAGATATGGGTTCTTTGGTGACACTGGTACAGGTTAGTCTGTAGACCCGAGATCGTCATAGAGTCTTGTGTGGTTCCCACTGTGCTTTGATTTCCTCCCTACCACGGCTCAAAGGAGTCGTGCAAACAAGTGGATTTTGGGTACAATCCTGAGTTACATGGAGGCAATGAGCGATACGAGGGGTTTCGTCTCTCCCGGTATAGGGAGTTGATGTTGTGCTATGCTCGATTGGCTATAACGGGAAGTCCCTAGCCAGGGCTGTTGATGAGATTTACTGGTAAGTGTTATCAGTAGTTTCTCGTACCGTTATAGGCCTTACATCGGCATGACTTATCAAGTTATTGGGGTCTGACGATTCCACCCTCGGACTCGATATGCGACATATCAGACGAAGAGACCAGACTGTACGGTAAGTGTTACCTATAGGCTTCATGGGAGTTTGGACAAGCTTGCTTGTTGATATTCTATTCGCTCAATACCTGGGTAGCCGTTACGTCCAGCTAGTACCATTGACGGTTTGTGGGTGATTGATGTGATCATCACCTACTGCTGGCGTATTGATGAGTCTTTAGAGTCCCATACAGAAGTTTCCTGGTTCAAGTGAAACGAAGTAGGTCACATATGCTGATATGTGTGGGGGCCAGATTAAATACGAGTATGTGATACCGTATTCTAATCTGGCGGTTATTTGTTATCAGTTAAGTTATTTGTGATATAACCGGATTATTGAATCAAGTGTTGATTTGATAACGTGATATACAGATAGATGATATGTGTCGGTTATATGTGATATAACTGGATTATTAAATCAAGTGTTGATTTAATAATTTGATATATATTATATTTGATATAATTATATATTAACTAATATTATTAGCTCACTAATTATTCTTTATACTATATATATATATAGTAAAATGAAGCATGTCATGGATTTTCTATATTTAGAAAATAGAAAATGAAAAAAAAATGGGGAGACTTTTGAGAGCATGGGCAAGCATGGCTATTTTCATATATTTTATTCATTTGCCATCACTATTGAAGTATGGTTGGATTTTTTAATCCATGCTTCAATAAGTGAGTAAGGGTGAGCCATTTCTACACTAGAGTTATTTTCTCTAGCTCATTTTGTCTTAGCCATTTTGAGAGCTCTCTCCAGTTTTTATCTTCTTCCTCTTGCTTCGACAAAACCCTAATCCTCGCATATGATGTGAATCATAGGGTTTTGTAGAAATCTTAGTGAGCAAACAAAACCCCTACTTCACCATTCTACACTTGATTAGCTCTTAAGTGTAGTGTGTTTCCTTCACTAATAGGAGATTAATGAAGAGGTAGCTTGAGCTAGAGAGACTTCGGGTGGATTATCTTAGGCACGAAGATCGCAAAGAAAGTTTGCACCTTCTTCAAGTGGAGCCTAGTGGAGTCGCGTGGACTACTACCTGGAGCATTTGAAGAGAATGACGCGATTTACAAAGGTTGTAGTTTCGTTCTTTTAGCTTAGTTTTTTGACATCATCATAGCAACCCTAATAATCTAGTTAGATTCTAGGTTAGTGTTCATTAGCACCATGAAATTTTGAAAATTGCATACTCGATGCCCGTTTTAACCCTACCGTGGTGCTAGTATACACTTTCATCTTTCGGCAGATACCTGGATAGCCGTTACGTACAGCTAGTGCCGCTGACGTGCTTGTGATTTTTGGATTTTTCCAGTAAATAACTGCCCGCGTATTGTCGAGTGTTTAGAGTCCCACACAGAGGGTTTTCCCAGTTCAGGCGATATAATGTAGATGACGTATGTTGGTACATACAAGAGATCCGATTAAATACGTGTACATGCTACATGTAGTTTAATCGGACGGTTGATAATACAAGCGGTTTAGGATTAAACCGGATTATTAAATTAGGTTTTGATTTAATAATTTATATATTTTTTAAATATGTATATTCTAGTATTATTGTTCACTATTCATTTCTCTCTCTCTCTTGGCTATTCGTATTTATATACGAATACGTATATATCTATTTCGATATGTATACCGGGTTGTATTCCGTATTTATACGGAATTTGTTCTAGAAGATGGACACCTCATTTCTTGGTTTTTCCTTTTAATGAAAATAAAAAACGAGGTGAATGATAAGGTGTAAAGAAGTATGGTAGAGAGGTATGGCTGGGCTTTTTATGTTGTAAAAATCATTTGGGGTTACTATTTTTCCATGGTTGCAAAAATAAAGATAGCCATTCCTTTTACTTTGCTTCTTGCTCTACACACTTACACTTAGTCATTTTTCTTGTGATGACTACTACTTCCTCACCACCTCCTCCTCCTTTTTGCTAACTCTCTTGAGCTTATAAATTAGAGAGAAAAGATAGTGAAAATATTCCTACATCCCCACTCTCCATTCGTAGCGACCTTGGAGCATCGATTGCTTCACTTGGTGAAGCCGGAGCTTGGATCGGTTCTCTCGGATAGATCATCTTCGGCTAGGACGGTCGCCATTCGAGCTCGATCCGGACGGCATACAAGGAGCTTGGAGAGATCATCCACGATTGGGTGGACACGTGTCGAAAGTAGTATTCCCTAACCATTGTTTGCTTGCTTGCTAGTTTTTGTGTTTGGATCGATCCCTAGATTTTAGTCTCTAATTGCCCTGTCGTTAATTCTCGTTTTCCGCTTCCGTATCGGCCACGGCCTCCGCGGCAATGGCACTAAGGACTTACAGGGAGAGGGTGGGCTGGGTGTGAAGAATCGTAGAGATATGAAAAAAGCACTCCTGGGTTAGTGGCGGCGGCGATGGATTGCTGGAGACAAGAAAGGGTGGGTATCAAGTATAAATGCAACTTACGGAAATAAGATGGGGGCTATATAAATGCGCTTAATTAGAATTCCTCGTCGGTATCTGGTTTATGGAAAGGACTTGCACCAGTAAAGGAAGCCTTTTTCCGCGGTATTTCATACACGATAGGGGATGGCAGGTTGATCAATTTTTGGTAAGATTATTGGTGCGGAGATCAAGCTTCACAGGAAAAATATCCTAGTTTGTTTGCTTTGACAAAGAATAAGGAGACTTCGGTGATGAGTCAAGGAGAGGGCATAAGTGGTGGCCGAAATTTTCGTGGGCTTTATTAGTGCCAGAGCGGAAGGAGCATAGAGCAATGATCGAGTATCTCCGGGGGTGGCAACCATTGGAAAGTGGAATGGAAGATAAGGCAATATGGAAGTGGACGACAAATAAATCATTTTTAGTAAATTCATTTTATACGATTCTAAATTATGGAGGTATTCAAATGCCAGAGCAAAGTATGATTTGGAAATTATCTGTGCCATTCAAGGTCAAGATCTTTATGTGGTTGGCGTTCAATAATGCAATTCTGACAAGGGATAATCTTTGCAAAAGGAAATGGGTGGGCCCTTTGATCTGGGAGATGTGCGAGATGGAGACGGAATCGGTGGACCATTTGTTTATGACATGCGTAGTTGCTTGACAAATTTGGGAGTTCTTTTAGGGCTAGCACGCCTTTCTACTCTCTCATTGAGCTTATGAGCCAATGGAGGCAGGGTTTAGATGTACGAGGTAGGATATAGTGGGGTCGGCTATTTGTTGGGATAGTTGGGCAAAAAGAAATAATAGAATTTTTAACAATGCAAAAAATTCTACTTTACATGTGGTGAACGGAATTGAATCAAACATTGCTTTTTGGTCAGGTATAGAGACAACAAAGGCAAAGAAGAAAAGTAGAAACTAGCAAGGCGGAGGAGAAAAAAGGTGACAGACACCGTGGCCATCGATGACCGGTTATGGCAGAGGATAGGGAGCACGGAGAGGAGATTTTGGGCTAAGGAGCTGCTAGCAGGTTGGGAGAGAGAGGGGGGGGGGGGGGGTACTAGAGAGCGATTTGTTTGGGTTGTTTGGTGTATGTTTTTCTTGTCGCATTTTCTTTGTTTCCTGTTTTTTTTAATTTTTTAATTTTATCTTTTTATTTTTTGGATGAGTATCTTTGTAACTTTCGTTAAAATTTCCGTTTAATGAAACGCGAGGACTGTTCGTTTTGGTAAAAAAAATTGTTCACCTTTCTCTGATATAAAATTAATGCCAGGGCTGTTGAGCGCACATGAGATGCATGTTCTTTAACAATAATCAGGCTGAAAACCCATTCTGTGTAGATAGTTAATTTGCAACAAGGTTATGAACATCACTATTCTATTTATATTGTATAAAATTCATAATTCTGTTGATTCTTAAAACTTACCATTTGATGCAGTGGGAAAATCATACTCAACGAACATTATACATATGGGGATATGGATATTTTATATCGAAAGTTGAGCTTGTTGTTGATACCCTCGTATGGTTGTACCCAATATTATAATGTTGTGATCGCCTAGAAGGATGAACAATTTTGAAACGTAAAATCAATGGTTGATACTAAATTAATATTGTATAGTGTCTTTCAATGTCACGGTAACGCTAACCCCTCCCAAAAAAAAAGGCAGGAAAAGGTTAAAAGCTTTTGGAATTTTTTTTGGTATTTTTGTAATTATTTAATTTTTTACATAAAAATGTTCGTTCAAGAAGGTAAGATAAATGGAGAGAACAATCCGACGTCCATTGATGAGCTTTCGTCCCCTAATAACTGCTGTAGATTAGGACCTTCATACAATTTCACATAAATGTTACATTTGGTAATAGATAGCATGAAGCGAAGTTTATCATCGGAGTTGTTGATGATCATGTTCACCGCCTGACTCTTGGGGATATCAAGGCAGGATCTCGAATGCACATCGATGTAAATCATGAAATCTTCGTTTGGCTTCATCTTGGTTTCAGTGACGTCAACCAATGTGGGTATATAATCGAAGTGTCCTCAAAACCTTAGGAGGAATGCATTCATTATTCCATCGATAGTTGAAAGTGGGTGACGGTCCATATTCGAGAACCATTTGAGCATGTTTCCTTCTATAGACCTTTGAAACAAGTGAATGACCAAACCACAGTTCTGACAATAAGGCCTAGCCATTTCACAAAAAGTGTTCAGCCAGATATCCGGATCCGACTCTCCTTTGTATCTTGGTATGCATGGGTACTTGAAACCAATTGGCAGAATGAGAGCTAGTGTTTCGCAGAAGTCATTGAATATTTTGTACATGTACGTCTTAGTCCCCGCATGTTCCTATATAAGATCTAGAGCATTTTTGGGGTTAGATAATCAGTGTTTGACCTTGCCCTAAGTTGGATAATGTAACACCTTAGAACGATCGTACGGTATTTCTTGAATAAAGTCATATTAATAAGTATGTTGGGCAATTTTAATTATTAGGGCTATTGGATTTTGGTATTATTATTGTTATTGGGTTATTATGACTTGGACTATTCTTACCATGGGTTTCATTTTTCGTTATTATTGAGTCATGGTAATTTATTGGGTTCATTGGGAAATTGTTATTGGATTATGGTGGCTTGGGCTTTGCATTATTTTATTAAGGTTAGTGTGTGTGTGTGGGTTTATTGTTTTATTGGGTTACGAGTAATTGGTTGTTTTCAAGGGATATACATTATTTACCATATGAATGATAATTATATTTTTACTATATCTTAATCCCTAATCCAAATTGTTATAGACTTGGGAAATATCCGGCCCAGGTAAATAACCTATACTATTTAAATCCTACATCCTCATGCATAACCCTAATCTCTCATATTTTCCTCTCGTCTAAAAACCCTAGCCTCTATCTCTTAATTGAAAACCCTAACCCTAGTTCAAACCGACCCCATCACCATCATCATCGTCGTGCTCGCCATCATCTCGTCACTGTCGCCGATGTCTTCTACTTGGTTGAGATATTGCCGACAGGTGAAGCATCGTGTCTTCGTCATTATCGTTCATGTTTGTAAGATCATCGTTTTGAGGCAAGTATCTCTAGATACTTGTTACATGGTAGCTACGGCCGGGTCAGATCTGGCGTAACATTATTACTGTTATTAATTTATATAGCTATGTTGATGCTTAACTCGAATTAACAATATATCGAGATCCGAATCACGATAGGTCGATAGCTTGATCTAGTTATAAAACTCGACATTGATTGCTACATATATTGCTAATTGTTATATTAGAACTTAAAGGTGTTGGATATATGTATGCCCTAGAGGCCATTATATGATAGTGGATGTATTTATACATGTATATATATATATATATATATATATATATATATATTCAGTGTACATTCTTGCTCGACATGATAGTATGCTACCTGGTTCTTCTTTATCTGACATGTTGATTTGATCATGCTTTTATTCATTCATACATGTTGATAAATCCCTGAGGATATTGGCTTGACTACAGTGATTATGATAGAGATCATACTAGTGGGACATCTGTAGTTTATAAACATATCCTGAAATGTCCCTAGTCGCAGGTGTATCGAGACGGGCCATCGATATACCAGAGTAGACTAGCGTATATGATACTAGACCCATGTGATGGGCGATGGATGTTCCCACATTCGTCGATGTTTGACATCAAGATCATATACGGGTGCTCAGTGGTGACTGGGTACACTGGACGGACTCACCGAGAACTCCTATATGGAATTATATCTATCGTCGGATAACAGTTCTCAGGTGACACTGGTACAGGTTATTCTGTAGACCCGAGATCGTCATAGAGTCTTGTGTGCTCTCCCACTGTACTTTGATTACCACCCTACCACGGCTCTACTGAGTCGTGCAAACAGGTGGCCGTTGGGTACAGTCCCGAGACACACGAAGGCGATGAGCGATAGGAGGGGTTTCGTCTCTCCCGGTATTGGGAGTTGATGCTGTGCTGTGCTCGACTGGTTATATCAGTAAGTCCATGGCCAGGGCTGCTGAGATTTACTGATAAGTGTTATCAGTAGTTTCTCGATCTGTTATAGACCATTCAATGGCACGACTTATTGAGTTATTGGGGTCGACTATACCATCCCTAGACTCAATATGCAGCATATCTGACGAAGAGACCGGACTGTACGGTAGTGTTGCCGGTTGGCTCGACGGGAGTTGTAGCAGGTTCGCTTGTTTTCTTCTGATCGCTCAATACCCGGGTGGCCGTTACGTTTAGCTGACCGCTTGCGGCTTGGGGGTGCTTGATATGATCATCACCCACTGCCGGCGTATTGACGAGTCCTAGAGTCCTACAAAGGAGTTGCCTGGTCCAGGAGAAACGTTGTGGTGCGCGTATGCGATATGCGTATGGACCCGGTTAAAATGCGCGTATGAGATACCGTATATTGGTTGGGCGGCTTGCTTTTGGTCGGGTCGTATGTGATATGACCGGGTTGATAAATCAAGTGTTGATTTATCATTTAACCATTAGCTTCTCACTAGAAATCCTATCTTGTTTCTTTTGGATGTATGCATGCATGTATGCATTCATTCTTGATCATGCACATATGGATGTGCATGCACACATGCATACATACATCATTCTATCATGGTTGTTTATACATAGAGAATGGTGGCAATATAAGACTCACACCATGGGTTTTTATATGGATTATTATTGCATTTGTGTTAAAACAAAAGGAAAAAGAAAAAGGGTTAATTCATAGAATTTTTCTGCACTCTTCTTCATCTTACCATGCTCACCTACTTATTAACCCTTGGTTATTTTTCCTTTGGTGTTTTAAACTCAAAGTCAATAATATCTTTATCATTAACCATGGTTTGAAATGAGAAGTGGAAAATATATATACTTATATTTTTCATTTTTCTCATTAGAGTTTATCTTCTCTTCTTCTTAAAAAGCCATCATCTTCTTCAACCTTGATCTCTTGTTCTCTAGACTTTTCAAGTGAGCAAAATACTCAAAAAGATAGGATTTTGAAGTGAGAAAGAGAACCACAATACCATTCTACACAAGTCTAGCCCACTTGTTTAGAGTGTTAGCTTCATTTCATCCTCTTGTTAAAGTGAAGTTGCTAGCTTGGACAAAGGAGCTTCGGGTGGATCATCGTGGACGTTAGAAGACCTCAAGCTGATCGTTTTCCAACTCTCAAGTGGCCAAGGAGTCTACAAAAGGGAGCTACAAAGGTTGTGCTCTCAAAACCCTAGCTTTTGTTACATATGATGTTGGTTAATGTTTATGAAACCTTAATTTTCTAGGATAGATCCTTTGTATGCTTACTTAGCACCGTAAAAATTTGATCTTTGTGACATGTGATGCTTCCAAACCTCTCATAGGGTGCTAGGTAAACCTAACATTGGTATCAGAGCCGACCTAGAACATTAGGCGCTACTTTAGCGAAGTATAAACTCCGATCGAACCGAAATACGGAATTACGAGACACTCTCTGGACATTTTTTGAAAACTGATATTTTTCAGAATTAAAAATATGAAAAAAATTCAGCAGGTAAATATAAGAAACAGTGTAAAAAACGATGCAGTGAACAGTCAATCCCACCGTGGAAACGCGGCTGTACAGGTGAGTCAGTGCATGATTTTTTTACAGTAATGCTTATGTCTGCTTGTATATTTTTTGGGGTATTTTTAATCTGAATTTAGTACTGTTAGTTCTGGAGATTGTTTTGAGTTCATTGATTCGATCGGAATTTTAACTTCTTGTCTTTCCGGGTAAATTAGAAAGTATTGAATTGTTCGAACGAGTGTCGTTTGCTCACTTTTCACGGGGTTTAAATCTTTCGGACAAATGTGCAAGTTTTGTGGTGGACCCTCTAGAAGACAACAAACCTTAACTCGATTATGTGACCGTCTTGAACTGTCCTTTGAACCTTAGGGTTTGGTACAGTACGGCGTGCCACATGTGAGGCGTTGGCTTGACCCTTTTACGGCTGGACCGCTACTACTGTGTCACACTCCGGATTTTTTGAACTCCGCTCAAGTGTTGAGCTTTAGGGAATTCTGGGTATTTGATCATTCGGTCGAAAACTTTAATACTGTCTATTTATCTGGAATGTGATACAATATGTGGAATTCATATAGTTTAGGCATGAAATATGAAGTATGTGATATTTCGCATTTATGATGTCTAAAGAGAATATGGATTCCAAATATTGTAGTTTTACACTTTCTTTTCTGTGACCGTAAGTGTAGTATGTTCGATATCGCCGGTTTCGTTGCTATACATCAACGACAATTGGGGTACGCATACTTACTTACGTTGATGATATATGATATTATGTGTTGCTGAGATATGATGTGCAGGATTGTCGCGATCGAATAGCCTGGGTTTTTTTTATGTGAGATGAGAGTTTTATATTTTCATTCATGTAAATTCAAATGTAATGTAATATTCTTTTATTTGGGGCACTTCCGGGTTGAGGTTGATGTCACCAGTGTTGTATATTATTTACTTTTCCGCATTAGGATAGACCCAAGGAGGGGAGCACAAGTGACCGGGTTCTGGGGTTCAGTGGGAGGCCATCTCGAGGAGTCGAGACCGGGTCTCCTAAACTCCAGGATTGGTAGGGTCGCTTGCCGCTCTCGTAGGGGTCTAGGGGTGTGGGCTTGGCTATTCATCGCGACTGTGGAATCCGTATTTTCTATTGTTGGTTAAATACTAAATACGGACGTCCTAGTATATCCAACATTATATATATGTTTCTGCTGCCTGTGTTCTGTGATATCTGAGACGAATGATATATTATATATGAGATATATAGTAGACGTTGCTTATGTTTTACACCCGCGTTAGTCCCGTCCCGGTATGCCGTTAGTTAAGTAACCTAACGGTGCATAACGGAACATTGCGGTGAATGCGGATGGCATAAGCGTACGTGTTATTTTCGTTTCTTTTCTGTGATTGGCTTAAGGACTTAAATGATGGGATTACATTAATATGATTAATGTAAAGAAAATAAACCTAAATAGATGTTGTAGAATCAGATTTGAAAACCACTCGGCTCTTTATGAAAAAGCTATATTTCAAAACCGCGGAGCACAAGCCACTCCTTTTGAAAACCATTTGATTCTACGACGATATCAAGTTCAAAGCGTTAAAGATTTTCTTAAAAATCATCCGCAACCCTCCGTCATTTTAGAAAGTAGAGTACTTAGTATTCGTGCTACGTTTGTTGACTTTAATTAAGGCGTAGTGTATGGTAGCTAAGTGATGTCTTCCTACACTGCATATGATGCAGATTAATTAGGACATTCATGCGACTTTGTTGACCATAGTTAAGGGTCATATGGGTGGGTCTAATTGATCAAGAAATGACGGGTATAACTTGACTGGTACTTATGATTTGTTGACCATAGTTAAGGTCATAAGTACTAGGGGTAAAAATCACATCGGGAATTTCAAGTGTTGAGATTTGCAATGAGATTGCATACCTTCCATATGATGGTTGGATCCCGATCCCACTGTGGGCAATAGTTGCTCCTAGGAGAGTTTTGCAGTTTACAATTAGCTAACTCATTAGGTGTATAGAAAGGTGTTAACGGGGCTACGCCTCTGGGAAAACGAGGTTTACTTTAATTAGGTCCGTGCGAAAGCACGGGGAACCTCCCTCAAGTACCGACACTGGCCTGGCTGAACGGTTAGCGAAGTTGTAGACTGTAATTAATCCTGGCTAGTTTTCTTTTTAAGGTTTGAAAGAAAAACTTGATTAAAGCAGTGAGAGACATCGATTAGACAAGATAATAACCAATCTGATCTGTGCAAGAGCTTTCGCTGAGTGTATTCTTTTCTCTCTCTTAATGGCAGATACCAATGCCTGGACTCAAGCTTCTACTAGATAAAAACAAACTGAATGGGACCAATTATAAAGACTGGCTGATGAATCTGAAAATAGCCTTGACTTATGATAAAGTATCATATGTCCTCACGGCTTCAGCCCCGCCCACCCCAGGTCTAAAATCCTCAGTTGCGGACATTGAAGTCCGCAAGACATGGGACGCTGACTGTGCCACGGCCAAATGCCTCACGCTTGCATCGATGGACAATACACATCAAAAGCAGCACGAGAATATGGACATTCAAACCATATTCCTCCATACAAAGGAGTTGTATGGAGAACAATCCCGCGTATTACGATTCGAAGCATCAAAGAAATTGTTTCAGATGCGAATGGCCCCTGGCACACCGGTAGGAGACCATGTTCTGAAGATGATAGCTCTTATAGAAGAGCTTGAGGATCTAGGATGGAAAATGGACAATGAACAATATACGGATATTATTCTGCAGTCCTTCCCCTCCACCTTTGCTCAGTTCATAGTCAACTTCAACATGCACGACATGGAGAAGGAGCTACCTGAACTTCTTAATATGTTAAGGAGTGCAGAGAGCACTATGAAATCAATGAAAATTCCCGTTATGACTATTGGGCAATCTTCTTCTCGCCCAAAAGCTAAGGCCAAAGGAAAGAAAAAGAAGAAGCCCACCAATCCTAAGGGTGGAGTTAAAAAGGTGAAGGGAAAGGAAAAGTCCAAAGCTGGAGACTCGGGGAAAGGTGAATGTTTTCATTGCCACAAGACAGGACATTGGAAGCGCAACTGTACGGAGTACTTGAACCTCAAGAAGAAGCATGGGGATGCTTCCGCTTCAGGTGTGTTTGTGACAGAAAACTGTTTTTCAATAAACTCTGCTTCCTGGGTATTAGATACCGGTTCAGGTTCTCACATTTGCAATTCCATGCAGGGGCTGAGAAATAGCAAAGTTTTGAAGACAGGTGACCATACTCTCCGCGTTGGAAATGGTTCCAATGTACATACAGTCGCAATGGGGGAGTATCACTTGGGGTTGCCATCTGGGTGTATATTGGTTTTGAACCCATGTTATTTTGTACCAAGCATGCTATGTAATATAATATCTGTTTCTTTGTTAGACAATGAAGGATATAATTTTGTATTGCAGAACAATGTTATAAACATTCACCTAAATCAAATGTTGGTTGGGTATGGTACACTTAATAACGGGATATACGTCCTAAATCAACACACAGTTTTCAGTATACAACACACTAAGAAGAGAAAACTTTCAGAATTAAATGAAGCTTTTCTTTGGCATTGTAGACTTGGTCATATTAACGAAACAAGACTAAACAAGTTACACAAAGATGGATATTTAAACCCTTTTGAATATAAATCTTATGCGACTTGCCAGTCTTGTATCAAGGGTAAAATGACCAAAACTCCGTTTACCGGACACGGAGAAAGAGCTACCGAGCTCCTAGGACTCATACATAGTGATGTATGTGGTCCAATGTCTACATAGGCTAGAGGCGGTTTTTCATACTTCATTACGTTCACTGACGATTTCTCAAGATTCGGTCATGTATTTTTATTAAAGCACAAGTCCGAAGCTTTCGAGAAATTCATTGAATATAAACAAGAAATAGAAAAACAAACCGGCTTGAGTATCAAGATGCTTCGATCAGATCGAGGTGGAGAGTATCTCAGTACGGAATTTGCTAACTTCCTAAAAGAGAATGGGATTCTCTCTCAGCTCACTCCTCCTTACACACCACAGCACAACGGTGTGTCTGAACGACGGAATAGGACCCTATTAGATATGGTCCGATCCATGATGAGTGATGCTGAGTTACCCGTCTCATTTTGGGGGCATGCATTGGAGACTGCAGCGTTTCTACTGAACAGGGTTCCAACCAAAACCGTGTCTACCACGCCATATGAGATATGGCATGGGAAGAGACCATCTCTTAAGAGAACTATGATTTGGGGTTGCCCGGCCTATGTTAAAAAGCAGAATCCGGACAAACTCGAGACACGGTCAGTCATGTGTAATTTTGTGGGGTATCCAAAGAACTCATATGGATATCTATTCTACCACAACGAGGAACAAAAGGTGTTTGTTTCTCAGTATGCCACATTCTTGGAAAAAGAGTTTTTCACAGATAAAGATGATGGCAATATGGTAGATCTAGAAGAGGTTCTAGAGACACAAACTACAAATGACGACTTGGTTGAACCGGCTGTTGCAATAGAAACTGAAGAACCTCAGCCACTCCGTAGGTCTGGTAGGACTTCTCGCCCACCAGAGAGGTACTACGGTTTCCTCATTGATGGTGACGGAGAAGACTACATCATGGATGATGATGATCCTACCAGTTTTCAGCAAGCTATCACGAGTGGTGACTCTGTGAAGTGGATGGATGCCATGAGATCCGAAATGGAGTCTATGTAAACCAACAAAGTATGGATTTTGGACATTGTACCCCCTGGGGTAAAACTTGTGGGATGCAAATGGATCTTTAAAAGAAAGATTGGTGTAGATGGACAGGTAGAGACCTATAAGGCAAGACTTGTGGCGAAAGGTTTTCGTCAAACACCAGGTTTGGACTATGACGAAACTTTTTCGCCCGTAGCCATGTTTAAATCCATTCGGATCCTACTTGCTATAGCTGCTCACTACGACTATGAAATCTGGCAGATGGACGTTAAAACAGCATTTCTAAATGGAGATTTAGAAGAATGCGTTTATATGGATCAGCTAGAGGGCTTCATTGACAGTGGGAGCAGCGGGAAAGCATGTAGATTGCTTAAATCCATATATGGGTTAAAGCAGGCATCTCGGAGTTGGAACATCTGTTTTGATGATGTTATCAAAGAGTTTGATTTCATCAAAAATCCAGATGAACCTTGTGTTTATAAGAAGGCTGTAGGAAGAGCTGTCACATTCCTCGTATTGTACGTGGATAACATTCTTCTGATAGGAAATGATATTCCTATGCTACAGTCGGTCAAATCTTTCTTATCACTAAGGTTCTCCATGAAGGACCTGGGTGATGCCACATACATCCTGGGCATAAGGATCTATAGGGATAGATCCAAAAAGTTATTGGGACTGTCCCAAACCAGGTACATCAACACCATCCTAAAAAGGTTTAGTATGGAAGACTCCAAGCGGGGTGCCTTACCCGCTTGCCATGGAGTCACTCTCTCCAAGGATTCTTGTCCAAAGACCGATGAAGAGAGAGCTCGCATGAGCATTATACCCTATGCTTCGGCAGTAGGATCTATAATGTATACGATGTTATGTACACGCTCAGATGTAGCTTATGCACTTAGTGTTGTAAGCAGGTATCAATCCAACCCAGGGGAGAACCACTGGACAGCTGTGAAAAACATTCTTAAGTACTTGCGAAGGACTAAAGAATTGTTCTTGGTGTATGGTAATGCAGATCTCCAAATGGAGGGCTTTACCGATTCGAGCTTCCAGAGCGATAAGGACGACAACAAATCTATCTCAGGGTTTGTATTTACCCTCAATGGAGGGGCGGTAAGTTGGAAGAGTACCAAACAGGATACCGTTGCAGACTCTACGATGGAGGCTGAGTACATTGCTGCAAATGATGCCGCCAAGGAAGCCGTCTGGATGAAGAAGTTCGTCTCGGAGCTAGGAGTAGTTCCAACCATTATTGATCCAATACCATTGTATTGTGATAATAATGGGGCTATGGCATTAGCTAAGGAGCCCAGGTCCCATCAGCGGTCCAGACACATCCTGAGGCGCTTTCATTTGATCCGGGAGATTGTAGATCGCCGCGAGATCGAAATTAAGAGAGTAGACACAAAGAATAACGCCGCGGATCCACTCACCAAGGCCCTCCCTCAGCCGCAGCATGAGCGACTTTTTGAGATGTTGGGTATGAGATACGCCAATAACTGGCCTTAGTGCAAGTGGGAGATTGTTGGATATATGTATGCCCTAGAGGCCATTATATGATAGTGGATGTATATATATATATATATATATATATATATATATATATATATATTCAGTGTACATTCTTTCTCGACATGATAGTATGCTATCTGGTTCTTCTTTATCTGACATGTTGATTTGATCATGCTTTTATTCATTTATCCATGTTGATAAAGCCCTGAGGATATTGGCTTGACTACAGTGATTATGATAGAGATCATACTAGTGGGACATCTGTAGTTTATAAGCATATCCTGAAATATCCCTAGTCGCAGGTGTATCGAGACGGGGCATCGATATACCAGAGTAGACTAGCGTATATGATACTAGACCCATGTGATGGGCGATGGATGTTCCCACATTCATCGATGTTTGACATCAAGATCATATACGGGTGCTCAGTGGTGACTGGGTACACTGGACGGATTCACCGAGAACTCCTATATGGAATTATATCTATCGTCGGATAGCTGTTCTCAGGTGACACTGGTACAGGTTAGTCTGTAGACCCGAGATCGTCATAGAGTCTTGTGTGCTCTCCTACTGTACTTTGATTACCACCCTACCACGGCTCTACTGAGTCGTGCAAACAGGTGGCCGTTGGGTACAGTCCCGAGACACACGAAGGCGATGAGCGATAGGAGGGGTTTTGTCTCTCCCGGTATTGGGAGTTGATGCTGTGCTCGACTGGTTATATCAGTAAGTCCCTGGCCAGGGCTGCTGAGATTTACTGATAAGTGTTATCAGTAGTTTCTCGATCTGTTATAGACCATTCAATGTCACGACTTATTGAGTTATTGGGGTCGACTATACCATCCCTAGACTCGATATGCAGCATATCTGACGAAGAGACCGGACTGTACGGTAGTGTTGCCGGTTGGCTCGACGGGAGTTGTAGCAGGTTCGCTTGTTTTCTTCTGATCGCTCAATACCCGGGTGGCCGTTACGTTTAGCTGACCGCTTGCAGCTTGGGGGTGCTTGATATGATCATCACCCACTGCCGGCGTATTGACGAGTCTTAGAGTCCCACAAAGGAGTTTCCTAGTCCAGGCGAAACGTTGTGGTGCGCGTATGCGATATGCGCATGGACCCGGTTAAAATGCGCGTATGAGATACCGTATATTGATTGGGCTGCTTGCTTTTGGTCGGGTCGTATGTGATATGACCGGGTTGATAAATCAAGTGTTGATTTATCATTTAACTATTAGCTTCTCACTAGAAATCCTATCTTGTTTCTTTTGGATGTATGCATGCATGTATGCATTCATTCTTGATCATGCACATATGGATGTGCATGCACATATGGATGTGCATGCACACATGCATACATACATCATTCTATCATGGTTGTTTATACATAGAGAATGGTGGCAATATAAGACTCACACCATGGGTTTTTATATGGATTATTATTGCATTTGTGTTAAAACAAAAGGAAAAAGAAAAAGGGTTAATTCATAGAATGTTTCTACACTCTTCTTCATCTTACCATGCTCACCTACTTATTAACCCTTGGTTATTTTTCCTTTGGTGTTTTAAACTCAAAGTCAATAATATCTTTATCATTAACCATGGTTTGAAATGAGAAGTGGAAAATATATATACTTATATTTTTTATTTTTCTCATTAGAGTTTATCTTCTCTTCTTCTTAAAAAAGCCATCATCTTCTTCAACCTTGATCTCTTGCTCTCTAGACTTTTCAAGTGAGCAAAATACTCAAAAAGATAGGATTTTGAAGTGAGAAAGAGAACCACAACACCATTCTACACAAGTCTAGCCCACTTGTTTAGAGTGTTAGTTTCATTTCATCCTCTTGTTAAAGTGAAGTTGCTAGCTTGGACAAAGGAGCTTCGGGTGGATCATCGTGGACGTTAGAAGACCTCAAGCTGATCATTTTCCAACTCTCAAGTGGCCAAGGAGTCTACAAAAGGGAGCTACAAAGGTTGTGCTCTCAAAACCCTAGCTTTTGTTACATATGATGTTGGTTAATGTTTATGAAACCCTAATTTTCTAGGATAGATCCTTTGTATGCTTACTTAGCGCCGTAAAAATTTGATCTTTGTGACATGTGATGCTTCCAAACCTCTCATAGGGTGCTAGGTAAACCTAACAAAAGGAATCAATGAAATCGTAGTTGTTACCGCATACATTGAATTTAAATAGAAACCCTAATTTTAAACATTTGATCGTCTCAGGAAATATCCCGTGGAGACATCTGCTGTCTGAACAACAGACGTCTCTGAAGTGGATTTACAATGCTTAATTTTGAGCTATAGACGTCTGCCAACATGGAAAAGACGTCTCTGAAATTAATTTCCAGTAACTTGATTCGAACTGCAGACGTCTGCCCCTGACGTTTGCCCCATACGTCTCCTACAGATGTCTAAAATGGTATGAACCAGACGTCTCTAATAGACGTCTTGAATAGAATATAATGTAGGCAAGACGTCTCCTATATACGTCTTTTGTTTAGAAACATGGACCAGATGTCTGCCACATACTCTGATGAATAAATCTGCTGAAACTGATATTTAAACCTGATATATATATATATATATATATATATATATATATATATATATTAGATTGTATTACACATGCGAGACACATTACTTTCCATGTACTATGACATGATTATAACATATATTAATTGATTGTTTACATGTAACCATGATATCGGTATTGTCTTGTATTGTTATCATGTCAAACCACCTGTATTGTGATTTTTACCCGAATGCTAACAATCCATGATATTGATTGATTGACCTCATTGCATCGATTGACAAGACCTATACAAGTATTGATTGTTCCTGTGTTGGCATTAGGTAACATACGCCATTGATACTTGATATGAACTTGAAAACCTGGGGAAAGGGGAAATCAAAAGTGGAACCTGAATTGTAACTCAAGAGGATTGATTTCTAGAGAATGATCAGTCGATACGAGCTATGGGCTCCGGAATTATGATGCTAACATCATTCGTCTTGACATTGTTTTACTTCCTAGCGGTATGTCTCGGATTCAGCCCCGAGAGTCGTGAGACCGTGGTCCCGGGCACGCATGAGATACTATTGAGTTACGATGAGGATTGCAATGATTGGTTTCAAATACCTATAGGATAGATAATTTAGCGACATGAACCCATATGATACACATGACATGATTGCTCTATTCTACCTTGCTTGATAGATTACTTACTATTGATGTTGTTATTGTATACATACATGACATTGATTCCTGTATGATATAATGTATCACCATCCGGTTATAACCTTATTATGATATTATCTATGACGCTCTGATGTTTAGGTTTTGCATGGCCCAGATCATTCGACCTTAGCACAGGAGGATTGTAGGTACTTTGAGAAGATCGCCGAGCAGTGAGGCGTGGTTTACTTATCTAGTTATTTATAGTTTAGACTTATTCCGTATTGAACTTTTATTGGATTTCTTTTGTGAGCCCATAAGAGACAAGTAATGTTATTGTTCGTTTAGTCATTCTTGGATTTTTGAGACTTGATATTTCTTTCTTACTTCCGCTATTGATTATTAACTATTGATTCTATTATTGTTTTATTATGGAATATTGGACATGTGATAGTTAGATATATTTTATATTGTGCTTGATTACTGCATGACAGCCTTAATGTGACGATGAAAGGATGTTTCCTCACCATAGATAGCATGGCTGGCCGAGTCATGTCCCGTATTTTAGTGTATTTTAGGAAGCGGGACGTGACAGATAAGGTCACACGCCACATGATAAGTGTTGGGCGCATTTGAATGTGCTTGTTCTTGGGTCCCAAGACATTATTCTGAAAATGATCCTTCGAGGGTTGTTCTTTTGCAAAATCGGCATTTTCTGTCTTAGAATTCATGTTGAACTCTTGTGGAGTGCTAATATGAGGTGCAATGTAGGATGGTCCAGCCTGAGTTGCTGAACTAGCATGTTTAACAAAGGTGCGTCGTAAACTACAGCTAAGCTCATAAGAGATGTTGGGATACTGTTGTAATATGAAGTCACTCGGCTCATCTCGAAGGAGATAAGTGGGATTAAAGTCACCATCACCATCGTTGTCATTGTGATGACGCTCGATATTGGCGACCTCCAAGATCAGGACACGTGGCAGATGATGTGTCCCAAGGCTCAGAAGAAAGGGCCTACAGGGGCCGATCAGGTCCCCTATGCCCGACCTGCAAGCGCAAACTGGCCCTCCTCGGGGCCCACTGCAAATCAGCCTCCTCGGCCCCTCAGCTCGCCCGAGCTGCCACAGGACAAAGACTCCTCGGCCTCCTCGCTCGTCCCCGAGCCCTCAGCCGAGGCCGTCTTCCCCGTCCCTCCGACCAACTCCACCGCTCACAGGCGTAACTGCCGCTCCGCGAATCTCGCCATGCGCAGATTCTACGCCAACAACATCCCACGTTCCAAGCCCTCACGATCCCCATTAATGGGCGATCCGCTCTCTGCGCGGGCATGGCGTCGGGAGCGTAACTGCCGGCGAGATTCTCGCGCCTGCCGCTGCGTGCCACCACCGCTATATAAACCCCCATCACAGAGGGGTCGGGTAAGCTATTCTTTACACTTTACACCGTTACTCTGCTCGAATCTCATCACTAACTTGAGCGTCGGAGGGTCCTCGGTGGTACTAAACCACCCCGGGACTTCTTTGCAGGTACTCAGCGACAGCCTCCTCACCCCGCCTTCTCCTCTCAAAACCCATTGAGACCCACACGCAACGAAGGATAACCAGTCGAGTTCGTCTTGAGATCAACGGAAGACAACATCTGATGGAGGCCCCCAAAAGGAGCTCCATCAGTTGGCGCCATCTGTGGGAAACGTTAAATTCCACAAAATACAAAGTTGGCCTTCCTATCTCCTCTCTCATGGCAGAAGACCATCCTGGGGATCCCAGTACCAGCCGCCGCCTTCCACTTACCGAAGGCGGAGACGAACCTCCCCTCATGACCGTCATCAACGCCCTCGCAGGCCGGATAGATCTCTTGCAATCCCTCGTGGAGGCCCTCGTCCGCGTCCAAATGACCGCGCCCGGGCCCCAGATCGCTGTTCCTCCGCCTCCAGAAGACTCTGTCCCTGTCTGGACAGCCAACCACCAGCAGGCCGCATCCCTTCGCCATCGGTCCCTCGAACCGGTGCCCCCTGAGGCCCGCTGGGTGACCCAGGGCTCCACGCCAAGATCCACTGCCAGGGAGCCTCGCCCCGAGCCTCCTCGCGACCTTTACCCCCCTGAGGAAATGTCGGTCACCTCTCCTATCCACAAGCGTGGCCGACCCCACCATGATCGGCGGGAACGCACGGAAGGGGTCCGCCCCGGCGACTCAAGGGCTACCCCTTCCCGGGACCTGGGGCACCTTATCGAGAGAAACCGGGGCCGCTCCCAGACGCAGTCCACCTGCAGCGGGGCCCGGGAATCCCGAGGTGCCGATTCCTCAAGGTGCTACGGTCGGCTCAACGCCCTCGAGAAGAAGATCGAGGGCATGCGCCGAGAAGCTAACTTCTCGAGTGACGGGGCTAAGTACGCCTCCGACTCGCTCACGAAGCCATTCACCGAGGGACTGCTCGCCGTGCGCGTCTCCTCGCGTAATAAGCCCCCCGAAGGTCTCTCTATTCGACGGGAAAACCGACCCGAAGGACCACTTGGACGCTTTCACCACGGGAATGAGCTTCCAAGATCACTCCGGCGCCGCCCAGTGTAGGGCCTTCCCGGCCACTCTCATCCGCGCGGGCCGGGACTGGTTCCGGGGGCTCGAGCCCGCTCAATTTCGACCTTCGATGAGCCGGCCACCCAGTTCCTCGGCCATTTCGTGGGAAACCGTCGACATAAGCGCACGGTCGACTACCTCTTCACGGTTAAGAGAGGGGACAAGGAAACGTTCAAGGCCTATATTACCCGCTTCTACAATGCCCTCCTCGAGGTGCCCGAGCACCGGGACGAGACCGTCATAACGACACTCAGATCTGGTCTAAGGCACAAAGAATGGTTGTGCTCCTTCGCGCTGGCTCAACCTAAGACCATGGCCGAAGTCAAGGCGTGGACCGAGCGCGAGGTCCAGCTAGAATCCGAAGTGAATGCTAACCTTCCCCGGGCGGACTGGCCTGACCAGAAGAAAAGGACTCGGGAGGACAGGTCGGAGCATCAGCAGCCCTACCACCTAAAGTTCCAGGAGTATACCCCCCTCAACATCTCCCTCGCGGTGTTGCTGGAGGAGGCCCAGAATGAGGGGTTCTTCAAGTTCCCCCCGGTCCCACGTTAGGCCGCTAAGCGAACCCGGGGCCCCTACTGCGCTTTCCACCGGGTGCTGGGCCACGCCACGGAGGACTGCAAACAACTGAGGGACTACATCGAGGAGCTCATACGGTCTGGGTACCTCTCCACCTACTTAAGGGACAAACAACAGACCGACCGCGAGCAGGAGCAGCCTCGCCCAACCACCGACCTGACCATCGGCCAGATCATGCTAGTTTCGGCGGACAGCCAGCCTGGGACTCAGGGAGCCCCATACCTTATGCCAAGCGCGGGGGTCGACAGCCCTTCAGGGGGCTCGGCCCGAACCAACAAAGTCATCCTTTAACCTGTACCTGTTCTTTTTTTAAGCAATGTAAATCCTTCCTAGAATCTACTGTTGACTAAATAAGGATCAATGGAGCATTGCGAAAAAGAAAGGAAATATTTGTTTATTCAAAAGGTATTATGGGCTCCTTAGCCGTACAGGCAAAAAAAAAAACAAGTTACAACAGCGGGGGTAAGGGGTGCAGCGAGCACTGCTCGTGGTACTCGGCGAAGATCTCCGCCAACTGGGGCCGCACAAGTTCCAGCCTCTGCTCCCGATTCCCCCTGCGGGCGCTGACCCCGAGCCTCAACTCGTAGAATTCGCGGACAAGCGCCTTCGAGCGCGCCAGCCGGTTCGCGGAGATCAAGCCGAAGCGCCTCAAGGACCGCAGCTTGCCCACGGCCTCGTCGAAGAGCTGCTCCGACAGGGGGTTGTAAAGCCCCTGCGATGCCCTCCAGATGGAGTACATCAGTAGCTGCAGCAGGGAGGAGCGCCTGGGGAGCATCCGACCGAAGTGCTCCTCAATACGAGCAACAACCAACTGCACCGTGTCCTCGGTGCGGTCGCGGTCATAAAGGTACACATCCGCAGAACTGATGATTTTGGGGATAGTGAACGGGAAATCCTCCATTTTCGATGGTTTATCTGCGAAGGGGGAAGAACCGGTACTCCTTATATAACCCGCTCTGCAGCCCAACGGCCTCCACGCGGCGTCCATCGATCGTTACCCGGTGGAAACGAAGCGCCGCGCCACGCGACATCCTTCAACGTTACTCGGTGGAAACGAAGCGACGCGCCCCTATCGCTTTGCCTCCCCCCGCATTCAATGCACTAGATGCGCGCGCCGCTGCCTCGACCGTTCCCATTCCCCACACCAACAGCCGAACGACCAGGCTGCGCCTCGTCAAAGGTTCAAACCAGCAGCCGCCCTGCTCAAACATCCCCGTCCGGCAGCTTCCCTGCCACACTCCGGGGATCAGAAAGCCCTCCCAGAGGCAGCCGAGCCCGAGGTTCCCTCGCTCGGCTATCCCCCGTGGTCAACTTCCCTGCTACGACGCCGGGAATCAAAAAGCCCTCCCAGAGGCAGTCGAGGCCAGAAATTCCCTCGCTCGGCTATCCCCCGCGGGCAGCTTCCCTGCCACGACGCCGGGGATCCAAAAGCCCTCCCAGAGGCAGTCGAGACCAGAGGTTCCCTCACTCGGCTATCTTTCAGGACAAAAGCCCTCGCCAAGAGGCACCGGGCAGTAACCTTGCCCGGCCAAAGGTCCTCGGTGGGCTTCCTACAGCCTTATAACTTTCCTCGCGCCAAAGGCCAAAGTCCTCCCAGAGGCAGTCGGGTCCTTGCCCGGCTATCCCCGGCTGGTAGCCTCCTACTATAACCGACATGGATCAAAGTCCTCGCCAAGAGGCACCGAGCAGTAACCTTGCTCGGTCCCCGTCCTGTAGGATCTGAAAGCCCTCCCAGAGGCAGTCAAGCCCGAGGTTCCTTCGCTCGGCTATCCCCGGCGGGCAGCTTCCCTGCCACACGCCGGGGATCAAAATTCCTCCCCGAGGCTGTCGGGCCCTTTCCTGGCCATCGACAACTGGTAGCTTCCTACCATCTACGCCAAGGATCAAAGCCTTCACAAAAACATCGGTGCGGCTACCCCGCTCAACCCCTCAAGGCTGGTAGTCACCTACCAACAACTCTAAAGAACCAAGCCCTGAAAAAGGGCGACCGAGCAGCTACCCTGCTCCGCCACCCCTGGTGGGCAACCCACCTAACGCCGCAACAGGCGCGTGAAGCCTTAGCGGGAAATGACGGCGCAGTTACCCTGCCCGGTCACCCCCAGATGACAGCCGTACTCTAAATCAGAAAAAAATTTCAGTTCTGCCCAAGTCTAAACGATCACCCACTCGACCTCGGGGCCCCAGGAGATACCTTCTCGGAGACACTTGTCGACAAACAACTGCAGTCAGCTCGACGGACGATCGTTGGAAAGAGAGCCAACCTGACATGAAAGCCTAACGGCGCAAGTAAAAATATCCCAAAGCGAGTATTCTTCACAAACAGATGGAAGAAAGGAAAACTTTATCACAGCTGAAGAAGAAAAACTTCATTACTACTGCCAAACATAAGTTTTTTACAAAAGGTATTTTCTGGCTGCTCGGCCTTACAAAATTCAAAGGAAAACAAAATGAAGATAGGAGAGCGGGGGCTCTAAACCTCGGGCCCAGGCATGACCTCGAGATCCTCAACCTCCACCACTGGGGGCGCTGGGTCCTCGGCCCCCTCCCCGCCGCAGCCTCTCCCCCTTGCTCGTCGACGCCTATGAGGGGGAACTCGACCCGCAGATTCGCGTCGTCGAACTCCGGCATCCGAGACTTGACGGCATCAAGGGAGTTATGCCAAATACGAGTCGTGGCCACGGCCAGATCGTCATAAAAGCCCCTCGACCCCTTGTAGCTCGCCACGACCCTCAATTCCGCCGACTTATAGGCCTCGGCTTCCGCCCCCAGCTCCTTCCGGAGGGTCTTCACCGTCTTCTTGAGGTTGCCGGCGAGCACCTAGGAGTCCTCGAACTTGCCCTTGGCGATTGCGGCGGCCTCGCGATGCAGGGAGACCTCCCTCTTCCCGGCATTCACCTCGCCCTCTAGGGCGGCGATCCTCGCCAACATCGCCTCCTGCTCCCGTCTGGAGCTCTCTTGCAACGCGGCGAGTTGGCCCGCGGCCTCCACCGCCGGTGCTACCACCTCGGTCTCCATGCGAAGGGCGAGGGCTAGGTGCTGGAGAGTCTGCGAAGGCATAAAAAGGAGAAGGATTAGAAAGTATGAAGGGAAACACTAAATCTCACCGCGCACTGGGGATTACCTGCACGGCTTCCTGGGCGATCGACGCCAGCTGAGCCTTGAGGGTTCCCCCGGGAACCCGACCTTGACCGAGGTCTCTATCTCGTGGAGGAGGCTGTCCGCGACCGACAGCTCGTACGACACCGTGAACCGGAGCCCCCCTTCCTTCACCACGGTCGGCGAAGACCGGCCCCGGGAAGGTCTCCGGGAACTCCTCTTGAGCGTCTCCGGGGGGGGGGGGGGGATCTCCTCTTCCGAGGCCGTGTCCTCCACAATCAGGGCTCGCTTCCGGCCCGACACTCTGCTGGGGCCCGGGGCGGGATCCACCACCGAGCGTCCTCGAAGCACCGCCACCGGGGCAATAGGAGCGGGGGCAGCCTGCGCCCGGGAAGAGCTGGCGCCCCCAGCCCTAGCAGGCTGCCTCGGTTGGCGCATAGCATCTCGGAGAACGCCGAAATCCATGGATCCTGTACAAAACAAACACCCCACTTATCAGCAACGCGAGTAAAACATAAACCCAGAAAGCAAGCCTAACTTACCAACGAACTCGACGGGGCTAAGCCCGGCCAAGCTCAAAACCCTCTCGGACAGCAGCATGTCGTATCGAGGGATGGGTTCCCACGACGCCACTCTCACCACGGCGGGGTCGTCGGACAGGTTCCCCGGCAGACTCTTCTCCCTCGACCACTTGGTGGGCACCGGCCAGTCCTCGCCCTCGGGAGGGGAGACGAAGAAAAACTTCTTCTTCTAGTCGTGAATGAAGGAGGGCAAGGCCACGACCCCAGCCCCGGCGGCAACCCTGGGCCGCTTCCTAAAAGTAAAATAAACCCACCTCGGGTCGCTAGCTCGACCGCCGGGGTGACTCTTAAAAGCAAGGGAGGAATCGAGAAGTGAAAGGCTGAAAGGAATAGCCTGCAGCCTCAGGCGGATCAGGAACCCAAGGAGGATCCTCCAAGCGTTTGGCACTAACTGGCCGGGAGCCAAGCCGAAGAAATTCAGAGCGGCGACGACCTCAGGAGAGAAGGGCAAGCGCATTCCGCCCCAAAAAGCTTCCAGATACAGGGCAATCTCCCTGCCCCATACCTGGTCTGCCCTCTCTCCTTCCTTGGCCAGACGAAGCGTGTAGCGCGGGGGAATGTGGAAGCGAGCTCGAGCATTGATGAGCTCGTCCTCATGCCTCACCCAGCATGGGGTGCTGGGGGTTACATCTACCGCCCCCTCCCTGGAGGCGGCCCCTGCCTCACGGCCTTGGGGAGAGGGCCCTGCCCCTGCTCCCCGAGGGGACTCAGACACATCTAAAGGAACCCTATCATCTACTCCTACGACTTGTACTGATTCTACAGGGGAAGACATCTAACCTGGGTAGGAAACTCTTCAAAGGTGGGGAACGAGAGAGGGGAGACGAGCGCCGAGCAGCTGGGGCTTGAGAATGAGGAATATGAGAGGGTAAGGGCCCAAGGGCGGGCCCCACCCATATTTATTACCGCATACGGCCTCATCCAATGGCGCCCATCGTCTCCTGCCGAAATGGCCCCTTTCGCCCAGCAGCTCCGATCGCTCCACGTGGCAGCCCAGCGATTGGCCGCATCCCGTCAGACGCCGCAGACTAGTGCACGTCACATCAGCCAGTCGGTGCTCGACACGTGGACCATCACTTCAATTGCAGAGTGCACGAACCGGCTCACCCTCCTTAAATGCAAAGATCTCGCCTCGATTCGCTAGCGGAAAAGACAACCGACGGCTCGAGGACTCATCCCGGCATAACCCAGAGAAGGAGCTCACCTCGGGGAGCCCGACAGTCCACTCCTGACCCGACCCGCTAGCTGGACGGGGCAAGAGTGGGGGGCTAATGATGACGCTCGATATTGGCGACCTCCAAGATCAGGACACGTGGCAGATGACGTGTCCTAAGGCTTAGAAGAAAGGGCCCACAGGGGCCGATCAGGTCCCCTGTGCCCGACCTGCAAGCGCAAACTGGCCTTCCTCGGGCCCCCCTGCAAATCAGCCTCCTTGGCCCCTCAGCTCGCCCGAGCTGCCACAGGAAAAAGACTCCTCGGCCTCCTCGCTCGTCCCCGAGCCCTCAGCCGAGGCCGTCTTCCTCGTCCCTCAGACCAACTCCACCGCTCACAGGCGTAACCGCCGCTCCGCGAATCTCGCCATGCGCAGATTCTACGCCAACAACATCCCACGTTCCACGCCCTCACGATCCCCATTAATGGGCGATCCGCTCTCTGCGCGGGCGTGACGTCGGGAGCGTAACTGCCGGCGAGATTCTCGCGCCTGCCGCTGCGTGCCACCACCGTTATATAAACCCCCATCACAGAGGGGTCGGGTAAGCTATTCTTTACACTTTACGCCGTTACTCTGCTCGAATCTCATCACTAACTTGAGCGTCGGAGGGTCCTCGGTGGTACCAAACCACCCCGGGACTTCTTTGCAGGTACTCGGCGACAACCTCCTCACCCCGCCTTCTCCTCTCAAAACCCATTGAGACCCACACGTAACGAAGGATAACCAGTCGAGTTCGCCTCGAGATCAACGGAAGACAACATCTGACGGAGGCCCCAAAAGGAGCTCCATCAGGAGTGATTGAAGCTGGATGAAACTCAAGCTATTACTTTAAACTACTTATTGCTTTTTGATGTTTGTTGCAATGTGATGGAGGCTGTGATCTCCCTCAGATGTTGTTCTTCGTCGATCTGATAGAGATCGGTTTTTAGCGGCTGAGATTTGTTTTAGGGATTGTTGAGCATATGGATCTCAATGGGTTGTTGGAAGTTGCTGAGCCCGAGCTACCTGTAAGGGAAGTCCCGGGGTGCGAGACCACCATAGGACCCTCCGATGATCAAATTAGTGCCGGAGAATAAGAGCAGCGTAGCGACCTATTGGGTTCAGTTCGAATTATCTGAGTCGTCTAAGAGAGAGGTTTATATAGTGGTCGCGTGAAGTGAGTAGGCGTGAGATCACCGCCGTCAGTTACGCCCCTGCTTTATCCTCGCATTAATGGCGGGATACGCCCATTAATGGAGGGATGCCCTACAGTGGGACGCAGATTGTGGGGACGCGGATATCTCGCCCTGGCGAGATGCGCGGAGCCGTTGCGGGGCTGCTTGGATTCCGCGCTCTCGGTTGATCGGGGAAGTCGAGAAAGCTCGAAGATGAGCAGGGAGGCTGAGGAAGCTCGGCCTGTCAGATGGTTCGGAGACGAGCAAGGAGACCGAGGAAGCTCGTTGGACTGCTCGGAGGCGAGCTGTTGGCTGTTTGCTAGGTGAATGTGGAAAGTACTCAGGGAGGTCTCCGAAAGGTCGGATGCGTCCTCGGAGACGAGGTCCCGAGGAACGCCCCTAATGCATCTCATTTATTCCACATCCATAGCCTTCGGGACGCGTCATCCGCCACGTGTCGTAATCTGAGAAGATACCGCATGTGAGCATTATCACCATGTAAATGAAAAAGGATGCTGCTGCCATGTAAATGAAAACCAAGGAAGTTTATAATATGCTGATTAAACATGATTACATTCATATAAATATTAACAATTATTCAACACATTTATCGTTACAAAGGTTCTACAATATAAACCTTGATTTCATGCATAATCTCTTGCATCACAACCTTTTTATCACAAAAAATGACAAGCAGCAAGAAATATAAAGTAAATCCAATTTTTATCTCTTGCGGGCGAGGAAGAAATCAAAGGCGAGGCAAAGAAGTCTCCATTGGAAGAGAAGCGAGGAAATATATGGAGAGAGGAAATTAGATATGAAGATTTGGGGGAAAAAACGAGTGATTTTTAGGTAAAGAAAGCCAGGATTAAACTTTGGGGGAAGAAATAAAAAGAACGGAAAAGGGAGAGAGAAAGAGAGGTTGTAAGGATATTTCGGGATTAACAACACCCGTGCAATGCACATGATAGAAGCGTAACGGAATTTGCTAACGGTGTTAAATTTCTAGGGTAAAGTGCAGGTTTTTGAGGTTGAGGGGGGTTTCCTGCTTTTCGGGCAAAAGTGATGGGGTTTTCCTGCATTTTAGCCTATTTAGCCTATATAATATAAATCCATACTTCAAGCTTTTCTTTTTCCCATTATGCCTCTTCCATTCTATTTAATTACTATTTTGTCCTAAGCTTAAATGTCATCAAGGTTTTCTTTTGACTTCATGTATGGAAAATTAGACTCTACCCTTTTAGTTTAAGAAAATATGCTTTTAGCCCCTTATTGCAATAAATTAATCCTCCGCCCTCTATAATTTAAATTAATATGCATTTGAACCACTTTAAGCTTACCTTCAGATTCACACAATAAATTTTCTGATGAACTATTTGTATTTATTTTCATACAAATTTTAACTATTCAATCTAGATTGTACCGTAACATCTATGGAAAAAAAATTCTTTATACACATGTGGATGGAAAATTAGATGGGATGTTTGATATTGAAAAATTGCAATCAACCAGTCCATTATTAGTTTGTATATGTACATCATGGAAAATTAGATGATGCTCATATATATTTTGAAAAATCAACACTTTCACTTGTTTACCACCGAAAACCGGAGACGAATTGGTGTCGAATGTATTGCCTGAATTTGGGAGCAGATGCATAGGTTTGATCAATCCACCTCTCCGAAAACATTAAGTTGATTTATAGCGCCGTATATTGGAGTTTTGGAAGGATGCGACCGATATAACAGACTTTCAGATTCCTACTCATGGTGATAGGTTTATTGATTATGGGGACGCATCTTTCCTACAGGTGCAAGCCCCTGAAGTTAATTACGTTATCGCGGATGATAACAACTTTCTATACTCCAAGTTACTTCTTCATGTGTCGTGTTTTGAGTTTTGTTTATTTAGGATTGCCTTTAGATTGTATACGGAGACTAATTTATGTCGTCGCCCGTAAGGTGCATATTAGTCTAAATCTGTATATATATTTTCATGATTTGGGTCAAGCATTTGCTTGACGGGGGTTCACGTTGGTAGCTTGGTTTGCCAATAGGATTGAACTTAGGTCACATTTCTCACGTTTGTGTGGTCCATAAGTTCAAAGGAGAGCTTATGCTCGGCCTAAGGATTGTTAGTATTATTTGTGAACTAAGATCAACCTAGTTTATTTGGTCATTTCTTGAGAATGTTTTCTCTATTGATCATTTGATCATATATGAAGTATAGGCTTCCATACTTAGCTGTTTTGCTAAGCCTTTCAAGGTTTAGCTTGCTGTTCATATGCGCATGCACGCTTGGGATGTGCATTGCATTTGCGCACGTGTCTTGCACGTAGCGCATGGCATTTTGTGAAACATGGGCCGGCACTAGTGCTTGTGCACGTGCATTGCATGTATGCGCGGCGTGGCTGCTTTGGGGTCGAACTCTTAGGCATGTGCGCACGTGTTTTGCACGTAGCGCCGCTATTTGAGAAAACCCTAGTGTGTGCGTGTCAATTTCAAGATATCCTATGTCAATGTCGGTTTTTCAGTTTAAGCATGTATTGTCACACCAATAGGGTCTCAAGTTATAAATATATCGCAAGTGCACGGCTCGTTGTAGCTAGCCGGCAAATACAAGTCGATCTATAGGGAATGGATATCGAGAAGTGTCACTTGAGTTAAAGATAAGGTTTTAAAACGGTTGTTGTGTCATGTTTGCAGAAATACGATATTAGGGACAAATACAATATTTAGGGACTTGCTTAGGTTTAGGGTTAGATTCATGAAACACAACTTAAAACTATCAATCACACCTCATCTTAATCACAAGTGATCATAATATTCTTTAGCTTGTAAATGTATGGTTTAGAGAGTATATAAAGTATGCTAAGTAAATTATAAATGATATCAATCTTGTTCTTATTAATTTATCAATCTTAAGCATACGTGATCAAAAATTCCAAATAATTAGTTAACTAACTTAAGATTATCAAATGTTTGTTAGCAAGTATAGAATATATGCTTAGAACTTACCAAGTGACTAAATTAAGCTATATATCCTATCAAGAAAATTAGCAAACATTTAATGATTCCAAATTATCTAATTATAAGTTAAGCACAATAGTAAAAAGATAATTAAAAGTGGTTTTTGAAAGTGATTAGTAAAACAAAGAATATGGTATATGCTAAGGTTTCAAAGTAACCATCAAGAGAAAAATGCCCTGTCACGCCCCGCTTCTCAGTAGACGGAAACAGTGACGTGGCAAGCCCGTGGCATATTTATCCAGGGAAGGTCATTCTTTAAATAAATATACTAAGCGTATTGAAACAATAGTACACAATGCAAGAATAAATGGAGACTGTAAAATTTTTCAACAGACACCTTTATTATATTCAACTTCAAATATTTACAAGTACATGAGTTTTCAGCTGGAAAGTAAATACAATAAGGGAAATGCCTAAACAAGTGGCATACATAAGCTGAATAAAAGTGAAGGTAGGCTAATCCTGTGGAGCAATCCTGTTGTAGTTCTCCTCGGTGTTCTCCATTTTCTCCATCTCGACCGTATCTGACGAACATTCCAAGAGAATAAAAGTGGGTGGAATGCTCGTTAGCGAATTTGCGCTCGGTAATTCCCAAAGATAAGTAAGAGTAAAGAAAATGACAATATAAAATATATAGAAGATGAGTAAGAGTATATGTTTATAGGTGAATATGTACTATAGGTCTCTATATGGTCACTATGTTAATGTTAAGTTCCAAGTGTGAATGTCAACGCAGCCGTAGAAGTATTCACGAGCTCAAGAGTGGGGCCCCAGGAGCAAGGAAACACGGACCCATTTCATGTGTAAGTATTGGGGCTCAAGGCTGTGGATGAGTTAACCCGACTAATATTTGAGTAAAATAAAAAAAGAGGTTAATACGGGACTCGTGAAGCTCCGTTGGATTCATACAAGAAACTATCCCAAACACCCCGAGTATAAAATATATTATAACTGGTTAATATACTTAATTGATTTGATTGATTGATTAACATATCTTGATCGAAACCATAGATTGCAAAAGGTGTAGAATGTAGTCGAGCGAGTCGAGTAATATGTGAGTCATGACAATTGCAATCTTGGTTCGAGTCAAATTGGTTCGAGTAGATTGGGTTCGAGTGCATGTTCGAGTTTAGATTCGAGTTGGATTAGAGTTCGAGTTTAGGTTTAGGTTCGAGTTTGGATTCGAGTTCATGTCTTTTCATGTGAATTGATGTAAATTGTTAAAAATCTTACGTTCGGGAGAAATTGGCAACTGCTGCACATGAACGACAGGATTTGTGTCTTTTTCCAAGACAATTTCCATTTGATAACTCCGTTAAGTTGTCTAACCTGAATAGGCAAGCACACATTTTCTCCGGCTCGCCGAGGCTCAAGAGAAATGATACCGCTTAAGCCTATATTAATCTAGAGTCCTTAATATTGTTTGTATATCTCGAGAGGGTTTTATGAAAAATACTTTAATATAGTTTAAAAATAAAACTCGAGAGTGATTTATAATATTTAGGATTTTCATGAACGTGTATTTTAATTGTTATGGTGTTTTGGTGATAAAACCTAGCTTTCTGAAAGTTTATGGTATTTTTATGAAAACTACTGCTATTGGAAACTTGTTGGTGTTTTATCTTTCATTTTAAAAATATAGTTTCATAATACGTTTTTATTGAAAATACGAATTCATAGTTTTATATAATTTTCCAAAATTTAGGTTTTTATTTAGAAAAGTCGTATTTCTTAAAAACCGTATTTTTATTTCCTTTCAAGACCGAATACCCGTGAGGAGTTCTGCATCTTGCTCTACTATCCCAAGGATGTGTGATAATCTGTACCATCCATTAGCGGGTCCCTTGATGAGGGTTGTAGAGGCATAATTGCCAAGGATTACAAAATACCGATTAAAAGAAACCCGTTTTTGTAAAAGTGTGGTATTTTAATGTATAACCTATTCTTTAAATTAGCCATATATTTAGAATACCGTGCTATGAAATTATAGTGTGCTTGTGGGGTAGGTCGTTACCCTATGAAGTTTTCCTAAAGGTATTTTTAACAATTATTGAAATGAGGGTTATACTAAAGTTCATGGTATTTTGATGAAAAAGTTCGTTATTTGAGTATTGAACATGAAATTTTGGTTACCTCAAAAGACAATAGATGTGAATTTTTTTTTAAAAAGATATTAGGATGATTATGTGATATGTAGACCTATCAAGCAGGATAAAATATTTAGATGAGAAGGTTGTTACGTGTTAACTCCATTTTCGTCGATGTTTTCTTAGAAGACGAATTGAGATGAGAGAAAAGGAGAGAAGAGGGACTTACGGGTTTAGATCGTTAACAAGAGTGAGAAGAAGCCTTCGGGTGTAGTGGTGTCGTCGGAAAGACTTCGGTCGTCGAGTTTGGATTGCTACTCCACTTGGGTGCTTAACTTCATTTTGTACTTAGAGAGTTTGAGAGAATTTTTGATAGAAATTTTAGAATGACGGAGAGCTAGAGCATGGGGTGGTATTTATAGTGAAAAATTAGGGTTTGGGAATTAAAATTTTGGATTAAATGAATTAAAATTGTGTTAAATGGTGAATTGAAGAGTCTCTGTTTGATTGCAGGAAAATCAAACAGTGCAGGGGAGTTGAGGGGAGTCGAAGGGATAAATGTGTAAAGCATGGAGGCAATTGGAGATAATCCAACCGTCGGCACCAGCCATTTGAGGAGAATGTGCGGTCGGATCTTGAGGTCTTGCCTCGAGATTCGTGCCACGTGGTGAAATCAGTGTGTACGCCTCATTGCGCCTGTTTGATTTTTCTGAAACTTTTCGTTTCTCTGTGTATTGCACGTGCAACTTTTGGGCTTCAAAAAAATTAAAAAGAAAAATCCTAAAAATAATTGGGTCTGATGAGAATCGAACACACAAGCTATGTCACAGCAGTATACAGGCTTTACCGGTGAGCTACAAATTGTTTCTTTCTTTTATTAAACAAATTTAACTTATAACTCTTACATAAACTGTAATACTCTTTTTCTGTATAATAACAAGAAATTTCTGTACAGGAATTTCAGAGTCGTTACATACCCTATCAAAGAATTTAGAAAAATTTAGCAAAAACAAAGTTCAATTAAAACAAATGATCAAGAGAGGGTTATGATAGCATTAGTAGAGATTCATGTGAAAGGTTCCTAGTGCGCTTGCCGCTACAACCGCGGCCAATGCAGAATCAAAATACAATATTTTATGGGGATCACTAGAAACTAATTCCTAGCGATTGTTCCAAACACTAAACTAGAAAACAAGTATGAAAGGTTTAGGGATTACAACTTTTGATGCATGTCCACCTAATCGTGGAAGACCCCTCTAAGCTCCTCGTAAGCCGTCGGGAACAAGCTTGAGAGGCGACCACCCTTACCGAAGATGATCCACCCGAGAGAACCGATCCATGCTCCAACTTCACCTAGTGAATTAACCGACGCTCCAAGCTTGCAAAAAATGAAGAGTGGGGATATAGGAATTTTCCGCTATCATTTTCACTCTCAAACTCAAGCTCAAGAGAGCATGCAAGAAAAAGGATGAAGAGGATGAAAAGGTAACCATAACAAAAAAGCTAAGGGTTGAATCAATGTGAGAAGGAAAAAATGGAATGGCTTCAAGTTATTTTTCAACCATCACATAAAATATCACAACAATTTTTTCTTTAAACAAATGAGCCCATCCCTCTCTACATTTACACAACCATACCCAAAGCCACCTCACCCTCCACCCCATTTCCATGAATATTCACAAATGAGGCGTCCTCCATCTAGAATTATTCCGTATAAATTCGGAATACAACTCGGTATACGTATCAAAATACATATACGTGTATCCATATAAAAATACGAATAACCAAGAGAGAGAAAATGAATAGTGATACTAGAATATATATATTAAATATATATATATATATATATTATTAAATTAAAACTTGATTTAATAATCCGGCTTAATCCTAAACCGGCTAGTATTATCAACCGTCCGATTAAAGTCCGTGTAGCTTGTATACGTATTTAATCGGACTCCTGTATGTATCAACATACGTCATCTACATCATATCGCCTGAACCAAAAAATCACTCTGTATGAGACTCTAAAGACTCGACAATACGCTGGCAGTGAGTTCCTGGATAAATCCATAAGCACAAGTACGTCAGCGACACTAGCTGTACGTAACGGCTACCCAGGTATATGCCGAAAGGGAGGTCGACAATCAAGTCCGTCCGTACCCTACTGAGCCTGAATGTAACAATCTCCATACAGTCCGGTCTCTTCATCTAAGAGTATCGCATATCGGGTCTAGGGGTGGATAATGTCAGACCCCTAATAACCCGATAAGTCATGTCAGAGTGGAGCTCATCACCAACCGAGAAACTACTGAACTCTTATCAATAAATCTCATCCACTGTGGCCCAGATTTAGGGTGATGGCCATGTATGGTTATTAGGCACTAGAACAAGGTTTTACAAGGCATCAACCATGCCAAAATCAAAATTTTCAAATGCCGAACAACCCCAGCAAGATGTTAGACTAGAGATTAGGCAAAACAATGAGCAAGTAAACAACTTTACTTCTAAGAGATAGGGATTACAACCTTTGCAGTCTGTTCCTTCGCTTCATAAGCTCCGTGTTGAGGTCTCTTCGCTGCGATCATCATGAATTCCGACTCTTGAGTGGCTTCATGAGGTAAATGAGACACCTTGCTTGTAGTCTTCATGATCTAAGATGATCTACCTTGAAAAATCTCTAACCCAAGCTTACACTTCATTAATGAAGTAATTAGAGAAGTGAACACCCTAATCTAAGTGGTTAGAATAGATGAGGATGATGAAGTAGGAATTTAGCTCTATTTTGTTTTCAATTTCTCACACTATATCATCACAAAAAACAAAAGCTAGTAAGTTTTTCAAGGAGGAAGAAGAAGATGAAACCTTTTGTGATGAATAATGAATTATTGTTATGGTTATAATTGCAACCCTTGGTTAAGAATAAAAGGCTTAACCATTGTAGAGAATTAACCATAGGTAAAGAGCTTGGGTTGGGTTAATAAATATCAACACAAAATATCTAAGCTAAAAACAAAAGAAAGCTTCATGAAGCTTCTTGAAAAAGCTAACCCAAATGCTAACCCGAATCAAACCCTAACTTGTTTAAACTCCACAAATCATGTTGCATTTGTAACCCTAACTTGTTACAATATTATATATCACATATATAATATATTTTTGTAACAAAAGAAAATAATACAATTAACATATATCGCATATATATCAATGTATTATCCGGTGAGAAAATGAATCAATAAAGAGAGCTTATATTAGTTAACGCAATGTAATATATCACATATATAATTATACATTAAATTATCGAATCAACACTTGATCCGACAATCCGGCTATATCACATATAACCGACTAATATAACATGTACCGATTCATCGAATCAACACTTGATCCGATGACCCGGCTATATCTCATATACCCGGCCGATATCTCATATCACGAGAATAGAATACGGTATCTCATATCGTATTATTCTCGGTCCCACACATATCACATATGTGCTCCTACTCCGTTTTGCCTGAGCCAGGAAACCTCTGTGTAGGACTCTAAAGAATCGTCAATACGCCGGCAGTAGGTGATGATCATATCAAACACCCACAAGCTGTAAGCAGTCAGCTAAACGTAACAGCCATCCAGGTATTGAGCGATCAGAAGATCAACAAGCAATCCTGCACATTCTCCTGTGAATCTAATCAGTAACACTACCGTACAGTCCGGTCTCTTCGTCTGATATGTCGCATATCAAGTCTAGGGGTGGTAAACGTCAGACCCCAGTAACCGATAAGCCGTGTCGATATAAGGCTCATAACGGGTCGAGAAACTACTGATAACTCTTACCAGTAGCACTCCATATCAGCCCTAGCCAGGGACTTCCAGTTATAACCAATCGAACACAGCACAACATCAACTCCCTATACCGGGAGAGACGAATCCCCTCCTATCGCTCATTGCCTCCATGTGATTCGGGACTGTACCCAAAAGCCATCGTTTTGCACGCCCTCTTGGACGTGGTAAGGTAGAAATCAAAGCACAGTGGTAATCATACAAGACTCTATGACGATCTCGGGTTTACAGACTAACCTGTACCAGCGTCACCGGAGAACTGCCATCTAACGTGAGGTATAATACCATCTGGGAGTTCTCGGCGAGTCCGTTCAGTGTACCCAGTCACCACTGAGCACCCGTACACCATCTTTTATGTCAAAACACCGATGGATATAGGATCATCCATCGCCCATCATATGAGTCAAGATGCGTATACGTTAGTCTACTCTGGTGTATCGATGCCCTGTCTCGATACACCCTCGACTAGGAATAGTTATAGGATGTACTCATTGACTACCCTGGCCCCACTAGGATGATCTCATCATAGTACCTGTAGTCGAGTACATATCCTAAGGGCTTTATCAACATATGAGAGCAAGACAGTAAACTAATACAAGTCAACATGTTAAGACAAAGTGAAACCAAATAGCATACTATCATGTCGAGCAGGAAAGTCCTCTCTATATATATCCAAGCATCCACTATAATATACATCATATGTACAACAATGGCCTCTAGGGCATATATATAACTAACAGGCCATCCAAACACAACGCAACATTGGCTCCTAATACCAGGAGAGACGAATCCCTGACAATCGCTCACTGCCTCCATGTGGTTCGGGACTGTACCCAACTAAAACCTGTTTGCAAGACTCCTTTGAGCTGTGGTAGGGTAGTAATCTAACTATAGTGGGAACTTACACAAGATAAATGATGATCTCAGGTCAAAGGACTAACCTGTACTCATGCCACTAGAGAACTGCTATCTGACGATAGGTATAATACCATTTAGAAGTTCTCGGTGAGTCCGTCTAGTGTACTCACCTCCAGTCAGCACCTGTATACTATCTTAGGTGATACAACACTAATAGCTTGTGAGAATGGCCACCGCTCTCGTCGGGGTCTCAAAACATATACACTAGTCTACTCTGGAATATCGATGCCCAGTCTCGATACTCACTTGACTAGGGACATTTAAGGATGTGCTTATGAACTACCCAACTCTTACGTATATGATCGCCATCATAATACTGGTAGTCAAGTAAGAATCCTACGAGCTTCATCATTAAGTATTAGCGACACGTAATAACAAGTAAAATATATATACATCAATACTAAAGACAAACCAGATAGCATACTAACATTTCGAGCAAAATTGTTTTACCTGTATAGGTACTTTCTCAATTATCATAATCGCCTACCTGCAATTACAATAATTGTCTTGAGGGCACTATATCCAACAATCTCCCACTTGCGCTTAAGGCTAATTATTACGGTATCGCATACCCACATCCCATGTGCTACCGAATACCCAATTTCTCTACTAATCAGTTTCGCAAACCGTGTTGGAGAAATAGCCTCAGTGAGTAGATCTGCTACAATGTTCCAAGTTCCTCTCTCTATGTCTCAACTTCGCGAAGATAATCAATCTCCTGAACTGAGCGATACCTCACCTCAAGAATTTTTCTGGATATCTGATGGGACCAATTTCATAAATGAACAACTTTATCCAACAAAGTTCTTGGGCTGTATCCTCCATTGAGTCACAACCAGCATTCTGCACCATGTCTACCTCAGTATCCCTATTGAACCCTATCCAATATACTGCTTCTCAGAAGAGGGTAAACTCAAAACTCTGACAGCATTTCTGTCATCCAGGTCACCTTGGAAGCCTAAACCGATAACCGCCTCTTGGAGGAGGCTGCCGTTACCATATACCAAGAATATCCTCTTATATTCATAACCACTTCCTTTTGTTTCTCTAAGATTAGATTAATATTTGCCAACTACGGCAAGTGCAGAAGAAAAATCTGGTTTGGTATAAGATATTGCACGATTGACTCAACTGCCTAAGCAAATGATATGTCATTCATGCGAGTCGCTCTACTCATCAGTCTGAAAGACATCTCTTTAGAGAGGGAGACTCCATTACTTGCAGGTAGACTACCAGACTAAGAGTCATCCATTCTAAACTACTCTAGAATGGTGTCCATGTACCCGAATTGAGACATTTCCCAAATCTAGATCTATCAATATAGATCTAGTCACCAGAATGTAAGTCGATGTCGCGCACCCCGTGGGTTCGCGGGGAGGCGGAATTTACAAAAAAAACGATTTTCAACGCTTCGCAACACCGACTAAACTCTAGGATCTTAACAGAAACCTTAACTAGCTAAATCTACTTGGAGGTTTAACTACTCGGTAAGAGTTTTATACCTCCTAGAACCTTGTCCTTCGGGTCTTCTCCTCCTCCTCTCCTTGAGCTCCTCGAAGATCCGGATCGCGCTTTATCGTCGGCCTCCTCGTGTCGAAGATGATCCACCCGAGAGTCTATACCTCAAGCTCCAACCTCTAAACCGAGGTAACTAGGGTACCTAGTTCGCTAAGCTAGGTAGCCTAAAAGATGTAGAGTATCTAATGGAGTATTTTATCTCATGAGACCCTAGGGTTCACAACTCATGTAAGTGTTAGGGTCTTGAGGAAGAAGGAAAGGAAAATACGGAGAGAGAAAGAGAATGAACAAATAAGCAAAGGTTAGAGGCAAGTGAAGAATGGCTCCTACACCTCACTCATTCAAGCATGCAATATTTTCCAATTGAAAATATCAACCATGCTTGAATAGTGAGTCCAAACTAATAAGCAAATACAAATGAGCCATGCTTCACCATACCACAAATATCTCCATTTCCACCTCATTAATCTATTTCTCAAAATAGATAAATCCAAATAATGAGGTGTCCCCTTCTAGAAGCATGTCTTGTGAAATTACAAGAATGCCCTCACCGTATATACATACCCGTACTCGTATTTTGAAAAATACGAATACAATGAGATAATAATAATCTAATAATATAATAATAGGATCCGGCTTAAACCAAAGCCCACTAGTATTATCTATCCGAACAACATCCGTGTAGCCAGTACACGTATGTGATCGGAACCCTGCCGTAAAACCATACGGCCTCTACATCATTTTGCCTGAAGTAGGGAAACCCTCTGTGTGGGACTCTAAAGACTCGACGGTACGCTGGCAGTGGGTTTAAACACAAGCCCGTCGATGGTACTAGCTGCACATAACAGCTACCCAGGTATCTGTCGATAAGAAGGCCGATGAGCAAACTCATCCGAACTCCTACTGAGCCTATCTGTGACAATCTCCGTACAGTCCGGTCTGTTTGTCTAAGATACTCGCATATCGGGCATAGGGGGTGGTAAACGTCAGACCCCTAACAGCGCAATAAGTCATGCCGGAGTAGAGCCCAATAACCCTGGGAAACTACTGGAGTACCTACCGGTAAATGTCTCTTGCCCTGGCCAGGGACTTTATGTAATGGCTTTCCGAACACAGCGCGATATCAACCCCCAATACCGGGAGAGACAAATCCTATCTAACCGCTACTGCCTCCAAGTGCTTCGGGACTGCACCCAACTATTACCTGTTTTCATGACTCCTTTGAGCCGTGGTAGGGTAGTAATCTAAGTGCAGTGGGAACACACTTGAGACGAATAGTGATATCAAGTCAACGGACTAACCTGCACTTATGCCACCCGGGAACTTCTACCTGAAGATATGTATAATACCAACCAGCAGTTCCCAACGAGTCCGTCCAGTGTAACTCATAACCTAATGAGCACATGTATACTATCTCCGGTACGACGTACCAATGGCTGTGGGACAGACCATCTCCCCTGCTGGGATGAGAAGCGTATACACTAGTCTACTCTGGAGTATCGATGCCTCGTCTTGATAATTCTATGACTAGGGACATGTATAAAGATGTGCTTATAGACTACCCAGCCCCCACTAGTGTGACTGTCACACAACGCTGGTAGTCAAGCAAAAATCCTAAGGGCTCTACCAATATGTATAAACGATATGCTAAATGAAACACATGCACATATTGAGGTAGAATCAAACCCAGTAGCATACTACCATTTTGAGCAAGACTGTTATTATAACTATGAATATCCCAAGCTTCCAAAATGTAATATACAATTTAGTATGATACAATAATGGCGTCTAGGGCATATATCACCAACAATCTCCCACTTGCACTAAGGCCATGTATTGGCATACCGCAGACCTATTATCGAGATTAGCCTCTCGAACTGTGTCTGAAAGATGGCCTTTGTGAGTGGATCTGCAGTGTTGTTTTCTGTCTCTACTCTCCACACCTCGATCTCCCGGCGATCAACGATCTCCCTGATCAGGTGGAACCGCCTCAAGATATGTATGGACTTCTGATGGGACATTGGTTCCTTCGCTAAAGCTATAGCCCCATTGTTGTCACAATACAGAGGTATTGGATCAACAATGGACGGAACCACCTGAAGTTCTGTTATGAACTTCCTGATCCAGACTGCTTCTTTCGCAGCGTCACATGCAGCGATATACTCCGCTTCCATCGTCGAGTCAGTAACGGTGTTTTGCTTGGAGCTCTTCCAACAGACGGCCCCTCTATTGAGGATAAATACATAACCCGACATGGACTTGGAGTCATCCTTATCACTCTGGAAACTGGAGTCGGCGAAGACCTCGATCTGGAGGTCTTCACTGCCGTACACCAAGAACATCTCCTTAGTCCTTCTCAGGTACTTGAGAATATTCTTCACTGCTGTCCAGTGGTTCTCCCCTAGGTTTGACTGATACCTGCTTACAATGCTCTGTGCGTAAGCTACATCTGGTCTGGTACACAACTTCGCATACATTATAGAGTCTACCACAGAAGCGTAGGGTATAATACTCATGCGATCCCTTTCCAAATCAGTCTTGGGAGACATCTCTTTGGAGAGGGTGATTCCGTGACAAGCCGGTAGATTACCGCGCTTTGAATCTTCCATACTGAATCTCTTCAGTATGGTGTTGATGTACCTTGACTGTGAAAGTCCCAACATCCATTTAGATCTATCACGATAGATTTGGATCCCCAGAATGTAGGAGGCATCACCCAGGTCCTTTATGGAGAACCTTTGTGACAAGAATCCTTTGACTGGTTGTAGCATAGGAATGTCATTTCCTATCAGGAGAATGCCATCGACGTATAAGACGAGGAATACCATAGTTCTCGCTACAATTTTACTATAAATACATGGTTCATCTGGATTTTTGATAAAGTCGAATTCCTTGACCGTTTCATCAAAACAGATGTTCCAACTCCACGATGCCTGCTTTAATCCATAAATGGATTTAAGCAACTTGCACACCTTTCCGCTGCTCCTACTTTCTATGAAACCCTTTGGCTGATCCATATAAACACACTCTTCCAAATTTCTATTCAGAAAAGCGGTCTTTACGTCCATATGCCAAATTTCATAATCGTGGAAGGCAGCAATGGCAAGAAGGATCCGAATGGATTTGAGCATAGCCATTGGAGAAAAGGTTTCATCATAGTCCAAACCAGGTCTTTGACGAAAACCTTTTGCAACAATTCTAGTCTTATAGGTTTCAACCTGTCCATCTATACCAATCTTCTTTCTGAAGATCCATTTGCAGCCTACGGGTTTTACCCCTTCTGGAGCAATGTCAAAGTCTATACTTTGTTGGTGTATTTGGACTCCATTTTAGTCCGCATTGTATCCAGCCATTTTACCGAGTCTCTGCTCCTAATGGCTTGCTGGAAACTAGTTGCCTCATCATCGTCGATGATGCAATCCTCTCTATCCCCGTCTATGAGAAAACCGCAGTATCTCTCGGGCGGATGACACTGCCTACTAGTCCCGCGGAGTGGCGCAGGGATGTCCGGTTCTTTCAAAACTTCTGGTTCTACTATGCTTTCAGTAATAGCTTGTGGTTCTGGAATTTCTTCCAGTTCTATTGTGCTCCTACTTATTTCTTTTTCAAGAAATTGAGTTTCCAAAAAGTGGGCATGCCGAGAAACAAAATCCTTTTGTTCCTCCGCGTAATAGAAAAGATACCCCCTGGAGTTCTTTGGGTATCCCACAAACTTACACAGTACTAAGCGTGCCTCAAGCTTGTGCGCAGGCTGCTTTTTTACAAAAGCTGGACATCCCCATATCTTTAGATTTTTAAGATAGGGTTTCTTCCCACTCCACATATCATATGGTGTGGTGGGCACTGACTTAGTAGGAACATTGTTCAAAAGATATGCAGCTGATTCTAGTGCATAACCCCAGAAGGATCATGGTAATTCAGCGTTACTCATCATGGAACGTACCATATCCAATAAGGTTCGGTTCCGCCTTTCCGATACACTGTTATGTCGAGGTGTGTATGGAGGAGTAAGTTGAGAGAGAATTCCATTCTCTTTTAAGTAATCCAGGAACTCGGTACTTAAGTATTCACCACCTCGATCGGATCTAAGTGTCTTGATAATTTTGCCGGTTTGTTTTTCCACTTCATTCTTGTATTCCTGGAATTTCTCAAAGGCCTCGAATTTATGTTTCACCAAGAATACATGTCCATACCTTGAGAAATCGTCTATAAAAGTAATGAAGTAGGAATAGCCACTTCTTGCATGTGTAGACATTGAACCACACATGTCGCTGTGTATGAGTCTCAAGAGCTCGCTGGCTCTTACCACATGTCTAGTGAACGGAGTCTTTGTCATCTTTCCTTTGAGACATGATTGACAAGTTGCAAAAAACTGATATTCGAACGGATCCAAATATCTCTCTTTATGTAACTTCATCAACCATGTTTCATTGATGTGACCCAGTCTACAATACCATAAGAAAGCCTGATTTAATTTTGGAGACTTTCTTTTGAGTGTGTTCTGGACGTTGAAAACCTGAGCTTGATTTAATACGTATATACCATTATCTAGTGTACCTGACCCAATCAAAGTATGATTAAGGTGGATGTGGACGACATCGCTTACAAATATAAAATCATAACCTTCTTTAGATAGTAAAGATACAGAGATGATATTACAAGCCAGACTAGGTACACACAAACAGTTACGCAAAATCAAAATCTGCCCACTTATCAATCCTAGGTGATATTCCCCTACGGATACAACATCCACACTCATTCCGTTAGCAACCCTGAGAGTCATATAACCTGTCTTGATAACTCTACGGTTTCTCAGAGCCTGTAATGAATTATAGATATGAGATCCTGATCCGGTATCTAGTACCCAGGAAGTAGAGTTAATTGACAGACAGTTTTCAATCATAAACACACCTGAAGTCGAAGCCACAACATGCTTCGAATCCTGGTTTCTGGCTTTCCAAGCCCTGCAGTCCTTCTGCCAATTCCCTTTCACATGACAATAGAAACATTCCTCCTTCCCTACTATTAGCCCCGAAACTTTTTCCCTGCCCTTTCCCTCTACCTTACCGACAGCCTTCTTCTTCTCTCCTTTGGCTTTCGCCTTGGATCTAGAAGAGAAAGATTCCCCAATAAGAAGAGCGGGTGTCTCCCTGGATTTCTGCAGGATGCCCTTAGCGCTCCTCAACATGTTGAGGAGTTCTGGAAGTGAAACTTCCTTCCGTTGAATGTTGAAATTCAAGATAAATTAGGCATATGTGGAGGGGAGGGGCTGTAGAATAAAGTCAGTATATAACTTGTTCCCCAACGTGGTCCCAAAGTCCGCGAACTCTTCAATATAGCTAATCATCGTAAGGACATGGTCCCCTACAGATGACTCGACAGCCAACCTCGACTGGAAAAATTTCTTCGAGGTTTCATATCTTGCGATACGAGATTGCTTTCCATATAAATCCTTGGTATGGAGGAAGATGGAAACTAAGTCCATCTTCTCGTGCCGACTCTGGTGTTCATAATCCATTGAGGCTAACACGTGGCACTTGGCTCTCGCATTGTCCTTTTCCCATGTCTTACGGATTTCAACATCCACGACGGTGGAATCTGGACGTGGGACGGCAGGGGCTTTGGTAGTAAGAAGGTAGCCCAGCTTGTCATAAATAATGGCCATCTGGACATTCCTTAGCCAATCTTTATAGTTTGGCCCAGTCAATTTATTATTATTTAGCAGTAACTTAAGCCAGTTCATTTTGGTCGCTGCAATTAGGAGAGAGAGAAGAAACACTCAGCATGATGCTCTTGCAAGTTTAGATTAGTTATTAATTTATCTAAACAGAATGGCTCGCTGTTCTTCGAATCCTCCTTCAAACCATAAAATAAGAATTAGTCAGGATTTATCTCATCCTATAATTCTTGCTTAACCTTTCGGCCAGGCTAGTGTTGGTACTTCGAGTGAGGTTTTCCAAAGCTTTCGCGAAGTTCCTTAATTACATAACATCTTTTCCCTGGAGGCTTAGATCTGCTAACACTGTTCTAGGCACCTACTTGGTTTATAGCATTGATTGTTTAGTGAAAAATCTCCCGAAGAGTAGCGGATACTCACAGTAGGATCAGGATCCAAATATCATCGTATGACAACCTTGAAGGAATCCTACCAAAATTATCACACTCCAAATGGTATGCAACACTAGCATGTTTCATTTTCCTTTGAGACTCTCAATGTGGATTTTTGCCCCAGGCGCTTATGACCTTGACGAAGGCCAAATATTATAAGACGCAAGTCAAGTTCTACCCGTCATTATCCAGGTTAATTTGAACCCACCCGTACAAACCCTTGACGAAGACCAAAATAGTTGTACGACTGTCCCAAATCAACGCATCTATCTATGCTACAGATGAATACCCAGCAGCTACCAATCGCTATGCCTTGGCGAAGGTCAAAATACATAGCTTGAATACTACTGAATACCCATCTGAAATGACGGAGGGCTACAGATGGTTTTGGAGAAACCGTGAACGTAATGAACTTGATATAGTCGAAGGAACAATGATAGATTTTAAAAGGAGTGGTTTAGGCTCCGCATTTAAAATTTGTTTTTAAGAAAACCGAGTGGTTTTTAAATTGTTCCAACGATTTAAACTTTGGTTTGTTTTCCTTGCATTAATCAATGTTAATGCGGTCCCATCATTTAACCCAATCATTGCAGAAAGAAATGAAAATAGAATGTACGCTTATGCGATCCGCATTCGCCACGGGGCCCTGTCATTCACCGTTAGGTTACTTAACTAACGGCAGAGCGGGGGCTGGACTAGCGCGGGTGCAAAACATAAGCAATGTTTATTATATAATATATATATATATATATATATATATATATATATATATATATATATATATATATATATATATATAGCCATTCGTCTCACGCAATAATAGGCGTTCCAGATCACAGCAACACAGATGAATATATTGGATATATTAGAAATTCCGTGTTTCGTTTTAGCATAGAATGAAAGACGGATTCCACGGTCGTGATGAATAGCCAAACCCCACCCTAGATCCCTATGGGTGCGGCTAACTACCCGCCAATTTCCCGATGTGAAGCAACCTCTCTCAATAAAATGAGTAGGCCACTCGGCACTTCAAGAACCCGGTAGTTTGTGCACCCCGCCTTGGGTCTATCCTAGGTGCAGGAAAAAGTAAATGAAATAATACAATGGTGGATACAACCTCAACCCGGATGTGCCCCGCAAAAATAATATTACATCAATTTACAAATTTACATGAATGAAAGAAAAGAAAATACTCTTCTCACATCCCCCGGCTATTCATTCAAAATGATCCAATACTCCATATACACAAACCATCACCAAATCACAGATATGTGCAACCCCCACTAATTGACGTATAGCGATTAGCAGACGTTTATCAACACATATATACAAACACAGAAAACCCGGATTAGCCAAGTAACTTAGAATTTCAATCGAAAATATTTTCCATGTCTACCCCATGTACAAACCAGTACACAAACAATACTGGGTAGAAACCAAATATGCAAGAAATCATATTTCCAATAATAAGACCCACAGAAGAAAATCGGAGCGAATCGGCCATGACTCGGCCGCGGATCCGCGGCTAAACATTGAGTATGGCCGCGGTACCGCGATGGTCTTGGGCGATTACGAGCTCATTTTTCTTATGTATTCTTATAAATGCCTGCATGTATTTTTAAGCCCACTGAAATAATTTTTTGAACAGTTTTAAAAATCGACAAGCATGAATTTGAAAATGTGATTTCGGGATTTTTCCGACGATCGAAGTTCTAACTACTTGCTAACTAGCTAGTTAAGGTTTAGTAGGCTCTGATACCACTGTAAGTCGATGTCGCGCACCCCGCGGGTTCGCACGGAGGCGGAATTTACAAAAAAGATTTTTCAAAGCTTCGCAACACCGACTAAACTCCAACATCTTAACAGAAACCTTAATTAGGTAAATCTACTTGGAGATTTAACTACTCGGTAAGAGTTTTATACCTTCTAGAACCTTGTACTTCGGGTCTTCTTCTCCTCCTCTCCTTGAGCTCCTCGAAGATCCGAATCGCACTTGATCGTTGGCCTCCTCGTGTCGAAGATGATCCACCCGAGAGTCTATACTTCAAGCTCCAACCTCTAAACCGAGGTACCTAGTGTACCTAGTTTGCTAAGCTAGGTAACCTAGAAGATGTAGATTATCTAATGGAGTATTTTATCTCATGTGACCCTAGCGTTTACAACTCATGTGAGGGTTAGGGTCTTAAGGAAGAAGGAGAGGAAAATATGGAGAGAGAAAGAGAATGAACAAATGAGCAAAGGTTAGATGCAAGTGAAGAATAGCTCCTACACCTCACTCATTCAAGCATGCGATATTTTCCAATTGAAAATATCAACCATGCTTGAATAATGAGTCCAAACTAATAAACAAATACAAATGAGCCATGCTTCACCATACCACAAATATCTCTATTTCCACCTCATTAATCTATTTCTCAAAATAGATAAATCCAAATAATGAGGTGTCCCCTTTTAGAAGCATGTCTTGTGAAATTATAAGAATTCCCTCACCGTATATACATTCCCATATTCGTATTCCAAAAAAATACGAATACAATGAGATGATAATAATCCAATAATATAATACTAGTATCCGGATTAAACCAAAGCCCACTAGTATTATCCGTCCGAACAACATCTGTGTAGCCAGTACACGTATATGATCGGAACCCTGCCGTAAAACCATATGGCCTCTACATCGTTTTGCCCGAAACAGGAAAACCCTCTGTGTGGGACTCCAAAGACTTGACAGTACGCTGGCAGTAGGTTTAACCATAAGTCCGTCAGCGGTACTAGCTGCACGTAATGGCTATCCAGGTATCTGTCGATAAGAAGGTCGATGAGCAAACTCATCTGAACTCCTACTGAACCTATCTATGACAATCTCCGTACAACCCGGTCTGTTCATCTAAGATACTCGCATGTCGGGCTTAAGGGGGTGGTAAACGTCAAACCCCTAACAGCGCAATAAGTCGTGCCAAAGTAGAGCCCAATACACCCTGAGAAACTACTGGAGTACTTACCAGTAAATCTCGCTTGCCCTGGCCAGGGACTTTGTATAATGACTTTCCGAACACAGCGCGATATCAACCTCCAATACTAGGAGAGACGAATCCTATCTAACCGCTACTGCCTCCAAGTGTTTCGGGACTGCACCCAACTACTACATGTTTGCATGACTCCTTTGAGCCGTGGTAGGGTAGTAATCTAAGTGCAGTGGGAATACACTTGAAACGAATAGTGATATCAAGTCAACGGACTAAACTGTACTCATGCCATCCGGGAACTGCTACCTGACAATAGGTATAATACCAACCAGCAGTTCCCAACGAGTCCGTCCAGTGTAACTCATTACCCAATGAGCACCTGTATACTATCTCCGGTACAACGTACCAATGGCTGTGGGACAGACCATCTCCCCTGCTGGGATGAGAAGCGTATACACTGGTCTACTCTGGTGTATCGATGCCCCGTCTTGATAATCCTACGACTAGGGACATGTATAAGGATGTGCTTATAGACTACCCAGCCCCCACTAGTATGACTGCCATCACAACGCTGGTAGTCAAGCAAATATCATAAGGGCTCTACCAATATTTATAAGCGATATGCTAAATGAAACACATGCACATATTGGGGTAAAATAAAACCAAGTAGCATACTACCAGCAAGACTGTTATTATAACTGTGAATATCCCAAGCTTCCAAAATGTAATATACAATCCAGTATGATACAGTAATGGACTCTAGGGCATATATCACTAACACAGAATCCCTGATATCTTAGCAAGTGCAAAAGCAACTTCTGGTTTGGTACATGACATCACATGATTGACTCAATTGACTACGTAAGTGATATGTCATTCATGCAAGTCCCTCTGCTCATCAGTCTAGAAGACATCTCTTTAGAGAGGGTGACTCCATCACCTGCGGGTACACTACCACGCCAGGAGTCGTCCATTCTAAAATAATTTTAGAATGGTGTCTAAGTACCCGGATTGGGACACTTTCTAAATCTAGATTTAAAACCATAAATCTAGTCACTAGAATTCCTGATATTTTATCCAGATCTTATGTGGAGAAACACCTGTGACAACCAAAGTTTGATCGATTGTAGTATAGGAACATCACTTCCTATCATGTAACGACTCTGAATTTACTGTACGTAATTTTATAGTTTAATATACAGAAAATGGGTTATACAGCCTGAGTTTGAGTTATAAATTAATTTTGTTAAATAACAGGAAGAAACAACTTGTAGCTCACTGGTAAAGCCCTTCCACTGCTGTGACATAGCCCCTGTGTTCGATCCCCATCAGACACATTATTTTTTTCTAATTTTTCTTTTTAACTTTTTGGAAGTCCAAAAGTTTGCACGTGCAATACACAGAAAAATGAAAAGTCAGAAAATCAAACATGTGGAAAATGTAGTAAACCCTAATTTTATCTGGGGGCACGAAGCTCGATGCCAGATGGCACAAATCGACCGGCCAAACCCAAGAAATAGCCAGCGCCGACGGTTGATGTCACGCCCCGCTTCCCGGTGTACGGGAAGGAGACGTGGCGAGGCCGCGACGTATTTACTCAGAAGTAAACTGTTAAGCGTAGATAAACAATATAAATGAAATAACACAAGAATAACAAGAGATGTAATGAAACAACAACTTTTTATTTATATTCATTCTTTACGTACAACTGAAAAGTAAAATACAATGATAGAATGCGATGCCTAAACAATGGCATATGAACTGAAAGAAAAGTAAGTACAAGTAAGAACTAGAACTCTGTCTCCTTTGTAAACTGCTCCAAATCATCCTGGCTGGGCACGATCTCCTGAGAGTCGGGTCCTCCTGACAACATTCCAAAGATAGAAGAGAAAGGAACGTCGTCAGCGAACTAGCGCTCGGTAAGTTCCAAAAGATAGAATGGAATAGACAAGTAAAGAGAATAGAGCTGGTAAATTATCTGTTTGTTATGTTAACGTAGTTGTTTGTAGCTTGGTACAGAATGTATCAGTGTTTACGAGAGGAGTCCAACTATCCCGTGGACTATGGGAAACGGAAAGTACAAGGCCTCGTCAATACCCATGGGACAACGGCACGGATGTACGGTAGGTGTCTTTTAGTGTCCTTCATCGTGCCACTTATAATATATTCCGTACCAATCTACCCTATTAAAACCCTGTAATATATATTGTATTGATTGTATTGGTTTGTAGTTATCAGACTTGCCGGGACCATGGTATAAGTTGTTCATGTAAATGGATCAGGATGTAAACGGATAGTCATGTAGTCAAGTTCAAGATATAGCCATGGTTCGGTCAAGTCAAGTCATGTTGCATGTTCGTATTGTTCGGTATTCATGTTCAAGTTCAAGTGTTCATGTTTGGTATATTAGATTCATGTTGAATTGGAGTTGGATTCATGTTTAGATTGTATTCAGATTAGACTAAGACTCAGATTGAGTCATACACTTTAGACAAAATTGGATCATGAATTAGGTTTAGGAGTTATCGGTAACTGCTGCACATGAACGGCAGGATTTGTGTCTTTTTCCAAGACAATTACCATTGATAACCCCGTTTTGGTTTTCTACCTTAAATAGGCAAGCACTCACTTTCTCCGGCTACCTAAGGCTCAAGAGAATTGGTCCCTCTTAAACCTATATTTACTAGGGTCCTTATTGTAATTTGATATAACTTGAAGGTTTTTTATGAAAAATATTTTAGTACACTTTTAAAATAAACCTCAAGTATTTATTTATCGTATTTAAGATTTTCATGAATGTAACTTTTAAAAAATGAGGTATTCTAGTGAATATATACCTAGCCTAAATAGTTCAAGGTATTTTAGTGTAAAGTTAGACTTGTATTTATTCTTGATGGTTTTTTCATGAAACTTGTAATTCTTTTATTTCGTTTAGAAAACATGGAATTTTATTATATATTAAAAATAGATGGTTTGATAATATTTATATAATTGTTAAAAATTAATTTTTATTATTAAATAGAAATTCTCGTTTTTCTTAAAAATTGTATTAAAATTCCATCGAGATCGTTTGCTTCGTGAGGAGGTCTGCATCTCGCTCTACTAGTCCCGAGGATGTGCAATAATCCGCACCATCCTGATCGCGTTCCCCAAAATGGGTTGAGGTATAATCGCAAGGAATGAATTAACCCAATTTAAAGAAATCCGGGCTTTTAATAGTTTAAGGTATTTATTTGAAAAGTCGTATTTTGCCACAAGATATTGGTTTCAAGCGAATCGTGCTATGTCAAGATGTGTGTATGTGATAGGTAGGTCATTATCTCATGAGATATTCTAAAGGTATACTAAGCTAAATACTTAAAAGATGTCATATGTAAAGTTTGTGGTATTTAAACGAAAAACGCAAATTAAAGGTACATAACATGATATTTTAAGATGAAAATTGTTTTCAATGTTTGTTTCATGATCACTAAGCAAGATATAGTGATATGGATGAGTGATTCTTAAGAAAAATTATGATTTTAACGATTTTAGAATCGAATGTCGGGATAAATTCACTTCCGACATATTTTAAAAAGAGAACTTTTTAAGGTAAAAGAATAGAATAAGAAGTTGGACTTTCTAGCTAGAAATAGAGAGGGGAGGTATAGGAAGAAGTTGGCAGCTTCGTGAAGTCGCGGGGTGGCCGGAACCGTCTCGAATCCTCGCCGGAAAGTGACCTTGAGCTAACTCCACTTGTATTCTTTTTTGACTTAGAAGATTTTGAGAATTTTTGACAAGAGATTTCAGAATGAGGAGGGCTAGGGTATGATGTTATATTTATAGGATGGAATTAGGGTTTAGGGATTGAAGAGAGAATTAAAAAGCATTTAAAATTGGATTTAAAGCTCATTTTTAATTCTCTGTTAATTTTCAGGGAAAACAAACAGAATAGGAGTTGTGGGGGTAGGCCAAAGGGTGTGGTGTGCAGAGAATGGGTCATTCCCTACGGAGGGGACCTGCGGTGCCGACCAAAAGCTTCATCTCACCGGCCATCAAGAAGAGGTGGGGGCTTGGATTGGTGACACGTGTCCTTGCTGGTGTTAACTCTAATTTGCACATGTTTGATTTTCTGCTTTTCATTTCTTACGTGTATTGCACATGTAAACTTTTGGGCTTCCAAAAATTTTAAAATTAAAATTCAGAAAATAATATGTGGCTGATGTGATTAGAACACAGGGGCTATGTCACAGCAGTGCAAGGCTTTACCAATGAGCTATAAGTGTTTTCTTGCTGTTCTTAAACAAATTAAATTTATAACTTGTGCTCAGGTTAGCAAACTCCATTCTGTATATTATTTAAAAATTTCGTATAGTGAAATTAGAGTCGTTACATTCTATCCTCCTCATAAAAATTTCGTCCTCTAAATTTATAGAAGGAAGTTGTAACAGATTCAAGAAAAATTTGATGACAGCGGAGGTGAAAAAATTACTGGTATGGTACCGAAAGTGCAAGAAAATGTTTGAAAGAACGAATGGATGCAAGGGTTTTGAAAGAAGAAAGTTACCAGTGTTACCCTGACCTATAGCTTCGGCTTCTACGGCCGCTAAAGTGAAAGCCTGACGCCGGGGTACATTCCTCCTGGCTGGAAGCACATTCCTCTATCCTTGGGGTATGTTTCTCTGCATTTGAGGCATGTTCCTCATTTCCTGGTGGAACTGACGAGGAGGTTGTGCAGGAAGTCCACGAGGAGGTGGAGCAGGTAGGGCAAGACGAGGTGCAGGAGCCTGAATGGATGGCCGCCGTGGAAAGGTGATGTGTGCTGGAACTGGGTTGCGTCTATGAGGACATGTTCCAAAGTCATGAGTGGATGAGCCACAGACTAAGCATAGGCCGTTTGCACACCTGCAGTCCTTCACCACGTGTCCATTCCTTTTGCAGTAGAAGCAGAAGTCTGGACTGGGTCGGTTAAAAGTTAATCCCGGTCTCCTGGGTACAAACGGTGGCCTGGAAGAGGCTCCTCCCGCTATCTGAGTAGCAGGGCGCTTCACACCGGCAGACTGAGGTCTGCCATTCTTCTTCACAACTGCCTCATATTTTCGGTCAGCCTTCAGAGCAAGATCGTGGGTTGGGAAATCCCCTATAGCTAATGCAGCTTGGATCTCCGGGTCCAACCCTTGCTGAAATCATCGTGGTCTGATCTCAACAGTCGGTATGAGATGTGCCGCAAACCTGCGAAGCATGGTGAACTCAGCATCGTATTCATCCACTGATTTGCTCCATATAGAGCCTTGTTGCAGGTGGATGAATTGCTGCTCTATGTCAAAACGGGCAGTCTCGAGAAAGTACTTCGCGTCGAACATGTCGCGAAATGTCTTCCATTCAATCGGCTGGGCAAGACCCCTTTCTTCTGCCTTCCTCCATACTCTGGCGTTGTCAGTGAGTTGCAGCTTCGCAACTCTCACCCAAGAAATCTCTGGCACTTGTGCTGCTGTTAGGTCATCTTCAATCGACTGAGCCCATTCCTCTTCCTTCAAAGGGCTCTCTTTCCCAGAAAATTTCTTAGGATGCAGTGCTCGGAATTGCTTCACTCCGGGTGCCTCAGATTCTGGGCGGTGCAGCAGGATAGCAGTCTGCTACTGTTGTCCCTCCAAGAGGCTCTTGATTGCCTCAAGCAATACCGTATGCTCATTGATAGGAACTGCTACGGTAGGCGGTGGTGGTATAGGTGGTGGAGTGTTTCCATTCACGTTGGTGCTTGTGTTGTTTTGGGAATCCATAACCTTGAAAGAAAAAGTAGGGTTAGGATAGATTTAAAGATTTGAAATGTAAAGAACGTTTAGTTGCTGATTCTTATAGTTCTTGTGATATATTGTTTAGGTTTAAGACTTCATGCAGAACTGACCTGCATGGGCCGCCAACAAAACCTGTTACGCCCCGCTTTCCGGTGTACGGGGAATGAGACGCAGCGAGGCCACGACGTATTTACTCAGAAGTAAATACGTTAAGCGTAAATAAGCAATATAAATGAAATAACACAAGAATAACAAGAGATGTAATGAAACAACAACTTTTTATTTATATTCATTCTTTACATACAACTGAAAAGCAAATACAATGATAGAAAGCGATGCCTAAGCAATGTCATATGAACTGAAAGAAAATTAAGTACAAGTAAGAACTAGAACTCTGTCTCCTCTGTAAACTGCTCCAAATCGTCATGGTTGGGCTCGATCTCCTGAGAGTCGGGTCCTCCTGACAACATTTCAAAGATAGAAGAGAAAAGAATGTCATCAGCGAACTAGCGCTTGATAAGTCCCAAAAGATAGAATGAAATAGATAAGTAAAGAGAATAGAGCTGGTAAATTATCTATTTGTTATGTTAACGTAGTTGTTTGTAGCTTGGTACAGAATGTATCAATGTTTACGATAGGGGTCCAACTATCCCGTGGATTATGGGAAACGGAAAGTACAATGCCCCGTCAATACCCACGAGACAACGACACGGATGTACGGTAGGTGTCTTTTAGTGTCTTTCATCGTGCCACTTATAATACATTCCGTACCAATCTACCCCATTAAAACCCCGTAATATATATATTGTATTGATTTGTAGTTATCAGACTTGCCGAGACTATTGTATAAATTGTTCATGTAAACGGATCAGGATGTAAACGGATAGTCATGTAGTCAAGTTTAAGATATAGCCATGGTTCGGTCAAGTCAACTCATGTTGCATGTTCGTATTGTTCGGTATTCATGTTCAAGTTCAAGTGTTCATGTTTGGTATATTGGATTCATGTTGAATTGGAGTTGGATTCATGTTTGGATTGTATTTAGATTAGACTGAGACTCAGATTGAGTCAGACACTTTACACAAAATTGGATCCTGAATTAGGTTTAGGAGTTATCGGTAACTACTGCACATGGACTGAAGGATTTGTGTCTTTTTCCAAGACAATTATGATTGATAACCCCGTTTTGGTTTTCTACCTTAAATAGGCAAGCACCCATTTTTTCCGGCTCCCTGAGGCTGTCGCGCTTAGACCTATATTTACTAGGGTCCTTATTGTAATTTGATATAACTTGAGGGGTTTTTATGAAAAATATTTTAGTATACTTTCAAAATAAACCTCAAGTATTTATTTATCGTATTTAATATTTTCATGAATGTAACCTTTAAAAAGTGAGGTATTCCAGTGAATATATACCTAGCTTGAATAGTTCAAGGTATTTTAGTGTAAAGTTAGACTTGTATTGATTCTTGATGGTTTTTTCATGAAACTTGTAATTCTTTTATTTTGTTTAGAAAACATGGAATTTTATTATATATTAAAAATAGATGGTTTGATAATATTTATATAATTGTTAAAAATTAATTTTTATTATTAAATAGAAATTCTCGTTTTTCTTAAGAATTGTATTAAAATTCCATCGAGATCGTATGCTCCGTGAGGAGGTCTGCATCTCGCTCTACTAGTCCTGAGGATGTGCGATAATCCACACCATCCCGACCGGGTTCCCCAAAATGGGTTGTAGAGGCATAGTCGCAAGGAATGAATTGACACAATTTAAAAAAATCCGGGTTTTTAATAGTTTAAGGTATTTATTTGAAAAGTCGTATTTTTCCATAAGATATTGGTTTTAAGCGAATCGTGCTATGTCAAGATGTGTGTATGTGAGAGGTAGGTCATTACCTCATGAGATATTCTAAACGTATACTAAGCTAAATACTTAAAAGATGTCATATGTAAAGTTTGTGGTATTTAAACGAAAAACGCAAATTAAAGGTACATAACATGATATTTTAAGATGAAAATTGTTCTCAATGTTTGTTTCATGATTACTAAGCAAGATATAGTGATATGGATGAGTGATTCTTAAGAAAAAAAATGTGATTTTAACGATTTTAGAATCGAATGTTGGGATAATTCCACTTCCGACATATTTTGAAAAGAGAACTTTTTAAGGTGAAAGAATAGAATAAGAAGTGGGACTTACTAGCTGGAAATAGAGAGAGGAGTTATAGGAAGAAGTTGGTAGCTTCATGAAGTCACAGGGTCGCCGGAACCGTCTTAAATCCTCCCCGGAAAGCGACCTTGGGCTAACTCCACTTGTACTCTTCTTTGACTTGGAAAATTTTGAGAATTTTTGACAAGAGATTTCAGAATGAGGAGGGCTAGAGTATGATGTTGTATTTATAGAATGGAATTAGGGTTTAGGGATTGAAGAGAGAATTAAAAAGCATTAAAAATTGGATTTAAAGCTCTATTTTTAATTCTCTGTTAATTTTCAGGGAAAACAAACAGAATATGAATAGTGGGGGTAGGCCAAGGGGTGTGGTGTGCAGAGAACGACCTATTCCCTATGGAGGGGACCGACGGTGCCGGCCAAAAGCTTCATCTCGCCGGCCATCAAGAAGAGGTGGGGGCTTGGATTGGTGACATGTGTCCTAGCTTGCCGGTGTTAACTCTAATTTGCACATGTTTGATTTTCTGTCTTTTCATTTCTTATGTGTATTGTACGTGTAAACTTTTGGGCTTCCAAAAGGTTTAAAATAAAAATTCAGAAAATAATATGTGGCGATGGGATTCGAACACAGGGGCTACGTCACAGTATTGCAAGGCTTTACCAATGAGCTACAAGTGTTTTCTTGCTGTTCTTAAACAAATTAAATTTATAACTTATGCTCAGGTTAGCAAACTCCATTATGTATATTAAATTTTAAAAATTTCGTACAGTGAATTTTGAGTCGTTACAGTTGATCCAAGCCCATAGAGCCTCGGGCTCTGCACACTTGACTCTTTCCCTGCCCCTAACTCCCCTGCATTGTTTAATTTCCCTGCAATCAAACAGAGACCCTTCAATTCACAATTTATCATAATTTTAATGCATTTTAATTCCACAACCATAATTTTCCACTATAAATATCACCCCACACTTTGGCTCGACATCATTCTGAAATTTCTAGCCAAAACTCTCAAAAATTTTCTAAGTACAAGTGGAGTAAGAGGAGTTAGAAAGTGGTCAACTTCCGACGAAGAATCGAAGATATTCCAGCGCTCCCGCGACGCTATGAAACTCATCCCCCCTTCTTCAAGGTTTCTTTAAGCCTCCTCACTTGTAAGTCCCTTCTAATCTTCATCTCTCTTTTTTAAAAATTCATTTTAAAACGTATATCGGTAACTGGAGTTAATACCGATATCATTTTTTTCCAAATCCTATAACTCCAATTCCTTTTATCTTTGGTCAAACAAATTTTTATAAAATACCTGTAACCTTAAATCCTAATATTTAGAATCAAATTTTCATTAAAATTCTCATATGAAATAACAATAGTAGCAACTTTTCATTTAAATACCATGAACTTTAAATATCGCCTCTTTTAGTTTTTGTTACAAACATACTGATTTGTCTAATTTTATGTGTAGTTATAACCGCAATCAGAAAGGTATCGCGTGTAGCTAGACCAAGATGAGTACGGGTAGTCCTCTGGGAAACGTTGAATCTTTTAGTCTTACTTTAGGCATGTTGAGAAAGAAAGGATGAAGAATAAAGAATGGTGAAGAATGGTTGTAGGTTCTAGATCTAAGTCAAACACGGATGTAGAATATAGATCTAGATTAACTACGGATGTAAGTTTTATATTAGAAGGGGGCTCGTAGGGTTTGTTAAGATTTAGTAGTCATGGATGATTAATTAAAGATTACTCCTTTTATCCTTTAATAGATTTAAAACTAGATCGACAGTGATGCATGTAGATTAGGGTTTCTGGAGGGAAAAGGGTTCCCACTCTTAACCCCTACCTTGACATAGATCTCCGTTCAAGTCCAGCCTTTACCAAAGCAATCGTTAATCTAATCTCAAATCGCGGTCATGACTATCAATGAATTGGTAGCGCGCCCGATTAGGATGTTAATGATTCTTTTGGTAAAGTTTATAAACTTTATAGGACGTAAAAAGAATTTAAGGATCTTCATTATCCATTAATCTACCCTAATCCTACGAACCCTAACAAGTGGAGAATTACTCGCGCATGTTGGGAAAAGAAAAGATAGAGAGGGAAATCATATTAAAGAACTACAAAGAAATAAAATAAGAAAACAACTACCTTTATTAATCAACAAGATCAATTACACTTTGTTCCTTTAGAAAATGATTACAAAATGCTAGTTTGCTTCTCGATCTCTTCTAAGGAGTTAGATGAACTGTTGATGATCAACCATGATTCTTGAGCCGTCGTGGACTTCGTGATCGCATCGGTGTGATAATTTTCCAAGAGGCTCTCGGTCCTTATTTATAGTCACAAAGCCAGAACCCTAGTTTCCTAATATGAAACTAGTTGTTAGGATCCCAACAACAAAAATCCCGAGCCCTAATCCTTAGAAGTGCGGCGGAACCGCGACCATTGGATAGGTTTGGCCGCGGATCCGCCGTCTTTTGGTGAGATCATGGACACTAATTTTTGTAGCTTCATATCTGTAACACTTAGTGATCTTTTGAGTATCTAGACTTTGAAAATCTTCTCTACGTTTCTGCCAGAATTAGTTTCTTCAATTTACTTGAATATCTTCGGCAGATTTGATCTTGCCAACTCGGATTTCCTTGATTTCAGTCATGATATAATTCCTGCATAATTATCTCAATAAATGATGTTAGTAGAATTTGTTTTTATTGAGATATTATCTTTAACCATTTGTCATGATATTTTAGTTTTAAAAGAATTGGTCAATGGTATTTAATAAGGTAAGCATATTAAATGGGCCAAATATTACATGGATATTCTATGCTTACTTTTTCCTTCATAATATTAATTATAATATATAAACACATGAAAATAGTATTTTTACAGATAAACCCTCATATGTGTCATATATTATAATAAACACCTTCTTTATATAGAAATAGTAGGAAAAATGACATATTAAAAGTGCAGTTTTATCAACTGAAAAAATACCCCCAAACTTAACTTTGATCGTCCCGAGCAAACTAGTTATTCAAGAGAAGGAGAAAAAGAAGAAGAACTAAGTAGCACACTTTCGTATGCAACACGATTGCACTGAGCACGTGCAACAAGCCGTTAAACATCTAGGTGTCCCTAGTAGGAGGAGTGTTGTCTCCTGAGGGTTTTCAGCGGATTACACCCACAAAATCCTATAATAAAAAAAAGATAGTGAAAGTTACATACAAAGATAAGAATTATGAAAGAAAGAACTTGAAAATAAGAGTTTTCAACTACACCAGTTTTTCAGTTGCTATGAGCCATATCTTAATGGTCGTGAAAAGATGTTAAAAATCACACCATCTCTCAATAAAACACAGCCTTTAGTTTTCCTCCCTATCTTTCATCCAAACATTGATCATATACCCCTACGTGTGTGTAAAGGACATCCTTACACTTAGAGAATTCAATTCAAGCTATCATACTCTTGTCCATCTTCCAAAGTACTTTTTAATCGGTGAATTTTTAATGAATTTGCTCACACATCCTTCATGCGACCGTTAATACTTCTTGAGGTACGAACTGACCGATTACAAAATGTGCTTGCATATTAAGGTGTAATTCCTCGTCTTGCAACACCTAAGGCTTAGCAGTGGCTCCCAAACCAGTTGGTCTAAGACACTAGGTGATAAAGCACCCTCGCTATATTTTTTTTATGCTGCCTTGGTAATTACAAAACCAGTGTTCATTTTTTTCTTCACCACTTATACTTTTTATTTTTTTTATTTTCCTTCATACTAAGGTTTTTAGACTAGAGCATTTCAAGGTATCCTCTACTATCACAAGTTTCAAGATATGTGTAAGTACGTATAGTAGGGTATCAACATTCAAATGTTTGGCTTCTAGAATAAGGACTATTTTTCAGACTTATTTTTATCCTCAGATTAGCAATTTCCTTCATCTTACTAACCCTTGGGACAACAGCTCATAACTACTTATTACTAGTTTCGTTTAAGAAAATATCTAACTTTCTTGTTTTTCTTAAACTATTTCTATCTTTCATATATAATTTTTCACTTTCTACTCTTTTTATTATATATATATATATATATATATATATTTTAAATGCCCAGTGCCAAAGATAATTCAGTGAATACAAAGCTCCCCCAAACCTGTTTTCAGCAGTGTCCTCACTGATGTTGTCCTTTGATAGCATAGACCTGTAGACTTGGGGAGAGACAATAATAGGGGTGAAATAATAGTTAAATGAAGACTACCCCCAAACTTGTTCTTTGGCACGCACAAATATTCAGTTAAGTCCTTTTTTCACTCACCTCCATTCTTAAGATGATACAATGTTACCGAAACATGGAGGTGAGGCGGAGGAATTTAGTTATGATAAAGTGGCTCTTGTAAAAACAGGAGCTCCTCCGCTGGGTCAACAGAGAAATACGGTTTTAATCTATGCCCATTTATTTTAAAAATTAAACCGTTTTTCATATTTTCAACTTCTACTGCCCCGTGCGGGTGTACATACCGCACCACAAAAGGTCTTTTCCAACGAGATTTAAGCTTACCCGGATGAAGATAGAGACGGGAATCGTAAAGAAGGACTTGTTTTCCCGGTGTGAAAGTTTTTCTAAAGAGGTTTTTGTCATGGAACACTTTAGTCCGGTTCTTTACTATCACCGCATTATCGTAAGCATCATCGCGGAGTTCGCTTAGCTCATTCAATTGCAGCTTCCGATAGCTGCCCGTTTGATCAAAATCGAAGTTTAGCTCTTTAATAGCCCACATTGCTTTATGTTCGATCTCGACAGGGAGGTGGCATGCCTTCCCAAACACTAGGCGGTATGGAGACATACCAAGATCGGTCTTATAAGCGGTGCGAAATGCCCAAAGAGCATCTGTCATCTTGATTGACCAATCATTACGGTTTTTAGAAACCGTCTTCTCCAAAATTTGTTTTATTTTCCTGTTTGAGATCTCAGCTTGCCCGTTCATTTGGGGATGATAGGGCGTAGAAAGTTTGTGAGTGATTGAATATTTCCGCATCAAAGCCTCAAAAGACCGATTACAGAAATGCGTCCCGTTGTCGCTAATTATAGCGCGAGGGTGTCCGAATCGCGAAAAGATATTTTCTTTAAGAAAGTTAATAACAACTTTGTTGTCATTAGTGCGACACGGTATTGCTTCTACCCATTTCGAGACGTAATCAACCGCCAACAAGATATATAAATTCCTAAAAGAGTTGGGAAAAGGGCCCATAAAATCAATACCCCAAATATCGAATATTTCCACAACCAAGATAGGTTGGAGCGGCATCTCATTTCTTCGTGAAATCCGACCCAAGTGCTGACACCGCGGACAAGTTTTGCAATGATCATATGCATCTTTAAATAGTGTTGGCCAATAAAAGCCACATTGCAAAACTTTCTTCGCCGTTTTTCGAGGACCAAAATGACCGCCACATGCCTGATCATGACAAAATGATAACACACTCTTGAATTCCTCGTTAGGGACACATCTGCGAATGATTTGGTCGGAACAATACTTAAACAAATAAGGTTCATCCCAGTAAAAGTATTTTACTTGGGACAGAATTCGAAGTTTGTCTTGTTTCGACCAATAGTTAGGAATAAGTCCCGTAGCTAGGTAATTCACAATATCCACGAACCAAGGTTCGCAGGATACTGTCAAGAGCTGTTCATCAGGAAATGAGTCATTTATCGGCACGGTCAACGTTGGTGAAGAAGATATGCATGAAAGATGGTCGCCTACAACGTTTTCACATCCACTCTTGTCTCGGATGACAAGATCAAATTCTTGTAACAACATGATCCAATGTATTAGCCTAGCCTTAACATCCTTCTTCAATAAAAGGTGTCGTAGGGCGGAGTGATCAGTGTAAACCACTATTGGCGAGCCAATCAAGTAGAGCCTGAATTTTTCTAATGCAAATACAACTGCCAAGAGTTCTTTTTCGGTAGTAGTGTAATTAAGTTGTGCATCGTTTAAGGTCCTACTTGCATAGTAAATTATATATGGCATCTTATCAATGTGTTGTCCTAAGACCGCACCAATAGCAAAATCTGATGCATCACACATAAGCTCGAACGAGTGGTTTCAATCCGGAGATGATAAAACGGGGGCTGTCGTGAGGGTTCTTTTAAGCGACTCAAAAGCTGCCTCACAATCCGAATCGAAGTGAAATGTTGTATCCTTAGACAAGAGAAGAGTTAAGGGTCTAGCAATTTTGCTAAAGTCCTTAATGCATCTCCTATAAAATCCTGCATGACCAAGGAACGATCATATATCTTTGACGCATTTGGGACGAAGGAGGTTATGGATGACATCTATTTTAGCTCTGTCCACCTCAATGCCTTTTTGTGAAATTATATGTCCAAGGACAATATCTTCTTGGACCATAAAATGGCATTTTTCCCAATTCAAAGTTAAGTTCTTATCCTTACAGTGGGTAAAAACCGCGTCAAGATTACGAAGACAGTCCTCAAAGGAGTCCCCAAATATGGAGAAATCGTCCATAAATATTTTCAGAAAATTCTCAACCATGTTTGAGAATATCCCCATCATACACCGCTGAAATGTAGCGGGAGCGTTGCATAACCCAAAGGGCATGCGTCTATAAGAAAACATACCAAAAGGACAAGTAAATGTGGTTTTATCTTGATCTTTTTCGGCGATGGGGACCTGGTTATAGCCAGAGTATCCGTCCAAGAAACAATAGTATTCGTGTCCAGCTAATCGTTCTAACATCTGGTCAATGAAAGGTAGAGAGAAGTGATCTTTTCTCGTTGCGGCATTGAGTTTTCTGTAATCAACACATATGCGCCACCCAGTTTGGGTGCGTGTCTGGATTAACTCATTAGCCTCATTGGTTTTGACCATGATGCCAGACTTTTTAGGGACCACATGAATATGACTAACTCATTGGCTATCAGATATCGGGTAAATTATACCACTATCAAGGCACTTGACAATTTCTTTCTTTACCGCCTCCTTCATAACGGGATTTAACCGTCTTTGTAGGTCTCGGGTTGGTTTGGCTTCATCCATCAAATGTATATAATGTTCAACAATTAAGGGACTAATCCCTTTGATGTCAGCCATTGTCCAACCAAATGCTTGCCGATTTGATCTCAATACCGTCAAAAGTGCGTTCTCTTGCTCTAAAGCTAAAGAAGCGGATATAATCATGGGTAAAGACTCATTCTCATATAAATATGCATATTTAAGATGAGAAGGTAGCGGTTTGAGATTAAGTATTGGCGAAGAGACAATAGAAGGTGGCGTAAGGGAATGGTACTCGGACTCCCTAAGAGGTTCAAAACTTGCATAGGATATTGACTCGGAAAGTGCTACTGACTTTTGCGACGAGTCAACTGATTCAAACTCGGGGATGGACTCATCGAAGATATCCTCATTATGATTTTGTGCAAGATCAAACAATGCCGAACTAGTGTTGTCCAGATTATCAAAGCAAAGTTCCTCATCCATGCAGCTTTCAGGAGCTATCTCGTGGATGGAACAGATAGCAAGCCAATGAGCAGAAGGTTCATATGGTTGACTTCCTAGCTTGTAAATATTAAGCTCAATTGTCATCTTCCCGAAGGATAAGTTCATAGAACCGTTATGATAATTAATTACAGCATTGGAAGTTGCTAGGAAAGGTCGACCGAGTATCACCGGGATTTGGTTGCGTGGGTTTGCCACAGGCTGTGTATCTAAAATAATAAAGTCCACAGGGAATATGAATTCCCTGACTTTAATTAACACATCCTCTAGTTCACCCCGAGGTTTGGTGATTGATCGGTCTGCCATCCGAAGAGTACAATGGGCGGGTTTCAACTCTCCAATACCTAGCTGCTCGTATACTGAATTAGGAAGCAAGTTAACGCTGGCGCCGAGGTCGAGTAAAGAACGATTAATATTTTTACCCCCAATAGAAATAAAAATGGTAGGACACCCAGGGTCCTTACGTTTCTTTGGTAATTGCTGGGTAAAAGCTGTGCTAACATTACTCGTCATGAAAACTTTTTTCGGCACTTGAGTTTTTCTCTTCCTAGTGCACAAGTCTTTAAGGATTCTTGCATAAGATGGGACTTATTGAATAGCATCTACGAGAGGAATATTAACGTTAACTTGCTTAAACATTTTCACAATCTTCTCCATTTGTGGGTTAGGTCTGTTGGCCCTTAATCTGTTTGGAAACGAAGCTTTATCAATAAGTTTTGGGTCCAACATTTGTGGAGAAGATTGCGGGGAAGGATTCGATCCCAGAATTGGAGTAGGAATCGTCTTAGATAGATTCAAGGAAGTGGGCAAAGTGTTCGAGCCTTGGGGAAAACGTAGAATAGGCTCGGAAGTAGGTGGGAGACTAGACGAATTAGGGGAAGAAGTAGAAGCCGGGGTATCATTTTCATCACTAACGTCATCAATATGTTCACCTACTCAGTTATCCAGCACTGTTCCCGATCTCAACGTAGTAATGGCACTCACATTATGATTTTGTGAGTGGCCAGGATTCGGTAGGGGTTGAGATGTGAGTTTTCTTTTTCTCTCGCACTCATCACAGCATTCAACTGTGCAATTTGGGCTTCTATTGATTTAATACTCTCACCATGGGAGGCGGGGTCTTTCTTTATGGAATCAATAGAATACCTCATATCAGCCGACATTTAGATCGAATGTTTCATAAACAAATCCAAAGTTTGTGCGAGTGAAGAGGAGTTATCGGTACCGGCCAATTGCATAGAATTATTATGCGGTGCAGAAGTGTTGGCCGGATTTTGAAAATTTTATGACTGAAAGGGGTGCTGACTCTGTGGTGGTGGTTGCTGTTGCTGTGAAGGAGGTCTTTAGTAATTGCTTTGGAACTGGTTTTTATTTTGGGGTTGGTTTTGGTTCCAAGAAAAATTAGGACGATTCCTCCATCCCTGATTGTATGTGGAAGAATAAGGATCGTTTCTAGGTCGCTGCTTAAAAGTAGCATTAGTTTGCTCGTGACCTTGAAATGGTGCATTCATAGGACATTCTTCCGTCAAGTGTGATGGATCGGAACAGCAACCACACACGGTCTTGGGGAGCGTGACCTAATTTAGGGAAACTGATGAAAATTTGTTTTCAATAGCGTCAAGTTTCTTTTCCATCGCTGTCATTTCGGATTTTACGGCGATGGAAACATCGAGCCGATGAATACCTCCTCTAGATGAAGGTGGTCTCACGCTTTCCCATTGCAAAGTGTTTTCAGTGAGATCTTCCAGATATTTCCAGGCTTCACCATCGTCTTTGGACATGAAATTGCATTGACACATGATTTCAAGCATCTGCTTTGTCGCTGGATTAATGCCCTCATATATAATTCGGCACAAATCCCATCTATGTATTCCATGATGAGGACATTGGACAAGCAGATCCTTGAAACGTTCAAAGCACTTCCAAAATGGTTCATTCGGAAGCTGTGTAAACTGGTTGATCTCGCTCCTAACACGGGCGGTCTTATGATTTGGGTAGAATTTTTTAAGGAATGCTATCATGAATTCATCCCAATTGGCAATAGAGTGTGCGGCAGTATTATAAATCCATTTTTATACCAAGTCGCACAAAGTGAATGGGAGAAGACGCAAGCGCATAGCATCCACAAACAGTTGTGAAGTACCCATCATTGCGCATACATTTTCGAATTTAGTGATGAAAACGTACGTGTCTTCAGACTCAAGCCCGTGAAATTTGGGCAACAGATTGATGTAGTGGGGTTTAATTTCAAAATTATCCCCGTTGGCTGGTGGAAAGATAGACAAGTAGGAAGGGGACCACGGATAGGATAACATCTCTCTTGGAGAGAGATGCGCGGTGGATTCTGCTCACCTACGGGCGGTGGCAGCGTGGTATTATAATTGATGGAGTACCGTCCATCTCGGTCGATGTGGTGGGTGGTGGGGGAAAAGAAGATGAAGAAGCACAGACTTCGGAGTCGATAGCAGAACGCGGACAAGACGGGCACTAGAATCCCGTGTCTAGCCGAGCATGCACTAAACGGGTTTAGCGCAAGTGGCAGCGTGTGTGTTATTTAAAATTGGTTTGTTTTTGAAAAAGTGTGTCGGACATAGACAAATCACACAAAAATGCACAAATAACCCTGAAACTAAGGTTACCTAGGTCAAGTCTCTAGGCCGCTCCTAGACTTCCAAAGGACTAGCCGCATGATCAATCCTCTACCACCTCTTTACTACTCTTGTGGCAAGGTAAATACCAGGTAAGTGGGAGGTATCCGCTATACTAATCACCAAAAATAGCGGGCCTAATTAAGTAACCGCTTGCCTTAGACACACTTGCCTAGGCACCAAAAAAGTAATGCGGATAAGCGATAGATTACCCACGACCTTCCTCTGTCCTTATTGAGCGCGACAGTCCTTAGAGTCTTGTCTATATATTTTTTAAATTAATGTAGAGTTGATGCAGATGCTCGTTTTGTGATTTGTGGGGCTTAGGAAGGGTGATAAAATCCCTACCTAATCTGAATTTGGTTTTTGCCCCTTAAAAATCCGTATTCAAATATGAATAAACAAACCAATTTCAAAACTTTGCAAAAAGATTTTTGAGCGGCGATATTTTGCAAAGAATCCTGCAGAAAAGATATTTTATTGGATTTCAGAGGAGAGAGAAAAGAGTTGAGAAATTTACCAGAGAAGTTTGGAACCCTAATCCCTCAGATACGCCGCGCTTCCACCGCGCTTTTGCTTATTTGTCGCGGTTCTGCCACGAAGTGGAGGGATCTCGTGATGATTTTTGCTACGTGGCCTCCTGTGCTCCTCTGGATCTTGATGAATGTCTCTGGCTCTCTGTTTCCTCAATTCTGTGACTCCAGATCGCCTTGCAAAATTCACACAATAATCGTTAAATAAACAATTTGCAGTTTTGTTTTATTTTTGATATAGATCGAATAAGAATTCAACACAAATAGTAAGAATAAAAAATTACGCATGTATCCCCGGCAACGACACCATTTGATTTATCTATGAAAAAGGGTTTGTAACCGCAATCAGAACGACGTCGCGTGTAGCTAGACCGAGATGAATACGGGTCGTCCTCTAGGAAACGTTGAATCTTTTAGTCTTACTTTAGGCGTGTTGAGAAAGAAAGGAGGAAGAATAAAGAATGGTGAAGAATGGTTGTAGGTTCTAGATCTAAGTCAAACACGGATGCAGGATATAGATCTAGATTAACTACAGATGTAGGTTTTATATTAGAAAGGGGCTCGTAGGGTTCATTAAGATTTAGTTGTCATGGATGATTAATTAAAGATTACTCCTTTTATCCTTTAATAGATTTAAAACTATATCGACAGTGATGCATTTAGATTATGGTTTCTGGAGGGAAAAGGGTTCCTACTCTTAACCCCTACCTTGACATGGATCTCCGTTCATGTCTAGCCTTTACCAAAGCAATCGTTAATCTAATCTCAAATCGCGGTCGTGACTATCAATGAATTGGTAGCGCGCCCGATTAGGATATTAATGATTCTTTTGGTAAAGTTTATAAACTTTATAGGACGTAAAAAGAGTTTAAGGATCTTCATCATCCATTAATCTACCCTAATCCTACGAACCCTAACAAGTGGAGAATTACGCACGCATGTTGGGAAAAGAAAAGATAGAGAGGGAAATCATATTAAAGAAATACAAAGAAATAAAATAAGAAAACAACTACCTTTATTAATCAATAAGATCAATTACACTTTGTTCCCTTAGAAAATGATTACAAAATGCTAGTTTGCTTCTCGATCTCTTCTAAGGAGGTAGATGAACTGTTGATGATCAACCGGGATTCTTGAGCCGTCGTGGACTTCATGATCACGTCGGTGTGATAATTTTCCAAGAGGCTCTCGGTCCTTATTTATAGTCACAAAGCCAGAACCCTAGTTTCCTAATATGGAAACTAGTTGTTAGGATCCCAACCACCAAAAATCCCGAGCCCTAAATCCTTAAAAGTGCGGCGGAACCGCGGCCATTGGATAGGTTTGGCCGCGGATCCGCCGTCTTTTGGTGAGATCATGGCCACTAATTGTTTTAGCTTCATATCTGTAACACTTGGTGATCTTTTGAGTATCTAGACTTTGAAAATCTTCTCTACGTTTCTGCCAGAATTAGTTTCTTCAATTTACTTGAATATCTTTGGCATATTTGATCTTGCCAACTCGGATTTCCTTGATTTCAGTCATGATATAATTCCTGCATAATTATCTCAATAAATGATGTTAGTAGAATTTGTTTTTATTGAGATATTATCTTTAACCATTTTTCATGATATTTTAGTTTTAAGAGAATTGGTCAAAGGTATTTAATAAGATAAGCATATTAAATGGGCCAAATGTTACGTGGATATTATATGCTTACTTTTTCCTTCATTATATTAATTATAATATATAAATAAAATAGTATTTTTACAGATAAACCCTCATATGTGTCATATATTATAATAAACACCTTTTTTATATAGAAATAGTAGGAAAAATTTCATATTAAAAGTGCAGTTATATCAACTGAATACATACCTTTAGGAAAACTTCACGAGGTAACGACCTACCTCTCACATACACACTTGGTTTCATAGCACAATACTCTTTGAATGTATTTTTCGTTGCGAAGACATTATTATAAGAAAATACCACTTACTATAAAAACCGGATTTCTTATAAACGGTGTTTTAAATTCCTTTACGATTATGCCTCTACAACCCTTGTTAGGGGACCCGCTAATGGATGGTGCGGATTATCGCACATTTTTAGGCTAGTAGAGCGAGATGCAGACCTTCTCACGGAGCATTCAGTCTCGAAAGGTTTTTAATACAGTTTTTAAGAAAAACGCATTTTTCTAATTAAATAAAATTTAATTTTTAATAATTATATAAACTTATTTTTTTTAAATGAAAGATTTACAAGTTTCACTAAAATACCATCAAGTTACCAACAAAAGACAAGTTTTACAATAAAATACCATTAGCTTTCCAAGCTAAACAATTATCACTAAAATACCTCAAATCCTTAAAATTCATATCCACGAAAACCCTAAATAATATAAATAAATTCTCGAGGTTTATTTTGAAATTTTATTAAAAATATTTTTCATATAACCTCCTCGAGTTATATAAAACAATATTTAAGGACTTTAGTAAATATAGGTTTAAGCGGGATCAATTCTCTTGAGCCCCAGAGAGCCGGAGAAAGTGAGTGCTTGCCAATTTAAGGTATAAAACTTAACGGAGTTATCAATGGTAATTGTCTTGGAAAAAGACACAAATCCTGCCGTCCATGTACAACAGTTACCGATAATTCCCGAACCTAATTCAGGATCTAAATCAGTTACAAGTATCTGACTCAGTCTGAGTCTAACTCAAACCTGAATCCAAACTCAAATCAAAGTCCAATTCAAACATGAATCCAAAGTCTAACATGAATACTTGAACATGAACCTGAATACCTGTATTCAAACATCAATATCAAACATGAATACTTGACTTGACTTGACCGAACCATGGTTATAACTTGACATGGCTATTTGAATACAAGATTACATCCTGAACCTGACTACTTGAACAACTTGTATCCATGGTTTCGGCAAGACTTATAAATATACTCTATACAATACATTACGCGGGGATAATTAAGTCGATTGGTACGGAACGTATAGCATGGCACGAGATAGTTATTTAAAAGACACCTACATGAACTCTCGTGCCGTTGCCCCGTGGGTTATGACGGGGCTTTGTACTACATGTTACCATAGTCCACGGGGTAAGATGAACTCCTCTCGTATACATAAATACCTTCTGTACCAAGCTACAAACAACTACGTTAGAATAACAATCATATACCTGTACAAATTAATAGTTTCATTTAACATTACTTGTTCTATTCCATTCTTTCTTTTGGGACTTACCGAGCGCTAGTTCGCTGAAGACATTCTTGTCTTTTCTTTCTTTGGAATGTTCGTCAGGAGGACCGTACTCTCAGGAGATCAAACCTATCCAGGAGGACTTGGACCAGCTCACTGCCCAGCCGGACTTTTAGCTCTCCTTGTATTTACTTTCAGTTTGTATGCCACCATTTAGGCACTGTTTATATCATCGTATCTTTTCATTTTCAAACAGTTGTATGTAAAGTGAATGTAAATAAAAGTTGATGTTTATATTTTTTATATCACTTGTCATTCTTGTACATTTTTATATATTGCTTAATTACGCTTAAAGTATTTATTTCTTAGTAAATACGTTGCAGCCCGTCACGTCACCGATTCCGTACACTGGGAAGCGGGGCGTGACAAGTTTTGTTGGCGGCCCATGCTGGTCTGTTTTGCATGAAGTCCGAAGCAATATTTATCACAAGAATTATAAGAATCAGCAACTATACATTCTTTACATTTAAAATTCCTTGAATCTATCCTAACCTTTCTTTTTCTATCAAGGTCATGAATTCTCCCAACAACACAAGCACGAATGTCAATGGCAACACTCCACCGCTTACTCCACCACCACCCACCATTGCAGCTCCCATCAACGAGCAAACGGTACTGCTTGAGGCAATCAAGAGCCTCTTGGAGGGTCAGCAGCAGTAGACTGCTATCCTCATGCACCGCCCAGAAGTCGAGGCACCCGGAGTCAAGCAATTCCGGGCACTGCACCCAAAACATTTTTCAGAAAAAGAGAGCCCACTGGAGACGGAAGAATGGGCTCAGTCTATCGAAGATGATCTGGCTGCAGCACAAGTGCCAGATATTTCCTGGATGAGAGTTGCGAAGCTGCAACTAATAGACAACGCCAGAGTATGGTGGAAGGCTGAAGAAAACCGTCTCACCCAACAGATCGAGTGGAAGACATTTCGCGATCTTCTCAATACGAAATACTTCCCTGAAACTACCCATTTCGATATGGAGCAACAGTTCATTCATCTACAACAAGGCTCGATGTGGGTCAAGTCTGTAGATGAATACGATGCTGAGTTTACCATGCTTAGCAGGTAAGATATTGTCTCAATATTCAAATTCCCGATTTCACTCATTACATTGCTAACACAAGGTCGTAACAGGTTCGCGGCACATCTGATTCCTACTGCTGAGATCCGGGCATGAAGATTTCAGCAAGGGTTGGACCCGGAAATCCAAGTTGCACTCGCTATAGGGGATTTCCCAACCCATGATCTTGCTCTGAAAGCTGCCCGATGCTATGAGGCGGTGGTGAAGAAGAAGGGCAGACCTTAGACTACCGGTGTGAAATGCCCTGCCACTCAGATGACAGGAGGAGCCTCTTCTAGGCCGACATTTTCACCCAGGAGACAAAAAGGAATATTTAACTGGCCCAGTCCAGACTTTTGTTTCTACTGCAAGAGGACTGAACACCTGGTGAAGGACTGCAGGCATGCAAATGGCCTGTGTTTAGTTTATGGCGCATCTGTTCACTCTATAGGAGCATGTCCATACCGTTTCAACACAGCTCCAGCCCCCAGACCAGCAATCACGATTCCGCAGCGGCCATCCATTCAGGCTCCTGCACCTCAACTAGCCCTACCTACTCCACCTCCACGTGGACCTCCTCCATAGCCTCCTCATCAATTCCATCAGGCATAGAGGATCATGCCTCAAGGGCAGAGAAACGTGCCCCAAGGACAGAGGAATGTGTCTCCAGCAAGAAGGAATATACCAAGACGTCAGGCTTTCACAATGACTGTTGAGGAAGCCAAAGCCACTGGCCAAGTAATCACTGGTAATTCCTAATCCTTTCACATCTTTTCAATCCATGTATATCACTATATTTTTTCCTGTATCTAAACCCAACCTCACAAATCTTAGGTACCTTCCGCACCGGGGACGGTGAAGGACGCTCAAACGAGGATCCTTTGAAAGAATCCAATGTGTAAAGCATATTGATTTGATGCGACCTCTATTTTACTGATCCAGCCCGGGATCGCTATACTAGTAGCCTCCCTACCTGCTTTAGCATTCTTAAACGCTGGAGCATCACATTGCTTCATGTCGCAACGATTCGTGAGAACGCATGCGATTTCCGTGAAGCCACTCATTTCAAGCCGGAATGTCAGTTCCGGGAATGGAGTATTAAAAGAAACTATGGGATTTGATCAGTGTCCAGTTGTAGTTTGTGGACGAGAATTCTACGCGAATTTTAAAGTACTGGACATCATAAATTTCGATGTTGTGTTGGGAATGGTCCGGCTGGGTGTTTTCTATGCTACGATTGACTGCCGTCAAAGGAGGGTAGTATTTGAGATACCAGATCACCAAGTCTTCTACTTCAAGAGTGGAGATAGAACGTTGGAGCCAGGAATCTTCCATGCTAAACAAAAGAATGCATAAGTGTTTACTCTACCGGCGGAAGAAGAAAAGCCAGAAGTAGTTCGAGAATTTGAGGACGTGTTCCCTGAAGATATCTCAGGTTTGCCTCCCGATCGAGCTCTTGAATTCAGCATTGCTTTACTACCTGGTGCGCAACCTGTAATCAAAGCTCCGTACCGGTTAAGTCCAGAAGGATTGAAGGAGATCCGCATTCAGTTGGACGAACTCCTGAAGAAAGGTTGGATTCGTCCCAATACTTCAAGTTAGGGATCTCCAGTATTACTTGTGAAGAAGAAAGAAGGTTCATACAGGATGTGTGTAGATTATCAAGTTCTGAACGAAGTGACGATCAAGAACAAGTATCCACTACCGCGCATCGATGATCTTTTCGATAAGCTAAGTGGGTCTTGTGTATTTTCAAAACTAGATCTTCGTTCAGGTTATCATCATGTGAAGGTCAAAGAGTCCGACATTCCGAAGATGGCATTTAGGACTCGCTATGGTCATTATGAATATCTCGTAATGCCATTTGGAGTGACTAATGCACCTGCTATTTTCATGAATCTGATGAACCAAGTTTTCTGAGAGTACTTAGACAGGTTCGTTGTCATTTTCATCGACGACGTCCTGGTGTATTCAAAGAATCGGAAAGAACATGCCGAGCATTTACGGATTGTCCTGGAGACATTGCGACATTATCAGCTCTATGCCAAGTACAGTAAGTGTGAATTTTGGCAAAATCAAGTCTGATTTCTCAGGCATATTGTTTCAGGCGAAGGAATCTCGGTATATCCCGCTAAGGTGTCAGCTCTCAGTGAATGGCCGACACCAAAGACGGTGAAAGATATACGAAGTTTCTTAGGATTAACAGGATACTACCAACGATTCATTGAAGACTTTTCGAAGATTGCAGCATCCCTAACCAAGCTCACACGTAAGGATGAAGCATTCGTGTGGTCAGATGCATGTGAAAACGCTTTTGTAGAACTCAAGTCAAGATTAACTTCTGCTCCTATTCTCGTAATACCGGATCAATCTGGAGGATTTGTTGTGCATTACGATTTGTCCGGTAAGGGATTAGGATGTGTTCTACATCAGCATGGAAAAGTTGTGGCTTTCGCATCGAGACAGCTAAAAGTACATGAGCGCAACTATCCAACACATGATCTAGAGTTGGCAACCGTTATCTTTGCACTTAAGATTTGGTACCACTATCTTTTGGGTGAACAAGTGCATATATACACGGACCACAAGAGTCTGAAGTATGTATTTACTCAGATGGAACTAAATATGCGGCAGAGAAGATGGCTAGAACTCATGATGGACTTTGAACCTACAGTATCATCCCGGGAAGGTGAACGTAGTTCCTGATGCACTTAGCCGCTAGCCATTAGCAATGAATTTCACCGCTCAGTGGAAGCTACAACAAAAATTGCACGGATTGGCAATCGAAATAGTTATGCCAGGTAACGCTTCGTATTAGATGAACTTACAAGTCCAGTCTACTCTTGTCAATCAGATCAAAGCAGCTCAAGCAAATGATGCCAAGCTACAAAAGATCCAAGAACAAGTAGAAAGTGGACTTCGAACTGAATTCATCATCCACGAAGATGGATCCCTGAGATATGGAAGTCGATTATGTGTACCACACGGACCAGTTTGAGAAGAATTAATAAAAGAAGCTCACAGCTCTCCGTATCCAGTACATCCCAGTGGTACAAAGATGTACAAGGATCTACGGCAACACTACTGGTGGCATGGAATGAAGCGCAAAGTAGCCAGAAGCATAGCCAAGTGTTTGGTGTGTCAGCAAGTGAAGGTTGAACATCACAGAACTACTGGTCTACTTCAGCCGTTACCAATTCCAGAATGGGAATGGCAGCACATTACTATGGACTTCATGACTGCCCTCCCTCACAGCACGAAGGGTAACGACGCAGTATGGGTTATTGTGGATCGACTCACCAAGTCGTCTCACTTTATTCCATTTCAATTTGGACAATCTACTGAGACGTTAGCAAAGAAGTACATGGAGGTGAGCAGGATCTAAAGTAAGAATTAAATCTTCAATATGTTCTATAGTTGATACCCATGAACTCATGCAGGTGATCATGAGATTGCATGGAGTACCAGTTTGCATCGTCTCCGATCGGGATATCAGATTCCGATCACAATTTCGGCAGAGTCTGCAAGCTAGCCTGGGAACGAGTCTGAACTTCAGCACGACTTACCATCCACAAACGGACGGATAGTCCGAGCGAACAATTCAGATTCTGGAGGACATGCTAAAAGCTTGTATGTTATACTTCGGAGGTTCGTGGGAAGATCACCTACACCTTATGGAGTTTTCATACAACAACAGCTATCGGGCGAGCATTGGAATGACACCATTTGCAGCACTCTATGGAAGGAAGTATCGTTCACCACTAATTTGGGATGACGTTAGAGATCGTGAACTCCTTGGACCAGAGATGATCGTGGCAACAGAAGACGTAGTTCGTGTAAGTCCACGTTACCCGTCCCCGGTTCTTTGGGGTTGCGGAAATGGTGAAAAACGATTTTTTCGGTGGAGATAACATGGACTCAAAAAAATGGATCTTTGCTAAACAAACTATCTAACAACCTAGCTAAGAGTTTAGCTACTATGTTAGGGGTTATACCTAATCTTGAACTCCTTCTCTTCAACTCCTTGTGGTGGTCGGATCGGCCTCACCTCGTCGTCTCCTTGTGCCGAAGATGGATCCACCCAAAAGCTTCTACCTTTGGATCCAACCTCAATCTAGAGGAAACTAAAATCCTTGTCTTGCTAGACCTTGGACCTTAGGATGAGTAGAGAAGTGTTTTAGGGTTTTATCTTCAAGGAAAATGGTTCTCAACACATGAGAGATTTTTGCCTTGAGCTAGAGAAAGAGGGAGAGCAAGAGGAAGAGGAGAGAGCTTGGATGAGAGAGAATCCAAAATGATAGAATGAGCAAGACTTTTACAACCATGCTCTCAAAAGGAAAATAATCATCATAATAATAATAATTAAAGTATTTTGTGATGGTTCATGTCAATGGCATTATCATTTCATGCACTCATGTTGTAAAGAACAACAAGCAAGCCAAAAGTCATAGCCATGAAATGATAGCCATGCAAGGATGATGGTCAACAAGTCCAAACTAGTCAACCGGTCAACAAAGTCAACAAGTCAACAAAATCAAACTTTCAACCTAACCATGGCACAATAATACTTAATTAATATTATTATTAATCATATTTCCTATTCTCATTAGGGTTTAGAAAAAGTCAACAGTCAGCAACCCTAATGAGAATCCTCTGCCTCTGTCTCTGTCAACTGTGCATACACACCCGCATCCGTGTTCCGAGGAACACGAATACAAAGAGATCCTCTGCCTCTGCCTCTGTCAACTGTGCATACACACCCGCATCCGTGTTCCGAGGAACACGAATACAAAGAGACAGAACCAATCCCAAAACGTATACTAGGATCTGGCTTAAACCAAAGCCCGCTAGTAATAACTGCCCGGACACCAAACGTGCACAAGTGTGCGGATGTGACCGAACCCTGTCGCAAAACCATGCGACCTCTACTCTTTTGCCTAAAGGCGAATATCTCTCTGTGTGGGACTCTAAAGACTCGACACTACGCTGGCAGTGGGTTTAACCACAGACCGCAAGCGGCACTAGCTGTGCGTAACAGCCCCCAGGTAGATGCCGATAAGAAGACGGACGAGGTGAAACCCATATGAACTCCTACTGAGCCTGAATGTGACAGTCTCCGTATAGTCCGGTCTGTTCGTCTGAGAATATCGCATAGCGGGCCTAGTGGGCGGTAAACGTCAGTCCCCTAATAGCGGTACAAGTCGTGTCGGAGTGTAGCCCAGAACACCCTGAGATAACACTGGAAACCTACCAGTATATCTCGCTTGCCCTAGCCAGGGACGACTGTGTGTAATGGCTCTCCTTGACACAGCGCGATATCAACTCCCAATACCGGGAGAGACGAATCCTGTCTAACCGTCACTGCCTCCAAGTGCTTCGGAACTGCACCCAACTACTACCTGTTTGCACGACTCCTTTGAGCCGTGGTAGGGTAGTAATCAAAGTACTGTGGGAACACACTCGAGGCGAAGTGACAATGTCAAGTCAGCAGACTAAGCTGTACTCATGTCACCTGGGAACTGACAACTGACGATAGGTATAGTACCAACCAATCAGTTCCCGACGAGTCCTGTCCAGTGTACTCATAACCTAACGAGCACCTGCATACTATCTCAAGTACGACGTACTGACGGCTGTGGGACAGACCGTCTCCCCTGCTGGGATGAGAAGCGCATATGCTAGTCTACTCCGGAGTATCGATGCCCTGTCTCGATAGTCCTACGACTAGGGACCTGTATAAGGATGTGCTTATGGATTACCCAGCCCCCACGAGTGTGACTGCCATCATAACGCTGGTAATCAAGCAAAGATCCTAAGGGCTCCACTAATGTGTATAGGCGATATGTTAAAAGAAACACATGTACATACATTGAAGTAGAGACAAACCAAGTAGCATACTACTATGTTGAGCAAGATTGTCTATACAACGGTGAATATCCCAAGCTTCCATCAAGTAATATACAAACTAGTATGATACAGTAATGGCCTCTAGGGCATATACACTAACAATCTCCCACTTGCACTAAGGCCATGTACTGGCGTATCGGAGACCTATCATCTCGATCAGCCGCTCGAACTGAGTCTTGGGTAAGGCCTTCGTGAGTGGATCAGCAGTGTTATCTTTCGTATTTACTCTCTTCACCTCGATCTTCCGGCGATCTACGATCTCCCGGCGATCTACGATCTCCCTAATCAGGTGGTACCGCCTCAAAATGTGCCTGGACTTCTGATGGGACCTGGGTACCGCCTCAAAATACAGCGGTATTGGATCAACACTGGTAGGAACCACCTGAAGCTCCGTGAGGAACTTCTTCATCCAGACAGCTTCCTTTGCGGCATCGCAAGCAGCTATGTACTCCGCTTCCATAGTTGAGTCAGCAACGGTTTCCTGCTTGGAGTTCTTCCAGCAAACCGCCCCTCCATTGAGGGTAAAGACATAACCCGACTTGGACTTGGAGTCATCATTGTCACTCTGGAAGCTGGAGTCAGCAAAGGCCTCGATCTGGAGGTCTTTTCCGCCATACACCAAGAACATCTCCTTAGTCCTTCTCAGGTACTTGAGAATGTTCTTTACCGCTATCCAGTGCTTCTCTCCTGGGTCCGACTGATACCGGCTTACAACGCTCAATTCGTATGCTACATCTGGTCTGGTACACAACATCGCATACATAATAGAGCCTACCGCAGATGCGTAGGGTATTGATGACATGCGAGCCCTTTCCAAATCAGTTTTGGGAGACATCTCTTTGGAGAGGGTGATTCCGTGACAAGCCGGTAGATTACCGCGCTTGGAATCTTCCATACTGAATCGTTTCAGTATGGTTTCAATGTACCTGGACTGTGAAAGTCCCAACATCCTTTTAGATCTATCACGATAGATCTGGATCTCCAGAATGTAGTTGGCATCACCCAGGTCCTTCATGGAGAACCTCTGTGACAAGAATCCTTTGACTGACTGTAGCATAGGAATATCATTTCCTATTAGGAGAATATCATCGACGTACAAGACGAGGAATACCACATTTCTCCCTACAATCTTACTGTAAATGCATGGTTCATCTGGGTTTTTGACAAAGTCGAATTCTTTGACAGTATCATCAAAGCAGATGTTCCAACTCCGCGATCCCTGCTTCAGTCCATAGATGGACTTGAGCAACTTGCACACTTTACCGCTGCTCCCACTCTGAATGAATCCCTATGGCTGATCCATATAGACGCACTCTTCCAAATTTCCATTTAGGAAAGCCGTCTTTACGTCCATCTGCCAGATCTCATAATCGTGGAAGGCAGCAATGGCAAGAAGGATCCGAATGGATTTGAGCATAGCTACTGGAGAAAAGGTCTTGTCATAGTCCAAACCAGGTCTTTGACGAAAACCCTTTGCAACAAGCCTAGCTTTATAGGTTTCGACCTGCCCATCTAGACCAATCTTCTTTCTGAAGATCCATTTGCAGCCTACGGGTTTTACCCCTTCTGGAGGAAAGTCCAAAGTCCAAACTTTGTTGGTGTACATGGACTCCATCTCGGTCCGCATTGCATCCAGCCATTTTACTGAGTCACCGCTCTGAATGGCTTGCTGGAAGCTAGTAGGCTCATCATGATCAATGACCCAATCCTCTCTATCCCCGTCTATGAGAAGACCGTATCTCTCGAGCGGATGAGACTGCCTACTACTCCTGCGGAGCGGCGCATGAATGTCTGTTCTCCTGAAACTTCTGGTTCTTCCAAGCTTTCAGTAATAGCTTATGGTTCTGGAATTTCTTCCAGTTCTATTGCGCTCCCACTTATCTGATTTTCCAAAAATTCAGTTTCCAAGAAGTGGGCATGCTGAGAAACAAAAACCTTTTGTTCCTCTGCGGAATAGAAAAGATACCCCCTGGAGTTCTTTGGGTATCCCGCAAACGTACACAGTACTGAGCATGCCTCGAGCTTGTCCGCATGCTGCTTCTTTACAAAAGCTGGACATCCCCATGTCTTAAGATACTTAAGACAGGGTTTCTTCCCATTCCACATCTGATATGGGGTGGTAGGCACAGTCTTGGTTGGAGCCTTGTTCAAGAGATATGCAGCTGTTTCTAGTGCATAACCTCAGAAAGATTGCGGTAACTCAGCCTTACTCGTCATGGAACGAACCATATCCAATAGGGTTCGATTCCGCCTTTCAGATACACCGTTGTGTTGTGGCGTGTATGGAGGAGTACGTTGAGAGAGAATTCCATTCTCTTTTAAGTTGTCCAGAAACTCGGCACTCAAGTATTCACCACCTCGATTAGATCTCAGTGTCTTTATACTTTTTCCTGTTTGTTTTTCAACTTCATTCTTGTATTCCCGAAATTTCTCAAAGGCCTCGGATTTGTGCTTCATTAAGAAGACATGTCCATACCTAGAGAAATCATCTGTGAAAGTAATGAAGTATGAATAACCACTTCGCGCATGTGTAGACACTGGACCACACACGTCACTGTGTATGAGTCCCAAGAGCTCGCTTGCTCTTTCTCCGTGTCCAGTGAACGGAGTCTTTGTCATCTTTCCCATGAGACAAGATTCACAAGTGGCATAAGACTGATACTCGAACGGATTCAAGTATCCCTCTTTATGTAACTTTGTTAACCGTGTCTCATTAATGTGACCCAGTCTACAATGCCATAAGAAAGCCTGATTTGTTTCCGGAGACTTTCTTTTAAGTGTGTTCTGGACACTGAAAATCTGAGCTTGATTTAATACGTATATCCCGTTTTCGAATGTACCTGACCCAATCAGAACTTGATTTAGGTGGATGTGGACCACATCGCTTACAAAAGTAAAATCATATCCTTCCTTAGAAAGTAAGGATACAGATATGATATTACAAGTCGCACCTGGTACATACAAACAGTTACGCAGAATCAATATCTGCCCAGTTGTCAGTCCAAGATGATATTCCCCTACGGATTCAGCGTCCATGCTCATTCCGTTAGCAACCCTGAGAGTCATATCACCTTTCCTGATAACCCTATGGTTTCTCAGAGCCTGTAACGAATTACAGATGTGAGATCCTGATCCGGTATCCAATCCCCAGGAAGTAGGGTTAACTGACATACAGTTCTCTACTACAAACACACCCGAAGCCGAAGCCACAACATGCTTCGAATCCTGGCTACTGGCTTTGCTAGCCCTGCAATCCTTCTGCCAATGTTCATTCCCGTAACAATAGGAGCATCCTTCCTTTACTACATCCAGTCCCAAAACTTTTGCCCTTCCCTTTCCTTCTACTTCCCTGGTTTCCTTCAGGTTATAAGCAGAGGGCAGAGACTGTAGAATCAAGTCAGTATTTGACCCGTTCTCCAACGTGGTCTTCAGGTCCGTGAGCTCAAAATAGCTGGTCTCTGTAAGGACGTTGCCCCCTACAGATGACCCGACAGCCAACCTCGCTTGAAGCAATTTGTTCGAGGTCTCATATCTTGCGATACGAGATTGCTCTCCATATAAATCTTTGTTATGGAGGAAGATAGAAAATAAGCCCATCTTCTCGTGCTGCCTCTGGTTTGCACCATCAACTGAGGCTAACACGAGGCACTTAGCTTTCGCACAGTCCTTTTCCGATGTCATACGGATGTCAATATCCGTGATAGGGGAAATTGGTCCTGAGACGGCAGGGGTTTGATTAGTTAAGAGGTGTCCCAGCTTGTCATGGGCAATGGACATCTGGACAGATCTTTGCCAGTCATAACAGTCAGGTTCAGTCATTTTATTATCTAGATGTAACCTATGTGTGGTCACTGGGTCGCTGCAATTAAGAGAGAGAGAAGAAAACACTCAGCATGATGCTCTTGCAAGTTTAGATTGGTTTTTAATTTATCTAAACAGGATGGCTCCCACTGTTTCTCGAATCCATCCTCAAACCAAAAAGGAAGAATTGGTCGGGATCAATCTCACCGTACAATACTTGCTTAACCGTTCAGCCAGGACAGTGTCGGTACTTCGAGGGAGGTTTTCCAACGCTTTTGCGAAGTTCCTTAATTTAAGAACCTCTTTTCCTTGGGGGCGTAGCCCCGCTAACACCTTTCTAGACACCTACTTGGTTTATAGCATTGATCGTTAAGTGAGAAATTTCCCGAGGAGTAGCATATACTCACAGTAGGATCGGGATCTAAATATCATTGCGTGATAAAACTGAAGGAATCCTACCAGAATCATCACACTCCAAATGGTATGCAGCGCTAGCAAGTTTCAGTTTCTTTAGAAACTCCCGATGTGGATTTTTGCCCCATGCTCTTATGACCTTGACGAAGGTTAACAAATCATAAGTCACGTGTCAAGTTCTACCCGTCATTGTCCAGGTTAATTTGAACCCACCCGTATATACCCTTGATGAAGGTCAACATGGTAATACGACTGTCCCAAACCAACGCATCTATCTATGCTACATATGAACACCCAACAGCCACCAATCACTATGCCTTGACGAAGGTCAACAAATATATCTTGAATACTATTGAATATTCATACGAAACGACGGAGGGCTACGAATGGTTTTGGCGAAACCATGAACGTAGTGAACTTGATATAATCGAAGGAACCTTGATAGCTTTTAAAAGGAGTGGCTTAAGCTCCGCGCATAAAAGTTGTTTTTGAAAAGAAACCGAGTGGTTTTTGAAATTGTTCCAACGACTTTAACTTTGGTTTATTTTCTTGCATTAATTTTAATGCGTCCCATCATTTAATCCTACCGTTGCAGAAAACAACGAAAATATGACGTATGCTTATGCCATCCGCATTCGCCACGGGGCCCCGTCATTACCCGTTAGGTTACTTAACTAACAACAGAGCGGGGGCTGGACTAGCGCGGATGCAAAACATAAGCAACGCCTAAATAGATATCATATATAGATATATACATTCGTCACATGCAATGATAGCCATTCCAGATCACAGATGAACACATTGGATATACTAGGAATCCGCATTCCGTACGAGCCTGTAACGAAAAGCGGATTACACGGTCGCGATGAATAGCCACTATCCCACCCTAGACCCCTACGGGTGCGGCAAACTACCCTCCAAGTACCCGAAGTGAAGCAACCTCCCTTAACAATATGAGTAGGCCACTCGGCACTTCGAGATACCCGGTAGTTTGTGCATCCCACCTTGGGTCTATCCTAGGAGCAAAAACAGTAAAAGAAATTATACAATGGCGGCTACAACCTCATCCCGGATGTGCGACCATATAAATAATATTACATCAATTACAAATTACATGAATTGAAAGATAAAGAAAATTCTCATCTCACAACCCCCGGCTATTCATCCGCGACAATCCAACGAATTCATATACACATACCAGCAACATTACAGATCACAGATATGTATAACCCCCACTAATCGACGTATAGCGATTAGCAAACGTTTAATACATATATTACATCACAGATATAACCCGTCAGCTAAAGTCTATAGAAGTTCGATCAAAATACGGATTTGTAACCACCCCAAAACACAAATTTGTTTTCTGGAAAATTTGGGCAGAAAAAACATATTGTAAAAATCCCAAAACACCCCACTGAACACACTGCAGGAAAAATTGCCCACGGCCGAGTCAACTCGGCCGCGGATCCGCGGCGGGTGCATGCTTCTGCCGCGGTTCCGCGGCGCTTTGACCGAGTCGCTGGACCATTTTTCTTGGGTGTGCTTTAAAAACCCTGAGCCAATTTTTAGTGTATGATTTATTAATTTTTAAACCGAAAATAAAATCGGCAGAAAGTTGATATTTCGGGCATGTTTTGTGATTTTTTCTCCGATCGAACTTCTAGTTACTTTTCTAACATGTTAGATAGTGTTTAGCTAGGCTATGATACCACTGTAAGTCCACGTTACCCGTCCCCGGTTCTTTGGGGTTGCGGAAATGGTGAAAAACGATTTTTTCGGTGGAGGTAACATGGACTCAAAAAAACGGATCTTTGCTAAACAAACTATCTAACAACCTAGCTAAGAGTTTAGCTACTATGTTAGGGGTTATACCTAATCTTGAACTCCTTCTCTTCAACTCCTTGTGGTGGTCGGATCGGCCTCACCTCGTCGTCTCCTTGTGCCGAAGATGGATCCACCCGAAAGCTTCTACCTTTGGCTCCAACCTCAATCTAGAGGAAACTAAAATCCTTGGCTTGCTAGACCTTGGACCTTAGGATGAATAGAGAAGTGTTTTAGGGTTTTATCTTCAAGGTAAATGGTTCTCAACACATGAGAGATTTTTGCCTTGAGCTAGAGGAAGAGGGAGAGCAAGAGGAAGAGGAGAGAGCTTGGATGAGAGAGAATCCAAAATGATAGAATGAGCAAGACTTTTACAACCATGCTCTCAAAAGGAAAATAATCATCATCATAATAATAATTAAAGTATTTTGTGATGGTTCATGTCAATGGCATTATCATTTCATGCACTCATGTTGTAAAGAACAACAAGCAAGCCAAAAGTCATAGCCATGAAATGATAGCCATGCAATGATGATGGTCAACAAGTCCAAACTAGTCAACCGGTCAACAAAGTCAACAAGTCAACAAAGTCAAACTTTCAACCCAACCATGACACAATAATACTTAATTAATATTATTATTAATCATATTTCCTATTCTCATTAGGGTTTAGAAAAAATCAACAGTCGACAACGCTAATGAGAATCCTCTGCCTCTGTCTCTGTCAACTGTGCATACACACCCGCATCCGTGTTCCGAGGAACACGAATACAAAGAGATCCTCTGCCTCTACCTCTGTCAACTGTGCATACACACCCGCATCCGTGATTCGAGGAACACGAATACAAAGAGACAGAACCAATCCCAAAACGTATATTAGGATCTGGCTTAACCAAAGCCCGCTAGTAATAACTGCCCGGACACCAAACGTGCACAAGTGCGCGGATGTGACCGAACCCTGTCGCAAAACCATGCGACATCTACTCTTTTGCCTAAAAGCGAATAGCTCTCTGTGTGGGACTCTAAAGACTCGACACTACGTTGGCAGTGGGTTTAACCACAGACCGCAAGCGGCAGTAGCTGTGCGTAACGGCCCCGAGGTAGATGCCGATAAGAGGACGGACGAGGTGAAACCCATATGAACTCCTACTGAGCCTGAATCTGACAGTCTCCGTACAGTCCGGTCTGTTTGTCTGAGAATATCGCATGGCGGGCCTAGGGGGCGGTAAACGTCAGTCCCCTAATAGCGGTACAAGTCGTCTCGGAGTGTAGCCCAGAACACCCTGAGATAACACTGGAAACCTACCAGTATATCTTGCTTGCCCTGGCCAGGGACGACTGTGTGTAATGGCTCTCCTTGACACAGCGCGATATCAACTCCCAATATCGGGAGAGACGGATCCTGTCTAATCGTCACTGCCTCCAAGTGCTTCGGGACTGCACCCAACTACTACCTGTTTGCACGACTCCTTTTAGCCGTGGTGGGGGTAGTAATCAAAGTACAGTGGGAACACACTTGAGGCGAAGTGACAGTGTCAAGTCATCGGACTAAGCTGTACTCACGTCACCTGGGAACTGACAACTGACGATAGGTATAGTACCAACCAATCAGTTCCCGACGAGTCATGTCCAGTGTACTAGAAACCTAACGAGCACCCGCATACTATCTCAAGTACGACGTACTGACGGCTGTGGGACAGACCGTCTCCCATGCTGGGATGAGAAGCGCATACGCTAATCTACTCCGGAGTATCGATGCCCTGTCTCGATAGTCCTACGACTAGGGACCTGTATAAGGATGTGCTTGTGGATTACCCAGCCCCCACGAGTGTGACTGCCATCACAATGCTGGTAATCAAGCAAAGATCCTAAGGGCTCCACTAATGTGTATAGGCGATATGTTAAAAGAAACACATGTACACACATACAAGTAGAGACAAACCAAGTAGCATACTACTATTTTGAGCAAGATTGTCTATACAACGGTGAATATCCCAAGCTTCCATCAAGTAATATACAAACTAGTATGATACAGTAATGGCCTCTAGGGCATATACACTAACAGTTCGCACGATCAGGGAAAGAATGCGCATAGCTCAAGGTCGATAGAAGTATTGGACTGATGCAAAGCGCCGACACCTGGAGTTCCAACCTGGAGACCATGTTTTTCTGAAGATATCTCCAAACAGAGGAGTGATCCTCTTTGGCAAGAGGGGTAAGCTCAGTCTGAGATACATAGGACCGTTCGACATTCTCGAACGAGTTGGAGAAGTGGCATACCATTTAGCACTTCCACCCTCATTGGAAAGAGTGCACAACGTGTTCCACATATCGCAGCTACGAAGATATGTGAGCGACCCCAGCCACATCCTTGATCACTCAGAGCTTACGGTCCAGACTGACCTGACTTGCGAGCAACAACCCGTTGGGATCCTGGACTGAAAAAGTGAAGACACCGTGGAACAAGGAAGTAAACTTGGTCCGAGTGATGTGGAGAAAAGATTCGCCAGGAGAATCAATGTGGGAACGAGAAGAAGACATGCGTGCAAGATACCCTTACTTATTTGTAAATTAGTCCTTATGTAAATGTAAATTTCGAGAACGAAATTTTTATAAGGAGGATAGAATGTAACAACTCTGAATTTACTGTACGGAATTTTCCAGTTTAATGTACAGAAAATGAGTTATACAGCTTGAGTTTGAGTTATAAATTAATTTTGTTAAATAACAACAAGAAACAACTTGTAGCTCACTGGTAAAGCCCTTGCACTGCTGTGACGTAGCCCCTGTGTTCGATCTCTATCAGACATATTATTTTTTTCTGATTTTTCTTTTTAACTTTTTGGAAGCCCAAAAGTTTGCACGTACAATACACAGAAAAATGAAAAGTCAGAAAATCAAACATGTGGAAAATGTAGTAAACCTTAATTTTATCTGGTGGCACGAAACTCGATGCCAGATGGCACAAATCGACTAGCCAAACCCAAGAAATAGCCGGTGCTGACGGTTGATCCAAGGCCACAGAGTCCCGGGTTCTGCACACTTGACTCTTCCCCTACCCCTAACTCCCCTGCATTGTATGATTTCCCTGCAATTAAACAGAGACCCTTCAATTCACAATTTATCATAATTTTAATGCATTTTAATTCACCATTTTAATTCCACAACACTAATTCTCCACTATAAATACCACTCCATACTTTTGCTCAGCATCATTCTGAAATTTCTAGCCAAAACTCTCAAAATATTTCTAAGTACATGTAACACCCGAGCCCAATGCTACTAGTTCTGTTACCGTATGGGTGATGTATGGTATTTATTTCATTGATCCTACTTGACTGTTGTTAGTTATAAATTTTACCCGGCAATTCATTTCTGCATACAACAATTTAAGGCATCTAAAATAAAATTAAAAATGTTCGTCATGGCATGCTTGACACCCCTAACCCTGTTGTAGCGTCCGTGCATCGTGTTCTCGTCCCATTCAGTGAAACGGGCTAGTTTGGACGACTACGAGCACGTATGTGTGTCCGTTTTGGGGGTATGCTTTTTGATTGTAAAATACTTCATTTTAAATTTTGGATCCCGCCTAAAATTTTCTTATTTCAATTTCAAATTTTTGGACCCAACCCGGACGCAATTTGAAAATATTTTACTTTGCGCCAAAACCCCAATTTCTATAATTTTAACTGTCGATTATATTATTTTTTTAAACCCATAATATATTTTTCCTATTGTTAAATCTTTAATAAAATTTCCCATAACAACTTCCCCAACCAATCAAATAAATCCTTTCAAAAGTTTCCAAACAAATTGTAATCCATCAACCAATCAGAGAATCCTCCTCTTTAGCCCCGGGCCCCACTTATCGCTCTCTCTCTCGCTTTCTCTCTCTCCCCCCGTCTCTCTCTCTTCCCTAAACACTAAAATCCAACTTTCTCTCTCCCCTATACTTTCTCTCTCCTCTCGATCTCTCTCCACTCTCTATCTCTCTCCTCTCTCTCTCCTCTCGTAATCCCTCTCTCTCTCCCCGTCTCTCTCTCTATCTCTCTCCTCTATATATATATATAATTCCTTCTCCTTCCTCAAAACTTCCTTCAGCAGAAACCCAACCCTCACGTACCCTAGCCACCTCGCCCTCGCCGCAGTAGCCCAGCGCCGACGCCATCATCGCCGGCATTCTCGCCTCCTCGCCCTCATCGTCCCCACTACATCTCCTTCCTCCTTTCCCCTCCTTCCCGAGTACCCTACGCTCGATCCCCACCGAGGACCCATCACCACCTTCCCGTAGCCGCCGACCATCCTTCGTCGCCGTCACCACCTCCTCCCGCATCTTCTCTCCCTCTTCTCTGTCCTCTTCTCCCTCGTCCAACCTTGCAACCCTAGCAGGAACTCTAGCCGAGCCACCCACAACGTGAACCTTGTCGCCTTGCCGACTTTCTCGCCGGAGACCCGTGGCCGACGTCTTCGAACCCGGCAACCTCAGCTTAGCGACCCCGTAAGCAACTTTCTTCTTCTCCCTCCTCTCTATCTTCTGTTCATCTCAAGGATTGCTTTTCCCTTAAAAATTTGAATTCCCTGTAGGTCGCCGGAACTCCGTTGACGATGCACCGACGACGCTGCCATCTCCTGCAATCCAGTGAGTAAGTCTCCATCATGAATCCCCTCCATTCTCTTGCGTTTTCCTTGCTTCATTTCCATGCATCTCATATCATTTCCAATAGTTGCTGTTTTGGGTCCGCCGGAATCCGGCCGTGCCGGCGACGCGTCCCGACATTCCAGCGAGGTACCCCGACCCATGTGGTTCCACTGTTCGTCGTTTGGGTTCATTCCGTGAACCGTGCGCCCGTTGCGAGTTTTCCCCGCCGACGGTTAACGTTCCGTTTTCCCGATTCGCGACCCGTCGAGGCAAGTACCCCTTGCTACATGCTAAACAATATTTACATATACTTGATGACACCCTAAAACCTGCAATTTAACTTTGGTATTATAATTTCCCCATTTTTCGTGTTCAAAATTGTTATATATCATTTATCTTTCAAACTTGGAACCTACCTGTTGCAATTACTGTAGTGAACCTAATAACCACATTTACATGTTTTAATTTCACTTTCACTAATGACGTAGCCTATGGCACCTTATCTATCGTTTTACTACAATCGGACACTCGTGTACATTTAACCTGTATAAACTGTGATTTCATCCGTGGAACCCATATATATATATATATATATATATTTATATCATTGCATCCATGAAGTCTTAACTTGTTAACATGATTAAACGGCTGTAATTGTCTTACTGCATTCTTATAATGTTGAAATCATCTCTGTGACACAACTGATAACTGTACTGCTAATTTAGTGAATCTGCTTATTGCTTAATTCATTGCTTAGATCATGCCGTTGATAACCATGCTTGATTATGTAACTGAGTATAAGCACACCCATGATATTGTTTACACATTGACCTGACTTGCTACATACATATTGATTTACCCGACATGGTACCATATACTGCTTGACTTGACCTGATGTACCATGACCTGACCCGTTACCTGATCTTGTGTCTAATGCCAACAAACCTGACATGTAGTCCTCATGGACCGTTCCTGTTGTCTATCCAGACAAACCTGTTTACCTGATCCTGTGTTGGCATTAGTTTCTTGATTACGGGATACCTGACTTGACATACACTTATAACTTGGGGGTATGGGAAAATCAAAGGTGAAACCTGACTTGTAACTCAACAGTTCACTACCTGTTCTGATCAGTTTTAGGCTAGGCCAGCCTTGGAATGATGATGCTGAAATCATTCATCTGTACACATTCCTGTTTGGTGCCTAGCGGCATGTCTCGGTTTCAGCCCGAGAATCTTGAGGCCGTGGTCCCGGGTATGTACGGGATACTATTGAGTTACATCGATGATTCATCAATTTGGTTTCAAAGACTTTAGAACAGAAAACCTGATAGACAGTTTAGTTTACCCACTGCACACTACCCTGCATTGCTCTGATTTATATTATTATTACCCTTGCTTTATTCATGTTTATATCCGCATTGCCTGTTACCCTGTTTATTATTTTATTACTTGATGACTTGACGCGCTGACGTCTGGGTTTTGGATGGCCCAGATTCTTCTACCTTGCTGCAGACTGATTAGGAGTTTTGCCGCTGTTAGACGAGCGGTGAGGTTCCTGTCGGTACGTAGTTTCACTCCAGGTGTTTCATTTATTGTATCTGTTGGCTTCCGCATATTGTTATTTCTTGACTCTTTTACTCTGGCTTATGGACATGTACTAGATAGTTAGTTTACTTTTCTGTTCTTGATATCTCTACAGCCGTAATGTGACTGTGGAAGGATTTTTCCTATCCACAGGTAGCATGCTTGGCTATGTCACGTGCCCACTTTAGCGTACTCTGGGAAGCGTGGCATGACATGGTTCTTTTGGTATCAGAGCCATAGTTTAGTCGGGTTGATTCTTTTGTAGTTGGGTATTATACCCAATACATGAATCAGAATACCCGTGTTTAGGAAATATGTCCTGCCACCTTGCCGTTTACCATTCTTGAATCACCTTCTTCCTGATTATATCTTTTACGATGTGCAAACTTCCTTTGCATATCAACTCAAAAACCTGATTCCTTGTTATCTCTAGGACTTAGGCGACTTGAGTGGAGTTATGTAATTGTGGCTATGATACCGCGGCATAGTTACAATGCGGCACTCTATTTAAGTAACCTGGAGTTCTAGCCTTGATCTATATTTTGAATCTATCATCATGCTAATGTTGGGTGTTTTGATTTCGAGGATTATGGCCGGTAAGAGATTGAAGACGTACCAAAGGTGTGTGGACGAAGCCGCCATACTTGGAGTGATAAGAGGAATGCTAGAGAATCAAAAGAAACAGACCGAGCTGATCCAGCAGCAAGCGTAATCGTTTCAGGAAGGTTTACAGATCGTTCAGCAGTCTGTGAACAATGTTGGAGCTAAACCAGTTGACCGAGTAGGGACAGTAGCAGATTTCAGGCGTTTGGGTCCGTCTGCATTTACTGGTTTGGCGGAAGCCGTTCTGTCGGGCCAGTCGAGTTTAGGGCTAGGCCGACAAACAATATTCTTGATAAAAGTGAAGTGCCGGCTGTTGTTCGTGATTTTATGGACGTGTTTGAAGATATATCGGGTTTACCGCCGAAGCGAGACGTGGAGTTCGCAATTGATCTTATTCCTGGTGCAGCGCCAGTATCCAAAGCGTATTATCCAATGGCACCAGTAGAATTGAAAGAAGTCAAGAAACAGGTTGCTGAATTGCTTGAGAAGGGTTGGATTCAAAGCAGTAACTCGCCTTGGGGAGCTCCAGTTCTTCTAGTGAAGAAGAAGTATGGCACAAGAACGATGTGCATCGACTATCGAGAATTAAACCGGGTGACTATTAAGAACAAGTACCCGATCCCTCGCATTGGCGAACTTTTCGAGCAGCTTAGTGGCACGAGGGTATTCTCGAAGCTGGATTTGCGATCCGGATATCATCAGGTCCGAGTGAAAGCAGAAGATATTTGTAAGACGGCGTTCCGAACTCGGTATGGACATTACGAATACTTAGTAATGCCCTTCGGAGTAACGAATGCGCCGGCGGTATTCATGGACTTGATGAACCGAATCTTTTCACCGTTCTTGGACCAGTTTATCGTGGTTTTCATTGACGATATCCTGGTTTACTCGAAGAGTTTTGAAGAGCATGCTGAACATTTGAAGATCGCACTGCAGACGTTGAGACAGGAGAAGCTATATGCGAAGATGAGTAAGTGCGAGTTTTGGCTGGAGGAAGTAAAGTTTTTTGGGGCATGTTGTGTCTGGCGATGGAATTGCCGTCGATCCAGAAAAGATTGCAGCAGTTCGTGATTGGCCGATTCCAAAGAATGTTGCGGAGATAAGAAGCTTTCTTGGACTCGCTGGATATTACAGAAGATTTATGGAGAACTTTGCTCGTCTGGCGGAGCCGTTAACCAAGCTTACGCGCAAGGAGATAATTCCGGAGGATTGGTGATTCACAGCGACGCATCTGGGAAAGGATTGGGATGGGTTTTGATGCAGCATGGGAAGGTTGTAGCGTACGCATCGAGACAGTTAAAGACCCATGAGAAGTATTACCCAACTCATGACTTGGAACTTGCGGCTGTGATTTTCGCTTTGAAGATTTGGAGACACTACCTTTTGGGCGAAAGGGTCAAAGTTTTCACTGATCATAAGAGCTTGAAGTATGTGTTCACACAGAAGGAGCTTAATATGAGACAGCGTAGATGGTTGGAGCTGATGGCTGACTACGATCTTGATCTTAAGTACCATCCAGGGAAGGTTAATGTCGTGCCGGATGCGCTTAGTCGGTTACCGGCAATTCAGGTGTTAACTACGCAGAAGGAGCTCATTGAAGATTTTCGAAGATTTGACTTGGAGGTTGTGCTACCGCAGTCTACGGGATAGTTGATGCAGCTGCAAGTACATTCATCGTTGATCGAGAATATTAAAGCAGCGCAATCGCAGGATCCTAGACTGCAAAAGTTTCGAGGACAGGTTGAAGCCGGACTACGAACAGATTTAGTGATCCACGAAGATGGTTCGTTGAGATATGGTAGCCGTTTGTGTGTGCCAAAGGGAGATATTCGTGAAGAGCTTATGAAAGAGGCACACAGTTCATCTTATTCTGTACATCCAGGAGGCACAAAGATGTACCGAGATATTCGACAGCATTTCTGGTGGGAAGGCATGAAGCGGGAGATTGCTCGCTTTGTGGCAAAGTGCTTGGTGTGTCAGCAAGTTAAGGCTGAACATCAAAGGGTTGCTGGTTTATTGCAACCACTTCCGATTCTTCAGTGGAAGTTGGAACATATAACCATGGATTTCGTGACGGCTTTACCGCGGAGTCTAAAGGGCAACAATGCTATATGGGTGATTGTTGATCGATTGACCATGGCAGCTCACTTCATTCCTTTCCGGGTTGATCAATCAACGGAGACTTTGGCAGCGTGGTACATGCAAGAGATTGTAAGATTGCATGGAGTACCGGTGAGCATTGTGTCCGATCGGGACACTCGGTTCTTATCACACTTTTGGCGGAGTTTACAGGAAAGTTTGGGGACTCGATTGAAGTTTAGCACAACTTATCATCCTCAAACTGATGGTCAGTCCGAGAGAACAATCCAAACTCTTGAGGATATATTGAGAGCATGCATGTTGGACTTCAAGGGTTCTAGGGAGGATCATCTACATTTGGTGGAGTTTTCTTACAACAACAGTTTTCAGGCAACTATCCAGATGGCTCCATTTGAAGCTTTGTATGGTCGTAAGTGTCGTTCACCTGTTTGTTGGGACGATGTCGATGAACGAAGATTATTGGGACCAGATTTGGTTGTGCAGACAGTTGAGAAGGTTAACACTATCAGAAATCACATGAAGGCAGCTCAAGACAGACAGAAGAGTTGGGCAGACACGTCAAGAAGACCTCTAGAGTTCGCCGTGGGTGATTTGGTATTCTTGAAGATATCACCGACTAGAGGGGTGATTCGTTTTAGAAGTCGAGGAAAGCTTAGTCCTCGATTCGTTGGAACCTTTGAGATCTTGGAGCATGTTAGTGAGACAGCATATCGTTTGGCGTTACCGCAGTCCTTGGCGAATGTGCACGATGTATTTCACGTATCTCAACTACGAAGGTATGTTCGAGATGAAATGCATGTATTAGATCATTCGGAGCTGACGGTACAAGAAGACTTGACTTTTGAGGAGCGACCGATTGAAATCGTGGATCGAAGGGAAAGGGTTCTTAAGAACATGGTGATCCCTCTTGTGCTTGTTTCTTGGGGTAATCGCTCGCATGGAGAGTCCACTTGGGAACGGGAAGATGAAATCCGGCAGAAGTTCCCTCATCTTTTCTTATAGTTATTTGTCGTCTACCTTTGCATTCTTGGAATTTCGAGGACGAAATTCTTTTTGTAGTTGGGTATAATGTAACACCCGAGCCCAATGCTACTAGTTCTGTTACCGTATGGGTGATGTATGGTATTTATTTCATTGATCCTACTTGACTGTTGTTAGTTATAAATTTTACCCGGCAATTCATTTCTGCATACAACAATTTAAGGCATCTAAAATAAAATTAAAAATGTTCGTCATGGCATGCTTGACACCCCTAACTCTGTTGTAGCGTCCGTGCATCGTGTTCTCGTCCCGTTCAGTGAAACGGGCTAGTTTGGACGACTACGCGCACGTACGTGTGTCCGTTTTGGGGGTATGCTTTTTTGATTGTAAAATACTTCATTTTAAATTTTGGATCCTGCCTAAAATTTTCTTATTTCAATTTCAAATTTTTGGACCCAATCCGGGCGCAATTTGGAAATATTTTACTTTGCGCCAAAACCCCAATTTCTATAATTTTAACTGTCGATTATATTATTTTTTAAACCCATAATATATTTTTCCTATCGTTAAATCTTTAATAAAATTTCCCATAACAAATTCCCCAACCAATCAAATAAATCCTTTCAAAAGTTTCCAAACAAATTGTAATCCATCAACCAATCAGAGAATCCTCCTCTTTAGCCCCGGGCCCCACTTATCGCTCTCTCTCTCGCTTTCTCTCTCTCTCCCCGTCTCTCTCTCTTCCCTAAACACTAAAATCCAACTTTCTCTCTCCCCTATACTTTCTCTCGCCTCTCGATCTCTCTCCTCTCTCTATCTCTCTCCTCTCTCTCTCCTCTCGTAATCCCTCTCTCTCTCCCCGTCTCTATCTCTCTCTCCCTATATCTCTCTCTCTCCTCTCTATATATATATAATTCCTTCTCCTTCCTCAAAACTTCCTTCAGCAGAAACCCAACCCTCGCGTACCCTAGCCACCTCGCCCTCGCCGCAGTAGCCCAGCGCCAACGCCATCATCGCCGGCATTCTCGCCTCCTCGCCCTTGTCATCCCCACTACATCTCCTTCCTCCTTTCCCCTCCTTCCCGAGTACCCTGCGCTCGATCCCCACCGAGGACCCATCACCACCTTCCCGTAGCCGCCGACCATCCTTCGTCGCCGTCACCACCTCCTCCCGCATCTTCTCTCCCTCTCCTCTGTCCTCTTCTCCCTCGTTCAACCCTGCAACCCTAGCAGGAACTCTAGCCGAGCCACCCACAACGTGAACCTTGTCGCCTTGCCGACTTTCTCGCCGGAGACCCGTTGCCAACGACTTCGAACCCGGCAACCTCAGCTTAGCGACCCCGTAAGCAACTTTCTTCTTCTCCCTCCTCTCTATCATCTGTTCATCTCAAGGATTGCTTTTCCGTTAAAAATTTGAATTCCCTGTAGGTCGCCGGAACTCCGTTGACGACGCACCGACGACGCTGCCATCTCCTGCAATCCAGTGAGTAAGTCTCTATCATGAATCCCCTCCATTCTCTTGCGTTTTCCTTACTTCATTTCCATGCATCTCATATCATTTCCAATAGTTGCTGTTTTGGGTTCGCCGGAATCCGGCCGTGCCGGCGACGCGTCCCGACATTCCAGCGAGGTACCCCGACCCGTGTGGTTCCACTGTTCGTCGTTTGGGTTCATTCCGTGAACCGTGCGCCCGTTGCGAGTTTTCCCCGCCGACGGTTGACGTTCCGTTTTCCCGATTCGCGACCCGTCGAGGCAAGTACCCCTTGCTACATGCTAAACAATATTTACATATACTTGATGACACCCTAAAACCTGCAATTTAACTTTGGTATTATAATTTCCCCATTTTTCGTGTTCAAGATTGTTATATATCATTTATCTTTCAAACTTGGAACCTACCTGTTGCAATTACTGTAGTGAACCTAATAACCACATTTACATGTTTTAATTTCACTTTCACTAATGACGTAGCCAATGGCACCTTATCTATCGTTTTACTACAATCGGACACTCGTGTACATTTAACCTGTATAAACTATGATTTCATCCGTGGAACCCATATATATATATTTATATCATTGCATCCATGAAGTCTTAACTTGTTAACATGATTAAACGGCTATAATTGTCTTACTGCATTCTTATAATGTTGAAATCATCTCTGTGACACAATTGATAACTGTACTGCTAATTGAGTGAATCTGCTTATTGCTTAATTCATTGCTTAGATCATGCCGTTGATAACCATGCTTGATTATGTAACTGAGTATAAGCACACCCATGATATTGTTTACACCTTGACCTAACTTGCTACATACATATTGATTTACCCGACATGGTACCATATACTGCTTGACTTGACCTGATGTACCATGACCTGACCCGTTACCTGATCTTGTGTCTAATGCCAACAAACCTGACATGTAGTCCTCATGGACCGTTCCTGTTGTCTATCCAGACAAACCTGTTTACCTGATCCTGTGTTGGCATTAGTTTCTTGATTACGGGATACCTGACTTGACATACACTTATAACTTGGGGGTATGGGGAAATCAAAGGTGAAACCTGACTTGTAACTCAACAATTCACTACCTATTCTGATCAGTTTTAGGCTAGGCCAGCCTTGGAATGATGATGCTGACATCATTCATCTGTACACATTCTTGTTAGGTGCCTAGCGGCATGTCTCGGTTTCAGCCCGAGAATCTTGAGGCCGTGGTCCCGGGTATGTACGGGATACTATTGAGTTACATCGATGATTCATCAATTTGGTTTCAAAGACTTTAGAACAGAAAACCTGATAGACAGTTTAGTTTACCCACTGCACACTACCCTGCACTGCTCTGATTTATATTATTATTACCCTTGCTTTATTCATTTTTATATCCGCATTGCCTGTTACCCTATTTATTATTTTATTACTTGATGACTTGACGCGCTGACGTCTGGGTTTTGCATGGCCCAGATTCTTCTACCTTGCTGCAGACTGATTAGGAGTTTTGCCGCTGTTAGACGAGCGGTGAGGTTCCTGTCGGTATGTAGTTTCACTCCAGGTGTTTCATTTATTGTATCTGTTGGTTTCCGCATATTGTTATTTCTTGACTCTTTTACGCTGGCTTATGGACATGTACTAGATAGTTAGTTTACTTTCCTGTTCTTGATATCTCTATAGCCGTAATGTGACTGTGGAAGGATTTTTCCTATCCACAGGTAGCATGGCTGGCTATGTCACGTGCCCACTTTAGCGTACTCTGGGAAGCGGGGCGTGACACTTGATTTATCGTGTTTGGGTCGAATAGTAGTTACTGGTACATTGCATTCGACCCGACCCGCTTACTTGAACTTTTTTGATTTATATTTATAGTTTACCCTGACTCGTTGCTTATACACGTGCATCTAGTATAAACTGCATATCGTCATTTCTTCTGGCATCGCATGTTTTAACATATAACTTTTAGTCACTGTAAATATTTATTAAAATACATGACTTGGCTTGATTGATACCCCCAACCCTGTGGTAGCGTTCTTACATCGTGTTCTCGTCCCGTTCAGTGAAACGGACGTGTTTGGACGGCTACGCGCACGTACGTGCGTCCGTACTTGGGGGTATGCTTTTTCATTACAGAATCCTTCATTTCAATTTTTGGAACCTGCTAATATTTTTCATATTTCAAATTCAAATTTTTGGACCCGACCCGGACGCAATTCTGAAATATTTTGTATTCCGCCAAATTCTATTTATTTCAAAATTTCTTAAATCTGTTTGAAATATATTTCTTCAGCCTATTAAAATTTTAGCCAACGTTAACATTTTTCTAACACCCAGAAAATCTTTTCTAAATTTTTTTCCAACCAATTCTTAGGCCAATTAGAGCTTCCCCTTACTTGCTCTGGGCCCCACCATCAAACCTCTCTTCATCTCGTCTATCTTTCTTTTTCCTTCTCAACCAATCAGAGTATCTTTTCATATTTTTTCCAAACAAAATTTTAATCCTCCAGCCAATCAAATCTCTCCCTCTGCGTGCACCTGGGCCCACGAGCGCAGATTTCTCTCTCTCTCTTTCTTTCTCTCCCTCAGCGAGCGCAGCTCTCTCTCTCTCTCCTTTCTCTTTCTCTCTCCTCTCGCCCCCTCTCTCTCTCATCTCGCAAGCACTGTTTATTCCTCGATTCCCGTCACCGCGCGCGATATGGGCACCTCCCTTCACAGCATTTCTTCTTCTTCTTCTTCTGTCTGCTTTGAAACCCTCGCACCTCACCACGACAGCCCATGGACATGAGAAACCCTAGCCTCATCGCCTCACCTCCGCGAACACCATCTCCTCCACCTTTCTCTCCCCTCCTCATCTCTCCCTCCTCGTCATCTCTCTCCCATTCTTCCTTTCCCGAGCCTGCAACCGCAGAACCAATCACCGCCATCCTCACCTCCATCGCCGCCGATCACATCGTCATCACCAGCACCTCCTTCTCTCCTCATCTCTGTCATCTCCTTCTTCCTCTCATCTCCTCAACCTCGCACACACCTCTCTCCAAACCCCGGCACACCCAACTTCCTCTCACCCCTGCACACCCGACCTCCTCTCATCCCTGCACACTTCGTCCCCGGCGATCCCTCAGCCTCACCGTCACCACCCAGTGAGCCGTTTCTCTCTCGGTCTCCCCCTCTTTAGTCTTCTTCCTTCTATTCTTCTTTCTCGAATTTTATCTCTTTTCTGTAAAATCTTTTAAGCCTCTGTTGATCGCCGGAGTTGTGACGACTCGACGATCCCGACGACCCAGCAAGCGTACCTGACCCGTGTGATCACATTGTGCATGGTTTGGATCCGTTCCGTGTACCGTGCGCGCATCGCGACGTTTTCCGCCTACGTGAGACGTTCCGTATTCCCGTTCTTGATCCGTCCAGGCAAGTTAATCTTGATACATGCTATTTAAGTCATTATATACCTATTCTAATATATATCATATCTCTGTAGTTTAAATATAGCACCCCATGCATCATTTTATAACATTTCGACGTTCCGTTTGCATCTGTTCATATTATTTCAGATCTAGAACTTGAAACCTAACTATTGCATTTAGTTTACTAAACCTATGTAATCACATTTATATGTTAGATCACATAATCACAATTGTTTTATAGCGATAATACCCTTTTGTAGTTTTACCCTATCGGACGACCGATTGCATACATTTAGCCTTATTCACATTCAATTGCATCTCTAGATGGTTTTAATACATATTAGTATGATTTTATCATCCACATGTGTAATACTGCATTCCTGAAATGTTAAAACTATTCCTTAAACCAAACTGATAACCGTACAACTAAGTAGTTTAATATGCACCTATTGCTATCATGTTACTGTGCCTGTTTATCGTTCTGATAGTACCATGCTTGTTTATTCATAACCATGATTATGCTAGTCGATTATGAGCATCCACATGTTATCTTGTACACCTTGACGTGACTTGCTACACATATTACTTGACTTGACATGGTACCGTATAGTTTTGACATGACACGACATCTAAATACACCACTCGACTTGACCTGATGTACCATGGCTTTACCTGTTACCTGACCTTGTGTCTAATGCCAACAAACCTGACATGTAGTCCTTACGAACCGTTCCTGTTGTCTATCCAGAAAAACCTGCACCTACCCGATCCTGTGTTGGCTTTAGTTCTCGATTACTGAATACCTGACTTGACATACATAACTTGGGGGTATGGGGAAATCAATGATGAAATCCTGACTTGTAACTCGACAGTTGCTTGCTTATACTGATAAGTGTTTTTGAGGCTGGGCCCGCCTCGTGACGATGCTGCTGACATCGTTGGTCTTTACCCTTTTCCTTTTTGTGCCTTGCGGTACGTCTCGATTTCAGCCCGAGAGTCTTAGACCGTGGTCCCGGGCAAGCACGGGATACTATTGAGTTACATCGACGATTCATCAAATTGATTTCAAAGACTTGAGAGTAGATAACCAACAGACCAGTTAGTTTACTCACTGCACACTACTTTTCACCGTCCTGATTTATATTGTTGTACATCTGCTTTACCATTTGTTATTATACTTGCATGTCTTGCTATCCTGTTTACATAATTGCTTAATGTTATGACGCGCTGGCGTCTGGGTTTTGCATGGCCCAGATTCTTCTATCTTGTTGCTGACTGGGCAGGAGTATTGCCGTTGTTAGACTGAGCTGTGAAGTTCCTGTCGGTATGTTGTCTTACTTTCCACGTTTCATTATTGTATCTTTTTCTTCCGCATATCATTACTTCTTGACTCTTTCATTCTGGCTCATGGACTTGTATTAGATAGTTTAGTTTACTTTCTTGTTCTTGATATCTCTACAGCCGTAATGTGACTGTCGAGGGGATTTTCCTATCCACAGGTAGCATGGTTGGCTATGTCACGTGCCCAGCTTAGCGTACTCTGGGAAGCGGGGCGTGACATGGTTCTTTTGGTATCAGAGATATAGGATATAGGTTAATCTGGTTTAATTCTTTTGTAGTTGGGTATTGGACCCAATACACGAATCAGAATACTCGTGATTAGGAACATGTCCTGCCACCTTGATATCTTGATTATTTTTTTTTGAATCATATCTTTCTCTTGATCCCTTGTTTGGACGATATGCAAACCAGTTTGCATTTCGACCTGAAACCTTTTTGGTTCTCTATTGTTCCTCCCTGTTTCTTTATTCTGATACTAGGATTTGGGCGACTTGGGTGGAGTTATGTAATTGTACCCATGAACTGCAACATGGTTACAATGCGGTACTCTATTTAAGTAACTTGGAGTCCTGGTCTTGATTCACTTCCTTGTTCCATGATCGTTGTACTACATTGTTTCTCTCGGTTTCATTATTACCAGTTATTGTTTCATCGCCAGCTTGAATCATGTTTACCGTGGTTAACCCTCTCCAGTATCTTGACTTCGGATGAAGTCATCTCAATATCTTACTCGTTCTTGTTTTTCTCCGCATTAGGATTATTCAATCCTGGTGCATTTCCTTGTTTGTTGTTGTCTTGGGAATGGGATTTCGCGGCACTTTTCACGCTCATATTGATTGTAAGGAAGGGAAGGTGATTCTCCAGATTCCCGGACATCTGGAAGTTGTTTTGCTGGAGGAAGCAGTTCTGTCGGGCCAGTCGAGTTAGGGCTAGGCCGACAAACAAGGTTCTTTCGTCAATGGCAGTGGATAAAGAAGAAGCGCCGGCTATATTTGAAAGTTATATGGACGTGTTTGAAGACATATCAGGTTTACCGCCGAAGCAAGACGTGGAGTTCGCAGTTGAACTTGTTCCTGGTGCAGCGCCAATCTCAAAGGCGTATTACGCGATGGCACCAGTGGAGTTGGAAGAAGTCAGGAAGCAGGTTGCTGAATTACTTGAGAAGGGTTGGTTTCACCGCAGCAACTTAACTTGGGAAGCTCCAGTTCTTCTAGTAAAGAAGAAAGATGGCACAGGGAAGACATGCGTTGATTATCGAGAATTAAACCGGGTGACGATTATGAAAAAGTACCCGATCCCTCTCATTGGCGAAGTGTTTGAGCAGCTTAGTGGCGCGAGGGTATTCTCGAAGCTGGATTTACGGTTCGGATATCATCAGGCCTGAGTTAAATCAGAAGATATTTGCAAGACTGCGTTCTGAACTCAGTATGGACATTACGAGTATTAGTGATGCCCTTCGGAGTAACGAATACACCGGCAATATTTATGGATTTGATGAACTGAATCTTTTCACCATTCTTGGACCAGTTTTTAGTAGTGGTCATTGAAGATATTCTGGTCTACTCGAGGGGTATTGTAGGACTTGCGGCATACTTGAAGATCGCACTGCAGACATTGATGCAAGACAGATTGTATGCAGAGATGAGTAAGTGCGAGTTTGGCTTGAAGAAGTAAAGTTTTGGGGCATATCGTAGCTAGAGATGGAATCTCCATTTACTCAGGGAAGATTGCAGCAGTTCAAGACTGGCCGATTCCGAAGAACGTTGTAAAAATCAGAAGTTTCTTGGACTTGCTGGATACTATAGAAGGTCCATGGAGAAATTTTGCTCGCTTGGCTGAGCCTCTGACCAAGCTTACGCACAAGAAAGTACCATCTGTGTGGACAAATAAGCGTGCATTAGGCGTTGGAGCAAAGATTGATAACCGCTCTTATTTTAACCGTGCCAGACAGTTCCGAAGGATTGGTGTTTCACAGCAACGCATCTAGGAAAAGATTGGGATGTGTATTGATACAGCATGAGAAGGTTGTAGCTTACGCGTTGAGACAGTTGAAGACCCATGAGAAGAATTACTCAACTCATGACTTGGAGCTTGCGGCTGGGATTTTCGCTTTGGAGATTTGGAGACACTACTTATTGGGCGAAAGGGGTCGAAATATTCACCGATCATAAAAGCCTAAAGTACGTGTTCGCTTAGAAGGACCTAGTTGTGAGACAGCAAAGATGGTTGAAGATGACGACTGACTACGATTTCGATCTTAAGTACCATCCGGGAAAAGTTAGTGTTGTACCGGATGCTCAGTCGGTTACCAGCAATTCAGATGTTGACTGCACGGAAGGAAATTATCGAAGACGTTCGAAGATTCGATTTGGAGGTTGTGCTACCGCATTCGTCAGGACAGTTAACACCGCTGCGAATACTGTCGTTGTTGATTGCGAATATTAAAGCAGCGCAGTCACAGGATCCAAGGTTGCAGAAGTTTTGAGAACAGGTTGAAGCAGGACTTCGAACGGACTTGTTAGTTCATGAAGATTGTTCATTGCGATATGGTAGTCGTTTGTGTGTGCCAAAAGGAGACATTCGTGAAGAAGTTATGAAGGAGGCACACAGTTCCGCGTATTCCGTACATCCAGGAGGCACGAAGATGTACCATGATCTACGACAACATTTCTGGTGGGAAGGCATGAAAAGGGAGATTGCCCACTTTGTAGCGAAGTGCTTGGTGTGTCAGCAAATTAAGGCTGAACATCAAAGGGTTGCTGGTTTATTGCAACCACTTCTGATTCCTCAATGGAAGTGGGAATACATAAACATGGATTTTGTGACAGCTTTACCGCGGAGTCCAAAGGGCAACATGCAGTTTGGGTGATTGTTGATCGATTGACCAAGGCAGCTCATTTCATCCCTTTTCGAGTTGGTTAATCAACAGAAACTTTGGCAGAACGGTACATGCAGGAGATTGTAAGATTGCATGGAGTACCGGTGGACATCGTGTCCGATCGTGACACCCGATTCTTATCGCACTTCTGGAGGAGCTTACAGGAAAGTTTGGGGACTCGATTGAAGTTTAGCACAGCTTATCATCCTCAGAAAGATAGCCATTCGAAAAGAACGATCCAAACTCTTGAAGACATGTTGAGAGCTTGCATGTTAGACTTCAAGGGTTCATGGGAGGATCATCTACATTTGGTGGAGTTTTCTTACAATAACAGTTTCCAGGCGACTATTCAGATGGCTCCATTCGAAGCTTTATACGGTCGCAGGTGTCGTTCACCTGTTTGTTGGGACGATGTTGGAGAACGAAGATTGTTGGGACCGGATTTGGTCGTGCAAACAGTTGAGAAGGTTAACACTATCCGGAATCATATGAAGGCAGCACAAGATCGGCAGAAGAGTTGGGCCGATACATCGAGAAGACCTCTAGAGTTCGTTGTTGGTGATCTGGTATTCTTGAAGATATCACCGACTAGAGGAGTGATTCGTTTTGGAAGTCGAGGCAAGCTTAGTCCTCGATTCGTAGGGCCTTTCGAGATTTTGGAGCGTGTTGGAGAAGTGGCTTATCAATTGGCTTAACCATAATCTTTGGCGAATGTTCATGACGTGTTTCACGTATCTCAACTCCGTAAGTATGTTCGAGATGAAACCCGTGTGTTGGATCATTCGGAGCTGACGGTACGAGATGACTTGACTTTTGAGGAACGACCGGTTGCGATTGTGGATCGAAAGGAAAGGGTCCTTAAGAACAAGGTTATCCCTATTGTACTTGTTTCTTGGGGTAGTCGCTCATATGGAGAGCCAACTTGAGAACGAGAAGATGAAATCCGGCAGAAGTTTCCACATCTATCCTTCTAGTTCCTTGATTGTTTATCCTTTCTTGTTCTTGGAATTTCGAGGACGAAATTTTTTTGTAGTTAGGTATAATGTAACACCCAAGTTCATTTATACCAATTCCAGTTTCCGTATTTAATTATCCATGGTTTATTCTTGATTTATCGTGTTTGGGTCGAATAGTAGTTACTGGTACATTGCATTCGACCCGACCCGCTTACTTGAACTTGTTTGATTTATATTTATAGTTTACCCTGACTCGTTGCTTAGACACGTGCATCTAGTATAAACTGCATATCGGCATTTCTTCTGGCATCGCATGTTTTAACATATAACTTTTAGTCACTGTAAATATTTATTAAAATACATGACTTAGGTTGATTGATACCCCTAACCCTGTGGTAGCGTCCTTGCATCGTGTTCTCGTCCCTTTCAGTGAAACGGACGCGTTTGGACGGCTACGCGCACGTACGTGCGTCCGTACTTGGGGGTATGCTTTTTCATTACAGAATCCTTCATTTCAATTTTTGGAACCTGCCAATATTTTTCATATTTCAAATTCAAATTTTTGGACCCGACCCGGGCGCAATTCTGAAATATTTTGTATTCCGCCAAATTCTATTTATTTCAAAATTTCTTAAATCTGTTTGAAATATATTTCTTCAGCCTATTAAAATTTTAGCCAACGTTGTCATTTTTCTAACACCCAGAAAATCTTTTCTAAATTTTTTTCCAACCAATTCTTAAGGCCAATCAGAGCTTCCCCTTACTTGCTCTGGGCCCCACCATCAAACCTCTCTTCATCTCGTCTATCTTTCTTTTTCCTTCTCAACCAATCAGAGTATCTTTTCTTATTTTTTCCAAACAAAATTTTAATCCTCCAGCCAATCAAATCTCTCCCTCTGCGTGCACCTGGGCCCACGAGCGCAGATTTCTCTCTTTCTTTCTTTCTCTCTCTCCCTCAGCGAGCGCAGCTCTCTCTCTCACTCCTTTCTCTTTCTCTCTCCTCTCGCCCCCTCTCTCTCTCATCTCGCAAGCACTGTTTATTCCTCGATTCCCATCACCGCGCGCGCGATATGGCCACCTCCCTTCACAGCATTTCTTCTTCTTCTTCTTCTTCTTCTTCTGTCTGCTTTGAAACCCTCGCACCTCGCCACGAGAGCCCATGGACATGAGAAACCCTAGCCTCGTCGCCTCACCTCCGCGACCACCATCTCCTCCACCTTTCTCTCCTCTCCTCATCTCTCCCTCCTCGTCATCTCTCTCTCATTCTTCCTTTCCCGAGCCTGCAACCGCAGAACCCATCACCGCCATCCTCACCTCCATCGCCGCCGATCACATTGTCATCGCCAGCACCTCCTTCTCTCCTCATCTCTGTCATCTCCTTCTTTTTCTCGTCTCCTCAACCTCGCACACACCTCTCTCCAAACCCCGGCACACCCAACTTCCTCTCACCCCTGCACACCCGACCTCCTCTCATCCCTGCACACTTCGTCGCCGGCGATCCTTCAGCCTCACCGTCACCACCCATTCTCCTCTTCTCTTCCTCTTCATTCTCTCCTTCTCCCTCTCTTCTTCTTCTTCTTCTTTCTTATCACCCCACACACCAGAACCTAACATGCACCCTGCACCCTCGCCGGAAACTCACCGCCGGTGACGCCGACATCGCCAACATCTCGTCTCCTGTTATCAGTGCAACGCCAGTGAGCAGTTTCTCTCTCGGTCTCCCCCTCTTTAGTTTTCTTCCTTCTATTCTTCTTTCTCGAATTTTATCTCTTTTCTGTAAAATCTTTTAAGCCTCTGTTGATCGCCGGAGCTGTGATGACTCGACGATCCCGACGACCCAGCAAACGTACCTAACCCGTGTGATCACATTGTGCGTGGTTTGGATCCGTTCCATGTACCGTGCACGCATCACGACGTTTTCCGCCGACGTGAGACGTTCCGTACTACCGTTCTTGATCCGTCCAGGCAAGTTAATCTTGCTACATGCTATTTAAGTCATTATATACCTATTCTAATATATATCATATCTGTAGTTTAAATATAGCACCCCATGCATCATTTTATAACATTTCGACGTTCCGTTTGCATCTGTTCATATTATTTCAGATCTAGAACTTGAAACCTAACTATTGCATTTAGTTTACTAAACCTACGTAATCACATTTATATGTTAGATCACATAATCACAATTGTTTTATAGCCATATTACCCTTTTATAGTTTTACCCTATCGGACGACCGATTGCATACATTTAGCCTTATTCACATTCAATTGCATCTCTAGATGGTTTTAATACATATTAATATGATTTTATCATTCACATGTGTAATACTGCATTCCTGAAATGTTAAAACTATTCCTTAAACCAAACTGATAACCGTACAACTAAGTAGTTTAATATGCACCTATTGCTATCATGTTACTGTGCCTGTTTATCATTCTGATAGTACCATTCTTGTTTATTCATAACCATGATTATGCTAGTCGATTATGAGCATCCACATGTTATCTTGTACACCCTGACGTGACTTGCTACACATATTACTTGACCTGACATGGTACCGTACACTTTTGACAGGACAGGACATCTAAATACACCACTCGACTTGACCTGATGTACCATGGCTTTACCTGTTACCTGACCTTGTGTCTAATGCCAACAAACCTGACATGTAGTCCTTATGGACCGTTCCTGTTGTCTATCCAGACAAACCTGCACCTACCTGATCCTGTGTTTTGCATTAGTTCTTGATTACTGAATACCTGACTTGACATACATAACTTGGGGGTATGGGGAAATCAATGATGAAATCCCGACTTGTAACTCGACAGTTGCTTGCTTATACTGATCGGTTTTTTTGAGGCTAGGCCCGCCTCGTGACGATGCTGCTGACATCGTTGGTCTTTACCCTTTTCCTTTTTGTGCCTTGCGGTACGTCTCGGTTTCAGCCCGAGAGTCTTAGACCGTGGTCCCGGGCATGCACGGAATACTATTGAGTTACATCGATGATTCATCAAATTGATTTCAAAGACTTGAGAGTAGATAACCAACAGACCAGTTAGTTTACTCACTGCACACTACTTTTCACTGTCCTGATTTATATTGATGTACATCTGCTTTACCATTTGTTATTATACTTGCATGTCTTGTTATCCTGTTTACATATTATTGCTTGATGTTATGATGCGCTGACGTCTGGGTTTTGCATGGCCCAGATTCTTCTATCTTGTTGCTGACTGGGCAGGAGTATTGCCGCTGTTAGACTGAGCGGTGAAGTTCCTGTCGGTATGTAGTCTTACTTTCCAGCTTTCATTATTGTATCTTTTGCTTCCGCATATCATTACTTCTTGACTCTTTCATTCTGGCTTATGGACATGTATTAGATAGTTTAGTTTATTTTCCTGTTCTTGATATCTCTACAGTCGTAATGTGACTGTGGAGGGATTTTTCCTATCCACCGGTAGCATGTGGCTATATCACATGCCCAGCTTAGCATACTCTGGGAAGCGGGGCATGACAGTACAAGTGGAGTAAAGGTGAGTTAGCAAGCGGTCAACTTTCGACGAAGAATCGAAACTATTCCGGCGCTCCCGCGACGCTAAGAAACTCATCCCCCCTTTTTCAACCATTCTTTAAGCCTCCTAACTAATAAGGCTCTTCTAATCTTCATTTCTCTTCTTTAAAAATTCATTTTAAAACGTATATCGGTAAGTGGAGTTAATACCGATATAACTTTTTTCCAAATCCTATAACTCCAATTCCTTTTATCTTTGGTCAAACAATTTTTTATACAATACTTGTAACCTTAAACCCTAATATTTAGAATCAAATTTTCATTAAAATTCTCATGTGAAATAACAAATAGTGGCACTTTTTCATTTAAATACCATGAACTTTAAATATCACCTATTTTAATTTTTGTTACAAACATACCTTTAGGAAAATTTCACGAGGTAACGACCTACCTCTCACATACACACTTTGTTTCATAGCACGATACTCATTAAATGTATTTTTCGTTGCGAAGACATTATTACAAGAAAATACCACTTACTATAAAAACTGGATTTCTTTTAAACGGTGTTTTAAATTCCTTTGCGATTATGCCTTTACAACCCTTGTTAGGGGACCCGCTAATGGATGGTGTGGATTATCGCACATTCTTGGGCTAGTAGAGCGAGATGCAAACCTCCTCACAGAGCATTCGGTCTCAAAATGTTTTTAATACGGTTTTTAAGAAAAACGCATTTTTCTAATTAAATAAAATTTAAGTTTTAATAATTATATAAAAATTACAAATCCATATATTTTCAAAATATAATAAACTTATTTTTTTTAAATGAAAGATTTACAAGTTTCACTAAAATACCATCAAGATACCAACAAAAGACAAGTTTTACAATAAAATACCATGAACTTTCCAAGCTAAGCAATTATCACTAAAATACCTCAAATCCTTAAAATACATATCCATGAAAACCCTAAATAATATAAATAAATTCTTGAGGTTTATTTTGAAATTTTATTAAAAATATTTTTTATAAAACCCCCTCGAGTTATATAAAACAATATTTAAGGACTTTAGTAAATATGGGTTTAAGCGGGATCAATTCTCTTGAGCCCCAGGGAGCCGGAGAAAGTGGATGCTTGCTTATTTAAGGTATAAAACTTAATGGAGTTATCAATGGTAATTGTCTTGGAAAAAGACACAAATCCTGCCGTCTATGTGCAGCGGTTACCAATGACTCCCGAACCTAATTCATGATCTAAATTAGTTACAAGTATCTGAATCAGTCTGAGTCTAACTCAAACCTGAATCCAAACTCAAATCAGAGTCCAATTCAAATATGAATCCAAAGTCTAACATGTATACTTGAACATGAACCTGAATACCTGTATTCAAACATCAATATCAAACATGAATACTTGACTTGACCTGACCGAACCATGGTTATAACTTGACATGACTACTTGAATACAAGATTACATCCTGAACCTGACTACTTGAACAACTTGTATCCATGGTTTCGGAAAGACTTGTAAATATACTTTATACAATACATTACGCGAGAATAACGGGGTAGATTGGTACGGAACGTATAGCGTGGCACGTGATGGTCACTTAAAAGACACCTACATGAAACTCTCATGTCGTTGTCCCGTGGGTTATGATGGGGAATTGTACTACATGTTACCATAGTCCACGGGGTAAGATGGACTCCTGTCGTATACACAATACCTTCTGTACCAAGCTACAAACAACTACGTTAGAATAACAATCATATACCTATACAAATTAATAGTTTCATTTAACATTACTTGTTCTATTCCATTCCTTCTTTTGAGACTTACCGAGCGTTGGTTCGCTGACGACATTCCTGTCTTTTCTTTCTTTGGAATGTTCGTTAGGAGGACCGGACTCTCAAGAAATCGAGCCTAGCCAGGAGGACTTGGACCAGCTCACAGCCCAGCCGGACTTCTAGCTCTCCTTGCATTTACTTTCAGTTTGTATGCCACTGTTTAGGCACTGTTTATATCATTGTATCTTTTCATTTTCAAACAGTTGTATGTAAAGTGAATGTAAATAAAAGTTGTTGTTTATATTTTTATATCACTTGTCATTCTTGTGCATTTTTTATATATTGCTTAATTACGCTTAACGTATTTATTTCTTAGTAAATACGTTGCGGCCCGTCACGTCACCGATTCCGTACACTGGGAAGCGGGGCGTAACATATCAGGAGTATGTCATTCAAATCCTAGTACATAACTCCCTATAAATTTCTTACTAGGTTCATATGTTGTTTTGATGAAGCCAGTCATCTTGACTGTCACATCAAAACAGATGATCTGTCTCTGCTATACATGCTTTAGTCTCAAATAGACATAAGCAACTTGCACACCTTTCGCTGCTTTCACTGACTACGATAACCTTCTGGCAGAGTCATATACACGTGCACTTCTAAATTACCATTTAGAAAGACGTTATAGTCATCCTCTTGCCAGATATCATAGTCTTGAATAGAAATAGTGGAAAGTCATATCTGTATGGACTTTAACATAGACACTGGAGTAAAAGTTTCATCACAATGCACGTCGGGTATTTGATGAAAATGTTTACTACAAGTCTAGCCTTATTAGGTTAATACCTTTCCACTTGCACTGATCTCGAAAGATCTACTTGCTCCTAATGGGTTTTACCCCACCAGGAGCACCCAACAAAGTCCAAAATCTATAATTTGCTGGAGTGCGTGGAGTCCATCTTAGATATAAAGCATCCAGCCATCATCCGGAAGTCACCACTTCCTATGGCCTGCTGACAACTAGTAGGGCCATCATCATAATGATGTTGACCTCCCTATCACCTTCTACGAGAAAACCAAAGTATCACTTGGGTGGATGAGGTCACCTACTAAATCTGCGAAGTGGCTAAGGTTTGTCGAGTCAAATTGAATCTTCAGGTTCTACTACTAAATTTTCAGTAACCGTTTTTGGTTATGGAAACATTTTCAGTTCTACTATCCTCCCACTAGTTTCTTTTTCAAAAAGATTCCTTTTATAAAAAGGTGGCGAGTCAAGAACAAACAAATTTTTTATCTTGAAAATGGTGGAAGCAAAACCCTAGCGAATGTTTGGGATAATCCACAAACTGCCATTACCGAAGTGTGCTTTGAGTTTGTCCAGATTCTGCATTTAAACAGAAACCGGATAACTCCATATCTTAACAATCTCAAGATATGCAACCATTCTATATCCGTATAGAATCAAAGGCACTAGTTTAGATGGAACCAGGTTCAAAAGTTATCCAGCTGTTTTCAGTACATATCACCTAAATGGAAAAAGGCTAATACAACATTACTCATCAAGGATCGCATCCACGGATGAATAACCTGAGAGAGAATCAAGTTTTCAATATTACTATGATGAAATACCTAGCATAAGTATCTACATCTTCGATCATTTCGAAAAATCCTGATACTTCCAACGTATAGTTCTCTATTTTATTCTTATACCTATAAACTTCTCAAAATCTTTGGACCTTACATTTCAACAAATGCGTGTGTAAAACCAGAGCTCATAGGTAAACTGAATGAAGTAAGATTACCAATCCCTTGTCCTAAAGGATATTGGACAACATACATTTTCATGTATAAGTCCCAAGAGTTTACTAACTCAAATTCCGTGAGTTTGTAAGTTGATAACTGTATTTTGGTTAAGAAAGTCTTACACCATTATTCAATGCACCTTATCTTATGCTCAACTGATAAAAGTATATGTTTGGAACACAATTTTCAAAATTTATATCTCACTTTATAAAATAAAGATACAGATATTCAATTTTAAAAGTTGGTGCATAACAACGGTTATTCGAAACCAAATATTTGCCATTAGGAAAAACAAGGTGATATAATACAATATCGCCAATTGTTATGAATTCCGATATTGAGAATCAAATCGCCCATTTTCCAATATTCTACTCCTACCCAGTATCTGTAACGTTGTACAGATGTGAGATCCAAATCCGATATATACATACCCTGCAGTTAGAATTAATTGGGACAATGGTTTTCAATTAAAATATCACAGAAATTCAAAAACATAAATGTTTCAAGAGGATGGCCGGGTATTCCTAGTAATGCCTTCTCCAATATCCAGATTCATGACACTGGTTGCAATTTCCTTAGCCCTCACTTCAATCCCTTTATATGTCTCTACATCTTATCTTTTGTATACCACACTTAGGCTAATTGGTTTTCTTCTTTCCCTATCTTTCGGCACCAACTTAAGGTTTGAAAGAAGACTATCCAATAAGTATAATATATGTACTCTCCTAATATAAGGAGCTCTCACAACCTGAGAGCAGGTACAAGGAAGAGACAACCGAATAATCCTATTCAATTTCTCCAAAACCAATGACCATCCTCGATCGAAATAATTTTTTGAGTCCATATGTAAATATACGATGGCCTTTCCAAGAAATATTGATTATCGTAGTGATACGGAGTGTTTTAGAGAATGCAAAGGGAAAGTAGGAGTAGCAGGGAAAATATACGATTTTGTCATGAATCATGATAACCCAAAGCCAAGTTGTGCAAGAAGGTTCGATTAACTTGGTTAATGAGTTTTAGTTTAAGGTAAGTCATGGTCGTAAACTAGAGAGAGAAAATAAACACTCTGCGTGCACTCTATTCAGATTGGTTATCATTTTATCTAATCAGGATGGCTCCCACTGTTTCCTTGAATTCTCCTTCAAACCCTAAACGGAGAACTAGTCTGGATCATGTACACCTTACAAGTTTGCTAACCGTTCAGCCAGGCCAGTGTTGGTACTCCAAGGGAGGTCCCCTGTGCTTTCATATAGACCCAATTAAATAACCCCGTTTCTGCAGAGGCGTAATCTCGTTAACACTTTCTAGACACTTAATAGGTTAGCTAATTGTGAAGTAAGAATCTCCTGAAGAGCAATACCTACTCATCAGTAGGAATCGGGACCCAACTATCATCGTGTGACAATCTTGATGAAAGCCAACCAAAATTATTACACTCCAGAAGGTATGCGCAAACTTGGCAAGTTTCCCTTATATTTGAAACTCCCGATATGGTTTTTGCTCCTAACGACTTTATGACCTTGACAATGTCAACATATCATAAGCCGCTAGTCAAGTTCGGCTCGTCATTATCATGATTAACTTAGACCCACCCGCATAACCCTTGACAATGCCAACATAACTATGCGACTGTCCTAAATAATCCGAAACAAAGCTACAAACAAGCAATACTCAGCTACCGATCACTACGCCTTGACAATACCAACATACGTAGCATGAATACTAAATAATACTTGTAGGAAATGACGGAGGGCTGCGACTGGTTTTTGGTGAAAAACCTTTAATATAATGAACTTGATATCGTTGAAAGAACTCGGGTGGCTTTGAAATGGAATGGTTTAGTCTCCGCTTTTTAAAAGTAGTAACATAAGCTTTTTCTTAAGACCGAACTCCCCGTGAAGGATTAATTCTCTTTCCTCATAGAATGAGGTGCAGGATATTCCTAACCGTATAGCTCTATTCAAAGCAAAAGAATATGAGTATAGTTTTGAAGAAAACTGAGTAGTTTTAAAACTTGGTTCTGACAACATCAAATAGGTTTATTTTCCTTGCATCAAACATATAATGCAGTTCCATCATTACAATTTTCTAAGCTACACCAAAAACAACCAAAATAGCATGCTTTTATATGCCATCCGCATTCGCCACGGGGTCCCGGGTCTTCACCGTAAGGTTACTTAACTTACGGTATGGCGGGGAAAGGGCTAGCGCGGATGCAAAACATATAGAAGTATCTACTAATATATATATATATATATATATATATATATATATCAACATCACAGGCATGCAACAAACAATATGGAATAATGGATAAATTAGGAGCACCGCGTTTCATTTGAGCTGCAAATAAAACGCGACGTTCCCCGGTTGTGTAAATAGCCCGTACAACATCAATCCTAGACCCGTATGAGTGCGGCAAGCCACCTACCAATTCTAGAAACTGGGTAACTTGCCCTCAATACCATGAGTTGGTCACCCGTCGCTTTCTAGAATTCGGTAACTTAAGCACTCCTTCGCAGGTTGATCCAATAACCCGTACAAGTGCGGCAAGCAACCCGCCAATTCTAGATCGAGACGACCCGGTCTCAAACACCATGAGAAGGCCACCTACTGTACGCTAAAACCCGGCTACTCGAGTACTACTCCTAGGTTAATCCTAGTACAGAAAAGAAAAATATATATAAGGGTGACAACAACTGCTTCCTGGTCGAGCCCTAAAAAGATTGTACATAATACGGAAATGGAGGCCATAAGTTGGAGCTCGTCCCGAATAAATGAATACAAAATATATAAAACAAGATTGTACATATAATCGCACGAGGGGCTATCCAACATGACAATCTTGCTAAACCATCATATATATATATATATATATATATATATATCACATAACACAAGCAACACAAGCAAGTGTGCAACCCTGTCTAATCGAACATATAGCAATTAGAAGACGTTCAACAATACATACAAACAAGCAACGAATTATAAACGGTACTAAAATTTCGACCGAAAACAGTCCTGAAATGCCCGTATGTAAAAACTACACAAACTGAAATCTGGGGCAAAACAAACAATACTATAAATCAAGTTTTCAACATTCCAAGCAACTGACAAAATTTGGGCAATTTTTGAAAAAATTTAGCCGACAGAAATATGGTTTGGGCGGTCAAACCCCGACAAAAACGCCTCGAATTTTGTGCCATGTTTCATTTTCAAAAGACAAGTCCTCTGCAGTTGTTTAAAAAAAATTTATGCAAAGTTTTCAAAAGGACGGTATCTTGGAATTGGAAACAAGTTACGGGAAAAAATTCGGTCTCGAAACTAAAATATCGTCTAAACTAGTTCAAGTGTTTGGGTTGGCTCTGATACCATTGAAAGGTTCCTAGTGCTCTTGCCGCTACAACCGCGACCAATGCGGAATCGGAAAACAAAAATTTTACAAGGAGCACTAGAAACTAATCCTTAGCGATCGTTCCAAACACTAAACTAAAAAACAAGCATGTAATGTTTAAGGATTACAACATTTGATGTGTGTCCACCCAATCGTGGAAGACCCCTCCCAGCTCCTCGTAGGATGTCGGGAACAAGCTTGAGAGGCGACCACCCTTACCGAAGATGATCCACCCGAGAGAACCGGTCCAAGCTCCAGCTTCACCTAGTGAAGCAACTAACGCTCCAAGCTTGCTAGAAATGGAGAGTGGGGATGTATGAATTTTCCACTATCAAACTCAAGCTCAAGAGAGGATGCAAGAAGAAGGAGGAAGAGGTAACCATAACAAAAGAGCTAAGGGTTGAATCAATGTGAGAAGGGAAAAATGGAACGGCTTCAAGTTATTTTTCAACCATCAAATAAAATATCACAACAATTTTTCCGTTAAACAAATGAAGCCCATCCCTCTCTACATTCACACAACCATACCAAAATCCACCCCACCCTCCATCTCATTTCCATGAATATTCACAAATGAGGCGTCCTCCTTCTAAAATTATTCCATATAAATACGGAATACAACCTGGTATACGTATCGAAATACATATACGCGTATCCATATAAAAATACGAATAGCCAAGAGAGAGAAAATGAATAGTGAACATAATACTAGAATATATATTGAAAAAATATATATAATTTATTAAATCAAAAACTGATTTAATAATCCAGCTTAATCCTAAGCCGGCATTTTTATCAACTGTCTGATTAAAGTCTGTGTAGCTTGTACATGTATTTAATCGGACCCATGTATGTATCAACATACGTCATCTACATCATATCTCCTGGACCGGGAAAACCCTCTGCGTGTGACTCTAAAGACTCGACAATATACTGGCAGTGAGTTACTGGATAAATCCATAACCACAAGCACGTTAGTGGTACTAGCTGTACATAACGGCTACCCAGGTATATGCCGAAAGGGAGGTCGACAATCAAGTCTGTCCGTACCCTACTGAGCCTGAATGTGATAATCTTCATACAGTCCGATCTCTTCGTCTAAGAGTATCACATATCAGGTCTAGGGGTAGATAATGTCAGACCCCAAATAACCCGATAAGTCGTGTCAGAGTGGAGCTCATCACCAACCGAGAAACTATTGAACTTCTATCAGTAAATCTCATCCACCCTGGCAACGGAATTAGGGTGTTGGTCATCCTAACATAGCACGACATCAAATCCTAATACCAGGAAAGACGAATCCCTGACAATTGATCACTGCCTCCATGTGGCTCGAGACCGTACCCAACTAAAACCTGTTTGCACGACTCCTTTAAGCCGTGGTAAGGTAGTAATCTAAGTACAGTGGGAACTCACATGAGACAAATGACGATCTCAGGTCAAAGGACTAACCTGTACTCATGCTACTAGAGAACTTCTATCTGACGACGATAGGTATAGTACCATCTAGAAGTTCTCGGCGGGTCCGTCCAGTGTACTTACCTCCAGTGAGCACGTATATACTATCTTAGGTGACACAACACTAATGGTTTGTGAGACCAGCCACCGCCCCTTGTCAGGGTCTCGAAACGTATACACTAGTCTACTCCGGAATATCGATGTCCAGTCTCGATACTCACTCGACTAGGGACATTTAAAGATGTGCTTATGGACTACCAAGCTCTCACGTATATGATCGCCATCATAATGCTGGTAGTCAAGCAAGAATCCTACGGGCTTCATCATTATGTATTAGCGACACTTAATAACAAGTAAAACGTATACACATAAATGATAAAGAAAAATTAGATAGCATACTATCATTTCAAGTAAGACTGTTCTACCTGTATAGGTTCTCCCTCAATTATCGTAATCGCCTACCCGTAATTACAATAATTGTCTTGAGGGCACTATATCTAACATCATGAACCCTCCCCTTCACCTAGAAAGGGGGGAACTACTCATAATTCATATTAAAATCATAAGAGAACAAAGAAACAAACAAGAACATAATGGAAATTAAAAGAAAAGTAAAGAAGATACAAAGAACCAATTGAAATGAAATTGAAGCTTTATCGAATGTTGAACTCCTAAGTACAAGCTAATGAATTTAATAACTAAAACTGAATCTTGCAAGCTCAATGAAGAGATTGCAAGATGAAGTAAAAGCAAAGAATTCAAAGTTAAAGAACATACAAAATTTCATGAACTTGGAAAAAAGAACTAAAAAATGTACATCCATGGCTTCAATCTTGATCAGATATTTATAGACTTCTTTTCAGACAACAATAGTTATGCAAGTGGCATGACATGACAATGTAGGAACACAGAAGGAGATCAAGACAATTTTGTGGAGGTAGGGCCGACCCAGGCAGCCAGGGAGAATTTTTGGTCGGCCCCACTGTTGAATTGAGGCTCCATCTCGTTGCAGTGGTCTCCATCTCGTTGCATTGGTCTTCTGCCATCATGATATGATTTCTAGTATTATTCTTTTTTTTAAAATCTTCTGAGTTGCACTCTGGTGATGAACATCCAATGAATCAAGCCTTTTTCAACTCAAAAAAGTACGTATCACATAACAGCCTTTTAAATTATCATATCCCATGTCACGCCCCGCTTCCCAAAATACATAAAATCGGAAATGTAACAAAACCAGCCATGCTACCTAGGGTAAGGAAATATCCTCCCATAGTCACATTACGGCTGTTTATCAGTAATCAAGAGCAATAATATAACTGTCTATCTCTAAACATGTCCAATAGCCACAAACGATAACAGGAAATAGTAGCGAAAGCAATAAAGATCCAAAGAATAACAACCATCAATAAGAGCTATGTCAGTGAGATGGTCCTCACTGATCAGCGATCCTGTCGAATTATTCACAAGCTAAGTCAAGTATCTGGGCCATGCAAAACCCAGATGTCGGTGCATCATAAATATCATGATAATAGTAATAACTAGAACAGTGTGCTATACAGGATGTCACATGCAAAATAAGGTATAAGTATAAACAAACAATCACAGATGTTATAACAGCCTACTATTGGTATGTCACGTGTATCCTAAAGTCTGTGTTTTTAGGTTATCTATTCTAACGGTATTCGAAACCAATTAATGTAATCCTCCTCATAACTCAACAGAATGTATCCCGTTCATTCCCCACGGGACCACGGTACAATAAACAATGGTTATTCCGTTCACTTCCGGAATCACGACAAACAATAATATCCTTTTGAGTTACGTTTTGATTACATTCTTAATTTCCCCTTTCCTTCAGGTTTCGTGTTCAAGTCAGGTGTCAATAGAATGTCTACCTAATGCCAATACAGGAACACTCAGGTACATGTTATGTCTATCTAGACAACAGGTCACGTCCATAAGGACTAGTCAGGATTGTTGGTATTGGTAAGTATTACAGTCAATAGGTACTAGCATGATAAAGGTAATAGTAACAGGATGGTAGGGTACCCGTCATGAATTTGTGTACAGGCATGTCAAGGATGATGTAATCAGTCGGGTAAGATATCTACTTCACAATTACATATTCCAATCAAATCATGGTATACAGCAGGCCGTACAATTATAACCGAATATAGGTAAACACTAACGGATATAGGTTAACAAGCGTGTCATGGATAACATAATAATATCATGTACAAGACCAAGATAATAGCATTAACAAAGATAGTATATTCAATCCGATTAATAACTATAAAAGTGGTGTTGATTAACCATGCATAAGAAAGTTCCGTTCAAAAATTCAGCGTCGCCCTGATTTGTAAAATAGCTTAAAAATAACAAATATTCTCCAAAAGGGACGTGTCATATACCATAACAAATATAATTCAATAAATTTTTCGTTTTTAAAAGTTAAAGTATCTCAGGTTGTTCCTACAAAAAGTTATGAACGTTCGAAATTGAAAATTTGCTGCTGGAATATCCCTGGACAGCAGTTTAGAGGTACTTTCATTTACAGTTTACATTATTTAAACAATTTATTTTGCAAGTAAATATTTCACAGGGTTATAGTATTTTGAGTTAGCTTCGTAACAAATTAAAGAACGTCTACTAATGATTTTTCTATGATTTATAATGAATTTTATAAGGTAAGGTGTACAGTAAATTCCAGATTTATCGTATCCGCTTTGCGACGACGTTTCATGTATAAACTATAATATTTTCATACTATATTTTTCATAACGTTATAAAATGCAGATTATGAACTAATTAATGATATATGGATTATATAGATATAAACGGTATAATGATAATGATAAGAAATATTATGACGATATATATATATATATATATATATATATATATATATATATATATATATTTATAGATATAATTATAGCATATCACAAGTTGTAAACTTGTATACACTATATATTATAAAAATGATTAACATTAAATAACTACAGTGTATAAATTATATAAATATAGTTGTATGATAATAATAATAATAATAATAGTATAACAACATATAAGTAAATTGCATAAACCATAGCATTTAGCAAGTTATAAACTTGCCTCGAAACAAACACGATGAACGGAAGCAACACGATATTATACAAATCAACACCAAGTTTTGACGGCTCAGTTAAGATTCTAGGATGCGGCTGAAGTTGCGTCGGCGAGAATGGATGTGGGCTTGAAGAACGAAGAAGGATAATATATAAATTAATGAGGGAGAGATTTAGTTAGAGAAGAGAGAGAAAGAGATATGTTATGTGGAGAGAGAGAAAGTTTTCTGTTTTATAAAAAGTAAAGTGTATAATAGTATGTGTGTGTGTATAGTTTATATTAGGTTATAAATATATATTATAGTTTAATACTACTAAAGATAATATCAAACTACACCCCGTCTTCACCAAAATCTCACAAAAATATATTTTGGAAAAATAATACATATACGTAATCTTTTTAACCATAATACAAGAATATTATTTAAATATCTTATACCCCTTATTTAAGATTTTAAAAGGATTTAAATATGTTTAAATCTAAGAAATATTTGGTATCCAGATTCTATTATATTTAAGCGTAATAGATAAAAGTCAAAATAAAATATGGGATGCTTAACCATATGATCGCAGTTAATAAATATAAATTATTCTTAATGTGTGGCTACCAGAAGATATAAGCATATGATTTAGATATTGTTCCCCGCCGAACACGGGAGGTTCGTCTTGCCTGAATTTGGGGGCAGATGCTAATTGGTGTTATCCGTCCACCTCTCCGAAGATGCCAAGTTGATTTATGACACCGTGTATCGAAGGTTTAAACGGATGCGGCCGATGTAGCAAACTTCGTCAGATTCCCCCTCGTTGAGGGGGTTTTGATTGTGGGGACGCTCTTCCCTGCAGGCGCAAGCCCCTGCAGTTAATTACACTACCGCATCGCGGTAACCACTTTCTCCTTCTCCAGATGGTCACTTCGTGTCGTGTGTGTTTGTTTTGTTTTTTGTTGCCCGTGGATTGTATACGGAGACTAATTTATGTTGTCGCCCGTAGGGCGTGGATTAGTCTAAATCCGTATTTTCTTAGATTTGGTTTTGGGGGTTTGGGTTTAAGGATACGTTAGTCTCATTTGAGACTAAGATCAACTTAAACGTTTGTTAAGGATACGTTAGTCTAATTTTAGACTAAGATCAACTTAACGGGATCGTTTAGATCCAACAAGAGAGTATTTGGACTCAATTGTTTAGTTTATGGACATTGCGGTCGATTGCCAGTTTAAGGACATAGTGGTCCCATACCAGTTTAAGGACATAGTGGTCCATGAGTTTAAAGACCTCACAGTCAAGGTTAAGGACGTCATAGTCCGTGAGTTTAAAGACCTCACAGTCAAGGTTAAGGACATCATAGTCCGTGAGCTTAAAGACATCACAGTCCAGGTTAAGGACATCATAGTCTATGAGTTTAAGGACCCCACAGTCCAGGTTAAGGACATCATAGTCCGTGAGTTTAAGGACCCCACAGTCCAGGTTAAGGACATCATAGTCCGTGAGTTTAAAGACCTCACAGTCAAGGTTAAGGACATCATAGTCCGTGAGTTTAAAGACCTCACAGTCAAGGTTAAAGACATCATAGTCCGTGGAATGTATGGTTGTCGGGACCCGTCACCTCTCTGAAGACGTTGAAGGATTACAACGACATATATCAGAGGGGTTCAGAGATGTACCCTTGAACCAATGTTGATTGGGAAATTTGTAGTCCAATTTGGGACTAAGATTAATTAATTAGATTATGAGCACATGGGCTCCGTTAAATCCGAATTGAGGACTTATGGCCAGTCTTGGGCTAAGTCCAATAAAGTTAAAATGTTTAACATTTATTTTGGGCTATTAAGCATTTGTTTGGGATTGGTCCTTTTAATAATGCTGAGCATTGATTTAAATTCTGACAATGTTTGTCTTTTATTGAATGCTAAGCATTCATCATAGCTCTGGGGCTTATAAAAGAACAATTTATGTTCTGTCCAAGCGCACATAAAATCATGTGGCGCGCTTGGCACTAGTGCCAGTCGATGAGCGCAGTGCGCTATGGTTAAAGCGCTAGTGCGCTTGGCGCTTTGCGCCAGATGTGAAGCGTTGATGCGCTTAACGCTTTTGCGCTAAGTGAAGAGCGTAGATGCGCTTAGCGCTAGATGTAGAGCGCTGATGCGCTTAGCGCTTTGCGCTACATGAAGAGCGCTGATGCGCTATAATTGAAGCGTTGAAGCGCTTGGTGCTGATGCCATATAATGAGCGCAAAGCGCTTTTAGTAATGCAGCGCACAAGTGAGGAGCACGTGGCGCGCTTAGCGCTAGCCAATGAGCGCAGTGCGCTGTGTTTGAAGTGCTATTGCACTGCAGCGCTTTGCGCTAGATGAAGAGCACTAAGGAACTTTTAAATTAGAAGCGCTAAGGCTCTTCTTAGGTTAACTTTGTGCTCTGAAGATTATCTTCTTTTTGATAAGAGACTTTGTCTCAAGATTCTAAGAACAAAGTTCTTTGTTTATAGGAGATATTTCAATCTCTTTTTGAAGAAAGGCTTTGCCTTTATGGATCTGTGATCCTAAGAGAATTGAATAATTCTCCCCCCCCCTTTATAATGAGATGTTCATGATCTCAGAAAGACAATTTGTCTTATAGATCTATGATCTGTGAAGTAAGTACTTCTTTGTCTTATGATGAGATCTTTTTGATCTCTTTATAAAAGACCTTGGTCTTTTTAGATCTATGATCTTTTAAGAAGAGAATTCTTCTCTTTAATTATGAGATGATTTCATCTCTTTGTTCATCACCATTCTTTTTACCTTGAACAAAAATCTTCTTTTGCCGAGAGCTACTTCATCTTCTTGAGATTTTCTCAAAGTTTATAGTGGGGTTCCTCTCTATGAGAATTGAAGTCTTGGGTCCTTTATATAGGGGATGCTGATTTGTTGAATCAGTTAAAGAGATTTATTCTCTAATTGATTTGGGAATTTTCCCACCGTCGGATTTTTGATCCAAGGGCTTCTGGTTTACAGAAGATAATCTTCTTGTTTTAAAAGATTGAGAAATCTTTCCCCTTTACAGAATTTGTTCTATATTTTACTGATTTTTAATCACCATTGGATCATTGATCCAACGGTGTTCCAAATTCAGGGCACAATCTTTTCTGTTTGGAAAGATTCAACAGAATTTGTTAATTGATGATTTAATCATATCCGTTGGATATTTGATCCAACGGTGAGGAACATTTAGTTCCAGCGCTAGCGCTTATGCGCTCTGCCCATGGTGCGCCACATGGAGCGCAGCGCTCTTACTGCTAGCGCTCACGTGCTTTGCACGTGGTGTGCTACTTGGAGCGCAGCGCATCTAGCGCTAGCGCCTATGCGCTTTGCACGGGGTGCGCTAGTTGTAGCGCAGCGTTTTTATAAAAGCGCAGCTTTAATTCAAATTTTGAATTCTGAACAGAGCTTTGCTCTAATTGGGGAAACAAATGCCCCCCACTACTTTGCCCACGTAAGTATATACGTGGGTGAAGTAGTGAAGAGTATTTCATAGCGTATAACCAGTTTCGGGTTGGTTTATAATCTTTAGAACCTTGGTTTGAGAAGATAGCGAGCGGACACAAGCGTCGTCATCTATCATTGACTCAAATCTCAACTATTAATGGATATAGTTTCAAACCCTGAGGCCCATGAGCCGTACCCTTATGTTTCTTTATGGATTGATCTGGCGCAAAGTAGTTTATGTACTCATTTCGGAGCTTGTAGCTTTGGCAAGTGTGGCCCATTGATGGTAGATAACAGTTCATCTTGAACTCTTTATAAGGTAGCGATGGCTTAGAAAATAGGGTTAGGATCTGTTGCCTAAGACTTTTCAACTTTATGAGCCGTGAGGGTCTCATAAAGACTTTTCTCCCTAAGAGTCGTGAGGATCTCATAGGTGACTTTTCTCCTTAGGAGTCATGAGGACTCTTAAGTGCGTTTTCTCTTGAGAGTCGTAAGGATCCCACAAGAGAATTTTCTTTATGCGTAGGGACACTAATTTCCACGCAAGTTGAGATGAATCGAGAGATTCTCGCAAAGACACTGATTTCCTTGCGGGTCGAAACGAATTGAGAGGTTCTTGCCAAGGATGTTGATTTCCCTGAATCGAGATAAGAAGCAATGGCTTAGAAAACAGGTTCAGATCTGCTGCCTAAGACTTTTCAACTTTATGAGCCGTGAGGGTCTCATAAAGATTTTTTTCTCCCTACGAATCGAGAGGATCTCGTAGGTGTATTCTCTCCTTAGGAATCGTGAGGATTCCTAAGTGTGTTATCTCTTGAGAGTCGTAAGGATCTCACAAGAGAATTTTCTTCCTTACAAGTCGAGAGGACTCGTAAGTGATTGATGAGTTGACCTACTCCCGAGTCAAAGAATTGCTTCAACATGGAGGTCGAGGGTTGACTTTGATTTGTCTGTGCACCGCCGAGTCATGGAACCGAGAACTTTGCCGCGGCTCTGCTTTGCTGACGTCATATATTCCTGCAGAGACACTGATTTCTCTGCGGGTCGGCGTGAATCGAGATGTTCTCGTCAAGGACGCTGATTTCCCTGAGTCGAGGTATTTTCCAAAGACACTGATTTCCTTGGAGTTGAGACGAATCGAGGTATTCCTGCAAAGACACTGATTTCCTTGCGGGTCGACGCGAATCGAGATGCTCTCGCCAAGGACGCTGATTTCCTTGACTCGAGGTATTTGCCAAGGATACTAATTTCCATGGAGTCGAAATGAATCGAGGTATTCCTGCAAAGACACTGATTTCCTTGCGGGTCGACGCGAATCGAGATGCTCTCGTCAAGGACGCTGATTTCCCTGAATCGAGGTTTTTTCTAAGGACACTGATTTCCTCGGAGTAGAGACGAGTCGAGGCATTCCTGCAAAGACGCTGATTTCCTTGCAGGTCGACGCGAATCGAGATGCTCTCGTCAAGGACATTGATTTCCCTGAATCGAGGCATTGCCAAGGACGCTGATTTCCTTAGGGGTTGAGACGAATCGAGGTATTCCTGCAAAGACACTGATTTCCTTGCGGGTCGACGTGAATCGAGATGCTCTCGTCAAGGACACTCATTTCCCTGAATCGAGGAGGTTGCCAAGGATACTGATTTCCCTGGGGTTGAGACGAATCGAGGTATTCCTGCAAAGACACTGATTTCCTTGCGGGTCGACGCAGATCGAGATGCTCTCGTCAAGAACGCTGATTTCCCTGAATCGAGGTTTTTGCCAAAACACTAATTTCCTCGGAGTTAAGACGAGTCGAGGTATTCCTGCAAAGACGCTGATTTCCTTGCAGTTCGACGCGAATCGAGATGCTCTCGTCAAGGACGCTGATTTCCTTGAATCGAGGTTTTGCCAAGGACGTTGATTTCCTCGGAGTTGATACGAGTCGAGGTATTCCTGCAAAGACAATGATTTCTCTGCGGGTCGACGCGAATCGAGATGCTCTCGTCAAGGACGCTGATTTCCCTGAATCAAGGAGGTTGCCAAGGACACTGATTTCCTTAGGGTTGAGACGAATCGAGGTGTTCCTGCAAAGACACTGATTTCCTTACGGGTCGACGTGAATCGAGATGCTCTCATCAAGGACGCTGATTTCCCTGAATCGAGAAGGTTGCCAAGGACACTGATTTCCCTGGGGTTGAGACGAATCGAGGTATTCCTGCAAAGACACAGATTTCCTTGCGGGTCGATGCGAATCGATATGCTCTCGTCAAGGACACTGATTTCCCTGAATCGAGGTTTTTGCCAAGGACACTAATTTCCTCGGAGTTGAGACGAGTCGAGGTATTCCTGAAAAGACGCTGATTTTCTTGCAGGTCGACGCGAATCAAGATGCTCTCATCAAGGACGCTGATTTCCTGAATTGAGGTTTTGCCAAGGACGCTGATTTCCTCGGAGTTGATACGAGTCGAATTATTCCTGCAAAGACACTGATTTCTCTGTGGGTCGACGTGAATCGAGATGCTCTCGTCAAGGACACTGATTTCCTTGAATCGAGGAGGTTGCCAAGGACACTGATTTCCCTTGGGTTGAGACGAATCGCGGTATTCCTGCAAAGACGCTGATTTCCTTGCAGGTCGACGCGAATCGAGATGCTCTCGTCAAGGACGCTGATTTCCCTGAATCGAGGTTTTGCCAAGGACGCTGATTTCCTCCGAGTTGATATGAGTCGAGGTATTCCTGCAAAGACACTGATTTCTCTGCGGGTCGACGCGAATCGAGATGCTCTTGTCAAGGACGCTGATTTCCCTGAATCGAGAAGGTTTCCAAGGACACCGATTTCCCTGGGGTTGAGACGAATCGAGGTATTCCTGCAAAGACACTATTTCCTTGCGGGTCGACGTGAATCAAGATGCTCTCGTCAAGGACCCTGATTTCCCTGAATCGAGGAGGTTGCCAAGGACACTGATTTCCCTGGGGTTGAGATGAATCGAGGTATTCCTGTAAAGACACTGATTTCCTTACGGGTCGATGCGAATCGAGATGCTCTCGTCAAGGACACTGTTTTCCCTGAATCGAGGTTTTTGCCAAGGACACTAATTTCCTCGGAGTTGAGACGAGTCGAGGTATTCCTGAAAAGACGCTGATTTCCTTGCAGGTCGACGCGAATCGAGATGCTCTCATCAAGGACGCTGATTTCCCTGAATTGAGGTTTTGCCAAGGACGCTGATTTCGTCGGAGTTGATACGAGTCGAGGTATTCCTGCAAAGACACTGATTTCTCTGCGGGTCGACGCGAGTCGAGATGCTCTCGTCAAGGATGCTGATTTCCTTGAATCGAGGAGGTTGCCAAGGACACTGATTTCCCTGGGGTTGAGACGAATCGAGGTATTCCTGCAAAGACACTGATTTCCTTATGGGTCGACGCGAATCGAGATGCTCTCGTCAAGGACGCTGATTTCCCTGAATCGATGAGGTTGCCAAGGACACTGATTTCCCTGGGGTTGAGACGAATCGAGGTATTCCTGCAAAGACACTGATTTCCTTGGAGGTCGACGCGAATCGAGATGCTCTCGTCAAGGACGCTGATTTCCCTGAATCGAGGTTTTGCCAAGGACACCGATTTCCTCGGAGTTGATACGAGTTGAGGTATTCCTGCAAAGACACTGATTTCTCTGCGGGTCGACGCGAATCGAGATACTCTCGTCAAGGACGTTGATTTCCCTGAATCGAGGAGGTTGCCAAGGACCCTGATTTCCCTGGGGTTTAGACGAATCGAGGTATTCCTGCAAAGACACTGATTTCCTTGCGAGTCGACGTGAATCGAGATGCTCTCGCCAAGGACGCTGATTTTCTTGACTCGAGGTATTTGCCAAGGACACTGATTTCCCTGGAGTCAAAACGAATCGAGGTATTCCTGCAAAGACACTGATTTCCTTGGAGGTCGACGCGAATCGAGATGCTCTCGTCAAGGACGCTGATTTCCCTGAATTGAGGTTTTTGCCAAGGACACTGATTTCCTCGAAGTTGAGACGAATCGAGATATTCTTGCAAAGACGCTGATTTCCTTGTTGGTCGACACGAATCGAGGTTCTCTCGTCAAGGACGCTGATTTCCCTGAATCGAGATTTTTGCCAAGGACGCTAATTTCCTCGAAGTTGAAACGAATCGAGGTATTCCTGCAAAGACGCTGATTTCCTTGCGGGTCGACGCGAATCGAGATGCTCTCGTCAAGGACGCTGATTTCCCTGAATCGAGATTTTGCCAAGGACGCTGATTTCCTCGGAGTTAAGACGAGTCGAGAGATTCCTGCAAAGACACTGATTTCTCTGCGGGTCGACGCGAATCAAGATGCTCTCTCCAAGGACGCTGATTTCCCTAAATCGAGGTTTTGAGTTGACTTGATTTCGAGGCAGGGTCACTGGATGACTCCAAGTTTTCTGTGAACCGTAGAGTATTGGAACTGGGGACTTTGCCGTGGCTCCGTTGTTTGATTGTCTCGTTTGGATCCTGCTGGAGGAAGAACGCTGTGGTGACATCTCGTCTACTGTATCGAGACGAACGTCAAGGTGGCGATCACTCCATGCTGGTGTGGGATGATCTCTAGTAGTCTTTCAGGTTTTATATGAGTTGCCGTCAAGACCCTAAAGCTAGGAATTTGGCCTTCGCTTTGTTTGCTGGCATTGCGTCTGCTTTAACGAGACGAATGTCGCGGTTGTCTCTAGGTTGCGTGTGAACTGTCGAGGCTTGGAACTAGGGACTTTGCCGTGGCTCCGTTGTTTTGACCTTGGGGTCGCTTGTTGACGTCGCGTCTGCATTCCGTTGTAGTGAGAAGAAACGCTGTTGTTGGTCTCCAGGCTGTGGCCGTCGAGACTTGGAACTAGGGACTCTGCCATGGCTCCGAGATTGATTGTCGCATTCGAATCCTGCTGGAATGAGGAGGAACGCTGTTGTGATCTCTAGGCTGTAGATGTTGCCGTCGAGATTTGGAACTAGGGACTTTGTCGTGGCTCCGTTGTTTTGACCTTGGGGTCGCTTGTTGACGTCGCGTTTTCATTCCTTTGTAGTGAGAAGAAACGCTGTTGGTGATCTCTAAGTTGTCGATGTTGATGTCGAGACCCTGAAGCTAGGGATCTTCCTTTGTTTCGTTTGTTGACATTGTGTCTGCAATATTGCAACAAATGTCTAGGTTGTCTATGAACCATCGAGATTTGGCTTTGCTTTCTGATGGAGCCTGGTGGGAAGGTATGGTTCCCTCTTTGTTTGTGCCCCTGGATTGTATACATGGATCAATGTGATCTCACCTGTAGGGCAAAGAGTTTCATTCTTTCATTTTTTTTATTTCTTTCTGTGATGCTCTATCATTTCAGCATTTTATATCGCGAAAGTCGCGACTGCCCAATCATTTCGGCTATTTTTCGCGGTGCCCAATCATTTCGGCTATTTTTTCTTTTTACTCGCTCTTTTTTATTATTGCGAGTTGCCCAACCATTTCGGCTATTTTGTATGCATATATTTTTACTTGCTGATTTCGTTGCAAGTTGACCCATCATTTCGGCTATTTCATATGCATTTGTGGCTCGCTGGCTTTTCGCTGCGAGTTTGGGATTTGATACCGATTTAGGCATCAGCATCGCTACAACTGGGATATTGCCAGGAGCGAATAATCATTTTCCTCTGTCGATGTCGAAGAAAGGTGGTTTAGAGAACAGGGTTAGGATCCTTTCGATTAAGGCTTTTAACTTCATGAGCAGTAAGGGTCTCATAAAGGTATTTCTCCCTATGAGTCATGAGGATCTCGTAGGTGCGTTTTCTTCTTAGGAATCATAAGGATTCCTAAGTGTATGGCTTCTCGTAAGTCGTAAGGATCTTACAAGAGTGTTTTCTCCTTATAAGTCGAGAGGACTTACAACTGTTTTTCGCCATATGAGCATATCCCCAGTCCCTGGTGGGACTTTGTTAGGGAAATGTTTATTTGTGCCGGTGGATTGTATACAAGGGTTAATATTGGACCGCTTGTAGGGAAAAATTGGAGGTTTTGATGGCTTAAGAACAGGTTCAGATCCCTGTAGCTTAAGACTTTTGAATCTTATGAGCCGTGAGGGTCTCATAAGAGGGTTCTCCTTACGAGTCGTGAGGATCTCGCAAGTGTAATTTCTCCTTAGGGGTCGTGGGGATCCCTAAGTGTGTTGCTCCTTTGTGAGTCGTAAGGATCTCACGCAGGTGGTTTCTCCTCACAAGGTCGAGAGGGCCTTGCAAGTGTCTTTTAACGAGCTTGCGCCCTTTCGGGTTTTCACAAAACTCGTCGGTAGCCCTGCTGTTTTTACTCACGGAGCCCTTTCGGGTTTTCATCCGTGCCCATTTCGCTTATGGACATACCTTTTTTTTACCACGTCAGCCTGGGGACACTGCGGTCTGTAGTAGTTTAACGACGTCTCGGTCAATAGCCAGTTTTAGGACATAGTGGTCCATTGTTAGTTTAAAGACGTTTCGGTCCGCAGCCAGTTTTAGGACATAGCGGTCCACCGTTGCCATATTTGAGGCAAGTTTCTAGTTTACGGACTTTTCGGTCCATGGGGCTTTCTCTATGAATGAGCACGATGCCTCCAGCATGTCCATCTTTTTCGGAGCATGTGGTTGTGGCGGGTTCACCTTCCAGTTTTCGGACAGCGCGAACTTGTCCTGTTGATACTGGTCTTCAACCCAATTTTTGAAGACGTAGCAGTCTTCGATCGGATGATCCAATACTCGGTGGTAGGAGAAATAATTAGGATCGTTGACATCGCCTGGCTGCAACGAACGTTTTGGATCCGGCAGATTGATGAGTCTGTTGCGCACTGCCAACTCGAACAGTCTCCTCGTTTTATCGCGGGGGAACGAGTAAAGACATCTCAATTTCTCATCGAGAGATTGCCGCTTGTTGCTTTGGCGAACAACCGGTCTCGGGCCACTCGGTTGTTGTTGAGTGTTGGCGACGAAGGTTGTTTTCCCTTTCCCCTTCTCATTCCGAGGATCCGTCTTTGAAGAGGAAGGCCTATGGCCCATCTGGTCCATTTGGGTCAGCTTATCAATCAAGGCCTGGAAAGTGGTCGGCTTGAAAAACATCATAAATTGGGAAATGGTCGCTTGAGGGTCAAGAGTACCCACGAACATGCCCACTGCAGGAGCCTCTTCGATGCGCTGTTCGCACTTCGACCATAGATTTCGCCACCGTATCGCGTACTGGACCCAGGTTTCTCCAGGCTTCACCCTAGCATTGATCAATGCCGTGATTAGGGTGCACTCGCTAGCACTTGCGAAGCGTTGGGTAAACAGCAGCTCCATCTCCGCAAATGTCTTGATAGAGTCATTTGGAAGTTCAGAATACAACTCGAATGCCGTTTCCGACAAGCTGCCAACAAACTGGCGGAGTAGAAGTTTATCATCACCTCCGGTGTTGCCGCACAAGGCTCTGAATTGAGTGACATGCTGGTGAGGATTGCCCGTCCCTTTATACACATGGAATTTGGGGATTGTATATCCTGGAGGGTACCTTATTTGGTCATACCAGCCCGGATAGGGTCGCCCAGTCTTAACGATCTGCCCGGTCGCTTCATTCGCCTGGTGAGCTCGTATTTGCTGAGCAATGTAATCATCCAGAGCGGCCTTGGAGATAGTCTCCTTCTTGGCTACTGAAAGAGTCGGAGGAGGGTTCGATGTCTCTCCTCTGTCATCTTCAATGATAATTGGGGGGTCTTCGGCTGGAGGTTCCGGCTGTAACATCATCCCGAATATGTCTTGAAATAAAAGCGACATTCGTTTTATGTTGGCAGCTTGTTCCGCTGCCTCTTTTTCCTTCTTCTCGAGGATTCTGCGGAGGAACTTAGCATCGGTTTCCTGCTCATGACGCTGCTCCGAGGATGTCTCCGGGCCTGCTTTTGGTCCAGTGAGTGCAGCCATGGCTGTCAGCATTTCTTGGAGCTTTTGTTGTTGTTGCTCCTGAGCCTTAGTCACAGACCGTGTAAGTGGTCGGTGACCCGCAGAGGCACAACTTTCCTCTTTTCCGGAAGCCATATAAACAGTATGCACCACCATGCCCCCAGACTTGGGGCGTTCAGGTTCAGTGCCCTTACTATTCATCGCGGACACGGGGATTTTCTCTGGCCTCCTCTTTTTGTGGGCGGTCGAAATTGAGGGGGCCGTTGCAGCAGGCATCCAAGTAGATGACACCTTCTGTGGCTCAACAGGGTGGTCCTCTTCTCACCGAAATTTTATCTTTTTCTGTCGGCGGGAGTAGTCTTGATCAACCACGGAGCCTTGGACCTGTCGCCAAACTTTATGAATTTTAGAGGACAGCCGCTGAGAGGGTTGTTCTGGCTTCACCTTTATAGCGCTCTCCATAGGTGGAGGAGATCTTTTTGGCACGGCCTTCGAAGTGTTCTTGCGTACCCTCCTAAGTGGTTCAAAGTTGTTCCCAGTTGGAACAGCGGCATCAATTTCCACCGTTGGAGCCGGCGGAGTCAGTCCAGAAGGAGAGCTGCCCCCAGCCTTCCTTACTCGGCGCTAGTGGCGACGTCGAGCGTGTCGAGCCGACGGTACTGGCTCAGCTATGGGGTGGCTTCCTCATGCCCCTGTATTGGTCAGAAGTTGTCGTTGTCAGCCTATTGAAGACTGATGTCCGCTGAGTGGGGATGGCCAACCTATCGAAGGCAAACTTCCGAGCAAGGGAAGCAGCCTTGACGATTTCGCCTGGAACGGGAGCTGAAACAGTCAGTCTTGTGAAGACCGACCCTTTGGCAGGAGAAGCCGCTTTGACGACTTCGGGAGCAGGAATGGCTATCCTTTTCGGGATAACCCTTTCTGGTATTGCAGGCTTCTTCATAGGCCCACATGAGTTTTGGCCCAACCTGTCAAAGACTGAGGTGCTTGGTTTGGGCGACCCGCTGAGAGGGGCCGCAGTAGTGATAAGCCGATCAAAAACCGACTTCTTCGGGGCTTCTTGCAACGGCACAGGGGCATTGAAGCTCATTGGTGGGAGCATGGTCCCAAAGAACAGCCCAGTGGTAGCCTGAGTTACCTGCTCCACTGGCATCTTGAAAAGGGAGGCCACTTGAGACCCGTAGGTCACTCCTCCGGCGAGGATGGAGTGGGAGTTGTTGCAATAAGTGTAGTTTGAAGCCATTATTCTTCTGTTTTCTGCACGGAGCAAGACACCAAATCTTAGTACCTCGAATCCAGGGGCAACCATAGCAAACCGTGATTCGTTCGCGAAACATGACACACGAAGTGTGGAGTGGAAAGAGAAAAAGGTCCCACCGGGCGTGCCAAAATCCGTTTCCCACCGAACACGGAGACGCGACCGCGTAGGTTCGTCTTGCCTGAATTTGGGGGCAGATGCTAATTGGTGCTATCCGTCCACCTCTCCGAAGATGCCAAGTTGATTTATGACACCGTGTATCGAAAGTTTAAACGGATGCGGCCAATGTAGCAGACTTCGTCAGATTCCCCCTCGTTGAGGGATTTTTTATTGTGGGGATGCTCTTCCCTGCAGGCGCAAGCCCCTGTAGTTAATTACGCTACCGCATCGCGGTAACCACTTTCTCCTTCTCCAGATGGTCACTTCGTGTCGTGTGTGTTTGTTTTGTTTTTGGTTGCCCGTGGATTGTATACGAAGACTAATTTATGTTGTCACCCGTAGGGCGTGGATTAGTCCAAATCCGTATTTTCTTAGATTTGGTTTGGGGGTTTGGGTTTAAGGATAGGCTAGTCTCATTTGAGACTAAGATCAACTTAAACGTTTGTTAAGGATACGTTAGTCTAATTTTAGACTATGATCAACTTAAAGTGATCGTTTAGATCCAACAAGAGAGCATTTGGACTCAATTGTTTAGTTTAGGGACATTGCGGTCGATTGCCAGTTTAAGGACATAGTGGTCCCATACCAGTTTAAGGACATAGTGGTCCATGAGTTTAAAGACCTCACAGTCAAGGTTAAGGACGTCATAGTCCGTGAGTTTAAAGACCTCACGGTCAAGGTTAAGGACATCATAGTCCGTGGGCTTAAAGACCTCACAGTCCAGGTTAAGGACATCATAGTCCATGAGTTTAAGGACCCCACAGTCCAGGTTAAGGACATCATAGTCCGTGAGTTTAAAGACCTCACAGTCAAGGTTAAGGACATCATAGTCCGTGAGTTTAAAGACCTCACAGTCAAGGTTAAGGACATCATAGTCCGTGGAATGTATGGTTGTCGGGACCCGTCACCTGTCTGAAGACGTTGAAGGATTACAACGACATATATCAGAGGGGTTCAAAGATGTACCCTTGAACCAATGTTGATTGGGAAATCTGTAGTCCAATTTGGGACTAAGATTAATTAATTAGATTATTAGCACATGGGCTCCGTTAAATCCGAATTGAGGACTTATGGCCAGTCTTGGGCTAAGTCCAATCAAGTTAAAATGTTTAACATTTATTTTGGGCTGTTAAGTATTTGTTTGGGATTGGCCCTTTTAATAATGCTGAGCATTGATTTAAATTCTGACAATGTTTGTCTTTTATTGAATGCTGAGCATTCATCATAGCTCTGGGGCTTATAAAAGAACAATTTATGTTCTGTCCAAGCGCATATAAAATCATGTGGCGCGCTTGGCACTAGCGCCAGTCGATGAGCGCAGTGTGCTATGGTTAAAGCGCTAGTGCGCCAGATGTGAAGCGCTGATGCGCTTAGCGCTAAGTAAAGAGCGCAAATGCGCTTTGCGCTAGATGTAGAGCGCTGATGCGCTTAGCGCTTTGCACTAGATATAGAGCGCTGATGCGCTTAGCGCTTTGCGTTAAATGAAGAGTGCTGATGCGCTATAATTGAAGCGTTGAAGCGCTTGGCGCTGATGCCATATAAATAGCGCAAAGCGCTTTTAGTAATGCAGCGCACAAGTGAGGAGCACGTGCCGCGCTTAGCGTTGAGCGCTAGCCAATGAGCGCAGTGCGCTGTGTTTGAAGTGCTATTGCACTGCAGCGCTTTGCGCTAGATGAAGAGCACTAAGGCACTTTTAAATTAGGAGCGATAAGGCTCTTCTTAGGTTAACTTTGCGCTCTGAAGATTATCTTCTTTTTGATAAGAGACTTTGTCTCAAGATTCTAAGAACAAAGTTCTCAGTTTATAGGAGATATTTCAATCTCTTTCTGAAGAAAGGCTTTGCCTTTATGGATCTGTGATCCTAAGAGAATTGAATAATTCTCCCCCCTTTATAATGAGATGTTCATGATCTCATAAAGACAATTTGTCTTATAGATCTATGATCTGTGAAGTAAGTACTTCTTTGTCTTATGATGAGATCTTTTTGATCTCTTTATAAAAGACCTTGGTCTTTGTAGATCTATGATCTTTTAAGAAGAGAATTCTTCTTTTTAATTATGAGATGATTTCATCTCTTTGTTCATCACCATTGTTTTTACCTTGAAGAAAAATCTTCTTTTGCCGAGAGCTACTTCTTCTTCTTGAGATTTTCTCAAAGTTTATAGGGGGTTCCTCTCTATGAGAATTGAAGTCTTGGGTCATTTATATAGGGGAGGCTGATTTGTTGAATCAGTTAAAGAGATTTATTCTATAATTGATTTGGGAATTTCCCCACCGTCGGATCTTTGATCCAAGGGCTTCTGGTTTACAGAACATAATCTTCTTGTTTTAAAAGATTGAGAAATCTTTTCCCTTTACAGAATTTGTTCTGTATTTTAGTGATTTTTAATCACCATTGGATCATTGATCCAACAGTGTTCCAAATTCAGGGCACAATCTTTTCTGTTTGGAAAGATTCAACAGATTTGTTAATTGATGATTTAATTATATCTGTTGGATATTTGATCCAACAGTGAGGAACATTTAGTTCCAGCGCTAGCGCTTATGCGCTCTGCCCATGGTGCGTCACATGGAGCGCAGCGCTCTTAGCGCTAGCGCACATGTGCTTTGCACGTGGTGCGCTACTTGGAGCGCAGCGCATCTAGCGCTAGCGCCTATGCGCTTTGCACGGGGTGCGCTAGTTGTAGCGCGGCTCTTTTATAAAAGCGCAGCTTTAATTCAAATTTTGAATCCTGAACAGAGCTTTGCTCTAATTGGGGAAACAGATATTACACACACATTATATTATACTAGATTCACATGGATTTAGTTTACAGATAAATATTAATAAAATATAACCATAATGGGTTTCACACATACGGGTCGGGTCAGGTAACCATTTCTATTATTCAAATCAATCGCAACCCAAATAAAAAAATATAAAGCAAGGTTTAAAATAACGATTAGTGTCGTATGAATGTGCTAGGGTGTTACATCATACCCAACTACAAAAGAATTTCGTCCTCGAAATTCACGAAACAGGAAAAGACAAGAACAATACGGATCTATGGAAAGAGATGTGGAAACTTTTGTTGAATCTCGTCTTCACGTTCCCAAGTATATTCTCCATTCGAATGATTCCCCCACGAAATGAGTACTAAAGGGATTACTTTATTCTTCAGAACATTTTCTCGTTGATCCACAATAGCTATCGGTTGCTCTACATAAGTCAAATCCTCCCTTACAGTCAGTTCCGAGTGATCTAGGACGTGCGTCTCATCTCGAACATACTTGCGGAGTTAAGATACATGAAACATGTCATGAACACCCACTAAAGATGGTGGTAAAGCCAATCGATAAGCTACCTCTCCAACACCCCCAATGATATCGAAAGGCCCCACGAGTCGATGACTAAGCTTGCCTCGACCACCAAATCGGATTACTCCCCTAGTCGGTGATATCTTCAAGAATACAAGATCACCAATAGCATACTCCAAAGGTCTTCTTCCAGTATCAACCCAACTTTTCTGTCGATCTTGTTCCATCTTCATATGATCATGAATCTGGTTAACTTTCTCCACAGTTTGCACAATGAGTTCCGGTCCTAACAATCTTCTTTCTCTAACATCGTCCCAACGTATTGGCATGCAACACTTACGATCGTACAATACTTCAAATGGAGCCATCTGTTTAGTCACTTGAAAACTGTTATTGTACGAGAACTCCACTAAATGTAAATGATCCTCCCACGAACCCTTGAAGTTTAACATGCAAGCTCTCAACATATCTTTAAGAGTCTGGATCGTTCTCTTGGACTGTCCATCTGTCTAAGGATGATAAGTCGTACTAAATTTCAAGCGAGTTCCCAAACTTTCTTGTAGACTCCTCTAAAAATGAGATAGGAACCAGGTGTCGCAATCAAAAACAATACTCACTGGTACTCCATGCAATCTCACAATCTCCTGCACGTACCTCTCTGCTGAAGCCTCAGTCGACTGACCATCTTGAAATGGTATAAAATGAGCTTCCTTGGTCAGTCGACCGACAATCACCCATGCGGCGTTATTGCCCATTGGATTTCGTGGTAAAGCTGTCACGAAATCCATGGTTATATGTTCCTACTTTCATTAAGGAATCGGAAGTGGTTATAACAAACCAGCTACCCTTTGATATTCAGCCTTGACTTGCAGACACACCAAGCACAATGACACACTATGAGCAATCTCTCTTTTCATGCCTTTGTTGGGATTTCGCCGGCGCACTGGCCATCTACCGTGGCCGATACGGAACAAAAACCGGCGTTCTTGGCACAAACAAAACCCGTCCTAAGATCGAAACCATAAACCTATACTAGCAAACTAAGAAGCTAAACTACTAGGTTAGAGAGGGTTATACCAAAAGAACCAAGTCCTTCGGTCTTCAACCACCTTGATAACCTCCTAAGGGTTACGGATCGAATTTGGTTGCCGGTCTTCCTCCATCAATGATGATCCACCCAAGGGAAACGACGCAGGCTCCAGCCTCACCAAGCGAGGTAACCGACGCTCTAAGGTTGCTAGCAATGGAGAGTGGAGGTGTAGGAACGTCTCACTATATTTTTCTCTCATGCTAAATGCTCAAATGAGCAACTCAAGAAGAAGAAGGAGGAGGTGAGGAAACTAGTGGCATGAGCAACCAAGGAAAAATGGCTAAGTCTCTCAAGAGAGTGTGAGAGTGTGAATAAATCAATGAATCAATAATGGATGAATGGCATGTAGAGAAAAAAGGCTAAGTCATTTGCAACCATGCAACCAAAAATATCTCATCCATTTTCCAAATAAAATATCAAGAGCCATGCCTCTCTACATGCCAAGCCATGCTCATGCCAACTCACCCCTCCACCTCATTTCCAAAATGATTTTCTAAAAATGAAAATCATGTAATGAGGTGGCAATCTTCTAGAAGTAATTCCGTATAAATACGGAATACAACCTGGTATACGTATTGAAATACGCATACGATTATTCGTACAAAAATACGAATAGCCAAGAGTGAAAATGAATAGTGAACAATAATACTAGAATACATATATATAAATATATATATAAATTATTAAATCAAAACCTGATTTAATAATCCGGCTTAATCCTAAGCCGCTGGTATTATCAACCGCCTGATTAAAGTCTGTGTAGCCTGTACACATATTTAATCGGACACCTGTATGTACCAATATACATCATCTATACCATATCGCCTGAACCATGAAAACCCTCTGTGTAGGACTCTAAAGACTCGTCAATACGCTGGCAGTGGGTTTAACCATAAGCACGTCAGCGGCACTAGCTGTACGTAACGGCTACCCTGGTATTGAGCAAAAGGAAGGCCGACGAGCAAACTCATCCAAACCCCTACTGAGCCTGCCCGTGACAATCTTCATACAGTCCGGTCTGTTCGTCTAAGAGTATCTCATATCGAGTCCAGAGGGGTGGATAAAGTCAGACCCCTAATAACGCGACATATCGTGTCGGTATAAAACCCATTACTACATTCGAAATTACTGATCCTAGATCAGTAATTCTCGACTACCTTGGCCAAGGATTTCTGGTGATGGCCATCCGTACACAACGCAACATCAATCATCATAATCACCTGCCTACGACTACGATAATTTTCTTGAGGGCACTATAGCCAACAATCTCCCACTTGCACTTAAGGCTAATTATTGCGGTGTCGCATACTCACAGCCCGTGTGATACCGAACACCCAACTTCTCTACTAATCAGTCTCGCAAAGCCCGTTTGCGAAACTATTGCATTCGAGAAATAGCCACAGTGAGTGGATCCGCTCCATTGTTCTCCAGTGTTTCTATCTTTATCTCTTTATATCTCAACTTCGCGGAGAAAGGCTATCTCCTGAAATGAGCAATACCTGTCTTAGAATTTGTCTAGATATCTGATGGGACCCAGTTCACAAATGAACTCCAAATCCAACAAACTTCTTAGACTGTATCATCCACTGAATTTAATCAGTATCTTGTACCATGACTTCCTCAGTATCCGCTTGGACCACCTGTCTAACATATTGCCCCTCAAAAGAGGGAAAACTATACTCTGACAGCCACTCTATCATCCAGGTCACCTTGGAAGCCTAAAATGATAACCGCCTCCTGATGGAGGCTGCCGTTACCATATACCAAGAACATCCACTTATGTTCATAACTGCTTCCCATCGTTTCTCCAGGATTGGATCAACATATATGCTTATCGCAGCCAGTGCAAAAGCAATATCCGGTGTGGTACTTGACATCTCATGATTGACTCAATTGCCTAAGCAAGTGATATGCCAATCATGCAAATCCCTCTCCTCATTCTGTCTGAAAGACATCTCTTTAGAGAGGGTGACTCCATCACCTGCGGGTACACCACCACGCTAGGAGTCATCCATTCTAAAACACTTTAGAATAGTGTCAAGTACCCAAATTGGGAAACATCCCAAATCTAGATCTAATACCATAGATCTAGTGACCAGAAACCCTGATATTTTATCCATATTCTATGTAGAGAAACAACCTTGTGACAACCACTGTATAACCGATCGTAGTACAGGAAGATCTCTTTCTATTAAGTGCATGTCATCCAAATACCAGGACATCACTCCCTACTACCTTCTTACCAGATCCATCTGTTATTCTGATGAAGTCAAACTCTATGACTGTCACATCAAAAACAGACTATCTATCTCCGCTATACCTGCTTTAGTCTATAATAGACATAAGCTACTTGCCCACTATGCTTCCGCTGCTCCCACTGACTACAACAACCCTCTGGCAGAATCATATACACGTGCACTTCTAAATCTAGTTTAGAACGACGTTATACTCATCCTCCTACCAGGTCTCATAGTCTAGAACAACGGCAATAGCAATTCTGGATAAACAAGAACCTCCCTATCACCGTATCTGAGAAGACTGAAGTACCTCTCGGGTGCCTGAGGTTACCCACCAAATCTGCGGAGTGGCTAATGGAATGTTGAATCCAATTGAATCTTTAGGTTGGACTAAATTTTCAGTAATCGTTTGTCGTTCTGGAATAACTTCCAGTTCTACCATACTCCCACTAATGTTTTCTGAAAAGAATCCATTTTTACAAAAACTGGTGGCGTGTCAAGAACAATATAACTATTGATCTTCCAGATGGTTGAATGTTAACTCTCGTCAATGCCCGGGATAACCCACAAACTGCCATTACTGAAATGTGCCTAGAGTTTATCCGGATTCTGGTTTTAAGCATAAGCCGGACAACTCCATATACCTTAAAATCGTTAAGATATGAATCCATTCTATATATCCAATATAGAAACAAAGACACTAATTTAATTGGAACCAGATTCAATATACATGCAACTGTCTTCAGTGCATATCAACTAAATGGTAGGAGGCCAAGCAACATTACTCATCCAGGAGTGCATCCACATATGAGTAACCTGAGAGAGAAGCAATTTCTCAAAACTATTACTTACAACGAAATACCTAGCATAAGTATCTACATCTTCGATCACCTTGAAGAATCCTGATACTTTGCATCATATGGTTCTCTACTTTATTCTTATACCTATAACTTCTCAAAACTTGGACCTTGTATTTCAATGGAATGCTTGTCTAAAACTAGAGAAGTCACAAGTAAGCAGAATATAGTACGAGTACCAACCCCTTTGTCCTAACGGACACCGGACAAGATACAATACTCTGTATAAGTCCACCGAGTTTAATAACTCAAACCCTGTGCGTCGTAGGTTGAAAACTGTACTATGGTTAAGAAGATTTACACCGTTGTTGAATGCTCCTTATCTAACCATCAACTGATATAGGTAAATGTCATAGACATAATTTCAAATAGTTATATCTCACTTTATAAAATAAACGTACAGATATATCAGTTTCAAATTGGTGCATAACAACGGATATTCAAAACCAAATATTTGCCATCAGGCAAAACCCAGGTGATTTCCTCAAATATCACCAATTACAAAGAATTCCGATATATAGAGGATATAATCACCCAATTCCCAATATTTTACTCACACTCAGCATCTGTAATGCCATACAGATGTGAGAATCAAACCTGGTAAATACATACTCTAGAATTAGAATCTAATTGGGAAAACAGTTTTCAATTAACACCGCACAGCGAAACTGAAACATAAAAATGTTTCGAAGGGGTATCCAGGTATTCCTAGTAATGCCTCTTCCACTATCCAGATTCATGACAGTAACCGTATATTTCCTTGCCATCTCTGCAATCCCTTGTTCACTTATTACCTTCTGTACACCACCCTTAGGCTAAATGGTTTTCTTCCTTCCCTACCTTTCGGCATCGGCCTAAGGTTTGGAAGAAGACTGTCCAATAAGCGTAATAGGTGTACTCTCCTAATACCAGGACCCTCACAACCTGAGAGAAGGTAAAGAGAAAAGACAACTGAATAATCCTAATTCTATTTCTCCAGAACCAGAAACCATCCCCGAACTGGAACAAGCTCCTTCGAGTTCGTATGTAACTATACGATGGTCATATCCAAGCAATATAAATCCTCGTAGTGATACGGAGTGTTCTGGAAAAATGCAAAGGTGAAAGTAGGAGTGGCGATGGTATACGCAGTTTCGTCGTGAATGATAGTAGTCGTAATTTTCTTTGCCCTTAATCTAATCCCTTTATATGTCTTTGCTTATTACCTTCTGTACACCACACTTAGGCTAATTGGTTTTCTTCCTTCCCCACCCTTCGGCACCTGCCTATGGTTTGGAAGAAGACTATCCAATAAGCGCAATAGGTGTACTCTCCTAATACCAGGAGCTCTCGCAACCTGAGAGAAAGTAAAGGGAAAAGACAACCGAATAATCCTATTCAATTTCTCCTAAACCCGAATCCATCCTCGAACTGGAATAAGTTCCTTCGGGTTCGTATGTAAATATACGATGGAAATATCTAAGAAATGTAGATCTTCGTAGTGATACGGAATGCTATGGAGAATGTGGTGGAGAAATGCAAAAGTGATATAGGAGAGGCAATGATATATGCGATTAAATGACAATCTAAAAGCCAAAGTGTTTTAAGAAGGTTTGGTTAACTTAATTCATGAGTTTTAGTTTAGGGTCGGGCCATGGTCATTGCCAAAGAGAGAGAGAAAAGAAACACTCAGTGTGCACTCTAACCTAGATCAGATTGGTTAATCACTTTATCTAATCAGGATGCCCCTACTGTATCCTCGAATTCTCCTCCAAACCCAAAGGGGAATTAGTCGGGATCGTCTAAAATCACCCGAGGAGTAACACCTACTCATCAGTGGGAATCGAGATCCAACTATCATCGCATGATAACTTGATGGAATCCACTCAAGTCACCGCACTCTAGAAGGTATGCGCATGCCTGGCAAGTTTCCTATATGTTTAAAACTCCCGATGTGGTTTTTACCTCAAGCGGCTTATGACCTCGACAGAGGTCAACATATCATAAGCCGCAAGTCAAGTTCAATCCGTCATTGTCCTGGATTAACTTAGACCCACCCGCACGAGCCCTTGACAGAGGTCAACATGACCGTGCGACTAACCTAAATAATCGCATATCTATGCAACAAACAAGTATTACCCAGCTACCATTCACTGTGCCTTGACAGAGGTCAACATACACAGCATGAATACTAAGTAATACCTGTAAGAAATGATGGAGGGCTACGACTGGTTTTCGGCAAAAAACCTTTAACGTAATGAACTTGATATCGTTGAAAGAATCCAAGTGGTTTTACAAATATATAGTGACGCAAACTTTTGCTAAAGAGGTCACTCCCTGTGAAGGGATCTCGGCTCTTTCCTCATCGAATGAGGTGCAAGATATTCCAAACTGAATACCATGATGCAAAGCAAAAGAATCGACTATAGTGAAGTTATTACGATGACGCAAACTTTTGCTCAAGAGGTCACTCCCTGTGAAGGGATCTCGGCTCTTGCCTCGTCGAATGAGGTGCTCGATATTCATAACCGAATACAACTGTGCAAAGCAAAAGGAAACATCTTGTAATAACTGTTTTTTAAAAACTTGGTTCCAACAACATCATATAAGTTTGTTTTCCTTGCATTAATCAGAATTAATGTTGTTCCATCAATTAAACATATCACACCACAGAAAGGAACGAAAATAAAATGTACGTATATTCCATCCGCATTCTCCACTGGGCCCCGTCATCACCCGTTAGGTTACTTAACTAATGACAGAGCGGGGGCTGGACTAGCGCGGGGGCAAAACATATACAAAATCTACCAGTATATATATAAATATATATAACATTCATCCCAGGCATGATATAAGCAACATCATAGAATGTCAGCCAAGCAACACAGAGTGGTGGATAAGCCTGGAGCCTCTGGTTTCATTTGAGCCGCAAAAGAGACCCGACGTTCCCTGTCGTGTGGATAGACTGTGCAATGAAAACCTGGACCCCTACGAGCGCAGCAAGTTACCCGCCAATCCCAGAAGTGAGGCAACCCCAATCAACAAAGTGAATGGGCCACCCAGCACTTCACGGAATCCGGTAACTTGAGCACTCCTCCGTGGGTCATCCTATACCCCCTACGAGTGCGGAGAAAAGCCCACCAATTCTAGAGTAAGGCCCCTGATTGATCGTAAAATTCAAGAATGTGTAAATCACATCAAATGATTCCCGATAACGGTTTCATTATCATTTGATTGATTATAATTTTCCGATTGGATGTAAAAGTATCAAATCAAATCAAATGATCCCCGGCAACGGCGCCATTTGATTCGTTAAGAGTTTCTTTGTGTCGGTATTTAGAAAATTGAATAAAGTTCACAATCAAAGAATTATATTTGACCGCAATCAATTACGATGTCAGTTGTAGATCGTAAGCGAGTGCGGATCGTCCACAGGGATTGTGCGATTCGTTTTTATATTTGATTTGCTTGAATTGAAAAGTTAATCGAAAAGAAAAGAAAACATGATTCAAGATTTTATCAAATGTTTCAAGTGTCACTATTCTAATCAAGAATCAAGACAATGATAAACAATCAAGAATCGGGTTTCGATGATATTTCCAACCACATATCAAGAATCTAAATGAGGCTCGTAGGAATCGATCGGATCTATAGACGTGATGTAATCTCAAGATTTCGTGTTCTTGTCCTTCGAAGGATTGATACTAGATCGATGATGATCGACGAGAGTTAGGGCTTTCTCGTGAAACTAGGGTTTCATCGTTTAACCCTTGTTCTTTCGTCGATATTATTCACATTCTAGCCTCTAGCAATTTCAAGAAACGATCGTAACTCCCCAATCTCGAGCGATATCAATCAAGAAAGCATCGCAACGAATTGGGTCGTCAGTTCTTGAACTTGCTAGGGTTTACAAAACTCGTAGGATTCAAGAATCGATTTAAGATATGTTACATCATCATTCTATTGATCGTCTCGACTCCTCGACGAGCGGAGTATTACTCAAATATCACAACAAGAATTACAACTAGAAATTTAGATTGAATCATGATGCAAGAATTTAAAGAAAACAAGATAAAAGAATATCACCTTTTATTTATATCAACAATTTGATTACAGTCGCTCAAGAACTACAAGAGGAAGAACTAAATTGTCGAATTGGCTTCGCTCGGCTCCGTGAGTCGCGGATCGGCTTGGACCACTTGCTCTGTTGAAGATCGGCTCCGCTCATAAAAGGTTGCAAGGCTTTTTGCTTGATGGGGTACTCGGGATCTTGGCTTTTGATTGGGATTAGGGTTAGGGTTTCACACAAGTCTTCTCACTAGACTTGTGGAAGAAGATGAAGAAAGAGAGTGAATGGATTTAGATTGATACTAAAATTGGGGGATCCTTTTACAAGTGAGCCTAGGGTCTTATTTATAGATCTCCCAAACCCTAAGCCTTGAGTTTAAAATAGAAGTTCCCTCCAAAAGTTTGTTGAAGACTTATAGAAGTAGTTAGTTAGGCTTAGCTTAGGGTTTAAGCTAGGGTTTAAGGAGAAGTTTCTAGAATACAAGGCTGGTTTAGTGTAGATTCAAGGGTTTGCTGATCTGGCAGAAGCTTCCGGGGCTTTCTGGAAATTGTTGTGTCATTCTGAGCTGTACACACTGAGATAGGAGTTATGGTGCAAAATTGGGGTGATGAAGAGGCAAGACCACCGCGGAACCGCGGCACAAGGAGGCTTAGGCCGCGGTTCCGCAGCCATTTGGGCTCCTTGGGGCTTCAACTTTCTTGTGTTGGCTTCTTATGTCTTCAGGTGCATTCTCTGACATATTGAATCTATGAATACCCTTTTGATCATTACCAGATTCCAATTCCTTGAGTTGGCGTATTCTTTTAGCAGTCTTGTCATGTAAATTTTGACCGATCTTCTGATTTTCCTGCACGGACTTCGAAACATGGGTTGCAATATATAGAAATGATGCCGTGCTACAAAATGTAGTCAATTTCCCTAAAAATGCGGGTTTTAAGGTCTAACACATGTAATCTGATATTTTGCGACAGATTTGCTAATATGTGAAATATGAATGCCGAACACTTCTATATGAATGCAAATGATGAGGAAATTGCCGGCTAAAAGATGCAATATTTTCGACTAATCAGCCCCCTCCATCTCAACGCCATGAGATGCGGGCCCGTTGCTCTATAGAACCCGGCTATTCGTGCACTCCACTGCGGGGTAATCCTAGTACAGAAAAGAAAAATATATATACAATGGCGACACCGACCTCAACCCGGTCGTGCCCCGATAAAAGAATATACAGACTGGCAAAGACGGCAGTCCATATGTTGGACGCCCGTCCCGCAATACTGAATATACAAAAGAATCTAAACTATACTACTATCATTGCACCACATGCTATCCACCACGACAATCCAACCACAATATCAGCACAACACAGAATATCAACGTGAATATTATGTTCGCAAACCCGTCTAGTTGAACATATAGCAACTAGTCGGGTTGTACCGCTCAATAATATTCACGGTCGCAGATATCATCACATGTACTGATAATCACGCACTTAAAATTTCGATCGACTAAACTTTTCCCGATTGGCCCCAAATGCAAATCCAGCACTCAAACAAATCTGGGCCAAAACTATATGTACCAAAAATCAAATTTCCATGTCAGAGAGTACCACAAGAAATTTGGTGCAATTTCGCCATAAGACGGCCGCAGAACCGCCGAAAATAGGCATCTATTGCGGCGCTTCCGCGGCCAATTTGATGGCTCAGTTGCCCAAATTTTTTGTGGTCCCCTACAAATGCCTGCACGGATTTTTAAGATCCTCTGAAAGATTTTTTAAACACATTTGAAAATCGACAGCAAGCATGAGAAAATGGAATATTGATTCAGAAAATTTGGTCGATCGATATTCTAATCTTGTGCAAACTAGCTAGTATCGGTTTATGGGTGGCTCTGATACCATGCTGGGATTTCGCCGGCGCCCTGGCCATCTATCGTGGCCGATGCGGAACAAAAATTTCCGTTCAAAAAATTTGGCGCAAACAAAACCCGTCCCAGGATCAAAACCATAAACCTATACTAGTAAACTAAGAAGCTAAACTACTAGGTTAGAGAAGGTTATATCAAAAGAACCAAGTCCTTCGGTCTTCAACCATCTTGATAAGCTCATAGGGGTTGCGGATCGAATTTGGTTGCCGGTCTTCCTCCATCGAGACGATCCACCCGAGGGAAACGATGTAGGCTCCAGCCTCGCCAAACGAGGCAACCGACGCTCCAAGGTTGCTAGCAATGGAGAGTGGAGGTGTAGAAATGTCTCACTATATTTGTCTCTCATGCTAAATGCTCAAATGAGCAACTCAAGAAGAAGAAGGAGGAGGTGAGGAATATAGTGGCATGAGCAACCAAGGAAAAATGGCTAAGTCTCTCAAGGGAGTGTGAGAGTGTGAATAAATCAATAATGGATGGATGACATGTAGAGAAAAAAAGGCTAAGTCATTTGTAACCATGCAACCAAAAATATCTCATTCATTTTCCAAATAAAATATCAAGAGCCATGCCTCTCTACATGCCAAGCCATGCTCATGCCAACTCACCCCTCCACGTTATTTCCAAAATGATTTTCTAAAAAGGAAAATCATGTAATGAGGTGGCAATCTTCTGGAAGTAATTCGGTATAAATACGGAATACAACCTGGTATACATATCGAAATACACATACGCGTATTCGTATAAAAATACGAATAGCCAAGAGAGAAAATGAATAATGAACAATAATACTAGAATACATATATAAATATATATAAATTATTAAATCAAAATCTGATTTAATAATCCGGCTTAATCCTAAACCGCTAGTTTTATCAACCGCCTGATTAAAGTCTGTGTAGCCTGTACACATATTTAATCGGACATCTGTATGTACCAACATACGCCATCTACACCATATCACATAGACCGTGAAAACCCTCTGTGTGGGACTCTAAAGACTCGTCAATATGCTGGCAGTGGGTTTAACCATAAGCACGTCAGTGGCACTAGCTGTACGTAACGGCTACCCAGGTATTGAGCGAAAGGAAGGCCGACGAGCAAACTCATCCAAACCCCTACTGAGCCTGTCCGTGACAATCTCCATGCAGTCCAGTCTGTTCGACTAAGAGTGTCGCATATCGAGTTTAGGGTGGTGGATAAAATCAGACCCCTAATAACGCGACATATCGTGTCGGTATGAAACCATCACCACATGAGAAATTGTTGATCCTAGATCAGTAATTCTCGACTACCTTGGCCAAGGATTTTTGGTGATGGCCACCCATGCACAACGCGACATCAACCCCCAATACCGGGAGAGACGAATCCCTGACGATCCGCTCACTACCTCCATGTTGCTCGGGACTGTACCCAACTAAAACCTGTTTGCACGACTCCTTTGAGTTGTGGTAAGGTCGTAATCAAAGCACAGTGGGAACTCACACGAGAAAAATGACAATCTCAGATCGACAGACTAACCTGTACTCATGTCACCTGGGAACTGCAATCTGACAATAGGTATAATACCGTCTAGCAGGTTCCCGGCGAGTCCGTCCAGTGTACTCATAACCCAATGAGCACCTGTATACTATCTTAGGTGACTAACTGACACCAATGGCTTGTGAGACCGGCTACCGCCCCTCGTCAGGGTCTCGATAAGTATACACTAGTCTACTCTGGAGTATCGATGCCCAATCTCGATACTCCCACGACTAGGGACATTTAAGAATGTGCTTATAGACCATCCAGCTTCCACGTATATGATCGCCATCGTAATGCTGGTAGTCAAGAAAGAATCCCATGTGCTCTATCAACATGTAATAGTGATCTATAATGCCACATAATGCTGTACATGATGATAAAAACAAACCAGATAGTATACTATCATCTTGAGTAAGACTGTTCTTCCCGTATAGGTCCTCCCTCAGTCATCACAATCGCGTTCCTGCGATTCAATAATTGACTTGAGGGCACTATAGTCAACAGCCTTCCTACCAAAAATGTTGTCACAGATCTCTATACATCTTCGTGCCTCCTAGATGTACCGAATATACAGAACTATGAGCTTCCTTCATGACTTCTTCACAAACTTCTCCTTTATGCACACACAAACGACTCTCATACCTCAAAAAACTATCTTCATGAATCAATAAATCTGTTCGAAGTCCTGCCATTACTTGTCCTCAAAATCACTACAATCTAGGATTATGCAACTGCGCTGCCTTAATGCATCAATCAACGATGACTGTACTCGCAACTGCATCAACTGTCCCGAAAAATCTGGTAGTGCGATCTCCAACTCGAATCTATGAAAATCTGCTATAATCTCTTTCTATAAAGTCAACATCCGTATCGCTGGCAACCGACTTAAAGCATCCAGCACTACATTAACTTTTCCCGGAAGGTACTTTAGATCAAGATCATAGTCGGCCATCAGTTCCAACCATCTACGCTGTCTCATATTGAGCTCTTTCTGTGTAAACACGTACTTTTAGCTCTTGTGATCAGTGAACACCTCTACCCTTTTTGTTAGTGTTATATGCCCTAGAGGCCATTATTGTATCATACTGGTTTGTATATTACTTAATGGAAGCTTGGGATATACACGGATATAGTAACAGTCTTGCTTGAAATGGTAGTATGCTACCTGGTTTGTTTCTACCTTAAAATGTGCATGTGTTTTCTTAGCATATCACTTATACATATTGGTAGAGCCCTTAGGATCTTTTGCTTGATTACCAACGTTGTGATGGCACTAGTGAGGGCTGGGTAGTCTATAAGCACATCCTATACAGGTCCCTAGTCGTAGGATTATCGAGACGGGGCATCGATACTCCAGAGTAGACTAGTGTATACGCTTCTCATCCCAGCAGGGGAAATGGTCTGTCCTACAGCCATTAGTACGTCGTACTGGAGATAGTATGCAGGTGCTCATTAGGTTATGAGTACACTGGACAGGACTCGTCGGGAACTGTTGGTGGGTATTATATCTATCGTCGGGTAGCAATTCCCAGGTGACATGAGTACAGCTTAGTCCGTCGACTTGACACTGCTACTTCGCCTCGAGTGTGTTCCTACTGTACTTTGATTACTACCCTACCACGGCTCAAAGGAGTCGTGCAAACAGGTAGTAGTTGGGTGCAGTCCCGAAGCACTTGGAGGCAGTGGCGGTTAGATAGGATTCGTCTCTCCCGGTATTGGGGGTTGATATCGCGGTGTGTTTGGAGAGCCACTACACAAAGTCCCTGGCTAGGGCAAGCAAGATTTACTGGTAGGTATTCTAGTAGTTTCTCATGGTGTTTTGGGCTATGCTCCGGCACGACTTATTGCGCTATTAGGGGTCTGACGATTACCGCCCCCTAGGCCCGATATGCGATACTCTTAGACGAACAGACCAGACTGTACGGAGATTGTCACATACAGGCTCATTAGGAGTTCGGATGAGTTTGCTCATCGGCCTTCTCATCGATAGATACCTGGGTAGCCATTACGTGCAGCTAGTACCGCTTGCGGCTAAACCCACTGCCAGCGTACTGTCGAGTCTTCAGAGTCCCACATAGAGAGTTTCCCTGCATCGGGAAAAAGATGTAGAGGCCGTATGGTTTTACGGCAGGGCTTCGATCACTTACGTGTACTTGTGCGCGTAGGATGATCGGGCGGGTAATACTAGTGGGCTTTGGTTTAAGCCGGATCCTAGTATTATATTGATGGATTGTTTTCGTCTCTTTGTATTCGTATTCTTCGGAATGCGGATGCGGGTATGTATATACGGATGAGGGGCATTCTCGTAATTAGCTCGGGAAAGCTTCTAGAAGTGGAAACCTAATCAGGGTTTAATTCTTTATTGGATTAAACAAATTGGGTGGAGAAATGAGGTGGAGTTTTACATTGAACCTAGCATGGCTACTTGGTGACTCATGCTCACGACTCATCACTAGATATTTTGGGAAGCTCGTGAGATATTTGTGTGAGATATTATATCTCCTCAATTATCATATTTGCTTCATTATTCTATCAAGGGCAGCCAAGCTCTTTTTCAATGTTCACAACTCCACTCTCTTTTCTTCAAGTCTTCTACTTCTTTCTCATAACCCTAAAAGTCTCATGAGTTGAGAAACCAAGGGTTCCAAGAGACAAACTAATTCATCTTCACTCTCTACATCACCTAGGCCTTCTAGTTTAGCAAGCTAATTGCCCTAGTCACCTCGGATTTGAGGTTGGAGCTCGGACTATAGACTTTCGGGTGGATCGTTTTTGACTCGAGGAAGCCGACGAGGAAGCTTTGATCCGTTATGATCCTCGGAGCATACGATGACGAGGAGGATAGCAAAGAAGACCCGAAGGACTTGGTTTCGTGAGGTATAACTTTCATCCGAGTAGTTAAACCTCACACAGTATTTTGTTAGCTAGGGTTTAGCATCGATTCTAGAGTTCAAGTCTGTGTTGCGAGCTTTGAAAAATCGTTTTTTGAAAATTCCGCATCCCCGCGGACATGCGGGTGTGCGCGACATAGACTTACACTTTCGCCCCATAAGTAGTGCCTCCAAATCTTCAGTGCAAAAATAACTGCTGCTAGCTCCAAGTCATGAGTTTGGTAGTTCTTTTCATGAGTCTTCAATTGCCTCGATGCATAGGCCACAACCTTTCCATGCTGCGTTAAAACACATCCCAAACCTTTCCCAGATTTGTCGCTATGAATAACTAATCCCACAGAACTATTTGACATTGTTAAGATAGGAGCGATTGTCAATCTTTGCTTCAGCACTTCAAAAGCTGACACACACTTCTTAGTCCATACGAACGATACCTCCTTACGTGTTAGCTTGGTCAATGGTTTTGCTATTCGAGCGAAGTACTCCACAAACCTTCTATAGTATCTAGCAAGCCCAAGAAAACTTCTTATCTCCCCTACATTCTTTAGAATTGGCCAATCGTGAACAGCTGCAATCTTTTCTGGTTAACTGTAATTCCAACTTCGGATACAACATGACCCAAGAATTTCACTTCTTCGAACCAAAACTCGCACTTGCTCATCTTAGCATATAATTCTCCTTGTCTCAGCATCTGCGGAGCGACTCTCAAGTGTTCTTCATGCTCTTCTTTGCTCCTTGAATAAACCAGAATAACATCAATGAATACTGCCACGAACTGATATAGAAATGGTGAAAAGATCCGATTCATCAAGTCCATAAATATCGCCGGTGCGTTAGTTACTCTAAATGGTATAACTAAATACTCGTAATACCCATATCGAGTTCAGAATACTGCCTTGCAAATGTCTTCTGCTTTCACCCGAACTTGGTGATATCCTGATCGCAAATCCAGCTTCGAGAATACTCTCATGCTACTGAGGTGATCGAATAATTCGCCTATGCGAGGAATTGGGTACTTATTCTTAATAGTCACCCGATATAACTCTCGATGGTCGATGCACATCCTCCGTGTGCCATCTTTCTTCTTGACTAGAAGAACTGGAGCTCTCCATGGTGAACTACTATTGCGAATCCAACCCTTTTCTAATAACTCAGAAACTTGTCTTTTTTCTTCTTCCAGTTCAACCGGTGATATCGGATAAAAGCCTTCGAATTGGCGCTGTTACAGGAATAAGATCAATCGTGAACTCCACATCTCGTTTTGACGGTAAACTCAAGATGTTCTTGAACACATCCATGAAATTCCGAACTGCTATTAGTGCTTTATCTGCAACTTGTTTATGAATTTCACCTTCCGGCACACACGCAAACGTTTCCTTCACCATGAATTTACAGGTTTGTTCTATGACTCATGGGTTAACAGCAAACCACACTTCCGCTGCGCTACTTTGATAAACTGAGGCAGGTTTTTCAGAACTTCTTTAATCAAAACATCTTATATCCGATCGGTCTTGAAGCGGTCTGTACTACTGCAATCATCATATGCTCTCCTGTGCTTCTTCTTGTTCTTCGAAACGCGGACGGACTGGTCACTACGATACAAGGGGAAAGATATATCGTGGTCGTTGGATTCAAGTTTGTGATAAGACATAAACTCGTAAGCAATGAAACCGAGAGAAGACAAGGTAGTACTGTTGGGGTCAAAATTTGCACCCCGGTTGACCGAGTCAAAGTCAAGGTCTACCCCAAGCCAGGTGGGCCCAAGCCCAGGTCAAGCAGGCCCATGCCCAAGTCGAGCCCGCGGCCAGCCTCCCCATGCCAACAAAAAAATCATGTAATAAATAGTTTTTTATGTAATTTTTTATGCATGAATGTATGCGAAATGGGCATAAAGGCAAATTTTTGTAAGCCCATGGTTTATGTGCAAAAAGAAATGGCACATGAGCCATGGGATGGCTAAAATGCCTTTTTGTGAAGCCCAAGGGGCTATATGTAAAATGTATAGCCCATAAAGGCAAAGATAATGAAATATCTCAACAACTTTTTCTCTCTCCAAAGAAAAATCTAGATCTTTGATCTTCTCCTTCCTCAAGGTTCTAAACCTTCCTCTCTTTTTTTAATTAAATCAAGAGTTTTACTCTTCCTTTTCCAAAACTAAATAGTTTTTCACCACAAAACCCACAAAGGGGAACTCAGATCTGCCATCAGATCTCAAAAAGGAGAGATTTTTAGAATCTCATATTTCTTGATCTGCAAGATCCGGCCAACAAAGGAAGAAGAAGGAGACCCATCTCCAGAAACCCCACTTTGGGGAAGAGCTAGGGCTCAAGGGGAGAAGCCCTTCATCAGCTTCAAAACATCTTAGGAGTTTAACTCCTCATATATATATATAGACACACACACAGAATAATAAGTGCTCCTTTCTGGGAGTACAACTCCCATTGCAGGGACCAAGTCCTTTTGCTTCTCGAGTGCCCACGTGCTGACACGTGATGCGCTAGCGCTCTTGGCCCAGAGCGCTAGCGCTCGAGCGCCCACGTGCTGACACGTGGCGCGCTTGCGCTCAGAGCGCTAGCGCTTGAGCGCCCACGTGTTGACACGTGGCGCGCTAGCGCTCAAAGCGCTAACGCCCTTGCGCTCAGAGTGCTAGTGCCCAAAGTGCTAGCGCCCACATGATGACACGTGGTGCGTGAGCGCTCAGTGCGCTAGCGCTCTTGTGCTCAGAGCGATAACGCCCGAGCGCCCATGTGCTGACACGTGGCGCGCTAGCACAGCGCGCTCAGTGCGCTAGCGCTCTTGCGCTCAGAGCGCTAGCGCCCGAGCGCCCATGTGCCGACACGTGGCACGCTAGCGCTAGCGCCCGAAGCGCTAGCGCCCACGTGCCGACACGTGGCGCGCTAGCGCTCTTGCGCTCAAAGAGCTGGCGCTGGCCCCACGCATCCTTTGGATGCATTTTCCTCTTTTTTTTTATATATATATACATATGTATACATATATACACATACACATACTCTACAACACTATCCCCCTCAAAAAACTCTGCGGGGCCCCCGATATATCCAAGCCCCCCTCCAAAACAAAACACACGTACACTACACATTGAGTTCGCATGACCGGTTTAACCCGTCAATCGGAGGTTTCTTTGCTCCAAAGGCGAGGGGTAATTAACGGCAGCTTAGTCCGCGGCTGCCGGAGATTCGGATCCCCACAATCATTAAACCCCCGCCTACCCTAGACAGGGGGAATCTGTAGTACGCCTGACAAGCGCGCGCGTATTCCCATCTCAATGTGGTGACGAAAAACACCCTACAGATTCTGGCACGCTCGGTGGGACCTATCTCTCCTCCCATATTTCGGGTTAAGCATTCATGCGAACTCAATCAATATACATATCGATATTTATACTAAAATAATGTCCTTTCATGCAGGTTTTCAAGCAATCACTTCTCAACGATGTCTCCAAAGATGAACTCAGCTCCCATCTCCTACACGATGAAGATGGACGCCAGGACGTCCTTCCGGCCAGTCTCAGGCGACAATGGGAAGAGCCGCCGCTACCATTCGGCTTTATCCTGTTCGTGTCAGCTAACGTCATCCCAGCTTCTCAAGCCCCGGTGGCAGACAAACCGGTCTCGAAAGGCAAGAGGCCAAATGTGGTGGTCTCGAAGGTGCCCCAACTCAAACGCAAGTCAGTGTTCGAACAACTCTCCTTGGCCCCAGCTGGGGGGCAAGGCCATCAACACCAACAAAGCAATAAGGTGTCTCGAGCAAGCTCCGGCGGTGCCCTTAACAACTGCTCGATCGGGTGTCTTCTCTAAGCTCCCCGCTAATCGACTCACGGTGGCTTCCAGGAAACAGATGCCCGCCAAGCCCTTAAAATTGAGAAGCTAAGGCAGAAAAGGCTCAGATGTAAAGCCAACAAAAGGGCTAGGGCTCCTGCTAGGCTGAACCTCATGGGGTTCGAAGAACAGGGTTACCCCGCCGAAGAGGGGGAAATGGCTGGATATGTGGTCCACACTGTCTACACGGTGGGCACGCACAGCAGAGCAAGGATGGGGCCTCCACATCTCAGATCCCATCTGGCTTGAATGTGGTTGCCGCTTCCCAAGAACAGTCGCCTCCGCTGGATGATGAAAACCCTCTCGATGAGGATGATAGAAAGAAAGACCCTTCGGTCCATGAGGAGTCGGGCTCGGAAAGCGAAGATGAGCCAATCTTCCGTCCCAAGAACGCAGAGCAGCAACTTCTCCAAGAGCTCCGAAAACAGCTCAGAAGCAAAGACAAGGAGATGGCCAAGCTCTATTCAAAAATTGACGACTTGACAAACGTCGTCTTACAGCTCACGGCCCAACTTGCCTCTCAGCCGCCCAATCAGGCGCAGGGCTCTCATGAACCGGGAAACGGTGTCCCGAAACAGCCGACGCCCGTTCCCTCAAATCCAAAAGTGGGCGGACCGCATGAAAATCAGTCGCATCCTATCTCGGGAAATGTCTTGGCTGCCGATGACAGCAGCCCGCTAACTCAAGATCAAATTATGGATTTGGTTGCCAGCAAAGTCAAAACATTGGTGGCCAAAGCCGAAGCGCAAAAGATATCAGCAGTAGTGGGAGACCATAACTGCTCAGTATGATCTGGTAGAATTTCCTAGCGGCTATGTCATCACCAAATTCGGAAGATTCGACGGGACGGGAAATGCGAATCAGCACATCGTCCACTTTAAAGCCTCATGCAGGAATACTGGGGGCAATGACGCGCTTCTCCTCCGTCGGTTCGTTAATAGCTTGACCGATGTTGCTTTCGACTGATACGCGAGCATACCGGATGGCTCCGTTACTACTTTCGTCCAAATGGAATCTATGTTTCGACAAAGGTTCATGAGCGTCAGCGATAAGATCACCATTGCCGAGCTCGTAAGGACCAAGCCCAAGAACAACGAAAGCAGCATGGATTTTATAACCCGATGGCGCAATCTCTCCGTCAAATGCGAACCGCCGATAGAGCAAGACCAATCTGTCAGTCTCCTCGTCGGAAATCTCAACAATTGGATAGCCCCGTTTCTATGCACCGCGGGTCTCAAAACATTCCAAGAGCTGACCAGGAAAGTTCAGATGCTGGAGCGCTCAAAGCAGGAGTCCTCCTCTGACTCCCAAAATAACAATAGGTCCAGGAGAAACCGAAAGGACGAAAATCGCAAAGGCAGAAATTCCGACGATGTTGAATCTTTCAATGCCTCGGCCAACCGAAATAAGCAAGGGTCGAGCGGGCCTAATGCCAACCAGCTTCGGAAGCCAATGTTCAGAGAGGGAGGAGAATCTCCACTGAAAGAGAAGCTGGACAAGGTCTATTCCTTCAGAAGGGACAAAATCCGTAAAATATTCAAAGACGTCCTGAGGAACGGTCTACAACTACCAGAGTCAAAAAGACCGCAGGAAGCGAATATGACCGACGACCCCAAATACTGCCCCTATCACAGAGTGATAGGTCATGCCATTGAGGACTGCTTCGTCTTCAAAGATTGGGTCGAAATGTAATACTAGGCAGGAGAGATAGAACTGTCTAAAGGCGTGTTAACAAACACTCCAGCTGCGACCGCCAATTTCATACAAACGGAGACCGAAGTTCTTTGTGAAACTGATTCTCTTAGACATCTGTCTTTCTCTGAAAACAATCGACCACCACGTCATTAAACTGGGAACAGTCGACCTCTACGCCGTTAAACTGGGAATGTAAAAAAAATGTGTAAATAAAAAAAGGAATGTGTAAATAAATAAATAGAAAGAAAGACGAAATGATGGGGCAACCCGCAATAAAAATCAGCGAGTAAAAATAAAAATGAAAATAAAGCCGAAATGATGGGGGCAACCGCGAATAAATAGCCGAAATGATAGGGCAATCGCGACCTTCGTGATAAGAAAAGCTGAAATGATGGAGCAATCACGGTAAAACAAAAACAAAAACAAAAAAAAACAAACAAAACAAAGGCGAATGATGAGTCGCTCCTGGTACCATATTCCAGTGCAGCGATGCAGACGCCAACAAAAATTTAAATTTCCAAAATTCTCCCAGCCCTACGGCCAGTCCCCAAATTAACTACCGTATACATTCCACGGGCTCAAATAATCCTCATCACACTCATGCCCCACTGCAATCACCAGTCCAGCGGCCGGTCTCCGCCCTTGGAATTATGCTCCATTGGGAAGACCCACTCATGTATCCTCACGATACATGAGGAGAACGGACCTTCGTGGGATCCTTACGACTCACAAAGGGAAAACACACTTAGGAGTCCTCACGACTCCTAAGGAGAAAATGCACCTACGGGATCCTTACGACTCGTAGGGAGAAAATGCTTTTATGGGACCCTTACGGCCCATAAAATTGAAAAGCCTTAACTGATAGGGATCTAAACCTGTCTCGTAAGCCATCGCTGACTAATCCCCAAGTGGTGAATGATGAGTCGCTCCCGGTACCATATTCCAGTGCAGCGATGCAGACGCCAACCAAATTCCAGCTCCTATACCCCGATGGCGAATGATGAGTCGCTCCTGGTACCATATTCCAGTGCAGCGATGCAGACGCCAACCAAATTCCAACTCCTATACCCGATGGCGAATGATGAGTCGCTCCTGGTACCATATTCCAGAGCAGCGATGCAGACGCCAACAAAGTCCCGAAATGTTTCCGGCCCTACGGTCTGGATCATACATCCTGCAAAACCGTATACAATCCACGGGTGTAAAACAATCCCAATCTCTCCTAAGTCCTACCGGTGAGGCCACATTCAAAGTCCCACCAAAAATAAAAAATAATAATAATAATAATAAATGGTATGTCCACAAGCAAAATGGGCACGGATGAAAACCCGAAAGGACTCCGTAAGTAAAAACAGCAGGACTGCCGGCGAGTTTTTGAAAACCGAAAGGGCGCAAACTCGTAAAAAAAGATATGAAATGGACTCGCAAAGTCCTCTCGACTTTGTGAGGAGAAAATTCCCACGTGGGATCCCTACGACTCACAAAGGAGCAACACACTTGGGAGTCCCCACGACTCCTAAGGAGAAAATACACCTACGAGATCCTTTCGACTCGTAGAGAGAAAATGCTTTTATGGGACCCTTACGGCCCATAAAATTGAAAAGCCTTAGGTGATAGGGATCTAAACCTGTGTCCTAAGCCACCAATTTCCAAATCCTCCCGGGGCAAATGATGAGTCGCTCCTGGTATTATTCCAGTGCAGCAATGCAGATGCCAAACCAAAACCAATTCCCAAATCCTCTCATGGCAAATGATGATTCGCTCCTGGTGCCATATTCCAGTATAGCGATGCTGATGTCAACCAAAATCAAATCAAACAAACAACCTCTGCGGCAGAGTCATGCTTCGCCTCGGGATATCTACCTTCCCTGCCGGAATTATGCTCCGTCTCGGAATCAAATCAACCAACCAGCTCTGCGTCGGAATCATACTTCGTCTCAGAGTGCACCCCGTGTCGAAATCAAGCTTCGCCTCGGTGTATCTGCCTTCCCTGTCGAAATTATGCTTCGTCTCGGAATTAAGTCTGCCAACAAGCTCTGCGCCGGAATCATGCTTCGTCTCAGAGTGTACCCCGTGCCGAAATCATGCCTCGCCTCGGAGTATCTGCCTTCCCTGCCGGAATTATGCTCCGCCTCAGAATCAAGTCAACCAGCAAGCTCTGCGTCGGAATCATGCTTCGTCTCAGAATGTGCACCCCGTATCGAAATCAAGCTTCGCCTCGGATTATCTGCTTTCCCCATCGGAATTATGGTTCGTCTAGGAACCAACCTCTGCATCGAAATTATGCTTCGGTCAGAATGTATGCCATCCTTCGGAATGATGCTCCGATCCCTGGAATCATGCTCCGCCCTTCGGAATGATGCTCCGATCTCTGGAATGATGCTCCGCCCTTCGGAATGATGCTTCGATCTTTGGAATCATGCTCCGCTAATCGGAATGATGCTCCGCCCTTCGGAATGATGCTTCGATCTTTGGAATCATGCTCCGCTAATCGGAATGATGCTCCGATCCCTGGAATTATGCTCCGGCTCTTCGGAATGATGCTCCGCTATTCGGAATGATGCTCCGCTATTCGGAATGATACTCCGATCCCTAGAATTATGCTCCGGCTCTTCGGAATGATGCTCCGATCCCTGGAATCATGCTCCGCTCTTCGGAATGATGCTCCGATCCCTGGAATCATGCTCCTCCCTTCGGAATGATGCTCCGATACCCTGGAATCATGCTCCGCCCTTTGGAATGATGCTTCGATCCTTGGAATTAAGCTCCGCGCTTCGGAATGATGCTCCGATCTCGGGAATCATGCTCCGCACTTCAGAATGATGCTCCGATTCATGGAATCATGCTTCGCCCTTCTGAATGATGCTCCGATCCTTGGAATTATGCTCCGCCCTTCGGAATGATGCTCCGATCCCCTGGAATCATGCTCCGATCCATGGAATCATGCTCCGCTTTTCGGAATGATGCTCCGATCCTTGGAATCATGCTCCGTGCTTCAGAAGGATGCTCCGATCCCTGGAATCATGCTCCGCTCTTCGGAATGATGCTCTGATCCCTGGAATCATGCTCCGCTCTTCGGAATGATCCTCCGATCCTCCGAATTATGCTCCGTCCTTGGGAATCATGCTTCGCTCTTCGGAATGATGCTCCGAACCCTGGAATCATGCTCCGCAAATCGGAATGATGCTCTGATCCCCGGGAATCATGCTCCCCGGGATGATGCTCCGCCTCTGGAATGATGTTCCACCTCGAAGTCCAGCTTCAAGATGCATCAATTTCATGCACATAACTCACATGCGCGGTGTGCATTTATTGATGGGGGGCACTTTATTGGGGTCAAAATTTGCACCCCGGTTGACCGAGTCAAGGTCAACCCCAAGCCAGGTGGGCCTAAGCCCAAGTCGAGCAGGCCCATGCCCAAGTCGAGCCTGCGGCCAGCCTCCCCATGCCAACAAAAAAATCATGTAATAAATAGTTTTTTATGTAATTTTTTATGCATGAATGTATGCGAAATGGGCATAAAGCCAAATTTTTGTAAACCCATGGTTTATATGCACAAAGAAATGGTACATGAGCCATGGGATGGCTAAAATGCCTTTTTGTGAAGCCCAAGGAGCTATATGTAAAATGTATAGCCTATAAAGGCAAAGATAATGAAATATCTCAACAACTTTTTCTCCCTCCAAAGAAAAATCTAGATCTGTGATCTTCTCCTTCCTCAAGGTTCTAAACCTTCCTCTTTTTTTAATTAAATCAAGAGTTTTACTCTTTCTTTTCCAAAACTAAATAGTTTTTCACCACAAAACCCACAAAGGGGAACTCAGATCTGCCATCAGATCTCAGAAAGAAGAGATTTTTAGAATCTCATATTTCTTGATCTGTAAGATCCGGCCAACAAAGGAAGAAGAAGGAGACCCATCTCCAGAAACCCCACTTTGGGGAAGAACTAAGGCTCAAGGGGAGAAGCCCTTCATCAGCTTCAAAACATCTCAGGAGTTTAACTCCTCACACACACACACACACACACACACACACACACACAGAGAGAGAATAATAAGTGCTCATTTCTGGGAGTACAACTCCCATTGCAGGGACCAAGTCCCTTTTGCTGCTCGAGCGCCCACGTGGTGCGCTAGCGCTCTTGCGCCCAGAGCGCTAGCGCTCGAGCGCCCACGTGCTGACACGTGGCGCGCTAGCGCTCGAGCGCCCACGTGTTGACACGTCGCGCGCTGGCGCCTACGTGCTGACACGTGGCGCGCGAGCGCTCAATGCGCGAGCGCTCTTACGCTCAGAGCGCGAGCGCCCAAAGCGCTAGCGCCTGAGCGCCCACGTGCTGACACGTGGCGCGCTAGCGCTCTTGCGCTCAAAGCGCTAGCGTCCGAGCGCCCACGTACTCACACGTGGCGCGCTAGCGCTCTTGCGCTCAGAGCGCTAGTGCCCAAAGCGCTAGCGATCGAGCGCCCACGTGCTGACACATGGCGCGCTAGCGCTCAGTGCGCTAGCGCTCTTGCGCTCAAAGCGCTGGCGCTGGCCCCACGCATCCTTTGGATGCCTTTTCCCCTTTTTATACACACACACACACACACACACACACACACATATATATATATGTATACATATATACACATACACATACTCTACAACACTATCCCCCTCAAAAAAAAAATTGGGCTGGGGCGCTGCCCCGCACCCCACAAGGGGGCTGCTAGCCCCCTTGACCCCCAGCCCGCTATCCGGGTAGCGGGACCCCCGTAAAAACTCTGCGGGGCCCCCGATATATCCAAGCCCCCCTCCAAAACAAAACACACGTACATTGCACATTGAGTTCGCATGACCAGTTTAACCCGTCAATTGGAGGTTCCCTCGCTCCAAAGGCGAGGGGTAATTAACGGCAGCTTAGTCCGTTGCTGCCGGAGATTCGGATCCCCACAATCATTAAACCCCTGCCTATCCTAGACAGGAGGAATCTGTAGTACGCCTGACAAGCGCACGCGTATTCCCATCTCAATAGGGTGACGAAAAACACCCTACAAGTAACACGAACATAAGTCAAGAAAATGAATCAAAATAGGACTCCATATTACCTAAATAGAGTATCGCATTGTAACCATGCCGCGGTACAGAGTTACAATCACATAATTTCATCCAAGTCGCCCAAATCCTAGTATTGGATTCGAAGGAATAAGGGGGAGAAACAATAAGGAATCAGGAGGATTCTGAGTTGAGATGCAATGTCATTTCCATATCGTCGAGATAAAAGAGTTTAAAGGAAATATAAGATTCAAGGATTTGAATGATAAGACAATAATGTGGCATGACATGTTCTTAAAATTCTGGATCTTAAGGATAATGTATTGGGTACCATACCCAACGACAAATTGAACCAAGCCCCAGCTAACCTAAAGCATGTCTCTGATACCAAAAAAATCTTGTCACGCCCCGCTTCCCAAAATACATAAAATTGGGAACGTAATAAAGCCAGTCATGCTACCTACGGTAAGGAAATATCCTCTCATAGTCATATTACGGCTATCTATCAGTAATCAAGAGCAATAATATAACCGTCAATCTCTAAACATGTCTAATAGCCACAAACAATAACAGGAAATAGTAGCGGAAGCAATAAAGATCCAAAGAATAACTAACCATCAATAAGAGCTATATCAGTGAGATGGTCCTCACTGATCGGCGATCTTGTCGAAGTACTCACATGCTAAGTCAAGTATCTAGGCCATGCAAAACCCAGACGTCAGTACATCATAAATATCATGATAATAGTAATGACCAGAATAGTGTGCTATACAGGATATCACATGAAAAATAAGATATACGTATAAACAAACAATCACAAATATTATAACAGCATGATATAGGTATGTCACGTGTATCATAAAGTCTGTGTTTCTAGGTTATCTATTATAACGGTATTTGAAACCAATTAATGTAATCCTCCTCGTAACTCAACAGAATATATCCCATTCGTTCCCCACGGGACCACGGTACAATATTTCACCTTCATTCACCACGGGACCACGGTACAATAAACAATGGTTATTCCGTTTACGCCCGGAATCACGGCAAACAATAATACCCTTTTGAGTTACGTTTTGGTTACATTCTTGATTTCTCCTTTCCCCCAGGTTTCATGTTCAAGTCAGGTATCAATTGAATATCTGCCTAATACCAACACAGGAACAATCAAGTACACATTATGTCTATCTAGACAACAGGTCACGTCCATCAAGACAACAAGTTAGGATTATTGGTATCGGTAAGTATTACAGTCAATAGGTACTAGTATGGTAACGGTAATAGTAACATGATGGTAGGGTACTAGTCATGAATTTATGTACATGCATGTCAGGGATGATGTAATCAGTCAGGTAAGGTATCTACTTCACAATCACTATTCCAATCAAATTATGGTATACAGCAGGCAATACAATTATAACAGAATATCGGTAAACACTAACGGATATAGGTTAACAAGCGTGTCATGGATAACATAATCATATCATGTACAAGACCAAGATAATAACATTAACAGGGATAGCATATTCAATCCGATTAATAACTATAAAAGTGGTGTTGATTAACCATGCATAAGAAAGTTCCGTTCAGAAATTCAGCGTTACCCTGATTTGTAAAGTAGCTTAAAAATAACAAATGTCCTCCAATAGGGACGTGTCATATCCCGAAACAAAGCTAATTCAATAAGATTTTCATTTTTATAAGTTAAAATATCTCAGGTTGTTCCTATAAAAAGTTATGAACGTTCGAAATTGAAAGTTTGCTGCTGGAATATCCCTGGACAGCAGTTCATAGGTAATTTCATTTACAGTTTATATTATTTAAAAAATTTATTTTGTAAGTAAATATTTCACAGGGTTATAGTATTCTGAGTTAGCTTCATTACGAACTAAAGAACATGTGTTAATGATTTTTATATGATTTATAATGAATTTTATAAGGTAAGGTATACAGTAAATTCCAGATTTGTCGTATCCACTTGGCGACGACGTTTCATGTGTAAACTATAATATTTTCAAACTATATTTTGCATAACGTTAGAAAATACAGATTATAAACTAATTAATGATATACGGATTATATAAATATAAACGGTATAATGATAATAATAAGAAATATTACGACGATATATATATATATATATATATTTATTTATTTATAGATATAATTATAGCATGTCGCAAGTTGTAAACTTGAATACACTGTATATTATAAAACCGATTAACGTTAAATAACTATGGTATATAAATTATATAGATATAGTTGTATGATAATAATAATAATAGTACGACAACATATAAGTAAATTGTGTAAACCATAGCATGTAGCAAGTTGTAAACTTGCCTCGAAACAAACGCGATGAACGGAAGCAACACGTCGCTATACAGATCAACACAAAGTTTTGATGGCTCGGTTAAAATTCTAGGATGCGGCTGGAGTTGTGTCGGCGAGAATAGGTGTGGGCTTGAAGAACGAAGAAGGAGAATATATAAATTGATGAGTAAGATATTTAGTTAGAGGAGAGAGAGAAAGAGATATGTTATGTGGAGAGAGAGAGAGAGAATCTTTTATGTTTTATAAAATATAAAGTATATAATAGTATATATATGTTTGTATGTGTGTGTGTATAGTATAGTTTATATTAGATTATAAATATATATTATAGTTTAATACTACTAAAGATAATATCAAACTACACCCCGTCTCCACCAAAATCTCACAAAAATATATTTTGGAAAAATAATACATATACGTAACCTTTTTTACCATAATGCAAGTATATTATTTAAATATCTCATACCTCTTATTTAAGATTTTAAAAGGATTTAAATATGTTTGAATCTTAGAAATATTTGGTATCCAGATTCTATTAGATTTAAGCGTAATAGATAAAACTCAAAATAAAACATGGGATGCTTAACCATATGATGGAAGTTAATAAATTTAAGTTATTCTTAACGTGTGGCTACCAGAAGATATAAGCATATGATTTAGATATTATATATATATATATATATATATATATATATATATATATAGAGAGAGAGAGAGAGACATATATATTATACTAGATTCACATGGATTTAGTTTACAGATAAATATTAATAAATATAACATAATGGGTTTCACACATGCGAGTCGGGTCGGATAACTATTTCTACTATTCAAATCAATCGCAGCCCAAATAAATAAATATAAAGTAAGGTTTAGAATACCGATTAGTGTCGTAGGAACGTGCTAGGGTGTTACATCCCATTAGCCTACTTGTGCACCTACTTGATCCCTTGGCTGCCCCTTTTGTGTGCCCACTTGGATTATATGTGTACCACTTGCATTTAATTGTGCACAACATTATTTTTGTTGAAAAACTTTAGATTTTGACCGTTTTTCCGTCCGGTTGCAGTTTTGTCTTGAATTTTGTCGTATCCGTGCATGTTTTCAGTTAAATCGCCCTGAGTACCCATACTCGGTACTTATGTAGCAGACATAGATTAATAGCACATGTTTATTAACAAAATGATATATAATGGACGGTATAAAATGCAATTAATCGTACCGAACTAATACCCCAAAACTTATCTTTTGCTCGTCCTAAGCAAAACCGTTTTCTTTTCAAAAATCTCACTCTCGCAGGAAACGCAATTGCACTGAGCCTATGCAACAAGCCGTTAAACCTCTAGGTTACCATAGAGGAGGAGTTTTGTCTCCTGAGGGTTTTCAGCGGATTACACCCACAAAATCCCATTCAAGCTAGTTTCGTGAGTTAACTGTCGGCTCTAATCCGTGGGTTTAGTATCTATGCTAAAAATTCTATCATCCTAGTTAGAAACGTCGAACCCTTATTTTTCACACCTCACTTTTTGCTTAACTTAATCTCCTTTACGTCATTACATGCTTTGTGGAATAGTATCGTTTTGTTTCAAAAACTTCGAATTAAAGTTATCAAACCTCCAATAAAGGCCAGGAAAAACTTCCAAAGGTATCTTGCAAGTTTGTAAAGTCCTAGGTTTTTCTCGAGTTTTCTTTCTACGGCTAGGTCTCAAGTCTAGGATTTCTGTCATTTTTAACAAAAACTTCATCTTATCTTTCACTCCATCTTTCACTTGTTTTCGTTCATACACACCTTCGTGATTAGTGCAATAGTGTTTTCAATTTTTTAACTTTCATATCCCTGTTGAATTCCCTTTTTCAAGAATTTAAGTTTTTTTAATTTTTGCATCTGAGATATGTCCTGGCCAAGATTATTCTCCATAAAGAACGCGAGGACTTTTAAGTCGGAAAGAACACTTACTTGACTTGTTTTATTAGGCTTTCTTGGCGAGCTTTGGGTTAATGACTCCTAAGCCAGATGTTTATAGGGCATTAGGTGTATAAACACCCCTAGAACTTAATTGCTCAAGTCACCAAGGTCACAAAACAAAAGACAGTTTTTATGCGAGAGAATTCTTTAGAAAGAAACCAACGGAGACATTTCCAGTTTTAATCTTTTCATTTCAAGATGTGTTTGTGTTTGATAAGGTGTGTACTCACTCCAATCAAGTTTCAAGATGTGTTATTTTTCAATCTTGGCTTCTGTTAAAGATTCAATAATTTCCTATCATATCAACTTTGCTCATGAACTATTCTCGATATTACTTATTCGTAAACAAACTTGTTCGATCTCAAGAAGATTTCTCAATTTAAATTTTTTATGCATTTCAAACTTGTCATCTAATTTTCAAAACTTACGACACGTGTAGTGTGATGCAAACACGTAAATTTGCTACGGTTAAACTCAAAAGAGGGTTATTTTTCAGGTTTTCAATTTTTAAACCTAAAATTTAGTTATTTCTAGCCTATCAAACTCAACCGTCGAACTTTGAGTCTAAGATTCTTTACTAGTTAACTTGACGACAAAGTTTTTATGATTTTGGAATTTTTTTCAATTTTTATCGGTTTTAAAATATTTATGCAAATGCGGAATTTACACATGATGAAAATGCGAAAATTACAAAGCAAACGAAGTGCTCACGCCCAAACCTTAGAATGACGATGTACTCATCGTTACCCCCGTCTCCAGTTGCTAGACTTAGATATATAGGGTGAGTTTTTATTCATAATTTAGCAAAAAGTATCTTAGGAACTAAGAATCTAAAAAGGTATGTACAAAAGGTAGGGTTGTGATTAAACGTTGTGGAGCGGCTCATGTAAGAACATAAGCTCTCCCGGTTCCACCGGCAATTCTAAAAACGGTTTCGGACACTGGCCATTGACTTTAAACGTGTTGCCAGAATGCAGATCTTCGATATCAACTGCACCGTGCGGAAAAACTGTGCGCATAAGAAACGAGCCTGTCCAACGAGATTTTAACTTTCCTGAAAAAAGATGAAGTCGTGAATCGTACAGCAGGACCTTTTGCCCTACCGTGAAAGTTTTTTGGAGAATCGCCCTATTATGAAAGACTTTCGTCTTTTCTTTATAAAGTTTGGCGTTTTCATACGCATCATTGCGTATCTCATCGAGCTCGTTCAGTTGAAATTTTATTGTCTCACCGGCCTTTTCTAAATCAAAGTTAAGCTGTTTGATGGCCCAATATGCACGGTGTTCCAGTTCAACTGGCAAATGACAGGATTTTCTGAAAATAAGCCGGTATAGAGACATACCCAAATTTGTTTTAAAAGCAGTTCGGCCCACAAGGCGTCATTTAACTTCAATGACCAGTCTTTACGATTGTGATTGATAGTTTTCTCCAAGATTTGTTTAATTTGGTGATTGAAAACTTCAACCTAGCCGCAAGTTTGAGGATGGTAGGTGTAACTGTCTAGTGCCCTTGCCGCCGCCGCCGCGACCCTTGCGGAATTTAAAAACTTTAATTTTGAACATGGCACTAGAAACTAAACCCTAGGAAATTAACCAAGCACTAAACTAGTAAACTAAAAGAGGGCTATTAACTAGTCAATTTAGTATACAACCTTCGCAGTCATGTCTTTCGGGTCTTTATATCCCTTTCTTAAGCTCCTCGGTGTTCTTGATCGAGCTTGAGGCCGGTCTTCTTTGGTCCTAGATGATCCACCCAATAGATATGATTCAAGCTTCAACTTGAACAAGTGAAGTAACTAAAGACCCTAACTTGCTAAACTAGAGTGCTTAATGATGTAGGAAGTGTTTGTAGTATTGATCTATCTCTTAATCCCTAGGATTCTCAACTCATGAAAGGGTTAGGGATCAAGAAGAAGAGGGAGCTCAAGAAGAGGAGGGAAAGTGATGAGATAAGAATGAGAATGGATAAGATTTTAGATGGCTATATTATTTCCTTTTCCAAAAACATTTACTATATAAAAATGGTATTCATGCTTGTATAGTAAATACAAATGCATAAAGAATTAATCAAGCCATGCCTCTCACCATTCTCTAAGCCACCTCACCCCTCCACCTCATTTTCATTTTCTAATAAATAGAAAATGCTATAATGAGGTGTCATCTTCTAGAAGTATTCTTGTACAAATACAAGAATATGAAAACCGTATATACATACCCGTATTAGTATCTAAATACGAACACCAAAAGAGACAGATAATACAACAAATATAATACTACAATATATATATATATATATATATATATATATATATTATTACTTCACTAAATGATTTAAGAATCCGGCTTAATCCTAAGCCAATTAGTATTATCAAACCGTCTGATTAAAGTCCGTGTATCTAGTACGCGTATTTAATCGGCACTCTGCACGTATTAATTGTCGCGTCCCGCTTCCCAAAATACAGGATACGAGGGGTTGACAAGGCCATCCATGCTCCTACGGTCAAGGAAATATCCTGCCGTAGTCACACTTCGACTTCTAGCTTTACGTGGTAATCAGTAAATAATGCGCAGGTAATGAGAAATGCAGTAACTGAAACAAAACAATACAAAGAACTGACCTGATGGGAAACAAAAGAGTATAACTCTGGATAGCTAATCAAGATGTCCGTGATGTATGTCTGGTCCTGGTCCCGGCTAGATCCACTCCTCACACTGAGCATGCATACTCACGTCGTCAGAGCGACACAATAGCAATATAAACATATAGATGCAAGTGGCAACTCGAACAGTGATAATAGATGTATATAACAGTAAATCAAAACGATATAGGTATGAACATGCAGTAACCAATAAAGTATCCAATAGATCAGGCGAACGGTAAAGTAGTAAAATGGTATGCCAGGTATGTCAAAACAGTAAGTAATGTATATCAATACCATTATCTCTATCAGTCTCTAAGTCTCACTGTACAGGTCACTAAGCCTATCGTCAGTCCAAGTGTGAGAGTCAACCACTCGTGAGTGTCCTCCACCCAAGGATAGGACCCAAGGGCAAGGGACCACGGGCCCAACATGTAACTCACGGTAATAATCATGTACCCTGTAAATCTCCATATATCTCCATATATATAAGCCGGCATGGGACTCCCGAGATTGTGTTGAACTCACACTCAAACTACCCCACACCCCATGGTCTACATCAAACGCTAACCATAACCTCAAATACCAGTCGGTCTGTGACAAGTCTGCGCGAGAACTGGAGACAGGATCTCCATCAAGCACGTCCCGACTAATACCCAAGATAAACGGCAGTGTCTGATGCCTTATCTGTGACACCCATACAAGATCTTCCATAAGTGTCCCATACCACTTATAGTCACACTTGCACGCGTCCCACAGACGTCGACAATGCAAAAGAATAAAAGGGTTCACTGATTGTGTACAAGTACGTGTCACTTTCACTTATCCACTCATGCACGAACACTAACGTACTTGCCACAATCATCACTAATGCCTAACACTGGGTAATGCACATGATCACTAAGTTATCAATGCAGTGACATATGTATGATGTGATGAGAAAACAGTATGTAAAGCATGATTAAAATGTCATAAATCAGTATTCTACCACTTGCATAATTTATCATAAATCATACGAGTACAGTTTAGCGAAATAATGAATGGGGAAATAAATAGTATGTCTGATTATCTATCTAGCGAATTTGGTTTCACGTCAATCGGGTTTCAGGATTACTAGTTATGGCCATTTCATTTTAAGCGTTCACGGCTGGAAATCCGGTTTCAGAATCGTAAGTCCATTTCGCAACGCATTTTAATCCCAGTTGAGATCAGATTTTAGCGACGCTACAGTTGAATGAAATCTAGGGTTTTCAATAAGGTTTTCAACGCAATAGAATGATTCTCAATCGCTTCTGTACGTCAGGAGTTATATACTGTTTAACACTAGTATGTCACTTTTGAATCTGTTCTGGACAGTTATATGTCCAGCTCTTTTAAATTACAAATTAAATAGCAAACGATGACGAAACAGGATGAAACCACTTGTGTTATCTAGCTAACAGATTCACCTTTAATACGCTGTAGAGTTCCATAACATACAAATTCAGAAAACAAGATGGCACGTATTATGGAACAGTAAATAATAATCAGAGTCGCTCTGGACTGCAGTCCAGAGCCGCACTCCGATCCAAATATTATCACAGTTTCAGTACAGAAACCATTAGAGACCTACATAGGGTTATAGTTCGTCAAGTCGGCTTCGATTTAAGCCCCCGAACACACCATTTCAATATGTACATGATTTATGGGAATTTTAACAACTTTCAGATACATGAAATTCCTAGTTTTACAGGTATATTTGGGGGTATTCATTTTAGTCACTAACAGTCGTATTTTCCAGTGAGATTTATACAAGATATTCGTCACTACACGGGCCAACATAAACAATCCCGTTCCGTCAAAATAGATGAATAATCTCATTGGGATCATACATCGAACAGGTATGTTATATAATCTATCAGTTATTGTGAATATGGAATTTATACGATTTTAGTTCGTAACATGAATAAATTAGCATGTAAGCAAGTAAGAGTACTTTCCTGGAGACGCAAAGCAGTGGAAACGACACCCGCGCGGCACAGCATCGACGATTTCGGCACGGCACGGCCCACTAGTGACAAAAGTCTCGACCTTGGCTCGAGCTTGGATTTGATGTTGATGCGGCGCAACAAGGGGGCTCGTGGGTGCGGCTGGCGGCTGTCGAATGAGAAGGTGATGACGGCAAAGGAATGGCAATGGTGTTCGAAGGAGGAGGAGCGGAAAGGAGGAGAGAGAGAGAGATTTAGAGATTGAGAGAGAGAGACAAAGATTTTTAGAGAAAGAGAGAGAGAGAGACAGAGGGATATAAGGGTAGAGAGAATTATAGAGAGAGAGAGAGAGGGAGACAGAGATTGAGAGAGGGAGAGAAACAGATAGAGAGGGATGTAGAGAGAGAGAGAGAGAAGCAGTTGCAGAGAGAGGGAGAGATGGGGCTTCGGCTGTGGTGATACTGATGCGAGGGTGCAGAGGCATCGACGACGTGATGGGGAGATCGCCGGCGTGAGGGTGTCGGTTTAGGTTTAGAGGTCGTCGCCGGCGTGAAGTTCTGGTGATGGGTACAGGGTGCTTGGGGTCGGGTTCCCTCGGGTGTGGATGTATGGGGTGATGATGATGTTGCTGACGACGAGGAGGGTGCGGGGGAGTCGACGAGATGCAGTGAGGGCTCGCCGGCGAGAGGGCGCAGGGTGGCCAAGCTCGTGTGTGAGTGGGTTGGGTATGCAGGGGAGTTTGGCAGGGTGCTCGGTCGACGGAGTGGAGTGGTGAGGGGCTCAGTTGGTGGAGGAGGAAGGGAAGAGGTTTGTCGTCGTCGTCAATGGGATGAGCGGAGTTGGGTGCTCGGTGGTGAGGGGATGCAGGTGAGTTTTTGGGTGAACGAGGGAGATTTTGAGAGGCTTTGGATCTTGAGGGTGAGAGAGAAAGGAGGCGACAAGGGGTTAGAGAGGGGAGTACGCAACGTGGGGTAACGGCGCACGAGGTGGGCGCGGGCGTGGGCGTGGGGTGCGGCGGAGTGAGCGGGCAAAAGGATCTAGCCGTTGGAAGAAGAAGGAGAAGGGTAGTTGGGCCGGGTCGGGTTGGGTTGGGGTGAGCGGCGCGGGCTGTTGGGCTGAGAAGGAAATTAAGGAAATTTTGAGGAGAAAAGAGGGAATGGGCCGGGCTCTGAGAAAAGAAATAGGGGAGTTGGGCTTGAGGGGCTTGGGCCGGGGGATTTAAATAATTTGGGATTTAAGTGTTTGGGCTGAAGGGAAAAATAGGTGTTTGGGTTTTATCTTAATAAATAATAAAAAATGGGCTGAGGAATTGGTGCTGGGCCGGAGTGTGTTGGGTTTATTTCATTTGTTTGGGTTTGGGCAGTGAGGGTAAATCAGAAAGAAAAGGGAGGATGGGCTGGGGTTTAAAGAGTGAAATTATTTAGTTTCAAATTTACAAAGAAAGGGAAGTGGGCCTGGTTTGGAAATAAATAAGAATAGAGAAATTAGAGAAGAGGGGCCGGCTTGGAAAATAAAATAAAAGAATCTGTAAAATATATAATCGATAGGTAATGGGGCTTGAGATAAATTAGGGTTAGGGAAAGTTATAATACTAAAATAATTGTAAAATAAAATAAATAAATTTTAAGAGTAACAAAATACGGATATTGGTATAACAGGGGCTGGGTATTATATCATACCACCCTTACAAAAATTTCGTCCTCGAAATTTAAGATAAACGATAAGCTATAAAAATAATATGCGAAAAGCTATGACCTCGAACACTCACATATAGTGGTTTACTCAAAACAGGTGGATAAAATTTTGAAGGTATATATTATATAAGTACAACATACAAAAGGATAGGTCTAAATAAGTAATAGGCAGTAACAACTATAAGGACAAACTACATGTATACGAGAATATAAATAACAATAAAGAACAATAATATTCGAGCCGTGCTCGATAAAATCGAAACCCAAGTATGTGCACATATAAGTATATCAAAAGTAGCATAGCAGAAATAATAAGTACAAGGCATAATCATAATGAAGCAGTGAAGTATTTGTCGGTGGTTTGAAACATTTTTAGAATAACGTATCAATCATATTAGTTTAACATAACTTGGAAAACCCCATGGTGAAAATAAGAAGCATAGCACCAAAATAATATGTGTAATGAGAAGAATAGTAGTGTACTTAAAATACATAAAACGGAGTAGTCAATAACACGCACTCTTCGATAAATTCAAAATAATGAAAACTAAATTTTCGAATAACAAAGTCCCTAAATATAGTTAGAGTAATAGGGAAAAGCACAAATATATATATATGGCTAGCGAGGGTAGGGATTACAATGGAGTGTGGCTCATACAAAAGGTCGGAGTGTGACGGCTTTAGACTGAAGGTCAAAGAGATCGGGGTCGGTTCAGCATAAGAAGTAAGGGTGAGCAGCAAGGACTACAAGGGGAAAATGTATGGGGAGGATAATGGTCGATAAATCAAGAGAATCCAAAAATTTGAAGGGTTAGCGAACTCGGAAACTTCACTATGAATTTCTCCTCCCAGAAGGATCTCAAACGAGGCACATACGAAGGATGAAGGGTGGCCATTCAAAAGATTGGGTGTGGTACTTTTTAATTGAAGCGAGGGTTAAAACAATACAAGGAGTAGGGGTGGACAGTGAGGGATCTCAGTAGGAAAATAAATGTATATGAGAAATAATCAACCATCAAGTGAACTAAGAAGATCGGAAGATTAGCGAACTCAGCAATTTATTTCATTCCAGGAATTTCAAAACAAAGCATTCTCAAAGACGAAAGGTGGCCCTAAACTATACACAGATTTATTTGGCCAGCAAAGACAACAGCTAAAAATTCCCGCCAGTCGCGGTTGTGGAGGTTCAGCAGGTTGCGGTAGGCTCGCGCGCTCAGGTGGGGGCGTCCATTCCTATAGCGTCTCGCAGGGGCCGCCATTGGGAGTTCTCCCGCTACAAGGTCTTGTTCTTCCGGTCCTTCTTCCTCGGCTAGAGCTTCTTCATCGAGGTCTGCTTTCATGTGATTCTCTTCTTCTGGGTTCTCTTCCAAGGGATTTTCCTCCACTGGATTTTCTTCTATCGGGTCTTCCTCGGGATCTTCCTCTATCGGGTTCTCTTCAGGGTCTCCTTCCTCTTCGTCGGAATCGTCTATCATGTCAACCTCTGGGGCGGCGGCTCCTTCGTCCTCGGAATCGCTGATTCCGAAGATGACCTGGGGACCGTTGACCTCATCATCAGAACTCATCAGCGTGCAGTCTATGGAAACGCATGACTGTGCATCCTCATCTAGATGCGGCGCTGCTCCAGGGTGGGCCATGGCCTGAAAGAAAAAGTCATGATTAGACAGTGGAACACATCAAGAAAATAGCTAAGGGTACGGAGTATAGGAAAAATGTGCAGTGGGCAGGAACTGAAAAATCAGAATTAAAATGTTGTGGTAATGAATAGTATAAATAAGGGGAAAGCAAGAGAATGATACACATATTACGATTCAAAGTTTTTATTGCATTCAACTAAAAGTTCGACGGATACAAGATTTCAAACGAAAAGAAATGTTTACAAGAGGATGACAACATTTTATTAAAAGCAGAAAACGTGATAACTCATCTTCGATTACTAAGCCGCTGCATTCTCGTCACGCGAGTTGAATCCTGTGCTGGGTCCGTCTTATCCTCGAAGTTCGAACTACGCAATAATCATCACTTGGCAGAAGTGGAGAGTGTGGACGAGTCTCCTCCTTGTAGTTCCTTCCTTTTGAGGCAACCGTTGATAAGATGTTCGCTGGATCCGCAAATTAGACATTTCCCTTGGGCGCTGCGACAATCCCTCTGAAGGTGTCCTGGCCTCTTACAGTACCCACAACATTGGGTCTTCTGCTGCTTCTGTCTCGGGAAAACAAATGGGCGCTTCATCTTCTTCTCTTTTGCTCGTCTAACAAGGATCCATTTACGATTGGAGACTCCCGCTGGTACCTGATTCACCTGCCTTCTCAGTCCTTCAGCTAACAAGTCGTTTGTTCGCTCCTGGGCTTCCTTCAGACCTTGCAGTACACTCAGGATCTCAGCTGTCTGATTCTGGGGAGTGGAGATAGAGGAAGAGTCGTTGGAAGACATGATCCTGAAACAGTAATTTCGAGTACGATATAAGGCACAAGTTATAAGAATTAAAATATAATATGGATTGGGCAAGGAATCAAGAACATCGGATGTGATGAAATTCATTACAAGTGGAAATCAACTGTAGGACTCTAAGTCACTTAAACAGAGTACGGTAGTGTAACCATGATGTAATTCACAATTACAACTACGTAACTTTGCCAAGTCACCCGAAACCCTAGCGAATGGATGGCAGAACACTCAATGTGAATACGGATCAAGGATAACAAGTTTACAATCGAGACCGAGGGATGTCTTAGATTGTCAAGCTATACACGGAAAACTGCAATCCCTATCGAAGCAAAACCAGGCTTTGATACCAACAAAACCATGTCACGCCCCGCTTTCCAAAATAAGGGATACGAGGGGTTGACAAGGCCAGCCATGCTCCTACGGTCAAGGAAATATCCTGCCGTAGTCACACTTCGGCTTCTAGCTTTACGTGGTAATCAGTAAATAATGCGCAGGTAATGAGAAATGCAGTAACTGAAACAAAACAATACAAAGAACTGACCTGATGGGAAACAAAAGAGTATAACTCTGGATAGCTAATCAAGATGTCCGTGATGTATGTCTGGTCCTGGTCCCAGCTAGATCCACTCCTCACACTGAGCATGCATACTCAGGTCGTCAGAGCGACACAATAGCAATATAAACATATAGATGCAAGTGGCAACTCGAACAGTGATAATAGATGTATATAACAGTAAATCAAGACGATATAGGTATGAACATGCAGTAACCAATAAAGTGTCCAATAGATCAGGCGAACGGTAAAGTAGTAAAATGGTATGCCAGGTATGTCAAAACAGTAAGTAATGTATATCAATGCCATTATCTCTATCAGTCTCTAAGTCTCACTGTACAGGTCACTAAGCCTATCGTCAGTCCAAGTGTGAGAGTCAACCACTCGCGAGTGTCCTCCACCCAAGGGTAGGACCCAAGGGCAAGGGACCACGGGCCCAACATGTAACTCACGGTAATAATCATGTACCCTGTAAATCTCCATATATCTCCATATATATAAGCCGGCATGGGACTCCCGAGATTCTGTTGAACTCACACTCAAACTACCCCACACCCCGTGGTCTACATCAAATGCTAACCATAACCTCAAATACCAGTCGGTCTGTGACAAGTCTGCGCGAGAACTGGAGACAGGATCTCCATCAAGCACGTCCCGACTAATACCCAAGATAAATGGCAGTGTCTGGTGCCTTATCTGTGACACCCATGCAAGAGCTTCTATAAGTGTCCCATACCACTTATAGTCACACTTACACGCGTCCCACAGACGTCGACAATGCAAAAGAATAAAAGGGTTCACTGATTGTGTACAAGTACGTGTCACTTTCACTTATCCACTCATGCACGAACACTAACGTACTTGCCACAATCATCACTAATACCTAACACTGGGTAATGCACATGATCACTAAGTTATCAATGCAGTGACATATGTATGATGTGATGAGAAAACAGTATGGAAAGCATGATTAAAATGTCATAAATCAGTATTCTACCACTTGCATAATTTATCATAAATCATACGAGTACAGTTTAGCGAAACAATGAACGGGGAAATAAATAGTATGTCTGATTATCTATCCATCTAATTTGGTTTCACGTCAATCGGGTTTCAGGATCACTAGTTATGGCCATTTCATTTTAAGCGTTCACGGCTGGAAATCCGGTTTCAGAATCGTAAGTCCGTTTCGCAACGCATTTTAATCCAAGTTGGGATCAGATTTTAGCGACGCTACAGTTGAATGAAATCTAGGTTTTTCAATAAGGTTTTCAACGCAATAGACGGATCCTCTATCGCGTCTGTACGTTAGGAGTTATACACTGTTTAACACTAGTATATCACTTCTGAATCTGTTCTGGACAGTTATACGTCCAGCTCTTTTAAATTACAAATTAAATAGCAAACGATGACGAAACAGGATGAAACCACTTGTGTTATCTATCTAACAGATTCACCTTTAATACGCTGCAGAGTTCCGTAACATACAAATTCAGGAAACAAGATGGGACGTATTATGGAACAGTAAATAATAATTAGAGTCGCTCTGGACTGCAGTCCAGAGCCGCACTCCGATCCAAATATTGTCACAGTTTCAGTACAGAAACCATTAGAGACCTACATAGGGTTATAGTTCGTCAAGTCGGCTTCGATTTAAGCCCTCAAACACACCATTTCAATATGTACATGATTTATGGGAATTTAACAACTTTCAGATACATGAAATTCCTAGTTTTACAGGTATATTTGGGGGTATTCATTTTAGTCACTTACAGTCGTATTTTCCAGTGAGATTTATACAAGATATTCGTCACTACACGGACCAATATAAACAATCCCGTTCCGTCAAAATAGATGAATAATCTCATTGGGATCATACATCGAACAGGTATGTTATATAATCTATCGGTTATTGTCAATATGGAATTTATACGATTTTAGTTCGTAACATGAATAAATTAGCATGTAAGCAAGTAAGAGTACTTGCCTAGAGACGCACGGCAGTGGCAACGACACCCGCGCGGCACAGCAACGACGATTCCGGCACGGCATGGCCCACTAGTGACAAAAGTCTCGACCTTGGCTCGAGCTTGGATTTGATGTTGATGCGGCGCAACAAGGGGGCTTGTGGTTGCGGCTGGCGGCTGTCGAATGAGAAGGTGATGACGGCAAAGGAATGGCAATGGTGTTCGAAGGAGGAGGCGCGGAAAGGAGGAGAGAGAGAGAGATTTAGAGATTGAGAGAGAGAGACAGAGATTTTTAGAGAGAGTGAGAAAAAGAGAGAGACAGAGACAGAGGGATATAGGGGTAGAGAGAATTAGAGAGAGAGAGACAGAGGGAGACAGATTGAGAGAGAGAGGGAGACAGATAGAGAGGGATGTAGAGAGAGAGAGAGAGAAGCAGTTGCATAGAGAGGGAGAGATGGGGCTTGGGCTGTGGTGATACTGATGCGAGGGTGCAGAGGTGTCGACGACGTGATGGGGAGATCACCGGCATGAGGGTGTCGGGTTAGGTTGAGAGGTCGTCGCCGGTGAAGTTCTGGTGATGGGTACAGGGTACTTGGGGTCGGGTTCCCTCGGGTGTGGATGTATGGGGTGATGATGATGCTGCTGACGACGAGGAGGGTGCGGGGGAGTCAACGAGATGCAGTGGGGGCTCGCCGGCGAGAGGGCGCAGGGTGGCCGAGCTCATGTGTGAGTGGGTTGGGTGTGCAGGGGAGTTTGGCAGGGTGCTCGGTCGACGGAGTGGAGTGGTGAGGGGCTCAGTTGGTGGAGGAGGAAGGGAAGAGGTTTGTCATCGTCGTCGATGGGATGAGCGGAGTTGGGTGCTCGGTGGTGAGGGGGATGCAGGTGAGTTTTTGGATGAACGAGGGAGATTTTGATAGGCTTTGGATCTTGAAGGTGAGAGAGAAAGGAGGCGACGAGGGGTTAGAGAGGGGAGTGCGCGACGTGGGGTAACGACTCACGACGTGGGTGCGGGCATGGGCGTGGGGTGCGGCGGAGTGAACGGGAAAAAGGATCTAGCCGTTGGAAGAAGAAGGAGAAGGGTAGTTGGGCCGGGTCGGGTTGGGTTGGGGTGAGCGGCGCGGGCCGTTGGGCTGAGAAGGAAATTAAGGAAATTTTGAGGAGAAAAGAGGGAATGGGCCAGGCTCTGAGAAAAGAAATAGAGGAGTTGGGCTTGAAGGGCTTAGGCCGGGGGATTTAAATAATTTGGGATTTAAGTGTTTGGGCTGAAGGGAAAAATAGGGGTTTGGGTTTAATCTTAATAAATAATAAAAAAAAAATGGGCTGAGGAATTGGTGCTGGGCCGGAGTCTGTTGGGTTTATTTCATTTGTTTGGGTTTCGGCAGTGAGGGTAAATCAGAAAGAAAAGGGAGGATGGGCTGGGGTTTAAAGAGTGAAATTATTTAGTTTCAAATTTACAAAGAAAGGGAAGTGGGCCTGGTTTGGAAATAAATAAGAATAGAGAAATTAGAGAAGAGGGGCCGGCTTGGAAAATAAAATAAAAGAATCTGTAAAATATAGAATCGATAGGTAATGGGGCTTGAGATAAATTAGGGTTAGGGAAAGTTATAATACTAAAATAATTGTAAAATAAAATAAATAAATTTTAAGAGTAACAAAATACGGATATTGGTATAACTGGGGCTGGGTATTACATCAATATACGGTCTCTACATCGTTTCTCCTGAACTAGGGAAACCCTCTGTGTGAGACTCTAAAAACTCGACAGTATGGTAGCAGTGATTTACTAGATAAATCCATAACCATAAGCACGTCAGTGGAACTAGCTGCATGTAACAGCTACCCAGGTACCTGTCGAAAAGAAGGTCGACGAGAAAACTCATCCGAACCCCTACTGAGCCTGTCCGTGACAATCTTCATACAGTCCGGTCTGTTCGTCTAAGATTATCGCATACTGGTCTAGGAGGTAGTCAACGTCAGACCCCTAATAACCCGATAAGTCGTGCTGGGTGGCTTAAGACCATACAAGAAACTATTGATCTAACTATCATTAATTCTCAACTGCCCTGGCCAGGGACTTATGGTGTTGGCTAACCGAACACTGCGTGACATTGACTCCCTATACTGGGAGAGACGAATCCCCAACAATTTCTTACTTCCTCCATCTGGCTCGGGACTGTACCTAACTAAAACATGTTTGTATGACTCAATAGAGCCATGGTAGGGTAGTAATCAAAGCACAGAGGGAACTCACATGAGACAAATGACAATCTCAGGTCGACAAACTATATGTACTCATGGCACTAGAGAACTGCTATCTGAAGATAGGTATAATGCCATCTAGCCAGTTCTCGGCGAGTCCGTCCAATGTACCCACCCCCAGTGAGCACCTGTATATAATATTAGGTGAAACACACCAATGCCTATGGGACCAACCACCGCCCCTCGTCAAGATCTAGAAACGTACACCCCAGTCTACTCTGGAATATCAATGCCCAGTCTCAATACTCCCACGACTAGAGACATTTAAGGATGTGCTTATGGACTACCCACCTTACACATGTATGATTGCCATCACAACGCTGGTAGTCAAGCAAGAATCCTACAGGCTTTTATCAACATGTATTAGCGATATGAAATACTAGTAAAACATATACACATGTTAAGATAAATTAAAACCAAATAGCATACTATCATATCGAGCAAGATTTTCATGTACATACATACTCTTAGCATCTTATACAATAAAGGCCTCTAGGGCATACATATCCAGCAATCTCCTACTTGCACTGAGGCCTATTATTGGCGTATCGAGTACCCAACGTCTGAACTAGGTCTAGTTGTTGGTGTATCGCATACCTAACTTCTCGAATAGTCTCTCGAACTATACTTGAGGGATGGACTTGGTGAATGGATCTGCTATGTTGTCCTTCTTATCTACTATTTGCACCTCGATCTCACGCTGATCTACGATCTCCCTGATCAGGTGATACCGCTTCAAGATATATCTGGATTTCTGATGGGACCGTGGTTCCTTTGCCAATGACATGGCTATGTTGTTATCGCAATACAAAAGTATTGGTTAGCAATGGATGGAACTACCTGAAATTCAGAAATGAACTTCCTCATCTAGACCGCCTCTTTTGCAGCATCGTTAGCAGCGATCTACTCAGCCTCCATCGTCGAATCTGCTACGGTGCCCTGTTTGGAACTCTTCCAATAGACCACCCCTCCGTTGAGGGTAAACACATAACCCAAGACGGATTTAGAGTCATCCTTGTCACTTTGGAAGCCGGAGTCGGTAAAAGCTTCGATCTGGAGGTCTCCATTACCATATACTAAGAACATCTCCTTAGTCCATCTCAGATACTTAAGAATGTTTTTCACTGCTATCCAATGCTTCTCCCTGGGTTGGACTGATACCTGCTTACGACGCTAAGTGCGTAAGCTACATCTGGTCTGGTACATAACATCACATATATTATAGACCTTACAGCCGAAGCATAGGGTACAATGCTCATGCGAGCCCTCTCCTCATCAGTCTTGGGATACATCTCTTTGGAGAGGGTGATTCTATGATAAGCGGGTAAATTACCCCGTTTGGTGTAAGTAGATGCCCGTGCTCATGTCGCAAACTAGCGACCAAGGCGGAATATAAAACAAAAATTTCTATAACGATAGCACAAACTTCTAACAACTAGAATCGAAACAAAACACTAAACTAGATAACGAGATAAGGTTAACTACTCAGATAGACATTTAGCTACCTTTGTAGTCGTATCCTTCGTCTTCTTTCCTTCTTCTTATGCTCCTAAGGACTCCGGGAAAGAGCTTGGATGCCGGACTTCGTTGTCGAAGAAGATTCACCCAAGAGAACCCAAGCAAAAGCTATATCTTCACACTAAAACCAAGTGAAGAAAACTAGTGAACTAAACTTGCTAATAATAGCTCACTAGATGATGTAGTGGTGACTATCTCTAATTGTTTCTATCTAAATCTTTTTCTTTCACCACTCACAAAACTCAAGAGAAGAACAAGAAGAAGATAATGGTGATAAGCTTGAGAATGGCAACCAAAGAAAAATCTCTAACCTCATCCTCATCCAACTCTTTTCTTTTTATCTTTTCTTTTGTTGTGTGAATGAGTGGGGTTGTGACTCACCATGGTGAGTCACAAGCCTACACCATTCCACTACAAACTAGAAGAGATTAGAAGAGAAGAGAGAGCCATCTCTTTGTACACATATACATATGTATATGTATATGTATGTACACACACAAATACACTAATACAAGTATATGCTACAAAATCCATACACCCGTATTCGTATCAAAATACGAATACCGTATTCGTATAAAAATAGAAATACTCTATTTATATTAAGACACAAATACACGCATTTATACAAATAGCCTTATTCGTATAAATACCGTATTTTGTCAAAATACGAATACGAAAAGAGAGATACTAAAAAGAGATAAATAATACTAGCTCACATTTCATCCAAATGTGATAATCTGGCTATCTTTCAAACCTGCTAGTATTAACAAACTGTCCGATTAAAAGTACGTGTACAAAAACACGTATTTAATTGAACCCGAGTACATATCAAAATACGTACACTACATCGTTTTGCCTAAGCTGGAAAACCCTATGTGTGGGATTCTAAAGACTCAAAAATACGCTGGCAGTGGGTTTAATCACAAGCACGTCAGCAGTACTAGCTGTACGTAATGGCTACCCCGGTATTGAATGAAAAGAAGGCCAACCAGCAAACTTATCTGTATTCCTACTGAGCCTAAAAGTGACAATCTATGTATAGTACGGTCTCTTCATCTAAGAGTATCGCATACTGGGTCTAGGGGGTGGAAAACGTTAGACCCCTAATAACCCAATAAGTCATGTCGATGTAGCCTAAAACCATCCCGAGAAACTACCGATCTCACAATCAGTAAATCTCAACTGTCTTGACCAAGGCCTTATGGTGATGACCAATCGAACATAGCGCGACATCAACTCCTTATACCGGGAGAGACGAATCATTTCTATCGCTCACTGCCCCTAAGTGCTTTGGGACTGTACCTAACCAAAACCTGTTTGCATGACTCTTTAAACCTGTGGTAGGGTAGTGATCTATGTATAGTGGGAACACACTCGAACGAATGACGATGTCAGGTCTAAAGACTAACATGTACCTATGTCACCAGAGAACTACTATCTGACGTTAGGTATAAAACCATCTAGAAGTTCTCGGCGAGTCCGTACAATGTAACTCATAACCTAATGAGCACATGTATACCATCCTTGGTGCCGAACACCAATGGCTGTGGGACAGGCCATCTTCCCTAACGGGAATAAGAAATGTATGCACTAGTTTACTCCAGAGTATCGATGCCCTATCTCGAAACTCCAATGACTAGGGACAATTTAAGTATGTGCTTATAGACTACCTAGACCCCACAAGTATGATCGCCATCACAACTCTAGTAGTCAAGCAAAGATCCTACGGGCTTTACCAACATGTAATCGAGATATGTGATATAAAATAGAATATATAGACATGTTGAGGTAAAGGCAAACCAGATAACATACTATCATATTGATCAAGATTGTCCTGTACATATATATCCCAAGTATCCATATGCAATATACAATCCTGTACTATACAATAATGGCCTTTAGGGCATATATATCCAACAATCTCCCACTTGCACTAAGGCCATGTATTAGAATATCGAAGACCAATCATCTCCAATAGCCGTTCTAGCTGAGTCTGAGGAAGTGCCTTTGTGTGTAGGTCTGCCGTGCTGTCTTTTGTGTCCACTCTCCTGACCTCGATCTCCCAGCGATCAATGATCTCCCTGATAAGGTGATACCGCCTTAAGATGTGTCTAGATTTCTGATGGGACTGTGGTTCCTTCGCTAACGCTTTAGCCCTATTATTGTCACAATACAAAGGTATTGGATCAACAATAGACGGAACCAGCTCAACTTCATGAATGAACTTCCTCATCCAGACAATCTCTTTTGCGGCATCGCTAGCAGCAATGTATTCAGCCTCTATCGTTGAATTTGCTACAGTGTCATGTTTGAAACTCTTCCAACAGACCTCCCTCCATTGAGGGTAAACACATAACCCGAGACAGACCTGTTGTCATCCTTGTCGCTTTGGAAGCTTGAATCGATAAAAGACTCCATCTGGAGGTCTCCATTACTGTACACTAAGAACATATTCTTAGTCCTTCTCAGGTACTTCAGAATATTCTTCACAGTTGTCCAATACTTCTCCCCTAGGTTTGATTGATATCGGCTTACTACGCTAAGTGTGTAAGCTACATCTGGTCTGGTTCACAATATCGCATACGTTATAGATTCTACCGCCGAAGCGTAGGGTATAATGCTCATGCGAGTCCTTTGCTCATCAGTCTTGGGAGACATCTCTTTGGAGAGGGTGATTCTGTGACAAGCCGGTAGATTACCGCGCTTGGAATCTTCCATACTACATCTCTTTAATATGGTGTCAATATACCTGGACTGTGACAGTCCCAACAATCTCTTAGATCTATCACGATAGATCTTGATCCCCAGAATGTATGAGCATCACCTAGGCCCTTCATGGAGAACTTCTGAAACAAGAATAGCTTGACCGACTGTAACATAGGAATATCATTTCCTATCAGGAGAATGTCATCGACGTATAAAATGAGGAACACGATTGTTCTGCCTACAATCTTGTTATATATATAAGGCTCAACTATGTTTTTGATGAAGTCAAATTCCTTGACTGTTTCTTCAAAACAGATGTTCCAACTCCACAATGCATGTTTTTATCCATACATGGATTTAAGCAACTTGCACACCTTCTCGCTGCTCCCATTGTCTATGAAGCCCTCTGGCTGATCCATATAGACACACTCTTCTAAAGCGTCATTTAGAAAAGCAGTCTTTACGTCCATCTTCCAGATCTCATAGCCTTGGAAGGCAGCAATGGCAAGTAGGATTCGAATGGATTTAAGCATAGTCACTGAAGAAAAGGTTTCGTCATAGTCCATACCTGGTCATTGACGAAAACCTTTTGCAACAAGTCTAGCCTTATAGGTTTTAACTAGTCCATCTGCACTAATCTTCTTCTTAAAGATCCATTTGCAGCCGACGGGTTTTACCCCTGGCGGTGCAATGTCAAAAGTACAAACTTTGTTGGTGTAAATGGACTCCATTTCGAATCGCATAGCATCCAGCCATTTCATAGTTTCCCTACTGGCAATGGCCTGCTCAAAACTAATAGGATCATCTTCTTCTAAGATGCAATCCTCTCGATCCCCGTCTATGAGAAAACCGTAGTACCTCTCGGGCAGATGAGAAATCCTACCAGATCTGCGGAGTGGCTGAGGTTCGTCTGGGATCATTGAATTCTGTTGCTCCACTAAATCCTTAGTTATAGTTTGAGGTTCTTGAATTTCTTCCAGTTCTACCGAGCTCCCACTAATTTCTTTTGCAAGAAATTCCCTTTCTAAAAAGGTGGCATGGCGAGTTATAAACACCTTCTGTTCCTCAGTGCGGTAGAACAGATATCCTAGTGAATTCTTATCTCACAAACTTACATAGAACTGATCGTGCCACCAATTTGTTCGGATTTTGCTTTTTAATATAAGCCGAACAACCCCATATCTTAATGAATTTAAGACATGGTTTCTTACCGCTCCATATTTCATATGGATTAGTAGGCACAGATTTGGATGAAACTTGATTCAAAAGATATGTTGTTGTCTGTAGCGCATGTCCCTAGAATGAAAGAGGCAAATCAGCACTACTCATCATGGAGCGAACCATATCCAATAAGGTACGGTTCCTCCGCTCCGATACACCGTTGTGTTGTGGTGTATACGGAGGAGTAAGCTGAGAGAGAATACCATTTTCTTTTAAGTAGTCGAGGAACTCCGTGCTTAAGTACTCCCCTTCTCTATCAGATCAGAGGATCTTGATACTTTTGCCAGTCTTGTTCTCTACTTTATTTCTGTATTCTTTGAATTTCTCAAAAGCTTCAGATTTTTGTTTCATAAGATACACATATCCGAACCTAGAGAGATCGTCGGTGAATGTGATGAAGTATGAGAACCCACCCCTTGCATGTATAGACATTGGACCACACACATCATTGTGTATGAGTCCCAGGAGCTCTGTAGCTCTTTCTTCGTGTCTGGTGAACGAAGATTTAGTCATCTTACCTTTGAGACGAGATTGACAAGTTTCATAAGATGTAAATTAGAACGGATCCAAATATTCATCCTTATGCAACTTAGCTAATCTTTTCTCGTTGATATGACCCAGTCTATAATGCCATAAGTGGGTTTCGTTCGTATATGAACTTTTCCTCTTATGCATGTTTTGTAAGAACTGTCTTTTGATTTAGAACATAGATACCATTACACAGTGTACCTTCTGCAACCAATACCTGATTAAGGTAAATGTTCATGATATTTCTATCTAGAACAAAGTTATATCCATCTTTATTAAGTAAAAAAACCGATATAGTGTTGCAAAGTATAGAAGGTATATAGTAGCAGTTGTTCAAAATCATAGTATTGCCTCTTGGCAATACCAAGTGATATTCACCGACGGCAGAAGTATCAACTTATGCTCCGTTCCCTACTCTGAGGGACATCACCAGGTGCAACCATCCTACTTTTTCTCAGTCCCTGTAATAAATTACAGATATGAGATCCTGATCCGGTATCTAGTACCCAGGAGGTAGGACTGACCGAAAAACGGTTCTCAATTATAAGGACACCTGAAGGAGACGCAATAGTATGTTTCTTCTTCACCAGGGTCATCAAGGATTTCATGTGATACTCTTTCCCTTGCTCATCCTCGTAATATATGTCATAAGTCAGAGCCGAACTGACGTTCCCCAACCCTAAATAAGAATTCAGGTCGGTCAAGTCATACATTTTATTATCTTGATAAAGGCGTGACATAGTAGCTGAAATTAGGAGAGAAAAAAGAAACACTCGGCGTATGCTCTTGCAAGTTTATATTGGTTATAAGATTATCTAAATAGGATGGCTCCGACTGTTTCCTCAAATTCTCCTTCGAATCTTAAAAAGAGAACTGGTCGGGATCATGTACGCTTTACAAGTTTGCTAACCGTTCAGCCAGGCAAGTGTTGGTACTCTGAGGGAGGCTCCCCGCGTTTTCGCACGGATCTAATTAAATAACCTCGTTTCCACAGAGGCATAACCCCATTAACACCTTTCTAGACACCTAATGGGTTATCTAGTTGTGAAGTGAAAATTTCCCGAGAGTAATCCTACTCATCAGTAGGATCGGGACCCAACTATCATCGTGTGATAACTTAGATGGAAACCACTCTAGTCACCATACTCCAAATGGTATGCAACACTAGCAAGTTTTCTGTATATTTGAAACTCCCGATATGATTTTTACCCCTAGGACCCTAGTGATCTTAACGAATAATCAACAAATCAAAACGTCTTAATCAAGTTCAACCCGTTATTATCCAAGATTGTATTAGACCCACCCGCATGACCCTTAATGAATAATCAACAAAGTCATACGATTGTCCTAACCAATCACATTATCTATGTTACAGATAATTACTACTTATCTACTGTACACTACGTCTTGACGAATAATCAATAAACGCAGCACGAATACTAAGTACTAATTATTTGAAACGACGGAGGGCTACGGCTGGTTTTTGGCGAAAAACCTTTAATGTAATGAGCTTAATATCGTTGAAGGAAACTAGTGATTTCGAAACGAGTGGTTCAAGCTCAATTTTGAAAACTTTTGGTTTTGTTTAAAACCGAGTAGTTTTGAAAAGAACTGAGTGGTTTTGAAATTTGATTCCAACAACATCCTTTTTAGGTTTATTTACTTGCATTAATAAGAATTAATGCAGTCCCATCAATTAACCCTATCATTGCAGAAGAAACAAAAATAGAACGTACGTTTATGCCATCCGCATTCGCCACAAAGTCCCGGGTCTTCACCGTAAGGTTACTTAACTTACGGCAGGGCGGGGACAGGACTAGCGCGGATGCAAAATATAAACAACGTTTATTATATATGGTGTGTGTGTGTGTGTGTGTGTGTGTGTGGCCATTCGTTTCAAGCAATGATAAAACATTACAGATCACAGGCAGTTAATAAACATCACAGGCATGCGATAAACAAGATCGAATTAGCAGATAAACTAGAAGCCACGTATTTCGTTTGAGCCGCAAACGAAAACCAACGTTTCCCGGTCGTGTGGATAGCTCGAACATCACCTGTACCAAAGACTCCTACGAGCACGGCAAGTTACCCGTCAATTCTATAAGTGAGGCAACCATCACTCAATAAAATGAGTGGGCCACCCAGCACTTCATGGAATCCAATAACTTGAGCACTCTACCTTGGGTCTATCCATGCCCCTACAAGTGCGGCGAATAGCCCGCCAATTCTAGAGCGAGGCGGCTCGAACTCGCCACTGCGATACGACCACCAAGCACACTCTAAAACCCGGCTATACGTGCACTTCTCTGTGGGTAATCCTAATACATGAATGAATGAATATACAATGGCAATATCAACCTCAACCCGGTTGTGTTCTAATAAAATAATATACAACAAGCGGTGACAACGGCCGCAATCCAGCCTCTCGCCCTAATATCAAATACACATCCATTACCATGATGAGAGGCTATCCACACGACTATCCGTCTATTCCATCACAAGATATTAACCACCACAGTAAGAGCAAGTGTTTGCAACCCGTCTAATCGACCTATAGCAATTAGATGACGTATACAAACACAAAAACGAACTTAAGACAATAAACGGTGCTAAAGTTTCGAGTTTTGTACTATCCGTGTTGCTCAAATACAACGATAACACCAAGTGAAATCTGAGCAAAAAAGAAGTTTACCAAAATTCCCCATTTTCAATACCCAAGTCACTGGAGAAACACGAGCCAGAACCGTGCAAGTCTAGCCGCAAATTGCTGCCAGAATGAATAAATTTGCGGTTTAAAAAACATGGTTTGGGCTAGTATTTGTACAGTGTAATATATATGCCCCTATCATGTTTCTGCAATACGTAAAATAATTTTTCAAGGCCAATTTTTTTTTCCAGAAACTTGAAGTCTAGGGTTTTGAAAAATTGGATTTTTGTCAGTTTCGAAACTTTAAACATCGTCTAAACTATTTCTAGTGTTTGGGTAGCTCATATACCATGTAAGTAGTTGCTCGTGCTTGTGTCACAAACTAGCGACCAAGGCAGAATACAAATCAAAAATTTCTATAACGATAGCACGAACTTCTACGAGCTAGAATCGAAACCAAACACTAAACTAGATAACTAAAGAAGATTAACTACTTGGATAGACATTTAGCTACCTTTGTAGTCATGTCCTGTCACGCCCCACCCCAATACAGAGAGTATTGTCCGCTCTGGCCGAAGCCGCACGGTTTTGTCTTTCGGAGCGAACCGGACCCGACCAGGGGCCACTTCCCAGAAGGTCACCCATCCCAGAACTTCCCTGGCTCGAGCACGCTTAACTACGGAGTTCTTAAGCTCCTGTAGTGCCGGTTCACTTAAAAGACGCCTCTGTAATTGAGGGTGGTATCATTATATTTATAATGCAATTCGGTCCTCTTTCGGAATGTGCTCCGAAAATTCCCCATTGTTCTACAGTGGGTCCCACGGACTCAAGAGGTGGCCCCTACGGATTCAAGAGGTGGCCCCCGCCCACTTAACACGACACTTGGCGTGGCACTTTGTTCCGTATGGCACTTTGCTCCGTGAGCAAGAACCGGGTCCCGACATTCTCCCCACCTTTGAACAATGGTTCGACCTCGAACCACAGACCTACTATTGAGGAACCGGCTCTGATACCATTCTGTCACGCCCCACCCCAATACAGAGAGTATTGTCCGCTCTGGCCGAAGCCGCACGGTTTTGTCCTTCGGAGCGAACCGGACCCGACCAGGGGCCACTTCCCAGGAGGTCACCCATCCCAGAACTTCCCTAGCTCGAGCACGCTTAACTACGGGGTTCTTAAGCTCCTGTAGTGCCGGTTCACTTAAAAGGCGCCTCTGTAATTGAGGGTGGTATCATTATATTTATAATGCAATTCGGTCCTCTTTCGGAATGTGCTCCGAAAATTCCCCATTGTTCTACAGTGGGTCCCACGGACTCAAGAGATGGCCCCCACGGATTCAAGAGGTGGCCCCTGCCCACTTAACACGACACTTGGCGTGGCACTTTGTTCCGTATGGCACTTTGCTCCGTGAGCAAGAACCGGGTCCCGACATGTCCTTCATCTTCTTTCCTTCTTCTTATGCTCCTAGGGACTTCGGGAACGAGCTTGAATGCCGGCCTTCGTTGTCGAAGAAGATCCACCCGAGAGAACCCAAGAAAAAGCTATATCTTCACACTAAAACCAAGTGAAGAAAACTAGTGACCTAAACTTGCTAAGAATAGCTCACTAGATGATGTAATAGTGGTTATCTCTAATTGTTTCTCTCTAAATCTTTTTCTTTCTCCACTCACAAAACTCAAGAGGAGAACAAGAAGAAGATAATGGTGATAAGCTTGAGAATGACAACTAAAGAAAAATCTCTAACCTCATCCTCATCCAACTCTTTTCTTTTTATCTTTTCTTTTGTTGTGTGAATGAGTGGGGTTGTGACTCACCATGGTGAGTCACAAACCCACACCATTCCACTAAAAACTAGAAGAGAAAGAGAGAGAGAGCCATCTATTTGTACACATATACATAATGTATATGTACATATATAAATACACACACACACAAATACACTAATACAAGTATATGCTACAAAATCCATACACCCGTATTCATATCAAAATGCGAATACCTGTATTCGTATAAAAATACAAATACCCATATTTATATTAAGACACAAATACACATATTTATACAAATAGCCGTATTCGTATAAATACCGTATTTTGTCAAAATACGAATACAAAAAGAGAGATACTAAAAAGAGATAAATAATACTAACTCACATTTCATCCAAATGTGATAACTTGGCTATCTTTCAAACTTGCTAGTATTAACAAACTGCCCGATTAAAAGTACGTATACAAAAACACGTATTTAATCGAACCTGAGTACGTATCAAAATACGTACACTACATCGTTTCGCCTAAACTGGGAAACGCTCTGTGTGGGACTCTAAAGACTCGACAATACGCTAGCAGTGGGTTTAACCACAACTACGTCAGCAGTACTAGCTGTACGTAATGGCTACCTAGGTATTGAACGAAAGGAAGGCCGACAAGCAAATTTGTTCGTATCCCTACTGAGCCTGAAAGTGACAATCTGTGTACAGTTCGGTCTCTTTGTCTGAGAGGGGAAATTCAAGGATGTGCTTATAGACTATCTAGACCATACGAGTATGATTTCCATCACCACTCTAGTAGTCAAGCAAAGATTCTACGGGCTTTACCAATATGTAATCGATATACGTAATATAAAATAGAACATATACACATGTTGAGGTAAAGGCAAACCAGATAGCATACTATCATATCGAGCAAGACTGTCATGTACATATATATCCCAAGTATCCATATGTAATATACAATCCTGTATTATACAATAATAGCCTCTAGGGCATATACATCCAACAGAACAAACAGACGTCTGAAGAAGTATTGACAGACTTTTTTTCCGTCAAAAGTTTTAAGGTAATGAAAACACAGAGAACAACCAGACGTCTAAAGAAGTATTGGCAGACATTTATTTTGTCAAAAGTTTTAAGACAATGAAAACCCAGAGAAGTACCAGACGTTTGTTTTGGTAAGATTCAGACGTTTGTTCTGAAGTAAGAAACTGATATTTCAAAACTTGTGTATGTTTTGTAAAAGTGTATAGATGTCTGAATTAGACTTGGACATATGTTTGAAGAAGGAACACACAGAAAATTTTGAACTTGAAATTGAAAAACGTTTTGGATGTAAAACTTTGCTAAGTTTTTCCCAAAAGTTTCATGCATGCAATAGTGTACGTGTTTGAGATTTTCATGCTAATCTCATAAACCACGAAGTACTTACATCGATTTCCTAGAGAATACACTTGTAGCTCGAACTCTTGATTTCTTCGATTCTTGAATTTCTTTAAACTTAGACTTTTGGCTCTTTAGCTTCTTGAGCTTGAGTATGATCATTGAGGAGCTCTAGTCCATTATCCTCCAACCTCTAATTGATTTGTCATTTTAGCTCAAATTCACCCATCATAGGCATGTGTCAGTTAATATCCTGAAATCTTTCTCAAACACAACCAAGCTCATATACAGTGTTATGAAATATACAATATGAAATACATGTATATATCTATTAATATTTTGTAACATTATCAAAACTAAATAGTAGGATATGAAAATCCATAAGCCATCAACTCGCACTCTCTCTCTCACAGCCGCCACCGCCTCCTCTCTCCAACACCAAGCCCTAACTGCCACCTGCTCCTCCTCCCCGACGACCTCGCCACTGCCTCTTCTGAAGCTCAAGTAAGTCGCGTCGCCTCAACTGATTTTTTTCCAGATAGAAAATTATAGTTTCTTTAATTAAATTTTTCTTTAATTAAATTCTTTAGGTGATGATGAATTGGTTATTTGTTTGCTTATGTGGTGAGGGTGAGTGTAGTTATTTCTTTGGTTTATAATGAATTGGTTGATTGTGGATAGGATGTTAATGGTGGATGTAGTTATTTTCTTAGTTAATGTTGTGGTGAGAGAATTGTGGTGAGAATTGTTAATAAAGGGGTGCATTGTGATGAGAATTGTTGACGTTGTTGAATTGTTATTGATTTATAGAAATAATATAGTTGGTTAGTTTTAGTTTTTAAAAAGATAAAAGGGGTTGGGGAAGGAGGAGGAAGGGGAAGCAAAAGGAGGTGAAGGAGTTGGGATGGAGAGAGAAAGGAGAGGAAGGTTTTAGAAAGTTGAGACTTTTTTCTTCTGAAATAGAAGAAGTTGAAACTTATGTAAGGAGCATGATACTTAACATAATTAGGTATTTGTTCATTTCTAAAAAATGACATGTGGAAGCCATTTCTCCTTTCTTGCTAGTTATGATGGGAACATGAATAGATTTAACTATTTCTTTAAGTTATTTGTATGATTTTGCTTTAGACGGTGACAATGTTGGAATCGAATAATTTGATAGGTTTATAAATAAAAAGGTGAATTTGAATCCCAAACTTGATATGAAACCAAAACAATAATTTAAAACCAAAACCATAACTTGCAATGAAAAACTTTGAAAAACATATGAATTGAACCTTGAACTTCAAAATAATACAAAAATCTTATACTAAATATACAAAACTCGATGATAACATAAAATTTACATGTTATCATTGAGGATCTCTCATTCAAAAAACGAAACGCGCCTTAGACTCCGTCTATCAGTTATATATGCAATGGTTTCCATCGTGACATAAAACTACGCTATGGTTGTCAAAACTAAGTGTTTAATTGTTTGTTTCTTACAACCGTCATATAGTTAATATGACGAGAAAACTGGTTGTACTATAACCGATAGATTTGTTCAATATGGAAAAGTTAAGAATTTATAACGCAAACACACCCTGCATTTATGCTTTCACTCATTTCGAGATTAGTTTCGTCGACAAATTTTTGTTGATTCTCCGTGTACAAATATAGAGGGGATGATCATTTCTGTGTTGATATTTAGTATTGAAATGATTATTATCCCTTCTATTGCAGTGTATTCGGAGAATAGCGAAGAGGTGCTATCGAAATTTTCTCAAAAAGAATGAAAGCACAAATGCAGGGGTGTATGCGTTATAAATTCTTAATGAAATAGAAGCCTTACCCCCGACAGCTATGCAATGTATTGATGTATAAAACTAAAATATTAAACCGTGACTACAAGTCATAAACTAAATGTCAAAATGATATACTAATTATGCAATACATGATGTCAGAAATCGAAGAGTAATGGATAGGAGTTGGATGAAACTGTCGAAATTTAGTGATGATTACAAGGCCTGCGGCGAAGAGTTTATGGAATTTGCATTGAGGAACCGATCCCATGAAGAATTGATTTCGTGTCCATGTAAAAAGTGCAATAACGACTTTGACCTCCGTCGAGATATATTGTATGGCCATCTACTGAAGAACAATATTTCGCCTGGGTATACAAAATAGAAGTACCATGGAGAAGCTGCACCAAGAGTCGATAATTCTATGAGTCGTCGGATTAGAAAAAAATGATCCTCCTCGTACTTGTTTTAGGGACATGGGTTTGAATCATATGTTGGATGAGCTCCGAACTGGCATGCATCCTGATCCTGATATTGTTCCCGAACCTAATGTCAGAGAGAAAGATATCCGTAGTCTCCCTGATGCAGAATCGGCGAAATATATGAAGTATATGGATGATGCGAATGTACCCCTTTTCGAAGTCGCAAACATCTCTAAGTTGGGTTGGATTATTAAAATGTTTCATATCAAATGCTAGAATAATTGGACTAACAAGTCTTTCGATCAGTTTCTTGATGTGAAAAGGGAGACTTACCCTAAAGCGATATTGCCGGAAAATTTCACAGAGACGAAGAAGATCTTGAAGGAGATAGGTTTTGGTTATAAGAAAATTGACTCGTGTCTGAACGATTGCATGTTATACTGGACAGAGGAGGATAAGAAGTTATAGAAATGTAAAACTTGCAACTTATCTAGGTGGATCGTCTCTCGAAGGTATAACAGTGAATATGAATCTACACTCGATGCTCCTAAACGGATTCTGGAAAAGGTTTTGTGATATATTTCAATCAGGCAAAGACTTCGGCGATTATTTCTGTTATCAAAAATTGCTGAAAGAATGACATGGCATGAAAATGGTTGCACTAAGGACGGAGTCTTGCGGCATCCAGTCGATGGTGAAGAGAGAAAACGCATTGATGCCCTGTATGAAGGTTTTGCTGCGGATGCCCATAATGTGAGGCTTGGTTTATCTGTAGATGGCATGGAATCATTCAGCCACGGTGCAAATCACAGTATATGGCCAGTTACTCTTGTTGTTTATAGTTTTCCTCCATGGATGAGTATGAAGCATTCTTACACACAAATGCCCTTGTTGATCCCTGGAAGTAGCTCTCATTCAAATAACATTGATGTATACTTGAGGCCATTGATTGAGAAGCTGAAGGAGTTGTAGGAGCCAGGTATACAAGTTTATGATGTCCATAAGAAGGAGAAATTATACTTCGTGCGGCACTCTTGTGGTCAATCATCGATTTTCCAGCATACGCTATGTTGTCTAGATAGCGCACTAAAGGTTACAAAGCTTGCCCGGTATGTTTAGAGGAAACAGTATGTGATCCTAAAGTATGCGCGCGGAAGATCATATGTTACACAGGTCAGAAACCATCTATATCATCGTAATTGCAGCAAGTTCAATAGTAAAAAAGAGCATAGGCGTGCCTCACCTGACCCGACGGGTTTGAAGTTATGGGAGGCAACACAAGGTTTCAGTAATGTTGTTTTCGGAAGGACGAAAAATAATACAATTCCACGCATTGCTGGCGGTCACTGGAGGAAGAATCTCATTTTTAACGAGCTAGTATATTGGCGCGATCTCAATCTACGTAATAACTTAGACTTCATGCACATCGAGAAGAGCGTATGTGAGCTACTCCTTAATATCTTATTGAATGTGAAATCCAAAACTAAGGATACACTTGCGGTGCGACAGTGGTTCTTGCAAGAAAGGTTGCGTCATGAATTGCATCCACGAGAAGCGGGGAACGGTAGATGGTCAATTCCTGTAGCCAAGTAAACGATGTCTACTAGCAAGAACGGTGCTTTCCTCAGCGTTTTTGAGCAAGTAAGGGTTCCTGACGGTTACTCATCAATTCTCTCTAAGTGTGTGGATATGAAATATAAAAACTTTCCCACCTTAAAAGTCATGACCGCCATGTGATCATGCAACAGTTGCTGTCCGTTGCATTTAGGGCGTTAAAGGATAAGGATGTTGTCTCAGTTGTGACGGATCTTTGTCATTATTCCGAGATTTAAGCTCCAAAGAATATAGGGCAGATGATTTTAGAAATCTGGAGAACAAAGTTCCTATCATTCTCTGTAGATTGGAAATGTTGTTTCTACCTACGCTTTTCACAATTATGTTGCATCTCATGGTTCATCTTGTATGAGATGCGCGTTTAGGCGGACCTGTAAGTTATCGGTGGATTCGAGAGGTAAGCAATGGTTATGTATTTAATAGTTGACTTTAACTTTTGAATAATATTTATTTTATCTTCAATTAAACTTACCCAAATAAAATCCACATGTTTATATTTAAGATAAAACGATATATCCGTAATAAAGCTAGACCCGAGAGTTCGATTGCCGAAGGGTTTCTCGCCGAGGAATGCATGACATTTTGTTCTATATACCTTGAGGGGGCTGAGACTGTAGGGTTCCTAGGCACACTAATGAAGTCTCACAACAGATCAAACATGCCCAATTCAAATTTTTTCTTGTGCCTACAAACCCTAATACGGATCGTTAACTAGATAATTAGGCGATGCAAGCAAGTAAATGAATTTATAGCTAAAGGAAAGTGACTACAACCTTTGTAGATCCGGTCCTCCACTTTCTAGGCTCCGCGATGACGTCCCTCCGCTGTCCATATCGGATCCCGGACTCTAGCATCGGCTTCATCGGAGAAATGGGCGGGCTAGGTCGTCGACTTCGATGCCGAAGATGATCTACGTCGAGGCAACTCAAGATCAAGCTCCAACTTCACCAAGTCATGAAACTTGTGAAGAAAACGCCCTATACTACTTGGTAAGTGGTAGAGGATGAAGAAATAGGAAGTGGGTTCACTTTAGAATTGGATTTCTCACTCTTTTTCTCAAGTTGCCATTGATGGTTGCAAGGTTTCTTCATTGTTGAAGATGAAGAAGAAGAAGAAAGAATATGATAAGACTTTTTTAAAAAATAGAAAAATAAAATGAATACTTATCATATACCAACCATGGTTAAGTGTAGAGACTAAACTAGGGTTAGGTGAATGGTTAGGTTAAGGGAAGCAAACAAAATGGTCAAGCTTTCAACACTTCATGAAGCTTCATGAAAGAAACAAAGAAAGCCACCATTTCTATTTATCTTTTCCAAAATAAATAAACAAAATAAATAAATGAATAAGTAAACAAAACCCTAACCATTCATATAACCATGGTTTAATCATACACACAAACTCAAGTTAGCATGTATCATCAAACATGATACAAACAAGTGCACAAAAGTATATCACATATACAACTTGTGTACTTCAAGTGAGAAAATCCATTTAAAGTGAACAAATACTAGTTAATGCAAATTATTATATCAAATATATAATTATGCATTAAATCATTAAATCAATACTTGATTTAACGATCCGGTCATATCGCATATAACCGACTAGTATCCAATGTATCGACTTATCGAATCAATTCTCGATTCGATAACTAGGTTATATCGCATACAACTATTCGATACATTCATCGCGAGAATAGAATATGGTATCACATACACGCATTATTCTCGGTCCCGCACATATCTCATATGCGCTCCTATTTCGTTTTGCTTGAGCCAGGAAACCTCTGTGTAGGACTCTAAAGACTCGTCAATACGCCGGCAGCAGATGATGATCATATCAAGCACCCACAAGCCGCAAGCGGTCTGCTAAACATAACAGCCACCCGGGTATTGAGCGATCAGAAGATCGACGAGCAAGCCCGCTCACACTCCTGTGAATCCAACCAGTAACACTTACCGTACAGTCCGGTCTGTTCGTCTGATATGTCGCAAATCTCGCCTAGGGGTGGTAAACGTCAGACCCCAATAGCTCGATAAGTCATGCCGACGTGAGGTCCATAACAATCATGAAACTACTGATAACTCTTACCAGTACATCACTGCAACCCTGGCCAGGGATTTCCTGTTATGGCCAGTCGAGCATAGCGCAACATCAACCCCCAATACCGGGAGAGACGAATCCCCTCCTATCGCTCATTGCCTCCATGTGAATCGGGACTGTACCCAAAAACCACCTGTTTGCACGACTCAGTAGAGCCGTGGTAGGGTGGAAATCAAAGCACAGTGGGAGACACACAAGACTCTATGACGATCTCGGGTCAACAGACTAAGCTGTACCAGTGTCACCAGAGAACTGTCATCTGACGTGAGGTATAATACCATCTGGGAGTTCTCGGCGAGTCCGTTCAGTGTACCCAGTCTCCACTGAGCACCCGCATACCATCTCTGATGTCAAACACCAATGGATATGGGATCATCCATCGCCCATCACATGGGTCGAGAAGATATACGCTAGTCTACTCTGGAATATCGATGCCCCGTCTCGATATTCCCACGACTAGGAACATTGAAGGATGTACTCATGGACTACCCAGGCCCCACTAGTATGATCTACATCATAGTCCTGGAAGTCGAATACACATCCTAAGGGCTTTATCAACATGTAATCAGAGAGACAGAAAGTATACATGTTAAGATAAAGAGCAACCAGATAGCGTACTATCATGTCGAGCAAGAAAGTCCTACCTATATATGTCCCAGCATCCACCACAATATACATCCAATGTACAGTAATGGCCTCTAGGGCATACATATAACTAACAATCTCCCACTTGCACTAAGGCCATCTGTAGCAGTAGTTGTAGTATCTAATACTCAACCATCCCCTAAAAGTCTCTCTTTGGGAAAAGGCCTTTGTGAGTGGATCCGCCGTGTTGTCCTCTGAGTCTACTCTCCTAACCTCGATCACCCTGGAGATCATCTATCTCCATGATCAGGTGATGCTGCCTCAGAATATATCTGGGTCACTGATGGGACCAGGGTTCCTGGGCCAAAGCCACACCTCCATTGTCATACAATGATAGGAACCTAGTTCATCTCATGAACCAATATACACCCAAACTGTCTCTTTGGTAGTATCTTTAATAGCGATGTTACCAGCCTTTATCGTCTAGTTTGCCACGGTATCTAGCTTGGAACTCTTCCAACATACCGTCCCTTTACTGAGGGTAAAGACAATGCATGTGACTGACATTCAGTCGTCTTTATCACCCTGGAATGTTTCCAGTGATTCTACCCATGATCAACTGATACTATCTCACTATACTTAGTGAGAACCCTAACATCCCTTTAGATCTATCTCATAGACCCAAATCCCAGGATTTAGGAGGTATCACTTTGATCCTATTGGAGAATCCTTGTGATAAGAGGAGATCGACCGATCGTAGTATAGGAAACTCTTTTCCTATCAAGAGTATGTTGTCCACGTACAATACGAGGATGACTACCTTACTCTCTACTACCGTTTTGTATATACAAGGTTCATCTACTATTTTTGATGAAGTCAAACACTTTGACTACCACATCAAAACAGATGTTCCAACTCCGCGATGCCTGCTTTATTCTGTAAAGCAACTTGCACACGTTTCCGCTGCTCCCACTGTTTACGAAGCCCTCTGGCTGTGTTCTTATAGACGTTCTCTTCTAAATCATTATTTAGAAAAGTAGTCATGGCACCCAACCACCAGATATCGTAGTCATGATATGCAGCAATGGCAAGTAGGATCTGGATGGACTTAAGCATAGTCCCTGAAAAAGGTTTCATCATTATCCACGCCTGGTCGATGACGAAAACCTTTAACAAGTCTAGCTTTGAAAGTTTCAACTTTTCCATCTACACCAAGTAATCTTCTCAAGATATACTTGCTACTGATGGGGATTTAACCCTTCAGATATAGCAAACAAAGTCCATACTTTGTTGGTGTATATGGATTCCATCTTAGATCGCTAAACACCCAGCCATTCTTACAGAGTCCCTACTCTCGATGACCTGCTCGAATCTAGTTGGGTCATCATCTCATGATGCTATCCTCGCTCCCACTGTCATCGAGAAACCGAAGTATCTCTCAGGCAGGTGAGGAACCCTACTAGTTCGGCGGAGAGGCTGAGGTTCGTCAGGAGCTATTGAATCCTTTGGTTCTGTCAAATCATCAGCTGCAGTTTTGTATAGCTGGAACATTTCCAGTTCTACAGAACTGACCTTGCCTCGATTTTGTCCGGATTTTTCTTTTGACATAGGCCGGACAATCCCAAATCTTAACTTGCTTAAGAGATAGGCCCTTCCCATACCATATCTCATATGGAGTGGTAGGCACTGATTTGATTCGAACCTAATTCAATAGGTATGCAGCTTCTCAAGTGCACAACCCCTTAAAAGAAACAGGTAACTCAGTAATACTCATCATAGAGCACACCATATCATATAGGGTGCTATTGCTCCGCCCTGATACACCGTTGTGCTGTGGTGTATTCAGAGGAGTAATACTGAGAGAGAATCTCATTCACCTTTAGAATAGTCCAAGAATTCTATACACAAGCATTCTCCTCCCTGATCTTATCACAGAACATAACACTTATACCCGGTTTTTGGTTCTTTACTTCTAGCTTATATTCTGTGAATATCTCAAAAGGTTCGGACTTGTGTTTCAACAGGAACACATGATTGAATCTTGAGAGATCATCAGAGAACGTAATGAAGTATAAAGAACCAGTCCTGGCATGTGTAGACAGGAGACCTTACATACATCATCATGTATCAGTCCCAAGAGTTCATTAACTCTTTCTCTGTTTCCTATAAACAGGGCTATGGTCATCTAATCTTTGTGACACGACTGGCAAGTTTCACAAGATGTAAATTCAAACTGATTTAAATATGCATCTAAAATGTAACTTCAGCCAGTCGGGTCGCATTGATATGACCTAGTCTACAATGCCTCAAGAAGGATTCGTTCATTTCTGAACTCTTCCTCTTATGTGTGTTCTGTATACTAGGAACTGTAGTTTGATTTAGAACGTCAATGCTTTTAGATAACGTGCCTGAACCGATCAACTTTTGATATAGGAAATGTTCAAAACATTATCCATCAATACAAAATTTCATTATTTCTTTAATAAATAAAGAGATTGATATGATTTTGTATTTCAGGTTCGGTATCTAATAGCATTTGTTCAGAATCAATGTATTGATAATACAGGGTGACAGTGACCAACAGACTTGGCTGCAACACTTGCCCCGTTTTATGTCTCATGAAACTTATCATCCGTTCTCAGTTTTTCTACCTTTTTGTAGCCCTTTGTAACAGATTACATATCTGGGATCCTGATCCGGTATCAAATAACCAGGATGCAGAGGATACTGAGAAACAGTTCTTTGTAATGAACACACCCAAAGGAGATGCATCATATGCACTTTCTTCGTTTGGGCGGCATAGGAATCCTGGTATATCCCTATTTCCTGCTCTGTCTTATAACAATTTAAGTTGGAGCGGGACCCACGTTCCCCAGCTCAGTATAACAAGCGGGTTCGGTCAATACATCCATATTTTTATCTTGATTAAGACGTGATATGGTCGCTACCTGGAGAGAGAGAGAGAAGAAAAACACTCTGCGTGCGCTCTTGCAAGATTAGATTGGTTATATATTTTATCTAATCAGGATGGCTCCCACTGTTTTTATCAAATCTTCCTTCAAACCTTAAAAGGAAAGACTAGCCAGGATTAATTACACTCTACAAATTCGCCAATCTTTCAGCCAGGCCAGTGTCAGTACTTTGAGGGAGGTTCCCCGTGCTTTCGCACGGACCTAATTATAGTAAACCTCGTTTTCCCATAGGCGTAACCCCGTTGACACCTTTCTAGACACCTACTTGATCGGCTAATTGCAAAGTGCAAAACTCTCCCAGGAGTAACAATTACTCGCAGTGGGTATCGGGATCCAACTATCACATAGAAGGTATGCAATCTTATTGCAAATTTCAACACTTGAAACTCCCGATAATGATTTTTACCCCTAGCACCTATGACCTTAACTATGGTCAACAAATCATAAGTACTAGTCAAGTTCTACCCGTCATTTCGTGATTAATTAGACCCACCCACATGACCCTTAACTAAGGTCAACAAAGTCACGCGACTGTCCTAACTAATCGCATCATATGCGGTGTAGGAAGACATCACTTAGCTACCGTACACTGTGCCTTGACTATGGTCAACAAACACAGCACGAATACTAAGTACTCTACTTCCTAAAATGACGGAGGGTTGCGAATGGTTTTTAAGAAAACCATTAACGCTTTGAACTTGATCTCGTTGCGGAATCAAATGGTTTTAAATGGAATGTTTTTGAGGCTTTTCTAGTTTTGCTAAAGGGGTCACTCCCGGTGAAGGGATCGTCGGCCCTTTCCTCGTCGAATGAGGTGCGGGATATATCATATATATCACTGTGCAAAGCGGAAACTATAGAAGCGATCAAAAGACAAACCGAATGTGTAGCATCTGCCAGTTATTGCTAAAGGAGTCACTCCCGGTGAAGGGATCTCGGTCCTTTCCTCATCGAATAAGGTGCAGGATGTTCTTCAATGAACACCGCGATGCAAAGCAAGAACTATAGCTACCTGTTTTATTTTGAAATTCGATTCCACAACATCAATTAGGTTTATTTTCTTTCATTAATCTCATTAATGAATGTCCCATCAATTAAGTCCACCTAAACATCACAGATAAATATAACGTACGCTTAAGCCATCCGCATTCGCCTCGATGTCCCGTCTGCACCGTTAGGTTAGGTAACTAACGCCAGAACGAGGCAGGGCTAGCGCGGGTGTAAAACATAAGCAACGTCTATATAATATATCATATATACTATATATAGTATCTATCTGAACAAATCACATGATCACATCACAGATAACGCAGCAGAAAATATCATATGAAATATTGGATATACTAGGACGTCTGTGTTTTCAATACGAGCCAGTATAAAACACGGATTCCACGGTCGTGATTAATAGCCAATCCCACACCCTTAGACCCCTACGAGAGTGGTAAGCAACCCTACCAATTCTAGGGTTAGGATACCCGGACTCGACTCCTCGAGTTGGTCTCCCACTGGACCCCAGAACCCGGTTACTTGTGCTCCCCTCCTTGGGTCTATCCTAATGCGGAAAAGTAAATAATATACAAATGGTGACAACATCCGCAACCTGGAAGTGCCCCAATAAAAGAATATTACATACAAGTTTTTACATAAATGAAAATGAAAAAACACTCATCTCACATAAAAAAAACCCGGCTATTCGAACACGACGATCCAATATAACATATCCAGCAACACATAACATCACATGTCATCAACGTAAGTAAATATGAACATCCCAATTGTCGTTGACATATAGCAACGAAACCGGCGATATCACATATTACACTTACGGTCACAGAAAAGAAAGTGTAAAACTACAACAGTTGGAATCTGCAACCTCTTTAGACATCGCATGCCTAATCAAATGAAATACTTAGACATCGCATGCCTAACAATTATAAACCCCGCATTTTAGTCTCATTATCGAAAACACTTTTCAATATCATGTCGGGCAATTCAACAGGATTCCCGACATTCTGATCGAATGCTCGTCGCAAACTTTAGTAGGCGGCTGCACCCCAGATACCGTCGACGAAGTGCACCAAGGCGGAACACCGCTACCGCGAGCACCCAAACGGATGCTTTCGGCGACGGGGTTCTCCTACAGTCACTTAGTCGGGGCTATGGGGTGAGGCTGTCTATTAAGTTTACCCGGCGAGTATCCGCGTATGCTACGTGATTGCGACGGACTTTTGATCTCATCAAAATTCCGTGGCAACCGATCAAGTGAGATTAAACTGCTATGTTTATAACATTCATTCAGTTATCTCATAACTATTTGTGAATTCCAAGTATTGTATCACATTCCGGATAAATAGAAAATGTTAAACTTTCCGATCGAACAATCGAACACCCAAGTTTTCCCGATACAGCTCAACACATGAAATAAGTCTAAAAACATTCAGTTCATGCCTCAGTACCAATGGTCCAGCCGTAGAAGGGTCAAGCCAACGCCTCACATGTGGCACGCCGTACTGCCCCAAACCCGAAGGTTCAAAGGGCAGTTCAAGACGGTCACATAATCGAGTTAAGGTTTGTTGTCTTCTAGAGGGACCATCGCGTTACTTGCACTACTTAGAACGTGATTAAACTACATAAATATCCAACAATTGGAAATTTCCCGGCAGGGGAAAAAGTGGGTATTTATGTCCGGCCGAACTTTTTAACATATTCTAAAATTACCCGGAAAAACACACAGACAAAATTAGACAATCCGATCGAAACACCGAGTCCCCAATACAACCCAGAAAACTCAACTCTTGAGTTCAGATTAAAAATTCCCAGGAAAACCAACACTGCAAAATAGGAATTACTGTGTAAAATTGAATAACAGAGGAGACTAGATGGCCGCGGAACCGCCGCATTAGGCATGCTAATGCCGCGGTTCCGCCGCGCTTTGATGGACTCAGGAGTACGGGCTTCTCAGTAATTCTTAGAATCTCCTGCTGGTTTTTCTGCATATTTTTAATTCTCAAAAATCCCCGATTTCAAAAAATGTACAGAGAGCATTTTTTAGTTAGGGTTTCGGTTCGATCGGACTTCTTACTCCGTCTACGCATCGCCTAAGGCTCTAGCGAGGCTCTGATACCACTGTTGTGCTGTGAGGTATAATACCATCTAGGAGTTCTCGGCGAGTCCGTTCAGTGTACCCAGTCTCCACTGAGCACCCGCATACCATCTCTGATGTCAAACACCAATGGATATGGGATCATCCACCGCCCATCACATGGGTCGAGAAGATATACGCTAGTCTACTCTGGAATATCGATGCCCCGTCTCGATATTCCCACGACTAGGAACATTGAAGGATGTACTCATGGACTACGCAGGCCCCACTAGTATGATCTACATCATAGTCCTGGAAGTCGAGTACACATCCTAAGGGCTTTATCAACATGTAATCAGAGAGACAGAAAGTATACATGTTAAGATAAAGAGCAACCAGATAGTGTACTATCATGTCGAGCAAGAAAGTCCTACCTATATATGTCCCAGCATCCACCACAATATACATCCAATGTACAGTAATGGTCTCTAGGGCATACATATAACTAACAGAGACTGCATTCAACAGACCGCGCCGTAATGAGGACATCATGGGTAACGAGGGACAATGATTTGTTGGTGGACGGGGTTAGGGTCGTGACGTTCGCAACCGCGGTGGAATTGCACAACAAAATTTTTTAGCAAGCATAACCCCAATCCATAAGCACAAGATCAAAAAATACTTAGCAATAGTAAAACCAATGACACCAAGAGAGCAAGTTTGAGACTACAACTTTTATAGCAACCTCATATGCTCCAACGGATGAACGAGGACCCATGCTACACATCTTCGAGCTCTCGGGTGCTTCCTCAAGCCAACTGCCTCACTGTAGATGATCCGCGGTAAAGGTGGGTGCCTGTAGCTCCATCTCCGTCATCGGACGGAGATACTCCACTTCATCACTTGCTAGATGCTCGTGGAGATGTGCGGAATAATGTGTACTCTCCTAATTTTCAATTCCCTCACTAACACTCAAGTTACCATTGGAGATGAGAGAGCTTGAGCTTGTAGAGAAGAAGAAGAAGAAGATGAAAAAAAGATGGCATCTGAAATGAATTAGCTTAAAAATTAATTTATCCTCCCACTCTCTTATTCTTTTTTAATGATTATGTTAACCTTATGTCATGTGGGATCCTCCCATCACATTCTAACCATATGATAATCTCATGACATAATAATAAATAACATATAATATATATGTACACACACACACATATACATTTAAAGCGAATAAGGAATGTTTAAGTATCAATATACATAAACTATATATATATATACATGTATAAGGAATGATAGGAAGTATATGTATCCAATACACATACGCATCATGTATCCTATACACGATCGGCCATCTATATCATCTCAGTATCAATACTGCAGAGAGTGTATCAAACATACTATACTAGAAACCGTATCAAAATATGGTTATCAAATCAAGACTTGACTTGATATTCCAACTTTTAAATCGGCTAGTATATCCGGACGTTCGAACAAATCAACCATTTAATCGAAGTCCCATATGTATCATATATGTACGCCACTTCACATTTTGCCCGAGCAGGCACCTTCGTTGCGGGACTCTAAAGAGCTGTCAATAGGCTGGCAGTAGGTTGTACAGGATCATATCCGACTGAATCCGAAACATTTTCATATTCAATCCCCTTACGGGATAACCCATAAGCTCGTCAGTGATACTAGTTGTACGTAACGGCTACCCAGGTACGATCAAGATAAAGTCAGGTCGGCGAGCGAACTCATCCAGACCCGACGATGTCTATAAGCGACAAATACCATACATTCTGGTCTCTTCGTTAAAGCCTATCGTATATCTGGTCTGGGGGTGGAAACTGTTAGACCCCTAATAACCGGATAAGTCGCGCGACACTGGACTCATAACCATTTGAGATACAACTGATAACACTTACCATTTTATCTCACCTGCTCCGGCCGGAGGCTTTTGGTTATAACCATGTCTTGCATTATGCGATATCAACTCACTATACCGGGAGAAACGAATCCTTTCGACCGCTCACTGCATCCATGTGCTTCGGGACTATTCCCAACTAAAACTTGTTTGGACGACTCAGTAGAGCCCTGGTAGAGTAGTAATCTAAGTATAGCGGGAACACACATTAGACACCGTGGCGATCTCAGGTCGAGGAACTACACTGTACTATCGTCACCAGAGAACCGTTACCTAACATTGGTATAAACTATCTAGGAGTTCTCGGTGAGTCCGTCCAGTGTAGCTCATACTCTTATGAGCACCTAAATACAATCCTCGGTGTCAAACACTAATAGCTGTGGGATCAGTTATCACCCTCCAACCGGATCAGGAAATGTACACACTAGTCTAAACTGGAACAATGATGCCCAGTCTCGATACTCCTACGACTAAGGACATTTAAGAATTTTTTTATAGACTACACAGGTCCCACTAGTATGATCCCTATCATTAATCCTGGTAGTCAAGCAAAATCCTATAGGATTCATCTCATGTATTAGCGATACATGATAACATATAAAACGTATCCACATGTAAGATAAAGACAAACTAGATAGCATACTATCATCTCGAGTAAGACCGTTCTCCGTATAGGTCCTCCTTCAATTACGTAATTGCCATCTTGCAATTACAATAATTTTCTTGAGAGCACTATATCCAACAGGATTAATATCTGTCTTCCATGGAGGAGGGAACATAATAAGTGTCGTGAACCATGTCGCACTCTGTAGTTAGGAGATTGACACAATACATAGGTATGTATATATTTTGGTTCATAGTATATAATATAATTTCAAGCTAATATTTTTATCAACACATAAATATGAAATTAACTAACTGCATTGTTTCATGCTTAGATTATAGAAAGCTCAGTACAGACCACCGAAGAGTTAATCGCTACCGAGGCATATCGATAATGTTGGGTCCCGGCAGCGTCCCGGACGTCGAAACGCGGCCAAAATGCGGAACAAAAATTTTCTAAACCGGCACTACCGCTACCCGAATCCCGGATCTACCTTAAACCCAAAACTAGTAAACTAAACTAAGAGTTAGAATTTTATACCGAGTTGATCTGTGTCCTTCGGTCTTCATTCCAAGCTCCTAGCGGCTCGTTGATGTGGTTTGGTTGCCGGTCTTCCTTCGTCTCCGATGATCCACCCGAGGGAAAGGACACAAGCTACAGGTTCGCCAAGCGGACCAACCGACTCTCCAAGATTGCTAGTGGTGGAGAGTTGAGGTGTATGGAAGTGTCACTACATTTTTTTCTCTCTTTCTTTTTTGCTCATTGAGCAAGCATAGAAGATTGAAGGTGATGAAGCATTTGCATGAACAAAAAAAGGTTAAGTGTTTTTGTGAATGAGGGAGTGAGAGAGTGAGGAGGCTAGTGTTTATAATCAATCATCAAGCAAATAAAAAGGAACCCCCATCATAATATGGCCGGCCCCCCTTCTCTTTCAATCACAAAAATAAAAACATTTTCCAAAGTCAAATAATAATAAACAAATGCCAACCATACTCAAAAACCACGTTCATGCCATGCTTTGACTCACCTTTTCCACCTCATTTCTTAATTAAATTTCTAAAAGAAAATCATTAAAAAAGGTGGCATCTTCAAGAAGCTATTCCGTATAAAATACGGAATACTTCCCGGTACATGTACCGAAATACATATACACGTATTCGTACCAAAATACGAATAGCCGAGAGAGAAAACGAATAGTGAACAATAATACTAGAATACGTATATACAAATACATATATAAATTATTAAATCAAAACCTGATTTAATAAACTGGCTTAATCCTAAGCCGCTAGTATGATCAGCCGTCCGATTAAAGTCTACGCAGCAAGTGCACATATTTAATCGGACACCTGTATGTATCAACATACCTCATGTACACCATATCGCCTGAACCGTGAAAACCCTCTGTGTGGGACTCTAAAGACTTGTCAATATGCTGGCAGTGGGTTTAACCATAAGCACGTCAGCGGCACTAGCTGTACGTAACGGCTACCCAGGTATTGAGCGAAAGGGAGGCCGACGAGCAAACTCATCCTGAACCCCTACTGAGCCTGACAGTGACAATATCCGTACAGTACGGTCTGTTCGTCTAAAAGTATCGCATATCGAGTCTAGGGGGGTGGATAAAGTCAGACCCCCAACAACGCGATATTTAGTGTCGGCATGTAACCCATCACCACCTGAGAAACCATCGATCCTGGATCGGTAATTCTCGTTCACCATGGCCATGGATTTCTGGTGATGGCCACCCGTACACAATGCGACATCAATCCCCAATACCGGGAGAGACGAATCCCCGACGATCCGATCACTGCCTCCATATAGCTCGGGACTGTACCCAACTAAAACCTGTTTGCACGACTCCTTTGAACCATGGTAGGGTAGTAATCAAAGCACAGTGGGAACTCACATGAGACAAATGACGATCTCAGGTCGGCAGACTAACCTGCACACATGTCACCTAGGAACTGCTATCTGACAATAGGTATAATACCAACTAGCAGGTTCCCGGCGAGTCCGTCCAGTGTACTCATAACCCAATGAGCGCCTGTATACTATCTTAGGTGAACAAACTAACACCAATGGCTTGTGAGACCTGGACACTGCCCCTCGTCGGGGTCTCGATCAGTATACACTAGTCTACACTGGAGTATCGATGCCCGGTCTCGATACTCCTACGACTAGGGACATTTAAGGATGTGCTTATAGACCCCAGCTCCCACATATATGATCGCCATCATAATGCTGGCAGTCAAGCAAGAACCCTATGGGCTTTATCAACATGATGATAAAGACAAACCAGATAGCATACTATCATCTTGAGTAAGACTGCTTTATCGGTATAGGTCATTACTCAATCATCATAATCACAAGTCCGCGACTACGATAATTGCTTTGAGGGCACTATAGCCAACAATCTCCCACTTGCACTTAAGGCTAATTATTGCGATGTCGCATACTCACAGCCCGTGTGATACTGAACACCCAACTTCTCTACTAATCAGTTTCGCAAAGCCCGTTTGCGAAAATGATTGTGTTCGAGAAATAGCCTCAGTGAGTGGATCCGCTCCAATGTTTCTTTCTGTATCTCTCTTAATCTCAACTTTGCGGAGAAAGCTATCTCCCGAAATGAGCAATACCTGTCTTAGAATTTGTCTGGATATCTGATGGGACCCAGTTCTCAAATGAACTCCAGATCCAGCAAACCACTTAGACTGTATCGTCCACTGAATTTAATCAGTATCCTGCGCCATGCCTTTCCTTAGTATTCGATTGGACTACCCGTCCAACATACTGTCCCTCAAAAGAGGGAAAACTATAACTCTGACAGTCACTCTGTCATCCATATCACCTTAGAAGCCTGATATGATAACCGTCTTCTGAAGGAGGCTGCCATTACCATATCCATAGAATATCCATTCATGTTCATAAACTGCTTCCTAATGTTTCTTCAGGATTGGATTAATATATCTGCTTATTGCATCTAGTGCAAAAGCAATATCTGGTGTGGTACTTGACATTTCATGATTAACTCAATTGCCTAAGCAAGTGATATGCTAATCATGCAGATCCCTCTCCCCTTTAGTCTGTAAGACACCTTTAGAGAGGGGGACTCCATCACCTGCAGGTACACCACCATGCCAGGAGTCGTCCATTTAATCTCAAAATACTCAGATTAGGATACTTCCCAAATCTAGATCTAAAACCATAGATCTAGTAACCAGAAACCCTGATATTACATCCAAATCCTGTGTGGAGAAACAACTTTATGACAAGCACAATATAACCGATCGTAGTATAGGAATATCCTGTCCTATCAAGTGCATGTCATCCCGAATCCTCGGACATCACACCCTACTACCTTCTTACCAGATCCATCTCCTATTCTGATGAAGTCAAAATCTATGACTGTCACATCAAAAATAGATGATCTATTTCCGCTATACTTGCTTTAGTCTATAAATAGACACAAGCTACTTGCCTACTATGCTTCCGTTGCTCCCACTGACTACAACAACCCTCTGGCAGAGTCATATATACGTGCACTTCTAAAACTAGTTTAGAACGACGCTATACTCATCCTCCTGCCGGGTCTTATAGTCTAGAACAACAGCAATGGCAAGTCTGGGAAAACAAGAACCTCCCTGTCACCGTCTCTGAGAAGACCGAAGTACCTCTCGGGTGACTGGGGTTACCCACCAAATCTGCGGAGTGGCTAATGGAACATCAAATCTAACTGAATCCTTAGGTTTTATTAAATTTCCAGTAATCGTTTGTGGTTCTGGAATAACTTCCAGTTCTACCATACTCCCACTTCTGTTTTCTGAAAAAAAATCCATTTTATCAAAACTGTGGCGAGTCAAGAACAATATAAATATTGATCTTCCTGATGGTAGAAAGTTAACCCTCGTCAAAGCCCGGGATAACCCACAAACAGCCATTACTGAAACGTGTCTTGAGTTTATCCGGATTCTGGTTTTAAGCATCAGCCGGAAAACTCCCTATACCTTAACATCGTTAAGATATAAATTGATTCTATATATATCTAATATAGAAACAAAAGCACTAATCTAATTTGAACCAGATTCAAAAACATGCATCTGTCTCCAGTGCATATCAACCAAATGGAAAGAGGACAATCAGCATTACTCATCTAGGAGTGCATCCATATATGAGTAACCCGAAAGAGAAGCAAGTTCTCAAAACCATTACTATCAATGGAATACCAAACACAAGTATCTACATCTTCGACTTCCTCGAAGAATCCTGACACTTACAACAAATGGTTCTCTACTTTATTCTTATACCTAAAACTTCTCAATATCTGGACTTTGCATTTCAACGAAATACATGTCTAGAACTGGAGAAGTCATAAGTAAACACAATATAGTACGAGTACCAACCATTTTGTCTTAACGGACACTTGACAACATACAATACTTTGTATAAGTCCCCTGAGTCCAATAACTCAAACTCTGTGCGTCGTAAGTTGAAAAACTGTACTTTGGTTAGGAAGAATTACACCGCTATTGAATGCACCTTACCTAATCACCAACTGATATAGGTAAATGTCACAGACATAATATCAAAAAGATATATCTCACTTTATAAAAATAAACGTATAGATACATCAGTTTGAAATTGGTGCATAACAACAGATATTCAAATCCATATATTTGCCATCCGGCAAAATCCAGATGATTTCCTCAAATATCACCAATTACAACGAATTCCGATATAATGAGGATCTAATCATCCAATTCCCAATATCTTACTCCCACTCACCATCTATAATAACATGCAGATGTGAGAAACTGATCTGGTAAATACATACCCTGGAGTTAGATTCTAGCTGGGAAAACAGTTATCAATTAACATCGCACAGTGAAATTGAAACATGAAAATGTTTCGAAGGGGTTTACTGGTATTCCTAGTAACGCCTCTTCCACTATCCTAATTCACGACAGTAACCATACGCTATACCTGCCCTCACTGCAATCCCTTTATTATGTCTTTACTTATTACCTTCTGTACACCTCCTTTACGCTAATTGGTTTTCTTCATTCCCTACCCTTCGGCACCAGCCTAAGGTTTGAAAGAAGACCATTAAATAAGCGTAATAGGTGTACCCTCCTAATCCTAGGAGCCCTCGCAACCTGAGAGAAGGTAAAGAGAAAAGACATCTGAATAATCATATTCTTTCTCTCCAGAACCAGAATCCATCCTCGAAAAGGTTCCTTCGAGTTCGTATATAACCATACGATGGATTTATCCAATGGAAGTGGATATCCGTAGTGATACGGAGTGTCCTAGAGAAAAGCAAAGTGGATGTAGGAGTGGCAGGGGTATACACGGTTTTTGTCGTGAATGATGGTGATCGCAATTTCCTTTGCCATTATTCTAATCCCTTTATATGTCTTTACTTATTACCTTCTGTACACCACAGTTAAGCTTGTTGGTTTTCTTCCTTCCCTACCGTTCAGCACCTGCCTATGGTTTGGAGGAAGACTATCCAATAAGCTCAATCGGTGTACCCTCTCCTAATCCTAGGAGCCCTCACAACCTGAGAGAAGGTAAAGAGAAAAGACAACCGAATAATCCTATTCATTCTCTTCAGAACCAGAATCCATCCCCGAAAAAGTTCCTTCGAGTTCGTATATAACCATACGATGGATTTATCCAATGGAAGTGGATGTTCGTAATAATACGGGGTGTTCTGGAGAAACTCAAAGGTGATTTAGAAGTGGCAATGATGTATGCGACACCGTGACATTCCAAAAGTCAAAGTGTTTTAAGAAGGTTCGGTCAATTTGGTTTCATGAGTTCTAGTCAAAGGTCGGGTCGTAGTCGCAGCAAGAGAGAGAGAAGAAACACTCAGCGTGCACTCTAACCTAGATCAGAATGGTTAATCATTTTATCTAATCTGGATGGCTCCCACTGTTTCCTCGAATTCTCCTCCAAACCCAAAAGGAGAATTAGTCGGAATTACCCGAGGAGTAATCCTACTCATCAGTGGGAATCGGGATCCAACTATCATCGTATGATAACTTGATGGAAGCCACTCAAGTCACCACACTCCAGAAGGTATGCGCAAGCCTGGCAAGTTTCCTGTATGTTTGAAACTCCCGATATATGTTTTTACCCCTAGTACTCAAGTGACCTTGACACAATCAACAAATCAAAGAGTCCTAGTCAAGTTCAACCCGTCATTATCCAGGATTGCATTAAACCCACCCGTATGAGCCCTTGACACGGTCAACAAGGCCGCACGACTGTCCTAACCAATCGCATTAATATGCCACAAACAAGCACTACTTAGCTACCGCACACTACGCCTTGACACAGTCAACAAACACGGCACGAATACTAAGCAATACTTGTAAGAAATGACGGAGGGTTACGGCTACTTTTTGGCGAAAAACCTTTAACGTAATGAACTTGATATCGTTGAAGGAATCCAAGTGGTTTTATAAAAATATAGTGGCGAAAACTTTTGCTAAAGAGGTCACTCCCGGTGAAGGGATCTCGGCTCTTTCCCCGTCGAATAGGGTGCAGGATATCCCAAATGAATACCACGATGCAAAGCAAAAATAATTGACTATAGCAAAATTATTACATTGACGCAAGCTTTTACCCAAGGGGTCACTCCCGATGAAGGGATCTCGGCCCTTGCCGCGTCGAATGAGGTGCAGGATATTCCAAATGAATACCACGATGCAAAGCAAAATAAAACGTCTGTAATGTCAGTTTTTTTTAAAAAAACTTGGTTCCAACAACATCATATATAGGTTTGTTTTATCCTTGCATTGATAAGAATCTATGCAGTCCCATCAATTAATCACACCAGAAAAGAACGAAAATAAAATGTACGTATATACCATCCGCATTCGCCACTGGGTCCCGTCATCACCCGTTAGGTTACTTAACTAACGACAGAGCGGGGACTGGACTAGCGCGGGTGCAAAACATATACAACATCTACTAGTATATATAAATATATATATAACATTCGTCCCAGGCATGATATAAAGCAACATCACAGAAGCAATACAAAATGGTGGATAATCTGGAGCCCCGAGTTTCACTTGAGTCGCAAGTGAGACCTGACGTTCCCTGTCGTGTGGATAGCATGTGCAATGAAACCTAGACCCCTATGAGCGCGGCAAGTTATCCGCCAAAACCAGAAGTGAGGCAGCCCCCTTCAGCAACGTGAATGGACCACCCAGCACTTCACGGAATTCGGTAACTTGAGCACCCCTCCTAGATCACCTATACCCCCTATGAGTGCGGCGAATAGCTCGCCAATTCTAGAGTAAAGTCCCCTCTGTCTGAATGCCTCGAGATGCGGATCAGTTACCCTCTAGAATCCGGCTATTCGTGCACCCCATCGCAGGGTAATCCTAGTACAGAAAAGAAAATAATATACAAGGGTGATATCGACCTCAGCCCGGTCGTGCCCCAAAAGAATAATATACAAACTGGCAGTGACGGCAGTCCACATGTCGGACGCTCGCCCCGCAATATTAAATGTACAAATAAAATAAAACTGTACTATCATTGCACCATTGCTATCCACCATGACGATCCAACCAACATCACAGCACAACACAGAACATCAACGTGAATGTCATGTTCGCAAACCCGTCTAAAAGACATATAGTAGCAATTAGACGAGTTTACCGATCTAATGACATTCACGGTCGCAGAATATAATGTATGTACTGTTAAACGCCCACTTAAAATATCGATCGACTAAGTTCCAAATTCGCCTCAATAACAAAACAACATTTTACTGAAACCTGGGCCAAAACAGAATATCAAAAAAATCACAATTACAAGTACATGAGCTACAGAAAAATTTGGTCGCCCGTTGCCACTAAATCACCGCGGAACCGCCGCCAAAAGAGGCTAAGTGCGGCGGATCTGCGGCGCTTTTGTGGAATCACGAGCCCAAATTTTTACAGTATCCTTATATTTGCCTGCACGGATTTTTAAGATGTGTTAAATAATTTTTTGACCACATTTAAAAATCGACAGCAACTGCATAAAAGAAATCGTGATTTCGGTAATTTCCGTCGATCAATCTTTTAAGCAAGTTTAAACAAGCCAGTAAGGGGTTTAAAGGGTGGCTCTGATACCATGTTGGGTCCCGGCAGCGCCCCGGCCGTCGAAACGCGGCCAAAATGCGGAATAAAAATTTTCTAAACCGGCGCTACCGCTACCCGAATCCCGGATCTACCTTAAACCCAAAACTAGCAAACTAAACTAAGAGTTAGAATTTTATACCGAGTTGATATGTGTCCTTCGGTCTTCATTCCAAGCTCCTAGCGGCTCGTTGATGTGGTTTGGTTGCCGGTCTTCCTTCGTCTCCGATGATCCACCCGAGGGAAACGACACAAGCTCCAGGTTCGCCAAACGGACCAACCGACTCTCCAAGATTGCTAGTGGTGGAGAGTTGAGGTGTATGGAAGTGTCACTACATTTTTTCTCTCTTTCCTTTTTGCTCATTGAGCAAGCATAGAAGATTGAAGGTGATGAAGCATTTGCATGAACAAAAAAAGGTTAAGTGTTTTTGTGAATGAGGGAGTGAGAGACTGAGGTGGCTAGTGTTTGTAATCAATCATCAAGCAAATAAAAAGGAACCCCCATCATAATATGGCCGGCCCCCTTCTCTCTCAATCACAAAAATAAAAACATTTTCCAAAGTCAAATTATAATAAACAAATGCCAACCATACTCAAAAACCATGTTCATGCCATGCTTTGACTCACCTTTTCCACCTCATTTCTTAATTGAATTTCTAAAAGAAAATCAATAAAAAAGGTGGCATCTTCAAGAAGCTATTCCGTATAAAATACGGAATACTTCCCGGTACATGTACCGAATACATATACACGTATTCGTACCAAAATACGAATAGCCGAGAGAGAAAACGAATAGTGAACAATAATACTAGAATACGTATATACAAATACATATATAAATTATTAAATCAAAACCTGATTTAATAAACTGGCTTAATCCTAAGCCGCTAGTATTATCAGCCGTCCGATTAAAGTCTGCGCAGCAAGTGCACATATTTAATCGAACACCTGTATGTATCAACATACCTCATGTACACCATATCGCCTGAACCGTGAAAACCCTCTGTGTGGGACTCTAAAGACTCGTCAATACGCTGGCAGTGGGTTTAACCACAAGCACGTCAGCGGCACTAGTTGTACGTAACGGCTACCCAGGTATTGAGCGAAAGGGAGGCCAACGAGCAAACTCATCCTGAACCCCTACTGAGCCTGACAGTGACAATATCCGTACAGTCTGGTCTGTTCGTCTAAGAGTATCGCATATCGAGTCTAGGGGGTGGATAAAGTCAAACCCCCAACAACGCGATATTTAGTGTCGGTATGTAACCCATCACCACCTGAGAAACTATCGATCCTGGATCGGTAATTCTCGTTCACCATGGCCATGGATTTCTGGTGATGGCCACCCGTACATAATGCGACATCAACCCCCAATACCGGGAGAGACGAATCCCTGACGATCCGATCACTGCCTCCATGTAGCTCGGGACTGTACCCAACTAAAACCTGTTTGCACGACTCCTTTGAGCCGTGGTAGGGTAGTAATCAAAGCACAGTGGGAACTCACACGAGACAAATGACGATCTCAGGTCGGCAGACTAACCTGCACACATGTCACCTGGGAACTGCTATCTGACAATAGGTATAATACTAACTAGCAGGTTCCCGGCGAGTCCGTCCAGTGTACTCATAACCCAATGAGCACCTGTATACTATCTTAGGTAAACAAACTAACACCAATGGCTTGTGAGACCTGGCTACCGCCCCTCGTCGGGGTCTCGATCAGTATACATTAGTCTACACTGGAGTATCGATGCCCGGTCTGGATACTCCTACGACTAGGGACATTTAAGGATGTGCTTATAGACCCCAGCTCCCACATATATAATCGCCATCATAATGCTGGCAGTCAAGCAAGAATCCTATGGGCTTTATCAACATGATGATAAAGACAAACCAGATAGCATACTATCATCTTGAGTAAGACTACTTTATCGGTATAGGTCATCACTCAATCATCATAATCACAAGTCCGCGACTACGATAATTGCCTTGAGGGCACTATAGCCAACTGATAATGCTCGAAATCGAGAATTTACGACATTGTTTGACCATTTTGTAAGTTTAACACTAAAATATATTCAATTATATAATTCATGTCTCATCCCTTAAACTAAATACAATTTTGAAATCTTATATTGCCTTATTAGGTTCATACACCCGTAAATGCCAATATAACAGAAGATATAAAAAACACTGGACTCTAACCAGATCTAGTAGTTCAGTGTCTTACTGGTTATGTTGTTAATGGATATATATTTCACACACAAGCTAAAGATGCACGTAGAAAGTTCCAAGCATGCGGTGTTTTTTTAACATCAACCACAAGAAGTTACGCATCATCCAGAGATCTCAATCCAACCACGGGACAGCTTGACTACTACGGTGTGCTGCAAGATATAGTGCATGTACGTTATAGTGCACAAAGTGTTGTCCTATTCAAGTCCTATGGTATGATCTCAAGACAGAACGACGAGGATACAAAGTAGAAAACGTGTTACTCCTACTTAATTCGGCTTTCATGAATGAGCCTTACATATTAGCGAGTCGAGCACGTCAATGTTTTTATCTCTTAGACCCTAGTGATGTTGTCTAGCATGTCACTATCAGCACAAATCCGTGAGACTATTATAACATGGGAAATCCTGATGAAAATATTGAAATTAGCTGCCCAAGCACGCCAGTCACACCATTACAAGACCTGACTATGGATATCGACGACGTTAGCCTTTCAAGGGCTGATATCGATCCGGAGATTGTTGTAGAGGATGGATCATCCGCTACCCGTAGACAAAAACGAACAACGCATGAATCGGACCAATTCATCGATAACTCCGAGAAAAATTCAGCGAGTGAGAGTAGTGCTACAGAGGATGATGATTACTAAGTTTTACATGTCTGTATTATTCATAATATTGTAGACAATTAAACACTTCAGTTTATCGCAATTTTCTTTTTCGTCTCCTTTATATACATGCGGCTTTTAGATATGCAGAATTTAGAAAATGCAAATTGGAGTTTTATCAACAATTATGTATTGAATATCTTGAATGCGATAAATTTAATTTTATCTACAACGATGTAATTTTGCTTAACTGTTTCTTGAAGTTGTTATTGTATATTTATGGTGTATTAGATATTTTTCAGGATATGATTTTGCGACATGGACATGGACGTAGACGGACTGAGGGGGACGTAGCATCCAATTCGTCCAGTCGGGGTCCTGGGAAAAGGGGCCCCACACATGCTCATGATATATGGGGTCGCGGGCCAGACGACCCAAAGATCGAGGTGTATATGTCGGTGACTAGGGATTTCGTTAAGCCCGAGGCAAAACAGTTAAAAAAATTTTTGCCTCGAACTGCAACAACGAAAAACGAATGTCGCATTACGTGAATGTCGGTACCAGTTATATACCGGTGGATTGGTTGGCGAAAGCTCTGGAGGCCAAGAAGCAAACGACCTTAGATGAGATTTTGGTAAGGTTATTTACTTAAACATTGGTTTATTAACTGTTGCATATACATGTTTGATGCTAACACCTTTTCGGTATTTCTTTGTAGGCACGCTTCACCATTTTCTGGTTGATTGACAGCTTTCATGTACGTCTGCATGTCGTCCGAGGCCGATTGTTTATATACATGTCGGGGAGTTGGCGTGATCATAAACACCAGGTCCACAGGAAATGGTGGGAAGCTGCCACCGATGAAGAGAAATGGGCGGCGAAGCCCGTGACCTGGACAGATGAGTACTAGTCTTCCATGATTCAACACTTCAGTTCGAATGAATTTAGAGTACGCATATTGCTTAAACTGTTAAAGCCTTAGACATTAATCTGTCAATTAGTATGAGATGTTATATTATATCTAAATGGCAGGCGAGGAGCGAGCAGGGATCGATGGCACATAGTGCAAACACTGATCATTGGTTGGACGTAGGGATGAACTCCTTCGAGTATGGAGTTGTTCATGTAAGAACAAATCAAATATTCTGAATTTGTCTATTTCGTAAATTTGATCTAAATCGATTTTTTGTCTAAACGGCAGGCAAGACAAATGGGAGAAATGCCCAGCCATGTTGACATTTATGGTATGGGGTTTGCGCGTCACTCCGGTTTTCCCAGCTCATAGAAGACGACTGAGCATTACGTAAGTATGCTCTTATACAGCTTTCTTTTAGTTATTTAAATTACTTAATTTTCTTTTCAATAATTGACTTAACTTGGTTCATATTGTAATTTCGTGTAATAAGAGATGAGCAGAGAGATTGATGAGCTGGTGGAGGATTTTTTCAAGGAGCATGGCCGAGATCCTACTCCCGTTGAGCTTCATGGGATTAACGAGAATATCATTCAGCGACACAACCCGGATCACCACGGAAGAGTTCATCTAGGTAGCCAGGGCATTTCGCCTACAGTATATCATGCATATTAGGGTCCGGACATGCATCCTCCTTAGGTATGTGCAGGGATATTCGTTCAGGAGCCCGCTCTCGCGCCTTCTGCGGCCTTATTTACATCTCCGTCCACTACGGTATTCCATGGAGAAGGCTAATCTCCTCATACCGTCGCGGGTTCTTCGACACGCGACTTATCGTCTCCTCATGCATCTAGAACCTCGTCGGCTTCAGGTTCATGAAGGAGGATGTCGGAACAAGAAGTCCACGACGCTCTTGAAGCGAGGATAGAGATCATCCAGAGCTTGAGGTCTCAAGGGAAGAAAGTACCAGACGTAAGTTTGATAACCCTTGGTTTCAATACAATTTTCATATAATTATCGAGAATATTGTGTACTAATACTTGTCTATTGATAACACCATAGTTCCTGCACGATTTCTATGACTTTCCGGACGACGATGGCGCCGAGTGAGCTCGAGATGGAGTGGAAAAGGGCAAAACGCGCACGCATCGATGAATCACTCCATTTCATGCGTTGAATTTGTAATTAAATTGAATTGAGTTGTGGTTGTTTGTATATCAGTGTTGAATTTGTAATTGAATTGAATTGAGTTGTGGTTGTTTGTATATCAGTAATTGAATTGAATTTGTATCGAATGCTCGAAAACCATGCAAACCTTGCTCTATTTTTCCCTGTAACCAGCTTATTTTGTCGGGCATTATCCGACGAAATAAGCTAGTTACAGGGAAAATTTGCCCAGAATGCTCAAACTTATCCCGTTGGATAAAGTACGACGAAATAAGATGCCTGACGAAATAAATTAGTTGCTCGACGAAATAAGTTTATTTCGTCATAATACATTACACCAGACATCAGCCGACGAAATAAGCTTATTTCATCGAGTGTCAATTTATTTCGTCGGGTGACACCCGACGAAATATGGGTGTAATTCTTGTAGTTATATCTCCATTTTATTTTATTTAAGCGACATGAAACAACACTTTTCTACGTGATTACCAGGCTTGCTTAGGCCTAGATCAACCGGTTACTTCCTATGTCTCGTTATTTAATCTTTGCTTCAATCCCTTGGCTTCTTATTATTTATCTTTTTTAATATATTTTTGTTCTTTCGGTGATCCAAACCAGACGGCTTTAGGGCACCAGGTGATGAAGCACCCCAACGACCTAGGAACTCAAGTTGCCAAGTTTTCAAAACAAAGATTATACTTAGTTTTCCTACTGCACTTTCGGCGGATCCCAAGCCGGTTGGCTAAATTCATCGGGGTTTAAAATCCCCCTTCGGCTTCAAGAACTCGAGAAAACAAGAATTTTATTATATATTTTTTAAATTTTCTATTTTTTATAGGAGATATTTCAAGCCCATCCTTTATTTTCCAAAACTTAGAGATTTAGTGTAAGTGTAGGTAAAAGTGTATATTCACTACAGTTAAATTTTCAAAAAGGGTTGTCTTTCGGGTATCCATTTTTAATCCTAGGTTTCAATTATTTCTAACTTATCAAGCTAAACCTTCGAATTTCGAATCTAAGCTTACCCCTACTAGCTAACTTGACTCGAAAAACAATTTTTTAGTTTTTCGAAAAACAATTTCAATTTTTATGGGTTTTATGTTTTTTATTTCAGGTTTTCTATATATATGCAATGCAAAATTTAAAACATGATGCAATACGGAATTTAGATATGCAAAAGAAAAGAAAAACATGTGAATGCAATACGGAAAATAAACATGCAATGCAACATATCTATATGTAAATGCAACCTAGCTAAGATACATACCTCCAAACCTATCAAAGGTAGTGTCCTCATTATCCATGACGGCCTCTCTTCAATCCACTCGCCTCACCGCCATATGATTTGGATCTTCGAAGTGCGGCAACATCCGTCTCAATCCTCCCCAATCTCCTATCAATATTATCAAACCTTTGCTCGTTCTTTCGTTGGCTCTTCTTACACAATTTAAACATTTTCCCCATCCCTTTCATCATTCTCTTCATCACCGTCGCTTGAATACCGTGTGAAGGGTAAGTAAAAACCGTATTGTCACTCTCGAAAAAGGACTCGATAGGCACATGCTCCCTAACTTCGGGTGCATTAGGTGAAAAGGTAGTGGTTTTCATATCTCGGTAGGTACTGGAGACCGTTTCCTTGTTAACTTGAATGACCCGAGCTACAAATGTATAAAATACCTCCGAAGGTATCATATAACAACAAATTTGAGTCACAAGCACGGCCAAAAGAAATGTAGTGTTGGTCCCACAGGTGATGGTGTGCACTAAAGTGGTGCAAATGTGAATGTTCTTGTTCTTTGTCATGAGACAATGAACAATGTGCAAGGGTGTAAATAAAGCAGTGACATGTGAAAACATGATCATATTCGCATTTACCCATCTATACGCCCCAAAAACATTCGCAAACATTGTTTTCCTATCAATACCGGATCTAGAATTCATACTACAATCCATTCCCATCACACGTGCATAAAAGTTAAGATCTTCGGCGTAATCATGACCGGTTGGTTGCAGTATACCCGTGACTTATGAGATGACGTCGGCATTAATAACATAGCTAGATCCATAAAGATCAACATGAATTTCACCGATGTTTAGATCGAAATCGTTAGTAAGATAGGTGTAAAATTCCATAACAAGTTCTTTGATCATGAAAGCATCATCATGATTATAAATAAGAAATTCCTAATTATGATCAAGGATCTCATCATAGAAAACTTCACCTAATTGATTGTATTCAAACACATCGATGAAATTCTTCTCTGTTTCGTATTTAACCATTTTGAACAGAGAGAAAAATTTCACAGAGCAGGAAGAGAAAGCAGAAGAGAAGACGAACCTACTATAAAAGAATCAGAGGGATCAGAGACGAGATGACCGCAGAATCGTGGCAGGAGAGAGCATCGTCGGCCGCTGAACGACAGTCGAGTGGTGGAAGCGCAACTGCTTCTTCTTCTGAGATCTATGGTTTTATCAATCTGGGGCTCTAGAAGGAGGCAGAGAAGAGAGATGGGGCTCGGGTTGTTGAGAAGAGAATTTAAATAGAGGGGGTCCAAAGGTTTTACACATACACCGCTCAAAATCCTAATTTCACTCAAATTATAAAGGTTTTTTTCAAATCTTTCCTAACCATGAAGCCCAAAGGATCTTAACCAATTTTTTTTATATCTCTCTCCTTTTTTATAAGTTTTTTTTTACAATAGATTTATTCAAATCTTTTTACAACGTCTTTCTATTTATCTTCCATATCTCTTTTTATTCTTTTCTTTTTTCTTCTTTTTTTAGAAATATATACATATAATTTTTTTTTCTTTTTCCTTTTCTCTTTTTTATATATTTTTATAAAAGAAAATTTTCACTAGGCAAGAAATCCTTCGAAAAGAAATATTAAAGAAAAATCTAAAAACCTGGAAAAATAAAATGATAACTATATACAATCTTAAAAGTGAGAACCAACCATTCAAAGTTACATCACAATGTGGCCATGGTTGGTGGAAAAAGGTATGGCGGAATGAGAGGAAAAATCGGGATTGTGGATGAATAGTAGTACGCCTCGGCTGGTGAATACAGAAGAGAGAGTGTGAAAGAAAACGGAAAGGTGCATGATAAGGTATGGATAAGCAGATTGTTTTCTCAAAAGTGGACGTAGGAGGAGGTGGATCAAATTCTTCAGGCTCACGAGGATGCTCCCAAAGTGGAGGTGGTATGTGATTTAGCATTGTATCCAACTCATCAAGAAATATGAGTTCATCCATCAAAATCTCTTCAAAAGTATCATTGGAGAAGTCAATGTTTGCGTACACCACATTAATGAATATGAAGGAATTAAGGAGGTGTTCAGAATCGGTGCCATGCAAAAACTCATCAAACTCGTCCGTTAAGGATTCCAACTCGAATTGTGGCTCATCAATACTCATAGAACTTCACTCATCAAAGCTAGGGAGATCAGAGTGTGGTTCATCGGTAATTGGAAAAATCTCATTATCACACTCATCCTTGGAACTAGTCACATCGAACAAAAATGCTTCAAAGGCATCCTTATCTATAGAAATTTCATTTATCACATTGTCTTCAAAGGTATCGCCGAGAGGATCGCTAGGTTGATTTCCAACGCGAAAGATATTTAGATCAATTTTCATGTTACCAAAAGTATGGGTCATGGATCCATTTCGGCAATTGATCAAGACATTGGAAGTCGTAAGAAAAGGTCGTCCTAAGATCACCGGGATTTGGTTTTGAGGATTCAGAACTTGATGTGTTTCATGAACAATAAAATCAACGGGAAAAATGAAATCCCCAACTTTAATAAGCACGTCTTCTATTTTCTCTAAAGGTGACTTAAGAGAGTGATCGATAAGTTAGAAAGTGATATGAGTAGGCTTAAGGTCACCTAGCCCAAGTTCTTTGTAGATGGAGTAGGGTAACAAATTCACACTAGCACCAAAATCAAGCAATGCATTGGAAATCTTTTTGTCTCCAATTGATCATGGAATAGTTGAACAATCCGGGTCCTTATATTTCACGGGAAATGAATTCAACAAAACTCCCGATACATTAGCCGTTAGAAAAACTTTTTTGGGTACTTGCGTTCGGCGTTTCTTAATGCATAAGTCCTTTAAGAATTTAGCATAGGAAGGAACTTATTGGAGCACATCTAAGAGTAGGATATTGATCTTGACTTGTTTAAACATTTTAAGCATCTTTTCCAATTGATCACTATTTTTGTTAGACCTCAACCTATGTAATACCCTAGAGCAGTGCAGTCTTCAGACATTATGGTGATCTGCTCTTTCCACACTTGGTGCGGTCTGTTGCGAACATCTTGGTGATCTGAGTGAGAGAGTCACTGCATAAAAATGGGATCGGGTTCTTGAAGCACATTCTGAAAGAGGGCCGAACTGCATTATAAATATAATGATACCACCCTTAATTAGGGAGGTGCCTTTTGGATGAACCGGCACTCCAGAGTTCGAAGAATTCCTTAGTTAAGCATACTCGGGCTAGGGAAATCCTAGGATGGGTGACCTCCTAAGAAGTGGCCCCTTCTCAAGTCCGGTTCGCTCCAAAGGACAAAACCGTGCGGCATCGGCCAGAGTGGACAATGTTAGGATCTATTGCTCTCTACCGCATGTAAATAGAAGCAAGCATGCATGAATTTAAAAAAATTCAAGAGAGCGTTAGACTTAAAAATGATCATTAGGCTAAAAGATTAAAACAAGAGGCACGAAAACTAACTAGAGGATATTTAGCTGCTTTGTTAGCAATACTCACATCCTAATAGCTTTCTTGAAAAACCAAATATGCTTGTAGTTGTGGTTGAACTCCATTGTAGGCTCCTAGGAAGTTTGATCAAGCTTGGTGAAGATCTTCCACATCATAGATGATCCACCTTGAAGGCTCAAAGCTTTAGCTCCAAACTCAATTAAGTTAACTAGGAAAAATAGGGTGCTAATCTACAAGTCCTAGTGTTGTAGTTTTCTCACTATAAAACTATCTCTCTTTTTCTATTCTTTTTCTTAATATTTCTCTAGAAGAAGATGGAATGAGAGCTAAAAAGGAAAGAGAAATGAATAGAATAGTTAACCATTTAGAAAAATGGTTAGTAATCTTTATTCATTCTCTTAATTAATCCTAGCCTTAGGATTAGATCACAAGTCCAAGTGTCCATTCTCTTCTCCCTCCTCCACATGTCACCCAAAGAAGAGTGGTCCATGTTATGTTAATCCTATGGAATAACATAAGCTAGAGAGAAAACAAAAACAAAAAGAAAATAAAAATTACATAATATATATGTATATGTTTTTAATTATGTATTTAAAAATACATAAAAGAGAAATAAATTAAAAGTGAAAAAATACAAGAAAATACATATATCCAATACATATATTATTATATTAAATCTAAACTAGATTTAATATTCGTCTTTACAAAAGACCAGCTAGTATTTTAACCGTCCGATTACAGTTAGTGTATCCCATACAATAGATTTAACCAAACCCCTCCACGTACCCAGTACGACAACTACAATATTTTACCAAAGCCGGAAACCCTCGGTGTGGGATTCAAAAGACTCGACAATACGCTGGCAGTGAGTTTAACCATAAGCATGTCAGCGGCACTAGCTGTACATAACGGCTATCCAGGTATTGAACGAAAGGAGGATCGACAAGCAAGCCTGTCTGAACCCCTACTGAGCTTATAATTGACATCTACCATACAGTCTGGTCCGTTCGTCTTAGAATATCGCATATCGGGTCTAGAGGATGGTTAGAGTCAGACCCCTAACAATGTGATACATCGTGCCGGTATCTAGCTCAATACCATCCGAGAAACTACTAACCTACCTGTCAGTAAATCTCATCTGCCATGGCCATGGACTTATGGTATTAGCTACCGAACACTGTGCGATATCAACTCCCTATACCGGGAGAGACGAATCCTTTCTATCACTCACTGCCTCCAAGTGCTTCGGGACTGCACCCAAAAACTACTTGTTTGCATGACACTTTAAAGCCGTGGTAGGATAGAAATTAATGTACAGTAGGATCACACTTGAGATAAATGATGATGTCAGATCAGCGGACTACCTGGATTAATGTCACCAGAGAACCGCTATCTGACGTTAGGTATAATACCAACTAGTATGTTCCCAGCGAGTCCGTCCAATGTAACTCATAACCCAATGAGCACCTGTATACAATTTTTGGTGACTGACTAACACCAATAGCTGTGACACCGGCCATCACCCCTTGTCGGGGCCAAAAAACGTATACAATAGTCTACTCTGGAATATCGATGCCCAGTCTCGATATTCCTACGGCTGGGAACATTTGAGGATGCGTTTATAGACTGCTCAGCTCCCACAAGTATGATTGTCATCACAACACTGGCAGTTAAGCAATGATCCTACGGGCTTTATCATTATGTAATAGCGATACGCTATACCACATAAGACATGTACATGATGATAAAGACGAACCATATAGCATACCATCTTCTTGAGTAAGACCGTTCTACCCATATAGGTCATCCCTCAATTATCATAATCACCTACCTGCGATTGCAATAATTGCCTTGAGGGCATTATATTCAATAAACAATACTATCTGTACTGGAGCATGGGGCGTTACATTTATGGTGGTCCATGAAGGTCCCTCAGTAGTAGGTTTTTGGTTCGAGGACGAACCATTGTTCTTAGGTGGGGGAATGTAATACCCCATAGCAGTGTGGTCTTCAGACATCATGGTAATCTGCTCTGTCCACACTCAGTGCGGTTTGTTGCGGACATCTCGGTGATTGTTCAGTCGAAAATATTGCACTTTTAACATGACAATTTCCTTACTTTTCTTAATCATCTAAAGGTGTTTGTTTTAAATATAATACATATTTGAAGTTTATCTGCAAAATACCATTTACCATGTGTTTGTATATTATAATCAATATTATGAAGGAAAATGTATGCATAATATTTTGATACGCATATCATATCAAATATCCCTAACCAATATTCTTAAACTATAATATCATATCAAATTGGTTAGGATAATATCTCAAATATAACTAACATCATTCATTAAGATATTGTGCAAGATAAGCTCAGGTCAGGAGATCAAGATGTTGAGATATCGGGAATCAAGAATCTGCTGATAAAGTAAAAGAAAATCGAAGAATCAATACTGGCATAGACTCAGAAAAGATACGAAGATTCCAGACATCAAATAAATATCCAAGTATCAATATGAGAAGACCCCAGAAGATTGCAGCCAAGAACACACCATGGAGCGGCAGAACCGCGGCCGAGTCAAGCCGAGTTGCGGTGGATCCACGGCCGAGTCAGGGAGTTAGGGTTTGAGATTTTTCTGTTAGGATCTTCACAACAAACTTTGTTTGTTGGGATTTTTGGTTACTAGTTTTAGGGCTGTAAAAAGGACCGAGGGCTACATCTCAAAAACATCTAAAAGATCAAAAATCAATCTCAAAATGGATCTAAAAAAATCAAGAAGATCTATCAATCTACGATCTAGAGATCCAAGATCAAGAAATCCATCGAGAAATCTACCAAGCGATCAACCAATCAAGTCTCCTTTACACGAAGCCAATCACCGTCAACGAACAAGTGATCCAAGACAGGTCCGTGATTCGAGGTGATAAAGGACGTGATAATCGATGGAACATCTACTTCTACGAGGCAGAGATCGAGAGCAACTTCTTCTTCCTCTTGTAATCTAAACTCGAAGAATTGTATTTGTGAAGTTGAGTAATAAAGGTAGATCATTAGTTTTATCATTTCGCTTTCTTTTTTCCGCATTATGAATTCTTTCTCTATTCTTTCTTATATTTTCATGATGCGCGAGTAATTCTCCGCTTAATAGGGTTCGTAGGATTATGGTACATCCATGGATGAGAAAATACTTTACTCCTTTTAAGTCTTATGAAGTTTATAAACTTTAGCAAAAGAATCATCAACATCCTTATCGGGCGCGATATCAATTCATTGATAGCCTCAGCCACGATTTGAGATCAGATTGACGATCTTTTTGTTAAGGGCTGGATATGAATGGAGATCAATGAAAGGACAAGGGTCAATAGAGGGAAACCCCTAGTTTCTTCCAAAGAACCATAATCCTCATTCATCGCCATCAATCTAGTTTTAAATCTATCAATAGATAAGAGAAGTCATCTTTATTAGTCATCCATGGCTACTAAATCCTAAAGAATCCTGCAAGCCTTCTTTATATAAAATTTATATCGATAATTCAATTAGATCTTGAAACTATTTTCTTGATAATTCAATTAGATCTTGAAACTATTTTCTTAATTTTCTTTACTTTCTCTTTTTTATTTCTTTTGACCCATCTAAAGCAAGAATTATAAAATTCCACGAATCCCAGAGGACGGCCCGTATTCACCACAGCTAGCTACACACGACGCCGTGCTGATTGCGGTTACTTTACTAAAACTTCTTCTTTATCCAAAATTACACATCAATCAGTGATCTGAGTGAGGGATCCACTTCAGAACAATGGGATCGAGTACCTGAAGCACTTTCCGAAAGAGGGCCAAACTGCATTATAAATATAATGATACCACTCTTAATTACAGAGGCGCCTTTTGGATGAACCGGCACTCCGGAGTTCAAAGAACCCCGTAGTTAAGCGTGCTTGGGCTAGGGAAATCCTAGGATAAGCAACCTCATAGGAAGTGGCCTTTTCTCTAGTCCGATTCGCTCCAAAGGACAAAACCGTGGGCTTCGGCCAGAGCGGACAATACCATCCGTTCTGGGGATTGGGGCTGTTACAACCTATTTGGGAATGTAGCCGTAGGTTGCACAATTGGGTCAAAAATTCAAGGTTCCTTGATCCCTTCCGATCTGCTCCTCGTATAGATTTGCCATCGAGATTCTAGAAGGTTTTAGGGCATAAACGTTCAATGACGAGGCATGGGCCTAAATTCAAGCCCAATCGATTGCACCTCGACCGCGGAACCGTGGTCCAGATGAACTATCCTGACCCTAGAACCGCAGTCGACTTGCAACCAATTAGTCTCGTTCTTGGTCTGGATTCTTCTATTGTTATGTGGATGCTCTTTTTCAACCCTGCAAAATCTTGACACATCATCTATGACTTTGCACCAGAGACTGTATCCCGTATTTAACGATCGAATTCAGATGCAGCATTTTTAGCCCAGATTCTGTCTCTTTAGCTTGTAGGCATGTTTCTTGTACTTATGTAGTAGTCAAGGGTTAATAGCAATTATTTATATACAAAGAGGATATGAATGGATGATGTATAATGCAATAATCTATGATAAACAGGCATCTTTGGAGAAATGGACATACCGTTTGGTTAGATGGGGGGAAAGTTAGTAGATCAAAAATAGAAGGGGGAATGGGTGTGAAAAACTTAAAGGACTTAAATAGGGCCCTGTTGGGGAAGTGGTGGTGGAGATGGGTGGTGGGTAAGAGGAAGGGGTTGGTGGCAAGCATTAATGCAGCCTATAGCAATAAGCTTGGTGTAGTAAATGCACCCAATAAGAAGTTATGTGTGTAAATGAATCTTTCTTTAAAGGTGTATCTTATACTGTAGGGGGTGGAAGTGCGATTAATAGATTATTGGGGCGGGGATATTGATTTGCGGGAGAGATTTCCTTTGCTTTTTGTCGATTCTAAGTCAATGGAAGGGTAACAAGTGGTGGCCAAAGTTTCAAAAGGCATTGCCGGTAGGGAAGAGAAAACAACGACGCCTGTTGATCGGTTATCTTGAGGCTTGCAAACCAATGAAGAGACTATCAAATCCTTCTACAATATTTTGAATTATGGAGGGGTTGAGTCGAGAATTGTTTGAATATCTGGAAGTTTCCGGTACCTTTAAAAGTTCGTGTTTTTTTGTGGTTGGATTCTAATGATGCTGTATTGACAAGAGATAATCTAGGCAAGAGGAAGTGGGTAGGCCCAATGCACTGTGGTATATATGAGACACAACCAGAATTAATGAACCACTTGTTTTTTGTGTGCCTGTTGGCTAGGGGTGTTTGGGATAGGTTTTGGAGGTTTTTTGGTTTTACAAATTTGCCGAGCATCTTCAGTGATCTTTGGAGTCATTGGAGGATTGAGTTGGATAGCAAGCACTTGGGAAATTAGGAAATCATGGTCTCTGCGGTCTGTTAGAATATCCGGCTAGAGAGGAATAATAGAGTTTTTAATAATTCTAAGAAATCAATATTGAATATTGTAAATGTGAGTGAAGCAAACATTGAATTTGTTGGATATATGTATGCCCTATAGGCCATTATGTGATAGTGGATGTATTTATATATATATATATATATATATATATATATATATATATATATATATATATTCAGTGTACATTCTTGCTCGACATGATAGTATGCTATCTGGTTCTTCTTTATCTGACATGTTGATTTGATCATGCTTTTACTCATTCATACATGTTGATAAAGCCCTAAGGATATTGGCTTGACTACAGTGATTATGATAGAGATCATACTAGTAGGACATCTGTAGTTTATAAGCATATCCTGAAATGTCCCTAGTCGTAGGTGTATCGAGACGGGGCATCGATATACCAGAGTAGACTAGCGTATATGATACTAGACCCATATGATGGGCGATGGATGTTCCCACATTCATCGATGTTTGAAATCAAGATCATATACGGGTGCTCAGTGGTGACTGGGTACACTGGACGGACTCACCGAGAACTCCTATATGGAATTATATCTATCGTCGGATAGCAATTCTCAGGTGACACTGGTACAGGTTAGTCTGTAGACCCGAGATCGTCATAGAGTCTTGTGTGCTCTCCTACTGTACTTTGATTACCACCCTACAACGGCTCTACTGAGTCGTGCAAACAGGTGGCCGTTGGGTACAGTCCCGAGACACACGAAGGCGATGAGCGATAGGAGGGGTTTCGTCTCTCCCGGTATTGGGAGTTGATGTTGTGCTGTGCTCGACTGGTTATATCAGTAAGTCCCTGGCCAGGGCTGCTGAGATTTACTGATAAGTGTTATCAGTAGTTTCTCGATCTGTTATAGACCATTCACCGGCATGACTTATTGAGTTATTGGGGTCGACGTGACCATCCCTAGGCTCGATATGCAGCATATCTGACGAAGAGACCGGACTGTACGGTAGTGTTGCCGGTTGGCTCGACGGGAGTTGTAGCAGGTTCGCTTGTTTTCTTCTGATCGCTCAATACCCGGGTGGCTGTTACATTTAGCTGACCGCTTGCGGCTTGGGGGTGCTTGATATGATCATCACCCACTGCCGGCGTATTGACGAGTCTTAGAGTCCCACAAAGGAGTTACCTAGTCCAGGCGAAACGTTGTGGTGCGCGTATGCGATATGCGCATGGACCCGGTTAAAATGCGCGTATGAGATACCGTATATTAATCGGGCGGCTTGCTTTTGGTCGGGTCGTATGTGATATGACCGGGTTGATAAATCAAGTGTTGATTTATCATTTAACCATTAGCTTCTCACTAGAAATCCTTTCTTGTCCTTTTTGGATGTGTGCATGCATGTATGCATTCATTCTTGTTCATGCACATATGGATGTGCATGCACACATGCATACATATATCATTCTATCATGGTTGTATATACATAGAAAATGGTGGCAATATAAGACTCACACCATGGTTTTATATATTTGAATTATTATTGCATTTTTTTTAAAACAAAATGAAAAAGGAAAAGATAATTCATGGTTTGTTTCTACACTCTTCTTTGACCTAACCATGCTCACCTACTTTTAACCATGGATTAACTTTCTTTTTATGTTTTAACTCAAATTAAATAATATCTTTATCATTTAACCATGGTTTGAGATGAGAAGTGGAAAATATATATACATATATTTTCTATTTTCTTTTAAGAGAGATTATCTTTTTCTCTTCTTCTTAAAAAGCCATCATCTTCTTCAACCTTGCTCTTTTGCTCTCTAGATCTCTCAAGTGAGCAAAATACTCAACAAGATAGGATTTTGAAGTGAGAAAAAGAACCACAACACCATTCTACACAAGTCTTGCCCACTTGTTTAGAGTGTTAGCTTCATTTCTTTCTCTTAATAAAGTGAAGTTGCAAGCTTGGACAAAGGAGCTTCGGGTGGATCGTCGTAGACGCTAGAAGACCTCAAGCTAACCGTTTTCGAACTCTCAAGTGGCCAAGGAGTCTAGCATAGGGAGCTACAAAGGTTGTACTCTCAAAACCCTAGCCTTTGTTACTTATGGTGTGGTTTAAAGTTATGAAACCCTAATTTTCTAGGATTGATTCTTTGTGTGTTCACTTAGCACTCTAAAAACTTAATCTTTGTGACATGTGATGCTTCCAAACCTCTCATAGGGTGCTAGGTAAACCTAACATTAGTATGAGAGCCGACCTAGAACATTAGGCGACACTTTAGCGAAGTAAAAACTCCGATCGAACCGAAATACGGATTTTCGGGACACTCTCTGGACATTTTTTGAAAACTGTTATTTTCCAGAATTAAAAATATGCAAAAAATTCAGCAGGTAAATCTAAGAACAAATGTAAAAAACGATGCCATGAACAGTTCTTTCCACCACGGAACCGCGGCAATAGCCTGCTTAGGCCGCGGTTCCGCGGCCGTACGGATGCATCATTGTGTCGTTTTTGTACAGTAACTATTTTATCTGCTTGTATATATTTTTGGGGTATTTTTAATCTGAATTTAGTGTTGTTTGTTCTTGAGATTGTTTTGAGTTCATTGATTCGATCGGAATTTTAATTTCATGTTTTTTCCAGATAATTAGAAAGTATTGAATTGTTCGAACGAGTGTCGTTTGCTCACTTTTCACGGGGTTTAAATCTTTCGGAAATATGTGCAAGTTTTGTGGTGGACCCTCTAGAAGACAACAAACCTTAACTCGATTATGTGACCGTCTTGAACTGCCTTTTGAACCTTAGGGTTTGGGGCAGTACGGCGTGCCACATGTGAGGCGTTGGCTTGACCCTTCTACGGCTGGACCGCTACTACTGTGACACACTCCGGATTTTTTGAACTCCGCTCAAGTGTTGAGCTTTAGGGAATTTTGGGCATTTGATCATTCGTTCGAAAAACTTTAATACTGTCTATTTATCTTAAATGTGATGCAATGTGTGGAATTCATATAACTAGACATGAAATACGAAGTATGTGATATTTCGCATTTATGATGTCTAATGAGATTGTGGATTCCAGATATTGCAGTTTTACACTTTCTTTTCTGTGACCGTAAGTGTAGTATGTCGATATCGCCGGTTTCGTTGCTATACATCAACGACAATTGGGGTACGCATACTTACTTACGTTGATGATATATGATATTATGTGTTGCTGAGATATGATGTGCAGGATTGTCGCGATTGAATAGCCCGGGGGGTTTTATGTGAGATGAGAGTTTTATTTTTCATTCATGTAAAGTTCAAATGTAATGTAATATTCTTTTATTTGGGGCACTTCCGGGTTGAGGTTGATGTCTCCAGTGTTGTATATTATTTACTTTTCCGCATTAGGATAGACCCAAGGAGGGGAGCACAAGTGACTGGGTTCTGGGGTTCAGTGGGAGGCCATCTCGAGGAGTCGAGACCGGGTCTCCTAAACTCCAGGATTGGTAGGGTCGCTTGCCGCTCTCGTAGGGGTCTAGGGGTGTGGGCTTGGCTATTCATCGCGACTGTGGAATCCGTATTTTCTATTGTTAGCTAAATACTAAATACGGACGTCCTAGTATATCCCACATTATATATATGTTTTCTGCTGCCTGTGTTCTGTGATATCTGAGACGAATGATATATTATATATGAGATATATAGTAGACGTTGCTTATGTTTTACACCCGCGCTAGTCCCGTCCCGGTATGTCGTTAGTTAAGTAACCTAACGGTGCATAACGGAACATCGCGGCGGATGCGGATGGCATAAGCGTACGTGTTATTTTCGTTTCTTTTCTGTGATTGGCTTAAGGACTTAAATGATGGGATTACATTAATATGATTAATGTAAAGAAAATAAACCTAAAAAGATGTTGTAGAATCAGATTTGAAAACCACTCGGCTCTTTATGAAAAAGCTATATTTCAAAACTGCGGAGCACAAGCCACTGCTTTGAAAGCCATTTGATTCTACGACGATATCAAGTTCAAAGCGTTAAAGATTTTATTAAAAATCATCTGCAACCCTCCATCATTTTAGGAAGTAGAGTACTTAGTATTCGTGCTACGTTTGTTGACTTTAGTTAAGGCGTAGTGTACGGTAGCTAAGTGATGTCTTCCTACGCTGCATATGATGCAGATTAATTAGGACATTCATGCGACTTTGTTGACCATAGTTAAGGGTCATATGGGTGGGTCTAATTGATCAAGAAATGACGGGTAGAACTTGACTGGTACTTATGATTTGTTGACCATAGTTAAGGTCATAAGTACTAAGGGTAAAAATCATATCGGGAATTTCAAATGTTGAGATTTGCAATGAGATTGCATACCTTCCATATGATGGTTGGATCCCGATCCCACTGTGGGCAATAGTTGCTCCTAGGAGAGTTTTTCAGTTTACAATTAGCTAACTCATTAGGTGTCTAGAAAGGTGTTAACGGGGCTACACCTCTGGGAAAACGAGGTTTACTTTAATTAGGTCCGTGCGAAAGCACGGGGAACCTCCCTTAAGTACCGACACTGGCCTGGCTGAACGGTTAGCGAAGTTGTAGACTGTAATTAATCCTGGCTAGTTTTCTTTTTAAGGTTTGAAAGAAAAACTTGATTAAAGCAGTGGGAGACATCGATTAGACAAGATAATAACCAATCTGATCTATGCAAGAGCTTTCGCTGAGTGTATTCTTTTCTCTCTCTTAATGGCAGATACCAATGACTGGACTCAAGCTTCTACTAGATAAAAACAAACTGAATGGGACCAATTATAAGACTGGCTGAGAAATCTGAAAATAGCCTTGACTTATGATAAAGTATCATATGTCCTCACGGCTCCAGCCCCGCCCGTCCCAGGCCCAAAATCCTCAGTTGCGGATATTGAAGTCCGCAAGACATGGGATGCTGACTGTGCCACGGCCAAATGCCTCGCGCTTGCATCGATGGACAATACACATCAAAAGCAGCACGAGAATATGGACATTCAAACCATATTTCTCCATACAAAGGAGTTGTATGGAGAGCAATCCCGCGTATTACGATACAAGGTATCAAAGAAATTGTTTCAGATGCGAATGGCCCCTGGCACACCGGTAGGAGACCATGTTATGAAGATGATAGCTCTTATAGAAGAGCTTGAGGACCTTGGATGGACAATGGATAATGAACAATATACGGATATTATTCCGCAGTCCATCCCCTCCACCTTTGCTCAATTCATAGTTAACTTCAACATGCACGGCATGGAGAAGGAACTACCTGAACTCCTTAATATGTTAAGGAGTGCAGAGAGCACTATGAAATCAGTAAAAACTCCCGTTATGACTATTGGACAATCTTCCTCTTCTCGCCCAAAGGCTAAGGCCAAGGGAAAGAAAAAGAAGAAGCCCACCAATCCTAAGGGTGGAGTTAAAAAGGTGAAGGGAAAGGAAAAGTCCAAAGCTGGAGACTCGGGGAAAGGTGAATGTTTTCATTTCCACAAAGCAGGACATTGGAAGCGCAACTGTACAGAGTACTTTCTCAAGAAGAAGCATGGGGATGCTTCCGGTTCAGGTGTGTTTATGACAGAAAACTGTTTTCAATAAACTCTGCTTCCTGGGTATTAGATACCGGTTCAGGTTCTCACATTTGCAATTCTATGCAGGGGATGAGAAATAGCAAAGTTTTGAAGACAGGTGACCATACTCTCCGCGTAGGAAATGGTTCCAATGTACATACAGTCGCAGTGGGAGAGTATCACTTGGGGTTGCCATCTGGGTGTATATTGGTTTTGAACCCATGTTATTTTGTACCAAGTATGCTATGTAATATAATATCTGTTTCTTTGTTAGACAATGAAGGATATAATTTTGTATTGCAGAACAATGTTATGAACATTCACCTAAATCAAATGTTGGTTGGGTATGGTACACTTAATAACGGGATATACGTCCTAAATCAACACACAGTTTTCAGTATACAACACACTAATAAAAGAAAACTTTCAGAATTAAATGAAGCTTTTCTTTGGCACTGTAGACTTAGTCATATTAACGAAACAAGACTAAACAAGTTACACAAAGATGGATATTTAAACTCTTTTGAATATAAATCTTATGCGACTTTCCAGTCTTGTATCAAGGGTAAAATGACCAAAACTCCGTTTACCGGACACGGACAAAGAGCTGCCGAGCTCCTAGAACTTATACATAGTGATGTATGTAGTCCAATGTCTACACAGGCTAGAGGCGGTTTTTCATACTTCATTACGTTCACTGACGATTTCTCAAGATTCGGTCATGTATTTTTATTAAAGCACAAGTCTGAAGCTTTCGAGAAATTCATTGAATATAAACAAGAAGTAGAAAAACAAACCGGCTTAAGTATCAAGATGCTTCGATCAGATCGAGGTGGGGAGTACCTCAGTACAGAATTTGCAAACTTCCTAAAAGAGAATGGGATTCTCTCTCAGCTCACTCCTCCTTACACACCACAGCACAACGGTGTGTCTGAACGCCGGAATAGGAACCTATTAGATATGGTTCATTCCATGATGAGTGATGCTGAGTTACCTGTCTCATTTTGGGGGCATGCATTGGAAACTGCAGTGTTTCTTTTGAATAGGGTTCCAACCAAAACCGTGTCTACCACACCATATGAGATATGGCATGGGAAGAGACCATCTCTTAAAAGAATTAAGATTTGGGGTTGCCCGACCTATGTTAAAAAGCAGAATCCGGACAAACTCGAGACACGGTCGGTCATGTGTAACTTTGTGGGATATCCAAAGAACTCTTATGGATATCTATTCTACCACAAGGAGGAACAAAAGGTGTTTGTTTCTCGGTATGCCACATTCTTAGAAAAAGAGTTTTTCACAGATAAAGATGATGGCAAGGTGGTGGATCTAGAAGAGGTTCTAGAGACACAAACTACAAATGACGACTTGGTTGAACCGGCTGTTGCAATAGAAACTGAGGAACCTCGGCCACTCCGTAGGTCTGGTAGGACTTCTCGCCCACCGGAAAGATACTACGGTTTCCTCATTGATGGTGACAGAGAAGACTGCACCATGGAGGAGGATGACCCTACCAGTTTTCAGCAAGCTATCACGAGTGGTGACTCTGTGAAGTGGCTGGATGCCATGAGATCCGAAATGGAGTCTATGTACACCAACAAAGTATGGACTTTGGACGTTGTACCCCCTGGGGTAAAACCTGTGGGATGCAAATGGATCTTTAAAAGAAAGATTGGTGTAGATAGGCAGGTAGAGACCTATAAGGCAAAACTTGTGGCGAAGGGTTTTCGTCAAAGACCAGGTTTGGACTATGACGAAACTTTTTCGCCCGTAGCCATACTTAAATCCATTCGGATCCTACTTGCTATTGCTGCTCACTACGACTATGAAATTTGGCAGATGGACGTTAAAACAGCATTTCTAAATGGAGATTTAGAAGAATGCGTTTATATGGATCAGCCAGAGGGCTTCATTGACAGTGGGAGCAGCGGGAAAGCATGTAGATTGCTTAAATCCATATATGGGTTAAAGCAGGCATCATGGAGTTGGAACATCTGTTTCGATGATGTCATCAAAGAGTTTGATTTCATCAAAAATCCAGATGAACCTTGTGTTTATATGAAGGCTGTAGGGAGAGCTGTCACATTCCTCGTATTGTACGTGGACGACATTCTTCTGATAGGAAATGATATTCCTATGCTACAGTCGGTCAAATCTTTCTTATCACTAAGGTTCTCCATGAAGGACCTGGGTGATGCCACATACATCCTGGGCATAAGGATCTATAGGGATATATCCAAAAAGTTATTGGGATTGTCCCAAACCAGGTACATCAACACCATCCTAAAAAGGTTTAGTATGGAAGACTCCAAGCGGGGTGCCTTACCCGCTTGCCATGGGGTCACTCTCTCTAAGGATTCTTGTCCAAAGACCGATGAAGAGAGAGCTCGCATGAGCGTTATACCCTATGCTTCGGCAGTAGGATCTATAATGTATGCGATGTTATGTACATGCCCAGATGTAGCTTATGCACTTAGTGTTGTAAGCAGGTATCAATCCAACCCAGGGGAGAATCACTGGACAGCTGTGAAGAACATTCTTAAGTACTTACGAAGGACTAAAGAATTGTTCTTGGTGTATGGTAATGGAGATCTCCAAATGGAGGCTTTTACCGATTCGAGCTTCCAGAGCGATAAGGACGACAGCAAATCTATCTCAGGGTTTGTATTTACCCTCAATGGAGGGGCGGTAAGTTGGAAGAGTTCCAAACAGGATACCGTTGCAGACTCTACGATGGAGGCTGAGTACATTGCTGCAAATGATGCCGCCAAGGAAGCCGTCTGGATGAAGAAGTTCGTCTCGGAGCTAGGAGTAGTTCCAACCATTATTGATCCAATACCATTGTATTGTGATAATAATGGGGCTATGGCGTATGCTAAGGAGCCCAGGTCTCATCAGCGGTCCAGACACATCCTGAGGCGCTTTCATTTGATCCGGGAGATTGTAGATCGCCACGAGATCAAGATTAAGAGAGTAGACACAAAGAATAATGTCGCGGATCCACTCACCAAGGCCCTCCCTCAGCCGCAGCATGAGCGACTTTTTGAGATGTTGGGTATGAGATACGCCAATAACCGGCCTTAGTGCAAGTGGGAGATTGTTGGATATATGTATGCCGTAGAGGCCATTATGTGATAGTGGATGTATATATATATATATATATATATATATATATATATATATATATATATATTCAGTGTACATTCTTGCTCGACATGATAGTATGCTATCTGGTTCTTCTTTGTCTGACATGTTGATTTGATCATGCTTTTACTCATTCATACATGTTGATAAAGCCCTGAGGATATTGTCTTGACTACAGTGATTATGATAGAGATCATACTGGTGGGACATCTGTAGTTTATAAGCATATCCTGAAATGTCCCTAGTCGTAGGTGTATCGAGACGGGGCATCGATATACCAGAGTAGACTAGCGTATATGATACTAGACCCATATGATGGGCGATGGATGTTCCCACATTCATCGATGTTTGACATCAAGATCATATACGGGTGCTCAGTGGTGACTGGGTACACTGGACGGACTCACCGAGAACTCCTATATGGAATTATATCTATCGTCGGATAGCAGTTCTCAGGTGACACTGGTACAGGTTAGTCTGTAGACCCGAGATTGTCATAGAGTCTTGTGTGCTCTCCTATTGTACTTTGATTACCACCCTACCACGGCTCTACTGAGTCGTGCAAACAGGTGGTCGTTGGGTACAGTCCCGAGGCACACGTAGGCGATGAGCGATAGGAGGGGTTTCGTCTCTCCCGGTATTGGGAGTTGATGCTGTGCTGTGCTCGACTGGTTATATCAGAAAGTCCCTGGCCAGGGCTGCTGAGATTTACTGATAAGTGTTATCAGTAGTTTCTCGATATGTTATAGACCATTCACCGGTACGACTTATTGAGTTATTGGGGTCGACGTGACCATCCCTAGGCTCGATATGCAGCATATCTGACGAAGAGACCGGACTGTACGGTAGTGTTGCCGGTTGGCTCGACGGGAGTTGTAGCAGGTTCGCTTGTTTTCTTCTGATCGCTCAATACCCGGGTGGCCGTTACGTTTAGCTGACCGCTTGCGGCTTGGGGGTGCTTGATATGATCATCACCCACTGCCGGCGTATTGACGAGTCTTAGAGTCCCACAAAGGAGTTACCTAGTCCAGGCGAAACGTTGTGGTGCGCGTATGCGATATGCGCATGGACCCGGTTAAAATGCGCGTATGAGATACCGTATATTAATCGGGCGGCTTGCTTTTGGTCGGGTCGTATGTGATATGACCGGGTTGATAAATCAAGTGTTGATTTATCATTTAACCATTAGCTTCTCACTAGAAATCCTTTCTTGTCCTTATTGGATGTATGCATGCATGTATGCATTCATTCTTGTTCATGCACATATGGATGTGCATGCACACATGCATACATACATCATTCTATCATGGTTGTATATACATAGAAAATGGTGGCAATATAAGACTCACACCATGGTTTTATATATATGAATTATTATTGTATTTGTTTTAAAACAAAATGAAAAAGGAAAGGATAATTCTTGGTTTGTTTCTACACTCTTCTTTGACCTAACCATGCTCACCTATTTTTAACCATGGATTAACTTTCCTTTTATGTTTTAACTCAAATTAAATAATATCTTTATCATTTAACCATGGTTTGAGATGAGAAGTGGAAAATATATATACATATATTTTCTATTTTCTTTTAAGAGAGATTATCTTTTTCTCTTCTTCTTAAAAAGCCATCATCTTCTTCAACCTTGCTCTTTTGCTCTCTAGATCTCTCAAGTGAGAAAAATACTCAACAAGATAGGATTTTGAAGTGAGAAAAAGAACCACAACACCATTCTACACAAGTCTTGCCCACTTGTTTAGAGTGTTAGCTTCATTTCTTTCTCTTGATAAAGTGAAGTTGCAAGCTTGGACAAAGGAGCTTCGGGTGGATCGTCGTGGACGCTAGAAGACCTCAAGCTAACCGTTTTCCAACTCTCAAGTGGCCAAGGAGTCTAGCATAGGGAGCTACAAAGGTTGTACTTGTTGGATATATGTATGCCCTAGAGGCCATTATGTGATAGTGGATGTATCTGTACATATACATATATTCAGTTTGCATTCTTGCTCGACATGATAGTATGCTATCTGGTTATTCTTTATCTGACATGTTGATTTGATCATGCTTTTATTCATTCATACATGCTGATAAAGCCCTGAGGATATCGGCTTGACTACTCTGATTATGATGGAGATCATACTAGTGGGACATCTGTAGTCTATAAGCATATCCTTGAACGTCCCTAGTCGTAGGTATATCGAGACGGGGCATTGATATACCAGAGTAGACTAGCGTATATGATACTAGACCCATACGATGGGCGATGAATGTTCCCACATTCATCGATGTTTGACATCAAGATCATATACAGGTGCTCAGTGGTGACTGGGTACACTGGACGGACTCACCGGGAACTCCTATATGGAATTATATCTATCGTCGGATAGCAGTTCTCAGGTGACACTGGTACAGGTTAGTCTGTAGATCCGAGATCGTCATGGAGTCTTGTGTGTTCTCCCACTGCACTTTGATTGCCACCCTACCACGGCTCTACTGAGTCGTGCAAACAGGTGGCCGTTGGGTACTGTCTCGAGACACACGAAGACGATGAGCGATAGGAGGGGTTTCGTCTCTCCCGGTATTGGGAGTTGATGCTGTGCAGTGCCCGACTGGCTATAACAGCAAGTCCCTGGCCAGGGCTGCTGAGATTTGCTGATAAGTGTTATCAGTAGTTTCTCGATCTATTATAGACCATTCACCGACACGACTTATTGAGTTATTGGGGTCGACGTGACCATCCCTAGGCTCGATATGCAGCATATCTGACGAAGAGACCGGACTGTACGGTAGTGTTGCCGGATGGCTCGACGGGAGTTGTAGCAGGTTCGCTTGTTGTCTTCTGATTGCTCAATACCCGGGTGGCCGTTACGTTTAGCTGACCGCTTGCGGCTTGAGGGTACTTGATATGATCATTACCCTCTGCCGGCGTATTGACGAGTCTTAGAGTTCCACAGAGGAGTTACCTAGTCCAGGCGAAACGTTGTGGTGCGCATATGCGATATGCGCATGCACCCGATTGAAATGTGCGTATATGATACCGAACATTGATCGGGTGAACTGCTTTTGGTGGGGTCATATGAGATATGACCGGATTGATAAATCAAGTGTTGATTTATCATTTAACCATTAGTTTTCTCACTTAAAACCTTTTCTTGGATGATGGATGTGTGCATGCATGTGTGCTTTTCTTTCTTTCTTTCATGCTAGTTTCATGCACATGTGAATGTGCATACATGCATACATACATACACCCATCCATCATGGTTGTTAGCATATGGAAATGGTGGCAATATAAGACTCACACCATTGATTATATAATGGATTATTATTTCATTTTGGGTTTAAAAAGAAAATGAAAAAGGAAAGATAATCATTCATGCTTCTACATTCTTCCTTTGACCTAACCTTGCTCAACTACCACTAACCTATGGTTATCTTTCTCTTTATCATTTAAAAACCCAAGTTAAACTAACTATCCATCATTTAATCATGGTTGAAGTCAAGAAGGAAATAAATATATATTGTGATATATATTTCTTTTTCTTCTTAACTCAAGAGTTATCTCTTTACCTCTTGTCAATATTAGCCACCATCTTCTTCCTCTAGCTCCTTTTGCTCTCTTGATTTTCTTAGTGAGCAAATACCACATAAAGATAGATTTTTGAAGTGAGATCCCAAACCACAACATCATTCTACACAAGCTTAGCCGCTTTGTTTAGAGTGTTCTCTTCGGTTTGTCGAAGTTGCGAGCTTGGACGGAGATCTCCGTGGTGGATCGTCGTGGACGCAAGGGAACTTCGAGAGGACCTCGACTCAACACCCAAGACACCAAGGAGTCTAGCAAAGGGGAGCTACAAAGGTTGTAGCCTTCAAACCCTAATCTTTTCTAGCTTAAAGATGAATAACCCTAATTTTCTAGGATCGATCCACTTGCATGTTAGTTTAGCACCTTAAAAATTATAACTTTGGGTCATGTGATGCTTCAAAACTCTTCATAGGGTGCTATACTAACCTTACATTAGTATCAGAGCCGACCTAGAACATTAGGCGGCGTTTTTACGAAGTGAAAACCCCGATCGGACAAAAATACGATATTTTGGGATGCTCTCTGGAAATTTTCTAAATTTTGACATTTTGCAGAATTAAAAATATGTAAAAAATACAGCAGGCAAAAATAAGGATTACGGCAGAAAAATTATACCATGAACAGTGTTTCTTGCCGCGGAAACGCGGCCTAAGCTTGCTTAGGCCGCGGTTCCGCGGCCTTATATGTGAATTAGTGGATAAGTTTTCTTCAGTAATTCTTGGTTCTGCATGTATAAATTTTTGGGTATTTTTAAACTGTATAAAGTTTTGAAAAATTCTGGAGATGTTTTTGGATTCGTCGATTCGATCGGGACTTTCGTTTCGTAGCTTTTCCGGGTAAATTAGAAAGTATTGAAGTGTTTGAACGAGTATCATTTACTCACTATTCACGGGGTTTAAATAGTTTGGAAATACGTGCAAGTCTTTTTGCGGTGGTCCCTCTACAAGACAACAAACCTTAACTCGAGAATGTGACCGTCTCGAACTGCCCTTTGAACCTTAGGGTTTGGGGCAGTACGGCGTGCCACATGTGAGGCGTTGGCTTGACCCTTCTACGGCTGGACCGCTACTACTGTGTCACACACTCCGGATGTTTGAACCCTGCTCAAGTGTTGAGCTTTAGTGAATCTTGGGTGCTTGATTGTTCGTTCGAAAATTTTAATACTGTCTGTTTGTTTGGAATGTGATACAATATGTGGAATTCATATAGTGTAGGCATGAAATACGAAATATGTGATATTTCGCATTTATGATGTCTAAAGAGAATCTGGATTCCAAATATTGTAGTTTTACACTTTCTTTTCTGTGACCGTAAGTGTAGTATGTTAGATATCGCCGGTTTCGTTGCTATACATCAATGACAATCAGGGTACGCATACTTACTTACGTTGATGATATGTGATATTATGTGTTGCTGAGATATGATGTGTAGGATTGTCGCGATCGAATAGCCGGGGGGTTTTTGTGAGATGAGAGTTTTGTATTTTCATTCATGTAAATTCAAATGTAATGTAATATTCTTTTATTTGGGGCACTTCCAGGTTGCGGTTGTGTCACCCGTGTTGTATATTATTTACTTTTCCGCATTAGGATGGACCCAAGGAGGGGAGCACAGGTGACCGGGTTCTGGGGTTCAGTGGGAGGCCATCTCGAGGAGTCGAGACCGGGTCTCCTAAACTCCAGGATTGGTAGGGTCACTTGCCGCTCTCGTAGGGGTCCAGGGTGTGGGCTTGGCTATTCATCGCGACTGTGGAATCCGTATTTTCTATTCTGGCTAAATACTAAATACGGACGTCCTAGTATATCCCACGTTATATCGATATTTCTGCTGCCTGTGTTCTGTGATATCTGAGACGAATGACATATTATATATATGATATATAGTAGACGTTGCTTATGTTTTACACCCGCGCTAGTCCCGTCCCGGTATGCCGTTAGTTAAGTAACCTAACGGTGCATAACGGAATATTGCGGCGAATGCGGATGGCATAAGCGTACGTGTTATTTTCGTTTCTTTTCTGTGATTGGCTTAAGGACTTAAATGATGGGATTACATTAATGTGATTAATGTAAAGAAAATAAACCTAAAAGATGTTGTAGAATCGAATTTAAAAACTACTCGGCTATTTATGAAAAAGCTACATTTCAAAACTGCGGAGCTTAAGCCACTCCTTTTGAAAACTGTTTGATTCTACAACGATATCAAGTTCAAAGCGTTAAAGATTTTCTTAAAAATCATTCGCAACCCTCCGTCATTTTAGGAAGTAGAGTACTTAGTATTCGTGCTACGTTTGTTGAAATTAGTTAAGGCGTAGTGTACGGTAGCTAAGTGATGTCTTCCTACAATGCATATGATGCAGATTAATTAGGACATTCATGCGACTTTGTTGACCATAGTTAAGGGTCATATGGGTGAGTCTAATTGATCAAGAAATGATGGGTAGAACTTGACTGGTACTTATGATTTGTTGACCATAGTTAAGGTCATAAGTACTAGGGGTAAAAATTACATCGGGAATTTCAAGTGTTGAAATTTGCAATGAGATTGCATACCTTCCATGTGATGGTTGGATCCCGATCCCACTGTGGGCAATAGTTGCTCCTAGGAGAGTTTTACAATTTACAATTAGCTAACTCATTAGGTGTCTAGAAAGGTGTTAACGGGGCTCCGCCTCTGGGAAAACGAGGTTTACTCTAATTAGGTCCGTGCGAAAGCACGGGGAACCTCCCTCAAAGTACCGACACTGGCCTGGCTGAACGGTTAGCGAAGTTGTAGACTGTAATTAATCCTGGCTAGTTTTTCTTTTTAAGGTTTGAAAGAAAACTTGATAAAAAGCAGTGGGAAACATCGATTAGACAAGATAATAAACCAATCTAATCTGTGCAAGAGCTTTCGCTGAGTGTATTCTTTTCTCTCTCTTAATGGCAGATACCAATGACTGGACTTAAGCTTCTACTAGATAAGAACAAACTGAATGGGACCAACTATAAAGACTGGCTGAGGAATCTAAAGATCCCCTTGACTTATGATAAAGTATCATATGTCCTCACGGCTTCAGCCCCGTCCGTCCCAGGCCCAAAGTCCTCAGTTGCGGATATTGAAGTCCGCAAAACATGGGACGCTGACTGTGCCACGGCAAAATGCCTCGCGCTTGCATCGATGGACAACACACATCAAAAGCAGCACGAGGACATGGACATTCACGGGATATTGCTCCATACAAAGGAGTTGTATGGGGAACAGTCCCGTGTATTACGATACGAAGCATCAAAGAAACTGTTTCAGATGCGGATGGCCCCTGGCACACCGGTAGCAGACCATGTTTTGAAGATGATAGCTCTTATAGAAGAGCTTGAGGGCCTCGGATGGACAATGGACAATGAACAATATATCGATATTATTCTGCAGTCCCTCCCCTCCACCTTTGCTCAGTTCATAGAGAACTTTAACATGCATGGCATGGAGAAGGAACTCCCTGAACTCCTTAATATGTTAAGGAGTGCAGAGAGCACTATGAAGTCAGCAAAGACTCCCGTTATGACTATTGGACAGTCTTCTTCTTCTCGCCCGAAAGCTAAGGCCAAGGGAAAGAAAAAGAAGAAACCCACTAATCCTAAGGGCGGAGTCAAAAAGGTGAAAGGAAAGGGAAAGTCCACAGCTGGAGACCCGGGGAAAGGCGAGTGTTTTCATTGCCACAAGACAAGACATTGGAAGCGCAACTGCACGGAGTACCTAAGTCTCAAGAAGAAGCATGGTGATGCTTCTGCTTCAGGTGCGTTTGTGACTGAAAACAGTTTTTCTATAAACTCTGCTTCCTGGGTATTGGATACCGGTTCAGGTTCTCACATTTGCAATTCTATGCAGGGGCTGAGAAATAGCAAGGTTTTGAGGACAGGTGACCATACTCTCCGCGTTGGAAATGGTTCCAATGTACATACAGTCGCAGTGGGAGAGTATCACTTGGGGTTGCCATCTGGATGTATTTTGATTTTGAATCCATGTTATTTTGTACCAAGTATGCTATGTAATATAATATCCATTTCTTTGTTGGACAATGAAGGGTATAATTTTGTGTTGCAAAACAATGTTATGAACATTCACCTGAATCAAATGTTGGTTGGGTATGGTACACTTAATAACGGAATATATGTCCTAAATCAACACACGGTTTTCAGTATACAACACACTAATAAAAGAAAACTTTCAGAATTAAATGAAGCTTTTCTTTGGCACTGTAGACTTGGTCATATTAACGAAACAAGACTAAACAAGTTACACAAAGATGGATATTTAAATTCTTTTGAATATAAATCTTATGCGACTTGCCAGTCTTGTATCAAGGGTAAAATGACCAAAACTCCGTTTACCGGACACGGAGAAAGAGCTACTCAGCTCCTGGGCCTTATACATAGTGATGTATGTGGGCCTATGTCTACACAGGCTAGAGGCGGTTTTTCATACTTCATTACATTCACTGACGATTTCTCAAGATTCGGTCATGTATTTTTATTAAAGCACAAGTCCGACGCTTTCGAGAAATTCATTGAATATAAACAAGAAGTAGAAAAACAGACCGGCTTGAGTATTAAGATGCTTCGATCTGATCGAGGTGGAGAATATCTCAGTACAGAATTTGCAAACTTCCTAAAAGAGAATGGGATTCTCTCTCAGCTCACTCCTCCTTACACACCACAGCACAACGGTGTGTCAGAACGATGGAATAGGACCCTATTAGATATGGTCCGGTCCATGATGAGTGACGCTGAGTTACCAGTCTCGTTTTGGGGACATGCATTGGAGACTGCAGCGTTTCTGCTAAACAGGGTTCCAACCAAAGCCGTGTCTACCACGCCATATGAGATATGGAATGGGAAGAGACCATCTCTTAAAAGAATTAAGATTTGGGGTTGCCCGGCCTATGTTAAAAAGCAGAATCCGGACAAACTCGAGACACGGTCAGTCATGTGTAACTTTGTGGGATATCCAAAGAATTCTTATGGATATCTGTTCTACCACAAAGAGGAACAAAAGGTGTTTGTTTCTCAGTATGCCACATTCTTGGAAAAAGAGTTTTTCACAGATAAAGATGATGGCAAGGTAGTAGATCTGGAAGAGGTTCTGGATGTAAGTCTACGTTAGCGCCCCGGCAGTCTACAGACGCCAAATGCGGAACAAAAAACTTTTAATTGGCGCTATCGTATACTTTAACCCGGATCTGCCATTATTGCTAAACTAACAAACTGTAAAGAGTGTAGAAAGATTGTACCGAACGATCCGAGTCCTTCGTTCTTCAACCATCATCCCACGCTCCGTTGCGGCTGCTCCGATCTCGTCGATCTCCGATCTCCTCGTCGAGGTGGCACCACATGATCGGTTCTTTAAACGGGCTCCCGCCTCTGACTCGAGGCAACTCGATCGTCAAGTTTGCTAAAAGAGACGACCAAGAATGATGTAGAGAATGAGTAGATGACTTTGTCTCACTTCGTCCAAGTCTGTGGACGATCGGTAAATGAAGTTGCCGAGGGAATCGGGTGATGGAATGAAATGATCTGTGAATTCCATACACCCCAAATATCTATCATAATCTTTTTTCCAATGAATCAAGTGAGAGAATCAGAGAGAGAGGAGGCCTTCCACTCATTATGAAGGAGGAGGGTGAGTGTAGGAGCAAGTGGTGACCTTAAGCAAAAAGCTTCTCACTAAATATCCTAAGGAAAACAAGAAGCTTTAATAACAAAGCATGAATCACTAATAACACCTCATCAAGTAATAAATGCAACCAATTAGAACACAACACCAATTAGCCTAGTCACCTCATCTAGAATCTTCTAGAACACTGACTCACCTCAACTGAAGAAAAGATAAATCCGTCTTTAACCGAATGTTAAAAGACGGCTGATAGAAAACTGGAAACTGGCAACTTCCAAAAGTGATCCTGAAACGACTTTCAGGATAACCCCGAAACTGTATAAATATACCCGCATTTGTATTACGACCGAATACAAATGCAACTGAGACAAAGATATTATACCTACTCAATATAATACTCGGATCCGGCTTAAACCAAAGCCGACCAGTATCATCTGCCCGAAAACTGACACGTGCGTAAACGCACGTGCATTTTCCGAACCCTGCCATAAAACCATACGGCCTCTACAACGTTTCGCATGAACTTGGGAAACTGTCTGTGGGGGACTCTAATGACTCGTCAGCACCATGGCAGTGGGTTTAACCACAAACCGTCAGCGGCACTAGCTATGCGTAACGGCTGCCCATGGACTGACCTCAAGGGAAGCTGATGAGCGAACTCAAGGGAGGCCGATGAGTGAACTCATCCAGAAACCCTACTGAGCCTAACAGTGACAATGTATATACAGTCCGGTCCGTTCATCAATAAGTATCTCATATCTGCCTAGGGGGCTAGTAACGTCAGACCCCCAATAGCAGTATAAGTCGTGTCGGAGTGAAGCCCAATAACACCCTGAGATACTACTGGAGTACCTACCAGTAAATCTCCTACCATGGCCATGGATTTGTGTAATGGCTCTCCTAGACACAGCACGATCTCGCCCCCAATACCGGGAGAGACGAATCCCCTGCCGATCCGCTCGCGTGCCTCCATATGGCTCGGGACTGTACCCAAAAGCTACCTGTTTGCACGACTCCTTTGAGCCGTGGTAGGGTAGAAATCAAAGCACAGTGGGAACTCACACGAGACAAATGACGACCTCAGGTCGATGAACTAACCTGTACACATGTCACCAGGGAACTGCTATCTGACGATAGATATAATACTAACTAGCAGATTCCCGGCGAGTCCTGTCCGATGTACTCATAACCCAATGAGCACCTGTATACATCTTAGGTGATCCAACTGACACCAGTGGCTTGTGAGACCGGCCACCGCCCCTCGTCGGGGTCTCGACTGTACACACTAGTCTACTCCGGAGTATCGATGCCCTGTCTCGAAACTCCCACGACTAGGGACCACAATTAAGGATATGCATATAAACTACCCAACTCTCACGTATATGATCGCCATCATACTGTTGGTAGTAAAGCAAAATCCTAAGGGCTCTATCAAAGTGTAACATGCAATCAGTCACCTGAACATGTACACGACTGATAGAGGCAAACCAGATAGCATACTATCATCGCGAGTAAGACTGTGCTACCGGGATAGGTCCTCCGCAATCATTGCAATCACGTACCTGCGATCCAATAATTGACTATGAGGGCACTATCACCAACAATCTCCCACTTGCACTCAAGGCTAATATTGCGATGTCGACTACTCACAGCCCGTGTGAAAACGAACATCCAACTCCTCTACTAATCAGTTTCACAAAGCCCGTTTGTAAAACTATTGTGTTCGAGAAATAGCCTCAGTGAGTGGATCCGCCTAGAAGTATCTTTCTATATCTCTCTTAATCTCAAGTTCGCGGAGAAAACCATCTCCCGAATTGAGTAATACCTGTCTTATGTCTGGATATCTGATGGGACCTTGTTCATAAATGAACTCCAAATCCAAACTTCTTAGACTGTATCGATCACTGAACCTAATCAGTATCGGGCACCAAGCCACCCACAGTATCCTCTTGGACCACCTGTCCATAATACTGTCCCTCTTCGTCAGAGGGAAAAACTATAACTCTGACAATCACTCTGTCAACCATGTCACCTTTGAAGCTAGGAATGATAACCGTCTCCCGAAGGAGGCTGCCGTCATCAAATCCGTAGAACATGTACTTATGTTCTAAAACTGCTTCCTTATGTTTCTCCAGGATTGGATTAATACAAACTTATTGCATCTAGTGCAAAACCAACATTTGGTGTGGTACTTGACATCTCATGATTGACTCAATTGCCTAAGCAAGTGATCTGCCAATCATGCACATCCCTCTCTCCTTTAGTCTGTACGACACCTTTAGAGAGGGTGACTCCATCACCTGCAGGTACACCACCATGCTAGGAGTCAACTATTCTAAAAACCATTAGAATATCTGTGAAAGTACCCACATTGGGAAACTACCCAAATCCAGATCTAAAACCATAGATCCAGAAACCAGAATGTCAAATATTAAATCCATATCCTGTCTGGAGAAATAACTGTGTGACGACCACAATACAACCGATCGTAGTATAGGAATTTTACATCCTACTCTGTGTATGTCATCCAGATACCATGACATCACACCCTACTACCTTCTTAACTGATTCATCCCCTATTCTAATTGAAGTCAAACCCATGACTGTCACATCAAAATTAGATGATCTATCTCCGCTATAACTGTTCAAGTCTATAAATAGATATAAGCATCTTGCCCACTATTCTTCCGATGCTCCCACTGACTACGACAACCCTCCTACCGGGTCTCATAACCTGGAACAACAGTAGTGTCAAGTCTGGGTAGATAAGAACCTCCCTGTCACCGTCCTTGAGCCTACCGAAGTACCTCTCGGGTGTCTGAGGTTACCTACCATACCTGCGGAGTGGCTATTGGAATGTCAAACCTGATTGAATATATAGGTCCTATTAAATTTTCCGTAATCGTTCGCGGTTCTGGAATAACTTCCAGTTCTACCATACTCCCACTACTGTTTTCTGAAAAAGATCCATTTTACTAAAACTGTGGCGAGTCAAGAACAATATTACTATTGATCTTCCAAATGGTAGAATATCAACCCTCGTCATAGCCAGGGTCAACCCACAAACAGCCACTACAGAAACGTGCCCTGAGTTATCCAGAGTCTGGTTTTAAGCATAAGCTGGATAGCTCCCCGTACCTCAATATCTTTTAAGGTACGAACTATTCTATATCCAATATAGAAACCTTGGCACTAATTTAATTGGAACCATATTCAATCCATGCAGCTGTCTCCAGTGCATATCAACTTAATGGAAAGAGGCTAATCAGCATTACTCAACTTAGGAATCCATCCAATTATGAGTAACCTGAAAGAGAAACACGTTTCTCAAAACCATCACTATCATCTGAATACCAATCACAAGAATCTACATCTTCGATCTCTTTGAAGAATCCCGATACTTGTGACACCTGGTTCTCCACTTTATTCTTATACCCACAACTTCTCAAAACTTAGACCTTGTATTTCTACGAAACACTTGTCTAAATACTAGAGAAGTTATAAGTAAACAGAACATAGTACGAGGACCTACCCCTTTGTCCTGATGGACACTGGACAACATACAATACTCTGTATAAGTCCGCTGAGTTTAAACAACTCAAAACCTGTGCGTTGTAAGTGGAAAACTGTACCCTGGCGATTTCCTCAAATATCACCAATTACAACGAATTCCGATATAATGAGGATAATCACCTAATTCCCAATATCTTACTCCCACTCATCATCTATAAAACCATACAGATATGAGAATGAAACCTGGTAAATACATACCCTTGGAGTAAGTGTCTAATCGGGAAAACAGTTTTTCCTTTAACAATGCACTGAAACATGAAAATGTTTCGTAGGGGTATCCTGGTATTCATAGCAATGCCTCTTCCATAAACCAATTCATGACTTCAACCGTATATTTTATTGCCATCTCTCCAAATCCCTTTATTTGTCTTTAGTCGTTACCTTCTGTACACCATCGTTAGGCTAAATGGTTTTCTTCCTTCCCTACCGTTCGGCACCAGCCTATGGTTTGGAAGAAGACTATCCAGTAAGCATAATAGGTGTACCCTCCTAAACTAAGGAGTACTCGCAACTGAGAGAAGGTGATGATAAAAGACAACTGAATAATACCTTATTCTTTTAAAGGTGAAATAGGAGTGGCGATGAAGTACGCGGTTTTGGTCGTGAATGATATCAGTCGCAATTTACTTTGCTCTCTTTCTAATCCCTTTATTTTGTCTTTACATATTACCTTCTGCACACCCTAGTTAGGCTAATCGGTTTTCTTCATTCCCTACCATTCGGCACCAGCCTATGGTTTGGAATAAGACTATCCAATAAGCGTAATAGGTGTACTCTCCTAAACCAAGGAGCTCTCGCAACCTGAGAGAAGGTGATAATAAAAGACAACTGAATAAACCAATTCTATTTCTCCTGAACCTGGATCCATCCTCGAAGAAGTCCCTTCGAGTTCGTATATAACCATACGATGGCTCTATCCAATGGAAGTGGATATCCGTAGTAATACGGGTGTTCTGAGAAATTCAAAGGGTAAAAGAAGGAGTGGCAATGACTTATGCAACTCAGACAATCCAAAAGCCAGTATTTTAAGAAGGTTCGGTCAACCTGGTCACTGAGTCATAGTCTAGGGTCGGTCAAAGGTCGCTGCTAAAGAGAGAGAGAGAGAAAAGAAACACTCTGCGTGCACTCTAACCTAGATCAGAATGGTCATTATTTTATCTAATCCGGAAACCTCCCACTGTCCTGTCAAATTCTCCTCCAAACCTAAAGAAGAATCAATCGGGATCACCCGAAGAGTAAACCAACTCATCAGTGGGAATCGGGATCCAACTCTCATCATATGTTAACGTGATGGAATTCATCCACGTTATTCATACTCCAAAAGTTATGCGCATACTTGGCAAGTTTCAGTTTCTTTAGAAACTCCCGATATCATTTTCTTGCCCCATGCTCTTATGACCTTGGCGAAAGTCAACAAATCATAAGTCACATGTCAAGTTCTGCCCGTCATTATCTTGTTAATTTGAATCCACCCGTACATACCCTTGACGAAAGCCAACAAGGTAATACGACTGTCCCAAACCAACTCATCTATCTATGCAACAAATGAATACCCAGCAGCTACCAAACACTATGCCTTGACGAAAGCCAACAAACATAGCTTGAATACTACTGACCATCCATAAGAAACGACGGAGGGCTACGACTGGTTTTTGGCGAAAAACCTTTAACGTAGTGAACTTGATATCGCTGAAGGAACCTGATAGCTTTTTAAAATATAGTGGCGAAAACCTTTTGCTAAAGAGGTCACTCCCGGTAAAGGGATCTCGGCTCTTTCCTCGTGGAATGAGGTGCAGGATATTCCACTGAATACCGCTATGCAAAGCAACTTGTAATCGACTATAGTGAAGTTATTACCCTGACGCAAACTTCTGTCCAAGGGGTCGGTCCCGGTGAAGGGATATCGGCCCTTGCCTCGTCGAATGAGGTGCTGGATATTCCACTGAATATCGCTATGCATAACAAAAGAAAACGTCTTTGCAATAACACTTTTTAAATTTGTTCCAACAACTTAAAACAGGTTTGTTTTACTTTGCATTGATCAGAATCAACGCAGTCCCATCAATTAATCACACCAGAAAAGAACGAAAATAAAATGTACGTATATGCCATCCGCATTCGTCACTGGGTCCCGTCATCACTCGTTAGGTTACTTAACTAACGACAGAGCGGGGACTGGACTAGCACGGGTGTAAAACATATACAACATCTAATAGTATATAAACCAATATACATAATCGCTCCAGGCGTGATAATATGCAACATTACAGAAAAGTAATAAGCATCACAGAACAATACAGATAATCTGGGATCCCCGAGTTTCACAGAGCCGCTGCTGAAACTCGACGTTCCCCTGTCGTGTGGATAGCCTGTGCAATGAAACCTAGACCCCTACGGGTGCGGCAAGTTACCCGCCAAAACCTGAAGCGAGGCAATCCCCCACAGCATATTGAATGGAACACCCGGCATTTCACGGAATCCGGTAAATTGAGCACCCCTCCTTGGGTCAACCTGTACCCCCTACGAGTGCGGCGAATAGTCTGCCAATTTTAGAGTGGGGCCCCTCTGCCTCCCAAAGCCATGAGATGCGGACCCGTTGCCCTCCAGAACCCGGCTATCCGTGCACTCCGTCGCGGGGCAAAACCTAGTACAGTAATGAAAAATAGTACAATAGGTACATCGACCGCAACCTGGTCGTGCCCCAAAAGAATATTATACAACAGGCAGTGACGGCAGTCCACAAGTTGGACGCTCGCCCCGCAATATCAAATGTACAAATAAACTCAATCTGCACTATCATTGCACACTGCTATCCACCACGACAAATCCGCAACATCACAGCACAACACAGAACATCAACGCGAATGTCACGTTCGCAAACCCGTCTAAAAGAACTATAGGAATCAGACGCGGTTTACCGATCAAATGACATTCCCGGTCGGAGATATAATGTAAGCACTGTAAACTAACGTGTTTAAATTTCGATCGACCAAAGACCAAATATCAAAAAGTGGGCCCCACAGCTTACTGGTGAACAGTAACAAAATCTGGGCCAAAACGATATTTACCAAAAACCCCAAAATCTAACCAAGAACCCACTGTGAAAATTTGGGGCCACGAGCTCACTGTGTGGCCGCGGATGCGCGGTCAAACCATAGGTTTGACAGCGTTTCCGCGGCTGCCTCATCGAATCACGTGCCCAAATTTCTACGTCGTTCTTAGAAAAGCCTGCACACATTTCTGAGACATGTAGAATTTAATTTTGAGACCATTTAAAATTAACAGAAACTGTCGGGCATGGATTTTGCAATTTTCGATTTCCGGTCGGATCGATGTTTTAAACGCGTTAGCACAAGTTAGTATAGCAAAATGGTTAGGCTCTGATACCACTGTAAGTCTACGTTAGCGCCCCGGCAGTCTACAGACGCCAAATGCGGAACAAAAAACTTTTAACTGGCGCTATCGTATACTTTAACCCGGATCTGCCATTATTGCTAAACTAACAAACTGTAAAGAGTGTAGAAAGATTGTACCGAACGATCCGAGTCCTTCGTTCTTCAACCATCATCCCACGCTCCGTTGCGGCTGCTCCGATCTCGTCGATCTCCGATCTCCTCGTCGAGGTGGCACCACATGATCGGTTCTTTAAACGGGCTCCCGCCTCTGACTCGAGGCAACTCGATCGTCAAGTTTGCTAAAAGAGACGACCAAGAATGATGTAGAGAATGAGTAGATGACTTTGTCTCACTTCGTCCAAGTCCGTGGACGATCGGTAAATGAAGTTGCCGAGGGAATCGGGTGATGGAATGAAATGATCTGTGAATTCCATACACCCCAAATATCTATCATAATCTTTTTTCCAATGAATCAAGTGAGAGAATCAGAGAGAGAGGAGGCTTTCCACTCATTATGAAGGAGGAGGGTGAATGTAGGAGCAAGTGGTGACCTTAAGCAAAAAGCTTCTCACTAAATATCCTAAGGAAAACAAGAAGCTTTAATAACAAAGCATGAATCACTAATAACACCTCATCAAATAATAAATGCAACCAATTAGAACACAACACCAATTAGCCTAGTCACCTTATCTAGAATCTTCTAGAACACTGACTCACCTCAACTGAAGAAAAGATAAATCCGTCTTTAACCGAATGTTAAAAGACGGCTGATAGAAAACTGGAAACTGGAAACTTCCAAAAGTGATCCTGAAACGACTTTCAGGATAACCCCGAAACTGTATAAATATACCCGCATTTGTATTACGACCGAATACAAATGCAACTGAGACAAAGATATTATACCTACTCAATATAATACTCGGATCCGGCTTAAACCAAAGCCGACCAGTATCATCTGCCCGAAAACTGACACGTGCGTAAACGCACGTGCATTTTCCGAACCCTGCCATAAAACCATACGGCCTCTACAACGTTTCGCCCGAACTTGGGAAACTGTCTGTGGGGGACTCTAATGACTCGTCAGCACCATGGCAGTAGGTTTAACCACAAACCGTCAGCGGCACTAGCTATGCGTAACGGCTGCCCATGGACTGACCTCAAGGGAAGCTGATGAGCGAACTCAAGGGAGGCCGATGAGTGAACTCATCCAGAAACCCTACTGAGCCTAACAGTGACAATGTATATACAGTCCGGTCCGTTCGTCAATGAGTATCGCATATCTGCCTAGGGGGCTAGTAACGTCAGACCCCCAATAGCAGTATAAGTCGTGTCGGAGTGAAGCCCAATAACACCCTGAGATACTACTGGAGTACCTACCAGTAAATCTCCTACCATGGCCATGGATTTGTGTAATGGCTCTCCTAGACACAGCACGATCTCGCCCCCAATACCGGGAGAGACGAATCCCCTGCCGATCCGCTCACGTGCCTCCATATGGCTCGGGACTGTACCCAAAAGCTACCTATTTGCACGACTCCTTTGAGCCGTGGTAGGGTAGAAATCAAAGCACAGTGGGAACTCACACGAGACAAATGACGACCTCAGGTCGATGAACTAACCTGTACACATGTCACCAGGGAACTGCTATCTGACGATAGATATAATACTAACTAGCAGATTCCCGGCGAGTCCTGTCCGGTGTACTCATAACCCAATGAGCACCTGTATACATCTTAGGTGATCCAACTGACACCGGTGGCTTGTGAGACCGGCCACCGCCCCTCGTCGGGGTCTCGACTGTACACACTAGTCTACTCCGGAGTATCGATGCCCTGTCTCGAAACTCCCACGACTAGGGACCACAATTAAGGATATGCATATAAACTACCCAACTCTCACGTATATGATCGCCATCATACTGTTGGTAGTAAAGCAAGATCCTAAGGGCTCTATCAAAGTGTAACATGCAATCAGTCACCTGAACATGTACACGACTGATAGAGGCAAACCAGATAGCATACTATCATCGCGAGTAAGACTGTGCTACCGGGATAGGTCCTCCGCAATCATTGCAATCACGTACCTGCGATCCAATAATTGACTATGAGGGCACTATCACCAACACTGGAGACACAAACTACAAATGACGATTTGGTTGAACCGGCTGTTGCAACAGAAACTGAAGAACCTCGGCCACTCCGTAGGTCTGGTAGGACTTCTCGCCCACCGGAGAGGTACTACGGTTTCCTCATTGATGGTGACAGAGAAGACTGTATCATGGAAGATGATGATCCTTCCAGTTTTTAGCAAGCTATCACGAGTGGTGACTCTGTGGAGTGGCTGGATGCCATGAGATCCGAAATGGAGTCTATGTACACCAACAAAGTATGGACTTTAGACGTTGTACCCCCTGGGGTAAAACCTGTAGGGTGCAAATGGATCTTTAAAAGAAAGATTGGTGTGGATGGGCAGGTAGAGACCTATAAGGCAAGACTTGTGGCGAAAGGTTTTCGTCAAAGACCAGGTTTGGACTATGACGAAACTTTTTCGCCCGTAGCCATGCTTAAATCCATTCGGATCCTACTTGCTATTGCTGCTCACTACGACTATGAAATCTGGCAGATGGACGTTAAAACAGCATTTCTAAATGGAGATTTAAAAGAATGCGTTTATATGGATCAGCCAGAGGGCTTCATTGACAGTGGGAGCAGCGAGAAAGCATGTAGATTGCTTAAATCCATATATGGGTTAAAGCAGGCATCTCAGAGTTGGAACATCTGTTTCGATGATGTTATCAAAGAGTTTGATTTCATCAAAAATCCAGATGAACCTTGTGTTTATAGGAAGGCTGTAGGAAGAGCTGTCACATTCCTCGTATTGTACGTGGATGACATTCTTCTGATAGGAAATGATATTCCTATGCTACAGTCGGTCAAATCATTCTTATCACTGAGGTTCTCCATGAAGGACCTGGGTGATGCCACATACATCCTGGGCATAAGGATCTATAGGGATAGATCCAAAAAGTTATTGGGATTGTCCCAAACCAGGTACATCAACACCATCCTAAAAATGTTTAGTATGGAAGACTCCAAGCGGGGTGCCTTACCCGCTTGCCATGGAGTCACTCTCTCCAAGGATTCTTGTCCAAAGACCGATGAAGAGAGAGCTCGCATGAGCATTATACCTTATGCTTCGGCAGTAGGATCTATAATGTATGCGATGTTATGTACACGCCCAGATGTAGCTTATGCACTTAGTGTTGTAAGCAGGTATCAATCCAACCCAGGGAAGAACCACTGGACAGCCGTGAAGAACATTCTTAAGTACTTGCTAAGGACTAAAGAATTGTTCTTGGTGTATGGTAATACAGACCTCCAAATGGAGGCATTTACCGATTAGAGCTTCCAGAGCGATAAGGATGACAGCAAATCTATCTCAGGGTTTGTATTTACCCTCAATGCAGGGGCGGTAAGTTGGAAGAGTTCCAAACAAGATACCGTTGCAGACTCTACGATGGAAGCTGAGTACATTGCTGCAAATGATGCCGCCAAGGAAGCCGTCTGGATGAAGAAGTTCGTCTCGGAGCTAGGAGTAGTTCCAACCATTATTGATCCAATACCTTTGTATTGTGACAATAATGGGGCAATGGCGTTAGCCAAGGAGCCCAGATCCCATCAGCGGTCCAGACATATCCTGAGGCGCTTTCATTTGATCCGGGAGATTGTAGATCGCCGCGAGATCGAGATTAAGAGAGTTGACACAAAGAACAACGCCGCGGATCCACTCACCAAGGCCCTCCCTCAGCCACAGCATGAGCGACTTTTTGAGATGTTGGGTATGAGATACGCCAATAACTGGCCTTAGTGCAAGTGGGAGATTGTTGGATATATGTATGCCCTAGAGGCCATTTGTGATAGTGGATGTATCTGTACATATACATATATTCAGTTTGCATTCTTGCTCGACATGATAGTATGCTATCTGGTTATTCTTTATCTGACATGTTGATTTGATCATGCTTTTATTCATTCATACATGCTGATAAAGCCCTGAGGATATCGGCTTGACTACTCTGATTATGATGGAGATCATACTAGTGGGACATCTGTAGTCTATAAGCATATCCTGGAACGTCCCTAGTCGTAGGTATATCGAGACGGGGCATTGATATACCAGAGTAGACTAGCGTATATGATACTAGACCCATACGATGGGCGATGAATGTTCCCACATTCATCGATGTTTGACATCAAGATCATATACGGGTGCTCAGTGGTGACTGGGTACACTGGACGGACTCACCGAAAACTCCTATATGGAATTATATCTATCGTCAGATAGCAGTTCTCAGGTGACACTGGTACAGGTTAGTCTGTAGACCCGAGATCGTCATGGAGTCTTGTGTGTTCTCCTACTGCACTTTGATTGCCACCCTACCACGGCTCTACTGAGTCGTGCAAACAGGTGGCCGTTGGGTACTGTCTCGAGACACACGAAGACGATGAGCGATAGGAGGGGTTTCGTCTCTCCCGGTATTGGGAGTTGATGCTGTGCAGTGCCCGACTGGCTATAACAGCAAGTCCCTGGCCAGGGCTGCTGAGATTTGCTGATAAGTGTTATCAGTAGTTTCTCGATCTGTTATAGACCATTCACCGACACGACTTATTGAGTTATTGGGGTCGACGTAACCATCCCTAGGCTCGATATGCAGCATATCTGACGAAGAGACCGGACTGTATGGTAGTGTTGCCGGATGGCTCGACGGGAGTTGTAGCAGGTTCGCTTGTTGTCTTCTGATCGCTCAATACCCGGGTGGCCGTTACGTTTAGCTGACCGCTTGCGGCTTGAGGGTACTTGATATGATCATTACCCTCTGCCGGCGTATTGACGAGTCTTAGAGTCCCACAGAGGAGTTACCCAGTCCAGGCGAAACGTTGTGGTGCGCATATGCGATATGCGCATGCACCCGATTGAAATGTGCGTATATGATACCGAACATTGATCGGGTGAACTGCTTTTGGTGGGGTCATATGAGATATGACCGGATTGATAAATCAAGTGTTGATTTATCATTTAACCATTAGTTTTCTCACTTAAAACCTTTTCTTGGATGATGGATGTGTGCATGCATGTGTGCTTTTCTTTCTTTCTTTCATGCTAGTTTCATGCACATGTGAATGTTCATACATGCATACATACATACACCCATCCATCATGGTTGTTAGCATATGGAAATGGTGGCAATATAAGACTCACACCATGGATTATATAATGGATTATTATTTCATTTTGGGTTTAAAAAGAAAATGAAAAAGGAAGGATAATCATTCATGCTTCTACATTCTTCCTTTGACCTAATCTTGCTCAACTACCACTAACCTATTGTTATCTTTCTCTTTATCATTTAAAAACCCAAGTTAAACTAACTATCCATCATTTAATCATGGTTGAAGTCAAGAAGGAAATAAATATATATTGTGATATATATTTCTTTTTCTTCTTAACTCAAGAGTTATCTCTTTACCTCTTGTCAATATTAGCCACCATCTTCTTCCTCTAGCTCCTTTTGCTCTCTTGATTTTCTTAGTGAGCAAATACCACATAAAGATAGGTTTTTGAAGTGAGATCCCAAACCACAACATCATTCTACACAAGCTTAGCCGCTTTGTTTAGAGTGTTCTCTTCGGTTTGTCGAAGTTGCGAGCTTGGACGGAGATCTCCGTGGTGGATCGTCGTGGACGCAAGGGAACTTCGAGAGGACCTCGACTCAACACCCAAGACACCAAGGAGTCTAGCAAAGGGGAGCTACAAAGGTTGTAGCCTTCAAACCCTAATCTTTTCTAGCTTAAAGATGAATAACCCTAATTTTCTAGGATCGATCCACTTGCATGTTAGTTTAGCACCTTAAAAATTATAACTTTGGGTCATGTGATGCTTCAAAACACTTCATAGGGTGCTATACTAACCTTACAGTACTCTCAAAACCCTAGCCTTTGTTACTTATGGTGTGGTTTAAAGTTATGAAACCCTAATTTTCTAGGATTGATTCTTTGTGTGTTCACTTAGCACTCTAAAAACTTAATCTTTGTGACATGTGATGCTTCCAAACCTCTCATAGGGTGCTAGGTAAACCTAACAGAATTATGGTCAGGTGGTGTTGCAAAAAGAGTCGAGAAAAAGCCAAGGACGGTTACAGAGGACAAGGGCTCAGTTGCAGGCATGGACAATTCAGCTACTTGGCGGACGGGACATCACGAGACAGAGGAGGTCAACCGTAAGCAATAACGGTTTTGAGGGGCATTTTATGCGAGGGAGGAGGTTGCTGGGGGTTTTTTGGCGAGAATTGTTGGATATGTTGGGTTACGGCAGCGCCCCGGCCATCAAACCGTGGCCAAATGCGGAACAAAATTTTTCTAAACTGGCGCCACCATTACCCGATGCCCGGATCTACCCTAAACACTATACTAGCAAGCAATATAAAGAGTTAGGAATGGTTATACCGAGTTGATCTGTGTCCTTCGGTCTTCAACCTTCATCCCAAACTCCTAGTGGCTTTCTCGATAAAGCTTTGTCGCCGGTCTCCCTCAATCGAAGATTATCCACCCGAAGGTTTGTGCAACGAGCTTCAACCTCATAACCGAGGTAACTAAGGTATCAAGTTGCAGGGTTACATAAGACGGCAGCATGGTTTCGGGAGGCATTGTCCATGCCAAATTCAAAAATTATCGTTTTAGCTAACCCTAACCATGAATCGTAAACTAGAAATCAACGGAATAACATATGTAAACACTTTACAATAAGAAGTGAGCAAGGAATACAACCTTTGTAGACTGGTCCTTCACTTTAATAGCTCCGTGTAGTAGTCCTTTTGCTGCGATCATGAACTCCAGACTCTAGAGAGGCTCCCATGAAGAAACGAGCATGCTTGCTTCGATGTCTTCGAGGCCGAAGATGATATACGTCGAGGAGACACTAACCCAAGCTATTTCTTCACTAGGTCAAGAACGTTGTGAAGAGAACACCCTAAACTAAATGGCAAGTAGTAGAGGATGATGAAGTAGGAAGTGGGCTCACTTTAGATTTGATTTTCTCACATTATTTCTCATACCTCCATTGAAGCTAGAAAAGCTTGAGAGGAAGAAGAAGAAGAATGAAGAACTCATGTGAAAACTTATCCCAATCAATTATTGCAACCATGGGTGGGTTAAGCCCTCATGCCTAACTCATGTAGAGAATTATCCAATGTGTAAGGTTAAGGGTTGGGTTAACAAATATCCTAAGAAATGACAAAAGAGTGGACTTTGTCAATGTTTCTACAAGCTTCTTCCAAGCTTGACAACATTGACCAAGTCTTTCTCTCTTTTGTTAAATCTTAAGAAATAAACAAAACCCTAATTTAACCCTAACATGTTATAAGTCTCATACACCCATCTTGCATGTATCATCAAGCATGCCACAATACATGTACACAAATATACATATCACATATGTACAATGTGCACACCAAGTGAGAAAAGAAATCATAAGTGAGCTAATACTAGTTAATGTAATATAATATATCAAATATATAATTATACATTAAATTATTAAATCAACTCTTGATTTAATAATCCAGCTATAACCGACTAATATCATGTGTAACAACTTATCGAATCAACACTTGATCCGATAACCCGGCTATATCGCATACAACCGATCAATATCACGAATCGCGAGAATATAATACGGTATCTCATATCGTATCAATCTCGGTCCCGCACATATCACATATGTGCTCCTACTCCGTTTCGCTTGAGCCAGAAAACCCCTATGTAGGACTCTAAAGACTCGTCAATACGCCGGCAGCAGGTGATGATCATATCAAACACCCACAAGCCGCAAGCGGTCTGCTAAACGTAACGGCCATCCGGGTATTGAGTGATCAGAAGATCAACAAGCAAGCCTGCTCACACTCCTGCGAATCCAATCAGTAACACTACCGTACAGTCCGGTCTTTTCGTCTTATATGTCGCATATCTCGTCTAGGGGTGGTAAACGTCAGACCCCAGTAGCTCGATAAGTCGTGCCGATGTGAGGCTCATAACGGGTCGAGAAACTACTGATAACACTTACCAGTATATCTCTGAAGCAGCCTTGGCCAAGGACTTTCTGTTATAGCCAATCAAGCACAGCATAACATCAACCCCCAATACCGGGAGAGACGAAACCCCTCCTATCGCTCATTGCTTCCATGTGATTCGGGACTGTACCCAAAAGCCACCATTTTGCACGTTCTCTTGAACGTGGTAAGGTAGAAATCAAAGCACGGTGGGAATCACACAAGACTCTATGACGATCTTGGGTCTACAGACTAACCTGTACCAGTGTCACCAGAGAACTGCCATCTGACGTGAGGTATAATACCATCTGGGAGTTCTCGGCGAGTCCGTCCAGTGTACCCAGTCTCCACTGAGCACCCGTATACTGTCTCTGATGTCAAACACCAATGGATATAGGATCATCCATCGCCCATCTGTATGGGTCGAGAAGCTATACGCTAGTCTACTCTGGTATATCGATGCCCTGTCTCGATACACCCACGACTAGGAACATTTGAAGGGTGTACTTAGCGACTACACTGTCCCTACTAGTATGATCTGCATCGTAGTCCTGGTAGTCAAGTACTCATCCTAAGGGCTTTATCAACATGTAACATAGAGACAATCAGAGTACATGTTAAGATAAAGAGCAACCAGATAGCATACTATCATGTCGAGCAAGAAAGTCCTCCATATATATGTCCAAGCATCCACTACAATATACATCGTATGTACAGTAGTGGCCTCTACGGCATACATATCACTAACAATCTCCCACTTGCACTAGGGCCATCTGTTGTAGTATCCCATACCCAACAATCAGCAGTGGTTGATGTATCTCATACTCAACCATCCCATAAAAGTCTCTACTGGGAAATAGGCCTTTGTGAGTGGATCCGCGCTGTTGTCCTTTGTGTCTACTCTCCTAACCACGATCTCCCTGGAGATATCCATCTCCATGATCAGGTGATACTGCCTAAGAATATGTCTGGATCACTGATGGGACGGGGGTTCCTAGGCCAAAGCCACAACTCCATTGTCTCACAATGGTAGGAACGAAGTTCATCTCATGAACTTATATACATCCAGACTACATCTTTGGTAGTATCCTTGGTAACGATGTATCTAGCCTTTAATCGTCTAGTTTGCCACGACATCTAGCTTGGAACTCTTCCAACATACCGTCCCTCTACTGAGGGTAAAGACACTGCCTGTGACTGACAACACTGCCTGTGACTGACATTCAGTCGACCTTACCACGCTGGAAGCTATCCAGTGATTCTCCCCAGGATCGATTGATACCATCTCACTACACCTAGTGAGAATCCTAACATCCACTTAGATCTATCTCATAGATCCAAAACCCAGGATTTAGGAGGTATCACCTTGATCCTATATGGAGAATCCTTGTGATAAGAGGAGATTGACCGAGCGTAGCATAGGAAACTCCTTTCCTATCAAGAGTATGTCATCCACGTACTTTACGAGAATCATCACCATACTTACTACTACCTTTTTATATATACAAGGTTCATCTACCATTTTGATGAAGTCAAACTCTTTGACTACCACATCAAAACAGATGTTCTAACTTCGCGATGCCTGCTTTAACTCATAAAGCAACTTGCACACACGTTTCCGCTGCTCCCACTGTCTACGAAGCCCTCTGGCTATGCACTTATAGACGCTCTCTTCTAAATCACTATTTAGAAAAGCTGTCATGACACCCAACCGCCAGATATCGTAGTCATGGTATGTAGCAGTGGCAAGTAGGATCTTAATGGACTTAAGCATAGATTTGAAAGTCTCAACTTTTCCATATACACCAAGTAATCTTCTCAAGATATACTTGCTCCTGATAGGGATTTAACCCTTCAGATAAATCAACCAAAGTCCATACTTTGTTGATGTATATGGATTCCATCTCAGATCGCTTAGCATCCAGCCATTCTCACAGAGTCCTCACTCCTGATGGCCTGCTCGAAACTAGTTGGGTCATCATCTCATGATGCAATCCTCGCCCCCACTGTCATAGAGAAACCGAAGTATCTCTCAGGTGGATGAGGATCCCTACTAGATCGGCGGAGAGGCTGAGGTTTGTTGGAAACTATTGAATCCTCCGGTTCTACCAAATCATCAGCTGTAGTTTGTATAGCTGGAACTCCTTCCAGTTCTACCTCATGACCACTAATTTCTTCATAAGAAATACCTTTTCTAAAAAGGTGGCATGCTGAGAAACAAAACACATTTTGCTCCTCAGTGTGGTAGAAGATATTCCCTTGCGAATGCTTGGGATATCCAACAAACTTCCACAGAACTGACCTTGTCTCGAGCTTGTCCGGATTTTGCTTTTGACATAGGCCGGACAACCCCAAATCTTAACATCCTTAAGAAATGGGCTCTTCCCATACCATATCACATATGGAGTGGTAGGCACCTGATTTCATTAGAACCCTATTCAATAGGTATGCAGCTTCTCAAGTGCATAACCCCAAAAGTAAATAGGTAACTCAGTAGTACTCATCATAGAGCACACGATATCACATAGGGTGTGATTGCTCCGCCTCTATACACCGACGTGCTGTGGTGTATACGGAGGAGTAATGCTGAGAGAGAATCTCATTCTCCTTTAGAATAGTCCAGGAATTTCGTGCTCAAGTATTCTCCTCCCTGATCTCATCAAAGGACATAATACTTATACCTGTTTTGGTTCTCTACTTCTAACTTATATTCTTTGAATATCTCAAAAGGTTCAGACTTGTGTTTCAACAAGAACACATGTACGAATCTTAAGAGATCATCACTGAATGTAATGAAGTATAACGAACCAGTCCTGGTATGTGTAGATAGGAGACCTACATACATCATCATGTATCAATCCCAAGAGTTCACTCACTCTTTCTCTGTTTCCAATAAATAGAGCTATGGTCATCCTATTTTTGTGACATGACTGGCAAGTTTCACAAGATGTAAATTCAAACTGATTTAAATATGCATCTTTATGTAACTTAGCTAGTCGGGTCGCATTGATATGACCTAATCTACAATGCCTCAAGAAGGATGCGTTCATTTCTGAACTTTTCCTCTTGTGTGTGTTCTGTACGTTATGAACTGTAGTTTGATTTAGAAAGTATATGCTTTTAGATAACGTGCCTGAACCGATCAACTCTTGATATAGGAAATGTTCAAAACATTATCCAACAATACAAAATTATATCCTTCTTTACTAAATAAAGAGACTGATATGATGTTGTATCTCAGGTTCGGTATCTAATAACATTCATTCAGAATCAATGTATTTGGTAATACAGGGTGAAAACTGCCAACAGACTTGGCTGTAACACTTGCACCATTTTTAACTCTTAAAACTTATCACCCTTTCTCAGTTCTCTACCTATCTGTAGCCCATGTAACACCTTATATTTGTGGGATCCTGATCCGGTATCTCATACCCAGGACGTAAAGGATATTGAGAAACAGTTCTCTGCAATGAACACATCCGAAGAAGATGTATCATCATACACTTTCTTCGTTTGGGCGGCACGGGAATTCTGGTAATCCCCTATTTCCTACTCGGTCTTATAACAATTATTAGTTGGCGCGGGACCAACGTTCCCTAGCTCAGTATAACAAGCGGGTTCGGTCAATACATCCGTATTATTATCTTGATTAAGGCGTGACATGGTCTCTACCTGGAGAGAGAGAGAAGAAAACACTCAGCGTATGCTCTTGCAAGATTAGATTGGTTATTAATATATCTAATCAGGATGGCTCCCACTATTTTAGTCAAATCTTCCTTCAAACCCTAAAAGGAAAGACTAGCCGGGATTAATTACACCCTACAAGTTTGCTAATCTTTCAGCCAGGCCAGTGCCGGTACTTTGAGGGAGGTTCCCCGTGCTTTTGCATGGACCTAATTAAAATAATCCTTGTTTTCCCAGAGGCGTAACCCCGTTGACACCTTTCTAGACACCTACTTGATCGGCTAATTGTAATGTGTAAAACTCTTCCAGGAGTAACTCTTACTCGCAGTGGGTATCAGGATCTAACTATCTCATAGAAGGTATGCAATCTCATTGCAAATTTCAACACTTGAAATTCCCAATAATATTTTACCCCTAGCAACTTATGACCTTGACGAAGGCCAACAAACCATAGGCGGCTAGTCAAGTTCAACCCGTCATTTCCCGATTGAATTAAACCCACCCGCACGACCCTTGACGGAGGTCAACAAGGCCACACGACCACCCTAATCCAATCGCATCGTATGCTTATACAGATAAGCATAAATAGCTACCGCACACTACGCCTTGACGGATGTCAACAAACGTAGCACGAATACTATAAAGTACTTATCTGAAATGACGGTGGGCTATGACAGGTTTTTAAGAAAACCTTTTGCGTAATGAACTTGATATCGTTGTAGAATCAAATGATTTAAAATAGAGTTTTTTTTAGGCTTATACTAGTTTTGCTAAAGAGGTCACTCCCGGTGAAGGGAGCGTCGGCTCTTTCCTCGTCGAATGAGGTGCAGGATATTTCACAAATACCACTATGCAAAGCAAGAACTAGAAAAGCAATCAAAAGACAAACCGAGGGTTGTAGCATCTGCCAGTTATTGCTAAAGAGGTCACTCCCGGTGAAGGGATCTCGGCTCTTTCCTTATCGAATAAGGTGCTGGATGTTCTATAAGGAACACCGCTATGCAAAGCAACAACTAGAGCTACCTGTTTTTGAAAATTCGATTCCCTAGCATCTTTAGGTTTCTTTTATTTCATTAATCTCATTAATAAAGTCCCATCATTTTAGTTAACATAAACATCACAGATAAATACAACGTATGCTTATGCCATCCGCATTCGCCTCGATGTCCCCTCGTGCACCGTTAGGTTAGGTAACTAACGGCAGAGCGGGGCAGTGCTAGCGCAGGTGTAAAACATAAGTAACGTCTATATAATATATCACATATACTATATCCTGTATTCATCTCATCAATATATCAAATGATCACATCACAGATATCGAAGCAGAAAACAACATATGAAATATTGGATATACTAGGATTTCCGGGTTTTAAATTAAGCCTGTATAAAACACGGATTCCACGGTCATGATGAATAGCCAATCCCACACCCCTAGACCCCTATGAGAGCGGCAAGCAACCCTACCAATTCTAGAGTTAGGAGACCCGGTCTCGACTCCTCAAGATGGTCTCCCACTGGACCCTAGAACCCGGTTACTTGTGCTCCCCACCTTGGGTCTATCATAATGCGGAAAAGTAAATAATATACAATGGTGACATCATCCTCAACCCGGAAGTGCCCTAATAAAAGAATATTACATACAATGAATTTTACATGAATGAAAATGAAAAACTCCCATCTCACATAAAACCCCCGGCTATTCAAAACACGACAATCCAATATAACATATCCCAGCAACACATAACATCGCATGTCATCAACGTAAGTAAATATGCGTATCCTAATTGTCGTTGACATATAGCAACGAAACCAGCGATACACCACATATTACACTTATGGTCGCAGAAAAGAAAGTGAAAAACTACAACAGTTGGAATCCGCATCCACCTTAGACATCGCATGCATAACCAAATGAATTCCTTAGACATCGCATGCCTAACAATCATAAACCCCGCATTTTAGTCTCGATCTCGAAAATACTTTTCAATATCATGTCGGGCAATTCAACAAGATTCCCGACATCCTGATCGAATGCTCGTCGGAAACTTTAGTAGATGGCCGCACCCCCCGATACCGTCGACGAAGTGCACTAAGGCGGAACACCGCTGCCGCGAGCACCCGAACGGATGCTTTTGGCGACGGGGTTCTCCTACAGTCACTTGGTCAGAGCTATGAGGCATGGCTATCTATTAAGTTTACCCGGCGAGTATCCGCGTACGCTACGTGATTGCGACGGACTTTTGATCGCATCAAAATCCCGTGGCAACCGATCAAAATGAGACTAAACTGCTAGATTTATAACATTCAAATTAGTTATCTCATAACTACTTGTGGATTCAAAATATTGTATCCCATCACATAATATCCGGACGAGGTTAAACTTTTCGATCGATTCATCAAAATCCCATAATTTCCCGACAGCTCAACACTTGAGCACAGTTTTAATAATACCCAGAAGATGCCACAGTACCTATGAACCAGCCATAGAAGGGTCAAACCAATGCCTCACATGTGACAACGCTAAACTACCACAAACCCTAGGGTTCAGTGGCGGTTTTGACGGCCACATAATCGAGTTAAGGTTTCGTTCTTCTAGAGGGTCCACAGAATCACTTGCATATTTTTCTGAATACGTTAAACTTGGAAAAATAGGTTTTTGACATTCGATCGAACTTTTTAACTTCGTCTAGACAATACGTGAATAACCCGAAACAATGTTAAAACTACGAATACGAAACACTCCGAATTGCTTATAGTGTAAGATTACATCACATGCAAAATTAGCAAAAATAAACAACACATGAAACACCAAAACACAGAGATAAGCACATGACAAAAAATTGAACACCAAATGCCACTAAAAGGCCGGCCGGCTCGGAAATATCCCCCATGCGCTCGGCCAAATTTCGAGCACTGTGTCCCAAATTTTTTCCATGTTCTTATAATCTCCCATATACCATTCTGCACTTGTTTGAAAAAAAATTTGACAACATTTTAAAATCGACAGAAAGTATGATTTCGTGTTTGAAGTTTCGGAGTATTTCGGTTTCATAATCTTAACAAAATCCGTATTAATTTCTAGCATGGCTCTAATACCACTGCAGGGTTACCTAAGACGGCAGCAAGATTTCAGGAGGTATCGTCCATGCCAAATTCAAAAATTGCCGTTTTAGCTTACCCTAACCATGAATCGTAAACTATAAATCGATGGAATAACATATGTAAACACTTTACAATAAAAAGTGAGCAAGGAATACAACCTTTGTAGACCGGTCCTTCACTTCAATAGCTCCGTGTAGTAGTCCCTTCGCTGCGATCATGAACTCCGGACACTAGAGAGGCTCCCATGAAGAAACGAACATGCTTGCTTCGATGTCTTCGAGGCGGAAGATAATCTACGTTGAGGAGACACTAACCCAAACTATTTCTTCACTAGGTCAAGAACTTTGTGAAGAGAACACCCTAAACTAAATAGCAAGTAGTAGAGGATGATGAAGTAGGAAGTGGGCTCACTTTAGATTTGATTTTCTCACATTATTTCTCATACCTCCATTGAAGGTAGAAAAGCTTGAGAGGAAGAAGAGGAAGAATGAAGAACTCATGTGAAAACTTATCCCAATCAATTATTGCAACCAAGGGTGCGTTAAGCCATCATGCCTAACTCATGTAGAGAATTAACCAAGGTGTAAGGTTAAGGGTTCGGTTAACTAACATCCTAAGAAATGACAAAATAGTGGACTTTGTCAATGTTTCTACAAGCTTCTTCCAAGCTTGACAACATTGACCAAGTCTTTCTCTCTTTTCTTAAATCTTAATAAATAAACAAAACCCTAATTTAACCCTAACATGGTATAAGTCTCATACACCCATCTTGCATGTATCATCAAGCATGTCACAATACATGTACACAAATATACATATCACATATGTACAATGTGCACACCAAGTGAGAAAAGAAATCATAAGTGAGCTAATACTAGTTAATGTAATATAATATATCAAATATATAATTATACATTAAATTATTAAATCAACTCTTGATTTAATAATCCGGCTATAACCGACTAATATTATGTGTAACAACTTATCGAATCAACACTTGATCCGATAACCCGGCTATATCTACAACCGATCAATGTCACGAATCGCGAGAATATAATACGGTATCTCATATCGTATCAATCTCGGTCCCGCACATATCACATATGTGCTCCTACTCCGTTTCGCTTGAGCCAGGAAACCCCTGTGTATGACTCTAAAGACTCGTCAATACGCCGGCAGCAGGTGATGATCATATCAAACACCCACAAGCCGCAAGCGGTCTGCTAAACGTAACGGCCACCCGAGTATTGAGCGATCAGAAGATCAACGAGCAAGCCTGCTCACACTCCTGCGAATCCAATCAGTAACACTACCGTACAGTTAGGTCTCTTCGTATTATATGTCGCATATCTCGTCTAGGGGTGGTAAACGTCAGACCCAGTAGCTCGATAAGTCGTGCCGATGTGAGGATCATAACGGGTCGAGAAACTACTGATAACACTTACCAGTATATCTCTGAAACAGCCTTGGCCAAGGACTTCCTGTTATAGCCAATCGAGCACAGCGCAACATCAACCCCCAATACCGGGAGAGACGAAACCCCTCCTATCGCTCATTGCCTCCATGTGATTCGGGACTGTACCCAAAAGCCACCGTTTTGCACATTTTTTTGAACGTGGTAAGGTGGAAATCAAAGCACAGTGGGAATCACACAAGACTCTTTGACGATCTCGGGTCTACAGACTAACATGTACCAGTGTCACCAGAGAACTGCCATCTGACGTGGGGTATAATACCATCTGGGAGTTCTCGAAGAGTCCGTCCAGTGTACCAAGTCTCTACTGAGCACCCGTATATTGTCTCTGATGTCAAACACCAATGGATATGGGATCATCCATCGCCCATCTGTATGGGTCGAGAAGCTATACGCTGGTCTACTCTTGTATATCGATGCCCTGTCTCGATACACCCACGACTAGGAACATTTAAAGGATGTACTTAGCGACTATAATGTCCTTACTAGTATGATCTGCATCATAGTCCTGGTAGTCAAGTACTCATCCTAAGGGCTTTATCAACATGTAACATAGAGACAATCAGAGTACATGTTAAGATAAAGAGTAACCAGATAGCATACTATCATGTCGAGCTAGAAAGTCCTCCATATATATGTCCAAGCATCCACTACAATATACATCGTATGTACAGTAATGGCCTCTAGGGCATACATATCACTAACACAAGTTAGCTAAACATGATAGCCTAGGAGATGTAGAATCTAACGATGGATTAAGTTTTCTTTAATCACCCAATATTTCTCAACACATGAGACATTATGGGTGGAGGAAGAAGATGAAGCATGAGGATGAGAGTGTAGCAACTCAAGAAAGGAAAATGGCTAAGTGTCGTGAGCATGAGTGAGTGTGGCATCAAGTGAAGAAAAGCAAGCATGCTAGCAACTAAAGAAAAATCCCCCCCCCAAATATCTCACAACACCAATAATATCAAGTATGGTTCAATAGTGCTACCATGAGTCACCACTTGAGCCATGCCACCAATAAATGCCAAGTCCACCTCATCCTCTACCTCATTAAACCATTTATCCAAATGGTTAAAGAAATAATGAGGTGGCATCTTCTAGAAGTATCTTGTAATGAAATTACAAGTATACCCCTCATCCGTATATACATACCCGTATCCGTATTCCAAAAAATACGAATATAAAGAGACGAAAATAATCCATCAATATAATACTAGAATCCGGCTTAAACCAAAGCCACTAATATTATCCGTCCGAATCATGATACATGCACAAGTGCACGTAAATGATCGAACCCTGCCGTAAAACCATACGGCCTCTACATCGTTTCGCCCGAAGCAGGGAAACCCTCTGTGTGGGACTCTAAAGACTCGTCAATACGCTGGCAGTGGGTTTAACCACAAGCACGTCAGCGGCACTAGCTGTACGTAACGGCTACCCAGGTATTGAGCGAAAGGGAGGCCGACGAGCAAACTCATTCTGAACCCCTATTGAGCCTGACAGTGACAATATCCGTACAGTCCGTTCTATTCGTCTAAGAGTATCGCATATCGAGTCTAGGGGGTGGATAAAGTCAGACCCCTAATGACGCGATAATTCATGTCGGTATGAAACCCATCACCACCTGAGAAACTATCGATCCTAGATCGGTAATTCTCGACTACCCCGGCCGAGGATTTCTAGTGATGGCCACCCGTCCACAATGCGACATCAACCCTCAATACCAGGAGAGACGAATCCCCAACGATCCGCTCACTGCCTCCATGTGGCGCGGGACTGTACCCAACTAAAACCTGTTTGCACGACTCCTTTGAGCCGTGGTAGGGTAATAATCAAAGCACGGTGGGAACTCACACGAGATAAATGACTATCTCAGGTCGACAGACTAACCTGTACACATGTCACCTGGGAACTGCTATCTGAAAATATGTATAATACCAACTAGCAGGTTCTCGGCGAGTCCGTCCAGTGTACTCATAACCCAATGAGCACCTGTATACTATCTTAGGTGAACAAACTAACACCAATGGCTTGTGAGACCTGGCCACCGCCCCTCGTCGGGGTCTCGATCAGTATACACTAGTCTACACTGGAGTATCGATGCCCAGTCTCGAAACTCCTACGACTAGGGACATTTAAGGATTTGCTTATAGACCCCCAGCTCCTACATATATGATCTCCATCATAATACTGGTAGTCAAGCAAGAATCCTATGGGCTCTATCAACATGCAATAATGATGATAAAGACAAACCAGATAGCATACTATCATCTCGAGTAAGACTGTTCTACCGGTATAGGTCCTCCCTCAATCATCATAATCACCTGCCTGCGACTACGATAATTTTCTTAAGGGCACTATAGCCAACAATCTCCCACTTGCACTTAAGGCCAATTATTGCGGTGTCGCATACTCACAGCTCGTGTGATACCGAACATCCAACTTCTCTACTAAGTAGTTTCGCAAAGCTCGTTTGTAAAACTATTTTGTTTGAGAAATAGCCTCAGTGAGTAGATCCGCTCCAGTGTTCCTTTCTGTATCTCTCTATATCTCAACTTCGCAGAGAAGGCCATCTCCCGAAATGAGCAATACCTGTCTTAGAATATGTCCGGATATCTGACGGGACCCAGTTCACAAATGAACTCCAAATTCAGCAAACTTCTTAGACTGTATCGTCTACTAAATTTAATCAATATACTGCGCCATGCCTTCCTCAGTATCCGCTTAGACCACCTGTCCAACATACTGTCTTTCAAAAGAGGGAAAAATAAAACTCTGACAGTCATTCTGTCGTCCAAGTCACCTTGGAAGCCTGAAATGATAACCGTCTCCTGAAGGAGGCTGCCATTACCATATCCCAAGAACATCCACTTATGTTCATAACTGTTTCCTAATGTTTCTCCAGGATTGGATTAATATATGCTTATTGCAGCTAGTGCAAAAAGCAATATCTGGTGTGGTACTTGACATCACATGATTAACTCAATTGCCTAAGCAAGTGATATGCCAATCATGCAAATCCCTCTCCCCTTTAGTCTGTAAGACATCCTTTAGAGAGGGTGACTCCATCAGCTGCAGGTACACCACCATGCCAGGAGTCGTCCATTCTAAAACACCTTTAGAATAGTGTCAAAGCACCCAAATTGGGAAATTTTCCAAATCTAAATCTAAAACCATAGATCTAGTGACCAGAAAACCTGATATTTTATCCATATCCTGTATGGAGAAAAACCTTGTGACAACCACTTTATAACCGATCGTAGTATAGGAAGATCTCTTCCTATCAAGAGTATGTCATCCAAATACCAGGACATCACTCCCTACTACCTTCTTACCAGATCCATCTCCTATTCTGATGAAGTCAAAACCTATGACTGTCACATCAAAAATAAATGATCTATTTCCGCTATACCTGCTTTAGTCTAGAAATAGACATAAGCTACTTGCCCTCTATGCTTCCACTGCTCCCACAGACTACAATCTGGCAGAGTCATATACACGTGCACTTCTAAATCTAGTTTAGAACGATGCTATACTCATCCTCATGTTGGGTCTCATAGTCTAGAACAACAGCAATGACAAGTCTGGGTAAACAAGAACCTCCCTGTCACCGTCTTTGAGAAGACAGAAGTACATCTCGGGTGCCTGAGGTTACCCACCATATCAGCGGAGTGGCTAATGGAATGTCAAAACCAATTGAATCTTTAGGTTCTATTAAATTTTCAGTAATCGTTTGTGGTTCTGGAATCACTTCCATTTCTTCCATACTCCCACTTATGTTTTCTGAAAAGAATCCATTTTACTAAAACTGTGGCGAGTCAAGAACAATATATCTATTGATCTTCCAGATGGTAGAAAGTTAACCCTCGACGGGATAACCCACAAACAGCCATTACTGAAACGTGCCTTGAGTTTATCCAGAGTCTGGTTTTAAGCATAAGCCGGACAACTCCATATACCTTAACATCGTTAAGATATGAACCATTCTATATACAATATAGAAACAGAAGCACAAAATTTAATTGGAACCAGATTCAAAATCATGCAGCTGTCTCCAGTGCATATCAACTAAGTGGAATGAGGCCAAGCAATATTACTCATCTAGGAGTGCATCCACATATGAGTAACTTGAAAAAGAAGCAAGTTCTTAAAACCATTACTATCAACGGAATACAAAGCACAAGTATCTACATCTTCGATCACCTTGAAGAATCCTAATACTTGCAACATATGGTTCTCTACTTTATTCTTATACCTATAACTTCTCAAAAATTGGACCTTGTATTTCAACGAAATACTTGTCTAAAACTAGAGAAGTCATGAGTAAATGGAATATAGTAAGAGTAACAACCCCTTTGTCCTAATGGACATTGGACAACATATAATACTTTGTATAAGTCTCCTGAGTTTAATAACTCAAACCCTGTGCGTCGTAGGTTGAAAATTGTACTATGGTTAAGAAGAATTACACCGGTGTTGAATGCACTTTACCTAATCACCAACTGATATAGGTAAATGCCATAGACATAATTTCAAAAAGTTATATCTCACTTTATAAAATAAACATACAGATATATCAGTTTGAAATTGGTGCATAACAATCGGATATTCAAAACCAAATATTTGCCGTTAGGCAAAAACCCAGGTGATTTCCTCAAATATCACCAATTGCAAAGAACTCCGATATGTCGAGGATATAATTGTTGGGGTAAAAATTTACACCTCGGTTGAGCAAGTCAAAATTAAAGTCAACCCCAAGACAAGTGGGCCAAAGCCCAAATCCAGTGGGCCCATGCCCAGGTCGAGCCCGAACATGAAGCGGTCGGCCTTCCCCCATGCCAAGATAAAAATTTTGTAATAAATAATTTTGTTGTATTTCTTTTATTTTGTTTTATGGATAAATGTAAGAAAAATAGGCATAAAACCAAATTTTTGTAAAGCCCATGACTTATGTGCAAAAAGAAATGGCACATGAGTCATGGGATAGGCAAAATGCCATTTTGTGAAGCCTAAGGGGCTATGTGTAAAGTGTATGGCCTATAAAGGCAAAAATAATGAAAAAATCACAACAACTTTTCTCTCTCTCTCAAAATTTTTCAGATCTGAGAACTTTTCTCCTTCTTCAAGGTTCCAAAACCTTCTTTTTCTCTTGAATTAAATCAAGAGTGTTACTCTTCTTTTTATAAAACAAATTAGTTTTTCACCACAAAACCCATAAAGGGGAACTCAGATCTTCCATTAGGTCCCAAAAAGAAGAGATTTTTAAAAATCTCATATCTCTTGATCTTCAAGATCCGGCTAACAGAGGAGGAAGAAGAAGAACATCTTTCACTAAACCCCAAAAAAAACACACACTCAGGAGTCCAACTCCTCTCTGATTTCTCTTCCGAGAAATTTTTTTCTCTTTTTCTCGCCGGCGCTCAAGCGCAGAGCGCCCGCATGCCGACAGGTGGCGCGCTTGCGCTTCAGCGCAGGCGCTCGAGCGCAAGTCGCCCCCGAGCCGACAAGTGGCGCACTTGCGCTCCAGCGCCCAGCGCTCAAGCGCAAGTCGCCCCCGTGCCGACACGTGGCGCACTTGCGCTCGAGCGTCAGGCGCTGAAGCGCAAAACGCTCGCATGCCGACACATGGAGCGCTTGCGCTCAAGCGCAGAGCGCCCAAGCGCAGAGCGCCCACGTGCCGACACGTGGCACTCTAGCGCCTGAGCGCATAGCACCTAGGCGCACAGCGTCCAAGGTGCTGCCCCCACGCATCCTTTGGATGTCTTTTCCCCTTTTTACACACACACACACACACACACACACACACACACACACATATATATATATATACATACATATGCATACATATGTACACACACACATACTCCACGACACTGTCCCCCTCAAAAAAAAAATTTGGGCCGGGGCGCTGTCCCGAACCCCGCAAGAGGACTGCTAGCCCCCTTGACCCCCAGCCCGCTATCCGGGTAGTGGGACTCCCGTAAAAACTCTGTGTGGCTCCCGATATATCCAAACCCCCCTCCAAAACAACGCACACGTACACTGCACATTGAGTTCGCATGACCGGTTTAACCCGTTAATCGGAGGTTCCCTCGCCCCAAAAGCGGGGGGTAATTAACGGCAGCTTAGTCCGCGGCTGCCGGAGATTCGGATCCCCATAATCATTAAACCCCGGCCTACCCTAGGCAGGGGGAATCTGTAGTACGCCTGACAAGCGCGCGCGTATTCCCATCTCAATAGGGTGAACAAAAACACCCTACAGATTCTGGCACGCCCGGTGGGACCCTTCTCTCCTCCCATATTTCGGGTTAAACGTTCATGCGAACTCAATCAATATACATATCGACTGCCTGTACTGAAATGATGTTTTCTTTTCGTGCAGCAATCAACTTTCGACGACAATGTCTCCCAAGATGAATTCGGCTTCCAACGCGACCCTAATCCCGTACGTGGTCAAGGTCAATGCTCGTGTGGTTCTCCCCACAAGCCTCAGTCGACAGTGGGAGGAACCGCCCCGCCAGTTTGGTTCCGTCATCATCTACCCTGCCGGAAGCGCTCATCTGGCAGAAATCCCAGCAAAGCAGGCGGCCAAGCCAGTCTCAAGGGGCAAGAGGCCGAATGTCGTGATCGCCAAGGCACCACAACCAAATCTTAAGACGGTGTCTGAACGATTCTCTGGTGCTCCAGCAGGGGGAAAGAACTCCGGTACAAAGGGCAACATCAAATGTTGCGGACGAGCTCAGGCGATGACTCCAACAAATGCACAATCGAGCGTATCTCCAAGGCCCTCCATCGTCCGGTCTGCGGCGTCTTCCCAAAGAGCCGAAGTCTGCCAGGTGCTTAGAACAGAAAAGTTAAGGCAGAAGCGGCTCAGGTATCGAGCCAACAAGAGGGCCAAGGCTTCGGCCAAATGGAATCGTGTGAAGTTCCAAGTGCAGGTTTGCCCCGCGACAACGGCTGAGTCGGACGTAAGAATCAGCGATTCCTTCGAGCCTCTGAAGTGGGTTCAGAAAAATGCCATGACCACCAGAATCAAGAAGACAGCGGTCCGAACAGTGCCACAAAGAGACGTGTCCCGGCCCCAACAGAAAAAGTATGACACTGTCTCTTCAAGAGTCTATCAAGCACTCTATGCCGCACGAAAGCAGCGGGGCAAACCCAGAAAAGAAGCGCCAGCACCATTCAAGAACCTGGTTAGGCCAGCCGCCTTCAATCGACTACCAGCTACCAAAACAAGGGGATCAAGACAACGATCCGTGAAATCAGCTGCCAATGATAGAAAGACGGCCGGATATATCATCCATACGGTCTATATGGAGGGAGGGCGCCCCGGCGACAACCTTCGCAGCAAAAGCAAGGATGGGGCCACCACATCCCAAGCCCAATCTAGCCTGAATGTGGTTGCCGCTGCCCAAGAACAGCTGCCCCCGCTGGATGAAGAAAACCCTCTCGATGAGGATGATAGGCAGAAAGACCCCTCGGTCCATGCAGAGTCAAGCTCGGACAGCAAGGAAGAGCCAACTTTCCGCCCCAGGACTGCGGAGCAAGAGCTGCTTCAAGAGCTTCGAAAACAGCTCAGGAGCAAAGATAAAGAGATGGCCAAGCTCTATTCGAAGATTGACGACTTAACGAACATGGTGATGCAGCTTACGGATCAAATTGCTCGAGCGCCTCCCAATCAGACACAAGCCGCTACTAATCAGCCCGGTGATGACAATCTGAGGCAGCCAATGCCTATTCCTTTGGGACCAAGACTGGTCGAGCCGCATGAGAGCCGGCCGCATTCCGCTTCTGGGGACGCCTTAGCCCCAGATAGCACTATCCCGCTAACACAGGATCGGATAATGGATTTGGTCACCAGCAAGGTTAAAACATTGGTGGCCGAAGCTGAAGCTCAGAAAGAAATCGGTAGTAGTGGGCGGCCATATCCCGCGCAGTACGATCTGATTGAGTTCCCAAGCGGCTACGTCATTCCTAAGTTTGGAAGATTTGATGGAACAGGGAATGCAAATCAGCACGTCGCCCACTTCAAAGCATCATGCGGAAATACAGGGGGTAATGACGCGCTCCTTCTTCGTTAGTTTATCAACAGCCTGACCGGCGTCGCCTTCGACTGGTATGTGAGTATACCGGACGGGTCCGTCATTACCTTTGCCTAAATGGAGTCCCTGTTTCGGCAAAGGTTCATGAGTGTCAGTGATAAAATCTCCATTGCTGACCTTGTAAGGACCAAGCCGGGGAAGAATGAAAGCAACACCGACTTTATCGCTCGATGGCGTAATCTCACAGTCAAGTGCGAACCGCCGCTGGAGCAGGACCAGTCTGTCAGCCTTCTCATTGGGAACTTCAGCAACTGGATGGTCCCATTCTTGTGTACGGCGGGCCTCAAGACATTTTAGGAGCTAACCAAGAAAGTCCAAATGCTGGAACGCTCGAAGCAAGAGTCCCCGCCGGATTCTCAGAGAGACAAAACTTGGAAAAGCAAGCGGGACGACAACCGTAGAAGCGGGAGTTCCAGCAGTACCAATGTCTTCAATGCATCCGACGGTGAAGAAAAGCGAAGGGCGGGCGAATCCAAAACCAACCGGTCTCGAAAGCCATTGCTGGGAGGAGATGGGCCTTCCCTAGAGGAGAAAAAGAACAAGGTTTACTCTTTCAGAAGGGACAAGGTCCGCAAGATATTTAAAGATGCCTTGAACAACGGCCTACAATTACCGGAGTCGAAAAGACCCCAAGAATAAAAAATGACCGACAATCCTCTGTATTGTCCGTACCACCGAGTAGTGAGCCATGCGATCGAGGATTACTATATCTTCAAAGACTGGGTCGAGAAGCAGTACAAGGCTGGAGAGATCGAGCTGTCCAAAAGTGTGTTGGTGAACAATCAAGTCGCAACCACCAACTTTATACAGACAGAAACTGAAGCCTTCTGGGAGCAGACAGCCGAACCCGCTGCCTGAGAAATGAAACGGACTCATCGCGGCCACCGTGGAGTACGCACATATCTAATAAGACGAAGAAGATGATAAAGCTACTTCGGAAAGAACCCAGGACGGAATGGGAAGGGCAGAAGAAGCCTACCAGTCCAGCTGCCAATGCGGCTCCATCAGGCTCAAAATCCAAGAAGCTCAAGAAGAAGAAAAGTGCAGCTCAGCGCGAAAAAATGTCTACAGGGAGATCGACCATTCAAAAATATATCGATTCCCTCGAAGAATATGAACAAAAGGAAAGAAAATTGATTCAATTGAAGGAGTTCTTCCCTGTACAAGCGGCTGAAATTCTGGAGGAGTTAGAAGAAGACTCCAATGAAGAGATCCTAGTAGTGACCTGCTACGCCATCCATCTTGGCAGTGACTCCGAGGATGAGCTCTGTTTTCCCGAAGAGGACGAGAAGCTCACCACAAAGGCCAATCAAATCCAGCTCAGAAGCGGCAGGGCTCTACCGCCAAATCAGGGCAACGCCCCAAGAGGGAAGGAAAAACAAGTCGCTAATGAAGAAGATGGCAGGGAACTGTAAGTCCACGTTGCTCACCCCGGCTCTTACGGGGAGGCGGAAACGGCGAAAAACAATAATTTTGGCCCAAAGGCAACATGGACTAAAAGACGGATCTTTGCTAAACAAGAAACTAACAAACTACTAGAGGCTTAAACTACTATGCCGTAGAAATTATACCTCACGGAACCAGTCCTTCGGGTCTTCATTCCGCTGTCCCGCTCGTCCATCCAAGCACTAAGGTACGATCCGGATCTTGGTCACCTCCGCGGCCTTCTTGAGTCGAAGACGATCCACCCGAGAGTTGTACACCGAGCTCCACCTCAAGCCGAGGCAACTAGGGCAACGAGATTGCTAATCTAGATGCCCTAGGTTGTGTAGAAGAGAAAGATGGAAGTGTTTGTCTATGTGGATTCTTTTTCTCTCAACACATGAGATCAAAAGAATTTATCAAGAGGAGGAAGAAGGAGGAGATCAAGCAACCATGGAGCTTTTCTTTTCTTCTCACTTTCAAGAGAGAGAATGAGAAGAGAATAATGAAAAGGGATTAACTAAAGAAAATGAACCATGGTTGCAATAATACCCCAAAGCCATCATTACTAATCCTATCATGATAAAGTTGATGGCACTAATGACTTGACCATTTTCATAACTCAAGAAATAAAAAGAAAACCAAAGAAGAGTGTAGACCTCTCTTGAAGGTCAATGGTCAACGGGTCAACAAAGTCAAGAGAGGTCAAGGTGGTCAAATGGTCAATGCAATTAGCCATCACTAAACTATCACTAAAAGGATTAGTAAACAATGTCTCCGGCTCATAATGGTTTTGACCGAACGAATTGCCAAAACCCTAATGAGCCTGCCACATAAAGGTTTTGGCCGAACCAACTGCCAAAACCCTAATGAGGCACCTCCTCCTTCATCGCTCCTCGAAACTGTGCATACACACCTGCATCCGCATTCCGTAGAATGCGAATGCACAGAAGACAAATCAAATCCATCCGTGCAATACTAGGATCCGGCTTAAACCAAAGCCCACTAGTATTGCCTGCCCGAACAGCATACGCACACAAGTGCACGTAAGTGATCGTAGCCCTGCCGTAAAACCATACGGCATCTTCACGTTTCGCTCAGTGCAGGGAAACTCTCTGTGTGGGACTCAAAAGACTCGACACTACGCTGGCAGTGGGTTTAACTATAGACCGCAAGCGGCACTAGCTGTACGTAACGGTCCCCAGGTAGATGTCGATAAGAAGGCCGATGAGGTAAACCCATCTGAACTCCTACTGAGCCTGTATGTGACAATCTCCGTACAGTCCGGTCTGTTCGTCTGATACATCGCATGGCGGGCCTAGGGGGTGGGGAACGTCAGTCCCCTAATAGCGGTACAAGTCGTGTCGGAGTGTAGCCCAAAACACCCTGAGATAGCACTGGAAACCTACCAGTATATCTCACTTACCCTGGCCAGGGACTACTTGTGTAATGGCTCTCCTAGACACAGCGCGATGTCAACCCCCAATACCGGGAGAGACGAATCCTGTCTAACCGTCACTGCCTCCAAGTGCTTCGGGACTGCACCCAACTACTACCTGTTTGCACGACTCCTTTGAGCCGTGGTAGGGTAGTAATCTAAGTACAGTGGGAACACACTCGAGGCGAAGTGACAGTGTCAAGTCGGCGGACTAAGCTGTACTCATGTCACCTGAGAACTGATAACTGACGATAGGTATAATACCAACCAACAGTTCCCGACGAGTCCTGTCCAGTGTACTCGTAACCTAACGAGCATCCGCATACTATCTCAAGTACGACGTACTGACGGCTGTGGGACAGACCGTCTCCCCCGCTGGGATGAGAAGCGCATACGCTAGTCTACTCCGGAGTATCGATGCCCTGTCTCGATAGTCCTACGACCAGGGACCTGTATAAGGATGTGCTTATGGATTACCCAGCCCCCACGAGTATGACTGCCATCACAACGCTGGTAATCAAGCAAAGATCCAAAGGGCTCTACTAATATGTATAAGCGATATGCTAAAAGAAACACATGCACATATTGAAGTAGAAACAAACCAAGTAGCATACTACCATTTTGAGCAAGATTGTCTATACAACTGTGAATATCCCAAGCTTCCATTAAGTAATATACAAGCTAGTATGATACAGTAATGGCTTCTAGGGCATATACATTAACAATCTCCCACTTGCACTAAGGCCATGTACTGGCGTATCGAAGACCTATCATCTCGATCAGCCGCTCGAACTGAGTCTGGGGTAGGGCCTTCGTGAGTGGATCTGCAGTGTTGTTCTCCGTATTTACTCTCTTCACCCCGATCACCCGGCGATCTACGATCTCCCTGATCAAGTGGTACCGCCTCAAAATGTGCCTGGACTTCTGATGGGACCTGGGTTCCTTCGCTAAAGCTATAGCGCCGTTGTTGTCGCAATACAGCGGTATTGGATCAACAATGGTAGGAACCACCTGAAGCTCCGTGAGGAACTTCTTCATCCAGACAGCTTCCTTTGCGGCATCGCAAGCAGCTATGTACTCCGCTTCCATAGTTGAGTCTGCAACGGTCTCCTGCTTGGAACTCTTCCAGCAAACCGCCCCTCCATTGAGGGTAAAGACATAACCCGACATGGACTTGGAGTCATCCTTGTCACTCTAGAAGCTGGAGTCAGCAAAGGCCTCGAGCTGGAGGTCTTTTCCGCCATACACCAAGAACATCTCCTTAGTCCTTCTCAGGTACTTGAGAATGTTCTTTACCGCTATCCAGTGTTTCTCCCCTGGGTTCGACTAATACCGGCTTACAACGCTCAATGCGTATGCTACATCTGGTCTGGTACATAACATCGCATACATTATAGAGCCTACCGCAGAAGCGTAGGGTATAATAGACATGCGATCCCTTTCCAAATCAGCCTTGGGAGACATCTCTTTGGAGAGGGTGATCCCGTGACAAGCCGGTAAATTACCGCGCTTAGAATCTTCCATACTGAATCTTTTCAGTATGGTGTCAATGTACCTTGACTGTGAAAGTCCCAACATCCTCTTAGATCTATCACGATAGATCTGGATCCGCAGAATGTAGTTGGCATCGCCCATGTCCTTCATGGAGAACCTCTGCGACAAGAATCCTTTGACTGACTGTAGCATAGGAATATCATTTCCTATTAGGAGAATGTCATCCACGTACAAGACGAGGAATACTACAGTTCTCCCTACAATCTTACTGTAAATGCATGGTTCATCTGGGTTTTTGATAAAGTCGAATTCTTTAACAGTATCATCAAAGCAGATGTTCCAACTCCGCGATGCCTGCTTAAGTCCATAGATGGACTTGAGCAACTTGCACACTTTACCGCTGCTCCCACTCTGAATGAATCCCTCCGGCTGATCCATATAGATGCACTCTTCCAAATTTCCATTTAGGAAAGCCGTCTTTACGTCCATCTGCCAGATTTCATAATCGTGGAAGGCAGCAATGGCAAGAAGGATCCGAATGGATTTCAGCATAGCCACTGGAGAAAAGGTCTCGTCATAGTCCAAACCAGGTCTTTGACGAAAACCCTTTGCAACAAGTCTAGCTTTATAGGTCTCAACCTGCCCATCTACACCAATCTTCTTTCTGAAGATCCATTTGCAGCCTACGGGTTTTACCCCTTCTGGAGCAAAGTCCAAAGTCTAAACTTTGTTGGTGTACATGGACTCCATCTCGGTCCGCATTGCATCCAGCCATTTTACCGAGTCACCGCTCTGAATGGCTTGCTGGAAGCTAGTAGGCTCACCATAATCCATAGTGCAATCCTCTCTATCCCCGTCTATGAGAAAACCGTAGTATCTCTCGGGCGGATGAGACTGCCTACTACTCCTGCGGAATGGCGCTGGGATGTCCGGTTCTCTTGAAACTTCTGGTTCTTCCAAGCTTTCAGTAATAGCTTATGGTTCTGGAATTTCTTCCAGTTCTACTACGCTCCCACTTGCTTCTTTTTCTAAAAACTGATGTTCCAGAAAGTGGGCATGACGAGAAACAAAAACCTTTTGTTCCTCTGCGTAATAGAAAAAATACCCCCTGGAGTTCTTTGGGTATCCCACAAACTTACACAGTACTGAGCGTGTCTCGAGCTTGTCCGCATGCTGCTTTTTTACAAAAGCTGTACATCCCCATATCTTCAGATACTTAAGACAGGGTTTCTTCCCACACCACATCTGATATGGTGTGGTAAGCACGGTCTTGGAGGGAACCTTGTTCAAAAGATATGCAGCTAATTCTAGTGCATAACCCCAGAAGGATCGCGGTAACTCAGCCTTACTGATCATGGAACGAACCATATCCAATAGGGTTCGATTTCGCCTTTCCGATACACCGTTGTGTTGTGGTGTGTATGGAGGAGTAAGCTGAGAGAGAATTCCATTCTCTATTAAGTAGCCCAGAAACTCGGCACTCAAGTATTCACCACCTCGATCAGATCTCAGTGTCTTGATACTTTTGCATGTTTGTTTTTCAACTTCATTCTTATATTCCTGAAATTTCTCAAAGGCCTCGGATTTGTGCTTCATCAAGAAGACATGCCTATACCTAGAGAAATCAACTGTGAAAGTAATGAAGTATGAATAACCACTTCGCGCATGTGTAGACATTGGACCACACACATCACTGTGTTTGAGTCCCAAGAGCTCACTTGCTCTTTCTCCGTGTCCAGTGAACGGAGTCTTTGTCATCTTTCCCATGAGACAAGATTCACAAGTGGCATAAGACTGATACTCGAACGGATCCAAGTATCCTTCTTTATGTAACTTTGTCAACCGTGTCTCATTAATGTGACCCAGTCTACAATGCCATAAGAAAGCCAGATTTAATTCCGGAGACTTTCTTTTAAGTGTGTTCTGGAAACTGAAGACCTGAGCTTGATTCAAAACGTATATACCGTTTTTCAATGTACCTGACCCAATCAGTACTTGATTTAGGTGGATGTTTACTACATCGCTTACAAAAGTAAAATCATATCCTTCCTTAGAAAGTAAGGATACAGATATGATATTACAAGTCGCACCTGGTACATAAAAACAGTCACGCAGAATCAATATCTGCCCAATTGTCAGTCCTAGATGATATTCCCCTACGGATTCAGCATACATGCTCATTCCGTTAGCAACCCTGAGAGTCATATCACCTTTCTTGATAACCCTACGGTTTCTCAGAGCCTGTAACGAATTACAGATATGAGATCCTGATCCGGTATCCAATACCCAGGAAGTAGGGTTAACTGACATACAGTTCTCTATTACAAACACACCCGAAGTCGAAGCCACAACATGCTTCGAATTCTGGCTACTGGCTTTGCAAGCCCTGCAATCCTTCTGCCCATGTTCATTCCCATAACAATAGGAACGTCCTGCTTTTACTACATCCAGTCCCGAAACTTCTGCCTTTCCCTTTCTTTCTACTTCCCTAGTTTCCTTCAGGGTAGTAGGTAGAGACTGTTGAACTAAGTCAGCATCTGACCCGTTCTTCAACGTGGTCTTTAGGTCCATGAGCTCAAAAGAGCTGGTCTCTGTAAGGACGTTGCCCCCTACAGATGACCCGATAGCCAACCTCGCTGGAAGCAATTCGTTCGAGGTCTCATATCTTGCGATACGAGATTGCTCTCCATATAAATCTTTGTTATGGAGGAAGATAGAAACTGAGTCCATCTTGTCGTGCTGCCTCTGGTATATACCATTAACTGAGGCTAACACGAGGCACTTGGCTTTCGCACAGTCTTTTTCCAATGTCCTACGGATATCAATATCTGTGACAAGGGAAACTGGACTTGAGACGGCAGGGGTTGGATCAGTCAAGAGGTGTCCCAGCTTGTCATGGGTAATGGACATCTGGACAGACCTTTGCCAGTTATAACAGTCAGATTAAGTCATTTTATTATCTAGATGTAACCTAGGTGCGGTCACTGGATCGCTGCAATTAAGAGAGAAAGAAGAAAACACTTAGCATGATGCTCTTGCAAGTTTAGATTGGTTTTTAATTTATCTAAACAGGATGGCTCCCACTGTCTCTCGAATCCCTCCTCAAACCATAAAGGAAGAATTAGCCAGGATCAATCTCACCGTACAATACTTGCTTAACCGTTCAGCCAGGCCAGTGTCGGTACTTCGAGGGAGGTTTTCCAACGCTTTCGCGAAGTTCCTTAATTAAGTAACCTCTTTTCCCTGTGGGCGTAGCCCCGCTAACACCTTTCTAGACACCTACTAGGTTTATAGCATTGATCGTTAAGTGAGAAAGTTCCCGAGGAGTAGCATATACTCACAGTAGGATCGGGATCCAAATATCATCGCATGACAAAACTGAAGGAATCCTACCAGAGTCATCACACTCTAAATGGTATGCAGCGCTAGCTAGTTTCAGTACTTTTGAAACTCCCGATATGGATTTTTGCCCCATGCTCTTATGATCTTGACGAAGGCCAACATATCATAAGTCACATGTCAAGTTCTACCCGTCATTGTCCAGGTTAATTTGAACCCACCCGTACATACCCTTGACGAAGGCCAAAATAGTAGTACTACTGTCCTAAACCAACGCATCTATCTATGCTACAGATAAATATTCAGCAGCTACCAATCACTATGCCTTGGCGAAGGTCAAAATACATAGCTTGAATACTACTGAATATTTAACCGAAATGACAGAGGGCTACGAATGGTTTTGGCGAAACCGTGAACGTAGTGAACTTGATATAATCAATGGAACGAGATAGCTTTTAAAAGGAGTGGTTCAAGCTCCGCGTTTAAAATGCTGGTTTTTGAAAAGAACCGAGTGGTTTTCAAAGTGTTCCAACGACTTTTACTTGGTTTATTTTCTTGCATTAATTCCAATGCGTCCCATCATTTAATCCTACCATTGCAGAAAACAACCAAAATATGGCGTACGCTTATGCCATCCGCATTCGCCACGGGGTCCCGTCATCACCCGTTAGGTTACTTAACTAACGACAGAGCGGGGGCTGGACTAGCGCGGATGCAAAACATAAGCAACACCTAAATAGATATCATATATAGATATATAGCAATGATAGCCAATCCAGATCACAGATGAACACTTTGGATATACTAGGAATCCGCGATTCGTTCGAGCCTGCAACGAAAAGCGGATTACATGGTCGCGATGAATAGCCAAACCCTAACCCTAGACCCTTACGGGTGCGCCAAACTACCCGCCAAGTACCCGAAGCGAAGCAACCTCCCTCAACACCATGAGCAGGCCACTCGGCACTTCGAGATACCCGTTGTTTGTACACCCTACCTTGGGTCTATCCTAGGAGAAAAACAGTAAAAAGAAATTATACAATGACGGCTACAACCCCGATCTAGTTGTGCGGCCAAACAAATAATATTACATCAATTTACAAATTTTACAATGAATTAAAGAAAAAGAAACTCTCATCTCACACCCATTCCCGGCTATTCATCCGCGACAATCCAACGAGTTCATATACACAAACCATCAATATTACGGATCACAGATATGTATAACCCCCACTAATCGACGTATAGCGATTAGCGGACGTTTAATACATATATCACATCACAGATAATATCCATTAGCCAAAGTGTACGGAATATCGATCAAAATACGGATTTGTAACCACCCCAAAAGTCATTTTGTTCTCTGGAAAATCTGGGTAGAAACAACATGTATTAAAAATCCCAAAACAGCCAAATAAAAACACTGCAGAAAACCCGGTCCACGGCCGAGTCAACTTGGCCGCGGTTCCACGGCAGAAAGCATGTTCTTGCCGCGGATCCGCGGCGCCTTGACTGAGTCACTGGATCGTTTTTCTTGTGTGTTTTTACAAAACCCTGAGACGATTTTTCATATATGTTAAATCACTTTTTGAGCAGTATAAAAATTCGACAGAAACATGGTTTTTTCCGGACTTTTTTTGTGATTTTTTCCGATCGATATTCTTAACACTTTGCAAACTTGCTAGTTTATGTTTAGCTAGGCTCTGATACCACTGTAAGTCCACGTTGCTCACCCCGGTTCTTACGGGGAGGCGGAAACGGCGAAAAACAATAATTTTGGCCCAAAGGCAACATGGACTAAAAGCCGGATCTTTGCTAAACAAGAAACTAACAAACTACTAGAGGCTTAAACTACTATGCCGTAGAAATTATACCTCACGGAACCGGTCCTTCGGGTCTTCATTCCACTGTCCCGCTCGTCCATCCAAGCTCCAAGGTACGATCCGGATCTTGGTCACCTCTGCGGCCTTCTTGAGTCGAAGACGATCCACCCGAGAGTTGTACACCGAGCTCCACCTCAAGCCGAGGCAACTAGGGCAACGAGATTGCTAATCTAGATGCCCTAGGTTGTGTAGAAGAGAAAGATGGAAGTGTTTGTCTATGTGGATTCTTTTTCTCTCAACACATGAGATCAAAAGAATTTATCAAGAGGAGGAAGAAGGAGGAGATCAAGCAACCATGGAGCTTTTCTTTTCTTCTCACTTTCAAGAGAGAGAATGAGAAGAGAATAATGAAAAGGTATTAACTAAAGAAAATGAACCATGGTTGCAATAATACCCCAAAGCCATCATTACTAATCCTATCATGATAAAGTTGATGGCACTAATGACTTGACCATTTTCATAACTCAAGAAATAAAAAGAAAACCAAAGAAGAGTGTAGACCTCTCTTGAAGGTCAATGGTCAACGGGTCAACAAAGTCAAGAGAGGTCAAGGTGGTCAAATGGTCAATGCAATTAGCCATCACTAAACTATCACTAAAAAGATTAGTAAACAATGTCTCCGGCTCATAATGGTTTTGACCGAACGAATTGCCAAAACCCTAATGAGCCTGCCATATAAAGGTTTTGGCCGAACCAACTGCCAAAACCCTAATGAGGCACCTCCTCCTTCATCGCTCCTCGAAACTGTGCATACACACCTGCATCCGCATTCCGTAGAATGCGAATGCACAGAAGACAAATCAAATCCATCCGTGCAATACTAGGATCCGGCTTAAACCAAAGCCCACTAGTATTGCCTGCCCGAACAGCATACGCACACAAGTGCACGTAAGTGATCGTAGCCCTGCCGTAAAACCATATGGCCTCTACACATTTCGCTCAGTGCAGGGAAACTCTCTGTGTGGGACTCTAAAGACTCAACACTACGCTGGCAGTGGGTTTAACCACAGACCGCAAGCGGCACTAGCTGTACGTAACGGTCCCCAGGTAGATGTCGATAAGAAGGCCGATGAGGTAAAACCATCCGAACTCCTTCTGAGCCTGTATGTGACAATCTCCGTACAGTCCGGTCTGTTCGTCTGATACATCGCATGGCGGGCCTAGGGGTGGTGAACGTCAGTCCCCTAATAGCGGTACAAGTCGTGTCGGAGTGTAGCCCAGAACACCCTGAGATAACACTGGAAACCTACCAGTATATCTCACTTTCCCTGGCCAGGGACTACTTGTGTAATGGCTCTCCTAGACACAGCGCGATGTCAACCCCCAATACCGGGAGAGACGAATCCTGTCTAACCGTCACTGCCTCCAAGTGCTTCGGGACTGCACCCAACTACTACCTGTTTACACGACTCCTTTGAGCCGTGGTAGGGTAGTAATCTAAGTACAGTGGGAACACACTCGAGGCGAAGTGACAGAGTCAAGTCGGCGGACTAAGCTGTACTCATGTCACCTGGGAACTGATAACTGACGATAGGTATAATACCAACCAACAGTTCCCGATGAGTCCTGTCCAGTGTACTCGTAACCTAACGAGCACCCGCATACTATCTCAAGTACGACGTACTGACGGCTGTAGGACAGACCGTCTCCCCCGCTGGGATGAGAAGCGCATATGCTAGTCTACTCTGGAGTATCGATGCCTTGTCTCGATAGTTCTACGACCAGGGACCTGTATAAGGATGTGCTTATGGATTACCCAGCCCCCACGAGTATGACTGCCATCACATCGCTGGTAATCAAGCAAAGATCCTAAGGGCTCTACTAATATGTATAAGCGATATGCTAAAAGAAACACATGCACATATTGAAGTAGAAACAAACCAAGTAGCCTACTACCATTTTGAGCAAGATTGTCTATACAACTATGAATATCCCAAGCTTCCATTAAGTAATATACAAACTAGTATTATACAGTAATGGCCTCTAGGGCATATAAACTAACAATCTCCCACTTGCACTAAGGCCATGTACTGGCGTATCGAAGACCTATCATCTCGATCAGCCGCTCGAACTGAGTCTGGGGTAGGGCCTTCGTGAGTGGATCTGCAGTGTTGTTCTCCGTATTTACTCTCTTCACCTCGATCACCCGGCGATCTACGATCTCCCTGATCAGGTGGTACCGCCTCAAAATGTGCCTGGACTTCTGATGGGACCTGGGTTCCTTCGCTAAAGCTATAGCGCCGTTGTTGTCGCAATACAGCGGTATTGGATCAACAATGGTAGGAACCACCTGAAGCTCCATGAGGAACTTCTTCATCCAGACAGCTTCCTTTGCGGCATCGCAAGCAGCTATGTACTCCGCTTCCATAGTTGAGTCTGCAACGGTCTCCTGCTTGGAACTCTTCCAGCAAACCGCCCCTCCATTGAGGGTAAAGACATAACCCGACATGGACTTGGAGTCATCCTTGTCACTCTGGAAGCTGGAGTCAGCAAAGGCCTCGAGCTGGAGGTCTTTTCCGCCATACACCAAGAACATCTCCTTAGTCCTTCTCAGGAACTTGAGAATGTTCTTTACCGCTATCCAGTGTTTCTCCCCTGGGTTCGACTGATACCGGCTTACAACGCTCAATGCGTATGCTACATCTGGTCTGGTACATAACATCGCATACATTATAGAGCCTACCGCAGAAGCATAGGGTATAATAGACATGCGATCCCTTTCCAAATCAGCCTTGGGAGACATCTCTTTGGAGAGGGTGATCCCGTGACAAGCCGGTAAATTACCGCTCTTGGAATCTTCCATACTGAATCTTTTCAGTATGGTGTCAATGTACCTTGACTGTGAAAGTCCCAACATCCTCTTAGATCTATCACGATAGATCTGGATCCCAGAATGTAGTTGGCATCGCCCAGGTCCTTCATGGAGAACCTCTGTCACGATCCGAAAGAGCACGTGACTGGCCCTTGAACCATATGAAGTCTATAGGACCCCATCTGATCCAAGTAAGCCAAAAGCCCAGCAATCTAAAACCATTTAAAGAGTAAATAAGGAAAACTGTTTTTGAAAAGTAAGGAAATCATGTTTGGAAATCAAAGTTTTTAAATAACTAAGCCGAATATGCATTTTTTTAAAATGTGTAACCTTTCCTGAAAATTTCGGCAGAGTTTCCTTTGTAAAAACTGGCCCCGAACGGGGTACAACAAGAATAATATATATGAAATGATAAAAGGCATCCCCAAGCGGGAGCTAGCTCTTCGTCCATCGACGGTCACAACCACGCAAGCAATAATAATATACAACGCCAAAGGGCGAGGATCAAAACCCAAAAAAAAAGAAACTCAAAACAGCCAGAAAACCGTAATACTACTAGCGCGACTCTAAGGTCGAAATAAAACAACACTGTTTTCTAAGTCTGAAACAATAAACAAGTTTTGGTTGATGGAAATTCTAGATACAATAAATGATACATGAACAATGGCGGTTCTGATACAAAAGAACCCACCTATCCAAGCAAGTCACCCATAAGGAAGCAGTGTGCCAGAAATGCCGCTATGGAATCTGTACGGCAAAAACCTGCAAGGACTGGGGCACAACGGGGGTGAGTTGCCAACTCGTGAATAGAAAATATCTACAAGCAAAGATCGAATGCATGACCCATCCTAGGTCAATACGATCAGATATAAATAAACCTCAATATGAATAAAGTTGAAGCATGCTAAACTGGCAATGTAATCTCTACATGAGTGTAATGCCAAGTGCTCGTGCTAGTGCCTCAGGTAATAGCATGTCATGAATATGAGGTATGATCAATGTAATCAAATCTGCACACACGTGGATCCCGTCCACTCGTCACCCAATGAAAATAACCATCATGCAAGTAAATATCATGAAACCTGTGCATGGAAATATGAGGATATAACCCACCCGTGTCCCTCGCGACACGTCAAAATCATAGAACCGGAGTGCCCAGCATCGGCACTCGAAAACATCATGAAAACTGTACCCAGCATCGGCACATAAATCCTCATATATCGGGCTCCGTCAGTCCGGATCGGCCCACGGGCTCTGTCTGCGGTATCGGCCCTCGGCCCCGGCAGGACGCCCAAATCTATCCATCGACTCTGGTCAGTATCCTCCGGATAACTGCCAAGTCCAACCAATCACCGGTAGGTACTCGCCCGCCTCCAGGCTCAATCGGCAAAGCTCATCGATCATCTTGCCGAGGGGAACCATACCGGGTCCACCATGTACCCGCAATCGGCTCATCCATTCCTCGATTCGGGTTTCACATGTCGCTCTCAGCACCGAGAAAACACATGGTGGACGCACTGAAATATCATATCAAGGGTAACCGGGTTTTTAAAGCAATGACATATTCTCTTTTGAAACACTCTCGATTCCCAAATCCAGAAATATCATAGAAACAACATATCTCAATGCGTATAATCAAAAGCATGAAGTATGCGACATGTAAAGGAAGGTATGCCTATCATCATGTCATGCAAGGATCATATACTGAATGCAATAGTACTACAGTGTAGTGACATGGCAATTATCGATGATGAGTGTGTGAGCCGGCAACAAGTGTACATGGAACATATGCATCATCGATAATGGTGCTGGTGTCCTAGCAGCATGACTGAAATATAACCACAGTACAAGCGATGCAATGCAAATAGCATGAATATGCGGAATCGAATAATCAACGCAAAAGTAAAGAATCTACACCAATCTGTACAAGTCATGCAGGGGTGCCATTTGAAATAAGACGAATCAGGGCTTTTGGAAAAACAAGGGCTACGGTGTTTTAAGAAAAGATACATCATTTGAAAATATCCGTATGACCCTTCTGCCTATCTTTAAAATATCCCCGATTCGTTAGTTTGAAATAGGTATGACTCGGTCCAGTCTAATGTCTACTAAGTAATCTAGACAGGAGGGGTAAGAAACCACCTAATCTGAGTCAATATATATAGATATGATAGTCGGTGATCCCGCCTCAATAACATATCGTAAGATATTCTCGAGTCATGAGTGCGGATCTATCATCAATATCGGCTCGTACGGTAGATCGTCGTACGGCATCCCAATAGCTGGGTAGGGGTCAATGTCACAGTACCTCATCACATATCAGGTATCACTATCATCAGATCGCATAATCTGGGGTACTACTCTAAGTCTAGTACAAATCGATACCATCTATAAAAATATGAATGCGGGTAAAGCACATGTCCAAAGGCCCGCTAAAACTATCATATCGCACCTCGAAGACAAGCTATGTCACATCGCCGATCTCACGGCCTCACATCAAGTATCATCTCAAACCACGTATCATCCTCAAATCCCGTATATAAACACAGTCCCATACCCATGTGTAGATATACGCACCATCATATGCACTCTAATAAATGAAAGAATGAATGCAAGTATGTGTGTAAATGTATGTGTGAGTGCAACCACTACTTTAGGGTTCGCACTATACTAAACCAATATATTCTTATCATCAAAATATCATTATTACCATCAATAACCCTAAACAACACATAATAAATATTCGTGTGTATACGTATTCGTATACATCACCACGGACTGCGGGGGTGCTATACGCCATCCACCCGACTTCTCCCCGTAGATATAAATCTACTCACATTGCTTCTCGTGTGCCAAAGCCGATGTCGCTATCTTCACCTCCTTTGCCTCAACATCACGCGGGGTACCTACAAGTATATCACAATGCTAAAGCACATGAAAATCACATCGGAAACCAAAATAGCACACGCTACCCGCATAGGTAAAAACCTATCGACTCGCATGTAAACACAATCAAAATCCACTTGTCGTTGACGTCCAAACGCCACCCGACAGGAATGAATCACCAAATACCAAAATCCATGCTAAAACAAGTCCCAAATTATACACCAACATAGGAAAATCAACCCAGATTTCACCCTAGATGGAATCAGTCAAAACTAGACATACTCAGGGTCAAAACTAGAGGAAATGGGGGCATGCACAGAAAACGAGGCAATTCCTTAAAATACCTTATTTTAGAATTTTCCATAATTTTTCCCCATTTATCTGTATTTAATTATACCAGAATATTAAAATATTCATTAAAATAATATTAAATTATAAAATTTCCCAAAAATCATATTTTATTATTTTGAAGACGTTACAACCTCTGCGAAAAGATCCTTTGACTGGCTGTAGCATAGGGATATCATTTCCTATTAGGAGAATGTCATCCACGTACAAGACGAGGAATACTACAGTTCTCCCTACAATCTTACTGTAAATGCATGGTTCATCTGGGTTTTTGATAAAGTCGAATTCTTTGACAGTATCATCAAAGCAGATGTTCCAACTTCGCGATGCCTGCTTAAGTCCATAGATGGACTTGAGCAACTTGCACACTTTACCGTTGCTCCCACTCTAAATGAATCCCTCCGGCTGATCCATATAGACGCACTCTTCCAAATTTCCATTTAAGAAAGCCGTCTTTACGTCCATCTGCCAGATTTCATAATCGTGGAAGGCAGCAATGGCAAGAAGGATCCGAATGGATTTCAGCATAGCCACTGGAGAAAAGGTCTCGTCATAGTCCAAACCAGGTCTTTGACGAAAACCCTTTACAACAAGTCTAGCTTTATAGGTCTCAACCTGCCCATCTACACCAATCTTCTCTCTGAAAATCCATTTGCAGCCTACGGATTTTACCCCTTCTGGAGCAAAGTCCAAAGTCTAAACTTTCTTGGTGTACATGGACTCCATCTCGGTCCGCATTGCATCCAGCCATTTTACCGAGTCACCGCTCTGAATGGCTTGCTGGAAGTTAGTAGGCTCACCATAATCCATAGTGCAATCCTCTCTATCCCCGTCTATGAGAAAACCGTAGTATCTCTCGGGCGGATGAGACTGCCTACTACTCCTGCGGAGTGGCGCCGGGATGTCCGATTCTCTTGAAACTTCTGGTTCTTCCAAGCTTTCAGTAATAGCTTGTGGTTCTGGAATTTCTTCCAGTTCTACTACGCTCCCACTTGCTTCTTTTTGTAAAAACTGATGTTCCAGAAAGTGGGCATGACAAGAAACAAAAACCTTTTGTTCCTCTGCGTAATAGAAAAAATACCCCTGGAGTTCTTTGGGTATCTCGCAAACTTACACAGTACTGAGCGTGCCTCGAGCTTGTCTGCATGCTGCTTTTTTACAAAAGCTGGATATCCCCATATCTTCAGATACTTAAGACAGGGTTTCTTCCCACACCACATCTGATATGGTGTGGTAGGCACAGTCTTGGAGGGAACCTTGTTCAAAAGATATGCAGCTGATTCTACTGCATAACCCCAGAAGGATCGCGGTAACTCAGCCTTACTCATCCTGGAACGAACCATATCCAATAGGGTTCGATTCCGCCTTTCCGATACACCGTTGTGTTGTGGTGTGTATGGAGGAGTAAACTGAGAGAGAATTCCATTCTCTTTTAAGTAGCCCAGAAACTCGGCACTCAAGTATTCACCACCTCGATCAGATCTCAGTGTCTTGATACTTTTGCCTGTTTGTTTTTCAACTTCATTCTTATATTCCTGAAATTTCTCAAAGGCCTCGGATTTGTGCTTCATCAAGAAGACATGCCCATACCTAGAGAAATCATCTGTGAAAGTAATGAAGTACGAATAACCACTTCGCGCATGTGTAGACATTGGACCACACATATCACTGTGTATGAGTCCCAAGAGCTCACTTGCACTTTCTCCATGTCCAGTGAACGGAGTCTTTATCATCTTTCCCATGAGACAAGATTCACAAGTGGCATAAGACTGGTACTCGAACGGATCCAAGTATCCTTCTTTATGTAACTTTGTCAACCGTGTCTCATTAATGTGACCCAGTCTACAATGCCATAAGAAAGCCAGATTTAATTCCGGAGACTTTCTTTTAAGTGTGTTCTGGACACTGAAGACCTGAGCTTGATTCAAAACGTATATACCGTTTTTCAATGTACCTGACCCAATCAGTACTTGATTTAGGTGGATGTTTACTACATCGCTTACAAAAGTAAAATCATATCCTTCCTTAGAAAGTAAGGATACAGATATGATATTACAAGTCGCACCTGGTACATAAAAACAGTCACGCAGAATCAATATCTGCCCAGTTGTCAGTCCTAGATGATATTCCCCTACGGATTCAGCATACATGCTCATTCCGTTAGCAACCCTGAGAGTCATATCACCTTTCTTGATAACCCTACGGTTTCTCAGAGCCTGTAACGAATTACAGATATGAGATCCTGATCCGGTATCCAATACCCAGGAAGTAGGGTTAACTGACTTACAGTTCTCTATTACAAACACACCCGAAGCCGAAGCCACAACATGCTTCGAATTATGGCTACTGGCTTTGCAAGCCCTGCAATCCTTCTGCCCATGTTCATTCCCGTAACAATAGGAACGTCCTGCTTTTACTACATCCAGTCCCGAAACTTCTGCCCTTCCCTTTCTTTCTACTTCCCTGGTTTCCTTCAGGGTAGTAGGTAGAGACTGCTGAACTAAGTCAGCATCTGACCCGTTCTTCAACGTGGTCTTCAGGTCCATGAGCTCAAAAGAGCTGGTCTCTGTAAGGACGTTGCCCCCTACAGATGACCCGATAGCCAACCTCACTGGAAGCAATTCGTTCGAGGTCTCATATCTTGCGATACGAGATTGCTCTCCATATAAATCTTTGTTATGGAGGAAGATAGAAACTGAGTCCATCTTGTCGTGCTGCCTCTGGTATGTACCATTAACTGAGGCTAACACGAGGCACTTGGCTTTCGCACAGTCTTCTTCCGATGTCCTACGGATATCAATATCCGTGACAGGGGAAACTGGACCTGAGACGGCAGGGGTTGGATCAGTCAAGAGGTGTCCCAGCTTGTCATGGGTAATGGACATCTGGACAGACCTTTGCCAGTCATAACAGTCAGATTCAGTCATTTTATTATCTAGATGTAACCTAGGTGCGGTCACTGGGTCGCTGCAATTAAGAGAGAGAGAAGAAAACACTTAGCATGATGCTCTTGCAAGTTTAGATTGGTTTTTAATTTATCTAAACAGGATGGCTCCCACTGTCTCTCGAATCCCTCCTCAAACCATAAAGGAAGAATTAGTCAGGATCAATCTCACCGTACAATACTTGCTTAACCGTTCAGCCAGGCCAGTGTCGGTACTTCGAGGGAGGTTTTCCAACGCTTTCGCGAAGTTCCTTAATTAAGTAACCTCTTTTCCCTGTGGGCATAGCCCCGCTAACACCTTTCTAGACACCTACTAGGTTTATAGCATTGATCGTTAAGTGAGAAAGTTCCCGAGGAGTAGCATATACTCACAGTAGGATCGGGATCCAAATATCATCGCGTGACAGAACTGAAGGAATCCTACCAGAGTCATCACACTCCAAATGGTATGCAGCGCTAGCAAGTTTCAGTACTTTTGAAACTCCCGATATGGATTTTTGCCCCATGCTCTTATGACCTTGACGAAGGCCAACATATCATAAGTCACATGTCAAGTTCTACCCGTCATTGTCCAGGTTAATTTGAACCCCACCCGTACATACCCTTGACGAAGGCCAAAATAGTAGTACGACTGTCCCAAACCAACGCATCTATCTATGCTACAGATAAATATTCAGCAGCTACCAATCACTATGCCTTGGCGAAGGTCAAAATACAAAGCTTGAATACTACTGAATATTTAACCGAAATGACGGAGGGCTACGAATGGTTTTGGCGAAACCGAGAACGTAGTGAACTTGATATAATCGATGGAACGAGATAGCTTTTATAAGGAGTGGTTCAAGCTCCGCGTTTAAAATGCTGGTTTTTGAAAAGAACCGAGTGGTTTTCAAAGTGTTCCAACGACTTTTACTTGGTTTATTTTCTTGCATTAATTCCAATGTGTCCCATCATTTAATCCTACCATTGCAGAAAACAACCAAACTATGGCGTACGCTTATGCCATCCGCATTCGCCACGGGGTCCCGTCATCACTCGTTAGGTTACTTAACTAACGACAGAGCGGGGGCTGGACTAGCGCGGATGCAAAACATAAGCAACACCTAAATAGATATCATATATAGATATATAGCAATGATAGCCAATCCAGATCACAGATGAACACTTTGGATATACTAGGAATCCGCGATTCGTTCGAGCCTGCAATGAAAAGCGGATTACACGGTCGCGATGAATAGCCAAACCCCACCCTAGACCCCTACGGGTGCGGCAAACTACCCGCCAAGTACCCGAAGCGAAGCAACCTCCCTCAACACCGTGAGTAGGCCACTCGGCACTTCAAGATACCCGGTAGTTTGTGCACCCCACCTTGGGTCTATCCTAGGAGCAAAAACGGTAAAAAGAAATTATACAATGACGGCTACAACCCCGACCTGGTTGTGCGGCCAAACAAATAATATTACATCAATTTACAAATTTTACAATGAATTACAGAAAAAGAAACTCTCATCTCACACCCATTCCCGGCTATTCATCCGCGACAATCCAACGAGTTCATATACACAAACCATCAACATTACGGATCACAGATATGTATAACCCCCACTAATCGACGTATAGCGATTAGCGGACGTTTAATACATATATCACATCACAGATAATATCCATTAGCCAAAGTGTACGGAATATCGATCAAAATACGGATTTGTAACCACCCCAAAAGTCATTTTGTTCTCTGGAAAATCTGGGTAGAAACAACATGTATTAAAAATCCCAAAACAGCCAAATAAAAACACTGCAGAAAATCCGGTCCACGGCCGAGTCAACTCGGCCGCGGTTCCGCGGCAGAAAGCATGTTCTTGCCGCGGATCCGCGGCGCCTTGACTAAGTCACTGGATCGTTTTTCTTGTGTGTTTTTACAAAACCCTGAGACGATTTTTCATATATGTTAAATCACTTTTTGAGCAGTATAAAAATTCGACAGAAACATGGTTTTTTCCGGACTTTTTTTGTGATTTTTTCCGATCGATATTCTTAACACTTTGCTAACTTGCTAGTTTATGTTTAGCTAGGCTCTGATACCACTGTAAGTCCACGTTGCTCACCCCGGTTCTTACGGGGAGGCGGAAATGGCGAAAAACAATAATTTTGGCCCAAAGGCGACATGGACTAAAAGCCGGATCTTTGCTAAACAAGAAACTAACAAACTACTAGAGGCTTACACTACTATGCCGTAGAAATTATACTTCACGGAACCGGTCCTTCGGGTCTTCATTCCGCTGTCCCGCTCGTCCATCCAAGCTCCAAGGTACGATCCGGATCTTGGTTACCCCGCGACCTTCTTGAGTCGAAGACGATCCACCCGAGAGTTGTACACCGAGCTCCACCTCAAGCCGAGGCAACTAGGGCAACGAGATTGCTAATCTAGATACCCTAGGTTGTGTAGAAGAGAAAGATGGAAGTCTTTGTCTATGTGGATTCTTTTTCTCTCAACACATGAGATCAAAAGAATTTATCAAGAGGAGGAAGAAGGAGGAGATCAAGAAACCATGGAGCTTTTCTTTTCTTCTCACTTTCAAGAGAGAGAATGAGAAGAGAATAATGAAAAGGGGTTAACTAAAGAAAATGAACCATGGTTGCAATAATACCCCAAAGCCATCATTACTAATCCTATCATGATAAAGTTGATGGCACTAATGACTTGACCATTTTCATAACTCAAGAAATAAAAAGAAAACCAAAGAAGAGTGTAGACCTCTCTTGAAGGTCAATGGTCAACTCCGGTCAATGGGTCAACAAAGTCAAGAGAGGTCAAGGTGGTCAAATGGTCAATGCAATTAGCCATCACTAAACTATCACTAAAAGGATTAGTAAACAATATCTCCGGCTCATAATGGTTTTGACCGAACGAATTGCCAAAACCCTAATGAGCCTGCTACATAAAGGTTTTGGCTGAACCAACTGCCAAAACCCTAATGAGGCACCTCCTCCTTCATCGCTCCTCGAAACTGTGCATACACACCTGCATCCGCATTCCGTAGAATGCGAATGCACAGAAGACAAATCAAATCCATCCGTGCAATACTAGGATCCGGCTTAAACCAAAGCCCACTAGTATTGCCTGCCCGAACAGCATACGCACACAAGTGCACGTAAGTGATCATAGCCCTGCCGTAAAACCATACGGCCTCTACACGTTTCGCTCAGTGCAGGGAAACTCTCTGTGTGGGACTCTAAAGACTCGACACTACGCTGGCAGTGGGTTTAACCACAGACCGCAAGCGGCACTTGTAAGTCTACGGTAGCGCCCCGGCCGTCTACACACGCCAAACGCGGAACAAAAACTTTTAACTGGCGCTATCGTATACTTTAACCCGGATCTGCCATTATTGCTAAACTAACAAACTGTAAAGAGTGTAGAAAGGTTATATCGAACGATCCGAGTCCTTCGTTCTTTAACCATCATCCCACGCTCCGTTGCGGCTGCTCCGATCTCGTCGATCTCCGATCTGCTCGTCCAGTTGGCACCACGTCACTGATTCTTTAAACGGGCTCCCGCCTCTGACTTGAGGCAACTCGGTCGTCAAGTTTGCTAAAAGAGACGACCAAGAATGATGTAGAGAATGAGTAGATGACTTTGTCTCACTTCGTCCAAATCCGTGGACGATCGGTTAATAAAGTTGCCGAGGGAATCGGGTGATGGAATGAAATGAGCTGTGAATTCCATACACCGAAAACTATCATAATCTTTTGCAAATGAAAACTCAAGTCAGTGTGAGAGAGAGGAGGGGCCGGCCATATATAGGGAGGGGGTGAGTGTAGGAGAGAAGGGGGTGAGTGTAGGAGAGAAGGGGGTGAGTGTAGGAGAGAAATATCATGTGTGAACACAAGAAAAATATCCTTAAGCAAACAAAACCTCATTAATGCAAATGGTGATTCATTAACCTAGTCACCATTGCATTAATGGCTCCATTATTACACTAATGACTCACCATGCCAATTCACCATTTCTAGAACCTTCTAGAAGCATGACTCACCCTCATCCAAGAAAAGATAAATCCGTCTTTAACCGAATGTTAAAAGACGGCTGATAGAAAACTGGAAACTGGCAACTTTCAAAAGTGATCCTGAAACGACTTTCAGGATAACCCCGTAACTGTATAAATATACCCGCATTTGTATTACGACCGAATACAAATGCAACTGAGACAAAGATATTATACCTACTCAATATAATACTCTGATCCGGCTTAAACCAAAGCCGACCAGTATCATCTGCCCGAAAAATAACACGTGCATAAACGCACGTGCATTTTCCGAACCCTGCCATAAAACCATACGGCCTCTACAACGTTTCGCCCGAACTTGGGAAACTGTCTGTGGGGGACTCTAATGACTCGTCAGTACCCTGGCAGTGGTTTTAACCACAAACCGTCAGCGGCACTAGCTATGCGTAACGGCTGCCCATAGACTGACCTCAAGGGAGGCCGATGAGCGAACTCATCCGAAAACCCTACTGAGCCTAACAGTGACAATGTATATACAGTCCGGTCCGTTCGTCTATGAGTATCGCATATCTGCCTAGGGGGCTAGTAACGTCAGAACCCCAATAGCAGTATAAGTCGTGTCGGAGTGTAGCCCAATAACACCCTGAGATACTACTGGAGTACCTACCAGTAAATCTCCTGCCACGGCCGTGGGCTTTGTGTAATGGCTCTCCTAGACACAGCACGATCTCGCCCCCAATACCGGGAGAGACGAATCCCCTGCCGATCCGCTCACGTGCCTCCATATGGCTCGGGACTGTACCCAAAAGCTACCTGTTTGCACGACTCCTTTGAGCCGTGGTAGGGTAGAAATCAAAGCACAGTGGGAACTCACACGAGACAAATGACGACCTCAGGTCGATGAACTAACCTGTACACATGTCACCATGGAACTGCTATCTGACGATAGATATAGTACTAACTAGCAGATTCCCGGCGAGTCCTGTCCGGTGTACTCATAACCCAATGAGCACCTGTATACATCTTAGGTGATCCAACTGATACCAGTGGCTTGTGAGACCGGCCACCGCCCCTCATCGGGGTCTCGACTGTACACACTAGTCTACTCCGGAGTATCGATGCCCTGTCTCGAAACTCCCACGACTAGGGACCACAATTAAGGATATGCATATAAACTACCCAACTCTCACGTATATGATCGCCATCATACTGTTGGTAGTAAAGCAAGATCCTAAGGGCTCTATCAAAGTGTAACATGTAATCAGTCACCTGAACATGTACACGACTGATAAAGGCAAACCAGATAGCATACTATCATCTCGAGTAAGACTGTCCTACCGGTATAGGTCCTCCGCAATCATTGCAATCACGTACCTGCGATCCAATAATTGACTCTGAGGGCACTATCTCCAACAGCACTAGCTGTACGTAACGGTCCCCAGGTAGATGTCAATAAGAAGGCCGATGAGGTAAACCCATCCGAACTCCTACTGAGCCTGTATGTGACAATCTCCGTACAGTCCGGTCTGTTCGTCAGATACGTTGCATGGCGGGCCTAGGGGGTAGTGAACGCCAGTCCCCTAATAGCGGTACAAGTCGTGTCGGAGTGTAGCCCAGAACACCCTAAGATAACACTAGAAACCTACCAGTATATCTCACTTGCCCTGGCCAGGGACTACTTGTGTAATGGCTCTCCTAGACACAGCGCGATGTCAACCCCCAATACCGTGAGAGACGAATCCTGTCTAACCGTCACTGCTTCCAAGTGCTTCGGGACTGCACCCAACTACTACCTGTTTGCACGACTCCTTTGAGCCGTGGTAGGGTAGTAATTTAAGTACAGTGGGAACACACTCGAGGCGAAGTGACAGTGTCAAGTCGGCGGACTAAGCTGTACTTATGTCACCTGGGAACTGATAACTGACGATAGGTATAATACCAACCAACAGTTCCCGACGAGTCATGTCCAGTGTACTCGTAACCTAACGAGCACCTGCATACTATCTCAAGTACGACGTACTGACGGCTGTGGGACAGACCGTCTCCCCCGCTGGGATGAGAAGCGCATACGCTAGTCTACTCCGGAGTATCGATGCCCCGTCTCGATAGTCCTACGACCAGGGACCTGTATATGGATGTGCTTATGGATTACCCAGCCCCCACGAGTATGATTGCCATCACAACGCTGGTAATCAAGCAAAGATCCTAAGGGCTCTACTAATATATATAAGCGATATGCTAAAAGAAACACATGCACATATTGAAGTAGAAACAAACCAAGTAGCATACTACCATTTTGAGCAAGATTGTCTATACAACTGTGAATATCCCAAGCTTCCATTAAGTAATATACAAGCTAGTATGATACAGTAATGGCCTCTAGGGCATATACACTAACAGGAACCGACTGATGAAAACATAAGTCCTTCCTCGGTGGACTATAATGTCCTGGCACATCTCCGGAAGCTTCCGTCTCTCCTGAGCATCTACGACGCCTTGGTCCTATCTAAGGAGCTTAGAGATGTTCTCATTCACGCTCTACAAAACCCCGAGCGGTATCAGGCTCACTTTGCGGAAATTAATATGAAAGAAGCCCAGCATGCTTTGCATGCCGCCGCAGTCACATTTAAGGATGAAGACTTGCTACTGGGAACGGCTGAGCATAATCGGCCGCTTTACGTGACCGGGTACAGCGACGGAGATCGAATTAATCGCAAATTGATTGATCCGGGGTCCTCAATGAACATCATGAACTTGCAAACTCTGAAGAGTTTGTCAATGGACGTCCGACACCTGTCAAGGGAAAGGATTGTCATTCAAGGCTTGAACCAAAATTGCCGGCAAGTTCTGGGGTCTATAGCTTTGCCAATCAAATTTGGGGATCTGCAAACTGAAGCTAAGATATACGTGATCGACGCCGGCACATCTTATAACATTCTCTTGGGATGGCCGTGGCTCCACGATTACGGCATCGTCCCGTCAACTCTCCATCAATGCATGAAGTATACTAAAAATGGCGAAGAAAAACGCATCAACGGAGACATCCAGCCGTTCGGTGTGCATGAAGTCCGCTATGAAGATTTTCGGTACTTTATGAACCACCAAAATTCTAAGCCACAACTGACTGAGGATAGACCGGCCCCAAGACTCAAGAGCAAATTTGCGTCGGCTGTCACTTTCAAAAGCAAGAACGCCCAAATGCGTCCGCATTTCGGCAGCGACACTGATGAGTCCGACACTGGAAGCCCGTCCTTCCATAAAACTCGCCCTCATTTCGGCAGCGATACGGACGAATCTGTTACTGAAGGCCCATCTAGCAGCAAAGTCCGCCCTCATCTTGGCAGCGACACTGAAGAGTCAGAGGAAGAGGACCTGTCGTGCAACAGCGGTGCAGATTGGACCCCCATGCAAAAAGCGAAACTACGAGAGACCCTTGAAATTGCAGAAGGGTCCCTAGCCGTCACAAGGGTGCCGGAGCAGATGTGCAAAGAGCTCGATGCGTTGACAGTCTCCACCATGGACCAGCTGAAAACTTTCTACGTCCCCGGGAGGAAAAATGGACAGAAGGGCATCCTGTTTTACGGGTCAACCCCCGTTGTGCACCCGGACGATCTTTCTATCGCGTGCCTTCCCTATGAGAGAGGCATAAGAGCCGTCCTCAATCCCAGATACTATGCGCCAGAGATGCGGGAATACTTTAAAAAGTGCGGATGCCGTTTATATCAAACGGAGTCTGAAGCAAAGTTTTACGAAGGGCTATGGCATCCACCCCAGGTCCGAGCACTCATCGATGGACGAATTCCAGATAAATGGGGCATAGGCTACGTTCAACCTGATTCCAAAGCGTGCTACATGATCCATATTGGTGAGGCCAGCGAAAGATCAAATGATGATGACGAAATAGCCGAGCCAGAAGAAGCTCCTCAAGAGCTCGAAGATGGAGGACAAGCAACCTTTGATGAGCTAACCGAGATTGACTTAGGAACGCCTGATAATCCAAGGCCAACCTACATCAGCTCACTCTTGTCGGAGGAAATGAAAGAGCAGATAATTGCCCTGCTGCATGAGTTTGTCGACTGCTTCGCGTGGACGTACAAAGAAATGCCTGGCCTTTCCCCTGAAGTAGCCGTGCATAAGCTGGCTATATCTCCTGATGCTAAGCCAGTCAAACAAGCTCCTCGAAGAATGAGAAGGGAGTTGGAAGAAAAGGTCATCGAGGAAACCAAGAAACTCATCGATGCCGGCTTCATCAGGGAAGAGAAATATGCGGACTGGATCGCATGCATAGTCCCAGTGAAGAAGAAAAATGGGCAGATCCGAGTTTGTGTCGATTTCAAGGACCTCAACAAGGCATATCCTAAAGACGACTTCCCGCTACCGGTCATGGAAATGATGGTCGATGACACCTCAAATTATGAACTGTTCACCTTTATGGATGGCTCGTCTGGATATAATCAGATCAAGATGTCGCCTGAGGATGAGAACACACAGCATTTCGAACCCCGATCGGAATATATTGCTACAAGGTAATGCCGTTTGGACTGAAGAACGCTGGTGCTACATATCAAAGGGCAATGACATAATCCATAAAGTCGTCGAATGTTATGTTGATGATCTGGTCGTCAAGACTAAAACCAAGGCCGATCATATCCAAGATCTTAGGACCATTCTCACCAGACTGAGGGAATACGATCTGAAGATGAATCTCTGAAGTGCGCTTTTGGCGTGTCATCGGGAAAATTCCTGGGCTTCATAGTCCGACATCGAGGGATCGAAGTTGACCCATCAAAGATAAAGGCCATCATGGAGATGCCCCCTCCGAAGAGTCTGACGCGGCTAAGATCTTTTTAAGGCAAGCTTGCTTATATACGGAGGTTTATCTCAAATTTATCGGGAAGGTGTAGGCTCTTCTCAAAGCTCATGAAGAAAGGAGCTCCTTCTATCTGGGATGCCGAATGTCAAGCAGCGTTCGAAAGCATCAAACAATACTTATTGCACCCTCCAGTGCTGGTCGCTCCCATTCCAAATAAACCGCTGATTCTCTATACTGCCGCGCTGGATGAGTCACTCGGTGCGCTCCTTGCCCAGAATAACGAGGAGGGAAAAGAAAATGCCCTCTACTACCTCAATCGAACTCTAGTCGGGGCGGAACACAACTACTCCCCAATCGAAAAGCAATGCCTGGCTCTAATATTTGCTGTGAAGAAGCTGAGGCACTATTTGCTCGCTCATCGGGTTATGCTGATCTCCAAGGTCGACCTGCTCAAACACTTGATGACCAAAGCAAGCCTAGCCGGCAGAATGGCAAGATGGGCTGTCATGCTACTGGAGTTTGACATAGTTTATACTCCTCAGAAAGCAGTAAAAGGGCAAGCTCTTGCAGACTTCCTTGCCGCTCATCCTATACCAGAAGGGTCGCCGCTAAATTGTGAGTTACCCGACAAACAAGTGCTGCACCTCGAAGAAGATGGGCCATGTTGGGAGCTCTACTTCGATGGAGCCTCATCAATAAGGACCTCCAGTAAATCAAGTGTCCTGGAGATAAAAGCAGGGATAGGATTGGTGTTCATCACACCATCGATGGGAACCCTACGGCGTTCTTTTGCTCTCACCGAGCCTCGCACAAATAATGAGGCCGAGTATGAAGCTCTGATAGCTGGTTTGGAGCTCGCCATAGAAATGGAAATCCTTCAGCTACGGGTTTACGGTGACTCCCAGCTCATCGTCAACCAAGTAAGCGGCAACTATAAGATATACAAACCCCAGTTAGCTCGGTACAGAAGCCGGGTGGTGGAACTCATGAAACAGTTCACTCACATTGAACTGACAAGAGTCCCTAGAGCGTTGAACGGAAAGGCTGGCATACTCGCTCGCTTAGCCAAGGAGCTGGCTGATCCTGACATGGACGAACTTCTGATCACAGTCAGGAGTCGGCAGATTCTACCCCCAGTCTCTCTACGAGAAGAGGAAAGCCCGGAACATGAGAGCGGTCCTGCCAAAGAAGCTTCGATCATCCAAGACGAGCCCGATTGGAGAGAACCCTTCATAGAATACCTCCGATACGACAAGCTGCCCGAAGAAAAATCTGCGAGGATTCAGCTGAAGAAAAGAGCTCTCCGATACGTGTTTGTAAATGACACGTTATACCGCAGGTCATATGACCAACTCTGGCTCAGGTGTCTGTCATTGGCTGAAGCCCAAAAGGTCATGAAAGATGTTCACTCGGGCGTTTGCGGTGCTCACCAATCTGGCCCCAAGATGCGACTTCAAATCAAACGGCTTGGGTATTACTGGCCCACCATGATACGGGATTACGGAGAGCATGCAAAGAAATGTCAGATCTGCCAAATCCATGGTGATTTCATTCACAAGCATCCCAATCCGTTGCATCCTACGGTGGCGTCGTGGCCCTTCGAAGTCTGGGGCACCGACATTGTTGACCCAATTGATCCTCCATCATCCAAAGGCCACCGGTTCATACTGACCGCGACAGACTACTTCTCCAGAACGGCTGAAGCTGTCCCACTGAAAGAAGTCAAGACAAAAGATATTCTGACATTCTTCTAGCATAACATTCTATACCGCTTCGGTACACCAAGAAGAATCATTTCTGACAATGGGCCTTCTTTCAAGAGCTTCAATGTCTCAAGGTTCGCTACTCAGCACAAGATAGACTGGAGATATTCCTCCATCTATAATCCAAGAGCCAATGGGCTAGCCGAAGCCTTCAATAAGACTCTATGCAAGCTCCTGAGGAAAATGCTTCAGCCAACAAGAGAGACTGGAATCTCAAGCTTCACGAGGCGTTATGGGCATATCGTACCACGCACCGTACTCCAACTCAGTCCACTCCATACTCATTGCTCTTCGGAGTGGAGGCGATCCCCCCCCTTGAAATCGAGGTTCCAAGTTTAAGAATGGCCATCCAACACGAGTTGAGGGAAGAGGAAAACGTGCTCCTTCGGCTTGAAGAGCTCGACGCGCTCGAAGAAAAAAGGCTCGCGGTGCAGCAAAACCTGGAGCTATACCGAGCCCAAATGTCACGGGCCTATGACAAGATAACCCGTCTCCGCGCTTTCAAGAAAGGTGAATTGGTGTTGGTCCTCAAGAGACCGATTATCCCCAATCGACATGCCAAGGGAAAATTCGAGCCAAACTGGGAAGGACCATACGTCATCGAGAAAGTGTTTGACGGAGGATCCTACCAACTAATAAGTGCCGAGGGAGAAAGGCCCATGCCACCCATCAATGGCCGATATCTCAAAAAGTACTACACGTAAATGCTCCAAGTCGCAGGCGAATTGAGCACATCAGCCCTACGGTCTGGATCATACATCCTGCAAAACCGTATACAATCCACGGGCGTAAATGACCCCTATCTCTCCCAAATCCTGCCGGTGAGACTATTTTTAAAGTCCCACCAGCGGCAAAAAAAGAAAAAAAGAAAAGAAAGAAAAAAATAAAAATAATAATAAACGGTATGTCCACAAGCAAAACGGGCACGGATGAAAACCTGAAAGGGCTCCGTGAGTAAAAACAGCAGGACTACCGGCGAGTCTGTGAAAACCCGAAAGGGCGCAAACTCGTGAAAAGAGATGAAATACACTCGCAAAGTCCTCTCGACCTTGTAAGGAGAAAACCCTGCGTGAGATCCTTACGACTCACAAAGGAGCAACACACTTAGGAATCCTCACGATTCCTAAGGAGAAAACACACTTGCGGGATCCTTACGACTCGTAGGGAGAAAATTCTTTTATGGGACCCTTACGGCCCATAAAATTGAAAAGCCTTAGGTGATAGGGACCCAAACCTGTCTCCTAAGCCATCGTTCCCCAACGGGCAACGGCAAATGATGAGTCGCTCCTGGCATTTCGCTTCAGTGTTAGCGGTGCGGATGCCGACCAAAAACCCAAATCCCAAGTCCTCCCGAGGCAAATGATGAGTTGCTCCTGGCATTATTCCAGTGCAGCAATGCTGATGCCAAACAAGATCCAAATTCCAAGTCCCCAAACGGCAAATGATGAGTCGCCCCTGGCATTTCGCTTCAGTGTTAGCGGTGCTGATGCCGACCAAAAACCCAAATCCCAAGTCCTCCCAAGGCAAATGATGAGTTGCTCCTGGCATTATTCCAGTGCAGCAATGCTGATGCCAAACAAGATCCAAATTCCAAGTCCCCAAACGGCAAATGATGAGTCGCTCCTGGTACCACATTCCAGTGCAGCGATGCAGACGCCAACCAAAATCCAATTTCTCAAAATTCTCCCAGCCCTACGGTTGGTCCCCAAGTTGACTACCGTATACAATCCACGGGCTCAAATAATTCTCGTCATACCCATGCCCCACCATAATTACCAGTTACGCGGCTGGTCTCCGCCTTTGGAATTATGCTCCATTGAGAAGACCCACTCATGTGTCCTCACGATACATGAGGAGAACAAACCTTTGTGGGATCCTTACGACTCATAAAGGAAAAACACACTTAGGAGTCCTCATGACTCCTAAGGAGAAAATACACCTGCGGGATCCTTACGACTCGTAGGGAGAAAATGCTTTTATGGGACCCTCACGGCCCATAAAATTGAAAAGCCTTAGGTGATAGGGACCTAAACTTGTCTCCTAAGCCATCGCTCCCCTAACAGGAATAGGCAAATGATGAATTGCTCCTAGCACGTGTGCTTCAGTGTTAGCAACGCTGATGCCTATCCTAACCCCAAAATCCCAAACTCCAATCCAATAGACCCCTAAGTCTTTAAACTAGGTGTAAGTGCACGGTGGCGCCCCGGCCGTCGATCCGACGGCCAAACGCGGAAACGGTGATAAACTTAAATTTTGCGGACTTAGCAAACCGGCACCACCGCGCACTAAACCCCGGATCGTGCCATTAAACTAGTCTAAGCTAAGTAACAAGATAGGTTAGAGATGTACCGACGATCCAAGTCCTCCGGTCTTCATCTCCACTCCGATCTCCTCGCGGGATCTCCGTCCGTCTCCTCCTCGTCGGAAAGGGCACCACGAAGCCGGGTACTTTTACGGGCTCCCACCTCAATACCGAGGCAACTCGCGCATGAAGCCGGCTACTCGACATGCACAAGATATGCTGTAGGGAGTGTAATGTAGAATGTATGTCTCACTTTGGGGTTGGTTGCCATTTGAAGAGGATGGAGGAAACAAAGATAAGAAAAATGGTGCTTGCATTTTTCTTGGCATGGAATGAGATCAAGAATGAAAACCTCTCTCAAAGATGAAGCTCTCTCTTCTTCTCTTTTCTTCTTCTCACTTCTCTAATGAAAAAACTATCATCCTTAGAAAATGGTGGAAGAAAAGATTATGAAGCATGAAGGGAGGTGATGGTAGTAAAAGGTGGAGGGTAACCATATCCAAAGCATAATCATCACTAAACTCAAATCAAACCTCACTTCATTTCTAATCCTTTCTTATCACAATGAATGCAAGAAAAGCAAAGATGCTTTCATAATTAATCCTTATGCAAATAAATCCTCCACAAAGTGTAATTTGCAAAACTGCAAATTACCCCCTCCATCGAAAAAGTCCGGCCGGGAAAGAACAAAGGAAAACCGGCCGGAACGGAAAGCAAAATGGCAACTCTAGAAAACTGGTCCCGTAATAAATTACAGGAAAACCACACACTGTGCATACACACCCGCATTTGTATTCCGTCCGGATACAAATGCAATGAGACAAAATCTACACTGTACTAAACTAGGACCAGCTTAAACCAAAACCGGCTAGTAAGATCCGTCCGATCCTGATCCGTGCAATACCGCACGTATCTGATCGAACGCTGCCATATAACCATACGGCCACTAGTACAAACGGTCCGATCCTGATCCGTGCAATACCGCACGTATCTGATCGGACCCTGCCATATCTCCATACGGCCTCTACAGCGTTTCGCCCGAAAGCTTGAGTAACTGAAAGTGTGGTGGACTCTAAAGACTCGTCAATACTATGGCTGTGGATTTAACCACTAGCACGTCAGAGGTATAAGCCAATACGTGACGGGCTACCAGCTATTGACCAAAAGGGACGTCGATGAGGAAGCTCACCCCGACACCCAACTGAGCCTGTCAGTGACAATATCCGTACAGTCCGGTCCGTTCGTCTATGAGCATCGCATGGCGGGCCTAGGGGGTTGGTAAAAGTCAGACCCCCAAAAGCGGTACAAGTCGTGTCGGAGTGTAGCCCAGAACACCCTGAGATACTACTGGAATACCTACCAGTAAATCTCCTGCCTTGGCCAAGGTCTTTGTGTAATGGCTCTCCTAGACACAGCGCGACCTCACCCCCAATACCGGGAGAGACGAACCCCCGAAGATCCGCTCACTGCCTCCATGTGGCTCGGGACTGTACCCAACTAAAACCTGTTTGCACGACTCCTTTGAGCCGTGGTAGGGTAGTAATCAAAGCACAGTGGGAACTCACACGAGACAAATGACGATCCCCAGGTCGATGAACTAACCTGTACACATGTCACCAGGGAACTGCTATCTGACGTCAGGTATAAGACCAACTAGCATGTTCCCGGCGAGTCCTGTCCGGTGTACTCATAACCCAATGAGCACCTGTATACATCTTAGGTGAACCAACTGACACCAGTGGCTTGTGAGACCGGCCACCGCCCCTCGTCGGGGTCTCGACTGTATACACTAGTCTACTCTGGAGTATCGATGCCCTGTCTCGAAACTCCTACGACTAGGGACCTTTTAAGGATGTGCTTATAGACTACCAGCTCCCACGTATATGATCGCCCTCATACTGCCGGTAGTCAAGCAAGAATCCTAGGGGCTCTATCAACGTGCAATAGCGACATGTCCGGTCACCTAAAGCAGTGCACGATGATAAAGGTAAACCAGATAGCATACTATCATCCCGAGTAAGACTGTCCTACCGGGATAGGTCCTCCCTCAATCATTGTAATCACGTGCCTGTGATCCAATAATTGACTCTGAGGGCACTATCTCCAACAATCTCCCACTTGCACTCAAGGCTAATTATTGCGATGTCGCATACCCACAGCCCGTGTGATACCGAACACCCAACTCCTCTACTAGTCAGTCTCACAAAGCTCGTTTGCGAAACTATTGTGTTCGAGGAATAGCCTCAGTGAGTGGATCCTCTCTGGTGTTTCTTTCTATGTCTCTCTATATCTCAAGTTCGCGGAGAAAGCCATCTCCCGAAATAAGCAATACCTGTCTTAGAGTGTCTGGATGTCTGATGGGACCTAGCTCATAAATGAACTCCAAATCCAAAATTCTTAGACTGTATCGTCAACTGAACTTAATCAGTATCCTGCGCCATGCCACCCTCAGTATTGCCTTGGACCGCCTGTCCAAAATACTGCCCCTCGTCAGAAGGAAAACTATAACTCTGACAACCTCCTTGTCGTCCATGTCACCTTGGAAGCCTGGAATGATAACTGTCTCCCAAATGAGGCAGCCGTTATCATATCCTTAGAACATCCACTTCTGTTCCAAAACTGCTTCCGACTGTTCCTCCAGGATTGGATCAATATCAACTTATTGCATCTAGTGCAAGAACAACATCTGGTGTGGTACTTGACATCTCATGATTGACTCAATTGCCTAAGCAAGTGATCTGCCAATCATGCACATCCCTCTCCCCTTTAGTCTGTAAGACACCTTTAGAGAGGGTGACCCCATCACCTGCAGGTACACTACCGTGCCAGGAGTCGTCCATTCTAAATACTCTTAGAATGCTGTCAAGGTACCCTGATTGGGAAACCACCCAAATCTAGATCTAAAAACATAGATCTAGTAACCAGTATGTCTGATATAATGTCCAAGTCCTATGTGGAGAAACCACTGTGTGACGACCAAAGTATAACCGATCGTAGTATAGGAATATCACTTCCTACTACCTTCTCAACAGATCCATCCCCTGTTCTGATGACGTCAAACCTATGACTGTCACATCAGAAATGGATGATCTATCTCCGCTACATCTGCTTTAGTCTATAAATAGACATAAGCCTGATGTCCACCAATGCTTCCGCTGCTCCCACTGACTACGACAACCCTCTGGCAGAGTCATATAGACGTGCACTTCTAAAGCAAGTTTAGAACGACGCTATACTCATCCTCCTGCCGAGTCTCGCAGCCTGGAACAACAACAATGGCAAGCGTGGGTAAACAAGAACTTCCCTGTCACCGTCCTTGAGGCTGCCGGAGTACCTCTCGGGTGCCTGAAGTTACCCACCATATCTGCGGAGTGGCCAATGGAATGTCAAATCAGATTGAATCTTTAGGTTCCTTATCAAATCTTCAGTAATCGTTTGCGGTTCTGGAATCACTTCCAGTTCTACCATACTCCCACTACTGTTTTCTGAAAAAATCTATTTCTTTTAAAATTGTGGCGAGTGAAGAACAATATCACTATTGATCTTCCAGATGGTAGAAAATCAACCCTCGTCATAGCCTGGGTCAACCCACAAACAGCCATTACAGAAACGTGCCTTGAGTTATCCAGAGTCTGGTTTTAATCATAAGCCAGACAACTCTCCGTACCTTAACAACGTTAAGATATGAACTGTACTATATCCAATATAGAACCAGAGGCACTGATTTAATTTAACCAGATTCAAATCATGCAGCTGTCTCCAGTGCATGTCAACTAAATGGAGAGAGGCCGATCAGCGTTACTCAACTTAGGAATGCTTCCAATTATGAGTAACCTGAAAGAGAAGCAATTTCTCTTTATCATTACTATCAACTGAATACCATACACCAGTATCTACATCTTCGATCACCTTGAAGAATCCCGATACTTGCTACACCTGGTTCTCTACTCTATTCAAATACCTATAACTCCTCAAAACTTAGACCCTGTGTTTCAACGAAACACATGTCTAAGAACTAGAGAAGTTAAAAGTAAACAGAATATAGTATGAGGACCAACCCCTCTGTCCTAATGGACACTGGACAACATACAATACTCTGTATAAGTCCGCTGAGTCTAACAACTCTTTCACTGTGTGTCGTAGGTTGAAAACTGTACTTATGGTTAAGAAGAATTACACCGCTGTTTAATGCTCCTTACCTAACCATCCACTGATATAGGTAAATGTCATCGACATAATATCAAAAGGTATATCTCACTCTATGAAAATAGACGTACAGATATATCAATTTGAAATTGGTGCACAACAGCGGATATTCAAAACCAAATATTTGCCGACCGGCAAACAACCCAGGTGGCATCCTCAAATATCACCAATTACAACGAATCCCGACATAATGAGGATGATCACCCAATTCCCAATAACTTACTCCCACTCATCATCTGTAAAACCATACAGATGTGAGAATCATACCTGGTAAATACATACCCTGGAGTAAGTATCTAATCGGGAAATCAGTTTTCTTTTAACAGTACACAGTGAAACTGAAACATTGAAATGTTTCGATGGGGTATCCTGGTATTCCTAGTAATGCCTCAACCATTATCCAGATTCACAACTATAACCGTATAATTCTTTGCCACTTCTCCAAATCCCTTCATATGTCTTTAGTCATTACCTTCTGTACACCCCTTAGGCCAAATGGTTTTCTTCCTTCCCTACCGTTCGGCACCAGCCTATGGTTTGGAAGAAGACTATCCAATAAGCATAAAGGGTGTACTGTCCTAATCCTAGGAGCACTCGCAACGCGAGAGAAGGTGAAGATAAAAGACACCTGAATGTACTTTATTCCTATTTCTCCTGGACCAGAATCCATCCCCGAACTGGAACAAGTTCCTTTCGAGTTCGTATATAACCATACGATGGAGTATCCAAATAAACTGTGGATCTTCGTAGTGATATGGAGTGTCCTGGAGAAATACAAAGGTGATTTAGGATTGGCGAAGAAATACTTGGTTTGGTCGTCAATATCAGTCGCAACTTACTTTGCCCTCTTACTAATCCCTTTCTTTGTCTTAACTTAATACCTTCTGTACACCGTTTAGGCTAATTAGTTTTCTTCATTCCCTACCGTTCGGCACCAGCCTATGGTTTGGAAGAAGACTATCCAATTTGCACAATAGGTGTACTACTCCTAAACCAAGGAGTACTCGCAACCTGAGAGAGGGTGAAAAGAAAAGACAACTGAATAATCCTATCCGTTTTCTCCAGAACCGGAAACCATCCTCGAATTCCTTCGAGTTCGTATCTAACCATACGATGGTTTTGTCCAATGGAAGTGGACGTTAGTAGTAATACGGGGTGTCCTGGAGAAAAGGGTAAAAGTAGGAGTGGCAATGAGGTCTGCAACTCTGACAATCCAAAAGCCAGTGTTAAGTAGGTTCGGTCAACTTGGTCACTGAGTCAAAGTCTTAGGGTCGGGTCAATGGTCGCTGCCAAAGAGAGAGAGAAAAGAAACACTCAGCGTGCACTCTATCCTAGATCAGAATGGTCACCAATTTATCTAATCTGGAAACCTCCCACTGTACCTCAAATTCTCCTCCAAACCTGAAAGAAGAATTAGTCGGGGTCACCCGAGGAGTAAACCAACTCATCAGTGGGAATCGGGATCCAACTCTCATCGCATGATAACGTGACGGAATCCACTCACGTCACCACACTCCAGAAGGTATGCGCATGCCTGGCAAGTTTCAGTTCTTTTGAAACTCCCGATGTGATTTTTGCCCCATGCTCTTATGACCTTGACTTTGGCCAACAAATCATAAGTCACATGTCAAGTTCTACCCGTCATTCTCCAGGTTGATTCGAATCCACCCGCACAAGCCCTTGACTTTGGCCAACAAGGCTATACGACTGTTCCAAAACAACGCATCTATCTATGCTGTATATGAATAACCAACAGCTACCAAACACTGTGCCTTGACTTTGGCCAACAAACACAGCTTGAATACTATTGACTACCCATATGAAACGACGGAGGGCTACGAATGGTTTCTGGCGAAAACCTTTAACGTAATGAACTTGATATCGTTGAAGGAACGGATAGCTTTTTAGAAAATATAGTGACGAAAACCTTTACTAAAGAGGTCACTCCCGGTGAAGGGATCTCGGCTCTTTCCCCGTAGAATGGGGTGCAGGATATTCCAACCGAATATCACGGTGCAAAGCAAAAGTAATCGGCTATAGTGAAGTTAATGCCCTGATGCAAACTTCTGTCCAAGGGGTCACTCCCGGTGAAGGGATCTCGGCCCTGGCCTCGTCGACTGAGGAGCAGGATATTCCAAATGAATACCACGATGCAAAACAAAAGTGAACGTCCTTGCAATAACAGCTTTTTGAAAAGTGTTCCAACAACATCAGAATAGGTTTGTTTAACTTGCATTGATCCGAATCAATGCAGTCCCATCAATTGATCACACCAATAAAGAACGAAAATATACTGACGTACGTATATGCCATCCGCATTCGCCACTGGGTCCCGTCATCACCCGTTAGGTTAGCTTACTAACGGCAGAGCGGGGACTGGACTAGCGCGGATGAAAAACATATACAACATCTACTAATATATATACCAATATATTATATTCGCTCAAGGCGTGAAAGAAATGCAACATCACAGAAATGTACAGCATCACTGAACAATACAGATATCTGGGATCCCCGGGTTTCACAGAGCCACTACTGAAACCCGGCGTTCCCCTGGTCGTGTGGATAGCCTGTGCAATGAAATCCTAGACCCCTACGGGCGCGGCAAGTCACCCGCCAAAACCTGAAGCGAGGCAGCCCCCTTCAGCTCCGTGAATGGACCACCCAGCACTCCACGGAATCCGGCAACTTGGGCACCCCTCCTGGGTCAACCTGTACCCCCTACGAGTGCGGCGAATAGCCCGCCAATCCTAGAGTAAAGCCCCCTCCGTCTCAATGCCATGAGATGCGGGCTTGTTGCCCTCTAGAACCCGGCTATCCGTGCACCCCACCGCGGGGTAATCCTAGTACAGAAAATAAAATATACATTCAACGGGTACATCGACCGCAACCAGGTCGTGCCCCAAAATAATAATACAAACAGGCAGTGACGGCAGTCCACATGTCGGACGCTCGCCCCGCAATATCAAATGTACATAACACCACAACTGTACTAGCATTGCAACCAGGGTATCCCCACGACCGATCCGCAACATCACAGCAAAAACATAGAACATCAACGTGAAAGTCACGTTCGCAAATCCGTCTAACCGGGCTATAGCAGATAGACAGGATTTACCGATCGAGTGACATTCACGGTCGCAGATATAATGTAAATACTGTGAAAAATGTGTTTAAAATATCCGATCGATCAAAAATTAACAAGTGGGCCCCCAATCAAAACTGTAGCACTCACAGAAATCCTGGGCCCAAATTTAATATTCCAAAACCCATATTTTAAGCCCAGAAGACCTCTGTAAAAAAATGGTGAAGTGATCTCCACAGTGCGCGGCGGAAGGGCGGCGGGAAGGGGGTTTTCGCGGCGCTTCCGCGCTCCCACTGTGGAGTTACTTCGTCGAATTTTTACAGAGCTCTTAGATTTTCCAGTACATCAATATTTTACAACCTGAAAAATTTTTCGAGACCAAAAATTTTCAACAGAAACTGATGCGAACTAAAATGCAGTTTTGGAACATTCGATCGATCGAAACAGAAAAACACATTACACCAAGCTAGACTATGTTAATGGCGAGGCTCTGATACCACTGTAAGTGCACGGCGGCGCCCCGGCCGTCGATCCGACGGCCAAACGCGGAAACGGTGATAAACTTAAATTTTGCGGACTTAGCAAACCGGCACCACCGCGCACTAAACCCCGGATCGTGCCATTAAACTAGTCTAAGCTAAGTAACAAGATAGGTTAGAGATGTACCGACGATCCAAGTCCTCCGGTCTTCATCTCCACTCCGATCTCCTCGCGGGATCTCCGTCCGTCTCCTCCTCGTCGGAAAGGGCACCACGAAGCCGGGTACTTTTACGGGCTCCCACCTCAATACCGAGGCAACTCGCGCATGAAGCCGGCTACTCGACATGCACAAGATATGCTGTAGGGAGTGTAATGTAGAATGTATGTCTCACTTTGGGGTTGGTTGCCATTTGAAGAGGATGGAGGAAACAAAGATAAGAAAAATGGTGCTTGCATTTTTCTTGGCATGGAATGAGATCAAGAATGAAAACCTCTCTCAAAGATGAAGCTCTCTCTTCTTCTCTTTTCTTCTTCTCACTTCTCTAATGAAAAAACTATCATCCTTAGAAAATGGTGGAAGAAAAGATTATGAAGCATGAAGGGAGGTGATGGTAGTAAAAGGTGGAGGGTAACCATATCCAAAGCATAATCATCACTAAACTCAAATCAAACCTCACTTCATTTCTAATCCTTTCTTATCACAATGAATGCAAGAAAAGCAAAGATGCTTTCATAATTAATCCTTATGCAAATAAATCCTCCACAAAGTGTAATTTGCAAAACTGCAAATTACCCCCTCCATCGAAAAAGTCCGGCCGGGAAAGAACAAAGGAAAACCGGCCGGAACGGAAAGCAAAATGGCAACTCTAGAAAACTGGTCCCGTAATAAATTACAGGAAAACCCTACACTGTGCATACACACCCGCATTTGTATTCCGTCCGGATACAAATGCAATGAGACAAAATCTACACTGTACTAAACTAGGACCAGCTTAAACCAAAACCGGCTAGTAAGATCCGTCCGATCCTGATCCGTGCAATACCGCACGTATCTGATCGAACGCTGCCATATAACCATACGGCCACTAGTACAAACGGTCCGATCCTGATCCGTGCAATACCGCACGTATCTGATCGGACCCTGCCATATCTCCATACGGCCACTACAGCGTTTCGCCCGAAAGCTTGAGTAACTGAAAGTGTGGTGGACTCTAAAGACTCGTCAATACTATGGCTGTGGATTTAACCACTAGCACGTCAGAGGTATAAGCCAATACGTGACGGGCTACCAGCTATTGACCAAAAGGGACGTCGATGAGGAAGCTCACCCCGACACCCAACTGAGCCTGTCAGTGACAATATCCGTACAGTCCGGTCCGTTCGTCTATGAGCATCGCATGGCGGGCCTAGGGGGTTGGTAAAAGTCAGACCCCCAAAAGCGGTACAAGTCGTGTCGGAGTGTAGCCCAGAACACCCTGAGATACTACTGGAATACCTACCAGTAAATCTCCTGCCTTGGCCAAGGTCTTTGTGTAATGGCTCTCCTAGACACAGCGCGACCTCACCCCCAATACCGGGAGAGACGAACCCCCGAAGATCCGCTCACTGCCTCCATGTGGCTCGGGACTGTACCCAACTAAAACCTGTTTGCACGACTCCTTTGAGCCGTGGTAGGGTAGTAATCAAAGCACAGTGGGAACTCACACGAGAAAAATGACGATCCCCAGGTCGATGAACTAACCTGTACACATGTCACCAGGGAACTGCTATCTGACGTCAGGTATAAGACCAACTAGCATGTTCCCGGCGAGTCCTATCCGGTGTACTCATAACCCAATGAGCACCTGTATACATCTTAGGTGAACCAACTGACACCAGTGGCTTGTGAGACCGGCCACCGCCCCTCGTCGGGGTCTCGACTGTATACACTAGTCTACTCTGGAGTATCGATGCCCTGTCTCGAAACTCCTACGACTAGGGACCTTTTAAGGATGTGCTTATAGACTACCAGCTCCCACGTATATGATCGCCCTCATACTGCCGGTAGTCAAGCAAGAATCCTAGGGGCTCTATCAACGTGCAATAGCGACATGTCCGGTCACCTAAAGCAGTGCACGATGATAAAGGTAAACCAGATAGCATACTATCATCCCGAGTAAGACTGTCCTACCGGGATAGGTCCTCCCTCAATCATTGTAATCACGTGCCTGTGATCCAATAATTGACTCTGAGGGCACTATCTCCAACACTAGGGACAGATGACCCCTAAGTCGTTAAACTAGGAACAGATGACCCCTGAGTCGTTAAACTGGGAACGAGGGAAATCTCCTCATGGCAGATGATGATTCGCTCCTGGTACCATATTCCAGTGCAGCGATGCTGATGCCAAAGCCAAAACCAAAATCCCCAAATCCTGTCATGACAAATGATGATTCGCTCCTGGTACCATATTCCAGCGTAGCGATGCTGATGTCAACCAAAATCACATCAAGTCAGCAAAACAACCAATGACCTCCCTGGTAGAATCAAATTCTACCTCGGAAACAAGTCAACTTCATCCCTGACACCGCAAGAAGCGGAGCAAGTCAAATCCAGCACCGACCGTCCAAGTCGCAAAAAGGGCAGAACCGACCGTCCACGTCGCTAAAAGGGCAGCACCGACCGTCCAAGTCGCAAAAAGGGCAGTATCAACCGTCCAAGTCGCAAAAAGGGAAGTACCGACCGTCCACGTCGCTAAAAGGGCAGCACCGACCGTCCAAGTCGCAAAAAGGGCAGCACCGACCGTCCAAGTCGCAAAAAGGGCAGTATCGACCGTCCAAGTCGCAAAAAGGGCAGTACCGACCGTCCACGTCGCTAAAAGGGCAGCACCGACCGTCCAAGTCACAAAAAGGGCAGAACCGACCTTCCACGTCGCTAAAAAGGCAGCACCGACCGTCCAAGTCGCAAAAAGGGCAGTATCGACCGTCCAAGTCGCAAAAAGGGCAGTACCGACCGTCCACGTCGCTAAAAGGGCAGCACCGACCGTCCAAGTCGCAAAAAGGGCAGTATCAACCGTCCAAGTCGCAAAAAGGGCAGTACCGACCGTCCACGTCGCTAAAAGGGCAGCACCGACCGTCCAAGTCGTAAAAAGGGCAGAACCGACCGTCCACGTCGCTAAAAGGGCAGCACCGACCGTCCAAGTCGCAAAAAGGGAAGTATTGACCGTCCAAGTCGCAAAAAAGGCAGTACCGACCGTCCACATCGCTAAAAGGGCAGCACCGACCGTCCACGTCGCTAAAAGGGCAGAACCGACCGTCCACGTCGCTAAAAGGGCAGCACCGACCGTCCAAGTCGCTAAAAGGGCAGAACCGACCGTCCACGTCGCTAAAAGGGCAGCACCGACCGTCCAAGTCACAAAAAGGGCAGTATCGACCGTCCATGTCGCTAGAAGGGCAGCACCGACCGTCCACGTCGCTAAAAGGGCAGCACCAAGCGTCCAAGTTGCAAAAAGGGCAGAACCGACCGTCCAAGTAGCAAAAAGGGCCGCATCGACCGTCCATGTCGTAAAAAGGGCAGTGCCAGCTTCCCAAAAGGTGGGAACCAAATCAAGTCGCCTCCACATGAAAGAAGATCCATCAATTTCATGCACACGACCCACATATGTGGTGTGCATTTATTGATGGGGGGCAATTTGTCGGGGTAAAATTTTACATCCCGGTTGACCAAGTCAAAATCAAAGTCAACCCCAAGCCAAGTTGGCCAAAGCCCAGATCCAGTGGGCCCATGCCCGGGTCGAGCCCGAACATGAAGCGGCCGGCCTTCCCCCATGCCAAGATAAAAATTTTGTAATAAATAATTTTGTTGTATATCTTTTATTTTGTTTTATGGATAAATGAAAGAAAAATAGGCATAAAGCCAAATTTTTGTAAAGCCCATGACTTATGTACAAAAAGAAATGGCACATGAGCCATGGGATAGGCAAAATGCCATTTTGTGAAGCCTAAGGGGCTATGTGTAAAGTGTATGGCCTATAAAGGCAAAAATAATGAAAAAATCACAACAACTTTTCTCTCTCTCTCAAAATTTTTCAGATCTGAGAACTTTTCTCCTTCTTCAAGATTCCAAAACCTTCTTTTTCTCTTGAATTAAATCAAGAGTTTTACTCTTCTTTTTATAAAACAAATTAGTTTTTCACCACAAAACCCATAAAGGGGAACTCAGATCTTCCATTAGATCCCAAAAAGAAGAGATTTTTAAAAATCCAATATCTCTTGATCTTCAAGATCCAGCTAACAGAGGAGGAAGAAGAAGAACATCTTTCACTAAACCCCTAAAAAACACTCAGGAGTCCAACTCCTCTCTGATTTCTCTTCCGAGAAATTTTTTTTAGGCTAAAAGCCTCTTTTTCTCACCGGCGCTCAAGCGCAGAGCGCCCGCGTGCCGACACGTGGCGCGCTTGAGCTCCAGCGCAAGTCGTCCCGGTGCCGACACGTGGCGCGCTTGCACTCAAGCGCAAGTCACCCCCGTGCCGACACGTGGCGCACTTGCGCTCGAGCGTCAGGCGCTGAAGCGCAAAACGCTCGCGTGTCGACACATGGCGCGCTTGCGCTCGAGCGTCAGGCGCTGAAGCGCAAAACGCTCGCGTGCCGACACATGGCGCGCTTGCGCTCAAGCGCAGAGCGCCCACGTGGCACTCTAGCGCCTGAGCGCACAGCACCTAGGCGCACAGCGCCCAAGGTGCTGCCCCCACGCATCCTTTGGATGTCTTTTCCCTTTTATACACACACACACACACACACACACACACACACACACATATATATATATACATATATATGCATACATATGTACACACACACATACTCCACGACACTGTCCCCCTCAAAAAAAAATTTGGGCCGGGGCGCTGCCCCGAACCCCGCAAGGGGGCTGCTAGCCCCCTTGACCCTCAGCCCGCTATCCGGGTAGCGGGACCCTCATAAAAACTCTGCGTGGCTCCCGATATATCCAAACCCCCCTCCAAAACAACACACATGTACACTGCACATTGAGTTCGCATGACCAATTTAACCCGTTAATCGGAGGTTCCCTCGCCCCAAAGGCGAGGGGTAATTAACGGCAGCTTAGTCCGCGGCTGCCGGAGATTCGGATCCCCATAATCATTAAACCCCGGCCTACCCTAGGCAGGGGGAATCTGTAGTACGCCTGACAAGCGCGCGCGTATTCCCATCTCAATGGGGTGAACAAAAACACCCTACAATAATCATCCAATTCCCAATATTTTACTCCCACTCAGCATCTGTAACGCCATACAGATGTGAGAAACGAATCTGGTAAATACATACCCTGGAGTTAGAATCCAATTGGGAAAACAGTTTTCAATTAACATTGCACAGTCAAACTAAACATGAAAATGCTTCGAAGGGGTAACCTGGTATTCATAGTAACGCCTCTTCCACTATCCTAATTCATGACCGTAACCGTATACTTCCATGTCCTCACTCCAATCCCTTTATTATGTCTTTACTTATTACCTTCTGTACACCACCTTTAGGCTAATCGGTTTTCTTCCTTCCCTACCTTTCGGCACTAGCCTATGGTTTGGAAGAAGACTATCCAATAAGCATAATAGGTGTACTCTCCTAATCCTAGGAGCCCTCGCAACCAGAGAGAAGGTAAAGAGAAAAGACAACTGAATAAACTTATTCTATTTCTCCTGAACCGGAAACCATCCTCGAATCTGGAAGAAGTTCCTTCGAGTTCGTATGTAACTATACGATGGCGTATCCAAGCATGATGGATGTTCGTAGTGATACAAAGTGTTCTGGAGAAAACCAAAGTGGATGTAGGAGTGGCAGGGGTATACGCGGTTTTGTCGTGAATGATGGCAGTCGTAATTTCCTTTGCCCTTACTCTAATCCCTTTATATGTCTTTACTTATTACCTTCTACACACCATACTTAGGCTAATTGGTTTTCTTTCTTCCCTATCTTTCGGCACCAGCTTATGGTTTGGAAGAAGACTATCCAATAGGCGTAATAGGTGTACTCTCCTAATCCTAGAAGCCCTCGCAACCTGAGAGAAGGTAAAGAGAAAATACAACCGAATAATCCTATTCAATCTCTCCAGAACCAGAATCCAACCTCGAATCTGGAACAAGTTCCTTCGAGTTCGTATGTAACTATACGATAGATTATCCAATAGATGTGGATTTTCGTAGTGATACGGAGTGTTCTGGAGAAATGCAAAGGGAAAGAAGGAGCGGCAATGATTTATGAGACTAAATGACAATCCAAAAGCCAAAGTGTTTTAAGAAGGTTCGGTTAACTTGGTTCATGAGTTTTAATTTAGGGTCGGGCCATGGTCGCTGCCAAAGAGAGAGAGAGAAAAGAAACACTCAGCATGCACTCTAACCTAGATCAAAATGGTTAATCACTTTATCTAATCAGGATGTCTCCCACTATTTCCTCGAATTCTCCTTCAAACCCAAAAGGAGAATTAGTCAGGATCATCAAAAATCACCCGAGGAGTAATCCTACTCATCAGTGGGAATCAGGATCCAACTATCATCGCATGATAACTTGATGGAATCCACTCAAGTTAACACACTCCAGAAGGTATGCGCAAGCCTGGCAAGTTTCATGTATGTTTGAAGCTCTCGATGTGATTTTTACCCCTAGGACCCAAGTGACCTTGACGAATAATCAACAAATCAAAAGGTCCAAGTCAAGTTCAACCCGTCATTATCTTGATTGCGTTAAACCCACCCGCACGACCCTTAACGAATAATCAACAAAGTCGTACGACTGTCCTAACCAATCCACATGTCCATGCGACATAAAAGCATTACAGAGCTACCGCACACTACGTCTCGGCAAATAGCAACGACAAACGTAGCACTAATACTAAGCAATCCTAGTCTGAAATGACGAAAGGCTACGAATGGTTTTTGGCGAAAAACCTTTAACGTAATGAACTTGATATCGTTGAAGGAATCCAAGTGGTTTTACAAATATATAGTGGCGCAAACTTTTGCTAAAGAGGTCACTCCCGGTGAAGGGATCTCGGCTCTTTCCTCATCGAATGAGGTGCGGGATATTCCAAACTGAATACCACGATGCAAAGCAAAAGAATCGACTATAGTAAAGTTATTACGTTGACGCAAACTTCTGCCCAAGGGGTCACTCCCGATGAAGGGATCTCGGCCCTTGCCTCGTCGAATGAGGTGCAGGATATTCCCAATTGAATACCACTGTGCAAAGCAAAAGAGAACGTCTATAATATCAGTTTTTAAAAAACTTGATTCCAACAACATCATATATAGGTTTGTTTTATCCTTGCATTGATCAAAATCAACGCAGTCTCATCAATTAATCACACCAGAAAAGAACGAAAATATGATGCACGTTTATGCCATTCGCATTCGCCACTGGGTCTCGTCATTACTCGTTAAGTTACTTAACTAACGACAGAGCGGGGACTGGACTAGCATGGGTGCAAAACATATACAACATCTACTAGTATATATATAAATATATATAACAATCGTCCCAGGCATGATATAAAGCAACATCACAGAATCTCAGCCAAGCAACACAGAGTGGTGGATAATTCTGGAGCCTCGGGTTTCACTTGAGCCGCAAATGAGACCCGACGTTCCCCTGTCGTGTGGATAGCCCGTGCAATGAAAACCTAGACCCCTACGAGTGCGGCAAGTTACCCGCCAATCCCAGAAGCGAGGTGATCAGCACGCCGAAAGCGTGCTGATCAAATGGTGTCGTTGCCGGGGAGACGGTAACGTTTTTATTTTTGTTATTTCGGGTTAATCATTGTACATCTCATTTATACAACTAACCCTATTTTCAAAACAAACTAAAAATTTCAAAAAAAAAAAAACAAAAATTAACAAAGCTAACCGTTTTTGCTCTCTGGAATTCTTACCTGCTTGCACTCTGTAACTAAAATAAAAAGATAAACAATACCAGTGAGATATTACTTGAACAGTGTGGTCACAGAAGAAGTTCGAAGCCCAATCTCCAAAGTTTACCCGGCGACTTACCCACTTCATCCGAGCTCGCCGGCCCAAGTGCTTCATTTTGCTCCCAAATTTGTTCTCTGTGCTCTATTGTTCTGTTTTTGTCCCATTTTTATTGTTTGTTTTTTTATAATTTTTAGTGTGCAGGTATTTGGGCATTCATATCGCTTTTCCGCACTAATATCCGTTTTTTCCGACATTTGTAGATTTTTGCGGATTTGCGAACTACGAGCGTGGGGAGCAAAGTGTACATTCAAGGCTAAGGTGATTGCGAAGTACAGTGCCAAAGATCCGGGTAGTTTGACCCGCGCAAGCGAACTTTCAAGCAAACCGGATTCACTTCAACGGGGGTTTCTAAATCCGAAAATTTATCGGTACGTACTTCGTTAACACCTTCTTTCTCAAATCTGACGCATCCAATATAACATCTTTGCAGGAATCTTTGCAAGTTCATGTAACGACCCCAATATTACTATACCATCGTATTTTCTTTCTTTAGTAAAATATTGTATTTATTTATTCGTAGTATTTTTCCGTATATTTTGTTTTCTATTATATATATATTATTTTATTATTCCATCTATTTTTTTCCCAAACCTGATTCTTTAAACTAAATCTTAACCTATTTCAAATTAAACGCAAGTCCTGACCCAGCCCATAACCCAAATCCAATCTCATTTTCAATTTTTTTTATAAAACTATGAGCCTAAAAGCCCACTTTCTTTTCAAGCAACAGCATATATTTAATTCTAATTAAATATGTGCATGAACAACCTTGTAGCTCATTGGTTTAGTCTTTGCATTATTATTCCATAGATCACATGTTCAAATCCCCATTCTTGCAATTATTTTTTTATCAATTTTTTATTCTTCTCATAACTTACAAATGAGACCTTTCATTTCCAAAATGAATGGTGACCTTTCATTTCTCTTTTAATTCCCATGTTGAATGCATAATTATTATAGATAATGTACCATTACACCATCTTTATTTGTCCTCCTCTTTCTTTTTCTTCCTCACATTTTTCTATCTCTCCCTTCCCTCTCTTCACCTAGAGTCCTAGAAGAAGAACATAAAGAAGTTTTCAAGAAGGTCTCGCTAGTAACGCGAGGCTATCGACGGATAGAAAAGCCCGGTGACAATACCGGCTTGTGTATGTAAGTCTCTTCTCTCTCTCCCCCTCCATTTCTTTATTCTCCTCCTGTCATATCTCGTCAACCCACTATTCTTTTCATATCATAATCCATAATAGAAGATAAACATAAACATATACATAAATATAAGTTTAGATATATATGGTTCTATATGGTTTAATAATACCTTATTATCTCTTGTTCAAATTAAAGTGTTTTCAATTCTTTGTCCATGACTATGAATGTTTATTATGAGTTGTGAGAACATAAATTTCATGCCACAATATATCTATGATATCTCATGGAATCGGTTTGCTTATTAAAAGAAAAGGAGAAACTTGCATTAAAAAAAATACTAGTTAATCTTTTTGCCGATTTTAGCATACATATCAATACCTTTACCTTTAAAATAAATTTTAGAAATTAATTTTTACTTCTGGAAATTTCAGGAAATTTACATATGATAGAATATATTTTTCTGTACACGCTGTAAAAAATTTAGATCGAACCGCATAACGGTTTAGGAATTACATCGTTTTTATTCCCTGTTCGTAAAACAGAAAACTGCAGTTATTGGTCAACATATACGACACATAACTTAGTATACCGTTATCCAAATTGAGCAAACTCAGGTGTTTTTGACATCTACATCGAAAGATCTAGATTTTCTTAGTTTTAAGTTTTTACTGAAAACTAACGTAAGATAAATAAAACTGAGTTACAATATTAAGCGACGAATCTGGACAGAATCTGTCCTGATTCGCACACTGTTTTTAAATAGGACATAACTCGAAATCCCGATATCCGTTCGCGACAAAATTTAGATGTGTAGATGCATAATTGATAAAGCTATAATTTTATGTATATTAGATTACTTATAAATGCATAAAATAACCCGATATTGGATTTGCAATATAACATATAGTTACTGTCCAGAAATCTGAATTTCTATTTTAAACGTTGATATTAAAATGATTATAACTAGAGTTTCAGAAATTCAAATCGTGTGAATTTTAGTGTTTTGGATAAGTATATCAAAAGACCTACAATTTTCTAATATTCTCGTAACCTAAAACCTGATGAAAATTAACTCAAACTATGTTTTAAAAATATGCGATGGTGCTGGACAGATTCTGATCTGTTCTGCGCGACAAAACGAAAATGAGTATATCTCCCAAACCGGTAGTCGTATTTAGGCGCGACTGGAGCTCACACGTGCACAACACTTAGATCTATATTTTTGTTTATATTCAGAAATTGATTGACTTGATTGATTAGTCGTACACAACACTTCTTAACGGCATTGTTTATGGTCGTTACTTGAATAATATACTTGACTCATTTCATGCTATTCGAACATGTATACATATTTATCTTGATCATTAAATTATTGTATGTACATAAAGACGATAATTAAATATTTGAGTTGTATTTTGAAAACTATACAAAATTATTTTTATATAAAACCCCCTCAAGTTATATAAATTACAATAAGGACCCTAATAAATATAGGTTTAAGCGGAACCAATCTCTTGAGCCTCAGGGAGCCGGAGAAGTGGGTGCTTGCCTATTTAAGGTAGACAACTTATCAAACGGTGTTATCAACACGGTAATCATCTTTGAAAAAGACACAAATCCTGCCGCCCATGTGCAGCGGTTACCGATAACATTAAAACCTAACTCAGGATTCAATTTCCTTTCTAATAATCTGATTCAAACTGAGTTTTACTATAATAATCTGACTTGAATATAATTCAAGTATAATCTACAATACTACAATTCAATATAAATCCATGAATGCATATATTCAATCTGTTCAAACTATTCAATCTATATTGACTGAACCGAACCATGGATATACTTCCATTTACATGATTCTCCAGTTACATTCATGATTCTCCAGTTACATCCATTTACTGATATTATGGTTTCGGCAAGTCATCCAATTATACAATCTATATTACAAGACAATACAAGTTGCAATACAATACAAACAATACAATAAAGACATCGCGGGGTTTAAGGGGTAGATTGGTACGGAAGGTGTTAGAAGTGGCACAAGACTGCAAGATTTAAGACACCAAACCTGAATTCAATTGCCGTTGTTCCGAGTTGTATAACGGAGCCTTGTACGCCATTTGCCTTTAGTCTCTGGCATATAGAGACTCCTCTCGTATACACTGGCATCCTTCTGTACCAAGCTACAAACAGCAGCGTTAACACTAAATACAACTTTAAAAACTACACTCTCTCTCTTACTCTTTGTCTATTCTACTTCTCCCTCATCTTTGGGACTTACCGAGCGATTGTTCGCTGACGACATTCCTTCTCTTTCTTCTTTGGAATGTTGTCAGGTGGATCGGACCTTCAGGAGATCGAGCCCACCAGCGAGGACTTGGACCAGATAGCCTACGACCCAGAGCTTTAGATTCATTGTATACATTTCATTTTAGTACTTTCCATTTTCTGTTATGCCACTGTTTAGGCATTGCTTTCATTCAGACGTATTTACTTTTCCATGCATTGTACAAAAGAATGTTAATAAATAAAGTTGTTGTTTCATTACATTTGTCTCTTGTGTATATTTCTTTTATATTACTTAGTTACGCTTAGCGTATTTACTTCTGAGTAAATGCGTAGCGGCCTCATCGCGTCCTCTGCCCGTATACTGGGAAGCGGGACGTGACAGTTCGCTAGCAAACGCTAAAAACGACTAACCCGTATTTGTTGCAATGTTGTGCTTAACATAAAAAAGATTGTTTGAAATTTTGAACAAATTTTTTTCCATTGATTTGTGCATTGCATCCATTAATACGGACTTAAGGGCAAGCGAACCCCACAACATACAGTAAAGGATTTGATCCACTTTTCCGTGGCCCACAAATCACGAATTGAGCATAACGTTTACCCGCACAAATTTTAAAAGAAATTAGACTTTAAGCCTTAAGGACTTCGCGCTCACTAGGATAATTTAACTGTGTTTAGAACACCGCTTAACGGTATATCGTTCCCGGGGTGTCTAGGAAAGTGTTCACGGCGAAACCGCCAAAAGAGAAAGGGTTATTTAATTAAGGACCTTCGCGAAAGCGTAGAAAAACCTCCCCTTATCTCTGCACTTACCTGGCCTCGTGATCAGTATATCTTGAGCCCGTTTCTCGACACAGTTTTACTTCAATAATCAAGTTTTTGAGCAGGTCTAGTTGACCTAGGTAAACCCTAGACCGATTAGGTGCATGGTATTTTTTATGTCATGATTGTTTTTGTCCAGATTCTTTTTGTGTATATTTCATTCTTTTGTTGATAACTAACTTAAAAAAACAAAAAAAAACCATATTCTTTTTTCCTCTCTTCTTCTTCTTCTCTTCAAATCATGGGTACCCCACCTAGAAAAACTTTTGCCGAACTTTGGTACCCACAACCAGACATTACTTCTTACGGTTCTTGCTTTGGTCGAATTTCGAACGACCCCTCCATGCCCAAAATTTCTTTGAAAGATCAGACGTGTCTAGGACTACCAATTGGACTCCGCAATCCATTTTGTATCAACCGTTTCAACCTTCACCACCTTCTTACGTTGATACCCCTTTTTCGAGTCCTGTTGTACATCCAAGACTCATGTCTATTGCTGAACGTATTGAACAATCTCGTAGACGATCTTTCACTCCCGTCACCACTGCCAATTCTTGGGATCAACAATTCCGTTCACCTTCTTATCCAAATGTTGATCCTACTCCTGTCCAACCATTCAATTCCTATCCATCCTACTTGAATTTTGCACCTTCCCTAGACATGTCATCTGAACCACCATTTGGGAGTTTCACGTATCCAAACAACCCATATCTAGTCTGGAACAGTCATTAGAAGACTTTCGGGTAGCATTGTACCAACAGATGATGGATTTGAATGCGTCCATGGCCACCCTCATACAACCTAGTGACCCGGTAGCTAGTTTCCAACTAGCTCCAAATTTTCCAATGTATGATAAGACGGTTGGACAGATTGAGAATTTGAGTGGAGAGAGTGAGCTATACACCCTTCCAAATCAAATCTACCCATTACAAATTGAATCCCACAACTCCTGTTTTGAAAGTTTATCAAGTGTCCCAAATGAATTATCAATTGAAAATAGAATGTTTAATGAGTTGTGCAACTTTGTAGTGTTTGATTTACCCGATTGTGAAGGGACCCTGTCAAGTGAAACCAATCCCCATCCTTTTGACTTCTACACCTCCACTCTAGAACCAGAATCAATTAAAATCCATGTTTTTGATGAGGTGTCTGAGAATATTGATTTTCACTTGATCGAGGATATTGACGCTGGGAATATTTTGGATGATGAACCCGCAGTTTTGGATGAGTTTTTCTCTCCAATTCATCATCCCGAGTCATTAACTGTTTTTCCCGAACTTCATATGTGTCTTGATATTGATGAAAAATGCATGGATGAGATAATTTTTTAGGATATTTTTGAGGATATTTTTGAGGATGAACCAGTTTTGCTTGATGAGTCGGATTTTCCAATTCATCATATCCCTTTCATTGACTGTGTACACCCTCCGGAACCTTTAACCAATAACCTTCCTCAATCACTCCCCTCCATCCTTTCCATCGTTCCGACCTTGCAAGAAACCGTATCATTTACATTTACTATGTCTGGTTTACCAAGTTCGGTGTACCCATGTTTTCTTACGAATCTTGAGAGATTTGACCCAATTTCTCGACGGGTTGATAGATTAGCACAATCGCTTTTTACACATCGGTCATCACAAATTGTGCTAGTCTATTCACTCTATTTCCACCCTCAAGTTCGTACTCCACTTCTTTCTCCCTTCCGCCATTCTTCTTCTCATATACCGGGACCATATACCACTTCTATCCGCATACGGTCTCGCGTATTCTCCATTTCTTTCCTTACCGTATTCTTTCACCAACCTGCACATTATAGCGATAAAAATTTTGAATGGTTGGTGCTCACTTTCGGCCTGTGTAAGGCCTTGTATAGATTCATACTGTTCTCTCCCCCCTAACTCTGAACTTCACCACTTAAACAGTGGAAACACTGTTTCACTTAAGTTTAGGGGGTTAGCTATGTACAAGAGAACAAAATGAAAAGAGAAACAAAAACAAAACTTAAGAGTAACAAAAATGAGGCAAAGAATGGTCCCCTTCTCACTTGCCCACTGGTCTGCTTATATAGGCAGAAAAGAAAATTAAATAAACAATAAAAACAAGACCACGTGGCAGCAGGGGAGAGACTGTGAAAGATTGGGGCCCACAGGAGGCAGGGGGGCCGGCCAGCTCGGCTGAAAGGACAATGTGGCCGGCCACATTTGGGGGGAACTGTCTCATCTTGCAGTGGTGGTCTTGTGGTGTCCCCAATATCACTTTGGTGCTGCTGGTTTTCTTTAATTTGAATTTGTATGCACCCAGGGTTTGGAGCGAACACTTGGATCTTTAAGTCAACACACATCTTGTAGCATTTAATGCATGTCCCCCTACTTGTGTGCCATGGGCAGCCCCCCTAGGTTCTAGTGCAAGCCAAAAAGTCTTGTGTACACACTTGTATTGTGTTGGTCCATTTAGATAAAAAGTGTGTACACAAGCATGTTGCACAAAGAAACTCTTGAAGTATCAGTCGGTTTGCGGTTCAGGTTGCAGTGTCGGCTCGCAAATAATATATCCATGATTTTAAGTGTATTTCCAGTATTTTGTCACGGATACCTGTAATCTGTATTACTGAGCAGACACTGGTTAATAGTACCGATATATACAAAAAATAGATAATGAATGAGTGGTATTAAAATGCAATATTCTGGTATGAACACGAGGCAACCCCAATCAACAACGTGAATGGGTCACCCAGCACTTCATGGAATCCGGTAACTTGAGCACCCCTCCGTGGGTCAACCTATACCCCCTACGAATGCGGCGAATAGCCCGCCAATTCCAGAGTAAGATCCCCTCCGTCTCAACGCCATGAGATGCGGACTCGTTGCCCTCCAGAACCCGGCTATTCGTGCACTCCACTGCGGGGTAATCCTAGTACAGAAAAGAAAATAATATGTACAAGGGTGACATCGACCTTAACCCGGTCATGCCCCAAACAAATAATATACAAACTGGCAGTAACGGCAGTCCATATGTCGGACGCTTGCCCCGCAATATCAAATATACAAATGAGTCTAAACTGTACTAACATTGCACCCAAGCTATCCACCACGACGATCCAACTACAATCACAGCACAACACAGAACATCAACTTGAATGTCACGTTCGCAAACCCGTCTAAAAGAACATATAGCAATTAGACGAGTTGTACCGCTCGAATGACATTCACGGTCGCAGATGGTAATGCATGTACTGATAAACATTTAAACAGTGTTAAATTATCGACTTCGAAACACCCCGAATTGCCCCTGAACAATAGATAACAAAATATCCAAACTGGGCAAAACAAACAATACCACTGAACCAATATTCCAGAGACTAGACAACCCTACAAAATTCAAGTCCAACTCCCCTACAAAACCGGGGACCCCGTTTCTTAGCAATTCTCGCCGGGTCAAAACCGACGGTTTGAGCTCTTTTTTGTAGTGTGTTCTAGTGGTCACCAAAGTAGTCTTCTGCAGTTGCTTGAAAAAAATTTTGAAGACTCTGAAAAATCGACAGAAACAGGAATACATCGGGGTGTTGTTTCGGAGATGTTTTGGTTTTGATACTTTAACATTATCTAAAACTGCTAGTAAGGGGTTTTTGGGTTGGCTCTGATACCATGTTGGGTTACGGCAGTGCCCCGGCCATCAAACCGTGGCCAAATGCGGAACAAAAATTTTCTAAACTGGCACTACCATGACCCGATGCCCGGATCTACCCTAAACCCTATACAAGAAAGTAATATAAATAGTTAGGAATGGTTATACCGAGTTGATCCGTGTCCTTCGGTCTTCAACCTTCATCCCAAGCTCCTAGTAGCTTCCTTGATCAAGCTTGGTCGCCGGTCTCTCTCCATCGAAGATGATCCACTCGAAGGTTTGTGCAACGAGCTTCAACCTCATAACCGAGGTAACTAAGGTATCAAGTTAGCTAAACATGATAGCCTAGGAGATGTAGAATCTAATGATGGATTAAGTTTTCTCTAATCACCTAATATTTCTCAACACATGAGACATTATGGGTGGAGGAAGAAAATGAAGCATGAGGATGAGAGTGTAGCAACTTAAGAAAGGAAAATGGCTAAGTGTTGTGAGCATGAGTGAGCGTGGCATCAAGTGAAGAAAAGCAAGCATGCTAGCAACTAAAGAAAATCCCCCCCCCCCACACACACACAAAATATCTCACAACACCAATAATATCAACCATGGTTCAATAGTGCTACCATGAGTCACCACTTGAGCCATGCCACCAATAAATGCCAAGTCCACCCCATCCTCCACCTCATTAAACCATTTATCCAAATGGTTAAAGCAATAATGAGGTGGCATCTTCTAGAAGCATCTTGTAATGAAATTACAAGAATACCCATCATCCGTATATACATACCCGTATCCGTATTCCGAAAAATACGAATACAAAGAGAAAATAATCCATCAATATAATACTAGAATCCGGCTTAAACCAAAGCCACTAGTATTATCCTCCGAATCATGATACGTGCACAAGTGCACGTAAATGATCGAACCCTGCCGTAAAACCATACGATATCTACATCGTTTCGCCCGAAGCAGGGAAACCCTCTGTGTGGGACTCTAAACATTCATCAATACGCTGGCAATGGGTTTAACCACAAGCACGTCAGTGGCACTAGCTGTACGTAACGGCTACCTAGGTATTGAGCGAAAGGGAGGCCGACGAGCAAACTCATCCCGAACCCCTACTGAGCCTGACAGTGACAATATCCGTACAGTCCGGTCTGTTCGTCTAAGAGTATCGCATATCGAGTCTTGGGGGTGGATAAATTCAGACCCCTAATAACGCGATAATTCGTGTCGGTATGAAACCCATCACCATCTGAGAAACTATTGATCCTAGATCGGTAATTCTCGACTACCCCGGCCGAGGATTTCTGGTAATGACCACCCGTGCACAACGCGACATCAACCCCCAATACCAAGAGAGACGAATCCCCGACGATCCGCTCACTGCCTCCATGTGGCTCGGGACTGTACCCAACTAAAACATGTTTGCACGACTCCTTTGAGCCGTGGTAGGGTAGTAATCAAAGCACAGTAGGAGCTCATACGAGACAAATGACGATCTTAGGTCGACAGACTATCATGTACACATGTCACCTGGGAACTGCTATCTGACAATAGGTATAATACCAACTAGCAGGTTCGCGGCGAGTCCGACCAGTGTACTCATAACCCAATGAGCACATGTATACTATCTTAGGTGAACAAACTAACACCAATGGCTTGTGAGACCTGGCCACCGCCCCTCGTCGGGGTCTCGATCAGTATACACTAGTCTACATTGGAGTATCGATGCCCAGTCTCGAAACTCCCACGACTAGGGACATTTAAGGATTTTCTTATAGACCCCCAGCTCCCACATATATGATCGCGATCATAATGCTGGTAGTCAAGCAAGAATCCTATGGGCTCTATCAACATGCAATAGTGATGATAAAGACAAACCAGATAGCATACTATCATCTCGAGTAAGACTGTTCTACCGGTATAGGTCCTCCCTTAATCATCATAATCGCCTGCCTGCGACTACGATAATTTCCTTGAAGGCACTATAGCCAACAGGATATAGTGCCATCAAGACAATTATTGTAATTACAAGTAGGCGATTATGATAATTGAGGGAGGACCTATACCAGTATAACAGTCTTACTCGAGATGATAGTATGCTATCCGGTATGTCTTCATCATTGATGAAGCCCGTAGAATTGTTGCTTGACAACCAGTATTATGACGACGATCATATATGTGGGAGCTGGGTTGTCCATAAGCACATCCTTAAATGTCCCTGGTCGTAAGAGTATTGAGACTGGGCATTGATATTCAGGAGTAGACTAGTGTATGCGTTTCTAGACTCCGAAGAGGGGCGGTGGCAGATCTCACAAGCCATTGGTGTTGTGTCACCTATGATAGTATACAGGTGCTCACTAGAGGTGAGTACACCAGATGGACTCGCCGAGAACTTCTAGATGGTATTATATCTAACGTCAGATAGAAGTTCTCAGGTGGCATGAGTACAAGTTAGTCCTTTGACCTAAAATCGTCATTTGTCTCGTGTGAGTTCCCACTGTACTTTGATTACTACCCTACCACGGCTTAAAGGAGTCGTGCAAACAGGTTTTAGTTAGGTACAGTCCCGAGCCACATGGAGGCAGTGGTCGATTGTCAGGGATTCGTCTCTCCTGGTATTAGGAGTCGATGTCGTGCTGTGTTCAGTTGGCTATCACTAGAAATCCATGGCCACGGTGGATGAGATTTACTGATAGTTGATCAGTAGTATCTCTGTTGGTGATGAGCTTGACTCAGACACGACTTATCGGGTTAGTAGGGGTCTGACGTTATCCACCCCCTAGACCCGATATGCTATACTCTTTGACGAAAAGACCGGACTATACAGAGATTGTCACATTCAGGCTCAGTAGGGTAAGGACATACTTGATTGTCGACCCTCCTTTCGGCAAGTACCTGGGTAGCCATTACATACAGCTAGTGCCACTGACGTGTTTGTGGTTAAACTCACTGCCAGCGTATTGTCGAGTCTTTAAAATCCCACACATAGGGTTTTTCCGGTTGAGGCGATAGATGTTGGAGCCGTATATTGGTACGTGCAGGGGTCCTATTAAATACGTGTACATGATACACAGACTTTAATCGGACGGTTGATAATACAAGCCGGCTTAGGATTAAGCCGGATTATTAAATCGGGTTTTAATTTAATAAATTATATATGTATTTTGATACATATGTTTTAGTATTATTGTTCATTATTCATTTTCTCTCTTTAGTGCTATCCGTATTTTTATACGGATACGCGTATATGTAGCGATACATATACCGGATGAAGTATTCCGTATTTATACGGGAATGATTCTAGAAGAAGGACACCTCATATTTGTTTTTCTTTTTAGAAAAACAAATAGGAAAATGAGGTGGAAAAAGAGGTTTAATGAAGCATGGTGCTTGTGCATGTAGAAAGGAATGGCTAGATCATTTATGGAGTGCATTTATTGATGCATGGCAAAAAGTAGTAGCCATTTTTTTCTTTCTACACTTGTTTTTTGGATCATTATTCCACAACTCAAGCTTCATGCTCAATGGTTGTAAGGCTAAGCAACCATCTTCATCACCTTTCTTCTCCTTCTTCTTCTTGCTCTCTAGTGAGCATGGTATTTAGAAAGAAAAATTTAGTGGAAAAATTCCTACATCGCCCATCATCCATCCTTAGCAAGTTTGGATCGTCGGTCGGAGCCTCTTCCGGTTTCTCTCGGGTGGATCTTCTTCGGTGAGGGTGGTCGACTTTCAAGCGCGATCCCGGCGTCTACGAGCTTGGAGGGGTCTTCCATAAATGGGTGGACACGCGTCGAAGGTTTTAGTTTCATACCCCTTTGCATATTTTAGTTTGCTAGTTTAGGTGTATGGATCGTATCCTGGGTTACGGGTGTATGGTGCTGATGTAAAATTTTTGTTTTCGCTTCCGCCTAGGCCGCGGCTTCCGCGGCGCGGGCACCGAACCCCAACATGGTATTAGAGCCACTCCATAAACCTTAACTAGCTAGTTTGCACTTATTTAAAGTTTCGATCGACGGGTTTTTCCGAATCGCATTTCCAAATCCATGTCCGTTGTTCGAATTTTAAAGTTGTTCAGGCTGCATTAAAATTATGTAGAGACCAGAAAGAAATTTGGACACATAAGCCTAAAATTCGACCGCTGAACCGCCGCCAAATGTGCCATTTGGCCGCGGTTCCGCGGTCTAATTTTGGCCGTTGTGCCCCAATTTTTTTCTGGTTCTCTAGATTAAGGAAATGTGATTTTTGGAATATTTGGTTTTGGCCCAGATTTGTTTGAGTACTAGTTTGTAGTTGGGGCCAATGCGGAAAGTTTTAATCGATCGAAATTTTGAATTCGTGGTTTTTAGTGCTTTTGTTTGTTTCTGCGACCGTGAATATCATAGAGCGGTATAATCCGACTGGTTGCTATATATACAATCAGACGGGTTTACGAACATGATATTCGCGTTAATGTTCTGTGTTGCACTGATCTTTTGGATGGATTATCGTGATGGATAGCCTTGTGTGCAATGTTAGATGTACAGTTTAGATTCATTTGTATATTCATTATTGTGGGGAGAGCATCCAACATGTGGACTGCCGTTTCTGCCAATTTGTATATTCTTTTATTGGGGCACGACCGGGTTGAAGTCGTTGTCACCCTTGTATATATTTTTCTTTTCTATACTAGGATTACCCCGCGGAGGAGTGCTCGAATAGCCAGGTTCTAGAGGGAAATGGGCCCGCATCTCATGGCATTGAGACCGAAGGGACCTTACTCTAGAATTAGCGGGCTATTTGCCGCATCTCAAGTTACCGGATTCCGTGAAGTGCTGGGTGGCCCATTCACTTTGTTGATTGGGGTTGCCTCACTTCCGAGATTGGCGGGTAACTTGCCATACTCGTAGGGGTCTAGGTTCTTCATTGCACTGGCTATCCACACGACCGGGGAACGTCGCGTCTCATTTATAGCTCAAATGAAACACGGGGCTCATAGTTTATCCGCTGTTCCATATTGTTATTCGCATGCCTGTGATGATTTTTATCTGTCTGTGATGACTATTATCTGCCTGCGATGTTGATATATATATATATATATTTAATAGATGCTTCTATATGTTTTGCATCCACGCTAGTCCTGTCCCCGCTCGGCCGTTAGTTAAGTAACCTAACGGTGCATGACGGGGCCCCGTGGCGAATGCAGATGGTATATAAAAGTATGTTATTTTGGTTGTTTATTTTGTGGCTTGGAAACTTAAAATGATGGGAACGCATTATCTATATAATGCAAGGAAAACAAACCTAAATGATGTTGTTGGAACCAAATTTTAAAACTACTCGGATTTCTTCAAAACTCATAGTCGTATTCTTTAACTTTGTATAGAGGTATTCGGTTAAGAATATCCTGCACCTCATTCTATGAGGGAAGAGCATTGATCCCTTTATTGGGAGTTCGCTCTTAAGCAAAGGTTTATGTTACTAGTTTTAAAAAGCGGAGCTTAAACCACTCCATTTCAAAACCACTCGAGTTCTTTCAACGATATCAAGTTCATTACGTTAAAGGTTTTTCACCAAAAACCAGCTGTAGCCCTCCATCATTTCCTACGAGTAATGCTTAGTATTCGTGTTGCGTTTGTTGACTCTGTCAAGGTGTAGTGTATGGTAGCTATATAGTGCTTGCTTGTAGCAAGTAATGCGATTGGTTAGAACAGTCGTACGGCCTTGTTGACTCCGTCAAGGGCTCGTGCGGGTGGGTTTAATGCAATCAAGATAATGACGGGTTGAACTTAAATAGGACCTTTTGATTTGTTGACTCCGTCAAGGTCCCTTGGGTCCTAAGGGCAAAAACCATATCGGGGGTTTCAAATATACGAGAAACTTGCTAGGCATGCGCATATCTTCTGGAGTGTGGTGACTTGAGTGGATTCCGTCAGGTTATCACATAATGATAGTTGGGTCCCGATTCCCACTGATGAGTAAGTATTACTCCTCGGAAGATTTTTTACTTCACAATTAGCTAACCTATTAGGTGTTTAGAAAGTGTTAACGAGATTACGCCTTTGCGGAAACGAGTTTATTAATCGGGTCTGTGCGAAAGCACGAGGGACCTCCCTCGGAGTACTAACACTGGCCTGGCTGAACGGTTAGCGAACTTGTAAAGTGTAAATGATCCCGACTAATTCTCCTTTTAGGGTTTGAAGGAGAATTCAAGGAAACAGTGGGAGCCATCCTGATTAGATAAAGTGAAAACCAATCTAATCTTGATAGAGTGCACGCTGAGTGTTTCTTTTCTCTCTCTCTCTGGTACAGCGACCCATGATTTATCTTAAAAACTCATGAACCAAGTTAACCAAACCTTCTTACACACTTAGGCTTTGGATTATCATGATTCACAACAAAGTCGCATATACCGCTGCCACCTTTACTTTACCCTTTGCATTTCTTCAGAATACGTCGTATCACTACGATGATCCATATTTCTTGGAACGGCCATCGTATAGTTACATACGAACTCGAAGAAGTTACTTTAGTCGAGGATGGACACAGGTTCTGGAGAAATTGAATAGGATTATTCTGTTGTCTCTTCCCTTTACATTCTCTCAGGTTGTGAGAGCTCCTTGTATTAGGGGGTACACCTATTATGCTTATTGGATAGTCTTCTCCCAAACCTTAGGCTGGTGCCGAAAGGTAGGGAAGGAAGAAAACCATTTAACCTAAGTGCGGTGTACAGAAGATAATATGTAGAGACATATAAAGGGATTGAAGTGATAGAAAAGGAAATTGCGACTACTGTCATAAATCTGGATAATGGAAAAAGAATTACTAGGAATACCTGGCCACCCCCTATGAAACATTTTCATGTTTCAACATTTTCTGTGTATTTGTAAAAGAGAACTGTTTTCCTAACTGATTCTAACTCCAGGGTATGTATTTACCGGATTTGGATCTTACATCAGTACGGTGTTACAGATGATGAGTAAGAGTAGAATATTGGGAATTGGGCTATTTGATTCTCAATATCGGAATTCGTTGTAATTTGTGATATTGGATTGAATCGCCTGGTTCTGCCTAGCGGCAAATATTTGGTCTCGAATAATCGTTGTTATGCACCAAATTTTAAAATGAAATATCTATACCTTTATTTTATAAAGTGAGATATACATTTTGAAAATTGTGTTATAAACATTTACCTTTATCAGTTGAGAATAAGGTAAGGTGCATTGAATAACGGTGTAAGACATTCTTAACCAAGATATAGTTTTTAATTTACAAAACATAGAATTTGAGTTAGTATACTATTGGGACTATACATGAAAAATGTGTGTTGTCTAGTGTTCTTCAAGACAAGGGGTTGGTACTCTTACTTCATTCAGGTTTACCTATAAGTTCTCTGGTTTTAGACACGCATTCGTTGTAATGCAAGGTCCAAAGATTTTGAGAAGTTTATCGGTATAAGAATAAAGTAGAGAACCATACGTTGGAAGTATCAGGATTCTTCGAGGTGATCGAAGATATAGATACTTATGCTAAGTATTCCATCATAGTATTAAGAACTTGATTCTCTCACAGGTTGCTCATCCGTAAGTTCGCTCCTTGATGAGTAATGTTGTATTGGCCTTTTTCATTAGGTGATATGCACTGGAAACAGTTACATGACATTTGAATCTGGTTCCATCTAAATTAGTGCCTTAATTCTATTTGGACATAGAATGGTTACATATCTTGAGAATGTTAAGATATGGAGTTATCCGGTTTCTGTTTAAAAGCAGAATCCGGACAAACTCAAGGAACGCTTCGGTAATGGCGGTTTGTGGATTATCTCAAGCATTCGCTAGGATTTTGTTTTCTACCATTTTCAAGATCAATAATTACGTTGTTCTTGACTCGCCACCTTTTTATAAAAGGAATCTTTTTGCAAAAGAAAACTAATGGGAGTATGGTAGAATTGGAAGTGATTCTTGAACCACAAACGGTTACCGAAAATTTAGTAGAACTTAAGAATTTAATTGGACTTGACAAACCATTAGTCACTCCGCAGATTTTAGTAGGTGACCTCAAACGCCTGAGAGATATTTCGGTTTTTCTCGTAGACGGTGACAGGGAGGTCAACATCATGGTGATGATGGCCCTACTAGTTATCAGCAGGTCATAGAAAGTGGTAACTTTCAGGTGACCAGGTGTTTCATATCCAAGATGGACTCCACGCACTTCAGCAAATCATGGATTTTAGACTTTGCTGGGTGCTCCTGAAGGGGTAAAACCCATTGAGAGCAAGTAGATCTTTCGAGATCTGTGCAGGTAGAAAGGTACCAACCTAATAAGGCTAGACATATTGTAAAAAGTTTTCATCAAATACCCGTTATGGATTATGATGAGACTTTTACTTCAGTGTCTATGTTGAAACCCATACGGATATGACTTGGTACTGCTATTCCCTTTACTTGTTATCAGCAGGTCATAGGAAGTGATAGCTTCCAGGTGACCAGATACTTTATATCCAAGATGGACTCCACGCACTTCAGCAAATTATGGATTTTAAACTTTGCTGGGTGCTCCTGAAGGGGTGAAGCCCATTAGGAGCAAGTAGATCTTTCGGGATCTGTGCAAGTGGAAAGGAACTAATCTAATAAGACTGGACTTGTTGTAAAGAGTTTTCATCAAATACCCATTGTGGATTGTGATGTGACTTTTACTTCAGTGTTTACGCTGAAGTCCATATGGATATGATTTGGCGATGATGCAGTTTATAGCTATGATATCTGGCAGGTGGATGACTATAACGTCATTCCAAATGGGAATTTGGAAGTGCACGTGTATATGACTCTGCCAGAGGGTTATCGTAGTCAGTGGGAGCAGCAGAAGGTGTGCATGTTGCTTATGTCTATTCATAAACTAAAACAAGGATAGCGGAGAAGGATCATTTGTTTTGATGTGATAGTCAAGGTGATTGACTTCATCAAAACAATAGATGAACCTAATAAGAAGGGTGTAGGGAGTACTGTCCTAGGATTTAGATGACATACTCCAGATAGGAAGTGATGTTCCTGTACTACAATCGGCCAAACTTTGGTGATTTCATAGTGTTTTCTCCACGTTGGATATGGGTAATATATCTGGAATTCTGGTGACTAGATCTAGATTTGGGAAGTTTCCTAAATCGAGTACTTAGACAACATTCTAAAAGTATTTTAGAATGGACAACTCCTGGCGTGGTGGAGTACCCGCAGGTGATAGAGTCACCCTCTCTAAAGAGATGTCTTCTAGACTGATGAGGAGAGGGACTGACATGAATGACATATCATTTGCTTAGGCAATTGAGTTAATCATGCAATATCTTATACAAAACCAGATAGATAATATATCAGGGATTCTGGTTTTAGATATAGATTTGGGAAGTTTTCTAATCGGGTACTTAGACAACATTCTAAAAGTATTTTAGAATGGACAACTCCTGACGTGGTGGTGTACCCGTAGGTGATAGAGTCACCCTCTCTAAAAGGGAAGTCTTCTAGACCGATGAAGAGAGGGACTAGCATGAATAACATATCATTTACTTAGGCAATTGAGTCAATCATGTAATGTCTTGTACAACACCAGATATTGCTTATACACTTACTGTAATAAGCATATATTAATCCAATCCTCGAGAAACAAAGGGAAGCTATCATGAACATAAGAAGATGTTCTTGGTATAAGATAACGACAGCCTCCTCTGGGAGGCGGTTATCGGTTTAAGGCTTCCAAGGTGACATGGTTGACAGAGATGCTGTAAGAGTTTTGAGTTTAGCCTCTTCAGAGGATCAGTATATTGGATAGTGTTCCAATAGGGATACTGAGGTAATCATGATGCAGGATGCTGGCTATGACTCAACCGAGGATACAACCTAAGAAGTTTGTTGGATGGAGTTGTTCATTTATGAACTTGGTCCCATCAAGTATCCAGACAAATTCTTGAGGCGGGGTATCGCTCAGTTTGGGAGATTGTTGATCTCCGCAAGGTTGAGAAATAGAGAGATGAAGTTTGAACATTATAGCGGATTCACTCACTGAGACTATTTCTCGAATACATTAGGTTTCACAAATATAGTTTGCGAAACTGATTAGTAGAGAAGTTGGGTATTCGGTTGTATACGAGCTGTGGGTACGCGATACTGCAATAATTGGCCTTAAGTGCAAGTGGGAGATTGTTGGATAGAGTGCCCTCAAGGAAATTATTGTAATTGCAAATAGGCGATTATGATAATTGAGGGAGGACCTATACAGATATAACAGTCTTACTCGAGATGATAATATGCTATCTGGTTTGTCTTCACCATTGATGAAGCTCGTAGGATTGTTGCTTGACAACCAGCATTATGATGGCGATCATATATGTGGGAGCTAGGTTGTCCATAAGCACATCCTTAAATGTCCTTAGTCGTGGGAGTATCGAAACTGGGCAGTAGACTAGTGTATACGTTTCTAAACCCCAACGAGGGGTGGTGGACGGTCTCACAAGCCATTGGTGTTGTGTCACCTATGATAGTATACAGGTGCTCACTAGAGGTGAGTACACCGGACGGACTCGATGAGAACTTCTAGATAGTATTATATCTATTGTCAGATGGAAGTTCTCAGGTAGCATGAATACAGGTTAGTCATTTGGTCTGAAATCGTCATTCGTCTCGTGTGAGTTCCCACTGTACTTTGATCACTACCCTACCACGGCTCAAACGAGTCGTGCAAACAGATTTTAGTTGGGTACAGTCCCGAACCACATGGAGGCAGTAGTCGATTGTCAGGAATTCGTCTCTCCTGGTATTAGGAGTCGATGTCACACTGTGTTCAGCTGGCTATCACTAGAAATCCGTGGCCACGGTAGATGTGATTTACTGATAGTTGATCAGTAGTATCTCTGTTGGTGATGAGCTTGACTCAGACACGACTTATCGGGTTAGTAGGGGTCTGACGTTATCCACCCCCTAGACCCAATATGCGATACTATTTGACGAAGAGACCGGACTGTACGGAGATTGTCATATTCAGACTCAGTAGGGTAAGGATGTACTTGCTTGTCGACCCCCTTTCGGTAAGTAGCTGGGTAGCCGTTACGTACAGCTAGTGCCGCTGAAGTGCTTGTGGTTAAATCCACTGCCAGCATATTGTTGAGTCTTTAGAGTCACACACAAAGAGTTTTCCCGGTTCAGGCGATAGATGTAGGAGCCGTACATTGGTGCATACAGGGGTCCGATTAAATACGTGTACGGGATACACAGACTTTAATCGGACGGTTGATAATACCGGCCGGCTTAGGATTAAGCCGGATTATTAAATCAGGTTTTGATTTAATAATTTATATATGTATTTTGATACATATATTTTAGTATTATTGTTCACTATTCATTCTCTTTTTGGTGCTATCTGTATTTTTATACGGATACACGTATATGTAGCGATACATATACCAGGTGAAGTATTCCGTATTTATACGGGAATGCTTCTAGAAGAAGGACACCTCATATTTGTTTTTCTTTATAGAAAAACAAATGAGAAAATGAGGAGGAAAAAGCCGTTTAATGAAGCATGGTGCTTGTGCATGTAGAAAGGAATGACTAGATCATTTATAGAGTGCATTTATTGATGCATGGCAGAAAGGTAGTAGCCATTCTTTTCTTTCTACACTTGTTTTCTGGATCATTATTCCACAACTCAAGCTTCATGCTTCATGGTTGTAAGGCTAAGCAACCATCTTCATCACCTTTTTTCTCCTTCTTCTTCTTGCTCTTTAGTGAGCATGGTATTTAGAGAGAGAAATTTGTTTAGTTTTAGTTTTGGTTAAGACAGAATTAAAAGCTTTGAGGCGTGTATGATACACTTTCCAAAAGGTGATATTGCCCCCACTATGGGAGTACAGTAGAAGGCAATCACCCCCAAGATACAACAAAGCCCTTAAAACTCTCTTAGAAGATAATGAGAAGAAGATGCCTTAAATGTGAAGAGCAGGACACAATTTATAGACTTGAACAGACACAACCATCTGAATGGATGGTTATGACCATTAAGAGTTGAACAGACACGACCACAACCGTTTGAATGGTTGTGACCATTAAGCGTTGAACAGATACAACCGTTAGTTCTGTTCAGACAACCTTTGAATCTGAAGTTCAAAAAGTCAACTCTGTTACTAAGTCAACTCAAGATGCCCCATGTGCCCAAGTGCCTCATCAAAGACAATAATAAATAAATGTTATAAGCCTGCTAGAAATCAGGCCCACTTGACTCATTATTCGCTTTATTTATTACTTAAATATTGGGAACTATTATAAAGACTTGGGTGTTTGTCTCTCCGTCCGATGTGGGACTATTTCCCACTTACAAATGCAACCAATATATTCAAACTACTAACAATCCCCCACTAGTTTGTATATATTGGCTGCAACCACATCTCTCTCGTGACAAATATTATATATAAAGAAAGGTATCTCTCGATTTAAACATTCCATTAGTGTGTGTGTATATCAATCGTCTAACAAAGTTATTGGTGTCCGCAGATTAAACCAAAACTTTTTATTATTAGAATTTGAAATACAACACACACAATATTCATCTTATTTTCTAAGAGGTTTATAACTGCTTTAGCACTATTATGGCCATGTTCTAATCTTGTACTTCATAAGCATTTACAAGAGAATACTTCATATCTCTTGTTGAAGCGGCACCACTTCTATGCTAATATAGGTGGAGTTTCCTTTATTATATCCCTGTTACTGTGGATATTTAAAAATTAAATAACTCCATTGAGAGCTTTCGCTCATCCTCTTTATCGTAACAGACAGCACTAGATACTTATTTATATAAGAATGAGACGCCTAGTGCAATACAGGCACATGACAGTAACTTGTTATTATCCATTGAACTATTAAAATTAGTTTTTACTAATTAAAGTTGAGTTACCATTACTGGTGCCAAATTGTAAATGTTTAAGTCCCATTCCAATTGACGTATTCTTTACCAAATCTCTAGATAATGCCTTGGTAAAGGGATCTGCTAAATTCTTTGCAGATCTCACATAAACTATGGTAATTATTCCATTAGTTATTAATTCTCGAATATATTCATGCCTTAAGCTAATGTGTCTAGATTTACCATTATAAACATTATTATAAGCTCTAGACATAGTCGCCTCACTATCGCAATGCAAGGAAACAGATGGCATTGGTTGTGGCCACAACTCTATATCCAATAAAAAATTTCTCAGCCATTCCGCTTCCTTGCCGGCAGCAGCCAAAGCAATAAATTCAGATTCCATTGTTGAATGTGTGATGCAAGTTTGTTTCTTAGAGGCCCAACTAATGGCATCGCCTCCAATTGTAAATACCCAACCTGTTGTGGATTTATTATCACTTGCACTTGTGATCCAACTTGCATCCGAGTAACCTTCTAGTACTGCAGGATAATTGGAATAAAATAGACCAAACTCTTTTGTTCTTTTTAGATACCCAAGAACTCTACTGATGGTCTTCCAACGATTAGTACTGGGTTTACTGGTATATCATGACAATTTGCATACTGCAAAAGCTATATCAGGCCTTGTACAATGCATCGCATACATAAGGCTTCCAATAGCGCTAGCATATTCTAATTGTGCAATTACATTGTAACAATTCTCATTTAATTTCATACTCGGATCATACGGAGTAACACTTTCTTTAATATTAAGATGTTGGAATTTATTTAATAAGTTCTCTATATAATGAGATTGGTTTAGCACAAACCCTTCACTATGTTTTTTCACCTTTATTCCTAAAATAGTATCTACTTCATTCAAATCTTTCATTTTGAATACTGAAGTTAAATACATTTTTGTTTCATTTATTCCAATCATGTTTGTACCAAATATCAACATGTCGTCTACATAGAGACATATGATTACCCCATAATTCTGATTGAATTTGGAATATACACATTTATCCGCACTATTATGCTTAAAACCATTTGATATTATTGCTTTATCAAATTTCTTATGCCATTGTTTAGGGGCCTGTTTTAAACCATATAGCGACTTAGTTAATTTACAAACTTTGTTCTCATTTCCAAGAAGTATGAAACCTTCGGGTTGTTCCATGTATGCTTCCTCATTTAATTCACCATTTAAAAAGGCTGTTTTTACATCCATTTGATGCACATATAAATTATATATTGAAACCAAAGCTATAAGAACTCTAATGGATGTTATTCTAGCCACAGGTGCATAAGTATCAAAATAATCTATGCCCTCCTTTTGTGTGAATCCTTTAGCCACTAATCTTGCCTTGAAAGTTTGTATAGAGCCATCTGTATTTAGTTTTCTTCTAAATACCCATTTACACTTTATAGGCTTAGATCCTTGAGGCAAGTCAACCAATATCCAAGTATTGTTAGACATTATTGAGTCCATTTCGTCATCAATAGCCTCTTTCCAAAACGCAGTGTCTCTTGATGACATTGCTTCACTAAATGTTTTAGGATCATCTTCTATATTAAGTAGAACAGGTACTTTGTTAAGCACTTTGGTTCTGTCTCCTTCAACGAGAAAGACTATTGAACGCGAATTAATAAAATCAGGACCAAAAGATTTTTATGCTACATGTTGATAAGCATTTGAGTTTATTTTAAAATGGTCAATTCAACACTTCCAATTGACCATTTGCCAAATTGTATGATACACTTTCCGAAAGGTGATATTGCCCCCACTATGGGAGTACAGTAGAAGGCAATCACCCCCAAGATACAACAAAGCCCTTGAAACTCTCTTAGAAGATAATGAGAAGAAGATGTCTTAAATGTGAAGAGCAGGACACAATTTATAGACTTGAACAGACACGACCACAACCGTTTGAATGGTTGTGACCATTAAGCGTTGAACAGACACAACCGTTAGTTCTGTTCAGACAACCTTTGAATCTGAAGTTCAAAAAGTCAACTCTGTTACTAAGTCAACCCAAGATGCCCTAAGTGCCCAAGTGCCTCATCAAAGACAATAATAAATAAATGTTATAAGCCTGCTAAAAATCAGGCCCACTTGGCTCATTATTCACTTTATTTATTACTTAAATATTGGGAACTATTATAAAGACTTGGGTGTTTGTCTCTCCGTCCGATGTGGGACTATTTCCCACTTACAAATGCAACCAATATATTCAAACTACTAACAATCCCCCACTAGTTTGTATATATTGGCTGCAACCATATCTCTCTCGTGACAAATATTATACATAAAGAAAGGTATCTCTCGATTTAAACCTTCCATTAGTGTATATATATCAATCGTCTAACAAAGTTATTGGTGTCCGCAGATTAAACCAAAACTTTTTATTATTAGAATTTGAAATACAACACACACAATATTCATCTTATCTTCTAAGAGAGTTTCAAGGGCTTTGTTGTATCTTGGGGGTGATTGCCTTCTACTGTACTCCGATAGTGGGGGCAATATCACCTTTCGGAAAGTGTATCATACACGCCTCAAAGCTTTTAATTATGACTTAACCAAACTAAAACTCAACAATCGAAAGGTGATATTGTGGAGACAGAATTAAATTCAAGTGTCAAGATTCATTTCCAGAACCAAGATGTTATCAAACTGGATCGATTCGATGGGAGCAACTACACTAGATGGAAAGACAAGATGGTGTTCTTATTGACCGCCTTGAAGATATTTTACGTTCTCGATCCGAACTTGCCGCCAATTCCAGATTCAGTGTCAACTTCGAATGATGCCGAGAGTGCCAGGACAGAGAAAAACAAGCGTGAAGAAGACGAACTAGTTTGTCGCGGTTACATTCTCAATTCCCTCACCGATCGTCTGTATGATCTTTACAGAAATATGAAGACACCAAAGGAAATATGGAGCGCCCTTGAAACAAAGTAAAAAAATGAGAAGAAAGGTACGGATAAATTTCTAGCGCTTAAATATTTTGAATTTAAGATGTCTGATGACATGTCAATCATGGATCAAGTGCATGAATTACAAATTCTCGTCTCTAAACTGAGCGAACTCGAAATTAAAGTCCATGATTCATTTCAAGTTGGAGCGATTCTATCTAAACTTCCTCCTACTTGGAATGAATACAGAAAGAAAATTCTGCACTCCCCTGAAAGTTTTACCATAGAGCAATTTCAGTCTCATCTATAGATTGATGCAGAGAACCGTGCACGTTACATGATTTTTCTTAGTTCTAAAACTAACTCTAAGGTAAATCATGTCAGTGAAAATGGTCATAGAAAATTTCAGAACAATTTCAAAGTCCAGAAGAAGGGAAATTTTAAGAAATCTAATTTTGCAAAGAACAAGTGACATTGTTATAAATGTGGAAAGAAATGCCACTATATTAAAGATTGCAAATTCAGAAATACCGGAAAGAAACTTGGTTTCGGATCAGAAAATAGCAACAAGGCAAATCTAATAGAAAACGAAGTCAAAGAACTTATTGCTATGGTTTCTGACACGCAGATAGGCATGATTACGGAATTGCATATGGCTGCGGTAACTAAAACTGCAGATTGGTGGCTCGATTCTGGCGCAACCATCCATGTATGCAATAACAAAGCAATGTTCAAAACCTATACGGATCAGAAAGAACCTGAAGAGGTATTGATGGGAAACCACGTTTCGGCCAAAGTGCTCGGTAAAGGAAGTGTTGAATTGAAGTTTACATCTGGATAGAAACTTACTCTGTTTAATGTATTTCATGTTCCTGATTTGAGGAAAAATCTTCTATCTGCAAATCTGTTGTGCAAGAAGGGATTTAAAATTGTTTTAGAGTCTGACAAAGTTGTAATATCGAAGAATGGTATATTTGTAGGAAAGGGATATTCCTGTGATGGCATGTTCAAACTCAGTATTAATGAAATAAATTGCGTGTTTGCTTATGTTGTTGAGTATTCTTTTTCCTTGTGGTATGCTAAACTATGTCATTTAAATTTTCGCTCTTTAAAGTATATGTCTAAACATGGTTATATTGCATGTCAAAATGATCATAATGATAAATGTGAGATTTGCGTAGAAGCAAAAATGACTAGAAAACCTTTCCCTAAAATTGAAAGAGATGCTAATTTATTAGAACTTGTTCATTCTGATATTTGTGAATTAAATGGTCAATTAACTAGAGGAGGAAAAAGATATTTTATAACCTTTACTGATGATCATTCTCGTTTTACATATGTATATTTATTAAGAACAAAAGATGAAGCATTTGAGAAATTTAAAGAGTATAAGTCAGTTGTAGAAAATCAGAAAGATAAAAGGATTAAAATCCTTAGAAGTGATAGAGGGGGAGAATATTTTTCTGATTCTTTTTCTCAATTCTGCGAAATGCATGGTATTATTCATCAAAGAACTGCACCTTATACGCCTCAGCACAATGGATTAGCAGAAAGGAAAAATAGGACCTTAGTTGAAATGGTAAATGCTATGCTTTTAAATGCTAAATTACCTTTTAATCTTTGGGGTGGGTGAGACGCTTTTAACAGCATGTTATATTCATAATAGAATACCATCTAAGAAAACTCATGTTTCACCATATGAAATTTGGAATGGTAGAAAACCCAATTTACACTATATTAAAGTGTGGGGGTGCATAGCATATTATAAAGTGACCGATCCATATAAATCTAAATTAGGGCCGAGAGGCATTAGAAGTATATTTGTTGGATATGCATAGAATTCTAAAGCTTATCGACTTCTAGATTTAGAATCAAATGTCATAATTGAATCGATACATGTTGAATTTTTTGAAAATAAATTTATGCATGACAATGTTGATTCTAATTTGTATAATGATGAAAATGCAGCAACTTCTAAGAAAATTACAAATAAGAAAAGAAGAGAAAGTAATGAAAATATTGAACCAAGAAAAAGTCAAGGAATTAGGAAAGAAAAATCTTTTGGTCCTGATTTTATTGATTCGCGTTCAATAGTCTTTCTCGTTGAAGGAGATAGAACCAAAGTGCTTAACAAAGTACCTATTCTACTTAATATAGAAGATGATCCTAAAACATTTAGTGAGGCAATGTCATAAAGAGATACTGCATTTTGGAAAGAGGCTATTGATGACGAAATGGACTCAATAATGTCTAACAATACTTAGATATTGGTTGACTTTCCTCAAGGATCTAAGCCTATAAAGTGTAAATGGGTATTTAGAAGAAAACTAAATACAGATGGCTCTATACAAACTTTCAAGGCAAGATTAGTGGCTAAAGGATTCACACAAAAGGAGGGCATAGATTATTTTGATACTTATGCACCTGTGGCTAGAATAACATCCATTAGAGTTCTTATAGCTTTGGCTTCAATATATAATTTATATGTGCATCAAATGGATGTAAAAACAGCCTTTTTAAATGGTGAATTAAATGAGGAAGTATACATGGAACAACCTGAAGGGTTCATACTTCCTGGAAATGAGAACAAAGTTTGTAAATTAACTAAGTCGCTATATGGTTTAAAACAGGCCCCTAAACAATGGCATGAGAAATTTGATAAAGCAATAATATCAAATGGTTTTAAGCATAATAGTGCGGATAAATGTGTATATTCCAAATTCAATCAGAATTATGGGGTAATCATATGTCTCTATGTAGACGACATGTTGATATTTGGTACAAACATGATTGGAATAAATGAAACAAAAATGTATTTAACTTCAGTATTCAAAATAAAAGATTTGAATGAAGTAGATGCTATTTTACGAATAAAAGTGAAAAAACATAGTGAAGGGTTTGTGCTAAACCAATCTCATTATATAGAGAAATTATTAAATAAATTCCAACATCTTAATATTAAAGAAAGTGTTACTCCGTATGATCCGAGTATGAAATTAAATGAGAATTATGACAATGTAATTGCACAAATAGAATATGCTAGCGCTATTGGAAGCCTTATGTATGCGATGCATTGTACAAGGCCTGATATTGCTTTTGCAGTATGCAAATTGTCACGATACACCAGTAAACCCAGTACTAATCATTGGAAGTCCATCAGTAGAGTTCTTGGGTATCTAAAAAGAACAAAAGAGTTTGGTTTATTTTATTCCAATTATCCTGCAGTACTAGATGGTTATTCGGATGCAAGTTGGATCACAAGTGCAAGTGATAATAAATCCACAGCATGTTGGATATTTACAATTGGAGGCGGTACCATTAGTTGGGCCTCTATGAAACAAACTTACATCACACATTCAACAATGGAATCTGAATTTGTCGCTTTGGCTGCTGCCGGCAAGGAAGCGGAATAGCTGAGAAATTTTTTATTGGATATAGAGTTGTGGCCACAACCAATGCCATCTATTTCCTTGCATTGTGATAGTGAGGCGACTATGTCTAGAGCTTATAATAATCTTTATAATGGTAAATCTAGACACATTAGCTTAAGACATGAATATATTTGAGAATTAATAACTAATGGAATAATTACTATAGTTTATGTGAGATCTGCAAAGAATTTAGCAGATCCCTTTACCAAGGCATTATCTAGAGATTTGGTAAAGAATACGTCAATTGGAATGAGACTAATATATTTACAATTTGGCACCAGTAATGGTAACCCAACTTTAATTAGTAAAAACTAATTTTAATAGTTCAATGGGTAATAACAAGTTACTGTCATGTGTCTGTATTGCACTAGACGTCTCATTCTTATATAAATAAGTATCTAGTGCTGTCTGTTACGATAAAGAGGATGAGCGAAAGCTCTCAATGGAGTTATTTAATTTTTAAATATCCACAGTAACAGGGATATAATAAAGGAAACTCCACCTATATTAGCATAGAAGTGGTGCCGCTTCAACAAGAGATATGAAGTATTCTCTTGTAAATGCTTATGAAGTACAAGATTAGAACATGGCCATAATAGTGCTAAAGCAGTTATAAATCTCTTAGAAAATAAGATGAATATTGTGTGTGTTGTATTTCAGATTTGCAGATAGAAGATTTTTCCTCAAATCAGGAACATGAAATACATTAAACAGAGTAAGTTTCTGTCCAGATGTAAACTTCAATTCAACACTTCCTTTACCGAGCACTTTGGCCGAAACGTGGTTTCCCATCAACACCTCTTCAGGTTCTTTCTGATCCGTATAGGTTTTGAACATTTCTTTGTTATTGCATATATGGATGGTTGCGCCAGAATCGAGCCACCAATCTGCAGTTTTAGTTACCGCAGCCATATGCAATTCCGTAATCATGTCTATCTGCATGTCAGAAACCATAGCAACAAGTTCTTTGACTTCGTTTTCTATTTGATTTGCCTTGTTGCTATTTTCTGATCCGAAACCAAGTTTCTTTCCGGTATTTCTTGTAAGTCTACGTTAGCGCCCCGGCAGTCTACAGACGCCAAATGCGGAACAAAAACTTTTAAACTGGCGCTACCGTATACTTTAACCCGGATCTGCCATTATTGCTAAACTAACAAACTGTAAAGAGTGTAGAAAGATTGTACCGAACGATCCGAGTCCTTCGTTCTTCAACCATCATCCCACGCTCCGTTGCGGCTGCTCCGATCTCGTCGATCTCCGTTATCCTCGTCGAGGTGGCACCACATCACCGATTCTTTAAACGGGCTCCCGCCTCTGACTCGAGGCAACTCGATAGTCAAGTTTGCTAAAAGAGACGACCAAGAATGATGTAGAGAATGAGTAGATGACTTTGTCTCACTTCGTCCAAGTCCGTGGACGATCGGTAAATGAAGTTGCCGTGGAAATCGGGTGATGGAATGAAATCAACTGTAAATTCCATACACCCCAAAACTATCATATCTTTTCTAACCGAATGAAACATCAAGTGAATCGAGATCAATCAAGAGAGAGAGGGGCCGGCCACCTTATAAGGAAGAGGGGGGTGACCGTAGGAGGAGGGAGGTGACCATAAACCAAAAGCTTCTCACTAAAATATCTTAAGCCAAAACAAAATGTATTAATGAAAAAGGATGAGTCATTTAGAAACATTGAACTAAAAACCCTAGTCACCAAAAGCTTTAATGACACCATTAATGCCTAATGAGTCATGAAGCCAAGTCATCACCCTAGTCACCATATCTAGAAACTTCTAGAAGCACGACTCATCATATCTGAAGAAAAGATAAATCCGTTTTTAACAGAATGTTAAAAGACGGCTGATAGAAAACTGGAAACTGGCAACTTCCAAAAGTGATCCTGAAACGAATTTCAGGACAACCCCGAAACTGTATAAATATACCCGCATTTGTATTACGACTGAATACAAATGCAACTGAGACAAAGATATTATACCTACTCAATATAATACTCGGATCCGGCTTAAACCAAAGCCGACCAGTATTATCTGTCCGAAAATCGACACGTGCGTAAACGCACGTGCATTTTCCGAACCCTGCCATAAAACCATACGGCCTCTACAACGTTTCGCCCGAACTTGGGAAACTGTCTGTGGGGGACTCTAATGACTCGTCAGTACCCTGGCAGTGGGTTTAACCACAAACCGTCAGCGGCACTAGCAATGCGTAACGGTTGCCCACGGACTGACCTCAAGGGAGACCGATGAGCACACTCAAGGGAGGCCGATGAGCGAACTCATCCAGAAACCCTACTGAGCCTAACAGTGACAATGTATATACAGTCCGGTCCGTTCGTCAATGAGTATCGCATATCTGCCTAGGGGGCTAGTAACGTCAGACCCCCAATAGCAGTATAAGTCGTGTTGGAGTGAAGCCCAATAACACCCTGAGATACTACTGGAGTACCTACCAGTAAATCTCCTGCCATGGCCATGGACTTTGTGTAATGGCTCTCCTAGACACAGCACGATCTCGCCCCCAATACCGGGAGAGACGAATCCCCTGCCGATCCGCTCACGTGCCTCCATATGGCTCGGGACTGTACCCAAAAGCTACCTGTTTGCACGACTCCTTTGAGCCGTGGTAGGGTAGAAATCAAAGCACAGTGGGAACTCACACGAGACAAATGACGACCTCAGGTCGATGAACTAACCTGTACACATGTCACCAGGGAACTGCTATCTGACGGTAGATATAATACTAACTAGCAGATTCCCGGCGAGTCCTGTCCGGTGTACTCATAACCCAATGAGCACCTGTATACATCTTAGGTGATCCAACTGACACCAGTGGCTTGTGAGACCGGCCACCGCCCCTCGTCGGGGTCTCGACTGTACACACTAGTCTACTCCGGAGTATCGATGCCCTGTCTCGAAACTCCCACGACTAGGGACTACAATTAAGGATATGCATATAAACTACCCAACTCTCACGTATATGATCGCCATCATACTGTTGGTAGTAAAGCAAGATCCTAAGGGCTCTATCAAAGTGTAACATGCAATCAGTCACCTGAACATGTACACGACTGATAAAGGCAAACCAGATAGCATACTATCATCTCGAGTAAGACTGTGCTACCGGGATAGGTCCTCCGCAATCATTGCAATCACGTACCTGCGATCCAATAATTGACTATGAGGGCACTATCTCCAACAATCTCTCACTTGCACTCAAGGCTAATATTGCGATGTCGACTACTCACAGCCCGTGTGAAACCGAACATCCAACTCCTCTACTAATCAGTTTCACAAAGCCCGTTTGTAAAACTATTGTGTTCGAGAAATAGCCTCGGTGAGTGGATCCGCCTAGAAGTTTCTTTCTGTATCTCTCTTAATCTCAAGTTCGCGGAGAAAGCCATCTCCCGAATCGAGTAATACCTGTCTTAGAACATGTCTGGATATCTGATGGGACCTTAGTTCATAAATGAACTCCATATCCAAACTTCTTAGACTGAATCGATCACTGAACCTAATCAGTATCGGGCACCTTGCTTCCCACAGTATCCTCTTGGACCACCTGTCCATAATACTGTCCCTCTTCGTCAGAGGGAAAAACTAAAACTCTGACAGTCACTCTGTCATCCACGTCACCTTTGAAGCCTGGAATGATAACCGTCTCCCGAAAGAGGCTGCCGTCATCAAATCCGTAGAACATGTACTTATGTTCTAAAACTGCTTCCTTATGTTTCTCCAGGATTGGATTAATACAAACTTATTGCATCTTGTGCAAAACCAACATTTGGTGTGGTACTTGACATCTCATGATTGACTCAATTGCCTAAGCAAGTGATCTGTCAATCATGCACATCCCTCTCCCCTTTAGTCTGTAAGACACCTTTAGAGAGGGTGACTCCATCACCTGCAGGTACACCACCATGCTAGGAGTCAACTATTCCAAAAACCATTAGAATATCTGTCAAAGTACCCACATTGGGAAACTACCCAAATCCAGATCTAAAACCATAGATCTAGAAACCAGAATGTCAAATATTATATCCATATCCTGTCTGGAGAAACAACTGTGTGACAACCACAGTACAACCGATCGTAGTATAGGAATTTTACTTCCTACTCTGTGTATGTCATCCAGATACCATGACATCACACCCTACTACCTTCTTAACTGATCCATCCTCTATTCTGATTGAAGTCAAACCCATGACTGTCACATCAAAAATAGATGATCTATCTCCGCTATAACTACTCAAGTCTATAAATAGATATAAGCATCTTGCCCACTATGCTTCTGCTGCTCCCACTGACTACGACAACCCTCCTACCGGGTCTCATAACCTGGAACAACAGTAGTGTCAAGTCTGGGTAGATAAGAACCTCCCTGTCACCGTCTCTGAGGCTACCGAAGTACCTCTCGGGCGTCTGAGGTTACCTACCATACCTGCGGAGTGGCTATTTGGAATGTCAAACCTGATTGAATGTATAGGTCCTATTAAATTTTCCGTAATCGTTCGCGGTTCTGGAATCACTTCCAGTTCTACCATACTCCCACTACTGTTTTCTGAAAAAGATCCATTTTACTAAAACTGTGGCAAGTCAAGAACAATATCACTATTGATCTTCTAAATGGTAGAATATCAACCCTCGTCATAGCCAGGGTCAACCCACAAACAGCCATTACAGAATCGTGCCCTGAGTTATCCAGAATCTGGTTTTAATCGTAAGCTGGACAACTCCCCGTACCTTAATTTCTTTTAAGGTACGATCCATTCTATATCCAATACAGAAACTTTGGCACTTATTTAATTGGAACCATATTCAATCCATGCATCTGTCTCCAGTGCATATCATCTTAATGGAAAGAGGCTAATCAACATTACTCAACTTAGGAATCCATCCAATTATGAGCAACCTGAAAGAGAAACACGTTTCTCAAAACCATCACTATCATCTGAATACCAATCACAAGAATCTACATCTTCGATCTCTTTGAAGAATCCCGATACTTGTGATACCTGGTTCTCTACTTTATTCTTATACCCACAACTTCTCAAAACTTAGACCTTGTATTTCTACGAAACACTTGTCTAAATACTAGAGAAGTTATAAGTAAACAGAACATAGTACGAGGACCTACCCCTTTGTCCTGATGGACACTGGACAACATACAATACTCTGTATAAGTCCGCTGAGTTAAACAACTCAAAACCTGTGCGTTGTAGGTGGAAAACTGTACCCTGGCGATTTTCTCAAATATCACCAATTACAACGAATTCCGATATAATGAGGATGATCACCTAATTCCCAATATCTTACTCCCACTCATCATCTGTAAAACCATACAGATATGAGAATGAAACCTGGTAAATACATACCCTTGGAGTAAGTGTCTAATTGGGAAAACAGTTTTTCCTTTAACAATGCACTGAAACATGAAAATGTTTCGTAGGGGTATCCTGGTATTCATAGCAATGCCTCTTCCATAATCCAATTCATGACTTCAACCGTATACTTTATTGCCGTCTCTCCAAATCCCTTTATTTGTCTTTAGTCGTTACCTTCTGTACACCATCGTTAGGCTAACTGGTTTTCTTCCTTCCCTACCGTTCGGCACCAGCCTATGGTTTGGAAGAAGACTATCCAGTAAGCATAATAGGTGTACCCTCCTAAACCAAGGAGTACTCGCATCTCGAGAGAAGGTGATGATAAAAGACAACTGAATAATACCTTATTCTTTTAAAGGTGAAATAGGAGTGGCGATGAAGTACGCGGTTTTGGTCGTGAATGATATCAGTCGCAGTTTACTTTGCCCTCTTTCTAATCCCTTTATTTGTCTTTACATATTACCTTCTGCACACCCTACTTAGGCTAATTGGTTTTCTTCATTCCCTACCTTTCGGCACCAGCCTATGGTTTGGAATAAGACTATCCAATAAGCGTAATAGGTGTACTCTCCTAAACCAAGGAGCTCTCACAACCTGAGAGAAGGTGATAATAAAAGACAACTGAATAAACCAATTCTATTTCTCCTGAACCTTGATCCATCCTCGAAGAAGTCCCTTCGAGTTCGTATATAACCATACGATGGCTCTATCCAATGGAAGTGGATATCCGTAGTAATACGGGTGTTCTGAGAAATACAAAGGGTAAAAGAAGGAGTGGCAATGACTTATGCAACTCAGACAATCCAAACGCCAGTATTTTAAGAAGGTTCGGTCAACCTGGTCACTGAGTCAAAGTCTAGGGTCGGTCAAAGGTCGCTGCCAAAGAGAGAGAGAGAAAAGAAACACTCTGCGTGCACTCTAACCTAGATCAGAATGGTCATCATTTTATCTAATCCGGAAACCTCCCACTGTCCTGTCAAATTCTCCTCCAAACCTAAAGAAGAATCAATCGGAATCACCCGAAGAGTAAACCAACTCATCAGTGGGAATCAGGATCTAACTCTCATCGCATGATAACGTGATGGAATGCATCCACGTTACTCATACTCCAGAAGGTATGCGCATACTCGGCAAGTTTCAGTTTCTTTAGAAACTCCTGATATTATTTTTGCCCCATGCTCTTATAACCTTGGCGTTGGTCAAAATGTCATAAGTCACATGCCAAGTTCTACCCATCACTATCTTGTCAATTTGAACCCACCCGCACATGCCCCTGACGTTGGCCAATCGGCAGAACGACTGTCCCAAACTAACTCATCTATCTATGCAACAATTGAATACCCAGCAGCTACCAAACACTATGCCTTGGCGTTGGTCAAAATGCGTAGCTTGAATACTACTGAATACCCAAAAGAAGTGACGGAGGGCTACGGCTGGTTTTTGGCGAAAAACCTTTAGCGTAGTGAACTTGATATCGCTGAAGGAACCTGATAGCTTTTTATAAAAATATAGTGGCGAAAACCTTTTGCTAAAGAGGTCACTCCCGGTAAAGGGATCTCGGCTCTTTCCTCATGGAATGAGGTGCAGGATATTCCACTGAATACCGCTATGCAAAGCAACTTGTAATCGACTATAGTGAAGTTATTACGCTGACGCAAACTTCTGCCCAAGGGGTCAGTCCCGGTGAAGGGATATCGGCCCTTGCCCCGTCGAATGAGGTGCATGATATTCCACTGAATACCGCTATGCATAACAAAAGGAAACGTCTTTGCAATAACACTTTTTAAAATTGTTCCAACAACTCAAACAGGTTTGTTTTACTTTGCATTGATCAGAATCAACGCAGTCCCATCATTCAATCACACCAGAAAAGAACGAAAATAAAATGTACGTATATGCCATCCGCATTCGTCACTGGGTCCCGTCATTACTCGTTAGGTTACTTAACTAACGACAGAGCGGGGACTGGACTAGCGCGGGTGTAAAACATATACAACATCTAATAGTATATAAACCAATATACATAATCGCTCCAGGCGTGATAATATGCAACATTACAGAAAAGTAATAAGCATCACAGAACAATACAGATATCTGGGATCCCCGAGTTTCACAGAGCCGCTGCTGAAACTCGACGTTCCCCTGTCGTGTGGATAGCCTGTGCAATGAAACCTAGACCCCTACGGGTGCGGCAAGTTACCCGCCAAAACCTGAAGCGAGGTAGTCCCCACAGCATAGTGAATGGAACACCCGGCACTTCACGGAATCCGGTAAATTGAGCACCCCTCCTTGGGTCAACCTGTACCCCCTACGAGTGCGGCGAATAGTCTGCCAATTCTGAAGTGGGGCCCCTCTGCCTCTCAAAGCCATGAGATGCGGACCCGTTGCTTTCCCGAACCCGGCTATCCGTGCACTCCGTCTCGGGGCAAAACCTAGTACAGTAATGAAAAATAGTACAATAGGTACATCGACCGCAACCTGGTCGTGCCCCAAAAGAATATTATACAACAGGCAGTGACGGCTGTCCACAAGTTGGACGCTCGCCCCGCAATATCAAATGTACAAATAAACTCAGCATGTACTACCATTGCACACTGCTATCCACCACGACAAATCCGCAACATCACAGCACAACACAGAACATCAACGCGAATGTCACGTTCGCAAACCCGTCTAAAAGAACTATAGCAATCAGACGCAGTTTACCGATCAAATGACATTCCCGGTCGGAGATATAATGTAAGCACTGTAAACTAACATGTTTAAATTACGATCGACCAAAGACCAATTATCAAAAAGTGGGCCCCACTGCTTACTGGTGAACAGTAACAAAACCTGGGCCAAAACTATATTAACCAAAAACCCCAAACTCCAACACAGAAACCACTGACCAAATTTGGGAGCACGTGCTCCCCACGTGGCCGCGGATGTGCGGCCAAACCATGGGTTTGGCCGCCCTTCCGCGGCAGCTTGGAGGGATCACGACCCCAAATTTTGTCGTGGCTCTTAAAAACGCCTGCACGGATTTTTAAGATATACAGAAATGAATTTTGAGACCATTTAAAATTAACAGAAACTGTCGGGTTGAAATTTTGCAATTTTGGTTTTTCGGTTCGATCGAAGTTTTGAACACGTTAGCACAAGTTAGTATAGCAAAATGGTTAGGCTCTGATACCACTGTAAGTCTACGTTAGCGCCCCGGCAGTCTACAGACGCCAAATGCGGAACAAAAACTTTTAAACTGGCGCTACCGTATACTTTAACCCGGATCTGCCATTATTGCTAAACTAACAAACTGTAAAGAGTGTAGAAAGATTGTACCGAACGATCCGAGTCCTTCGTTCTTCAACCATCATCCCACGCTCCGTTGCGGCTGCTCCGATCTCGTCGATCTCCGTTATCCTCGTCGAGGTGGCACCACATCACCGATTCTTTAAACGGGCTCCCGCCTCTGACTTGAGGCAACTCGATCGTCAAGTTTGCTAAAAGAGACGACCAAGAATGATGTAGAGAATGAGTAGATGACTTTGTCTCACTTCGTCCAAGTCCGTGGACGATCGGTAAATGAAGTTGCCGTGGAAATCGGGTGATGGAATGAAATCAACTGTAAATTCCATACACCCCAAAACTATCATATCTTTTCTAACCGAATGAAACATCAAGTGAATCGAGATCAATCAAGAGAGAGAGAGGGGCCGGCCACCTTATAAGGAAGAGGGGGGTGACCGTAGGAGGAGGGAGATGACCATAAACCAAAAGCTTCTCACTAAAATATCTTAAGCCAAAACAAAATGTATTAATGAAAAAGGATGAGTCATTTAGAAACATTGAACTAAAAACCCTAGTCACCAAAAGCTTTAATGACACCATTAATGCCTAATGAGTCATGAAGCCAAGTCATCACCCTAGTCACCATATCTAGAAACTTCTAGAAGCACGACTCATCATATCTGAAGAAAAGATAAATCCGTTTTTAACAGAATGTTAAAAGACGGCTGATAGAAAACTGGAAACTGGCAACTTCCAAAAGTGATCCTGAAACGAATTTCAGGACAACCCCGAAACTGTATAAATATACCCGCATTTGTATTACGACCGAATACAAATGCAACTGAGACAAAGATATTATACCTACTCAATATAATACTCGGATCCGGCTTAAACCAAAGCCGACCAGTATTATCTGTCCGAAAATCGACACGTGCGTAAACGCACGTGCATTTTCCGAACCCTGCCATAAAACCATACGGCCTCTACAACGTTTCGTCCGAACTTGGGAAACTGTCTGTGGGGGACTCTAATGACTCGTCAGTACCCTGGCAGTGGGTTTAACCACAAACCGTCAGCGGCACTAGCAATGCGTAACGGTTGCCCACGGACTGACCTCAAGGGAGACCGATGAGCACACTCAAGGGAGGCCGATGAGCGAACTCATCCAGAAACCCTACTGAGCCTAACAGTGACAATGTATATACAGTCCGGTCCGTTCGTCAATGAGTATCGCATATCTGCCTAGGGGGCTAGTAACGTCAGACCCCCAATAGCAGTATAAGTCGTGTTGGAGTGAAGCCCAATAACACCCTGAGATACTACTGGAGTGCCTACCAGTAAATCTCCTGTCATGGCCATGGACTTTGTGTAATGGCTCTCCTAGACACAGCACGATCTCGCCCCCAATACCGGGAGAGACGAATCCCCTGCCGATCCGCTCACGTGCCTCCATATGGCTTGGGACTGTACCCAAAAGCTACCTGTTTGCACGACTCCTTTGAGCCGTGGTAGGGTAGAAATCAAAGCACAGTGGGAACTCACACGAGACAAATGACGACCTCAGGTCGATGAACTAACCTGTACACATGTCACCAGGGAACTGCTATCTGACGGTAGATATAATACTAACTAGCAGATTCCCGGCGAGTCCTGTCTGGTGTACTCATAACCCAATGAGCACCTGTATACATCTTAGGTGATCCAACTGACACCAGTGGCTTGTGAGACCGGCCACCGCCCCTCGTCGGGGTCTCGACTGTACACACTAGTCTACTCCGGAGTATCGATGCCCTGTCTCGAAACTCCCACGACTAGGGACTACAATTAAGGATATGCATATAAACTACCCAACTCTCACGTATATGATCGCCATCATACTGTTGGTAGTAAAGCAAGATCCTAAGGGCTCTATCAAAGTGTAACATGCAATCAGTCACCTGAACATGTACACGACTGATAAAGGCAAACCAGATAGCATACTATCATCTCGAGTAAGACTGTGCTACCGGGATAGGTCCTCCGCAATCATTGCAATCACGTACCTGCGATCCAATAATTGACTATGAGGGCACTATCTCCAACATTTCTGAATTTGCAATCTTTAATATAGTGGCCTTTCTTTCCACAGTTATAACAAGGCCACTTGTTCTTTGCAAAATTAGATTTCTTAAAATTTCCCTTCTTCTGGACTTTGAAATTGTTCTGAAATTTTCTATGACCATTTTCACTGACATGATTCACCTTAGAGTTAGTTTTAGAACTAAGAAAAATCATGTCACGTGCACGGTTCTCTGCCTCAATCTGTAGATGAGACTGAAATTGCTCTATGGTAAAACTTTCAGGGGAGTGCAAAATTTTCTTTCTGTATTCATTCCAAGTAGGAGGAAGTTTAGATAGAATCGCTCCAACTTGAAATGAATCAGGGACTTTAATTTCGAGTTCGCTCAGTTTAGAGACGAAAATTTGTAATTCATGCACTTGATCCATGATTGGCATGTCATGAGACATCTTAAATTCAAAATATTTAAGCGCTAGAAATTTATCCGTACCTTTCTTCTCATTTTTGTACTTTGTTTCAAGGTCACTCCAGATTTCCTTTGGTGTCTTCATATTTCTGTAAAGATCATATAGACGATCGTTGAAGGAATCGAGAATGTAACCGCGACAAACTAGTTCGTCTTCTTCACGCTTGTTTTTCTCTGTCCTGGCACTCTCGGCATCATTCCGAAAGGTGGTATTGCCCCCAAGATACAACAAAGCCCTTGAAACTCTCTTAGAAGATAATGAGAAGAAGATGCCTTAAATGTGAAGAGTAGGACATAATTTATAGACTTGAACAGACACAACCGTTAGTTCTGTTCAGACAACCTTTGAATCTGAAATTCAAAATGTCAACTTTGTTACTAAGTCAAACCAAGATGCTCTAAGTGCCCAAGTGCCTCATCAAAGACGATAGTAAATAAATGTTATAAGCCTGCTAGAGATCAGGCCCATTTGGCTCATTATTCACTTTATTTATTACTTAAATATTGGGAACTATTATAAAGACTTGGATATTCATCTCTCCATCCGATATGGGACTATTTCCTACATACAAATGCAACCAATATATTCAAACTATTAACAATTGTTATTATTTTAGTTTTGTTTAAGACAGAATTAAAAGCTTTGAGGCGTGTATGATACACATTCCGAAAGGTGATATTGCCCCCACTATGGGAGTACAGTAGAAGGCAATCACCCCCAAGATACAACAAAGCCTTAGAAGATAATGAGAAGAAGATGCCCCAAGTGCCTCATCAAAGACAATAATAAATAAATGTTATAAGCCTGCTAGAAATCAGGCCCACTTGGCTCATTATTCACTTTATTTATTACTTAAATATTGGGAACTATTATAAAGACTTGGGTGTTTGTCTCTCCATCCGATATGTGACTATTTCCCACTTACAAATGTAACCAATATATTCAAACTACTAACAAATTGGATGGACATTCGTTGTAAGTTGTAGTTTCATACTTCTTGCATTTCTAGTTTGCTAGTTTAAGGTTTTGGATCGATTTCTTGGGTTACGGGTGTTTGGTGTTCGCAAAAAGTTTTTGTTTTCGCTTCCGTCTCGGTCTCGGTTTCCGCACGGCGCGGTCACCGAACCTCAACAAGAATAAGATTTGTATTTAGTTTTTTTATTTTTACAGATGTGTTATTCTCTATTTTTCTTTTCTTTTCTTTTTGTTTTTGGGAAACTTTTTAATCTTGTTTCATTAAATCGATGTTTAATGATGCCTTGGACTTCGTTTTAATTTTAAAGAAATGATGTTGCAGTTGTTCTATATCCAGATGTCGAATTCTCATTGGCCTCAAGACTTGTTTGAACCATCACCGCCTGTTACGATTCTGGCCATTCGAATTCGTTCTCTGTTCTCGCCTCAGATTAAAAAAAACGCCTCCGGTCACTGACGAATTCAATCAACGATTCCTTCTCTCATCGCCACGCCCCCTCTCCTTTTCAATTCCTCGAAATATCCATCGATCGATCGATCTAAACGCCGAAACACCCTAACAAACCCTAGTTTCTTGTCAATTGATTGAAGGTTTCTATCGATTCAGGTACGAGCCGCTCTTTTTTTTTGTTTCTTTTAATCAAATTACGGTTTCCAAATAATAGAGTGGTGGGATTGGCTTGGATTGGAATTTGTTGATTAATAGTCGCAAGCAAGAAACAATGGAAGAGTTTGTAGATGATTTGTGTTGGACTTTTGTGTTGTGCATTTTGGGAAAAATAAAAATGCATATGCTTGCTATTGATAATGAAAACGTTTTTATCGTTATGTTAAAATGGGTAACTTTAGTTATATATACTCGGTTTCCTTAGATGTTGCTAACATCTTAGTTGTCATCCCATTATAGTTGGTGTATCATGTGCATTTTGATTTCTGCTTTCTAGTTTTTCCTATCATGGGTCTTTCAATTCTTCATCAACTCATATCCCAAAAAGAATAAAAGAAAAATTAAAAAAAGAAAAACAAAACTTCACTAAGATGGTTTGGTGCTTTTTCGCCTATAAATCATTAATATACGCATACCAACTGTTTGGTCCTTACTTTATGCCACCTTACATTATGCCACCTTACTTTATGACATTTTATGTCTTTATCAATCCTTGTCTTTGATTAAGGCTTGGTTTGAGCATTGATGGCGTTACAAAATGATATGTGATGGAAGAAAAATGCTAGAAAACTGAAAACCTACTTTATTTTTTTTAGCTTTGATCACATAGGATTTGAGGATTGTTACTGCATACTCAAAGAAGGTTTTAACATTCAAAACAAATTCATAATCAGATCATCTTAATGTTGCCATTGAGAATAATTTTAAAACTTTGTTATTTGTGTATATTAAAATTAAGGGTTTTTTGATTTTGGACACCAAGTTCTTTGATATTTTCAAAAAACAACACACCAAATAGTTCCTATTTTTAAAAACAATACCAAATTCTTTAAAGTTATCTAAAAAAGACACCATAGTTAAGTTCCGTTAGCTATCCATCAAAATTCTGTGAAGTTGTCATCAATAGTAGCTGATAGGACTTTTAAAAGACAGAGTTGCCCTTTCAAGTAGATGTGTTTGTTTGAAACGGTATAAACCTAAGGTTTTCTTGATCTTTCTCCTCCATTGATATTTTTCTTCTCTTTCCCTCTCCTTCTCAATCTGAAACTCTCTCTCTCTCTCTCACGCGCGCGCGCACACAGTTGTATATTTTAATTGAAGCCATAAATTATGCAAATTTCAATTGAAGCCCTGAAAATCCAGTATTTAAAACAATTAGAGACCTATGAATCTATACTATCAAATTTACTTTATCAAATCGATATTAATGGAAAGAAATTAGAGTAAAAATGATATCTTGATCTCTAGGATTGATGGGCTACAACGGACTTGGGAGCTTGAGATTGAGTCGAGATCTTGAAAGAGTGAATATTTTTAGATTTCTAGGTTTGATGGTCAGATCTTAGGTATTTCACGATCCGATCTTGGGATTTCAGTTAGGGGTTTAGGGATTTGAGAGGGAGAAGAGTTTGAAGGTTTTGAGGGAAGAAGAGAGATGGATTGATGGGGATGAGGGAGGGGAGGGGATTGGAGAAGATGAGAATTGGGGTTTTGAAGGGGAGAGAGAAGTTGAAGAAGGTGGGAGAAGAGAGGAGAGAGTGCATTTGAGGAGAGAGATGGGTGAATAGTGATGAGAGAGTGAGGAGAGAATAGTGTTTGTTTGAACTGTGAACAGTAATAAACAAATAGAATGAGGGGTAAATTTTGTCCAAATTTAATAAATCCTAACTATAGTTACATTAACTCATCCCAATAACTGATCACATTAACTGCAACCCGACGGGTGTCTTTTTTAGACAACGTTAAAGAATTTCATATCGTTTTTAGTAATGGGAAATTTTTTGATACGTTTTTTTGAAAATATCATAGAATTTGACGTCCAAAATAAAAACCCTAAAATTTTTAACAATTTGAACTAAATAATTATTTCTTAACAGAACAAATACATAAATTTTTTTGAAGGTGACAAATTATCGATCTATGGTCTAAGTTACAAAAAAGAAATGTCATCAAGGATGATTATTGATTTGCATGCAACGTCAATATTCTTTTGTTATTTCAAACCACAAGTGGGCCTCAAATATTCATTGTTTGGTTGTTTACACCATCTTGTTGTTGTATTATAAATTTATAGATATACGTCCTGAACTGAGGTGCAACCGAGTGTGTGCTAGTTTTTCACCGGCTATAAAAGAAGCCCTCTATCAGAAAATTGTTTGATTCCCATGTTTTCCATTCTGGAACTCTCGATCCGAGTTGCGGAATTGTTCCGTTCCAAAGTGCTAAATTTTGTTTTCGATTAACAATTACAACATGAACATATATTTTCACTTTTTAGTAAATTTCAGTAAAATGTATAGCTCTCAAATATTTTCATACATTAAACAACCAACATATACATTATGGACATATTCTCATTGAATATAATGAAAAATAGCCGTTGGGGTTTTGAAAATAGCTAACTTTAATAGCGCAATCTTTGAAAACAGCTATTCACTTCCTTTTTTTGAAAATAGCAATGATAAAGAGAGATAACGATGAGCTACCAAGTTTCGATCCCGCCGATGCTGAGGAGGTATGCAGGCAAGTCGAAATTGCTCGTGTTTTGGCTGGTTCTATTGGGACAACTTGTGCTCGATTGGACTGAGGTTGAGATGGAGATGGGAGGGTGTAGTTGTCGAGGTCTTTGGCGAAGAAGTTGGACGGCGGCGTCGGCAGAGTGGTGGTTTAGGGACGGAGAATTTTAGTTCTTGGATATTCTTAATTTAAATAATAACCATGCTGGTGTAGTGGAGTGAGTGGAGGCGGAGGATTCATGCGCTGGATCCGGCGTGATTCTCATGTTGGTTCATGTAGCCTATCCTATATATTTAGGATAAAAGGCTCAGTTGTTGTTGTTGATGCTGCTGCTGGTGTAGTGTACAAGTTGACTTTAATCTATAAACTATCTTTTAAAAGTGATTATATCTATTCCTGGTATGTATCCTCTTGGAAAAGTCATTTGTGTCCAACATGACTCTTAAGAAGACCAAAAGCAATAATTTTTTGTGTTTTTCTTATTAACAAGATGGAGCAACCCTTTGCATTACTCTGAAAATGAATCCGTCTTAATGCCACATTTTTTCCGTTCCCAATCCAGTGGATCTCTTGGATGATTGGAATACATGGCAACAGACATTGATTGTCATATGTGGAGGAAGAGACAAATGTTCAATATCTGGCAGCTGGCTGGGGGAAATTGATCCGGCATAGCAAAGCCAATTCACCATGGAATGTAGAATGTAGGAATAGACAGTGGCGGAATCAGTGGGGACCAGCAAGGTCCCCAGCCCCGACAAGCCTCTTGCAAATACTACATTTACTTCTCATCGATTTGCTACAAATGTTCTATAAATATAACCATCGATAAACAATTAATAAGTTTAGTGTTAGGCTAGCAGTAAAGACATAGTATTATGACCTGAAAGACCTTCGTTCAAACCCCCACACCTACATCTTTTATAAATATTACATTAAAACATTTTGCAAGTAACTTCACCATCTTTCTTGATTTAACTATATCCTTTTCATCTTCATTCTTAATACAATTAACACTATCTAGGTCTATTCTCTTCTTTTCTCTCATCTTAGTTGGGTTATACACCCACACACATACACATATCACTTTCATTTAGTTTTAGCGTTATATATATAATACCAATTTAGATTTAGCTTCACTAACGGTCTTTTTAGCTTTTGTATTTGTTAATTTATATTTAAATTTTGGGTAAATTTTCAAAAAAAAAACCAAGCACTTTTTTCCGCTGTCAAAAACCCTCTGGTCTTGAAACAGTAGTCAAAAATCCCGTAGAAATTTTTCCTGCAGTATCTACATAGTATCCTGATATATCCAACTAATTCATACAAACTATTTAGATATCGCAGGAAACAGTTTAGATACCACAAGGAAACTGTTTAGATATTGTTGGCTACTAGCTTAGATATCGTAGGAAATTAGATATAGCAGGCAACTGCTAGATATCACAGATAAGGTTTTTTTTGACAACTAGACCTTTTTAGGGGGTTTTGACTAACTTTTTGAGGTTGGGGGTTTTTGACAATTGAAAAAAACACTTGGTTTTTGTAACAATTTACCCTTAAATTTTTATATTTTTGCCCATGTTTATAAGATTCTCTTTTCACTTTAATTACCTTTGAACCTCTTCATTGCAGCACCAACTATTTATCAGGCATTGCATTATCTCGAGATTTAGCAAGAATTTCCTTAGTTATTTTTTTATGCAAATACTCGTATTTCTCCACATAACATTAGTTTCATCTTCAGCTTCCAGTTGCCTTCATTTATCAATTCTATGATGAAAACTTGAAATAAAATAAAATTCTTATTTTTAAATTCCATCATCCAGTTATAATATCCTATATGTTATGTTCCATTCTTACCACAATTATCTAATATCAATCTACGCTGATTGGTCCACTTTCACCTGGAACGATTTTACAATCTTTACATGCTGATTTATCTAACCTTTGAGCAAGGAAAAAACTATCTATTTATTGTCTAATTCATTTTTAAATCATATCTACAGATCTCTTCTTAAATAATATATTTGCTATTACAATATCGTACGACATTACAAAATCCAATATCATACCTCCCGTATCGTTCTTTACTTGATAATTGTGTCGTCTATGCACACTCTCATATCCAATAGCATCTTTACGGACATGGCTGTATAGGTCTCTTAATTTCTCATTTTCCAGGACTTCTTGACATAAGTCATTTATCTTTCGACAAAAAATTCTTTTAATGCTCTTCGATAATCCCACGTGAGGTGTATAAGCACTAATGATATTCACTATTGTAAAATGCATTTTATGTAATGGTTATGCGTCCACATATGCGGTATGCACCATTGTGGTGTATATAATTTAGCCGCATGACACATTATGCTGACATAACTCGTTTTCAAAGCTCAAAATATCACGTGGGCATTGTTCTATACAAGCACGGTTGGTCATTGTGTGTGATGATCTACTACTATAAAACCAATTAAACTTATATAAGCCCTTGTTGTTTTTAGGCTTAATTCCAAAAAAACCCAAATGTTTTAGCTAAAATACGAGAAACCTCCAAATAGTTTTAAAATACACAAGAAACCACCATAAAATTTTCAAAATACACAAGAAGCTACCACAAAAACTTTCAAAAACTATAAGAAACCCCCAAAAATCAGGTGCCACGTCAGCATTAAATAACACAAAACTGCATACCATTGGGGTTTCTCGTAATTTTGAAACTATTTGGAGGTTTCTCGTATTTTAGCTAAAAGGTTTGGGTTTTTTTGGAATTAAGCCTTGTTTTTATAATTTCTTCTCTTTATGTTCTTCTCTTCTTGTAAATGTATGCTTTATTAATGTATCTCCATTTTCGTTAGTATGGTCAATACAATTATAAGTTTTTCTTAATTTTTTCATGTTATCTCATCACACTCTTTTTATTTGCTTTCCTTTTCATCCCGCCTTTCCTTTTCTCTTTGAAAAGCCATACCGCATATGTAGTTGCATATGCGACGCTTATACAATATATGTGGCATGCACCACTCAACTGCATGGTGGTGCATACCGCGTTCCATGACCTTGATAATATTAATTACCTCTTTGCCTAATTCAAAATTTATTTATTTTATCTGCCTTTAATTGTTTTTGTACATCAACTGTATCATTTTCAGTATTTTTCCATTAGTATACCCATCCCATTTTCGTTCCTATCTTTTTCCGTGTACTATATAATATATCTTGTACATTTATCTCCCAAGACATTTTGCCATCTATTTAGTTTTTTGCAAACAAACTTTACTAATTTTTCTTTCAATCATCATGTCTAATTATCAATTTTTTTTGTGTGCATTCCTATATTCAACATAGCTAACCTAATCTTACTCCTTAAGTTTCTTCCCTTTTTCTAATTTATTAACCCCTAGCTTATTCCTATCATTAGTCCTCTCTCCTCTCCTTGTTTCTATTCCTAGTCCACCCTTGCTCACTTGTCATCACATATTGATAGTGTCGATGCAATGAAACACTTTTAGGGGGCGTCCTAACAAACCATCCTTGCTTCCTTATCATTACAACGGGGTGGTAACGGTGCAATGCGTCGTGGTGGGAAGTTGTAACGAAATTGTTTTAGGATTCATTTCATAGATATTTGATCATGTTTAACGTTGGCTGTTGGATACCTAACACAACCCTCCTACTTTATCCTAGATTGGGATAGATAGTGAAAGAATAAGATATTCAAGTACAACATTGGTAGAGATAAAAAAAAATTTACCGACCTGTTGCTTTGCTTTTCTCCACAGTTGTATTTCGTACTTTGTTGTGAGTTGCACAGTGCAAATCTTGTTATAGCTTTTATGCAGTGAAGTCCTTGAAGACTGGCTTAAGACTTCTGTCTTAGTGTTGCATACACCAGTTATAGGTTTTGTTTTGTTTTTCTTAATCCGTAAATAGGTTGTTGAGACCAACTCTGCCTATTTCGTACTTCTCCATTAATTGTTTATAATAATGCCGGTAGCAATTCATGGTCATCTATGGCATATTATGTGATTATGTGCTTTGGTACTTTTTACAGTTTTTATTCAATCATGGAGCATGGACCTTCTAAAAGGGTGGGACTAGCTACTGCCTTGATGGTAAGTTATACACACTAAATTCTACTTCTATAGTGTTGTTATTATTATTGTTACTTTGCATAATTTCCGTTAGATTTGACACTTGACGCGTGTTAGAGTTTAGAGTATTTAAAGTTGAGGAAGTGATGGGCTTTTTAATAGATACACATGGGCCTTTGATATAAATGAGTTCCAACAATAAGTCTCAAGTCTTGTTGAGGTTTGACCTATCTTATATCTTATACCTATGTGTTTCTTTTGTTGTTTCCAATACGGCACTATCTTTAAAGTCCCATCATTTTGTTTTTACTTTCAACAATGCGTAATCAAAGAATTTGAAGTTATGAGGCTCTAAATTGTTTCTGAATATAACAAACCTGTGTAACTACTTATTTTCTTAATTAACTTTCGCCTAGAAACTTATCCTATTTGTGTTACGACGAGTAATTTAATGTCCGTTTCGAGACTAAGACAATTATGTGTGAAAGAAGTTTAACCTAGGTCAGATGCTAATTTGGAAATCCTATATGAAAGTATTGCTCATGTGAGTAAATACTTAATAGCACTTTGAAATTGATAGTTATTGACGTTGACGATGATGATGGCAAATGACTGCAGATATATTAATTTTCTTATCATAGGTAACCTATGTTGCCAATAGATTTTCTTAGATATTCTTTGGTGTCATGTTACAATTAGGGGAATTTTACTATAAAGCAACTTTCTATTTCCTAAAGATTTGATTCATTTTCTTCTGCTAAGCCGAGGCCAAGGTTGCATGGACACCGGCACGAGGACACTGATACGACACGATACGATACGGCAACACAACAAAATCCCAAAATATAGGCTATAGGGACACGGCTATACATATAATCTTTTAAAGATACATAAGATATCAAATTATTATGATGGCATTAAACAAGAAAAAATTAACAAGTCTTAACATACTATACGCTAATAACATGCTAAAAATGTTTATACTCATATGACACATATAGAACACATACTATATGTATATGACAAATATACAACACGTCCGATACACGTCGTGCAAGTGTCTTGCAAGTGTCAGTGTCCGATATGTGTCGGGCATGGATATGGCAACCTGTTGGAAATATTCGTGCAACCTAGGCCGAGGCCTATATGATGTCCGCCCCGATTTGTAACTAGATTCATTGAAGGTTGAATTCATTCGTTTAACTGTATGCTTTTTTCACTCTTTTTGAAAGCCCCTTCTTTCTTCCTGTTCCATGTCTCCCTCGTCGGATTGTTGGCTGTCTGTCTCCGTTCTGCATCAGGTGGTATCACAACATGGTTGTATTGTTTTGGAAGTCCAATGATGGTGCTTCTTGATAGATATTGTGAACATCATAAAGTCGATGCTGCCGACGGCGATGTTTCTCAATACCTTTGTGACATCAATATGAAGATACGAGGGAGCAGGGTGGAATTGTTTATCTTGAAGGTGGAGAATAGCCCCTACCCTGATACTCATAGTCGAGCATCAACTGATGAAGAACTCTTTCTCGTATGACGATCAAGTAATGAATCACCACTTTAGCTAGACATGAAAATTGAAGATGTGTAGATTGATTGGCAATTAATGAGTGGAATCCTCCTTTATTCTATGATATCTAATCTAACTAACGAATAGGAAGCTGAAGTTGACTTTGTTGCCAATGACAAGATAAATCTACTTCTATTAGAGTGAATGTGTGCTCTCCTCATGGGGACTATGAGTATCCTTTTTTTCATATATAATTCCCTGCATCATATGGAATCTTTCTTCACCAAAAACTCAATTAGCCATATTGCAGCAGGTTGAGGTCAATTTGTGTTCTGCGTCTTTATCATCTAATCTCCTATTAATCATCTGACGTTAAGATCTTAGCTAACCACAATGTTATATATCAAATTTATATAAAAAATAATGGGTTTCTAGCTCATACCCTCTAGACCTATTTATTTAGCCTATAATGAGCAATTGCACCTTATGCCCGCTGCTGTTTATCTAGCAGTTGAGCCTATAGAGGCTCATTTTGGCAAGTGATGGCTAATTGTAGCATTGTCCATACTGTCATCCTCTAATCCATCTATGTAATGGTTTGGTTTAGAACCGAGGAAAAAAATAGTGTAGAAAATAAAATTTTGCTATTTTTTCTTTCTATCAAAATATCGATTATTTATTTATTTTCTATTATGTATTTATTATGGGCAAAAGATTTATGTTCATTATCTACCCTTTGATGGCCATTATATCTTGAGAATACTAGTAAATAGGAGCTATGTACCGTCCGAAATCAGGGATATACCCGTGCATAAATGCACGCCTCCTGAGGCCAGTAATATCATCTCTTTTTTATTTCTCATTTTAAATTTGTATATAATTTCATAATTTAGCAACAAAAATCCATCTATAGAGAGAGAATTGTTGGTTTTTTTTTTCTTATCAATTTTGTTCTGCTGTATATCTCATCCTTGCAGTTTCGGCACCATTATATAGATGTGGCAAAATATCAAGGCAGTATTGTTACCATAAACTCAAGTAATACGTTTGAGGAAAGTATCATAAATGCCCAGACTAAAATAAAGTACGTAGAAAATAAAAAGTTCTATTGGGATATTTATTGAAATAAGATGAATGAGAAGTATTAAGATCTTTTTACTATTTGTTATTATAAGAAATTGAACATTAAGGGACCAGAATGATAATTTAGGGCAATTGACTAACGAAATTAGTATAGGGTCGTTGCTAGAGTGGGATACCCTACATGGTGGTTTCGGTGAAATAACTATTGGTTTGTATATTGATGATGTTTAAGTAAAGAACAATTCTTCTATTTTCCGTTTCAGTTATAGTGAGACTATATTTTTGTTACTGAAACCCTTTTCCATTCATGTACCTAAAAAAATGAAAAGCTTTTCTCCATAATGTTCTCAGCATATCTTGCTGATTTCATGTTAATTGTTTTAATTATTTTGTTGTTTTGATAAGCATTTCTATTTCAGGTTCATGATAACAATTCGAGTACCAATAGGCAGAACGCCCACCTTTTCACTTCCATTCCTGCTCTCAGTGATGCTGCAGATATTCTTGCACAGACAACTTCATATTTAACTGGCTGCTTCTCTGGCTATGTTGGTGAGTTCATTAAGTTTATAAAGCATGCTTCTTCCTTTTCTCGCTCGTGTGTGTGCTGTGTATAGACTTTGTCTCTAGCTGTATATATTTTTAATGAAACTAATAGTTTGGTATTGACTCTCTCTCTCTCTCTGTGTGTGTGTGTGTGTGTGTGTGTGCAGATGAAGCTATACCTGATGTTGGCCAGGAATTAGTAACATTTTCCTCCGGAGAAGCAAGCGGGCCTTCCTCCAGTAGATGTTCCACCATCTTTGATCATTCTAGTGATGCCAGCAATGCTCCATATGTCCATGATAACGGAGATACAAACTATGCAGGAAATCCCTCTGAATATAGATCGCAAGCCTTAATGTCAACTAGCATTTTCCAGAACGGATCATCAATTTTTCAAGGGTATGAACTTTCAGATGATCACATACTGTTTTATTTTCTACAAGGAATAACTTAACAGTAATAAACAGAAATTGTGCTAAAAACATAATGTTATCTGTTGCATGCCATATATAGAGAACTTGCACTAGTGCTTTTTGAAGATGCTTGCTGATCTGGCAAAGAAAACAAAAGACAAGTGAATTGGTGCTAAAAGAAAAAGGAATTTGAGTCTTTGCATTTTATATGAATTCATCGATGTAATACCCAATGAAAGAAGAGGGGTGAGAAGCATGACTTTCGGTCCTGTTATGTTCAACTTAAGAGTATGGTACTTTAATTGCTTTTGTTAATCTCAAACCTGACCTATATTAGAGTTTTGAAGGGAGAGCTTATTTATGTTGGAAATTTTAATTATTTTTTATAAAGTTCTGGAGCTGCAAATGATGAAAAAGTTACTATATTTGGTTACCATGGTCATGCAATCCTGGAACTTGTATTGGGAGTATTTTTTGTTGGCCTTCCAACTTAATAGTTATGTTACCTTTTTTTCCAGCTGTTGGATATGACCTGAAATTAACTATATTGCTGTGCTACTGTATGGCTAAGCTGCCAGTGAACTTTTATTTACAAGATTGTATATTAGATCAAAAGGCAGGTCATGGTTATGGATCCTGATGAAGACATTTGTAGAATAACATGTGACAGTATACAGATCACAAATAAGACTTCTTTTTTTATATCTGATCCATTGTCTTAGTATGTGTGCGAGTTGTGAAATGGCCTATAGACATTGATTGTGTATCTAAGAAGCTCTTCTATTGTGGATTTTTGCTTGATCTTGTCCTGAAGTAATAAGAGCATGCATTAGTTCTCTTATCAAGCTTCAGGCATCCATGGAAGTCATATTATGATCTTTTTAAATGCATGTTGAATGATACTTGGATGTTTAATCTTTCTTCATCTTGTGCATCGGACTTTTTTAAATTCTTAGCAGTGATTTTTTTCCTTCATTACTTTTTGTCACGTAAATGCTTTATTCAATAATTAATTAATGAAGATATTGAGCTATGACAATATCTCAATTTTTAGGCTAAGTTACAATAGTTTAAATTACATTTTGAAAAGGCAAATCATAAAAGTTCGGAATAGAAACTACATTTGTTTGACTAGACCAATTTCGTACACTTGAATTCAATTATGCTATGATTGTCTTCATAACTTCGAGAGAGTTTGAGTGTGTGTGTGTGTGTGTGTGTGTGAGAGAGAGAGAGAGAGAGAGAGAGAGAGAGAGTTGAACTCTATATTTTTGATTAATCCTTCTATAAATCTATAATGATATTAGCTGAAGTATCACTGTTCCTACTTCAAATTTTGAAGTTCTATTAGCTCTTCGTGGATATCATATTATTCTGATTGAATGATTAATATTTGTAAATATTATGGTTTCTTAAAGGTTTTACTTGCAGCCTTGTATCTCGGGCTCGAAAAACTGTTCTTGGATCTGCAGATGACATTGGATGGCTACAACGTGCTGTAGGAATGCCTCCTGTGGAAGATGGGACTAAACGATTCATGGAATTGCTAGAAAACATCAGGTATGTGCATTTTTCGGCATTCGTGCTTAATTTGGCATTCAATAAATCCCTATTTATTTGCAAATGCTTAGCTTAAATGATGTTAACTGGTCCTTAATGCACAAATAAGAAGATTCATCTAGTTGACTCTTGATACCAGTGACTTGGAATAGCGCTATGATGTAATTGTTGTGCTGCTGATAATATAATTGTTTATTGTGTGTGATTTTAAAATAGTAGAATTTTGCCCCAACATACTTATGTATCCTGCTTTCCAGAAATGATGACCACAAGTTACCAAATTCAATGGTATACCTTTTGGTTCCGGGTAAGTTTTTATTCATGTCTATGTTTATGATTGACGTCAGGTTGTAGGAAACATTTCCTTTGCTTATCAAATATTTTGTTTGGCAGGACTATTTAGCAACCATGGCCCCCTTTATTTTGTTAGCACAAAAACATGTTTCTCAAAAATGGGTCTGACTTGTCACATCGCGAAGATTCATAGTGAGGTATCTGTCTGTTATGTTCATAATTTGTACTGATAAAAGTGTTCATAAGTTAATCTTCTTAGGTTATAGTCTAAATATGGATGGTCTACACCATTCGTCATGTTCTGAAGCTGTAAAATGGTTGCTCTAAAAAATATTGCAATTTGATGCCTCTCCTCCATGGATCAGATATTTGCATAATGGGTGGGTCTATTGAAAATGTAAGATAACGAGGTTGGTGGTTGATAAGTGTCCAAAGCACTTGATTTTTTCTTTTCTTTTTTCTTTTTATATAACACAACCATTTTATGGCATAATGATCATGACTAAGGAGTTACATTAGGTACGCCTTTACCAATTTTCATATATGCTTGCCATCTCATCTAGCCTTCACATTGAAAATTTTATTGCTCAGGGTTCAGTTGAAAAAAATTCTAGAGAGATAAAAGACTACATTGAAGAAATTTATTGGGGATCCAATAAACGTGTAATGCTTCTTGGACATAGTAAAGGAGGAGTAGACGCAGCTGCTGCACTATCTTTATACTGGTCTGATCTGAAAGATAAAGTTGCTGGTTTGGCATTAGCACAGAGTCCCTATGGAGGCAGTCCAATTGCTTCAGATATACTGAGAGAAGGGCAGCTAGGAGATTATGTTAGATTAAGGAAACTCATGGATGTCCTAATAAGCAAAGTCATAAAGGTATTATTACATTCCAGACTTGATTTTTTTTCCCTTCATTTTCCCCCTGCCTGGAATGCTTTTAATTAGATGGTTAATGTTAAAACATTTCTTTTTCCAGTTAGACTTTGAGGATGTTGTTATTGTTATTGGCTCTTCTTAGACATGAACCCTGACTTCTCGTTGATCATCATCCTGCTTTTTCCATTGTTCCAGCACCTCCATGTCTATGTGGAAAATTTCCTGTTAGACAGATCTCATTATGGGATTTAGCAACTTCCATCGATTATCATATAGTATAGACTTAATTCCCCCCAAAAAACTTTTAGCTATAATACAAGAAACTCCCAAATAGTTTCAAAATTATGAGAAACCCCAATGGTATGCAGTTTTGTGCTATTTATTGCTGACATGGAACCTGATTTTTGGGGGTTTCTTGTAGTTTTTGAAAGTTTTTGTGGTAGTTTCTTGTGTATTTTAAAACTATTTGGGGGTTTCTCGTATTTTAGCTAAAAGGTTTGGAGTTTTTTTGGAATTAAGCGAATAGTATATACTTCTATTTAAGTGGAAGGTGATGCTCCTGTTTTCATATGCATATATTCTCTATATTTGAATTCATAGCCCACTTAATTTCCTTTTTGGATTTTCTTCTTGATGGTATTACTGCTAATCATAGCGTGAAGCCTTTGTTGACCACAATCTTTACATGCATTTTGTAAGGTATAAGGTTCTTTTCAACTGCTTTCATTATAGCTCCATAATAGCAATTAGGGTCGGCTTGGTATGTTGTAATCTAGGGGAGAATGCAAGATTCCACAAAATGTTCTCACTCTAGGCATAATGCAATCTAGGAATTTTTGATTCACTCGGGCATCGTTTGCCCTTCAAAGATGGGAATTTGATTCCAAACAAAACAAATAGAGATTGATCACTCACTCTCGCGTAAATCTTATACCCCCTGTACAATCTCCATGACCACCACCGCGTCTATCCTTGTCATTTCCTCTGCTGTCGCCGATGCCTGCATCTCTGCCTCCTCCGCCATTTCCTCTGCAGCCGCCATTGCTGCTCCCTTTGCCGTCTCCATGGCCTCCACCGCCTCCACCACCTGCTGCTGACGCCATTCCGTTTTGATGAAGCATTGGCCATTACGTTAGCTTGGCTGGTGACTGCTAGAAAAGGGGTTTGGGTTGGAGAATGAATAAAGGCCTTGAAACTACAACATGTGCTAATTAATATGCTTGGTTATGTGAGTACTTTTTGCATGTAAACTAAATAAGCACTAGCCATCTGACAATTTTTTGCTTGCCAAAATAGTTATTCCAGAGGAATTGTTGAGTTTTCATAATGAATAATTAGAGCTTCGGGTTTTATCTTTCTTTGGCTAGGAAATTATGCCGAGTCTTGGATGAGTGAGTCCCTTATTGTTTGAGTGAGCAAGTTTCCTTTGGGTGAGGGAGTCCCATCCTCTTTGGTTGAGAGAGTCGCCTAGTTATCCTATTTTAAATGAAAATTGTTATCCTTTTATCCTCATATCAATTAAATCCGTTCGAGTTGTCTTTTGAGTTAAATCTCTTTATATTAAATGTTGTTTTCTTTCTAAAAAGACAACTTGAAATGATAAAAAATTCCTTTCTAGTAGCATCCCAGATGCAGCCAGTAACCACACCGCCCAATTTTCCTCTGTGAGTATACAGGTTTTTCTGATTTGGCTATGCAGATCTCTAACTATCAGCTCTTCCACATTCTGTTCTCCCCTGTGTCCATCTTCAAACTGACCTGTCCTAATCTCTGATCTGAATTTCCACCTATTCCACGCTGCTATGGCTAAAGCAGACCATGCCTTCTTCGTCTTTCTTAGTTCTCAGCCCCGTTTGAAATTCACACTTCAGTTCCTCAAGGGGTTTTGTCTGGAGACATACTTCCAGCTCCATCAATAGGATAGTAATGTACTGCTTCCAGCTTTGGGAATTATGAAAAAGATGATTGCAGTCCTCATAACAATCTCACATAATGAGCATTGAGCTGTCACTGCTATTCTCCCAGCATCAAGCCATTTGGCTGTTGGCAATTTATATTCAATAAACGCCATATAAACCAATTGTTCGTCTAGTGACCCGAAGCACAGCCGCTAATTTAACCTGATATCCTTCCATTTCCTGACGATGCTTCTTTCTTTTCTTATATGCTCTTGCTGCCGAAAACTTCCCCCTTCCATTACCCCCTCCTCCACATGCCAAAGTATCCATGTCATTTCCCCTTCCATGGCTACAATTTAATTAGCAACATATTGGGGAAGTTGCTCCAATTTGCTCCTATTCCACTCAGTCCTCCGGCGCCAGTCTCTAACTTTAGTATTATCAGTAAGATGGACATCAATAGTTTAAGGGTGTTTTGGAGGCGTCTTCAAAATCCACCAGTCATGCCAAAAAGAGATTTCATTTCCATTGTGCACCTCCCATTTAAAATAGGATAACTATGGGACTATCTCAATCCAAAAGTATGGAGACTCTTCACCCAAAAGGGACTCGCTCACCCAAAAAATAGCAACTCGCTCACCCAAGACTAAGCATGATTTGCTCCCCGAAGAAAGATAAACCGAAAGCTATCCTTTTTCATTACATATAGTTTATTATATAACCTCAACAATTTCTCTAGAATTAACTATTTTGGCATGCAAATAATTGTCATACGGCTAGTGCTCATTTAATTTGCATGCAAAAAGCACTCACAGAACCGATCATAATAATTATTACATGTTTTAGTTCCAAGGCCTCAAACCCCTCTTCCAGCTGTCAATAACCAAGATATACCTAGATGGCTAGTAGTTCATCATGTTTCCATTACCATCATTGCCATTATTGTTGTCTCCGCATGCACCACTGCTCCACTCTTGCAGCTGCTTGGGTGGGCTATGCACCCGGTGAGCTCGGTGAGCCCACTGCCACCATGATTGTCTCCATCACTATGGTCACCATCTTCACCACCATAGTAGGTGTACTGTAGTTACCTGCCCTACTATAGGTCTGTCACAACCATATTTTCTTTGCTGCCTCCATTGATGTTTTTGTTACCATCAATGTTGCTAATATTATATTCTTGGAAAAGATCAAATTATATCATGGAGATGATCTTCGGTGCACTCTTTGGTGCTTTCGAGGCAAATAAATCAACGCTGGATATGAAGGAGACCGGTTGAATCGGTCTCCTTCCCCATCCAACGCATGTGGGCCCCATGTACTAAAAGAAAAAGCAAGGTTTTTGTGTAGTGAGCAGCCAAGGAAAGAACCCAGTTTTTTGTCTCCTCAGTTGGCCCTACACACTAAAACCATCTCTTAAAAAAGTGGGCCCCACAACACCAACGGCTACTTGAGCAACGAGCCTCGCAATAACAACCAACGGCTAATTTTTTGCTCTCCTTTTTTGGTTGCTCACAAGTTTGGGAGTTTAGTGGTTAAGGTAATGCAAATCCATCTCCTTATTACTTTTGCCTCTTGCACTTCTCCTCTTGCTGCTTCAACTATTTTTCAATTATTGAAAATTAATTTTTCCAGTCTTTTAACTCATTATATTTTGATTTATTTATCGTTATTATGAATTATTTAGAATTTAAATTAGTGTTATTTTGTTTTCGTTTTTGCTATGGACGTTGGTTGTTCTTTATCTAAGGGAAAAAACCCAATCAATTCTAGCGTTAATTACAACAACGATCCAAATTATCTTGATTCCTTGTATTAATACGAAAACTTTGTAAAGTAAGAGTTTTCTACGGAAAATGAATGATACGATTTTTATAATAGCTACGCTAGGGAAAAAGGTTTCAACATTCGGAGATTGAAAATAAAAAAGTAAGTTTTGACAAACATTTTATATTTCTGACGGTATTTGTGCTCCCTAGAAGGAGAACATGGGCGGAAACACATGGTTAGAAAGGATAGATTTTGGAAAGCGTAGCATCAGTTGGGTCAATTATCCGGTCAAATTGGAGATCAAGTTGTAACCCGAGACGAACACACATATACAATTATATCGATATCCACATCATGTCTAGCTCATTCTAGTGAGGTAGTATTTTTACGTTCGCAAAGAAAAATAAATAAAGTTGAACAAATAACACTCAACACCTTTGCCGACTCTCGTATTAGAAAACATAATGTTATTGATGTTAGAGAGTAAGAAGGCACCCTATTATTAATAGTATGAATGACATTTTGAATCTATCATCGACCTCGGGTCGTGTCCTTATTTCATTTTCTAGAGAGGGTAGTTTTATCCTTCCAATCATTAAATAACATGATTTAATGAGATCTCTATCTACGACATTGGATCTCTTGATTTTTATCTCATAACCCTCGTGGTTCAAACCCATTAGGTAATGAGAATCGACGATGCGGTAACAGACTTCGAGATATAGATGCTTATTACTAAATGGGTTCGAACCACGTGTGTTGTGAGGTAAAAATCAAGAGATATGATGTCGTAGATAGGGATCACATGTAAGCATATTGTCTAGTGAATGGACGGATAAAACTATCCTTTTAAGAAAATGAAATAAGGATACGACCCGAGGTCGATGATAGGTTCAAAATGTCATTCACACAATTAGAATATGGTGCCTTCTTACTCTATCACATCAATAATATTATATTTTCTAATACAAGAGTCGGCTAAGGTGTTGAGTTCTAGTTTTTCAACTTCATTTATTTTTCTTTACGAACGTAAAATACCACCTTATTAGAAAGAGCTAAAGTATGATTTTGGATATCGATAAAATTATATACGTACTATGTGTTTGTTTCATGTTGAAACTTGATCTCCAGTTTGGTCGAATACGTACTATGTGTTTGTTTCATGTTGAAACTTGATCTCCAGTTTGGTCGAACAATTGACCCGACTGATGCTATGCTCTTTCCGAAATCTATCCTTCATATCCATGTATTTCCGCTCATGTCTCCTTCTTGCGAGCACAAATACTGTCGGAAATATAAAATGATTGTCCCGGCATACTTTTTTATTTTCGATCTCCGAATGCTAAAACCTTTTTCCCTAGCGTATCTACTATAAAAATCGGACCATTCATTTTCTATGGAAAACTCAAACCTTATGAAGGAATCAAGATAGTTTGGATCATTGTTGCAATCAACGCTAGAATCAATTGGGGCTTTTGCCCTTTAGATGAAGAACACCCAACGTCCATAGCAAAAACGAAAATAAAATAACACTAATTGAAATTCTAAATAATCTATAGTATAAGGCTTAATTCTAAAAAACTATCAAATTCTTTGCCTCAATTACGGGAAACTACCAAATTCTCTCAAAATTATGAGAAACTACCATATTTTGAAAGTTTTGTGGTAGTTTCTTGCAATTATTGCTAACGTGACACCTTATTTATGATAGTTTTATGGCAGCTTAATCTAGTTTATGAAAATTTTGTGGTAGTTTCTTGTGTATTTATTAAGAATTTGGTAGTTTCTCATAATTAATCCAAAGTAGAGGGAAGAGCAATAGGTAGATGGATTTGCAATACCGTAACCACCAAACATTCATACTTATGAGCAATCAAAAAAATAGAGCAAAAAATAAGCCGTTGGTTCTCATGGGGCTCGTTGCTCAAGTAGCTGTTTGGTACTGTGTGGCCCACTTTTTTAGTAGACGTTGCTTGCTAGTGGGGATGTGGGGCCCACTGAAGAGACAGAAAGCTGGGTTCTTTCCTTGGATGATTACTACAGAAAAAACGACATTGCCTTTTCTTTTAGCACATGTACATGCGGATGTGGAAGGAGACCGGTCTCCTTCACATCCATTGTTGATATATTTGCCTTGAAAGCACCAAAGGGAGTACCGAAAAGCCTCTTATGCACTCACAGCAGTCAATAGGGGGGATGCTACCGGCAGGTGGTGAACTGACACGTGGCGACGCTTTATTGACTGCAGCTGTCAGTGTTGTGTGGGTACCCCTTTGAGCAGAAAAAGTAGGGTGCCACCGAAGTAGAATCTATATTACACATGATAATCAACATTTTACTAGAACAGAATGACTGGGAAACACATACCTCGAAATGTTAGGATCCTAGGAATCTTCCGTTTTGTATTTTCTTGTCAGGCTATTCATTTGGTCCCCTATTTCTATAATGTTTTCTCCAAAACACATTGTGGTTCTTCTCTCCGGATGTAGTATACAAAGAAATAAGCATTCTGGAATAAATGCAATTAGAAGCATGCCAATGGCTATTCATCAACCTGTTAATTATTTAACTCCAATTCACCTATGTGAAACAAATTTTTTAAACATATTCTCCTAACTTAATATAAATTTCACTTACAATACATTTCGGTTATATAGTAGCATGAAAATAGAGAGTTGAGAATTTGAGGCTTTTAGATATCTGAGAAATTTTCTGGTTTTGCATTCTGCTAATAAACAGTACACGATGTTGCAAAAGTGCGAAGTTATCTCTTCCAAGGTAGGAGTGAATGGATGTCGGACCATATTTTCTGTAGTATTAAGACCTTGACCCCACATTTTCTGTTTTAGCAGCTATTCTCTAATTAAAAAGAGAAGTTTAATAGATCAAATATAGACATTTTTCTTTTGAGAAAAAATCAAATAGACAATTTGTACACGTCAGAAGGGATTTTTTGATATGGAGGCCTTTTAGTGACGTAGAAGTTTTTTACTGAGGAAAAATAGAAAGGAAAAAAGAATTATAAATTGATTATTTGTGTATGAATGTCCTTCCTTCCAATTTTCATGTAAACAAATGATTTAAATCTGGCAGCATAACATCTTATATTCTTAAAGTTACTCTAAACTCGAGCTTCTGATTGAATTGTAATTGAGAAACCTCACTTGTGTGCAGATGTAAGAAGAGAAACATCACTTAATTGATGGGTTCATATGATTTTTTTGATAGTTGTAAATTAGAGAAGTTTGCAGCTTTATTATAGTTAAACTTCTAAGAAGAATCAAAGAGCTTGCGCTCATTATCTATGCTGAAAAGAAGCCATGCTTTCCCTTTGCACATACATCAACATTTTTTCCAATTTATTTCTCCATCATCTGCTCTAATTTCAGACCTGATCATGTTGCAAAATTAATAAATGGATATTCAAATGTGTTTATTTTAAAGTGTTGGAAGTATCTCTGAGATATCAAACATGTGAAACATCCCCCATATGTACCTCCGTGTTTGTAGACATGAGACCTACATTCTCAAAGTAATCAATCAAAAGTTCAAAGCTGTAAATATTGTTTTAATATGCTCATGTTGCTCGTTTTGCAGGGTGATATGCAAGCACTGGAAGACTTGACTTACGAAAAGCGCAAGGAATTCCTGAAAAACCATCCGCTGCCACCAGAACTTCCCATTGTTTCATTCCACACGGAAGCAGGGCTAGCTCCGAGCGTCCTTGCCACCTTGTCCCATGTGGCTCATGCCGATTTCCCTCCCATTGTCGCCAACGGTGAATCTTCCAAGCTCCCAGTGGTGATGCCGCTCGCTGCTGCAATGGCTGCATGCGCCCAGCTGCTTCAGGTGAGATACGGCGAGAAAAGCGACGGCCTCGTCACTCGGAGAGATGCTGAGGTTCCAGGTTCGGTGGTGGTTCGGCCGCATAGGAAGCTGGACCATGCGTGGATGGTGTACTCATCTCTTAATGATGATCCAAGCGAGGCGAATGCTGCACAGGTGTGTGAGGCCCTTCTGATGTTGCTCGTGGAGGTCGGGCAGAAGAGGATGCATGAGATTGCCATGAAAAATGAGTGATGTGATATTAATTGTTCTTAGAAAATCAATTGTAGAAACGGAGTATGTGTTTTATGTTCACATGGAGTTATGATCATTCTTTTCAATGTAGTGAGGCAACTCATAGTTCTTGAATTGTTTGAGTATACATGTGCATGGTGAATGTCACTTTTGTAGGACACAAATGTTGTATCATATTATACATATGAAGTAAATAGGTGACAATGTTGCAGCCAACATGGTTTTGAAAACCTTGTTTCTTCCTTAATCGGGACCATGATTTCAAAAACCTTGTTGGCAAACTAGTCCTCTATGAAATTCTGCTACATATGCTTCTTTGTAGGGTGCACCCTTCAGAAACATTTCATGTCCTCTTTACTCATTTTATATTACACACTTATATATATATACATTACATATTTATACTCAAATAAAAGTGATATGGACTAAATTAAGTAAAAGAATAAAGTTTATAAATAGATAACCCACTGTATATGAAGTTTAAAAAAGACTTGACCGAAATTGTAAGAACTATTTTCCTTCCTGCAAATCGAACCCATGCACATAACACATGCGCATCTCAGGAGACCCATATTTATTATGTACATGGGGCAGGAAGAATTTGTATGGAAAATAAACTATTTTTTTTAAATAATAGGCCATGGCAATAAAAAAAAAGGAAAAAGAAAGGAAAATAGCTAGACTTTCTTTTCTGAATTTATTTATTTATAATGATATAAATTGCACAAGAATTCAGCCAAAGTTTTAATTTGAACTGAAACGTTATTATCAAGAATTCCTCAAAATTATTTACTTAGTTCCATCAATTTCGCTTCAAATGAATCAACCGACGACGACGGACACATAAGTTGCATTAGGCTTCTGCCCTTCAGGAATCACATTCTGTGCCACAATTTGCCGTTTCGACTCAGCTGTCCTGAGTCGGAGTGAGAAGGGTGCCTTCAAAATTGAACTCGTGTTCAGCTGCCAAACTGATCCAAGAGATTGATGCATTGGTTCCTGATGGAGGGCGGAATCTCCCTCAAATATTGTTCTCCGTCGATCTTGTGGCCAGTGGGGCAGAACAGTTGAGATTTGTGGTGAAAATTGGGTGTGGATCTCAATGGGTTGTTGGTGATTGTTGATGCCGAGCTACCTGCAAAGGAAGTCTCGGGGTGGGAAACCACCGTGGAACCCTTCGACGATCAATTAAGTATCGAGGAATAATTGGGCAAAGTAGCGGCGTATTGGATTGAGTTCGAGTTACCTAAATCGTCTGGAAGAGGGGTTTATATAGGGGTCACATTAGAATGAGCCGATGCGAGATTCTCGCCGTTCATTACGTCCCGTGTTACATTCGCACTAATGGCGGGATACGCTTATTTATGGCGAGATACGCTCATTAATGGCGAGATACGTTAGCGTGGGATGCGGGACATGGTGCGGCGGAGATCTCATCATGACGAGATACACGGAGCCATTACGGGGGCATTCGTGCTCCCGGCCAAACAGGAATGCTGAGAAATCTCAGCTATAGGATAGCACGGAGACAAGTAAGGACGATGAGGAACCTCGACCATAGGATAACTTGGAGACGAGCTAGGGTGCTGAGGAAGCTCAACTCTATGATTTCCTGAAGACTGGTAATGGCTGGTGGCTAAGCGAAGAGGGAACTGTTGGATATGTATGCCCTAAAGACCTGTATTGTATAGGATGCTAGGGATATGTATATACAGGACAATTTTGCTCAGTTGTATATAGTATATTATTTGAGATGTCTCTGTCTTAATATGTGTATTTTTTTTTCTCTTGTTGCTTTATATTGCTTACACATATTGATAAAGACTCGATACAGTAGTATACTATTATGGTTTGACTTTATCTTAATATGTGCATATGTTATACTCGATATCATATATGGCGGATATATATTGATAAAGCCCGTAGGAATTTGCTTGACTACCAGCGTTATGATAGGATCATACTTGTGAGAGCTGGGTCATAAGCATATCCTTAAAGGTCCCAAGTCGCAGGAATATCGAGATCGAGCATCAATATTCCAGAGTAAACTTGTGTATACGTTTCTAGACTCCGACGAGGGGCGGTGGTTGGTCCCACGTCCATTGGTGTGATCACCTAAGATTGTATACAGGTGCTCTCTCGTGGTAAGTACACTGGACGGACTCGCCAAGAATCTCTAGATGGTATTATACCTATCGTCAGATAGCGGTTCTCAGGTGATATGGGTACAAGTTAGTCTTTGGACCTGAGATCATCATTTGTCTCGTATGAGTTTCCACTGTGCTTTGATCACTACCCTACCATGGCTTTACCGAGTCGTGCAAACAGGTTTTGGTTGGGTACAGTCCCGAGCCACATGGAGGCAGTGAGTGATTGTTAGGGATTCGTCTCTCCCGGTATTGGGAGTCGATATCGCACTGTGTCCGTGTAAGGTTAGTATAGCACCCTATGAAGAGTTTTGAAGCATCACATGACCCAAAGTTATAATTTTTAAGGTGCTAAACTAACATGCAAGTGGATCGATCCTAGAAAATTAGGGTTATTAGACTTTAAGCTAGAAAAGATTAGGGTTTGAAGGCTACAACCTTTGTAGCTCCCCTTTGCTAGACTCCTTGGTGTCTTGGGTGTTGAGTCGAGGTCCTCTCGAAGTTCCTTTGCGTCCACGACGATCCACCACGGAGTACTCCGTCCAAGCTCGCTTCTTTGGAAAGCCGAAAGAAACACTCTAATCAAGTCGGCTAGACTTGAGTAGAATGATGTTGTGGTTTGGGATCTCACTTCAAAAAACTATCTTTATGTGGTATTTGCTCACTAGGAAAATCAAGAGAGCAAAAGAGCTAGAGGAAGAAGATGGTGGCAATTTTTAACAAGAGGTAAAAGATTAACTCTTGAGTTAAGAAGAAAAAGAAAATATCTATCACTATATATATTTATTTCCTTCTTAACATCAACCATGATTAAATGATGGATAGTTAGTTTAACTTGGGTTTTAAATGATAAAGAGAAGGATAACCATAGTTTAGTGGTAGTTGAGCAAGGTTAGGTCAAAGGAAAAATGTAGAAGCATGAATGATTATCCTTCCCTTTTTCATTTTCTTTTAAATCCAAAATTAAATAATAATCCATTATATAATCCATGGTGTGAGTCTTATATTGCCACCATTTCCATATGCTAACAACCATGATGGATGAGTGTATGTATGCACATCCACATGTGCATGAAACTAGCATGAATGAAAGAAAGAAAAGCACACATGCATGCACACATCTATCATCTAAGAAAAGGTTTTAAGTGAGAAAACTAATGGTTAAATGATAAATCAACACTTGATTTATCAATCCGGTCATATCTCATATGACCCCACCAAAAGCAGTTCACCCGATCAATGTTCGGTATCAAATACGCACATTTCAATCGGGTGTATGCGCATATCGCATATGCGCACCACAACGTTTTGCCTGGACTGGGTAACTCCTTTGTGGGACTCTAAGACTCGTCAATACACCGGCAGAGGGTAATGATCATATCAAGTACCCTCAAGCCGCAAGCGGTCAGCTAAACGTAACGGCCACCCGGGTATTGAGCGATCAGAAGACAACAAGCGAACCTGCTACAACTCCCGTCGAGCCATCCGGCAACACTACCGTACAGTCCGGTCTCTTCGTCAGATATGCTGCATATCGAGCCTAGGGATGGTCACGTCGACCCCAATAACTCAATAAGTCGTGTCGGTGAATGGTCTATAACAGATCGAGAAACTACTGATAACACTTATCAGCAAATCTCAGCAGCCCTGGCCAGGGACGTGCTGTTATAACCAGTCGGGCACAACACAGCATCAACTCCCAATATCGGGAGAGACGAAACCCCTCCTATCGCCCATTGCCTTCGTGTGTCTCGGGACTGTACCCAACGGCCACCTGCTTGCATGACTCAGTAGAGCCGTGGTAGGGTGGTAATCAAAGTACAGTGGGAGAACACACAAGGCTCTATGACGATCTCGGGTCTACAGACTAACCTGTACCAGTGTCACCTGAGAACTGCTATCCGACGATAGATATAATTCCATATAGGAGTTCTCGGTGAGTCCGTCCAGTGTACCCAGTCACCACTGAGCACCCGTATATGATCTTGATGTCAAACATCGATGAATGTGGGAACATTCATCGCCCATCGTATGGGTCTAGTATCATATACGCTAGTCTACTCTGGTATATCAATGCCCCGTCTCGATATACCTTCGACTAGGGACATTCCAGGATACGCTTATAGACTACAGATGTCCCACTAGTATGATCTTCATCATAATCAGAGTAGTCAAGCCGATATCCTCAGGGCTTTATCAGCATGTATGAATGAATAAAAGCATGATCTAATCAACATGTCAGATAAAGAAGAACCATATAGCATACTATCATGTCGAGCAAGAATGCAAACTGAATATATATACATGTATAGATACATCCACTATCACATAATGGCCACAAGGGCATACATATATCCAACAATCTCCCACTTGCACTAAGGCCAGTTATTGGCGTATCTCATACCCAACATCTCAAAAAGTCGCTCATGCTGTGGCTGAGGGAGGGCCTTGGTGAGTGGATCCGCGGCGTTGTTCTTTGTGTCAACTCTCTTAATCTCGATCTCGCGGCGATCTACAATCTCCCGGATCAAATGAAAACGCCTCAGGATGTGTCTGGACCGCTGATGGGATCTGGGCTCCTTGGCTAACGCTATAGCCCCATTATTATCACAATACAAGGGTATTGGATCAATAATGGTTGGAACTACTTCTAGCTCCGAGACGAACTTCTTCATCCAGACGGCTTCCTTGGTGGCATCATTTGCAGCAATGTACTCAGCTTCCATCGTAGAGTCTGCAACGGTGTCTTGTTTGGAACTCTTCCAACTTACCGCCCCTCTATTGAGGGTAAATACAAACCCTGAGATTGATTTGCTGTCATCCTTATCGCTCTGGAAGCTCGAATCGGTAAAGGCCTCCATTTGGAGATCTGTATTACCATACACCAAGAACAATTCTTTAGTCCTTCGTAAGTACTTAAGAATGTTCTTCACAGCTGTCCAGTGGTTCTCCCCTGGGTTGCATTGATACCTGCTTACAACACTAAGTGCATAAGCTACATCTGGGCATGTACATAACATCGCATACATTATAGATCCTACTGCCGAAGCATAAGGTATAATGCTCATGCGAGCTCTCTCTTCATCGGTCTTTGGACAAGAATCCTTGGAGAGAGTGACTCCATGGCAAGCGGGTAAGGCACCCCGCTTGGAGTCTTCCATACTAAACCTCTTTAGGATGGTGTTGATGTACCTGGTTTGGGACAATCCCAATAACTTTTTGGATCTATCCCTGTAGATCCTTATGCCCAGGATGTATGTGGCATCACCCAGGTCCTTCATGGAGAACCTTAGTGATAAGAATGATTTGACCGACTGTAGCATAGGAATATCATTTCCTATCAGAAGAATGTCATCCACGTACAATACGAGGAATGTGACAGCTCTTCCTACAGCCTTCTTATAAACACAAGGTTCATCTGGATTTTTGATGAAATCAAACTCTTTGATGACATCATCGAAACAGATGTTCCAACTCCGAGATGCCTGCTTTAACCCATATATGGATTTAAGCAATCTACATGCTTTCCCGCTGCTCCCACTGTCAATGAAGCCCTCTGGCTGATCCATATAAACGCATTCTTCTAAATCTCCATTTAGAAATGCTGTTTTAACGTCCATCTGCCAGATTTCATAGTCGTAGTGAGCAGCAATAGCAAGTAGGATCCGAATGGATTTAAGCATGGCTACGGGAGAAAAAGTTTCGTCATAGTCCAAACCCGGTCTTTGACGAAAACCCTTCGCCACAAGTCTTGCCTTATAGGTCTCTACCTGCCCATCCACACCAATCTTTCTTTTAAAGATCCATTTGCACCCTACAGGTTTTACCCCAGGGGGTACAACGTCCAAAGTCCATACTTTGTTGGTGTACATAGACTCCATTTCGGATCTCATGGCATCCAGCCACTTCACAGAGTCACCACTCGTGATAGCTTGCTGAAAACTGGTAGGATCATCATCATCTATGATGCAATCTTCTCCGTTACCATCAATGAGGAAACCGTAGTACCTCTCCGGTGGACGAGAAGTCCTACCAGATCTACGGAGTGGCCGAGGTTCTTCAGTTTCTGTTGCAACAGCCGGTTCAACCAAATCGTCATTTGTAGTTTGTGTCTCTAGAACCTCTTCTAGATCTACTACCTTGCCATCATCTTTATCTGTGAAAAACTCTTTTTCCAAGAATATGGCATACTGAGAAACAAACACCTTTTGTTCCTCTTTATGGTAGAACAGATATCCATAAGAATTCTTTGGATATCCCACAAAGTTACACATGACTGACCGTGTCTCGAGTTTGTCCGGATTCTGCTTTTTAACATAGGCCGGGCAACCCCAAATCTTAATTCTTTTAAGAGATGGTCTCTTCCCATTCCATATCTCATATGGCGTGGTAGACACGGCTTTGGTTGGAACCCTGTTTAGCAGAAACGCTGCAGTCTCCAATGCATGTCCCCAAAACGAGACTGGTAACTCAGCGTCACTCATCATGGATCGGACCATATCTAATAGGGTCCTATTCCGTCGTTCTGACACACCGTTTGTGCTGTGGTGTGTAAGGAGGAGTGAGCTGAGAGAGAATCCCATTCTCTTTTAGGAAGTTTGCAAATTCTGTACCGAGATACTCTCCACCTCGATCTGATCGAAGCATTTTAATACTCAAGCCGGTTTGTTTTTCTACTTCTTGTTTATATTCAATGAATTTCTCGAAAGCATCGGACTTGTGCTTTAATAAAAATACATGACCGAATCTTGAGAAATCGTCAGTGAATGTAATGAAGTATGAAAAACCGCCTCTATCCTGTGTAGACATAGGCCCACATACATCACTGTGTATGAGGCCCAGGAGCTGAGTAGCTCTTTCTCCGTGTCCGGTAAACGGAGTTTTGGTCATTTTACCCTTGATACAAGACTGGCAAGTCGCATAAGATTTATATTCAAAAGAGTTTAAATATCCATCTTTGTGTAACCTGTTTAGTCTTGTTTCGTTCATATGACCAAGTCTACAATGCCAAAGAAAAGCTTCATTTAATTCTGAAAGTTTTCTTTTATTAGTGTGTTGTATATTGAAAACTGTGTGTTGATTTAGGACATATATTCCGTTATTAAGTGTACCATACCCAACCAACATTTGATTTAGGTGAATATTCATAACATTGTTCTGCAACACAAAATTATACCCTTCATTGTCCAACAAAGAAACGGATATTATATTACATAACATACTTGGTACAAAATAACATGGATTCAAAATCAAAATACATCCAGATGGCAACCCCAAATGATACTCTCCCACTGCGACTGTATGTACATTGGAACCATTTCCAATGCGGAGAGTATGGTCACCTGTCCTCAAAACCTTGCTATTTCTCAGCCCCTGCATAGAATTGCAAATGTGAGAACCTGAACCGGTATCCAATACCCAGGAAGCAGAGTTTATAGAAAAACAGTTTTCAGTCACAAACGCACCTGAAGCAGAAGCATCACCATGCTTCTTCTTGAGACTTAGGTACTCTGTGCAATTGCGCTTCCAATGTCCTGTCTTGTGGCAATGAAAACACTCGCCTTTCCCCGGGTCTCCAGCTGTGGACTTTCCCTTTCCCTTCGCCTTTTTGACTCCGCCCTTAGGATTAGTGGGTTTCTTCTTTTTCTTTCCCTTGGCCTTAGCTTTCGGGCGAGAAGAAGAAGACTGTCCAATAGTCATAACGGGAGTCTTTGCTGACTTCATAGTGCTCTCTGCACTCCTTAACATATTAAGGAGTTCAGGGAGTTCCTTCTCCATGCCATGCATGTTAAAGTTCACTATGAACTGAGCAAAGGTGGAGGGGAGGGACTGCAGAATAATATCTATATATTGTTCATTGTCCATTGTCCATCCGAGGCCCTCAAGCTCTTCTATAAGAGCTATCATCTTCAAAACATGGTCTGCTACTGGTGTGCCAGGGGCCATCCGCATCTGAAACAGTTTCTTTGATGCTTCGTATCGTAATACGCGGGACTGCTCCCCATACAACTCCTTTGTATGGAGCAATATCCCGTGAATGTCCATGTCCTCGTGCTGCTTTTGATGTATGTTGTCCATCGATGCAAGCGCGAGGCATTTTGCAGTGGCACAGTCAGCGTCCCATGTCTTGCGGACTTCAATGTCCGCAACTGAGGACTTTGGGCCTGGGACGGGCGGGGCTGAAGCCGTGAGGACATATGATACTTTATCATAGGTCAAGGTGATCTTTAGATTCCTCAGCCAGTCTTTATAGTTGGTCCCATTCAGTTTGTTCTTATCTAGTAGAAGCTTAAGTCCAGTCATTGGTATCTGCCATTAAGAGAGAGAAAAGAATACACTCAGCGAAAGCTCTTGCACAGATTAGATTGGTTTATTATCTTGTCTAATCGATGTTTCCCACTGCTTTTTATCAAGTTTTCTTTCAAACCTTAAAAAGAAAAACTAGCCAAGATTAATTACAGTCTACAACTTCGCTAACCGTTCAGCCAGGCCAGTGTCGGTACTTTGAGGGAGGTTCCCCGTGCTTTCGTACGGACCTAATTAGAGTAAACCTCGTTTTCCCAGAGGCGGAGCCCTGTTAACACCTTTCTAGACACCTAATGAGTTAGCTAATTGTAAACTGTAAAACTCTCCTAGGAGCAACTATTGCCCACAGTGGGATCGGGATCCAACCATCACATGGAAGGTATGCAATCTCATTGCAAATCTCAACACTTGAAATTCCCGATGTAATTTTTACCCCTAGTACTTATGACCTTAACTATGGTCAACAAATCATAAGTACCAGTCAAGTTCTACCCGTCATTTCTTGATCAATTAGACCCACCCATATGACCCTTAACTATGGTCAACAAAGTTGCATGAATGTCCTAATTAATCTGCATCATATGCAGTGTAGGAAGACATCACTTAGCTACCGTACACTACGCCTTAACTAAAGTCAACAAACGTAGCACGAATACTAAGTACTCTACTTCCTAAAATGACGGAGGGTTGCGAATGATTTTTAAGAAAATCTTTAACGCTTTGAACTTGATATCGTTGTAGAATCAAACAGTTTTCAAAAGGAGTGGCTTAAGCTCCGCAGTTTTGAAAATGTAGCTTTTTCATAAATAGCCGAGTAGTTTTTAAATCTGATTCTACAACATCTTTATAGGTTTATTTTCTTTACATTAATCACATTAATGTAATCCCATCATTTAACTCCTTAAGCCAATCACAGAAAAGAAACGAAAATAACACGTACGCTTATGCCATCCGCATTCGCCGCAATGTTCCGTTATGCACCGTTAGGTTACTTAACTAACGGCATACCGGGACGGGACTAGCGCGGGTGTAAAACATAAGCAACGTCTACTATATATCATATATATAATATGTCATTCGTCTCAGATATCACAGAACACAGGCAGCAGAAACATAGATATAACGTGGGATATCCTAGGACGTCCGTATTTAGTATTTAGCCAGAATAGAAAATACGGATTCCACAGTCGCGATGAATAGCCAAGCCCACACCCTGGACCCCTACGAGAGCGGCAAGTGACCCTACCAATCCTGGAGTTTAGGAGACCCGGTCTCGACTCCTCGAGATGGCCTCCCACTGAACCCCAGAACCCGGTCACCTGTGCTCCCCTCCTTGGGTCCATCCTAATGTGGAAAAGTAAATAATATACAACACTGGTGACACAACCGCAACCTGGAAGTGCCCCATATAAAAGAATATTACATTACATTTGAATTTACATGAATGAAAATATAAAACTCTCATCTCACAAAAACCCCCCGGCTATTCGATCGCGACAATCCTTCACATCATACCTCAGCAACATATAATATCACATATCATCAACGTAAGTAAGTATGCGTACCCCGATTGTCGTTGATGTATAGCAACGAAACCGGCGATATCTTACATACTACACTTACGGTCACAGAAAAGAAAGTGTAAAACTACAATATTTGGAATCCAGATTCTCTTTAGACATCATAAATGCGAAATATCACATATTTCGTATTTCATGCTTAAACTACATGAATTCCACATATTGTATCACATTCCAGACAAACAGACAGTATTAAAGTTTTCGAACGAACGATCAAGCATCCAAGATTCACTAAAGCTCAACACTTGAGCAGGGTTCAAAACTACGGAGTGTGACACAGTAGTAGCGGTCTAGCCGTAGAAGGGTCAAGCCAACGCCTCACATGTGGCACGCCGTACTGCCCCAAACCCTAAGGTTCAAAAGGCAGTTCGAGACGGTCACATAATCGAGTTAAGGTTTGTTGTCTTCTAGAGGGACCACCGCAAAAAGACTTGCACGTATCTCCAAACTATTTAAACCCCGTGAATAGTGAGTAAATGACACTCGTTCAAACACTTCAATACTTTCTAATTTACCCGGAAAAGCTACGAAATGAAAATCCCGATTGAATTGACGAGTCCAAAATCACCTCCAGAATTTTTCAAAACCAAATACAGATTAAAAGTATCCAAAAAATTATACAAGCAGATTCATGAATTACTGTGCAAAATATATCCATCAATTCATATGTACGGCCGCGGAACAGCGGCCTAAGCAAGCTTAGGCCGCGTTTCCGCGGCGATAATCACTGTTCACCTGAAAATTTTTGTACCGTAATCCTTATTGTTTCCTGCTGTATTTTTTACATATTTTTAATTCTGCAAATTATCAAATTTTAGAAAATTTCCAGAGAGCATCCCAAAAAATCGTATTTTTGTCCGATCGGGGTTTTCACTTCGTAAAAACGTCGCCTAATGTTCTAGGTCGGCTCTGATACCAATGTAAGGTTAGTATAGCACCCTATGAAGAGTTTTGAAGCATCACATGACCCAAAGTTATAATTTTTAAGGTGCTAAACTAACATGCAAGTGGATCGATCCTAGAAAATTAGGGTTATTAGACTTTAAGCTAGAAAAGATTAGGGTTTGAAGGCTACAACCTTTGTAGCTCCCCTTTGCTAGACTCCTTGGTGTCTTGGGTGTTGAGTCGAGGTCCTCTCGAAGTTCCCTTGCGTCCACGACGATCCACCATGGAGTACTCCGTCCAAGCTCGCTTCTTTGGAAAGCCGAAGGAAACACTCTAATCAAGTCGGCTAGACTTGAGTAGAATGATATTGTGGTTTGGGATCTCACTTCAAAAAACTATCTTTATGTGGTATTTGCTCACTAGGAAAATCAAGAGAGCAAAGGAGCTAGAGGAAGAAGATGGTGGCAATTTTTAACAAGAGGTAAAAGATTAACTCTTGAGTTAAGAAGAAAAAGAAAATATCTATCACTATATATATTTATTTCCTTCTTAACATCAACCATGATTAAATGATGGATAGTTAGTTTAACTTGGGTTTTAAATGATAAAGAGAAGGATAACCATAGTTTAGTGGTAGTTGAGCAAGGTTAGGTCAAAGGAAGAATGTAGAAGCATGAATGATTATCCTTCCCTTTTTCATTTTCTTTTAAATCCAAAATTAAATAATAATCCATTATATAATCCATGGTGTGAGTCTTATATTGCCACCATTTCCATATGCTAACAACCATGATGGATGAGTGTATGTATGCACATCCACATGTGCATGAAACTAGCATGAATGAAAGAAAGAAAAGCACACATGCATGCACACATCTATCATCTAAGAAAAGGTTTTAAGTGAGAAAACTAATGGTTAAATGATAAATCAACACTTGATTTATCAATCCGGTCATATCTCATATGACCCCACCAAAAGCAGTTCACCCGATCAATGTTTGGTATCAAATACGCACATTTCAATCGGGTGCATGCGCATATCGCATATGTGCACCACAACGTTTTGCCTGGACTGGGTAACTCCTTTGTGGGACTCTAAGACTCGTCAATACGCCGGCAGAGGGTAATGATCATATCAAGTACCCTCAAGCCGCAAGCGGTCAGCTAAACGTAACGGCCACCCGGGTATTGAGCGATCAGAAGACAACAAGCGAACCTGCTATAACTCCCGTCGAGCCATCCGGCAACACTACCGTACAGTCCGGTCTCTTCGTCAGATATGCTGCATATCGAGCCTAGGGATGGTCACGTCGACCCCAATAACTCAATAAGTCGTGTCGGTGAATGGTCTATAACAGATCGAGAAACTACTGATAACACTTATCAGCAAATCTCAGCAGCCCTGGCCAGGGACGTGCTGTTATAACCAGTCGGGTACAACACAGCATCAACTCCCAATATCGGGAGAGACGAAACCCCTCCTATCGCCCATTGCCTTCGTGTGTCTCGGGACTGTACCCAACGGCCACCTGCTTGCATGACTCAGTAGAGCCGTGGTAGGGTGGTAATCAAAGTACAGTGGGAGAACACACAAGGCTCTATGACGATCTCGGGTCTACAGACTAACCTGTACCAGTGTCACCTGAGAACTGCTATCCGACGATAGATATAATTCCATATAGGAGTTCTCGGTGAGTCCGTCCAGTGTACCCAGTCACCACTGAGCACCCGTATATGATCTTGATGTCAAACATCGATGAATGTGGGAACATTCATCGCCCATCGTATGGGTCTAGTATCATATACGCTAGTCTACTCTGGTATATCAATGCCCCGTCTCGATATACCTTCGACTAGGGACATTCCAGGATACGCTTATAGACTACAGATGTCCCACTAGTATGATCTTCATCATAATCAGAGTAGTCAAGCCGATATCCTCAGGGCTTTATCAGCATGTATGAATGAATAAAAGCATGATCTAATCAACATGTCAGATAAAGAAGAACCATATAGCATACTATCATGTCGAGCAAGAATGCAAACTGAATATATATACATGTATAGATACATCCACTATCACATAATGGCCACAAGGGCATACATATATCCAACAGTCCGGTTGGCTAGAACCATAAGATCTTGGCCAAGGCAGTTAAGATTTACTGATGGTTAGATCAGTAGTTTTTCGGATTGGTCCTGAACCAAATCAACATGACTTATCGGGTCAGTAGGGGTCTGACATTTACCACCACTTAGACCCTGTATGCGATACTCTTAGACGAAGAGATCGGACTGTACGGAGATTGTCACGGATAGGCTTAGTAGGGGTTCGGATGAGCTTGCTCGTCGTCCTTCTTTTCGACAGGTACCTGGATAGCTATTACGTACAGCTAGTGCCGCTGACGTGTGTTGGATAAGTGCCCTCAAGGCAATTATTGTAATTGCAGGCACGCGATTATGATAATTGAGTGAGGACTTATACAGGTAGAACAATCTTACTCAAAATGATAGTATGCTATCTGGTTTGTCTTTATCATCATGTACATGCATTATGTGGTATTACAGATCACTATTACATGTTGATAGAGCCAATATGTTTCTTGCTTGACTACTAGCATTATGATAGTGATCATATACGTGAGAGCCGGGTAGCCTATAAGCACATCCTTAAATGTCCCTAGTCGTGGGAGTATCGAGACTGGGTATCGATATTCCGGAGTAGACTAGTGTATACGCTTCGAGACCCCGACGAGGGGCAGTGGCCGGTCTCACAAGCCATTGGTGTTGTGTCACCTAAGATAGTATACAGGTGCTCACTGGAGGTGAGTACACTGGACGGACTCATCGAGAACTTCTAGATGGTATTATACCTATCGTCAGATGGAAGTGTAAGTCGATGTCGCGCACCCCATGTGTCCGCGGGGAGGCGGAATTTTCAAAAAACGATTTTAGAACTTCGCAACAACGACTTGAATCAACAGGATCATTATATAAACCTTAACTAACAAAACAACTAAGAGGTTATAACTACTATGAAAGAAGTTTATACCTCCATGAAACAAGTCTTTCGTCTCTCGCTGTCCTCCTCCTCTTTTTAAGCTCCTAGAAGAGAGTGTACGGATCGCTTGATCGTTAGCTTCCTTGGGTAAAAGATGATCCACTCGAGAGTGTCTACTTGGAACTCCTACCTCTAATATGAGGTAACTAAAAAACCTAGTGTGCTAATCTAGATATCTTAGGTGATGTAGAGAGTGATTAGGATTTGTTTAGTCTCTTAAACCCTAGGATTCTCAACTCATGAGACAAGTTAGGGTTAGAGGAAGAAGAAGAGAGCTTGGAGGAGAGAGAGTGTTTATGATAGAATGAATGAAGAATGGCCCATAGTGATAACTATTAAGCAAAGATATTTTCCACAAAATATCAAGATAATTTTCATAAAATATCTAGATATTTTCCTTTGCCTCAATAGTAATCCATGACTCACTACATGAGTCACCAAGTAGCCATACTTCATTAATTGTAAATAACACCTCACCCTCCACCTCATTAACCATTTAAAATAAATGGTTATTAAACTAATGAGGTGTCTTCTTCTAGAAGCACTCTTGACAAAATTACAAGAATAACCCTCACCGTATATATATACCCGTATCCGTATTCCGAACAATACGAATACAAAGAGACAAAATAATCCGATAATCTAATACTAGGATCCGGCTTAAACCAAAGCCCACTAGTATTATCCGTCCGAATCATGATCCGTGCACAAGTAGACGTATATGACTGAAACCCTGCCGTAAAAACCATACGGCCTCTACATAGTTTCGCTCGAAGCAGAGAAACCCTCTGTGTGGGACTCTAAAGACTCGACAGTACGCTGGCAGTGGGTTTAACCACAAGCACGTCGGCGGTACTAGCTGCACGTAACGGCTACCCAGGTATCTATCAAAAAGGAAGGCCGACGAGCAAACTCATCCGAACCCTTACTGAGCCTGTCCGTGACAATATCCGTGCAGTCTGGTCTGTTCGTCTGAGAGTATCGCATGTAAGGTCTAAGGGGGTGGAAAACGTCAGACCCCTAATAACCAAACAAGTCGTGTCAGTATGGATCAAGACCATCCGAGAATCTACTAGTCCGCCCACCAGTAATTCTCAATTCGCTCTGGCCAGGGACTTATGGTGATGACCAACCGATCACAACACGACATCGACTCCCCATACCAGGAGTGACGATTCCCTAACAGTTGCTCACTGCCTCCATGTGGCTCGGGACTGTACCCAACTAAAACCTGTTTGCACGACTCAGTAGAGCCGTGGTAGGGTAGTAATCAAAGCATAGTGGGAACTCACACGAGACAAATGACGACCTCAGGTCGACAGACTATCTGCACACATGTCACCAGAGAACTGCTATCTGACGCTAGGTATAATACCATCTAGTCAGTCCGGTGAACTTACACCTAGTGAGCATCTGTATACAATCTTAGGTGCACCTCACCAATGGTTGCGGGACCAATCCATCGTCCCTCGTCAGGGTCTATATATGTATACACTAGTCTACTCTGGAGTATTGATTCCCAGTCTTGATACTCCTTCGACTAGATACATTTTAAGGATGTGCCTATTGACTACCCAGCTCCCACAAGTATGATTGCCATCACAACGCTGGTAGTCAGGCAAATATCCTACGGGCTTTATCAACATGAATACAAGATATGAAATACAAAATAAAACACATCACATGTTAAGATAAAGACAAACCAAATAACATACTATCATATCGAGCAAGATTGTCCTGTACATATATATCCCTAACATCCTATACAATGAAGGCCTCTAGGGCATATATATCCAACAATCTCCCACTTGCACTAAGGCCTATAATTGGTGCAATAAGTATCCACTGTCTGCACTAGATCCAGTTGCTGGCGTACCGCATGCCCAACATCTCAAACAACCTCTCGAACTGGACTTGAGGTATGGCCTTGGTGAATGGATCTGCCGTGTTGTCTTTTGTGTCCACTCTCCGCACCTCGATCTCCTGGCGATCCACGATCTCCTTGATCAGGTGATACCGCCTCAAGATATGTCTGGATTTCTGATGGGACCTTGGTTCCTTCACTAATGCTACAACCCCATTTTTATCGCAATACAAAGGTATTGGATTGGCAATGGACGGAACCACCTGAAGTTCAGAGATGAACTTCCTCATCCAGACAGCCTCTTTTGCGGCATCGTTAGCAGCTATATACTCAGCTTCCATCATTGAGTCTGTGACGGTATCCTGCTTGGAACTCTTCCAACATACCGCCTCTCCATTGAGGGTAAACATAAAACCCGAGACGGATTTAGAGTCATCTTTGTCACTTTGGAACCTGGAGCCGGTAAAAGCCTCGACTTGGAGGTCCCCATTACCGTAAACCAAGAACATCTCCTTAGCCCTTCTCAGGTACTTGAGAATGTTCTTTACTGCTATCCAATGCTTCTCACCCGGGTTAGACTGATACCTGCTTACCACACTAAGTACGTAAGCTATATCTGGTCTGGTACATAACATCACATACATTATAGATCCTACCGCCGAAGCGTAGAGTATAATGCCCATGCGAGCCCTCTCTTCATCAGTCTTTGGAGACATCTCTTTGGAGAGGGTGATCCCGTGACAAACAGGTAAATTACCACGCTTGGAATCTTCCATACTAAACCTCTTTAGTATGGTGTCAATGTACCTGGACTGTGAAAGTCCCAACATTCTTTTAGACCTATCACGATAGATCTTAATCCCCAAAATGTAGGAGGCATCACCCAAGTCTTTCATGGAGAACTTCTGTGACAAGAAGAGCTTTACTGATTGTAGCATAGGGATATCATTCCCTATCAGGAGTATGTCGTCAATGTATAGTATGAGGAAGACTACTGCTCCTCTTACAATCTTCCTATAAATGCATGGCTCATCTACATTTTTGATAAAGTCAAATTCTTTGACCGTCTCATCAAAGCAGATGTTCCAACTCCGCGATACTTGCTTTAATCCATATATGGATTTAAGCAACTTGCGCACCTTTCTACTGCTCCCACTGTCTAAGAAACCCTCTGGCTGATCCATGTAAACATTTTCTTCTAAATATCCATTTAGAAAAGCTGTTTTTACGTCCATCTGCCAGATTTCATAGTCATGGAAGGCAGCAATGGCAAGCAGTATCCGAATGGATTTAAGCATAGCCACTGAAGAAAATGTTTCATCATAGTCCAATCCTGGTCTTTGACGAAAACCTTTTGCAACAAGTCTAGCTTTGTAGATTTCCACTTGTCCATCTGCATCTATCTTCTTTTTGAAGATCCATTTGCATCCAACTGATTTCACCCCAGGAGGAGCAACATCCAAAGTACATACTTTGTTGGTGTACATGAATTCCATTTCGGATCTCATAGCATCCAACCACTTCACCGAGTCATTACTCGTGATAGCCTGCTGAAAATTAGTGTTAGTTATGTATATGCCCTAGAGGCCATTGTTGTACATATGATGTATATTATGATGGATGCTTGTATATATATAGAGAGGACTTTCTTGCTCGTCATGATAGTATGCTACTTGGTTTCACTTTATCTTAACATGTTGACTTGTATTGGTTTACTGTCTTTCTCTCACATGTTGATAAAGCCCTTAGGATCTGTACTCGACTACTGAGACTATGATGAGATCATACTAGTGGGGCCACGGTAGTTGATGAGTACATCCTATAACTGTTCCTAGTCGAGGGTATATCGAGACAGGGCATCGATACACCAGAGTAGACTAGCGTATACGCATCTTAACCCATATGATGGGCGATGGATGATCCCATATCCATCGGTGTTTGACATCATAAATGGTGTACGAGTACTCAGTGGAGACTGGGTACACTGGACGGACTCACCGAGAACTCCCAGATGGTGATATACCACACGTCAGATGGCAGTTCTCCGGTGACACTGGTACAGGGTAGTCTGTAGACCCGAGATCGTCATAGAGTCTTGTGTGATTCCCATTGTGCTTTGATTTACACCTTACCACGTCCAAGAGGGAGTGCAAAATGGTGGCTTTTGGGTACAGTCCCGAATCACATGGAGGTAATGAGCGATAGGAGGGGATTCGTCTCTCCCGGTATAGGGAGTTGATGTTGTGCTGTGTTCGATTGGCTATAAGTGGAAGTCTCTGGCCAGGGCTGCTATAGAGATTTACTGGTAAGTGTTATTAGTAGTTTCTCGACCCGTTATGAGCCTCACATCGACACGACTTATCGGTTACTGGGGTCTGACGTATACCACCCCTAGACTTGATATGCGACATATCAGACGAACAGACCGGACTGTACGGGAGTGTTACTGATTGGATTCACAGGAGAACGTACATGCTAGCTTGTTGATCTTCTGATCGCTCAATACCTGGGTGGCTGTTACGTTTAGCTGACCGCTTGCAGCTTGTGGGTGTTTGATATGATCATCAACTGCTACTGGCGTATTGACGATTCTTTAGAGTCCTACACAGAGGTTTCTTGGCTCAGGCAAAACGGAGTAGTGAAACATATGTGATATGTGCAGGACCGAGGATAATGCGATATGAGATACCGTATTATATTCTCGCGATATTTAGATATGAACCGGTTCATCGGATCAAGTGTTGATTCGATGAATCGGTACATGATATATTAGTCGGTTATATTCGATATAGCCGGATTGTCGGATCAAGTGTTGATTCGATGATTTAATGTATAATAATATATATGATATATTGTATTACATTATCTAATATTGGCTCGCTTTATTATTTCATTTTCTCACCGGATAATACATTGATATATATGCGATATATGTTAATTGTATTATTTTCTTTTGTTACAAATATATAATATATATGTGATATATATTATAGTAACATGATATGATTAATAATGGAACATGTTTAGTAGAGATTAAGCAAGGTTAGGGTTTGATTAGGGTTAGCTCCTTCTTGCACCATCTAGAAGCTTTCCTTTTGTCAAGTGTAAGATATTATGGTTGATATTATCTTACGACTCATTCTTTTAACCTAACCAAACCCTAGCCCTAGTTTATTCTCTACAAAGGTTATCCTAGTCATCCTTGACCATGGTTCCATGTTTAATCATATATTCATTTCTATTATTCATCACAAAAGGATTATCTCTTGATTCATCATCTTCTTCTCTCTTGAGCTTTGAGAAAGCTTGCTAGTTTTTCCTTTTGTGATGATTTCTTGTGAGAATATGATATAAAAAGAAAGAAAAAATACTACTCCATCATCCTCATCTAATCTAGCCCATTAGATTAGGGTGTTCACCTCATTAGAGTGAGAGAGCTTGAGTTATAGCAACTTCGACGTAGATCATCGGAGAAACGGAACACTACAAGCTAGCATGGATCGTTCGAGTCGTGGAGCCTCTCTTGAGTCCGGGAGATCGTGGATCGCGGCGAAGGGACTTCTACTCGGAGATTATGAAGCGAAGGAGCGGACTACAAAGGTTGTAATCCCTCACACTTAGTAGTAAAGATGTTTACTTGCATGTTTAACCCTAATAATCTAGCAAAGATCCCGGCTTTGGGTTGTTCGGCACGTCTAAAATTTTATTCGGGCATGGTTGATGCCTTATGAACCCTTACAAGAGTGTCCAGGAACCCTACAGTGGTATCAGAGCCTAGCTACAGTATTAGGCGACGTGTATATGAAATTAAAACTCCGAATGAACCCCGAAACGAAATTTTTAACCCCTCTCTGGATAATTTTTCAAAACTGTGATTTTTCAGAATTAAAAATTCCCCAAAAATTCAGCAGGGAAATATAAGCACAACGGTGAAAAACGAGCGCATACTCCGTACAAACCGCCGCGGAACCGAGGCCGTACCGCGCTTGGGCCGCGGATCCGCGGCCGTACAGAGGAGTCATGCACTGTTATTTCTATTTCTGAATGTTCTATATTTTTGGTATTTTTAATTTGACCCAAGTGTTGAGTGTTCTGGGGTTTATTTTGTAATCGTTGATTCGATCGGAATATTTAATTTTGTTATGTTTTCCGGATATTTAGAAACTGTTAAAATGTTCGAATGGATATCATTAACTCACTTTTTCCCGGCACGAAAAACTTTCAAGTGTTGAATTTTTATCGGGTTTAAATCTTTCGGAAAACTGTGCAAGTAACGCGGTGGACCCTCTAGAAGAACACAAACCTTAACTCGATTATGTGACCGTCTTGAACTGCCTCTAAACCTTAGGGTTTGGGAGAGTACGGCGTGCCATATGTGAGGCGTTGTCTTGACCCTTCTACGGCTGGATCATCGGTACTGTGACAGTTTCTGGGATTATTTGAACTCCGCTCAAGTGTTGAGCTATTTAGGAAATTTTGGGCATTTGATTATCTGTTCAGAAAGTTTAATACTGTCTATTTATCTGGAATGTGATACAATATGTGGAATTCATATAGTTAGGCATGAAATGCGAAGTATGTGATATTTCGGTTTTACGATGTCTAAAGTGATTGTGGATTCCAAATGTTGTAGTTTTACAATTTCTTTTCTGTGACCGTAAGTGTAGTATGTAGTTGTATTGCCGGTCTTCGTTGCTATACATCAACGACGATCGGTGTATGCATACTTACTTACGTTGATGATATGTGATATTATGTGTTGCTGTGATATATTATATTGGATCGTCGTGTTATGAATAGCCGGGTTTTTTATGTGAGATGAGGGTTTTTATTTTCATTCATGTAAAATTCATTTGTATGTAATATTCTTTTATTGGGGCACTTCCGGGATGAGGTTGATGTCACCAGTGTATATTATTTACTTTTCCGCATTAGGTAGACCCAAGGAGGGGAGCATAAGTAACCAGGTTCTGGGGTCCAGTGGGAGGCCATCTTGAGGAGTCAAGACTGGGTCTCCTAACCCTAGAATTGGCAGTGTTACTTGCCGCTCTCGTAGGGGTCTGGGGATGTGGGTTTGGCTATTCATCGCGACCGTGGAATCCGTGTTTTATACCGGCTCGTATTGAAAACACGGACATCCTAGTATATCCAATATTTCATATATGTTCTTCTGCTGCAATGTTCTGTGATGAGATCATATTACTGCCTGAGACGAATGCTTATACTATATATATATGCTGATATATAAATATTACTATTCGTTTCTTCTGTGATGCTTAGGAAGCATAAGCTGATGGGATTTATTAATGAGATTAATAAAAAGAAAAGAAACCTAAAAGATATTGTAGAATCAAAACTTTATAAAAAGGGTAGCTACAGTTTTTCTTTGCATAGCGGTATATATGATATACCCTTCACCTTATTCGATGAGGAAAGAGCCGAGATCCTTTCACCGGGAGTGACCTCTTTAGCGAAACTGGCAGATGCTACAAACTCGCGGTTTAATTTTTGACAGCTTCTATAGTTCTTGCTTTGCATAGCGGTATATATGATATACCCTGCACCTTATTCGATGGGGAAAGAGCCGAGATCCCTTCACCGGGAGTGACCTCTTTAGCGAAACTAGAAAAAGCCTAAAAAACACTCCTTTTTCAAAAACCACATGATTCTACGACGATATCAAGTTCATTACGCTCAAGGTTTTCTGAAAAACCTGCGTAGCCCTCCGTCATTTCAGATAAATCCTACTTAGTATTCGTGCTGCGTTTGTTGACCTTGTCAAGGCACAGTGTACGGTAGCTAATTAGTGTTTATCTGCTAAAACATGAGATGTGATTGGATTAGGGTATTCGTACGGCCTTGTTGACCTTGTCAAGGGTCATGCGGGTGGGTTTAATTCAATCGGGAAATGACAGGTTGAACTTGACTTGCGATTTATGGTTTGTTGACCTTGTCAAGGTCATAGATCGTTAGGGGCAAAATATTATCGGGAATTTCAAGTGTTGAAATTTGCAATGAGATTGCATACCTCCTATGAGATAGTTGGATCCCGATACCCACTGCGAGTAAGTGTTACTCCTGGGAGAGTTTTACACAGGACAATTAGCCGATCAAGTAGGTGTCTAGAAAAGTGTTAACGGGGTTACGCCTCTGGGAAAACGAGGTTTACTTTAATTAGGTCCGTGCGAAAGCACGGGGAACCTCCCTCAAGTACCGACACTGATCTGGCTGAAAGATTGACGAAATTGTAGGGTGTAATTAATCCCGGCTAATCTTACCTTTTAGGGTTTGAAGGAAGATTTGATAAAAACAGTGGGAGACATCCTGATTAGATAAGATAATAACCAATCTAATCTTGCAAGAGCATACGCTAAAGTGTTTTCTTCTCTCTCTCTCCAGGTAGCGACCATGTCAGGCCATAATCAAGATAATAATATGGATGTATTGACTGAACCCGCTTATTATACTGAGCAGGGGAACGTTGGACCCGTTCTTTCTTATAAGAGTTATAAGAATGAACAGGAAACAGGAGAATATCTGGATTCTCAAGCCGCCCAAAAGAACATGCATGCTGATGCATCTTCTTCAGATGTGTTAGTTATTGAGAACTGTTTCTCAGTTCACCCTACGTCCTGGGTATTAGATACCGGATCAGGATCCCACATATGTAAATTGTTACATGGGCTATGGAAAGGTAGAGAACTGGGAAAAGGTGATCATTCCGTTCAAGTAGGGAATGGTGCAAGTATTGCAGCCAAGGCAGTTGGCGAATATCACCTAGTATTACCAAGTCGTAATACACTGATTCTGAATGAGTGCTATTATATACCGAACATGATGTGCAACATTATATCAGTTTCTTTATTAAGTAAAGAAGGATATAATTTTGTAGTAAAGGATAATGTTATGAACATATTCCTAAATCAAAAGTTGATTGTATCAGGCTCGTTACATAATGGCATATTCATCCTCAATCAAAATACAGTCCTCAATGTACAAAACACACACAAGAAGAAGAGTTCAGAAATGAATGAATCTTTCTTGTGGTATTGTAGACTTGGTCATATCAATACGACACGACTAGCTAAGTTACATAAGGATGGATATTTGAATCCGTTCGAATTATCATCTTATGATACTTGCCATTCATGTCTCAAAGGAAAAATGACCAAAGCTCCGTTTAGTGGACACGGAGAAAGAGTTACGGAACTCTTAGGACTGGTACATAGTGATGTATGCGGTCCCATGTCTACGCATGCCAGGAACGGTTCTTCCTACTTCATTACATTCACTGACGATCTCTCAAGATTCGGACATGTGTTCCTGATGAAACACAAGTCTGAAGCTTTTGAGAAATTCAGGGAATATAAACACGAAGTAGAGAACCAAACGGGCAAAAGTATTAAGATTTTTCGATCTGATCGAGGAGGTGAATACTTAAGCAATGAGTTCCTAGATTATCTAAAAGAAATGAGATTCTCTCTCAGCTTACTCCTCCTTATACACCATAGCACAACGGTGTATCGGAGCGGAGGAATTGCACCCTATTAGATATGGTGCGCTCTATGATGAGCACTGCTGAGTTACCTATTTCCTTCTGGGGTTATGCGCTTGAGACAACAGCATACCTATTGAATCAAGTTCCATCTAAATCTGTACTTACCACACCATATGAGATATGGAGTGGGAAGAGACCGTATCTTAAACGAGTTAAGATATGGGGTTGTCCGGCCTATGTCAAAAGGCAAAATCCGGACAAACTCGAGGCACGATCAGTTCTTTACAAGTTTGTAGGATATCCGAAGAATTCTTATGGATATTTTTTCTACCACAGTGAGGAGCAAAGGGTGTTTGTTGCTCAACATGCCACCTTTTAGAAAAGGAATTTCTTGCAAAAGAGATTAGTGGCTCTGAGGTAGAACTGGAAGAAGTTCCAGTAACACAAACTGCAACTGAAGATTTAGTGGAACCAGAGGATTCAGTAGTACCCGACGAACCCCTTCCTCTTTGCCGATCTAGTAGGGTTTCTCGTCCACCTGAGAGATACTACGATTTTCTCATTGATGGTGGAAGCGAGGATTGCATCATGGAAGATGATGACCCAACTAGTTTCGAGCAGGCCATCACGAGTGGTGACTCTGTGAAATGGCTGGATGCAATGCGATCTGAGATGGAATCCATGTACACCAACAAAGTATGGACTTTGGAAAATGCTCTTGAAGGGGTAAAACCCATTGGGAGCAAGTGGATCTTTAAAAAGAAATTTGGTGTAGATGGAAAAGTTGAGACTTTCAAAGCTAGACTTGTTGCAAAGGGTTTTCGTCAACGACCAGGTGTGGATTATGACGAAACCTTTTCACCAGTGGCTATGCTTAAGTCCATCCGGATCTTACTTGCCATTGCTGCATACCATGACTACGAAATCTGGCAAATGGATGTTAAGACCGCCTTTCTAAACGGTGATTTAGAAGAGTGCGTGTACATGACTCAGCCAGAGGGCTTCGTAGATAGTGGGAGCAGCGGAAAGGTGTGCAAGCTGCTTAAATCCATTTATGGGTTAAAGCAAGCATCGTGGAGTTGGAACATCTGTTTTGATGTTGTAGTCAAAGAGTTTGACTTCATCAAAAATATAGATGAACCTTGTATCTATAAAAAGGTAGCAGAGAGTAAGGTTGTCTTCCTCGTATTGTACGTGGATGACATACTCTTGATAGGAAATGATATTCATATGCTGCAATCAGTCAAGCTCTTCTTATCACAAAGATTCTCAATGAAAGATCTAGGTGATGCCTCCTGCATATTGGGGATTAGGATCTATAGAGATAGATCCAAGAGGATACTGGGATTGTCCCAATCCAGGTACATTGACACCATACTAAAGAGGTTTAGTATGGAAGAATCCAAGCGTGGGAACCAACCTACGATCTCTGGACTCACTCTCTCCAAAGAGATGTCTCCCAAGACTGATTTGGAGAGAGCTCGCATGCAAGGGATACCCTATGCTTCGGCAGTAGGCTCTATCATGTATGCGATGCTATGTACCAGACCCGATGTAGCATACTCACTAAGTGTAGTGAGTCGGTATCAAGCAGATCCTGGAGAGAGTCACTGGACAGCTGTGAAGAACATTCTCAAGTACTTACGAAGGACTAGCGACATGTTCTTGGTGTATGGTAACGGAGAACTCCGGGTGGAGTCCTTTACCGATTCCAGCTTCCAAAGTGATAAGGACGACTCTAAGTCACACTCGGGTTTTGTCTTTACCCTCAATAGAGGGGCGGTATGTTGGAAGAGTTCCAAACATGATACCGTTGCAGACTCGACGATGGAGGCTGAATACATCGCTGCCAACGATGCTTCCAAAGAGGCTGTCTGGATGAAGAAGTTCATCACTGAACTTGGTGTGGTTCCATCCATTGAGCATCCAATACCTCTGTATTGCGATAACAATGGAGCTGTGGCTTTGGCCAAGGAACCCAGGTCCCATCAAAAGTCCAGACATATTCTGAGGCGGTATCACCTGATCAGGGAGATAGTTGATCGCCGGGAGATCGAGGTCAGGAGAGTAGATACGAAGGACAACACTGCGGATCCACTCACGAAGGCTATTCCCCAGATACAGTTTGAGAGATTATTCGGGATGCTAGGTATGAGATACTACAGCAGCTGGCCTTAGTGCAAGTGGGAGATTGTTAGTTATGTATATGCCCTAGAGGCCATTGTTGTACATATGATGTATATTATGATGGATGCTTGGATATATATAGAGAGGACTTTCTTGCTCGTCATGATAGTATGCTACTTGGTTTCACTTTATCTTAACATGTTGACTTGTATTGGTTTACTGTCTTTCTCTCACATGTTGATAAAGCCCTTAGGATCTGTACTCGACTACTGGGACTATGATGAGATCATACTAGTGGGGCCACGGTAGTTGATGAGTACATCCTATAACTGTTCCTAGTCGAGGGTATATCGAGACAGGGCATCGATACACCAGAGGAGACTAGCGTATACGCATCTTGACCCATATGATGGGCGATGGATGATCCCATATCCATCGGTGTTTAACATCAGAGATGGTGTACGGGTGCTCAGTGGAGACTGGGTACACTGGAGGGACTCACCGAGAACTCCCAGATGGTGATATACCACACGTCAGATGGCAGTTCTCCGGTGACACTGGTACAGGGTAGTCTGTAGACCCGAGATCGTCATAGAGTCTTGTGTGATTCCCACTGTGCTTTGATTTCCACCTTACCACGTCCAAGAGGGCGTGCAAAACGGTGACTTTTGGGTACAATCCCGAATCACATGGAGGCAATGAGCGATAGGAGGGGATTCGTCTCTCCCGGTATAGGGAGTTGAAGTTGTGCTGTGTTCGATTGGCTATAACTGGAAGTCCCTGGCCAGGGCTGATATAGAGATTTACTGGTAAGTGTTATTAGTAGTTTCTCAATCCGTTATGAGCCTCACATCGACACGACTTATTGGTTACTGGGGTCTGACGTATACCACCCCTAGACTTGATATGCGACATATCAGACGAACAGACCGGACTGTACGGGAGTGTTACTGATTGGATTCAAAGGAGAACGTACAGGCTAGCTTGTTGATCTTCTGATCGCTCAATACCTGGGTGGCTGTTACGTTTAGCTGACCGCTTGCAGCTTGTGGGTGTTTGATATGATCATCACCTGCTACTGGCGTATTGACGATTCTTTAGAGTCCTACACAGAGGTTTCTTGGCTCAGGCAAAATGGAGTAGTGGCACATATGTGATATGTGCAGGACCGAGGATAATGCGATATGAGATACCGTATTATATTCTCGCGATATTTTGATATGAACCGGGTCATCGGATCAAGTGTTGATTCGATGAATCGGTACATGATATATTAGTCGGTTATATTCGATATAGCCGGATTGTCGGATCAAGTGTTGATTCGATGATTTAATGTATAATAATATATATGATATATTGTATTACATTATCTAATATTGGCTCGCTTTATTATTTCATTTTCTCACCGGATAATACATTGATATATATGCGATATATGTTAATTGTATTATTTTCTTTTGTTACAAATATATAATATATATGTGATATATATTATAGTAACATGATATGATTAATAATGGAACATGTTTAGTAGAGATTAAGCAAGGTTAGGGTTTGATTAGGGTTAGCTCCTTCTTGCACCATCTAGAAGCTTTCCTTTTGTCAAGTGTAAGATATTATGGTTGATATTATCTTATGACTCATTCTTTTAACCTAACCAAACCCTAGCCCTAGTTTATTCTCTACAAAGGTTATCCTAGTCATCCTTGACCATGGTTCCATGTTTAATCATATATTCATTTCTATTATTCATCACAAAAGGATTATCTATTGATTCATCATCTTCTTCTCTCTTGAGCTTTGAGAAAGCTTGCTAGTTTTTTATTTTGTGATGATTTCTTGTGAGAATATGATATAAAAAGAAAGCAAAAATACTACTCCATCATCCTCATCTAATCTAGCCCATTAGATTAGGGTGTTCACCTCATTAGAGTGAGAGAGCTTGAGTTATAGCAACTTCGACGTAGATCATCGGAGAAACGGAACACTACAAGCTAGCATGGATCGTTCGAGTCGTGGAGCCTCTCTTGAGTCCGGGAGATCGTGGATCGCGGCGAAAGGACTTCTACTCGGAGCTTATGAAGCGAAGGAGCGGACTACAAAGGTTGTAATCCCTCACACTTAGTAGTAAAGATGTTTACTTGCATGTTTAATCCTAATAATCTAGCAAAGATCCCGGCTTTGGGTTGTTCGGCACGTCTAAAATTTTATTCGGGTATGGTTGATGCCTTATGAACCCTCACAAGAGTGTCTAGGAACCTTACAATTAGTAGGCTCATTGTCATCGATAATGCAATCCTCTCGATCCCCATCTACGAGAAACCCATAGTATCTCTCAGGCGGACGAGAAAGCCTACTAGATTTGCGGAGCGGTGTCGGTTCGTCGGGCTCTATTGAAACCTGAGCTTCTACTAAGTCTTCGGCAGTGGTTTGGGGTTCTGGAATTTCTTCCAGTTCTACCGCGCTTCCACTAATTTCTTTTGCAAGAAATTCGCTCTCTAAAAAGACTATGTGGCGAGCAACAAACACCTTTTGTTCTTTAGTGTGGTAGAAAAGATACCCTCTTGAATTCTTGGGGTATCCCATAAACTTGCACAAAATCGATTGTGCCTCGAGCTTGTCCGGATTCTGCCTTTTGACAAAAGCTGGACACCCATATTGTAAGTCCACGGTAGCGCCCCGGCCGTCTAACAGACGCCAAATGCGGAACAAAAACTTTTTACAACAGGCGCTATCGTGTACTGTAACCCGGATCTGCCATTAAAGCTAAACTAACAAACTACAAAGTGGGTAGAAGAGTTATACCGAACGATCCGAGTCCTTCGGTCTTCAACCATCATCCCACGCTTGTTGCGGCTGCTCCAATCTCCTGAATCTCCAGTCTTCTCGTCCAGGTGGCACCACGTCGACGGATCTTTAAATGGGCTCCCGCCTCTGAACCGAGGCAACTCGATCGTCAAGTTTGCCAAAAGAGACGACCAAGATGAAGTAGAGAATGAGTAGAACACTTTGTCTCGTTACGTCCAAGGCTATGGACGAACGGTTATGGAAGTTGCCTTTTGGATCGGGTGAAATGAGAAATGAAGCTTATCTAATTTCCATGAGTCCAAAATAATATCAATCTTTTTTCCATCACAACCATAAGCCTTAGAGGGGGGGGGGGGGGAGGCCGGCCACATATTTGTAGGAGGGAGGTGAGTGTAGGAGAGATGAGAGGGTGGCCATAAACCATGATACTTATCATAACACCTTGTATGAAAGCATTTAAAGCAAACCAATCACAATTAACCTAGTCACCTTGTCATTAAATGCACCATTAATGACCTAATGACTCACAAGCCTTGTCACCCTCTCTAGAACCTTCTAGAACACTGACTCACCTCATCAAGAAAAGATGAATCCGCATTTAACCGAATGTCAAAATACGGCTGAAAGAAAACTGGAAACTGGCAACTTCCAAAAGTGATCCTGAAACGAATTTCAGGATAACCCCGTATCAGTATAAACATACCCGCATTTGTATTACGACCGAACACAAATGCATCTGAGACAAAGATATTATATCTACACAGTATAATACTCGGATCCGGCTTAAACCAAAGCCGACCAGTATTATCTGTCCGAAAAACGACACGTGCGAAAACGCACGTGCATTTTCCGAACCTTGCCATAAACCCATACGGCCTCTACAACGTTTCGCCCGAACTTGGGAAAGTGTCTGTGGGGGACTCTAATGACTCATCAACACATTGGCACTGGGTATAACCTCTAGCACGTCAGAGGTACAAGCTGCACGTAACGTTTTGCCTATGTATTGATTGGAAGGGAAGCTGACGAGCGAACTCATCTATAAACCCTACTGAGCCTGACAGTGACAATGTATATACAGTCCGGTCCGTTCGTCTAAAGAGTATCGCATATCGAGTTTAGGGGGTGGATAAAAGTCAGACCCCCTAATAACGCGATAAATCGTGTCGGCATGAAGCCCGTCACCACCTGAGAAACTACTGATCCAAATCAGTAATTCTCCAGTACCTCGGCCGAGGATTCCTAGTGATGGCCACCCGTGCACTGCGCGACATCAACCCCCAATACCGGGAGAGGCGAATCCCCGACGATCCGCTCACTTGCCTCCAATGTGGCTCGGGACTGTACCCAACTAAAACCTGTTTGCAAAACTACTTTGAGCGTGGTAGGGTAGTAATCTAAGCACAGTGGGAACTCACACGAAACAAATGACGATCTCAGGTCGATGAACTAACCTGTACACATGTCACCAGGGAATTGCTATCTGACGATATGTATAATACCAACTAGCAGATTCCCGGCGAGTCCTGTCCGGTGTACTCATAACTCGATGAGCACCTGTATACATCTTAGGTGAACCAACTTACACCAATGGCTTGTGAGACCGGCCATCGCCCCTCGTTGGGGTCTCGACTGTATACACTAGTCTACTCTGGAGTATCGATGCCCTGTCTCGAAAACTCCCACGACTAGGGACACTTTAAGGATGTGCTTATAGACCCCAGCTCCCACGTATATGATCACCATCATACTGCTGGCTGTCAAGCAGAATCCTATGGGCTCTATCAATCATGCAATAGCGAACTAAAGCATGTATACGATGATAAAGACAAACCAGATAGCATACTATCATCTCGAGCAAGACTGTCATATCGGTATAGGTCCTGCCTCAATCATTGCAATCACGCACCTGCGATCCAATAATTGACTTTGAGGGCACTATCTCCAACAATCTCCCACTTGCACTCAAGGCTAATTATTGCGATGTCGCATACTCACATCCCGTGTGATACCGAACATCCAACTCCTCTACTAATCAGTTTCACAAAGCTAGTTTGTAAAACTCTTGTGTTCGAGAAATAGCCTCAGTGAGTGGATCCGCCCTGATGTTTCTTTCTATGTCTCTCTTAATCTCAAGTTCGCGGAGAAAGCCATCTCCCGAATCGAGTAATACCTGTCTTAGAATATGTCTGAATATCTGATGGGACCTAGTTCATAAATGAACTTGAAATCCAAACTTCTTAGACTGTATCGATAACTGAACCTAATCAGTATCCAGCACCATTCCTCTCATAGTATCCTCTTGGACCACCTGTCCATAATACTGTCCCTCGTCAAAGGGAAAACTATAACTCTAACAATCACTCTATCATCCAGGTCACCTTGGAAGCCTGGAATGATAACCGTCTCCCGAAGGAGGCTGCCGTCATCAAATCCGTAGAACATGCATCTTATGTTCTAAAACTGCTTCCTTATGTTTCTTCAGGATTGGATTAATATAAATTTATCGCATCAAGTGCAAAAACTACATCTGGTGTGGTACTTGACATCTCATGATTGACTCAATTGCCTAAGCAAGTGATCTGCCAATCATGCACATCCCTCTCTCCTTTAGTCTCTAAGACACCTTTAGAGAGGGTGACTCCATCACCTGCAGGTACACCACCATGCCAGGAGTCATCTATTCTAAATACCATTAGAATACCGTCAAAGTACCCACATTGGGAAACTACCCAAATCTAGATCTAAAACCATAGATCTAGTAACCAGAATGTCTGATATTATATCCATGTCCCTTGTGAAGAAACAACTGTGTAACAACCATAGTACAACCGATCGTAGTATAGGAGTTTTATTTCCTACTCTGTGTATGTCATCCAAATACCAGGACATCACACTCTACTACCTTCTTAACAGATCCATCCCCTATTATGATGAAGTCAAACCCATGACTGTCACATCAAAATCAGATGATCTTATCTCCGCTATATCTGCTCACTAAAGTTTATAAATAGACATAAGCTACTTGCCCACTATGCTTCCGCTACTCCCACTGACTACGACAACCCTCTGGCAGAATAATATCTACGTACACTTTTAAAGCATGTTTAGAACGACGTTATACTTATCCTCTTACCGGGTTTCATAGTCTGGAACAACAGTAGTGTCAAGTCTGGGTAAACTAGAATCTCCCTGTCACCGTCCTTGAGGCTACCGGAGTACCTCTCGGGTGTCTGAGGTTACCCACCATATCCGCGGAGTAGCTAATGGAATGTCAGGCCTGATTGAATATATAGGTCCTATTAAATTTTCCGTAATCGTTTGCGGTTCTGGAATCACTTCCAGTTCTACCATACTCCCACTGCTGTTTTCTGAAAAAATCCATTTTACTAAAACTGTGGCGAGTCGAGAACAATATCACTATTGATCTTCCAGATGGTAGAATATCAACCCTCGTCAAAGCCAGGGTTAACCCACAAACTGCCATTACAGAAACGTGCCTTGAGTTATCCAGTGTCTGGTTTTAAGCATAAGCTGGACAACTCCCCGTATCTTAACATCGTTAAGATATGAACCATTCTATATCCAATATAGAAATAGAGGCACTAATTTAATTGGAACCAGATTTAAATCACGCATCTGTCTCCAGTGCATATCAACTTAATGGAAAGTGGCTACTCAGCATTACTCAACTTAGGAATCCATCCAATTATGAATAACCTGAAAGAGAAACGAGTTTCTCAAAACCATTACTATCAACTGAATACCAATCATAAGTATCTACATCTTCGATCTCTTTGAAGAATCCCGATACTTATGATACCCGGTTCTCTACTTTATTCTTATACCCACAACTTCTCAAAACTTAGACATTGTATTTCTATGAAACACTTGTCTAAAAACTAGAGAAGTCACAAGAAAACAGCATAGTACGAGGACCTACCCCTTTGTCCTGATGGACACTGGACAACATACAATACTCTGTATAAGTCCATTGAGTTGAATAACTCAAAACCTGTGCATCGTAGGTTGAAAACTGTACCCATGCGATTTCCTCAAATATCACCAATTGTAAGCCCGCGGGGGCGCCCCGGCCGTCAATCCGACGCCGGAAACGCGGAAACAAAAACTTTGCAAAACATGCAACTGGCACAACCGCGCACTTTTTACCCGGATCGGGCCATTAACCTAGCTAACTAGCAAACTAGAAAAGAGTAGAGAAGTTATACCAAGCGATCCGTGTCCTTCGGTCTTCATCTCCACTCCGATCTCCCGCAGAATCTCCGTCCATCATCGTCTCGTCGGAAAGGGCACCACATCGCCAAAGTCTTTTACGGGCTCCCACCTCTGGACCGAGGCAACTCGGGCGCGAAGTTGGCTAGCCGACATGTCCAAGACTTGCTATAGAATAGTATAGTGGGTTGTCTCTTTAGGGTTTAGTTGCCATGGAGGATGGAGGAATTGAGAGGAGAATGAGAAATAGAATGAGCCTTTTTTGCTACCATGAAAAATATGAGATGAAGATTATATGCCACCCTCACAAAATGATCTTCTATCATTTTTCCCTCACCCCTCAAAGTGGCCGGCCCACTCTCTAAATGGGTGGAGGAAAAAGGAATAAAAAATCAAGAGAAGAAAGGGAATGAATGTTTGAGAAAATAGTCACACCAATTTCCATTTCAATCCACTCACAAACCATCATAAGAAAAGAAAATGAATGGACTAGAATAGAATCTCATGATAAGGAGGCTACAATAATGCAAGAAACCCCTCCACTAAATGTTAATTGCAAACTTGCAATTAACACCCTCCATAAGAAAGTCCGGCCGTGAAGGAATGAAAGAAAACCGGCCGGAACGGAATGCAAACTGGCAACTTCAGAAAAACTGATCCCGTAATAAATTACAGGGAAAAACCCCGCTACTGCAAATACATGCCCGCATTTGTATTCCCACTGAACACAAATGCAAAGAGACAAAACTACACTATCTAATACTAGGATCCGGCTTAAGCCAAAACCGGCTAGTAAAAACCGTCCGATCACGATCCGTGCAATACCGCACGTATCTGATCGAACCCTGCCATATCTCCATACGGCCTCTACAGCGTTTCGCCCGAAACCTGAGTAACTGAGTGTGGTGGACTCTAAAGACTCGTCAATACTATGGCTGTGGATTTAACTACTAGCACGTCAGAGGTATAAGCCAATACGTGACGGGCCACCAGCTATTGACCAAAAGGGACGTCGATGAGCGAACTCATCCTGACACCCTACTGAGCCTGTCAGTGACAATATTCGTACAGTCCGGTCCGTTAGTCTATGAGCATCGCATGGCGGGACTAGGGGGTTGGTAAAAGTCAGACCCCCAAAAGCGGTACAAGTCGTGTCGGAGTGTAGCCCAGAACATCCTGAGATACTACTGGAATACCTACCAGCAAATCTCCTGCCTTGGCCAAGGACTTTTCATGTTCTGGCTCTCCTCGACACAGCGCGACCTCACCCCCAATACCGGAAGAGACGAACCCCTGCAGATCCGCTCACTGCCTCCATGTGGCTCGGGACTGTACCCAACTAAAACCTATTTGCACGACTCCTTTGAGCCATGGTAGGGTAGTAATCAAAGCACAGTGGAAACTCACACGAGACAAGTGACGATCTCAGGTCGATGAACTAACCTGTACACATGTCACCAAGGAACTGCTATCTGACGTCTGGTATAATCCCAACTAGCAGGTTCCCGGCGAGTCCTGTCCGGTGTACTCATAACCCAACGAGCACCTGTATACATCTTAGGTGAACCAACTGACACCAGTGGCTTATGAGACCGGCCACCGCCCCTCGTCGGGGTCTCGACTGTATACACTAGTCTACTCTGGAGAATCGATGCCCTGTCTCGAAACTCCCACGACTAGGGACCATTTAAGGATGTGCTTATAGACTCCAGCTCTCACGTATATGATCGCCCTCATACTGCTGGTAGTTAAGCAAGAATCCTAGGGGCTCTATCAACGTGCAATAGCGACTCGTAAGGTCACCTAAAGCAGTACACGATGATAAAGATAAACCAGATAGCATACTATCATCTTGAGTAAGACTGTCCTACTGGGACAGGTCCTCCCCTCAATCATTGCAATCACGTGCCTGTGATCCAATAATTGACTCTGAGGGCACTATCTCCAACAATCTCCCACTTGCACTCAAGGCTAATTATTGCGATGTCGCATACTCACAGTCCGTGTGATACCGAACACCCAACTCCTCTACTAGTCAGTCTCACAAAGCTCGTTTGCGAAACTATTGCGTTCGAGGAATAGCCTCAGTGAGTGGATCCGCTCTGATGTTTCTTTCTATGTCTCTCTATATCTCAAGTTCGCGGAGAAAACTATCTCCCGAAATGAGCAATACCTGTCTTAGAATGTCTGGATGTCTGATGGGACCTAGCTCATAAATGAACTCCAAATCCAAACTTCTTAGACTATATCGTCAACTGAACTTAATCAGTATCCTGCGCCATGCCTTCCCTCAGTATCCACCTGGACCATCTGTCCAAAATACTGCCCCTCGTCAGAAGGAAAACTATAACTCTGACAGCCATTCTGCCATCCAGGTCACCTTGGAAGCCTGGAATGATAACCGTTTCCTAAAGGAGGCTGCCGTTATTATATCCCTAGAACATCAACTTATGTTCTAAAACTGCTTTCGACTGTTTCTCCAGGATTGGATCAATATCAACTTATTGCACCTACTGCAAGAACAACATCTAGTGTGGTACTTGTCATCTCATGATTGACTCAATTGCCTAAGCAAGTGATCTGCCAATCATGAACATCCCTCTCCCCTTTAGTCTGTAAGACACCTTTAGAGAGGGTGACTCCATTACCTGCAGGTACACTACCGTGCCAGGAGTCGTCCATTCTAAATACTCTTAGAATGCGGTCAAAGTACCCAGATTAGGAAACCACCCAAATCTAGATCTAAAACCATAGATCTAGTAACCAGAATGTCTGATATAATATCCAGGTCCTATATGGAGAAACCACTGTGTGACGACCAAAGTATAACCGATCGTAGTATAGGAATGTCACTTCCTACTCTGTGTATGTCATCAAATACCAGGACATCACACCCTACTACCTTCTTAACAGATCCATCCCCTATTCTGATGAAGTCAAACCTATGACTGTCACGTCAGAAATAGATGATCTATCTCCACTATATCTGCTTAAGTCTATAAATAGACATAAGCCTGATGTCCACCAATGCTTCCGCTGCTCCCACTGACTACGACAACCCTCTGGCAGAGTCATATACACGTGCACTTCTAAAGCTAGTTTAGAACGACGCTATACTCATCCTCCTGCCGGGTCTCACAGTCTGGAACAACAGCAATGGCAAGTCTGGGTAAACAAGAACCTCCCTGTCACCGTCCTTGAGCATACCGAAGTACCTCTCGAGTGCCTGAGGTTACCCACTTTATCTACGGAGTGGCCAATGGAATGTCAAACCAGATTGAATCTTTAGGTTCTTATCAAATCTTCAGTAATCGTTTGCGGTTCTGGAATCACTTCCAGTTCTACCATACTCCCACTACTGTTTTCTGAAAAAAATCCATTTTTGATAAAACTGTGGCGAGTCAAGAACAATATCACTATTGATCTTTCAGATGGTAGAATATCAACCCTCGTCATAGCCCGGGTCAACCCACAAACAGCCATTACAGAAACGTGCCTTGAGTTGTCCAGAGTCTGGTTTTAAGCATAAGCCAGACAACTCCCCGTATCTTAACATCGTTAAGATATGAACTGTTCTATATCCAATACAGAAACAGAGGCACTGATTTAATTGAACCAGATTCAAATCATGCAGCTGTCTCCAGTGCATGTCAAGTAAATGGAAGGAGGCCGATCAGCGTTACTCAACTTAGGAATGCTTCCAATTATGAGTAACCTGAAAGAGAAGCAAGCTCTCTTAATCATTACTATCAACTGAATACCCTTCACAAGTATCTACATCTTCGATCACCTTGAAGAATCCCGATACTTGCAATACCTGGTTCTCTACTTTAATCTTATACTTATAACTTCTCAAAACTTGGACCCTGCGTTTCTACGAAACACCTGTCTAAGAACTAGAGAAGTCACAAGTAAACAGAATATAGTACGAGTACCTTCCACTCTGTCCTAATGGACACTGGACAACATACAATACTCTGTATAAGTCCGCTGAGTCTAACAACTCATTCACTGTGTGTCGTAGGTTGAAAACTGTACTTTTGGTTAAGAAGAATTACACCGCTGTTCAATACTCCTTACCTAACCATCCACTGGTATGGGTAAATGTCATAAACATAATTTCAAAAAGGTATGTCTCACTCTATAAAAATAGACGTACAGATATATCAATTTGAAATTGGTGCACAACAATGGATATTCAAAACCAAATATTTGCCGACCGGCAAACAACCCAGGTGACTTCCTCAAATATCACCAATTCCAACGAATCCCGATATAATGAGGATGGTCACCTAATTCCCAATAACTTACTCCCACTCATCATCTGTAAAACCATACAGATGTGAGAATCATACTTGGTAAATACATACCCTGGAGCAAGTGTCTAATCAGGAAATCAGTTTTCTATTAACATTGCACAGTGAAACTGAAACATTGAAATGTTTCGATGGGGTATCCTGGTATTCCTAGTAATGCCTCTTCCATTATCCAGATTCACAACTGTAACCGTATAATTCTTTGCCACCTCTCCAAATCCCTTTATATGTCTTTAGTCGTTACCTTCTGCACACCCCTTTAGGCCAAATGGTTTTCTTCCTTCCCTACCGTTCGGCACCAGCCTATGGTTTGGAAGAAGACTATCCAACAAGCATAAAGGGCGTACCGTCCTAGTCCTAGGAGCACTCGCAACGCGAGAGAAGGTGAAGATAAAAGACACCTGAATGTAATTTATTCCTGTTTCTCCTGAACCAGGATCCATCCCCGAACTGGAACAAGTTCCTTTCGAGTTCGTATATAACCATACGATGGATTATCCAATCAACTGGGATCTTCGTAGTGATACGGAGTGTCCTGGAGAAATACAAAGGTGATTTAGGATTGGCGAAGAAATACTTGGTTTGGTAGTGAATAGCAGTCGCACTTTACTTTTCCCTCTTACTAATCCCTTGCTTTGTCTGAACTTAATACCTTCTGTACACCGTTTAGGCTAATTGGCTTTCTTCATTCCCTACCGGTCGGCACCTGCCTATGGTTTGGAAGAAGACTATCCAATTTGCGTAATAGGTGTACTATCTCCTAAGCCAAGGAGTACTCGCAATCTGAGAGAGAAGGTAAAAGGAAAAGACAACTGAATAATCCTATTCGTTTTCTCCAGAACCAGAAACCATCCTCGAATTCCTTCGAGTTCGTATATAACCATACGATGGTTTTGTCCAATGGAAGTGGACGTTCGTAGTAATACGGGGTGTCCTGGAGAAAAGGGTAAAAGTAGGAGTGGTAATGAGGTTTGCAACTCTGACAATCCAAAAGCCAGTGTTAAGAAGGTTCGGTCAACTTGGCCACTGAGTCATAGTCTAGGGTCGGGTCAATGGTTGCTGCCAAGAGAGAGAGAGAAAAGAAACACTCAGCGTGCACTCTAACCTAGATCAGAATGGTCATCACTTTATCTAATCTGGAAACCTCCCACTGTAACGTCAAATTCTTCCCCAAACCTGAAAGAAGAATTGGCCGGGATCACCCGAGGAGTAAACCAACTCATCAGTGGGAATCGGGATCCAACTCTCATCGCATGATAACGTGACGAAATCCTCTCACGTCATCACACTCCAGAAGGTATGCGCATATCTGGCAAGTTTCAGTTCTTTTGAAACTCCCGATGTGGATTTCTGCCCCATGCTCTTATGACCTTGACGAAGGCCAACAAATCATAAGTCACATGTCAAGTTCTACCCGTCATTGTCCAGGTTAATTTGAACCCACTCGTACAAGCCCTTGACGAAGGCCAACAAGGCTATACGACTGTCCCAAACCAACGCGTCTATCTATGCAGCAGAAAGGCAACAAGCAGCTACCATACACTATGCCTTGACGAAGGCCAACAAACATAGCATGAATACTAGGTGCTACCCGTCTGAAACGATGGAGGGCTACGAATGGTTTCTGGCGAAAACCTTTAACGTAATGAACTTGATATCGTTGAAGGAACTGATAGCTTTAAAAAAATATAGTGACGAAAACCTTTGCTAAAGAGGTCACTCCCGGTGAAGGGATCTCGGCTCTTTCTCCGTAGAATGAGGTGCAGGATATTCCAACTGAATACCACGATGCAAAGCAAAAGTAATCGGCTATAGTGAAGTTATTGCCCTGACGCAAACTTCTGTCCAAGGGGTCACTCCCGGTGAAGGGATCTCGGCCCTTGCCTCGTCGACTGAGGAGCATGATATTCCAACTGAATACCACTGTGCAAAACAAAAGAGAACGCCCTTGCAATAACAGCTTTTGAAAAAGTGTTCCAATAACATCAGAATAGGTTTGTTTATCTTGCATTGATCCGAATCAATGCAGTCCCATCATTAATCACACCACAAAGAACGAAAATATACTGACGTACCATCCGCATTCGCCACTGGGTCCCGTCATCACCCGTTAGGTTAGCTAACTAACGACAGAGCGGGGACTGGACTAGCGCGGATGAAAAACATATACAACATCTACTAGTATATATATAATATATAATTTTCGCTCAATGCGTGATAAAAAGCAACAACACAGAAATGTATAGCAACACAGATCAATACAGATATCTGGGATCCCCGGGTTTCATAGAGCCGCTGCTGAAACCCGACGTTCCCCTGGTCGTGTGGATAGCCTGTGCAATGAAAATCCTAGACCCTTACGGGCGCGGCAAGTTACCCGCCAAAACTTGAAGTGAGGCAGCCCCCTTCAGCAACGTGATTGGACCACCCAGCACTTCACGGAATCCGGTAACTTGGGCACCCCTCTTGGGTTAACCTGTACCCCCTACGAGTGCGGCGAATAGCCCGCCAATCCTAGAGTGAAGCCCCCTCCGTCTCAATGCCATGAGATGCGAGCCCGTTTCCCTCTAGAACCCGGCTGTCCGTGCACCCCTCCGCGGGGTAATCCTAGTACAGAAAGTAAAATATACATACACCGGGTACATCGACCGCAACCTGGTCGTGCCCCAAAATAATAATACAAACAGGCAGTGACGGCAGTCCACATGTCGGACGCTCGCCCCGCAATATCAAATGTACATATAAAACAAAACTGTACTATATTGCATCCAGGCTATCCCCACGACCGATCCGCAACATCACAGCACAACACAGAACATCAACGTGAATGCCACGTTCGCAAATCCGTCTAAAAGGGCTATAGCAGATAGACTGGATTTACCGATCGAGTGATATTCACGGTCGCAGATATAATGTAAATACTGTGAACTAGCATGTTTAAAATATCCGATCGAACGAATTTTATCAAGTGGGCCCCAAGCAGTACTGTAGCACTTACAGAAAATCTGGGCCCAAAGAAAATATCCCAAAACCCCTATTTCCAAGTCAGAAGCAATCTGCAAAATGTTGGTCAAATGATCACTCAAAAGAGCGGCGGAACCGCGGCCCAAGCATGGGTTTGGCCGCGGTTCCGCGGCGTTATGGTGAGATCTCGTGACCAATTTTTCACAGAATTCTTAGATTTTCATGCTTGTGTTTCTGCAATGACCTGAAAAATTTTTGAAGCATAAAAAAATTTCGACAGAAAACACATGCATAGGAAAATACGGTTTTTGGGGATTTTTGTTCGATCGAGTTCTAAACACACTAGACCATGCTAGGCTAAGTTAATGGCGTGGCTCTGATACCAATGTAAGCCCGCGGGGGCGCCCCGGCCGTCAATCCGACGCCGGAAACGCGGAAACAAAAACTTTGCAAAACTTGCAACCGGCACCACCGCGCACTTTTTACCCGGATCGGGCCATTAACCTAGCTAACTAGCAAACTAGAAAAGAGTAGAGAAGTTATACCAAGCGATCCGTGTCCTTCGGTCTTCATCTCCACTCCGATCTCCCGCAGAATCTCCGTCCATCATCGTCTCGTCGGAAAGGGCACCACATCGCCAAAGTCTTTTACGGGCTCCCACCTCTGGACCGAGGCAACTCGGGCGCGAAGTTGGCTAGCCGACGCGTCCAAGACTTGCTATAGAATAGTGTAGTGGGTTGTCTCTTTAGGGTTTAGTTGCCATGGAGGATGGAGGAATTGAGAGGAGAATGAGAAATAGAATGAGCCTTTTTTGCTACCATGAAAAATATGAGATGAAGATTATATGCCACCCTCACAAAATGATCTTCTCTCATTTTTCCCTCACCCCTCAAAGTGGCCGGCCCACTCTCTAAATGGGTGGAGGAAAAAGGAATAAAAAAATCAAGAGAAGAAAGGGAATGAATGTATGAGAAAATAGTCACACCAATTTCCATTTCAATCCACTCACAAACCATCATAAGAAAAGCAAATGAATGGACTAGAATAGAATCTCATGATGAGGAGGCTACAATAATGCAAGAAACCTCTCCACTAAATGTTAATTGCAAACTTGCAATTAACACCCTCCATAAGAAAGTCCGGCCGTGAAGGAATGAAAGAAAACCGGCCGGAACGGAATGCAAACTGGCAACTTCAGAAAAACTGATCCCGTAATAAATTACAGGGAAAAACCCCGCTACTGCAAATACATGCCCGCATTTGTATTCCCACTGAACACAAATGCAAAGAGACAAAACTACACTATCTAATACTAGGATCCGGCTTAAGCCAAAGCCGGCTAGTAAAAACCGTCCGATCACGATCCGTGCAATACCGCACGTATCTGATCGAACCCTGCCATATCTCCATACGGCCTCTACAGCATTTCGCCCGAAACCTGAGTAACTGAGTGTGGTGGACTCTAAAGACTCGTCAATACTATGGCTGTGGATTTAACCACTAGCACGTCAGAGGTATAAGCCAATACGTGACGGGCCACCAGCTACTGACCAAAAGGGACGTCGATGAGCGAACTCATCCTGACACCCTACTGAGCCTGTCAGTGACAATATCCGTACAGTCCGGTCCGTTCGTCTATGAGCATCGCATGGCGGGCCTAGGGGGTTGGTAAAAGTCAGACCCCCAAAAGCGGTACAAGTCGTGTCGGAGTGTAGCCCAGAACATCCTGAGATACTACTGGAATACCTACCAGCAAATCTCCTGCCTTGGCCAAGGACTTTTCATGTTCTGGCTCTCCTCGACACAGCGCGACCTCACCCCCAATACCGGGAGAGACGTACCCCTGCAGATCCGCTCACTGCCTCCATGTGGCTCGGGACTGTACCCAACTAAAACCTGTTTGCACGACTCCTTTGAGCCGTGGTAGGGTAGTAATCAAAGCACAGTGGGAACTCACACGAGACAAGTGACGATCTCAGGTCGATGAACTAACCTGTACACATGTCACCAGGGAACTGCTATCTGACGTCTGGTATAATCCCAACTAGCAGGTTCCCGGCGAGTCCTGTCCGGTGTACTCATAACCCAACGAGCATCTGTATACATCTTAGGTGAACCAACTGACACCAGTGGCTTGTGAGACCGGCCACCGCCCCTCGTCGGGGTCTCGACTGTATACACTAGTCTACTCTGGAGAATCGATGCCCTGTCTCGAAACTCCCACGACTAGGGACCATTTAAGGATGTGCTTATAGACTCCAGCTCTCACGTATATGATCGCCCTCATACTGCTGGTAGTCAAGCAAGAATCCTAGGGGCTCTATCAACGTGCAATAGCGACTCGTAAGGTCACCTAAAGCAGTACACGATGATAAAGATAAACCAGATAGCATACTATCATCTTGAGTAAGACTGTCCTACTGGGACAGGTCCTCCCCTCAATCATTGCAATCACGTGCCTGTGATCCAATAATTGACTCTGAGGGCACTATCTCCAACACCAATTACAACGAATTCCGATATAATGAGGATGATCACCCAATTCCCAATAACTTACTCCCATTCATCATCTGTAAAACCATACAGATATGAGAATAAAACCTGGTAAATACATACCCTGGAGTAAGTATCTAATCGGGAAATTAGTTTTCCTTTAACAATGTACAGTGTAACTGAAACATGAAAATGTTTCGTTGGGGTATCCTGGTATTCCTTGCAATGCCTCTTCCATAATCCAATTCATGACTATAACCGTATATCTCTTTGTCATCTCTCCAAAATCCCTTTATTTGTCTTTAGTCGTTGCCTTCTGTACACCTTTGTTAGGCTAAATGGTTTTCTTCCTTCCCTACCGTTCGGCACCAGCCTATGGTTTGGAAGAAGACTATCCAGTAAGCATAATTGGTGTACTCTCCTAATCCTAGGAGTACTCGCAACTTGAGAGAAGGTGATGATAAAAGACTTCTGAATAATACCTTATTCTATTTTTCCCGAACTGGGGAAAAAGCAAAGGTGAAATAGGAGCGGCGATGAAGTACGCGGTTTGATCATGAATGATAGCAGTCGCAATTTACTTTTCCCTCTTTCTAATCCTTTTATTTTGTCTTTAGTTATTACCTTCTGTACACCCTACTTAGGCTAATTGGTTTTCTTCATTCCTTACCTTTCGGCACCTGCCTATGGTTTGGAATAAGACTATCCAATAAGCGTAATAGGTGTACTCTCCTAAACCAAGGAGCCCTCGCAACCTGAGAGAAGGTGATAATAAAATACAACTGAATAAACCAATTCTATTTCTCCTGAACCTGGATCCATCCTCGAAGAAGTCCCTTCGAGTTCGTATATAACCATACGATGGATCTATCCAATGGAAGTGGATATCCGTAGTAATACGGGGTGTTCTGAGAAAAGCAAAGGGTAAAAGAAGGAGCGGCAATGACTTATGCAACTAGGACAATCCAAAAGCCAGTATTTTAAGAAGGTTCGGTCAACTTGGTCACTAAGTCATAGTCTAGGGTCGGTCAAAGGTCGCTGCCAAAGAGAGAGAGAGAGAAAAGAAACACTCTGCGTGCACTCTAACCTAGATCAGAATGGTTATCACTTTATCTAATCAGGAAACCTCCCACTGATATCTTAAATTCTCCTCCAAACCTAAAGAAGAATTAGTCGGGATCACCCGAAGAGTAAACCAACTCATCAGTGAGAATCGGGATCCAACTATCATCGCATGATAACTTGATGGAAGCCACTCAAGTTATCACACTCCAGAAGGTATGCGCATACCTGGCAAGTTTCAGTTTCTTTAGAAACTCCCGATGTAATTTTTGCCTCATGCTCTTATGACCTTGACGAAGGTCAACAAATCATAAGTCACATGTCAAGTTCTACCCGTCATTGTCCAAGTTAATTTGAACCCACCCGTACAAGCCCTTGACGAAGGTCAACAAGGCTATACGACTGTCCCAAACCAACACATCTATCTATGCAACAAATGAATACCCCGCAGCTACCAAGCACTATGCCTTGACGAAGGTCAACAAACATAGCTTGAATATTACTGACCATCCATAAGAAATGACGGAGGGCTACGGCTGGTTTTTGGCGAAAAACCTTTAACGTAACGAACTTGATACCGCTGAAGGAACCTGATAGCTTTTTATAAAAATATAGTAGCGAAAAACCTTTGCTAAAGAGGTCACTCCCGGTGAAGGGATCTCGGCTCTTTCCTCGTGGAATGAGGTGCAGGATATTCCAACTGAATACCGCGATGCAAAGCAACTTGTAATCGACTATATTGAAGTTATTACCCTGACGTAAACTTCAGCCCAAGGGGTCTCTCCCGGTGAAGGGATCTCGGCCCTTGCCTCGTCGAATGAGGTGCAGGATATTCCAACTGAATATCGCGATGCAAAACAAAAGGAAACATCTTTGTAATAACACATTTTAAAATTTGTTCCAACAACATCAAATATATGTTTGTTTTATTCTTGTATTGATAAGAATCAATGCAGTCCCATCAATCAATCACACCAGAAAAGAACGAAAAATAAAATGTACGTATATGCCATCCGCATTTGCCACTGGGTCCCGTCATCACCCGCTAGGTTACTTAACTAACGACAGAGCGGGGGCTGGACTAGCGCGGGTGTAAAATATATACAACATCTAATAGTATATATCAATATACAATAATCGCACCAGGCGTGATAATATGGAACATTACAGAAAAGTAATAAGCATCACAGAACAATACAGATAATCTGGGATCCCCGGGTTTCTCAGAGCCGCTGCTGAAAACCGACGTTCCCTTGGTCGTATGGATAGCCTGTGCAATGAAACCTAGACCCCTACGGGTGCGGCAAGTTACCCACCAAAACCTGAAGCAAGGCAGCCCCTTACAGCATAGTGAATGGACCACCCGGCACTTCACTGAATCCGGTAACTTGAGCACCCCTCCTTGGGTCAACCTGTACCCCCTAAGAGTACGGCGAATAGTCTGCCAATTCTAGAGTGAGGTCTCTCTGCCTCTCAAAGCCATGAGATACGAACCCTTTGCCCTCCAGAACCCGGCTATCCGTGCACTCCGTCGCGGGGTAATCCTAGTACATAAAAGAAAATACGTACAACGGGTACATCGACCTCAACCCGGTCGTGCACCAAAAGAATATTATACAAACAGGCAATAACGGCAGTCCACATGTTGGACGCTCGCCCCGCAATATCAAATGTACAAATAAATCCAAACAGCACTATCATTGCACCCTGCTATCCACCACGACATATCCGCAACAACACAGCACAACACAGAACATCAACGCGAATGTCACGTTCGCAAACCCGTCTAAAAGAACTATAGCAATCAAATGCGGTTTACCGATCAAATGACATTCCCGGTCGGAGATATAATGTAAATACTGCATGCTAAAAAATTTAAAATTTCGATCGACCAAATTTCCCGAAGTGGGCCCCACGTACATCTGTTGTACAGTAATAAAATCTGGGCCCAAAAGAACAATACCAAAAACCACAATTTCCAAAATTAAGCTCTCTGGGAAAAACTGATGCACTGTTCCCACTAAAGCGCCGCGGTTCCGTGGTCAAACCCTAGGTTTGACCGTGGATCCGCGGTGCTCTTGTGGGATCACGTGCCCAACTTTTTCCAGTATGCTTAGAAAACCCTGCACGCCTTTCTATGATATGCAAAATTATTTTTAGGCCTTTTAAAAAATCGACAGAAACTTGGGTGCTAAAAAATTGTGATTTCGGAAATCCGTTCGATCGATATTTTAAACGCGTTAGCACAAGTTAGTATAGCTTAATGGTTAGGCTCTGATACCACTGTAAGTCTACGGTAGCGCCCCGGCCGTCTAACAGACGCCAAATACGGAACAAAAAATTTTTACAACTGGCGCTATTGTGTACCGTAACCCGGATCTGCCATTAAAGCTAAACTAACAAACTACAAAGTGGGTAGAAGAGTTATACCGAACGATCCGAGTCCTTCGGTCTTCAACCATCATCCCATGCTTGTTGCGGCTGCTCCAATCTCCTGAATCTCCAGTCTTCTCGTCCAGGTGGCACCACGTCGACGGATCTTTAAACGGGCTCCCGCCTCTGAACCGAGGCAACTCGATCGTCAAGTTTGCCAAAAGAGACGACCAAGATGAAGTAGAGAATGAGTAGAACACTTTGTCTCGTTACGTCCAAGGCTATGGACGAACGGTTATGGAAGTTGCCTTTTGGATCGGGTGAAATGAGAAATGAGGCTTATCTAATTTCTATGAGTCCAAAATAATATCAATCTTTTTTCCATCACAACCATAAGCCTTAGAGGGGGGGGGGGGGAGGCCGGCCACATATTTGTAGGAGGGAGGTGAGTGTAGGAGAGATGAGAGGGTGGCCATAAACCATGATACTTATCATAACACCTTGTATGAAAGCATTTAAAGCAAACCAATCACAATTAACCTAGTCACCTTGTCATTAAATGCACCATTAATGACCTAATGACTCACAAGCCTTGTCACCCTCTCTAGAACCTTCTAGAACACTGACTCACCTCATCAAGAAAAGATGAATCCGCATTTAACCGAATGTCAAAATACGGCTGAAAGAAAACTGGAAACTGGCAACTTCCAAAAGTGATCCTGAAACGAATTTCAGGATAACCCCGTATCAGTATAAACATACCCGCATTTGTATTACAACCGAACACAAATGCATCTGAGACAAAGATATTATATCTACACAGTATAATACTCGGATCCGGCTTAAACCAAAGTCGGCCAGTATTATCTGTCCGAAAAACGACACGTGCGAAAACGCACGTGCATTTTCCGAACCTTGCCATAAACCCATACGGCCTCTACAACGTTTCGCCCGAACTTGGGAAAGTGTCTGTGGGGGACTCTAATGACTCATCAACACACTGGCACTGGGTATAAGCTCTAGCACGTCAGAGGTATAAGCTGCACGTAACGTTTTGCCTATGTATTGATTGGAAGGGAAGCTGACGAGCGAACTCATCTATAAACCCTACTGAGCCTGACAGTGACAATGTATATACAGTCCGGTCCGTTCGTCTAAAGAGTATCGCATATCGAGTCTAGGGGGGAGGATAAAAGTCAGACCCCCAAATAACGCGATAAATCGTGTCGGCATGAAGCCCGTCACCACCTGAGAAACTACTGATCCAAATCAGTAATTCTCCAGTACCTTGGCCGAGGATTCCTAGTGATGGCCACCCGTGCACTGTGCGACATCAACCCCCAATACCAGGAGAGACGAATCCCCGACGATCCGCTCACTTGCCTCCAATGTGGCTCGGGACTGTACCCAACTAAAACCTATTTGCACAACTCCTTTCAGCGTGGTAGGGTAGTAATCTAAGCACAGTGGGAACTCACACGAGACAAATGACGATCTCAGGTCGATGAACTAACCTGTACACATGTCACCAGGGAATTGCTATCTGACGATATGTATAATACCAACTAGCAGATTCCCGGCGAGTCCTGTCCGGTGTACTCATAACTTGATGAGCACCTGTATACATCTTAGGTGAACCAACTTCACCAATGGCTTGTGAAACTGGCCATCGCCCCTCGTCGGGGTCTCGACTGTATACACTAGTCTACTCTGGAGTATCGATGCCCTGTCTCGAAAACTCCCACGACTAGGGACACTTTAAGGATGCGCTTATAGACCCCAGCTCCCACGTATATGATCACCATCATACTGCTGGCTGTCAAGCAGAATCCTATGGGCTCTATCAATCATGCAATAGCGAACTAAAGCATGTATATGATGATAAAGACAAACCAGATAGCATACTATCATCTTGAGCAAGACTATCATATCGGTATAGGTCCTGCCTCAATCATTGCAATCACGTACCTGCGATCCAATAATTGACTTTGAGGGCACTATCTCCAACACACATATCTTGAGATACCTGAGATATGGTCTCTTCCCATTCCACATTTCATATGGAGTGGTAGGCACAGAGTTAGTTGGAACTCTATTCAATAGGTATGCTGCTGATTCCAGCGCAAAACCCCAGAAGGAAAGTGGCAACTCAGCACTACTCATCATTGATCGCACCATATCAAGTAGTGTGCGATTTCTCCTTTCCGATACACCATTATGCTGAGGTGTATATGGAGGAGTAAGCTGAGAGAGAATTCTATTCTCTTTTAAGCATTTAAGGAAACTGGTACTTAAGTATTATCCACCTCGATCAGATCGAAGTGTCTTTGTAACATTTCAGGAAAATAAAATATTATTTTTGGGAATTTAAATAATTTAAATAATAAATATTATGAATATTTTAATGAATCGAGATTAGTTTTAATGTTATGGTATAATCATATACCAATAGATTGGAAAAATATTGGAAAATTGCCTTGAATGTTGATTTTTAAAGAAATTGTGAGATTTAGACATTTTATGGATTATTATAAAATTTATTATATACAAGTTTATTTCTAAACTTGATTAATGTTCACTAATTATGCATTAAGTATGATTTTTCATATGACATGCACCATGTCACATTGCCAACACTTGTTACATTTTTGAAAAACTTGGCTTAAATCCTTAATTGTGCATGGCATCTTGTGTTTCTTTTATATGTATATGGTTTTAAAAGAAAACAAAAAGAAAAGAAAAGAAAAGAAAAGATTAAAGAAATGAGGTATGGGCAAGAGAGAGAAGAGAGAGAGAGGGTGCGGGGTCTCCTTGAACCATGGCTCATTGTCCCCCCTTCATTTTTCTTCACCATTTTCTCTCCCCTTCCTCTCATGGCTGCCCTCTCCCTCCACCTCCTCAAACTCCTCACATCAACTCCAAAATACACATCAAAACACTTCATTCCCTTCATTAAATACATGCACAAGCTCACTACAAGCATGGGGAACCAAGAATGTTTGGATTTTGAGCACTAGGGGCAACTGAAGAAAATTCTTGAGTTGCTAAATGAGGTATTTTCTTCACCATTAGTGGTAGCAATCCATTTCTTTTAGCATATATACATGTTTAGAAGTGTTTTAGTGAGGTTTAGTAAACTTTGAAAATTCCAAGATGAGGGTTAGGGCTTTTCTTGAGTTGTGAGGATGCAATTGAGAGTATTTGGTGACTACAAACCCCTTTAGTGATAATCTCTTAGACCAAAACAGAAACAAAACCAAAAACTGGATTTAAACTTGTCATGTCGGTTTTGTGATGATATCGGGGACTACAGGGAATCTGGAGTGACCCGGGAGTTTTACAGGAAAAACTAGCAACACCATTAACCTAGATTGAGCACTAGGAGGCCACCCTGCAAAGACGAACCCATTCCGAGCATCCCAAACCGATCATGCCGGTTTTCATGGGCATGTGGCCGACCAAGTGGTGGAATTTGGTGTTAGGATTTGTTCTGTAGCTCATATACCCCCTATACAACACCCCATCACTGTTTGTTTATCCCTATTTCACCTGAACTAAAATCTGAAGCAAGTTTTCATGAGTTGCTGTATTGTTTTTGTAACTTTCCATGACATGATGTTTTGATATTTGGTTTTGTATCGGTCACTTGACGTTTGTACGTCGATATCGGGTGTTGTTTGGTTGATTTGCTTGAGTAGACCATAGGTTTTAACCTATGTGTGATTCGCGGGTCGTTTTGGTTTTGAATTGGACGTTTTGATATGAAACGATATATGTGATATGTAGGTACCCTCACGTGGAATTCGGACGATGATGAAGAGGATGGCGATGTTGACTTCGGCAAGCAAGAATCAAGGTGAGTAGATATATATCTACGGGGGAAGTCGGGTGGATGACGTATAGCACCCCCGCAGTTTCGTAGTGCAGTATACGAATGTGTATATCTATATACTTATGTGTTATCATGAGATGTGTATTCTTAGCAAGAAATGCTTTAGGTGACTTTGGGTGTAACATCTTAGAATGTGTTTTGTATCTAATTATATTTTAATGTATGGTTTTTAAATAAAAGTTTACCAAATTAGTTTTCAATTATTTTATCCTATTTAATGAATATTTTATTAGATTTTTCCTAGGCTGGCACACACTTGTGCATGATAACTAGGGTTTAGAGATGGGGTTAGACTATGATTAGCAAGCATGATGGATTAACCCATTCTCTTTAAGTTAATAAATATTGTTTAGGTGCTTTTGGGTTTTTATTTGTATATGGTTCTTTTCAAAAATAAAATGAATTTAAAAAGGGTTTTTAAATGATTCCTTTGTGTTGACTTGGTGAGAGAGAGAGAGAGAGAGTGCATTATGAGGCATGATGGCTTTGCCCATGCCTTCATTAATGAAGAGAGAGAGAGATGAGGGGGTTGACTTGTTGGTGTTCTCTCATTCTCACTCATTTATCTCATCCTCTCACTCTCAAACTCACACACACACACACAACAACAACAGCACAGCAGCAGCAAAAACAACAACAATAACTGAAGCAGCAGCAGCAGAGAAGGAGCAGCAGTAGTGGCAGCAACAACAACAACATCAGCACCATTAGCAGCAGCTGCAGCAGAGAGCATCACCAGAAGCTAGCAACAGCAGCAGCTTCATCAGCAACACACACACACACAACAGCAGAGCAAGGCAGCAGCAGCAGCTCTAACACCAGCATCCATCAACAGCAGCAGACATCATCATCATCATCAGCAGCAACTGTAGCAGCCCCAGCAACTTGCAGCAAGCTCTCACCTCCTCCATACACTTCTTCACTTGCTACTTAGGGTTCTCTAGGGTATATTTTCTGAACCCATATCTCTTTTGCTTAGTTTATGTGTTAATTGGTGTCCGTTAGTGTTAATTAGCTAGTTTAGTGCTAATTATGGTGATTTGTGAGATGTTGTGGCTAATTGATGATTGTGTTGGTAAACCCTACTTATTTAAGTGTTATTAGGGTCACTTGAACTGAGTTTAACCCTGGATTACACTAAAATACCATAGGGTTTGTGTTTTGGGCAAATTGGTGATTTTAAAGCGATGTATTGGTTTTCTGAGATCTGCTTTTGACCCGGGGCCTTCAGGACAAAATTGAGGAAACTGGGGCATGCACACTAGGTCTAGACCACACCACCTGAGCACGAAACCCTAGTTCCAAACAGTGACCGCCGGTTTATTAGTTCTGGCCGCAAATTGCGGCCAGGTTAGGGGCTGAGGTGTTGGGTTTTTGTATGGGGTAGTCTGCTGTGTTCTATAGTGTTTTAGCATGTCTTGTTTTGTAAGATTTGACCTGTAGGAAAATCTGGGACAATATACCGTTTTGCATGTCCGTTTGTTTGCGCGATACGCGCGATACGTGAGTTGGTTCTGTGATCCAGCGTATCGCGGCGTGTCGCGGTAGTTTTAGACGCGTATACACACGATTTAGCGTATCGTGCACACGCGCGTTTTGTTCGCGACGCGAGTTTCTCGTTTTGGTTCGATATCGCGTTTTGCGGAATATTTGGCTTATATATGATTTCCATGTCTTATTTGCAGGTTTGCAGGCAGGGACTACGGACACTGCTACAGGGGGGAGCAGATGGTAGGATTCACCTAGCGTGGAGCGTAGGTGAGTAGATTTAACATCTACAGGGGAATCGCCCGCATGGCGTTATGCGTCTGGGCTAGGATTCTAATACCTGTCGTATATTCTACGTCATTGTTAGAATTGCGCCTTTACCTTATTTCCTTGATATAGTTATACTGTGACTAGCAGCCGTAGGACACTGCACATATTATTGACGGTTCATGTTGCACGAGCACGGATTGTATGCTACACACACACCGTCAATAATTGCCATGTCACACACAACCCCTTATAGATACTATATTGCTTATCATACTTGACATCTAGCTTATCGGTATACCTATAGTGTATCTTACCATTAGTGATAGGTACATCTGCACCTTGCGATACAGCTACAGGTATACCTTACACATATTTTACTTATACCCAGGGGGGTATCCTTCATATTCTACTTATACCCAGGGGGGTATACGACATCTTTTACTTATAGGTAGACACCTATACTTAGCTGTACTTTATTGATTTCGCATACATCTGGTTTCAGCTACATATTTTCATTTATATGCTCGCATTTCAGATATATCGCATATATGTATTCCTGGATTTGCGCATTGTTATTTTGATTTCACATGATGATTTCTGGATTTGGGAACCGCGGGAGTTCATGAAATTATGCATACATTGAAAAACCCGGTTTCCTTGATATGATATTCGCGCAGCCACCATGAGATTTATCGGTTCTGATTGTATACTCCATACGAGGTGTGGTTGCCGTATGAGGGTACATGGTGGGGCCTGGTATGGTTCCCCTCGGCAAGAAGATCGATGGACTTTGCCGATTGAGCCTGGAGGCGGGCGAGTACCTACCGGTGACAGTACCCATGACTCGTCGGGGATCACGGAGACACCGTTGGGAGTCATGTACGTATGCATACGTCGAAAGGCGTGTTAGTTGTATGTATGCCCTAGAGGCCAGTATTGTACAGATTATGTATATTATATTGGATGCTTGGACATATATAGAGATGACTTTCTTGCTCGACATGATAGTATGCTATCTGGTTGACCTTTATCTTAACATGTACACTTGTCTCTTTATACTGTCTTAAAGTTACATGTTGGTAAAGCCCTTAGGATGTGTACTTGACTGCCTGGACTATGATGCAGATCATACTAGTGGGGACATGGTAGTCCATAAGTACATCCTTCAAGGTCCCTAGTCGTGGGTGTATCGAGACGGGGCATCGATATACCAGAGTAGACTAGCGTATGCACTTCTCGACCCATGTGATGGGCGATGGATGATCCCATATCCATTGGTGTTTGACATCAGAGATGGTATACGGGTGCTTAGTAGAGACTGGGTACACTGGACGGACTCGCCGAGAACTCCCAGATGGTATTATACCTCACGTCAGATGGCAGTTCTCAGGTGACACTTGTACAGGTTAGTCTGTAGACCCGAGATCGTCATAGAGTCTTGTGTGATTCCCACTGTGCTTTGATCTCCACCTTACCACGTCCATGAGGGCGTGCAAAACGGTGGTCTTTGGGTACAGTCCCGAGTCACATGGAGGAAATGAGCGATAGGAGGGGTTTCGTCTCTCCCGGTATTGGGGGTTGATGTTGCGCTGTGCTCGATTGGCCGTAACAGGGAAGTCCCTGGCCAGGGCTGATCAGAGATTTGCTGGTAAGTGTTACCAGTAGTTTCTCGACCCGTTATGAGCCTCACATCGGCACGACTTATCGGTTATTGGGGTCTGACGTATACCACCCCTAGACTTGATATGCGACATATCAGACGAAGAGACCGGACTGTACGGTAAGTGTTACTGGTCGGATTCGCAAGAGTGTGAGCGGGCTAGCTCGTCGATCTTCTGATCGCTCAATACCCGGGTGGCCGTTACGTTTAGCAGACCGCTTGCGGCTTGTGGATGCTTGATATGATCATCATCTGCTACCGGCGTATTGACGAGTCTTTAGAGTCCTACACAGAGGTTTCCTGGCTCAAGCGAAACGAAATAGGAGCGCATATGAGATATGTGCAGGACCGAGAATAATGCGTGTATGTGATGCCGCATTTCATTTTCGCGATAAATGTTTCGATTGGTTATATTCGATATGACCTAGTTATCGAATCATTGATTCGATAAATCGATACATTGCATACTAATCGGTTATGTGCGACATGACCGGATCATTGAATCAAATATTGATTTAATGATTTAATGTATAATTATATATTTGATATATTGCTTTGCATTAACTAGTATTGGTTCACTTTATACGGATTTTCTCACTTGATGTGCATGATGTATATGTGATATACTTTTGTACACTTATTTGTATCATATTAGATGATGCATGTTTATATTGGTTAAGTGTAAAGAATAAACCCATGGTTAAGAGGATAATTAGGGTTTTGATTTTATCACACATTTATTTATCCATTCCTTATTGTTTAAAATGTTTTATAAAAACAAAATGGTTTTCATTTGTCATGAAGCTTAATGAAGCTTCATGAAGGTTTGACTCAAAGACCATTTTGTCTTTATACTTAACCCTAACTATTCCCACTTACCATGGTTTGCTCTCTACACTTAACCCATGTTAGAATTATGATAAGATATGCTTTTTCTTTTATTTTAAAATCACTTATCATAATACTAGCTCATCTTCTTCTTCTTCTTCAAGCTTGCTACATCAATGGAAACTTGAGTTTTAGTGAGAGAATTCCAAATCTAAAGTGAACCCATCTCCTATTTCTTCACCCTCTACCTCTTGCCAAGTTGTTTTGGGTGTTCTCTTCACAAGTTTCACAACTTTGTGAAGTCGGAGCTTGAACTAGTGCAACCTCGACGTAGATCGTCTTTGACACGAAGCCGACGACCTATTCCGCGCGTTTTTCCGATGAAGCCGACGAATGAGTCGAGGATTCATGATGGACAGCGAGGGCATGACCACGAGGAGCTAAGGAGGTGGAAATCCGGATCTACAAAGGTTGTAGCTTCTCACTTCTAGTTAATTTGTTAACTAGCTTTTTTATTTCGCCTAGAATTCAAGCGACGATCCGTAGTCTAGGGCTTCTCGGCACCATTTTTTTTAAATTGGCATGTTCGATGCCTTGTGCGATCTCACTAGGGTGCCTAGGAACCTTTCACTGGTATCAGAGCCTAGCTAGAGCCTTAGGCGAAGTCTAGACGGGGTTTGAAACCCGGACGAACCGAAAAACCAACCCCGAAATAGCTCTCTGGAAATTTTCCGAAAATGCGGATTTTTGTGTATTAAAAATGCCTAAAAAATTCAATAAATAATTACAAGAATTACCGTGCAAACTCAGGCGAAAGATTCATCTAAACGGCGGCGGAACCGCGGCAGAAGCCCAGTTTCTGCGGCGGTTCCGCGGTCCCCTGGTGACGTCATCATGTCTATTCTGCACAGTAATTCCTATTTAATTATTCTGGATTTTCTGGGAATATTTAAAATTTATTCCAGAGTTGAATGTTCTGGGTTGTTTTGGGGATTCAATTATTCGTTCGGATTATCAAATTTTGTCTAAGTGTTTTCCGGATAATTTTTTTGATATGTTAAAAAGTTCGACCGGATATAAATACCCAATTTTTCCCCTGTCGGGAAATTTCCAAGTGTTGGATTTTTCCGTAGTTTAACGACGTTCTAAGTAGTGCAAGTAACGCGATGGACCCTCTAGAAGACAACAAACCTTAACTCGATTATGTGACCGTCTTGAACTGCCCTTTGAACCTTCGGGTTTGGGGCAGTACGGCGTGCCACATGTGAGGCGTTGGCTTGACCCTTCTACGGCTGGACCGTCGGTACTGAGGCACGAACTGAATGTTGTTAGACTTATTTCATGAGTTGGACTGTATCGGGAAAACTTGGGTATTCGACTGTTCGATCGGAAAGTTTAACATTTTCTGTTTATCCGGAATGGGATACAATAATTGGAATTCACAAGTAGTTATGTGATAACTGAATGAATGTTATAAATTTAGCAGTTTAGTCCCATATGATATTGAAAAGAGTTTTCGATAATGAGACTAAAATGCGGGATTTATATCTGTTAGGCATGTGATGTCTAAGTATTTCATTTGATTAGGCATGTGATGTCTAAAGAAGTTGCGGATTCCAATTGTTGTAGTTTTACACTTTCTTTTCTGTGACCGTAAGTATAGTATGGTCATATCGCCGGTTTCGTTGCTATACGTCAACGACAATTGGGGTATGCATACTTACTTACGTTGATGACATGTGATGTTATGTGTTACTGGATATGTTATATTGGATCGTCGTATTCGAATAGCCGGGGGTTTTTATGTGAGATGAGTGTTTTTCATTTTCATTCATGTAAAAACTTGTATGTAATATTCTTTTATTTGGGGCACTTCCAGGTAGCGGAAGTTGTCACCCTTTGTATATTATTTACTTTTCCGCATTAGGATAGACCCAAGGAGGGGAGCACAAGTAACCGGGTTCTGGGGTCCAGTGGGAGACCAACTCGAGGAGTCGAGTCCGGGTCTCCTAACCCTAGAATTGGCAGGGTTGCTTGCCGCTCTCGTAGGGGTCTAGGGGTGTGGGATTGGCTATTCATCACGACCGTGGAATCCGTGTTTTATACTGGCTCGTATTGAAAACACGGACGTCCTAGTATATCCAATATTTCATATGTTTATTCTGCTGTGATATCTGTGTTCTGTTTCTGTGATGGATATAGTATATAGTATATATGATATATTATATAGACGTTACTTATGTTTTACACCCGCGCTAGCCCTGCCCTGCTCTGTCGTTAGTTACCTAACCTAACGGTGCACGAGGGGACATCGAGGCGAATGCGGATGGCATAAGTGTACGTCATATCTATCTGTGATGTTTAGGTATTTAAATGATGGGACTTCATTAATGTGATTAATGAAAGAAAAGAAACCTAAGATGTTGTGGAATCGAATTTTAAAATAAAACAGGTAGCTACAGTTCTTGCTTTGCACAGCGGTATATATGATATACCCTGCACCTTATTCGATGAGGAAAGGACCGAGATCCCTTCATCGGGAGTGACTCCTTTAGCAATAACTGGCAGATGCTACACACTCGGTTTGTTTTTGGATTGCTTCTATAGTTTATGCTTTGCACAGCGATATATATGATATATCCCGCACCTCATTCGACGAGGAAAGGGCCGACGATCCCTTCACCGGGAGTGACCCCTTTAGCAAAACTAGAAAAGCCTCAAAATCACTCCATTTCAAAACTTCATTTGATTCTACAACGATATCAAGTTCATTACGCTCATGGTTTTTATGAAAAACCTGCGTAGCCCTCCGTCATTTCAGATAAGTACTAGTTAGTATTCGTACTGCGGTAGTTTGGCCTCCGTCAAGGCGCAGTGTACGGTAGCTAACTAATGCTTATCTGCTAGCATATGATGCGATTGGATTAGGGTATTCGTACGGCGTTGTTTGGCCTCCGTCAAGGGTCGTGCGGGTGGGTTTAATTCAATCAGGAAATGACTGGTTGAACTTGACTAGCGGACTATGGGTAGTTTGGCCTCCGTCAAGGTCATAGGACGCTAGGGGTAAAATATTATCGGGAATTTCAAGAGTTGAAATTTGCAATGAGATTGCATACCTTCTATGAGATAGTTGGATCCCGATACCCACTGCGAGTAAGAGTTACTCCTGGGAGAGTTTTACACATTGCAATTAGCTGATCAAGTAGGTGTCTAGAAAGGTGTTAACGAGGTTACGCCTCTGGGAAAACGAGGTTTACATTAATTAGGTTCGTGCGAAAGCACGGGGGACCTCCCTCAAAGTACCGACACTGGCCTGGCCGAAAGATTTGCGAACTTGTAGTGTGTAATTAATCCCGGCTAGTCTTTCCTTTTAGGGTTTGGAGGAAGATTTGATAAAAAGCAGTGGGAGCCATCCTAATTAGATAAGATAATAACCAATCTGATCTTGCACGAGCATACGCTAAAGTGTTTTCTTCTCTCTCTCTCCAGGTAGCGACCAGTTCTTGCCTTAATCAAGATAATAATATGGATGTATTGACCGAACCCGCATGTTATACTGTGCTGGGGAACGTTGGTTCCGTTCTTTCTTATAAGAGTTATAGGAATGAACAGGATATAGGGGAATACCAGGATTCCCATGCCACCCGAATGAAGAAAGTACATGATGATGCATTTTCTTCGGGTGTGTTCGTTACTGAGAACTGTTTCTCCATTTGCTCTACGTCCTGGGTATTAGATACCGGGTCAGGATCCCATATATGTAATCAGTTACATGGGCTTAGAAAAGGAAGAGAACTTGGAGAAGGTGATAAAGACATTAAAGTTGGAAATGGTGCAATTGTTGCAGCTAAGACTATCGGGGAATATCACCTTGTATTACCAACTGGTAATACATTGGTTCTGAACGAATGCTATTACATGCCGAACCTGATATGCAACATTATATCGGTTTCTTTATTAAGTAAAGAGGGATATAATTTTGTATTACAGGACAATGTTATGAACATTTTCCGTAACCAAAAGTTGGTTGGATCAGGCACGTTATGCAATGGCATTTATGTTCTAAATCAATCAACAGTTCTGAGCATAACAAACACACACAAGAGGAAGAGTTCTGAACTCAACGAATCCTTCTTGTGGCATTGTAGACTGGGCCACATCAAGGCGACACGACTAGCTAAGTTGCATAAAGATGGATATTTAAATCCGTTTGAATTTTCATCTTATGACACTTGCCAGTCATGTCTCAAAGGCAAGATGACCAAAACTCCGTTTACGGGACACGGAGAAAGAGTTACCGAACTCTTGGGACTTATACATAGTGATGTATGCGGTCCCATGTCTACACATGCCAGGGATGGTTCTTCATACTTCATTACATTCACTGACGATCTCTCTAGGTTCGGGTATGTGTTCCTGATGAAACAAAAATCAGAAGCTTTTGAGAAATTTAGGGAATATAAACAAGAAGTTGAGAACCAAACCGGAAAAAGTATTAAAATCCTACGATCTGATCGAGGAGGTGAATACTTGAGCAATGAATTCCTGGACTTCCTAAAAGAGAATGGGATTCTCTCTCAGCTAACTCCTCCATATACACCACAGCTCAACGGTGTATCGGAGCGGAGAAATCGCACCCTATTAGATATGGTGCGCTCTATGATGAGTCCAGCTGAGTTACCTATTTCCTTCTGGGGATATGCACTGGAGACTGCTGCATACCTACTGAATAGAGTTCCGACCAAATCAGTGCCTACCACTCCATATGAGATATGGAATGGCAAGAGACCATGTCTTAATTTTATTCAGATATGGGGTTGTCCGGCCTATGTTAAAACAAAAAATCCGGACAAGCTCGAGGCAAGGTCTGTTCTATGTAAGTTTGTTGGATATCCCAAACATTCGCGAGGGTATATCTTCTACCACTCCGAGGAACAAAAAGTGTTTGTTTCTCGACATGCCACTTTCTTAGAAAAAGGTTTTCTTATGAAACAGATAAGTGGCATTGAGGTAGAACTGGAAGAGGTTCTAGCAATACAGACTACAACAGAAGATTTGGTTGAACCAGAGGATTCCGTAGTTCCCGATGAACCCCAGCCTCTCCGCCGATCTAGTAGGGTTTCTCGTCCACCTGAGAGATACTACGGTTTTCTCATTGATGGTGGAAGCGAGGATTGCATCATGGAAGATGATGACCCAACTAGCTTCGAGCAGGCCATCACGAGTGGGGACTCAGTGAAATGGCTGGATGCTATGCGGTCTGAGATGGATTCCATGTACACCAACAAAGTATGGACTTTGGAAGTTGCTCCTGAAGGGGTAAAACCCATTGGGAGCAAGTGGATCTTCAAGAAGAAACTTGGTGTAGATGGGAAAGTGGAGACTTTCAAAGCTAGACTTGTAGCAAAGGGTTTTCGTCAAAGACCAGGTGTGGACTATGACGAGACATTTTCTCCAGTGGCTATGCTTAAATCCATCCGGATCATGCTTGCCATCGCTGCATATCATGATTACGAAATCTGGCAAATGGATGTTAAGACCGCCTTTCTAAACGGTGATTTAGAAGAGTGCGTGTACATGACTCAGCCAGAGGGCTTCGTAGACAGTGGGAGCAGCGGGAAGGTGTGCAAGCTGCTTAAATCCATTTATGGATTAAAGCAAGCATCGCGGAGTTGGAACATCTGCTTTGACGTCGTTATCAAAGAGTTTGATTTCGTCAAAAATCCAGATGAACCTTGTATCTACAGGAAGGTGGCAGAGAGTAAGATTGTCTTCCTCGTATTGTACGTGGACGACATACTCTTGATAGGAAATGATATTCCTATGCTGCAATCGGTCAAGCTCTTCTTATCACAAAGATTCTCAATGAAAGATCTTGGTGATGCCTCCTGCATATTGGGAATCAGGATCTATAGAGATAGATCCAAACGGATTTTGGGATTGTCCCAATCCAGGTACATTGACACCATACTAAAGAGGTTTAGTATGGAAGAGTCCAAGCGTGGAAACATGCCCACGATCTCTGGAGTCACTCTCTCCAAAGTGATGTCTCCCAAGACTGATTTGGAGAGAGCTCGCATGTAAGGGATACCCTATGCTTCGGCAGTAGGCTCTATCATGTATGCGATTCTATGTACCAGACCCGATGTAGTATACTCACTAAGTATAGTGAGCAGGTATCAAGCTGATCCTGGAGAGAGTCACTGGACAGCTGTGAAGAGCATTCTCAAGTACTTGCGAAGGACTAGAGATATGTTCTTGGTGTATGGTAACGGAGAACTCCAAGTGGAGTCCTTTACCGATTCGAGCTTCCAGAGTGATAAGGACGACTCTAAGTCGCAGTCGGGCTTTGTCTTTACCCTTTACGGAGGGGCGGTTAGCTGGAAGAGTTCCAAGCAGGAAACCGTGGCAGACTCGACGATGGAGGCTGAATACATCGCTGCCAACGATGCTGCCAAAGAGGCTGTCTGGATCAAGAAGTTCATTACTGAACTTGGAGTGGTTCCATCCATTGAGCGTCCAATACCATTGTATTGCGATAACAATGGAGCAGTGGCTTTGGCCAAGGAACCCAGGTCCCATCAGCGGTCCAGGCATATTCTGAGGCGGTATCACCTGATCCGGGAGATAGTTGATCGCCGGGAGATCGAGGTCAGGAGGGTTGACACGAAGAATAACACGGCGGATCCACTCACGAAGGCCATTCCCCAGATACAGTTTGAGAGACTCTTCGGGATGCTCGGTATGCGATACTACAGCAGCTGGCCCTAGTGCAAGTGGGAGATTGTTAGTTGTATGTATGCCCTAGAGGCCAGTATTGTACAGATTATGTATATTATATTGGATGCTTGGACATATATAGAGATGACTTTCTTGCTCGACATGATAGTATGCTATCTGGTTGACCTTTATCTTAACATGTACACTTGTCTCTTTATACTGTCTTAAAGTTACATGTTGGTAAAGCCCTTAAGATGTGTACTTGACTGCCTGGACTATGATGCAGATCATACTAGTGAGGACATGGTAGTCTATAAGTACATCCTTCAAGGTCCCTAGTCGTGGGTGTATCGAGACGGGGCATCGATATACCAGAGTAGACTAGCGTATGCACTTCTCGACCCATGTGATGGGCGATGGATGATCCCATATTCATTGGTGTTTGACATCAGAGATGGTATACGGGTGCTCAGTAGAGACTGGGTACACTGGACGGACTCGCCGAGAACTCCCAGATGGTATTATACCTCACGTCAGATGGCAGTTCTCAGGTGACACTTGTACAGGTTAGTCTGTAGACCCGAGATCGTCATAGAGTCTTGTGTGATTCCCACTGTGCTTTGATCTCCACCTTACCACGTCCATGAGGGCGTGCAAAACGGTGGTCTTTGGGTACAGTCCCGAGTCACATGGAGGCAATGAGCGATAGGAGGGGTTTCGTCTCTCCCGGTATTGGGGGTTGATGTTGCGCTGTGCTCGATTGGCCGTAACAGGGAAGTCCCTGGCCAGGGCTGATCAGAGATTTGCTGGTAAGTGTTACCAGTAGTTTCTCGACCCGTTATGAGCCTCACATTGGCACGACTTATCGGTTATTGGGGTCTGACGTATACCACCCCTAGACTTGATATGCGACATATCAGACGAAGAGACCGGACTGTACGGTAAGTGTTACTGGTCGGATTCGCAGGAGTGTGAGCGGGCTAGCTCGTCGATCTTCTGATAGCTCAATACCCGGGTGGCCGTTACGTTTAGCAGACCGCTTGCGGCTTGTGGATGCTTGATATGATCATCATCTGCTACCGGCGTATTGACGAGTCTTTAGAGTCCTACACAGAGGTTTCCTGGCTCAAGCGAAACGAAATAGGAGCGCATATGAGATATGTGCCGGACCGAGAATAATGCGTGTATGTGATGCCGCATTTCATTCTCGCGATAAATGTTTCGATTGGTTATATTCGATATGACCTAGTTATCGAATCATTGATTCGATAAATCGATACATTGCATACTAGTCGGTTATGTGCGACATGACCGGATCATTGAATCAAATATTGATTTAATGTATAATTATATATTTGATATATTGCTTTGCATTAACTAGTATTGGTTCACTTTATACGGATTTTCTCACTTGATGTGCATGATGTATATGTGATATACTTTTGTACACTTATTTGTACCATATTAGATGATGCGTGTTTATATTGGTTAAGTGTAAAGAATAAACCCATGGTTAAGAGGATAATTAGGGTTTTGATTTTATCACACATTTATTTATCCATTCCTTATTGTTTAAATTGTTTTATAAAAACAAAATGGTTTTCATTTGTCATGAAGCTTAATGAAGCTTCATGAAGGTTTGACTCAAAGACCATTTTGTCTTTATACTTAACCCTAACTATTCCCACTTACCATGGTTTGCTCTCTACACTTAACCCATGTTAGAATTATGATAAGATATGCTTTTTCTTTTATTTTAAAATCACTTATCATAATACTAGCTCATCTTCTTCTTCTTCTTCAAGCTTGCTACATCAATGGCAACTTGAGTTTTAGTGAGAGAATTCCAAATCTAAAGTGAACCCATCTCCTATTTCTTCACCCTCTACCTCTTGCCAAGTTGTTTTGGGTGTTCTCTTCACAAGTTTCACAACTTTGTGAAGTCGGAGCTTGAACTAGTGCAACCTCGACGTAGATCGTCTTTGACACGAAGACGACGACCTATTCCGCACGTTTTTCCGATGAAGCCGACGAATGAGTCGAGGATTCATGATGGACAGCGAGGGCATGACCACGAGGAGCTAAGGAGGTGGAAATCCGGATCTACAAAGGTTGTAGCTTCTCACTTCTAGTTAATTTGTTAACTAGCTTTTCTATTTCGCCTAGAATTCTAGCGACGATCCGTAGTCTAGGGCTTCTCGGCACCATTTTTTTTAAATTGGCATGTTCGATGCCTTGTGCGATCTCACTAGGGTGCCTAGGAACCTTTCACGGCGAGGGTCAGAGCTAGGGACTCGTGCTTTCGGGATAGCGTATGATACGTGATCAGGATTTCTGTGTCGATGCTTGGCACATGGTTTTCATGATATTTCTTTAACACCTTTGTATATATAACAGGGGATTTAGCCGTTGTTATATATACCCTTACACCAATATTAGTGGAATGGGACGCTAATATATGCGTATTGCCCCCATCATATTTATTTCTGTATATATATACCTTTAGGATGTTAGATTCTTACTTGAGATTTGACTTGGGATATTAGGTGATTCATTGAGATTGGATATTGGACATACCTATGTGATTACTGATTTGTACATTCGGAATATAGGAGATTACTCGATATTGTACATTGAGGAGATGTGAGAGTTATATGATGTGAGAGCCCAATGCGGGGGCTGATTTGAGGAATTGGGATTTGAATGTCTTAATGGATTGTGACCCTACCACGATGTCAGGTTTCCGTGGGAATGACATATTTCACTCCATACCTCATACCTATTCACTTATGCACGGTTTCATATATTGGTAGTACCTGTTAGTGTACCCTTATGATTGCTGCATATCTACTTTCTCATATCCGTATTGCATAGTTATTGCATACTATTATCATTTCATTATTACTGTAATCGCATATCTTAGATTCATGCTGTTCGTACATTCCTGCGATTACCTGCATATGTTATCTACTATTCACGAGTTGGCAACTCACCCCCGTTGTGCCACAGGTGTTTCAGGTTGTTCCCCAGAGTAGTCGAGGCAGGCTATTCAGTATCCATCTATCATCTTTTGCTACAGATATCGCATCAGCTCACAGTACTATTTTGCTTAGGTGGGTTAGATGATTATCTGTATTTCATATTGTACATTCGTTGTATCTTGTACTCTCCATCTACTATTATGTTGTTGACTTAGAGACTTGGTGAGGACGTTATTGTATATTAATTGTGGATTTGTTGTCTTTTATATACAACTTTCTCTCTACTGTCTTTACTTCTTCGCTACGGCGTCGTATATTTGTGTTGTATTCATCTTGGCTAGTTTTTACAAAAAGGGGGTGTTGCCAAAATTTTAAAGATAGGAAGTAGAACTTTTAAAGAATTTGGGTTGCGATTTCAAGTGTTTCAAAAACTTATATTATCTTTTCCGTATTTTCTTGGTTTAGATTTCTGGGTTTTGGCTTTCTTTTACTGCGTTACGTCTTTAGGCGTTGCGTAGTATTAGGGCTGTCACGGGTCAATTTTGGGTCGTGACATTGGGTTAGTGTTAGCGTATTTGTAAGTAAATGCTTAGGTTTAGTTTTTAGTCGCGAAACCCTAGAGTAAGGTACACACACACACATGCACACACGGGATATGATTTTGGTGTATATGATATATGTATATATGTGTGTGTGTGTGTGTGTGTTGGTGTGTTGATATATATATATATATACATATATATACATATACGTATACGTATACACGGGTGATGCGGATAGTATATGATACTTGGAGATGAGTCGATGTGATCGGGCATGATGCCGTGAGATGTGCTTTGGGTCATGTTATGTTATACTACATGATAGTATAGTGGATCGATAGGCGATGTGTTTTATTCACACGCGGATATATATTTGATGGTATCGGAATGTACTAAACTTTAGATCAGTACCCCTAATTCAGGATATGATGATAATGATACCAGATAAATAATGAGTTATATATGATAATTGACCCGTACCCCGATTTGGGATGTCGTACGATGGATTTTTCCGTACGATGTATAAATATGATCATTGATCCATACTCTTGACTCGAGAATGTCGTATTATATATTTTATCGTACGTGACGCTATTGAGGCGGGATCACCGACTACTAGATATATCGACTCTGACTTAGGTGGATTTCCTTACCCCTTTTGATTAGTCTCCTAGCTTTGTCCTGTAGTTTACTTAGTAGATGTTAGATTGGGCTCGAGTCATACTTATTTCCAAAACTAACGAATCGTGAGTATTTTAAAGACAGGCCAAGGGATACTGCGGATATTTCAAAGGACGTACCTTTTCTTAAAAACACCGTAGCCCCTATTTTCTAAACACCACGATTCGTGCTATTTCAAATGCCAAAACTGTATGACTCGTATATATAATGTATATTCGTTATTGTTGCGTTTACTATCCATTTTTCGTATATTCTTGCTATTCGCATTGCATTGCATGCTTAAATGTGTTTTCGTAGTTATTATGAAACCCTGCTGTCAGGACACCAGCACCATTGCCGATGATGCATATGCTCCACGTACACTCATTTGCCGGCTCACACACATTATCATCGGTAATTTCCATGTCACGTACACATTAGAGAACCTTACTGCATTGTATAATTACTGTTAGTTGTATGTATGCCCTAGAGGCTAGTATTGTACAGATGATGTATATTATATTGGATGCTTGGACATATATAGAGAGGACTTTCTTGCTCGATATGATAGTATGCTATCTGGTTGCACTTTACTTTAACATGTATACTTGTCTCTTTATACTGTTTTATAGTTACATGTTGGTAAAGCCCTTAGGATGTGTACTTGACTACCTGGACTATGATGCGGATCATACTAGTGGGGACATGGTAGTCCATAAGTACATCTTTCAAGGTCTCTAGTCGTGGGTGTATCGAGACGGGGCATCGATATACCGGTGTAGACTAGCGTATACGCTTCTCGACCCATGAGATGGGCGATGGATGATCCCATATCCATTGGTGTTTGACATCAGAGATAGTATACGGGTGCTCAGTGATGACTGGGTACACTGGACGGACTCGCCGAGAACTCCCAGATGGTATTATACCTCACGTCAGATGGCAGTTCTCTGGTGACACTTGTGCAGGTTAGTCTGTAGACCCGAGATCGTCATAGAGTCTTGTGTGATTCCCACTGTGCTTTGATTTCCACCTTACCACATCCATGAGGGCGTGCAAAACGGTGGTTTTTGGGTACAATCCCGAGTTACATGGAGGTAATGAGCGATAGGAGGGGTTTCGTCTCTCCCGGTATTGAGGGTTGATGTTGCACTGTGCTCGATTGGCCGTAACAGGGAAGTCCCTGGCCAGGGCTGATTAGAGATTTACTGGTAAGTGTTACCAGTAGTTTCTTGACCCGTTATGAGCCTCACATCGGCACGACTTATCGATTATTGGGGTCTTACGTTTACCACCTATAGACTTGATATGCGACATATCTGACGAGGAGACCGGACTGTACGGGAAGTGTTACCGGCAGGCTTTTACAGGAGTTGGAGCGGGCTTGCTTGCTGATCTTCTGATCGCTCAATACCCGGGTAGCCGTTACGTCCAGCTAGTACCGCTGACGACTTGTGGGTGCGTGATGTGATCATCACCTACTGCCGGCGTATTGACGAGTCTTTAGAGTCCTACATAGAGGTTTTACTGGCTCATGCAAAACGAAATAGGAGCGCATATGTGATATGTGCGAGACCGAGAATAATGCGTGTATGTGATACCGTATTCTATTCTCGCGACTTTTTGTATCGGTCGGTTATATATGATATAGCCGGATTATCGAATCAAGTGTTGATTCGATAAGTCGATACAATCGATGTTAGTCGGTTATATGAGATATGACCGGATTATTAAGTCAAGTATTGATTTAATAATTTATTTTATAATTGTATATTTGATATACTAGTTTACATTAACTAACACTTGTTCACTTTATGGTTTTTCTTACATGAGCACAATTTTAATGTATATATGATATATATTAAAATGTGTTTTCCTTTTTATATCATGGTTGATGATACACATGACATGGGTGTACAAGACATACACCATTCTATTTTTATGGTGGGTTATAATTATTTAAGGTAATTACAAAATTGGTGGAATTTTGGAAAGAGCATGAAGCTTGTAGAAGCTTGTAGAAGCTTTCTTTGCTTTGACAAAGTCCACTACCTTTGTCTTCACCTTAGATTTTTTATTAACCTAACCATTTAGATTAGCTATGGTTATGGCTCTACAAGAGTTAGTATATGATACTCACTCACCATGATTAGCCTTCTCACTTGATCATTATTCTCTTCTCTTTTCTTTTGTTCATCTTCTTCATTGTTAAAAAGAAAAGCTTGCTAGGGTTTGATCTTAAGTGAGAACTAAAGTGAAAAATAAAAATCCAAAGAGAACCCACTTCCTATTTCTCCATCCTCTACTAGACTAGCACTTTAGTATAGGGTGTTTGCTTCACTAATTCTCAAATTAGTGAAGTAGTAGCTTGAGTCAGAATTCCCTCGACGTAGATCATCTTCGGCCTCGGAGACTTCAAGCAAGGTCGCATCTTTCGCCTCGTGAAGCCATGCAAGAGCCCGGGAGAACCTTGATCGCAGCGAAGGGACTTCAACAAGGAGCAAATGAAGTGGAGGACCGATCTACAAAGGTTGTATTTCGTGTTCCCTTAGAAGTAAAGTTGTTTACTTACTATTAGTTTCTCCTAAACTCTAGTATACGATCTTGCTTAGGGTTGTTCGGCACATAAAAATTTAATTTTGGCATGGTCGATGCCTTGTAGAGCCTTGTTAGTGTGCCTAGTAACCCTACAATTGCTAGCTGGTAGATTCGACTTAGTATTAGTACGTTTGCTTTCATATGCTAGTTTGATATCGCATTTCTTACTTAGACACTTCGTGCATGTATACGTATATATTCATTGCTATGCAATATCATGGGGCTTTATGCCGGTATTTCACCGTTATTTACATTAGAGTTTGGGATTTGGATTTTCCATGAGATTTCTGGATTTGGAGAAACCGCAAGGATTTATAAACTCATTTTCATTTCAAAAGATAGAAATTTGCAGTTTTCTCGTGATATGATTTGAGAGGTGTCCACCATGAGTTTTCTCGGCTCTTGAGCGGTATCATACACCCGATTCGAGGAGGAGGAGGAACCGTCTGCGGGTGCATGGTGGACCCGGTGCGGTACCCCGGGGCAAGATGGTCACAGATGATGGCGTTGAGCCTGGCAGGTGAGTACTACCGACCGGTTATTTGTGACGCGGCGGATATCCGGAGGATACCGACGTAGTCTTGAGATTTGATGATTTGGGCCAGTCCGGATTGCCGGAGCCCAAGATATTGAGACATTGAGATTTTATGATATGGGCCAGTCCGGATTGCTGGAGCCCGAGATATTGAGATATTGGGATATATATTTTGTGTCGATGTTTGACACGGATTCCTTGTTGATTTCATTGATGATACTTCGATTTTTATGCAGAAATCTCACAGAGATAAGAAAACAGTTTTCTCATTCAGTTGCATTATGTTTTCATGCATTCATACATCATTTATGTGGCTTGTGATTACCTGAGGCACTGACACGAGCACTTGGTATTATACTGATGTTAGATGATTACCTTGTCATTATTAGATGCTTCAGGTTATATATATTATCAGGATATTATGGTATGACCTAAGATAGAGTCATACATGCGATTTCTGCTCGGTGATATTTTCTACTCACGAGTTAGCAACTCACCCCCGTTGTGCCACAGTTTCTTGCAGGTTTTGCCGTATAGGTTTCGTTGCGGTTTGCTGGCACACTGTTTCCTTCCGGGTGATTGGCTTGGTAGGTGGGTTCACTTGCATCGTGACCACCATTGTACTTTATTTACATTCAGTTGTATCTAGTAAACTCCATCAACCAGACTTGTATATTGATAGACTTAGAAGACCGGTGTATATTCTTTCGACCTTAGAGTCGCGCTTGTATTATTATGGTTTTTTGGTGGTTATTGGTTTTCTTCTGAGTTTTGATCCTCGCCCTTCGGCGTTGTATATTATATTACTTGCGTGGTTGTGTCTGCCAATTGGCGAAGAGCTAGCTCCCGCTTGGGAATGCTTTTATTCATTATGTATATTATTCATGTTTGTACCCGTTTGGGGTCAGTATTTATAAAGGAGACTCTGCCGAAATTTTTGGAATAAACTTGATGTTTTAAAAATGTTTACTACGACTTTCAAAGTGATTTATAAGCAAACTTTTAAACAAGTTTTCCTTCACTTTCTTCTTTTTAATGGTTTAGATTTTTGGGCTTTTGGCTTACTTGAATTAGGTGGGGTCCTATAGACTTCATATGATTTAAGTGCCAGTCACGTGCTATTTTGGGTCGTGACAAAGTTGGTATCAGAGCGCTAGGTTTAATCTTGGTTTGAGTCTATGTTTGACTATGTGGAGTCTAGGGCATATATATATATTCAGAACCTAGGCTTGACCTTACGGAACTTAGGCTTTGTCGAGGGGGTATTAGACCCGAACTTTCGTCGCATAGGTTGACCTTGGTTTATGGCGTAGGTGACTTAAGTAGAGTGACGTACCGTGTGTATGTTCCGCGTCATACTTACGATACACTATTCCACTTTAGAAGCCTTAGGATGTACATTTCTTTGCCCAGTATTCTATTCGTTCATTGATCTATCCTCATCGATATCGATTGGTGGTTTTGTTACCACGATTGCATAGGCAGAGAGAACTGCGGCTAGAGTTGCGGTTAGCATGAGCTCGTCTTGGATGAGGACTGACCGGGGCGTAATTCTGGTGACACACGACTGCATAGATGTGTCATTTTATTGTGTTTTTCGCGCCATGGGCATTGGTGGATTGCTTTTACTAAAATTTCTCGAACGTGTAGATCAGCACCAGAGGATTGGGTCACTGCTAGAGGCCGGGTAGATAGCGATGACCGTCAATGCACCGTTTATTCTTGATGATTGAGGTATTGTTTAGCATGCGGACGAATGATCCAGGTGTTGCTGCGACTGACAAGATATCGCCCTAGATGTTTGAAGCTAATGCAGCACGAGTTGTACTTAGAGATATGATAGAAGATCGCTAGTCACCCAAGGACGAACGACTAGGAAATGTGGTTCGTTTGCATACCCCGATGCAAGGTCATCAGATTGATTGATTCCAGCTAGAGAAGACTTCACACAGGTACGTTGAGAATCGATAGAAAACGATCGAATGTCAGAAACCCATTTTTCTAAGTTTAAGGTATTCGGAAAAACATGCAAGTAATTCTGTGAACCCTCTAGAAGAATGAAACCCTAACTCGACATAATGAACATGGAAATGCTTTTGAACCTTAGGGTTTGCAGCAGTTCCGCGGTGCCATTAATGAGGCTTGGGTTTGCCCTTCTACGGCTGGTCCATAGAGACTGTGGCATGTACTGGATATTATTAAACTGTGCTCAAGTGTTGAGCTCTCGGGGAATTATGGGACTTTGATGAATCGATCGAAAAGTTCGACGTCGTCCGGATATCATGTGATGGGATACATTACTTGAGAGACTTTAGGTATGAGTATAGCCGTTGTAGCACAGTCCATACAGCTACGAAGAGACGAGTCCGAATCAGTCGACATTAGAGAAAAGTGGAGTAAGAGATTCGTACGAGATTTTGAAGAGATGGCATTCCACTCCGTTGACATCAGAGATGTGATACGCATGCAGAGGCGTTAAATATGGATATACCTTTTTAAAGAAGTCGTAATGAGTTTGCAGCTGTTCCGAAACAAGATTGGGAGAGACCTCGACAAGATCTTTATGAAAATACTAAACGAGAAGACTTGGACCCAGGATCGGTCGTATTACGCACATCCAGTAGGCCAGAGTTGGCATCATCGATGAGACATATTATGAGTGACCATGATAGTTGGCCAGAGACCTGTAGATGATGTGCCAGAGTGGAACTGTTCCCGTTGTCATTTCCTTATTGGGCCGTTGAGCCGAGGAATTATATAACGGGCAATTCGCAGTGAGAGACGAGAGCCTAAGGGCACAAGGCACCGGACCATGAAAAGAAAGCAAGTAGATATCTTGCTCTGCTAGCTTTGGATGCACCGACACCTTCTCGACTTTGAAGGAAGGACGAATCGACGACAATGTTTATGATTTGTGATTTGGTGATTCGAATATCACGTATCCGTCCTTTTGGATTTCGGTATTTTGGGCGATTTATTTACATGATTGAGTTTTCGTGCACCACAGTTGCACTCGGTTTCGATTTAATATCATTCGAGATGTTGATGTTGATTTCATGCCTATGGTATGTATGTGATTTGAATTGTGCCTTCGGTGTAGTTTTCATGCACTTTCAGTATTTGGATTCGATTTTGTGCACGCTGATGCATGTAGTTGTGAGATTATACACCACGGTATACCTGATTGGGATTGAGGTTTGTTGTATACCGTCGATTTCGATTGTGATAGTCGATATTTGTTTCCGTGCACCTTGTGCACTTGAGTTAGATTTTTGCGCATACTTGGTGCGTTTGAGGCGATTTTGGTGCACACCAGATGCACTAAATTGGGATTCTTCGTGCATATTAGATGCACCTGATACTGCTGTCAGGCACACCCGTTGCCCTTGACAGGTGTTTTCGTGCACACCTGTTGCACTTAGATTTTGTTTCTGTGCACATGTATGGCACATTCATTGATTTCGATTTCTGTGTACGCCAGGCGCACGTTGCATTATTTATATATTCTATTGAGTGTGATTTCTTGGAGCATTACGTTTGTATGATATTTACTATTTGATATAGTAACCGAGCAAGACTAGTTAGAGGACAGTACCTAAATATGTTTTTGCATGCATCGATAGTTATCGAAGGGATTTCCAAAAAGGAGCTATAGTCTCAGTATTTACCTATATGTCCGAGATGACACGAACGTTTTACAAAGGAAACCCTTCTAAATTATTTTCAAAACGGCGGGACGTATGTTGAACAAAAGATATACATATGTATATATAGTTATTTTCTTACAAATAAACGTACGCTACTTGTGCTGCGATACGCGCATCGCACAGCGACTTGAAAAAGGGTTGGCATGCATTTTCTTTCAGATGTTTGGACAAGTTTTCAACGATGCGTACTATGTACATATTATAGTTTTGAGTACATATCTTGTTGGTTTTCGTATTGGATTTTGACATTGGTATCTTCCCCATAACTCCGATGATTGCGGGATGCTTGACGGAGTTTTGATTTTTGAGTTATATACTCATTCTTTATGCGCATGCATTGCGCTACGATACGTTTTATGTATTTATGATTTCGGAGCCCCGACGACTTGATCATTTTACTGAAATGTTTTAGTATTTGAGGGGTTTAAATTTTAAATTCGGGGACCGAATTTATTTAAGGGGGGGAAGACTGTAACATTTCAGGAAAATAAAATATTATTTTTAGGAATTTAAATAATTTAAATAATAAATATTATGAATATTTTAATGAATGGAGATTAGTTTTAATGTTATGGTATGATCATATACCAATAGATTGGAAAAATATTGGAAAATTACCTTGAATGTTGATTTTTAAAGAAATTGTGAGATTTAGACATTTTATGAATTATTATAAAATGTATTATATACAAGTTTATTCTAAACTTGATTAATGTTCACTAATTATGCATTAAGTATGATTTTGCATATGACATGCACTATGTCACATTGCTAACACTTGTTACATTTTTGAAAAACTTGGCTTAAATCCTTAATTGTGCATGGCATCTTGTGTTTCTTTTATATGAATATGGTTTTAAAAGAAAACAAAAAGAAAAGAAAAGAAAAGATTAAAGAAATGGGGTATGGGAAAGAGAGAGAAGAGAGAGAGGGGTGAGGGGTCTCCTTGAACCATGGCTTATTGTCCCCCCTTCATTTTTCTTCACCATTTTCTCTCCCCTTCCTCTCATTGCTGCCCTCTCCCTCCACCTCCTCAAACTCTTCACAACAACTCCAAAAACACATCAAAACACTTCATTCCCTTCATTAAATACATGCACAAGCTCACTACAAGTATGGGGAACCAAGAAAGTTTGGATTTTGAGCACTAGGGGCAACTCAAGAAAATTCTTGAGTTGCCAAATGAGGTATTTTCTTCACCATTAGTGTAGTAATCCATTTCCTTTAGCATATATACATGTTTAGAAGTGTTTTAGTGAGGTTTAATGAACTTATAAAATTCCAAGATGAGGGTTAGAGCTTTTCTTGAGTTGTGAAGATGCAATTGAGAGTATTTGGTGACTATAAACCCCTTTAGTGATAATCTCTTAGAACAAAATAGAAACAAAACCAAAAACTGGATTTAAACTTGTCATGTCGGTAAGTAAGGATCAAGGTGAGTAGATATATATCTACGGAGGAAGTCGGGTGGATGGTGTATAGCACCCCCGCAGTTTCGTAGTGCAGTATACGAATGTGTATATCTATATACTTATGTGTTATCATGAGATGTGTATTCTTAGCAAGAAATGCTTTAGGTGACTTTGGGTTAGTGTTAGCGTATTTGGAAGTAAATGCTTAGGTTTAGTTTTTAGTCGCGAAACCCTAGAGTAAGGTACACACACACATGCACACACGGGATATGATTTTGGTGTATATGATATATGTATATATATGTGTGTGTGTGAGTGTGTGTGTGTGTGTGTGTATTGGTGTGTTGATACACACACACACACATACATATACGTATACAAGGCTGATGAGGATAGTATATGATACTTGGAGATGAGTCGATGTGATCGGGCATGATGCCGTGAGATCAGTTATGTGATTTGGGTCATGTTATGTTATACTACATGATAGTATAGTGGATCGATAGGCGGTGTGTTTTATTCACACGCGGATATATGTTTGATGGCATCGAAATGTACTAGACTTTATATCAATACCCCTAATTCAGGATATGATGATAATGATACCAGATAAATAATGAGTTATATGTGATAATTGACCCGTACCCCGATTTGGGATGTCGTACGATGGATTTTTCCGTACGATGTATAAATATGATGATTGATCAGCACTCTTGACTCGAGGATGTCGTATTATATATTTTATCGTACGTGACGCTATTGAGGTGGGATCACCGATTACTAGATATATCGACTCGGACTTAGGTGGATTTCCTTACCCCTTTTGATTAGTCTCTTAGCTTTGTCCTGTAGTTTACTTAGTAGATGTTAGATTAGGCTCAAGTCATACTTATTTCCAAAACTAACGAATCGTGAGTATTTTAAAGACAGGCCAAGGGATACTACGGATATTTCAAAAGACGTACCTTTTCTTAAAAACACCGTAGCCCCTATTTTCTAAACACCACGATTCGTGCTATTTCAAATGCCAAAACTGTATGACTCGTATATATAATGTATATTCGTTATTGTTGCGTTTACTATTCATTTTTCGTATATTCTTGCTATTCGCATCGCATTGCATGCTTAAATGTGTTTTTGTAGTTATTATGAAACCCTGCTGTCAGGACACCAACACCATTGCCGATGATGCGTATGCTCCACGTACACTCACTTGCCGGCTCACACACATCATCATCGGTAATTTCCATGTCACGTACACATTAGAGAACATTACTTCATTGTATAATTGCTAGCTGGTAGATTCGACTTAGTACTAGTACGTTTGCCTTCATATGCTAGTTTGATATCGCATTTCTTACTTAGACACTTCGTGCATGTATATGTATATATTCATTATTATGCAATATCATGGGGCTTTATGCCGGTATTTCACCGTTATTTACTTTGGAGTTTGGGATTCGGATTTTCCATGAGATTTCTGGATTTGGAGAAACCGCAAGGATTTATAAACTCATTTTCATTTCAAAAGATAGAAATTTGCAGTTTTCTTGTGATATGATTTGAGAGGTGTCCACCATGAGTTTTCTCGGCTCTTGAGCAGTATCATACACCCGATTCGAGGAAGAGGAGCAACCGTCTGCGGGTGCATGGTGGACCCGGTGCGTTACCCCGGAGCAAGATGGTCGCAGATGATGGCGTTGAGCCTGGCAGGGGAGCACTACCGACCGGTTATTTGTGACGCGGCGGATATCCGGAGGATACCGACTTAGTCTTGAGATTTGATGATTTGGGCCAGTTCGGATTGCCGGAGCCCGGGGCCAGTCCGGATTGCCGGAGCCCGAGATATTGAGACATTGAGATTTTATGATATGGGCCAATCCGGATTGCCGGAGCCCGAGATATTGAGATATTGGGATACATATTTTGTGTTGATGCTTGACACAGATTCCTTGTTGATTTCATTGATGATACTTCGATTTTTATGCAGAAATCTCACAGAGATAAGAAAACAGTTTTCTCATTCAGTTGCATTCAGTTTTCATGCATTCATACATCATTTATGTGGCATGTGATTACCTGAGGCACTGACACGAGCACTTGGTATTATACTGATGTTAGATGGTTACCTTGTCATTATTAGATGCTTCAGGTTATATATATTATCAGGATATTATGGTATGACCTAGGATAGAGTCATACATGCGATTTCTGCTCGGTGATGTTTTCTACTCACGAGTTGGCAACTCACCCCCGTTGTGCCACAGTTTCTTGCAGGTTTTGCCGTACAGGTTTCGTTGCGGTTTGCTGACACACTGTCTCCTTCCGGGTGATTGCCTTGGTAGGTAGGTTCACTTGCATCGCGACCACCATTGTACTTTATTTACATTCAGTTGTATCTAGAAAACTCCATCAACCAGACTTGTATATTGATAAACTTAGAAGACCAGTGTATATTCTTTCGACCTTAAAGTCGCGCTTGTATTATTATGGTTTTCTGGTGGTTATTGGTTTTCTTCTGAGTTTTGATCCTCGCCCTTCGGCGTTGTATATTATACTGCTTGCGTGGTTGTATCCGCCAATTGGCGAAGAGCTATCTCCCGCTTGGGGATGCCTTTATTCATTCTGTATATTATTCATGTTTGTACCCGTTTGGGGCCAGTATTTACAAAGGAGACTCTGCCGAATTTTTTGGAATAAACTTGATGTTTTAAAAATGTTTACTACGACTTTCAAAGTGATTTATATGCAAACTTTTAAACAAGTTTTCCTTCACTTTCTTCTTTTTAATGGTTTAGATTTCTGGGCTTTTGTCTTACTTGAATTAGGTGGGGTCCTATAGACTTCACATGATTTAAGTACCAGTCACGTGCTATTTTGGGTCGTGACAGTCTTGATACTTTTATAGTTTGTTTCTCCACTTCATTTTTATACTCCTTAAATTTCTCAAAGGCCTCGGATTTATGCTTCATTAAGAACATATGTCCATACCTTGAGAAATCATCAGTAAAAGTGATGAAGTTGGAGTGACCCCTTCGTGCATGTGTAGACATCGGACCACATACATCGCTGTGTACAAGTCCCAAGAGCTCAGTGGCTCTTTCTCCGTGTCCTGTGAATGGAGATTTGGTCATCTTCCCTTTGATACATGACAAGTTGCATATGATGTATATTCAAACGGATCTAAATATCCATCTTTATACAATTTAGTCAACCTTGTTTCATTTATATGACCAAGTCTACAATGCCATAAGAAGGCTTGGTTTGAATCTGGAGATTTTCTTTCGAGTGTTGTTTGGATATTGAAAACTTGATGTTGATTAAGTACGTATATGCCTGTCACGACCCGAAAATGGCACGCGACTGGCACTTGAATCACGTGAAGTCTATAGGACCCCACCTAATTCAAGTAAGCCAAAAGCCCAGAAAAATCTAAACCTTTAGGGAAAAGTAATGGAGGTGAAGTTTTGAAATAATGGTATAATGAAAACAAGCTCTTTCTTTAAAAAATAAGTAATAGTATACGAAAACGCAATGTTTTGTATCTAATTTGAAAACATGTTTCGTCATTGAAAATTTCGGCAGCACCTCCTTTGTAATTTTTAACCCGAAAACGGTACAAGCAATAATAAATAAGGCATCCCCAAGCGGGAGCTAGCTCTTCGCCAAATGGCGGAAACAACCACACAGGATAATATAAATATACAATGCCGAAGGGTGAGGATCAAAACTCAGAAAGAAAGCGAGAAAAATAAATATCATAAAGAAAACCAGAAACAATAATAAAATACATGAGCGCGACTCTAAGGCTGAAAGAATATACTAACTATGGTTATCTAAGTCTACTAAAAATACAAGTCTGGTTGATGAAACTTTAAACTAGATACAACTGAAATAAATAAAAGTACAATGGTGGTCACGATGCAAGTGGACCCACTTACCAAAGCAATCACCCGGAAGGAAGTGGTGTGCCAGCGAAGCCGCTATGGAACCTGTACGGCTAAACCTGCAAGAAACTGTGGCACAACGGGGGTGAGTTGCTAACTCGTGAGTAGAAGACATCACCGAGTATAAATCACATGTATGACGATCTCCTAGGTCATACAGTAACATACTCAAATATAACACTGAAACATCTAGCAGTGACAAGGGTAATCATCTAAGTATAAGTGTAATACCAAGTACTCGTATCAGTGCCTCAAGTAGCAACATGTCGTATATATGATGTATGAATGCATCAAGAATGAAATCAGAATATATCTGTACGAGAAAGCTGTGTTCTTATCTCAGTAAGATTTTAGTATAAAAACTGGAGTATCATCAATGAAATCGACAGAAATCCGTATCAAACATCGACACAAAATCCTCAAATCCCGGGCTCCGTCAGTCCGGATCGGCCCGTATCATCCAATTTAATGACTACGGTTGGTATCCTCCGTGCCAAATATCACCGGTAGGTAGTCTGCCTTTGCCAGGCTCATTGTCTACAACTCGAGCTTCTTGCCCCGGGGTACCTTAACGGTTCCACCATGTACCCGAAACGGTTCATCCTACTCCTCGAATCAGGGCTCGAAAACCAACTCAATCAGGAAAACTCATGGTGGACGCCATATACATCATATCACGAGAAAACCGCAACTTGCAATTTGTAAAATGATAATGAGTTTATAAAATTCTTGCAGTTTTCCCCCAAATCCAGAAATCTCATGGAAAATCCAAAATCCCAAAATCAAGAGTCAATAAGCAGTGAATATCGGCATAAAGCCCCACAATATTGCATAACAGAATGAATATATAAATGCATGGGGTCTCTAAGTAAGGAATGCAATATCTAAACTAGCATATGAGAACAAGCATACTAATAATATGTTGAAACTACCAGCTAGCAGGTTATACCAATGAAGTGACGTTTTCTAAAGTGTACGTGACATGGCAATTACCGATGATGATGTGTGTGAGCCGGCAGGCAAGTGTACATGGAACATACGCATCATCGGTAATGGTGCTGGTGTCCTAACAGACGGGATTCATAATAGCTAAAGAAACACATGTAATAAATATGCAATGTAATGAGAACAACATAAATATAACAGAAAGTGAATAGTAAACGTAACATTAATCAATATACATGTCGGTGTACGAGTTATACGGTTTTAGTGTTTTGAAATAGCACAAATCGTGGTTTTTTGAAAAGTAGAGGCTACGGTGTTTTTGAGAAAAGATATGTCCTTTGAGAAATCCATAGCATCCCTCGGGTTGTCCTTTGAAAATACTCACGATTCGTTAGTTTTGAAAATAGGTATAACTCGAGCCTAGTCTAGCATCTATCTAAACAACTAAAAGACTAAACTAAGGAGTTAGTCGGAAGGATAAGAAAATCTACATATATTCCGAATCGATATACCTAGTAGTCGGCGATCCAGCCTCATAGAGTCATATACTGTATAATACATAGTACGGCATCCTCGAGTCAAGAGTGCGGATCAATCATCTTATATGTCTCGTACGGTAATATCCATCGTACGACATCCTCAAAATCGAGGGTAAGAGTCAAAATCATACATAATATCATCATTCGTACAATATCATGATCATGGGTACGGTTCTAAAGTCTCGTACATTCAAATATTATCAACTCATATATTATCGTATGCATGAATAAATATCACCCAACGATCCATTATAATATCATATCGTATATCAAATCACGACTCAAACACATATCATAATCTCACGGCATCATGCCCGATCATATCGACTCATCTCCAGATACCACATACTATCCCCATCACCCGTGTATATGTATACACACACACACACACATACATACATGTATATATATATATACCCATATACACACAAAATCAAGTGTGTGCGTGCTTGTGTGTCTACATATAACTTGCGATTCGCCACCAAGGTAATCATCCTATGGATAGGTCTTTCTAGATCAACCTAATCTAACCCAAGGTCTTCTAAATACCCTAATTGCTAAGTATCCAAATATCGCATCCAAACTTACTAATATAGTAAAACTATATTCTACTATTGCGGGGGTGCTATACGACATCCACCCGACTTCCCCCGCAGATATACGTCTACTCACCTCGATCCTCGCTTGCCGAAGTCAATGACGCCACTCTCTCCTCGTTATCCCGAAGTCCACTCGAAGGTACCTACATTTCAAATGCGTCGTATTGTAAACAAGAATCCAATGTGAAAACCAAAATGACACACGAAACACACATAGGTTAGAACCTATGATCTGCGTGTTAGGAATATGTATGCCCTAGGGGCCATTATTGATGAAATAGTTGATGTTTGGACATATATATTGAGGACTTTCTTGCTCAACATGATAGTATGCTATCAGGTTACCTTTATCTTAACATGTAGACTGGTATTTATACTGTCTGTCTCTTACATGTTGATAAATCCCTTAGGATATGTACTTGACTACCAGGATTATGATGAGATCATACTAGTGGGGCCAGGGTGGTCCAAAAGTACATCCTTTAATCAGTTCCTAATCGAGGGAATATCGAGACTAGGGCATCAATATTCCAGAGTAGACTAGTGTGTACGTTTCTTGTCCCTTAGAGGGCGATGGTTGATCCCATAAAAAATGGTGTGTGATATAAAAGATTGTACACAGGTGCTTATTGGAGAATGGGTACACCGAACAGGACTCGCCGAGGACTCCTATGTGGTAGTATACCTATCGTCAGATAGCAGTCCTATGGTGACACTGGTACAGGTTAATCTGTAGACTCGAGATCGTCATAGAGTCTTGTGTGGCTCCCACTGTGCTTTGATTTCCTCCCTACCACGCTCAAGAGGAGTCGTGAAAACAGGTGGATTTTGGGTACAGTCCCGAGTCACATGGAGGCAATGAGCGATAGGAGGGGTTTCGTCTCTCTCAGTATTGGGGATTGATGTTGCGCTATGCTCGATTGGCTATTACTGGAAGTCCCTGGCCAGGGTTACTGCCGAGATTTACTGATAAGTGTTATCAGTAGTTTCTCGAACCGTTATAGGCCATACATCGGCATGACTTATCACATTACTGGGGTCTGACGTTTACCACCCCTAGACATGATATGCGACATCAGACGAAGAGCCTGGACAGTACGGTAGTGTTACTGATAGGCTTCATGGAGACCATGGACAAGCTTGCTTGGTGATATTCATATCGCTCAATACCCGGGTAGCCGTTACGTCCAGCTAGTACCGCTGTCGGCTTGTGAGTGACTGATGTGATCATCACCTACTGCTGGCGTATTGATGAGTCTTTAGAGTCCCACACAGAAGTTCCCTGGTTCAAGCAAAATGAAATAGGACACATATGTGATATGTGTGTGGGCCTGATTAAATACGTGTATGTGATACTGCATTGTAATCTGGCAGTTATCTGTTATCGGTTCGGTTATATGTGATATAACCAGATTGTCAAATCAAGTGTTGATTTGATAATGTGATATACAAATAAATGATATTAGTCGGTCATATGTGATATAACCGGATTATTAAATCAAATGTTGATTTAATAATGTGATATATATTATATTTGATAAAATTATATCTTAACTAATATCATTAGCTCACTAATTATTCTTCATAATATATATTAATATTATGAGATATATATATATATATATATATATATATATATATATATATAGCATGGCTTGATTTTCTATTTTTAAGAAAAATAGAAACGAGGTGGAAAATGATAGCATGGTTGCAAGCATGGACTTTATATTTGTTTATTCATCTTGACTCACTATTCAAGCATGGTTGCAATTTTATATTGCAAAATTCCATGCTTGAATGAGTGGGGGTCAAGAGTTGCCATTTATTCTAAGCTTATTCTCAACACTTAGCCATTTTTCTTGAGTTGCTCCCATGGTTGCTCTCTAGCTTCTTCATCTTCCTCATTGCCATGGTTCAAGCTTCAACCCTCATATGTGATGTGAACCATGAAGCTTGAACACAAACTTGTGAGCAAAATCATATCCCGTACTTCACCATCCTACACTTGACTAGCGATCGAGTGTAGCGTGTTTCCTACGCTAAAGAGTTTAGAGTAGAGGTAGCTTGAGTTGGAGGGACTTTACGTAGATCATCTTCGGCATGAAGTGTTAGTTGTATGTATGCCCTAGAGGCCAGTATTGTACAGATGATGTATATTATATTGGATACTTGGACATATATAGAGATGACTTTCTTGCTCGATATGATAGTATGCTATCTGGTTGCTCTTTATCTTAACATGTATACTAGTCTCTTTAAACTGTCTTATAGTTACATTTTGGTAAAGCCCTTAGGATGTGTACTTGACTACTTGGACTATGATGCAGATCATACTAGTGGGGACATGGTAGTCCATAAGTACATCCTTCAAGGTCCCTAGTCGTAGGTGTATCGAGACGGGGCATCGATATACCAGTGTAGACTAGCGTATACGCTTCTCGACCCATGAGATGGGCGATGGATGATCCCATATTCATTGGTGTTTGACATCAGAGATGGTATACGGGTGCTCAGTGGAGACTGGGTACACTGGACGGACTCGCCGAAAACTCCCAGATGGTATTATACCTCACGTCAGATGGCAGTTCTCAGGTGACACTTGTATAGGTTAGTCAGTAAACCCGAGATCGTCATGGAGTCTTGTGTGATTCCCACTGTGCTTTGATCTCCACCTTACCACGTCCATGAGGGCGTGCAAAACGGTGGTTTTTGGGTACAGTCCCGAGTCACATGGAGGCAATGAGCGATAGGAGGGGTTTCGTCTCTCCCGGTATTGGGGGTTGATGTTGCGCTGTGCTCGATTGGCCGTAACAGGGAAGTCCCTGGCCAGGGCTGATTAGAGATTTGCTGGTAAGTGTTACCAGTAGTTTCTCGACCCGTTATGAGCCTCACATTGGCACGACTTATCGGTTATTGGGGTCTGACGTTTACCACCCCTAAACTTGATATGCGACATATCAGACGAGGAGACCGGACTGTACGGGAAGTGTTGCCGATCGGCTCGACGGGAGTTGTAGCAGGTTCGCTTGTTCTCTTCTGATCGCTCAATACCCGGGTAGCCATTACGTTTAGCTGACCGCTTGCGGCTTGGGGGTGCTTGATATGATCATCACCCACTGCCGGCGTATTGACGAGTCTCAGAGTCCCACAATGGAGTTTCCTAGTCCAGGCGAAACGTTGTGGTGCGCGTATGCGATATGCGCATAGACCCGATTAAAATGCGCGTATAGGATACCGTATATTGATCGGGCGACTTGCTTTTGGTAGGGATCATATGTGATATGGCCGGATTGATAAATCAAGTGTTGATTTATCATTTAACCATTAGCTTCTCACTTGAAATCTTTTCTTGAGTTAGTTGGATGTATGCATGCATGTATGCCTTCTTTTTGATTCATGCACATATGGATGTACAAATACACATACATACATACATACATTCATCATGGTTGCTTATACAATGAGAATGGTGGCAATATAAGAATCATACCATGGTTATTATATGGATTTTTCGTTGCTTTTGAATTAAAACAAAAAGGGAAAAGAAAAAGGGTTGAATGATAGAATGTTTCTACACTCTTCTTGACTTTACCATGCTCACCTACCTTTTAACCCATGGTTTATTTTCCTTTTGTGCTTTTAACTCCATTGCAATAATATCTATATAATTAACCATGGTTTGAAATGAGAGATGGAAAATATATATACTTATATTTTCATTTTTCAAGTGAGAGATTATTCTTATCTTCTTCTAAAAAGCCATCATCTTCATCAACCTCTCTCTTTTGCTCTCTAGTTCCTTGTAGTGAGCAATATACTCATCAAGATTGGATTTTGAAGTGAGAAAGATAACCACAACACCATTCTACACAAGTCTAGCCCACTTGTTTAGAGTGTTAGCTTCATTTCGTTCATTTGATCGGATAAAGTTGCAAGCTTGGACAAAGCGGACTCCGGGTGGATCATCGGTGACCGAGAGGCGTTCAAGCGGAATTCTTTCAAACCACAAGTAGCCGAGGAGTCTAGCGTAGGGAGCTACAAAGGTTGTACTCTCTAAACCCTAGCTTTCCTTTCATATGTTGATGTGAAAATTTAGAAACCCTAATTTTTCTAGGATAGATCCGATGTTTGTTAACTTAGCACCCTAAAGACTCCACCTTTGATTCATGTGATGCTTCCAAACCCTTCATGAGGTTCTAGGCTAATCTTTCATTGGTATCCGGGCCGACCTAGAACATTAGGCGACACCTTTACGAAGTTAAAACTCCGATTGAACCGAAAATACGGGTTTTTGGGTACTCTCTGGACATTTTTTAAATCTGGTTATTTTCAGAATTAAAAATATGCAAAAAATTCAGCAGGTAAATATAAGAGTTACTGTAAAAAACGAGAGCATGAACAGTTAAAACGACTGCGGAACCGCGGCGATAACCTGCTTAGGCCGCGGTTCCGCGGCCATTCTGTTGAGTCATGGTCTGGTTTTTGTGCAGTAATTCATAACTCTGCTTGTTTATGTTTTTAAAGTATTTTTAATCTGAATTTAGTACTGAAAATTCTGGAGATGTTTTTGGACTCGTCGATTCGATCGGAATTTTCATTTCGTGGCTTTTCCGGATAAATTAGAAAGTATTGAAGTGTTTGAACGAATATCATTTGCTCATTTTTCACGGGGTTTGAATATTTCGGAAATACGTGCAAGTTTGTTTGTGGTGGACCCTCTAGAAGAAAACAAACCTTAACTCGATTATATGACCGTCTTGAACTGCCTTTTGAACCTTAGGGTTTGGGGCAGTACGGCGTGCCACATGTGAGGCGTTGGCTTGACCCTTCTACGGCTGGACCGCTACCACTGTGTCACACTTCGGGTTTTTGAACTCCGCTCAAGTGTTGAGGTTTAGGGAATTTTGGGTATTTGATCATTCGTTCGAAAACTTTAATACCGTCTAATTATCTGGAATGAGATGCAATGTGTGGAATTCATATTATAAGACATGAAATACAAGGTATGTGATACTTCGCATTTACGATGTCTAAAGAGAACGTGGATTCCAAATATTGCAGTTTTACACTTTCTTTTCTGTGACCGTAAGTGTAGTATGTATTTACCGATTGTCGTTGCTATACGTCGACGACAATCGGTGTATGCATACTTGCTTACGTTGATGATATGAGATATTATGTGTTGCTGAGACATGATGTGTAGGATTGTCGCAATTGAATAGCCGGGGGGTTTTATGTGAGATGAGAGTTTTATATTTTCATTCATGTAAATTCAAATGTAATGTAATATTCTTTTATTTGGGGCACTTCCGGGTTGAGGTTGTGTCACCAGTGTTGTATATTATTTACTTTTCCGCATTAGGATGGACCCAAGGAGGGGAGCATAGGTGACCGGGTTCTGGGGTTCAGTGGGAGGCCATCTCGAGGAGTCGAGACCGGGTCTCCTAAACTCCAGAATTGGTAGGGTCGCTTGCCGCTCTCGTAGGGGTCCAGGGTGTGGGCTTGGCTATTCATCGCGACTGTGGAATCCGTATTTTCTATTTTGGCTAAATACTAAATACGGACGTCCTAGTATATCCCACATTATATCTATGTTTCTGCTGCGATATCTGTGATGTGATCATTAGATATGTTCTGTGATGGATACATTATACAGTATATATGATATATTATATAGACGTTACTTATGTTTTGCACCCGCACTAGCCCTGCCCTGCTCTGCCGTTAGTTACCTAACCTAACGGTGCACGAGGGGACATCGAGGCGAATGCGGATGGCATAAGTGTACGTCGTATTTATCTGTGATGTTTAGGTGACTTAAATGATGGGACTTCATTAATGTGATTAATGAAAGAAAAGAAACCTAATAGATGTAGTAGAATCAAATTTTCAAATAAAAAGGGTAGCTACAGTTTTGCTTTGCATAGCGGTATATATGATATACCCTGCACCTTATTCGATGAGGAAAGGGCCGAGATCCCTTCACCGTGAGTGACCCCTTTAGCAATAACTGGCAGATGCTACACACTCGGTTTGTTTTTGATTGCTTCTATAGTTTCTGCTTTGCACAGTGATATATATGATATATCCCGCACCTCATTCGATGAGGAAAGGGCCGACGATCCCTTCACCGGGAGTGACCCCTTTAGCAAAACTAGAAAAGCCTCAAAATCACTCCATTTCAAAACTTCACTTGATTCTACAACGATATCAAGTTCATTACGCAATAGGTTCTCAGAAAAACCTGTCGTAGCCCTCCGTCATTTCAGATAAATCCTACTTAGTATTCGTGCTACGTTTGTTGGCCTGCGTCAAGGCGTAGTGTGCGGTAGCTAACTAGTATTTATCTGTTAATGCATGTGATGCAGATTGGATTAGAGTAGTCGTGCGACTTTGTTGGCCTGCGTCAAGGGTCGTACGGGTGGGTTTAATTCAATCAAGAAATGACGGGTTGAACTTGACTAGCGCACTATGGTTTGTTGGCCTGCGTCAAGGTCATAGGACGCTAGGGGCAAAATATTATCGGGAATTTCAAGTGTTGAAATTTGCAATGAGATTGCATACCTTCTATGAGATAGTTGGATCCCGATACCCACTGCGAGTAAGAGTTACTCCTGGGAGAGTTTTACACATTACAATTAGCCGATCAAGTAGGTGTCTAGAAAAGTGTCAACGAGGTTACGCCTCTGGGAAAACGAGGTTTACTTTAATTAGGTCCGTGCGAAAGCAAGGGGAACCTCCCTCAAAGTACCGACACTGGCCTGGCTGAAAGATTGGCAAAGTTGTAAGGTGTAATTAATCTCGGCTAGTCTTTCCTTTTAGGGTTTGAAGAAAGATTTGATAAAAACCAGTGGGAGCCATCTTGATTAGATAAGATAATAACCAATCTGATCTTGCAAGAGCATACGCTAAAGTGTTTTCTTCTCTCTCTCTCCAGGTAGCGACCATGTCATGCCCTAATAAAGATAATAATATGGATGTATTGACTGAACCCGCATGTTATACTGTGCTGGGAAACGTTGGTTCCGTTCTATCTTATAAGAGTTATAGGACTGAACAGGACATAGGGGAATACCAGGATTCCCATGCCACCCGAATGAAGAAAGTACATGTTGATGCATTTTCTTCGGGTGTGTTCGTTACAGAGAACTGTTTCTCCATTTGCCCTACGTCCTGGGTATTAGATACCGGGTCAGGATCCCATATATGTAATCAGTTACATGGGCTTAGAAAAGGTAGAGAACTTGGAGAAGGTGATAAAGACATAAGAGTTGGAAATGGTGCAATTGTTGCAGCTAAGACTGTCGGGGAATATCACCTTGCATTACCTACTGGTAATACTTTGGTTCTGAATGAATGCTATTACATGCCGAACCTGATATGCAACATTATATCGGTTTCTTTGTTGAGTAAAGAGAGATATAATTTTGTATTACAGGATAATGTTATGAACATTTTCCGTAACCAAAAGTTGGTTGGATCAGGCACGTTATGTAATGGCATTTATATTCTAAATAAATCAACAGTTCTGAGCATAACAAACACACACAAGAGAAAGAGTTCAGAAATGAACGAATCCTTCTTGTGGCATTGTAGACTCGGTCATATAAATGCGACACGACTGGCTAAGTTGCATAAGGATGGATATTTGAATCCGTTTGAATTTTCATCTTATGACACTTGCCAGTCATGTCTCAAAGGCAAGATGACCAAAACTCCGTTTACGGGACACAGAGAAAGAGTTACTGAACTCTTGGGACTGATACATAGTGATGTATGCGGTCCCATGTCTACACATGCCAGGGATGGTTCATCGTACTTCATTACATTCACTGACGATCTCTCTAGATTCGGATATGTGTTCCTGATGAAACACAAATCAGAAGCTTTTGAGAAATTCAGAGAATATAAACAAGAAGTCGAAAACCAAACCGGAAAAAGTATTAAAGTCCTTCGATCTGATCGAGGAGGTGAATACTTGAGCAATGAATTCCTGGACTTCCTAAAAGAGAATGGGATTCTCTCTCAGCTGACTCCTCCATATACACCACAGCACAACGGTGTATCAGAACGGAGGAACCGCACCCTATTAACTATGGTGCGCTCTATGATGAGCACAGCTGAGTTACCTATTTCCTTCTGGGGATATGCACTGGCAACAGCTGCAGACCTATTGAATATGGTTCCCACCAAATCCGTGCCAACCACTCCATATGAAATATGGAAAGGAAAGAGACCATGTCTTAATTATGTTAAGATATGGGGTTGTCCGGCATATGTAAAAACGCAAAATCCGGACAAACTCGCGGCAAGGTCCATTCTGTGTAAGTTTATTGGATATCCCAAACATTCGCGCGGGTATATCTTCTACCACACCGAGGAACAAAAGGTGTTTGTTTCTCGATATGCCACCTTTTTAGAAAAGGAATTTCTTGAAAAAGAGATTAGTGGCAAGGAGGTAGAACTGGAAGAGGTTCCAGCAATACAGACTACGACAGAAGATTTGGTTGAACTAGAGGATTCAATAGTTCCCAATGAACCTCAGCCTCTCCGCCGATCTAGTAGGGTTCCTCGCCAACCTGAGAGATACTACGGTTTTCTCATGGATGGTGGCAGCGAGGATTGCATCATGGAGGATGATGACCCAACTAGCTTCGAGCAGGCCATCACGAGTGGGGACTCAGTGAAATGGCTGGATGCTATGCGGTCCGAGATGGAATCCATGTACACCAACAAAGTATGGACTTTGGAAGATGCTCCTGAAGGGGTAAAACCCATTGGGAGCAAGTGGATCTTCAAGAAAAAACTTGGTGTAGATGGGAAAGTGGAGACTTTCAAAGCTAGACTTGTTGCAAAGGGTTTTCCTCAAAGACCAGGTGTGGACTATGACGAAACATTTTCTCCAGTGGCTATGCTTAAATCCATCCGGATCATGCTTGCCATCGCTGCATATCATGACTACGAATCTGGCAAATGGATGTTAAGACCGCCTTTCTAAACGGTGATTTAGAAGAGTGCGTGTACATGACTCAGCCAGAGGGCTTCGCAGACAGTGGGAGCAGCGGGAAGGTGTGCAAGCTGCTTAAATCCATTTATGGATTAAAGCAAGTATCGCAGAGTTGGAACATCTGCTTTGACGTCGTTATCAAAGAGTTTGATTTCGTCAAAAATCCAGATGAACCTTGTATCTACAAGAAGGTGGCAGAGAGTAAGGTTGTCTTCCTCGTATTGTACGTGGACGACATACTCTTGATAGGAAATGACATTCCTATGCTGCAATCGGTCAAGCTCTTCTTATCACAAAGATTCTCAATGAAAGATCTTGGTGATGCCTCCTGCATATTGGGAATCAGGATCTATAGAGATAGATCCAAACGGATATTGGGATTGTCCCAATCCAGGTACATTGACACCATACTAAAGAGGTTTAGTATGGAAGAATCCAAGCGTGGGAACTTACCCACGATCTCTCGAGTCACTCTCTCCAAAGAGATGTCTCCTAAGACTGATTTGGAGAGAGCTCGCATGCAAGGGATACCCTATGCTTCGGCTGTAGGTTCTATCATGTACGCGATGCTATGTACCAGACCCGATGTAGCATATTCACTAAGTGTAGTGAGAAGGTATCAAGCTGATCCTGGAGAGAGTCACTGGACAGCTGTGAAGAGCATTCTCAAGTACTTACGAAGGACTAAAGAGATGCTCTTGGTTTATGGTAACGGAGAACTCCAAGTGGAGTCCTTTACTGATTCGAGCTTCCAGAGTGATAAGGACGACTCTAAGTCGCAGTCGGGATTTGTCTTTACCCTTTACGGAGGAGCGGTTAGCTGGAAGAGTTCCAAGCAGGAAACCGTGGCAGACTCGACGATGGAGGCTGAATACATCGCTGCCAACGATGCTGCCAAAGAGGCTGTCTGGATCAAGAAGTTCATTACTGAACTTGGAGTGGTTCCATTCATTGAGCATCCAATAACTTTGTATTGTGATAACAATGGAGCGGTGGCTTTGGCTAAGGAACCTAGGTCCCATCAGCGATCCAGGCATATTCTGAGGCGGTATCACCTGATCCGGGAGATAGTTGATCGCCGGGAGATCGAGGTCAGGAGGGTTGACACGAAGAACAACACAGCGGATCCACTCACGAAGGCCATTCCCCAGATACAGTTTGAGAGACTCTTTGGGATGCTCGGTATGCGATACTACAGCAGCTGGCCCTAGTGCAAGTGGGAGATTGTTAGTTGTATGTATGCCCTAGAGGCCAGTATTGTACAGATGATGTATATTATATTGGATACTTGGACATATATAGAGATGACTTTCTTGCTCGATATGATAGTATGCTATCTGGTTGCTCTTTATCTTAACATGTATACTAGTCTCTTTAAACTGTCTTATAGTTACATGTTGGTAAAGCCCTTAGGATGTGTACTTGACTACCTGGACTATGATGCAGATCATACTAGTGGGGACATGGTAGTCTATAAGTACATCCTTCAAGGTCCCTAGTCGTAGGTGTATCGAGACGGGGCATCAATATACCAGTGTAGACTAGCGTATACGCTTCTCGACCCATGAGATGGGCGATGGATGATCCCATATTCATTGGTGTTTGACATCAGAGATGGTATACGGGTGCTCAGTGGAGACTGGGTACACTGGACGGACTCGCCGAGAACTCCCAGATGGTATTATACCTCACGTCAGATGGCAGTTCTCAGGTGACACTTGTACAGGTTAGTCTGTAAACCCGAGATCGTCATGGAGTCTTATGTGATTCCCACTGTGCTTTGATCTCCACCTTACCACGTCCATGAGGGCGTGCAAAACGGTGGTTTTTGGGTACAGTCCCGAGTCACATGGAGGCAATGAGCGATAGGAGGGGTTTCGTCTCTCCCGGTATTGGGGGTTGATGTTGCGCTGTGCTCGATTGGCCGTAACAGGGAAGTCCCTGGCCAGGGCTGATTAGAGATTTGCTGGTAAGTGTTACCAATAGTTTCTCGACCCGTTATGAGCCTCACATCGGCACGACTTATCGGTTATTGGGGTCTGACGTTTACCACCCCTAGACTTGATATGCGACATATCAGACGAGGAGACCGGACTGTACGGGAAGTGTTGCCGATCGGCTCGACGGGAGTTGTAGCAGGTTCGCTTGTTCTCTTCTGATCGCTCAATACCCGGGTGGCCGTTACGTTTAGCTGACCGCTTGGGGCTTGGGGGTGCTTGATATGATCATCACCCACTGCCGGCGTATTGACGAGTCTCAGAGTCCCACAATGGAGTTTCCTAGTCCAGGCGAAACGTTGTGGTGCGCGTATGCGATATGCGCATGGACCCGATTAAAATGCGCGTATATGATACCGTATATTGATCGGGCGGCTTGCTTTTGGTAGGGGTCATATGTGATATGGCCGGATTGATAAATCAAGTGTTGATTTATCATTTAACCATTAGCTTCTCACTTGAAATCTTTTCTTGAGTTAGTTGGATGTATGCATGCATGTATGCCTTCTTTTTGATTCATGCACATATGGATGTACAAATACACATACATACATACATACATTCATCATGGTTGCTTATACAATGAGAATGGTGGCAATATAAGAATCATACCATGGTTATTATATGGATTTTTCATTGCTTTTGAATTAAAACAAAAAGGGAAAAGAAAAAGGGTTGAATGATAGAATGTTTCTACACTCTTCTTGACTTTACCATGCTCACCTACCTTTTAACCCATGGTTTATTTTCCTTTTGTGCTTTTAACTCCATTGCAATAATATTTATATAATTAACCATGGTTTGAAATGAGAGATGGAAAATATATATACTTATATTTTCATTTTTCAAGTGAGAGATTATTCTTATCTTCTTCTAAAAAGCCATCATCTTCATCAACCTCTCTCTTTTTCTCTCTAGTTCCTTGTAGTGAGCAATATACTCATCAAGATTGGATTCTGAAGTGAGAAAGAGAACCACAACACCATTCTACACAAGTCTAGCCTACTTGTTTAGAGTGTTAGCTTCATTTCGTTCATTTGATCGGATAAAGTTGCAAGCTTGGACAAAGCGGACTCCGGATGGATCATCGGTGACCGAGAGGCGTTCAAGCGGAGTTCTTTCAAACCCCAAGTAGACGAGGAGTCTAGCGTAGGGAGCTACAAAGGTTGTACTCTCTAAACCCTAGCTTTCCTTTCATATGTTGATGTGAAAATTTAGAAACCCTAATTTTTCTAGGATAGATCCGATGCTTGTTAACTTAGCACCCTAAAGACTCCACCTTTGGTTCATGTGATGCTTCCAAACCCTTCATGAGGTGCTAGGCTAACCTTTCATGAAGGTCATCGGAGGAAGCTCGTACAAACCCTCAAGTGGAGCCTAGTGGAGTCGCGAAACTACTACATGGAGCATATGAAGTGAAAAACTCGATCTACGAGGGTATAGCCATCTTTCGCTTCTTTATAGTTTACTTGATATCAAAATTTAAACCTTAATCAACTAGCTAAAGATCTTGTTAAGTCTAGCTTAGCACCATAAAAATTTGAATTTGGCATGCTTGATGCCACTTGGACCCCTTGCTGGTGCTAGGGTAGACCTTCACTACGCATGCAAGAATAACCAAACAACTCCCGATATCGACGTACAAATGTCAAGTGACCGAGATAAAACACAACACCAAAACTAAAGTCATTAAAAAGTCGTGAAACGAAATCAGCAACTCAAGAAAACACCTCCATATTTTGCCTTAGGTGAAATTAGCCAATTTTGCATATGTGGTATGTCTAATTTACTGAAAATGGAGCCATAGACCAAACATGAGGCGATTCCCTCATACCCAGGTCGCAATTTGCGGCCAATGGGATTAAATCTGCGGCCATGATGGAAGATTTGGGGCTCGGGTCTCTAGGTTAGCTTCTAAGTCACCTGCTTGTATCACTGTAATTGCTAAATAATTTTTAGGGTTTCCGGGTTATAGCAGATTCTCAATAATGCATCAAAATTCCCACAAAACCCGATATCGGCAAAACCAAATTTCAAGTCTTGGGGTTTAAATCTCAGGTTTTGTCCAGAATTCTAACACTAGATGGGTTGTGGTCACTATCTAGTCCTCAATTTCACCTTCTCATCAACATATCACCTAAACCCCAACTAGAAATTCTTAAAGATCACTAAACTACACTTAGCTAATTCTAAACTACTATAGGATGCTAGGAAAACCAAAAGATTTGCTAAAAACATGGAATTTACCTCATTTGGAAACTAAGGAAAAACCCTAGATAATCCCAAGTGCTCAAAGTCCAATTATGATTCCACCATGGGGTTTGTAGTGAGGTAGAGATCAATTTTTGTGAACGGATTGTGTGGGGGGTTTTTGTGAGGATTTTGGGGGTGGCCATGGGTGGTAGAGGAGGTGGAGGGAGATGGGGAAATGAGGTGAAGAAAGTGGGGAGATGAGGAAAAATGAAGAGATTGAAGAAAGCCAAGGAATGATGTAGAAGTTTCTCACTCTCTCTCTTTCCTACCCTCTCACATGCCCATACTTCATGGTCCCCACCCTCTCTCTCTCCAACAAAATATCTTTTCCATTTTCTTTTTATTTTCTTATTTATAACAAAACAAAGCAATGAGTAAAATAAATGTAACAAGTGTTTTTTTCAACATGATTTGTTGCATGCCACATGCACATAACATACTTAATGCAAAATTAGTAAATGCTAATCGTGTTTAGTAATTAATCCATTTACCAATAATTATTTAAAAATCTATAAATGCTCATTTCACATAATTTCTTTCAAAATCAATAATTCTATTAATTTTCTAAACTATCGGTATATAATTATACCATTTCATTAAAACCAATTTCTATACCTTTATAGTGTTCATGAATTTAAATATTTTATTTATTTAAGTCCCAAAATAATATTTTATTTTTCTGAAAGGTTACAATGTCGTTTTCCAGTGTGCCAGACCTAATCAGTTCTTGATTTATGTGAATGTTCATGACATTTCTTTCAAGCGCAAAATTATATCCTTTATTAGATAATAAAGACACTGATATGCTATTACATAGCATACTGGGAATACAAAAATAGCTGTACAACACCAAAATGTGCCCACTTGTCAACCCCAGGTGATAATCGCCTACTGCAACAGCATCAACGCTTGTTCCGTTTCCAACCAGGAGGGTCATATCACCTGCCTTCAGTGCTCTACGGTTTCTCAGAGCCTGCAAAGAATTACAGATGTGAGAACCAGAACCGGTATCTAGTACCCATGATGTAGAGTTCACTGAAAAACAGTTTTCGATTACAACACACCTGAAGCAAAAGCAGTAGCTTGCTTCGTGTCCTTGGATTTAAAAGCCTTGCAATCCTTCTTCCAGTGCCCTTTCTTATGACAGTAGTAGCACTCATCCTTGTCCGCTTTTACTCTCCCCGCTTTATTCATTCCCTGCACCTTTTTGACACCTCCCTTCGGTTTGATGGCGTTCATCTTCTTCTTCCCCTTAGCTTTCGCTTTAGATTTAGAAGAGGATGGTTGACCAACATAAAGAACGGGCGTCTTCTCCTTTTTCAAGGAGCTCTCTGCTACCCTCAACATGTTGAGAAGCTTTGGAAGATCAGCTTCCATATCGTGCATGTTGAAGTTCAGCACGAACTGAGAGAAGGTGTGAGGAAGGGACTGTAAAATCAAGTCAATGTATAACTCATTTTCTAGCACGCATCCTAGGTTTGCGAGTTCCTCAATGAGACTGATCATCTTTAGGACGTGCTCTCCTACAGATGATCCTGGAGCTAACCTCATCTGGAATAACTTCTTTGAGGTCTCGTACTTTGCGATACGAGAGTGCTCTCTATACAAATCCTTGCAATGGAGAAAAATGGATTTGATATCCATATCCTCGTGCTGCTTTTGGAGTTCATTATTCATGGACGCCAGCACGATGCACTTAGCTTTCTCGCAATCCAGATCCCAAGTTTTGCGGACCTCTTTGTCCGCAACTGAGAAATCTGGTCCTGGGACATGGGGAGCAGTAATGGTGAGGACATATGCCACTTTGTCATAAGTAAGTGCAATGTTGACGTTTCTCAGCCAATCCTTATAGGTTGGCCCAATCAGTGTATTTTTTCTAGTAATAGTTTGAGTCCCATCATGGTAGCTGCCAGAGAGAGAAAAGAAACACTCAGCATATGCTCTTGCAAGTTTAGATTGGTTATTAGTTTATCTAAACAGGATAGCTCCCACTGTTTCCTCGAATTCTTCTTCAAACCCTAAAAGAAGAATTAGGATTAATCGCACGTCACAATACTTGCTTAACCTTTCAGCCAGGCTTGTGTCGGTACTTCGAGGGAGGTTTTACAACGCTTTCGCGAAGTTCCTTAATTAAATAACCTCTTTTCATTGGAGGTGTATCCCCGCTAACACCGTTCTAGACACCTACTTGGTTTATAGCATTGATTGTTAAGTGAAAAATTCTCCTGAGAGTAATCCTACTCATCGGTGGGATCGGGATCCAACTATCATTGTGTGATGACCTAGATGGAAGCCACTCTAGACACCACACTCCAGAAGGTATGCTAAATCTGCAAGTTTCCTTTATGTTCCTGATGTGATTTTTGCCTCAAGCTCTTATGACCTTGATGAAGGCCAACAAATCATAAGATGCAAGTCAAGTTCTTCCCGTCGTTGTCCTGATTAATTTAGACTTATCCGTACTCTCCCTTGACGAAGGCCAACAAGGCTATAAGACTGTCCTAAACTAATGCATCTATCTATGCAACAAACAAGCAACACATTGTTACCATTCACTACGCCTTGACGAAGGCCAACAGACATAGCATGAATACGATGTGTTGTTTATTTGAAACGACGGAGGGTTATGGCTGGTTTTTGGCGAAACCGTTAACGTAATGAACTTGATATAATCGAAGGAACCATGATAGCTTTTTAAAGGAGTAGTTTAGGCTCCGCATTTAAAAGTTGCTTTTGAAGAAAACCGAGTGGTTTTGAAATTGTTCCAACGATTTAGCTTAGGGTTGTTTTCTTTGCATTAATGAATTAATGTTGTCCCATCATTTAATCCTACCCTTATAGAAAGAAACGAAAATACAACGTACTCTTATGCCATCTGCATTCGCCATGAGGTCCCGTCATGCACCGTTAGGTTACTTAACTAACGGCAGAGCGGGGGCAGGACTAGCGTGGGTGAAAAACATAAGCAACGTCTACTATATATCATATATATATATCCATTCGTCTCACGCAATAATAGGCATTCCAGATCACAGATGAAAATATTGGATATACTAGGAATTCCGCGTTTCGTTTAAGCCCATAACGAAAGACGGATTCCACGGTCGTGATGAATAGCCAAACCCCACCCTATACCCCTACGGGTGCGGCAAACTACCCGCCAAATTCCCGAAGTGAAGTAACCTCCCTCAGTAAAATGAGTTGGCCACTCGGCACTTCAAGAACTCGGTAGTTTGTGCACCCCACCTTGGGTCTATCCTAGGAGCAAAAAATAGTAAATGAAATAATACAACGGTGGCTACAACCTCAACCCGGATGTGCCCCGCAAAAAAATATTACATCAATATTACAAATTTACATCGAATGAAAGAAAAAAACTCTCTTCTCACATCCCTCGGCTATTCATCATCGACGATCCAATAATCCATATAAAGAAACCATTAAAACAAAAATACAGATATATGCAACCCCTACTAATCGACGTATAGCGATTAGCGGACATTTCGAAACACATATATCAACTGAAAACTTGTAAACGCCGTTAAAACTGCGACTTCAAAATACTCCGTATTGCCACAGTAGAAAAATAACAATATATGCAATTTTGGTAAAAACAAACAACACCAAAAACCCTAAATCCAAGTGACTGGAACACCATATGAAACACGACACAAAACACTTTACTTGGGCTGGCCGGGCCGGGTTTTCCAAGCATGTGGCCGGCCAAAGTAAGGTGGTTTCGTCTCGTTTTTCTTCTGTGTTCATCTCACAACTAAAGAAGCACTCTGCAATTGTTTAAAAAAAATTTAGAGGCTCTGAAAATTTCGGCAGAAACTTGGATATTTGGTTTCGTGTTTCGGAGTTATTTCGGTTTCGTAGTTTTACACTTCGTCTAATCTGTTGGTCAAGGTTTACTAGGCTCTGATACTACTGTAAGTCGATGTCGTGCACCCCACGTGTCCGTAGGGAGGTGGAATTTTCAAAAAACGATTTTAGAACTTCGCAACAACGACTTGAATCAACAGGATCATTATATAAACCTTAACTAACAAAACAACTAAGAGGTTATAACTACTATGAAAGAAGTTTATACCTCTGTGAAACAAGTCCTTTGTCTCTCGCTGTCCTCCTCCTCTTCTTAAGCTCCTAGAAGAGAGTGTACTGATCACTTGATCGTTAGCCTCCTTGGGTCAAGGATAATCCACCCGAGAGTGTCTACTTGGAGCTCCTACCTCTAATATGAGGTAACTAAAAAACCTAGTGTGCTAATCTAGGTAGCTTAGGTGATGTAGAGAGTGATTAGGATTTGTTTAGTCTCTTGAACCCTAGGATTCTCAACTCATGAGACAAGTTAGGGTTAAAGGAGGAAGAAGAGAGCTTGGAGGAGAGAGAGTGTTTATGATAGAATGAATGAAGAATGGCCCACAGTGATAACTATTAAGCAAAGATATTTTCCACAAAATATCTAGATAGAGAATGTCACCTTACCCCCTTTACCTCCTCCTTCATGAGCATTGCCTCCTCCGCCCGTTGCTACTCCGCACTAGATAGATTCTTAAAGGGGCCGGGGTCGTGGTGGTCCTGTTTAGAGGAAACGAGGTGGCAAAGGCAGAGGACATAGGGTACTGGTAGGGGACATGCCAGAGTTTTTGCTTTGACTCCTCATGATGCGCAGGTATCGAACGCTGTTGTGACATGTACTCTTTCCGTATGTTCTTTCGATGCGTGTATATTGTTCGACCCTGGTTCCACGCACTCTTATGTATTCACACACTTTGTACTGAGATTGGGCCAGGATTTGTCTTTATTAGATCAACCACTCGTTATGATTACTCCTGTAGGAGAGTCCTTTATCGCTCGACACGTATTCCGGTCATGTTCCGTTCGGATCGAGGATAGGGATTCTTCCGTTGATTTGATACTTCTTGATATGTTAGACTTCGACGTCCTACCCGACATGGATTGGTTAGCCATTTGTTATGCGTCCGTGGACTGCCGGAAGAAGGCGGTTAGATTTTATTTTCCGGGAGTGCCAGTTCTTGTTGTATAGGGGGACCACAGTGCCGCCCCTCATAGTCTGATTTCTGCCCTTTGCGCTAATCGACTCTTGAGGAAAGGATGTCGGGGATTCTTAGCTTATATTCGTGATGCTGGAGCCACAGAGATCCTGTTGGACCAGGTTCTGATTGTGAGAGAATTCCCTGATGTATTTCCTGACGAGTTACCTGGGTTGCCGCCAGAGCGCGATATTGTGTTCTGCATCGACTTAATCCCCGGCACAGGGCCTATTTCTATACCGCCTTATCGGATGGCCCAGACGGAGCTTAAGGACCAGTTGCAAGATTTGCTTGATAAGAGACTTGTTCGACCGAGTGTGTCGTCTTGGGGAGCTCCTGTCCTGTTCGTTAAGAAGAAGGACGGCAGTATGAGATTGTGTATCGACTATCGTCAGCTGAATCGAGTTACGGCACGGAATAGGTATCCTTTACCTCGCATTGACAATTTGTTCGACCAGCTCCAGGGAGCAGGATACTTTTCAAAGATTGATTTGCAGTCAGGTCATCATCAGTTGCGGGTACGGAATGATGACATTCTGAAGATTGCTTTTCGGATGTGCTACAAAAATGCCCCAGCAACGTTCATGGATTTGATGAACTGGATCTTCAGGCCATTCCTCGACCAGTTTATCATCGTATTCATAGATGACATTCTGGTCTACTCCAGGAGTCGAGAGGAGCATGGGCAGCACTTGAGGACTACATTGCAGACATTGAGAGAGCACCGGCTGTTTGCCAAATTCTCAAAGTGCACTTTCTAGCTTGATAGTGTAGACTTCTTAGGTCATGTGGTTACGAGAGATAGTATACGAGTGGACCTGAAAAATATCAAGGCAGTGCAGCATTGGCCCAGACCCGTTTCAGTGATAGAGGTTCACAGCTTCTTGGGCTTAGCCGGTTATTACCGTCGTTTCGTAAAAGATTTCTTTCGTATCGCTGCACCGATGATCGGGCTGACCCGAAAGGGAGTTCCATTTCTCTGGACCAAGGCATGTGAGCAGAGTTTTCAGTAGTTAAAGACTCGTTTGACGACCGCACCGGTTCTATCCTTGCCTTCGGGCTCAGGCAGTTATGTTGTTTATTGTGATGCTTCTCGAGTGGGTCTAGATTGCGTGTTGATGTAGCACGGCAGAGTCATCGCTTACGCTTCTCGGCAGTTGAAGAAGCATGAGTAGAACTACCCCACTCACGATTTAAAGATGGCCGTGGTGGTCTTTGCGCTCAAGATTTGGAGACATTACTTGTACGGTAAGTCTTGTCAGATCTTTACGGACCACAAAAGCCTGAAGTACATCTTCCAGCAGCGGGATTTGAATTTGAGGCAGCACCGTTGGATGGAGCTCATAAAGGACTATGATTGTGAGATCTTTTATCATCCGTGCAAGGCAAATGTTGTAGCCGATGCTTTGAGTCGGAGGCCTGGAGGTAGTTTGTTCCTTTAAGACCAGTTCAGAGACAGTCTTTTACAGATTGGCAGGTTTTATGCTACAGCGGAGTACAGTTTGAGTTCACTTCCATAGGAGGACAACTTGCTCATGTTCGCGCCCGTCCACATTTTCTTGATCGCATCAGGGAGGCTCAATCCGACGATGCCCATTTGTCCGAGATTGTGTAGCAGGTTCGGTAGGGGAGAGATTCAGAGTTTGCGATCGATGACGAGAGAGTGCTACGGTTTGGGACTTGTCTATGTGTACCCGATTCTGAAGGGCCGAGATGCAAAATCTTAGAGGAGGCACATCAGTCAGTATACAACGTTCACCCGGGTTCCACCAAGATATATCATGATTTGAGAGATGTCTACTGGTGGGAAGGGATGAAGAGAGATGTTTCTGATTTTGTTTCGAGATGCCCGACTTGCTAGCAAGTCAAGGCTGAGCACCAGAGACCGGCGGGAGAGTTACAGCCTTTGCCCATTCTGGAGTGGAAGTGGGAGTCTACCTAGGTCTAGTCGAGATTATGAATCCATTTAGGTGATCGTAGTTCGGTTGACGAAAGTGGCTCACTTCCTTCCAGTGAAGACCACTTTCGGGTTTGCTCACTATACTCAGCTATACATCGATGAGATTGTGCAGTTGCATGGTGTTCTGACATGCATTGTTTCCGACAGAGGCACTCAGTTTACTAGCTGACTCTGTTAGAAACTTCAGGATACTTTGGGTAGCCATTTGAGTTTCAGTATCGCTTTTCACCCGCAGACCGATGGTCAGTCAGAGAGGACTATTCAGAATCTCGAGGATATGCTCTGAGCGTGCACACCAGATTTGGATTTGGGTGGCAGTTGGGATCGTCACTTGCCCTTGATCGAGTTCTCCAACAATAACAATTTCCAGAAGACGATTCAGATGACATCTTTTGAGGCCTTGTATGGGAGAAAGTGTCGATCGCAAGTTTGTTGGACTGAGCTCAGCCAGAGCAGAATTTTGGGACTGCGGTTAATCTAGGAGACTACGGAAAATATCCAGTTAATCCGGGATAGGATGAGAGCAGCCCATAGCAGGAAGAGGTCTTATACCGATCATCATCTTTGCAGACTTGAGTTCGCTGTGGGTGATCATGTTTTCTTACGGGTCTCTCCGATGAAGGGTGTAATGAGATTTGGAAGGAAGGGGAAGCTTAATCCCAGATATGTGGGTCCCTTCGAGATTCTTGAGCGAGTTGGTACCGTTGCCTATCGTTCAGCACTTCCGCCCAGTTTCTTGGATGTACACCCTGTATTTCATGTATCTATACTTCGCAGGTACCTTCATGACCCTTCTGACGTGATTCAGCATCAGACGATCCAGCTGGAGCGCGATCTTTCCTTCACCGAGCAGCCGGTAGTCATCCTGGACCGGCAGGTGAAGAAATTACGGTCGAAAGCCTTACCGTCCGTGAAGGTTCTATGGTGTGGCCTGATGATTGATCGTGAAAAAGTGTGGCTATGTGTGTTCTAAATACCGCAATCAAGACGGTGTCGCAAATAGCTAGCCGCGATGAGAACGGGTCGTCCAGAGGGAAACGGTGAACTGCTTTTCTTTCTTTAGACGAGTTGATAGGAGAAAGGTGGAATTGTTATCGTTTATTACTAAGAAGGTTTGAAAAGTTTATAATAGAAAGGCTTATAGGGTTTATAGGATTTAGTAGTTAATAGATGGAAGTTTTAAAAATAATTCTTTTTATCTTTTAATTATTTATTACTGGAGAAATAGCGATAAATGTGGATGAGGGTTTTTAGAGGGAATTAGGGTATCCCTCTACTGACCTTTGTCCTTTCATTGATCCCTATTTGTCTCAAGCTTTTAACAAAACAATTATTAACGAATCTCAAATCGTGGTCGTAACTATCATGAATTGATAGTGCGCCCGATAAGTGGGTTAATATTCATTTTACTAAAGTTTATAAAAATTAAAACTTTAAAAAGAATTTAAGATATATTTTTCATCCATTATTCTACCCTATCCTACAAACCATAGCAAGCAAGAATTTACTCGCTCATGGAGATCAATGAAGTAGAAGAAAGGTGGAAGAAAACGGAACCCATAATCAAAATTAAAAATGCAGAAAGTAAATGCGGAATGTAATTGCGGAAATGAAATGCAGAAAGTAAATGCGGAAAGTAAATACGACAAAAATTAAAAGAATGAACTACCTTTTATTGGATAGGTAATGCATTACAAAAGTTGCTCGCTGAAAAACCAAATTACAAAACCTTAGTTTTCTCTAGATAGCTTGGTCGGTAGATCAGTTGATTCTTCGATGATTGATGATAGAAAGCTTTCGGTCCTTTTATAGGCTCCAGAACTTGAATCCCTAGACGTCATATTGGAGTGTGTGAAATTATTATCAAGACCCTGATTTTTCACATCCTACGGCCACCATATGACCGCGCAACCGCCGCCCCAAGCTCTTATTGGCCGCGGATCCGCCGCCCCTTGGTGGGTTTGTGCCTCCGAATTTCTCGTGCCTTCCTCTCTCGATATTTGGAGATCCTTCTGATAAAAATATTCTGAAAATATTGCTCTTAGTCTCTGCCATTGCGAGATTCTTCAATTTGCTCCTAATATGAATTGGTTTTGTAAATCGATTTGCTGTGGATCTCCTACTTATATTTCAGACCTGAACAGATCTATTATAATACCTGCACGATATCTCAAATCAAATTGTTAGTAGCATTTGTTTTATTTGAGATATTATTCCAACCAATTATATGATATGATATCTTAATAATATTGGTTATTATTATTTAATAGGATATGCATATTTTAATAATAAATAATCTGATGAATATTTTATTTGCATATATTTCCCTAATTATATTAATTATAAATTAAGAAATATATGATAATAATCTTTTTACACATAAACCCACATATATTCGTAATTTACAAATAACACCATTTAGTAGTTAATAATAATAATAGTGAAAATGTCCATACAAATGTGCAATAAATTTGACTGATCACCCGAACAGCGAAGATGTCACATGGAAAGCCGAGAGCGAGATGCGGAAGAAATTTTCCTATCTCTTCGAAAGTACGCGTAGTTAGATTTTAAATTCGGGGACCGAATTTTTTTAAGGGGAGAAAATTGTAACGTCCTAAAACTTGATTAGAGTTAATTATAATTTAATTAAGCGATATAACATGAGTTTTTCAATAAAACTTAGCTAATAATTATTTTCATATATATTTAATTATTAATTATTTATTAATTTATTTATTTTTAAAATATATGCGCGCTCGCGCGCGCGCGCACACACACATTAATCTAGTATTTGCAATATGTTAGTTTAGGTTAAAACACTTTTTTTAGTCATGACAACATAAACCCTAATTTGCTTCTTAAATATTTAACAATTATATGGTTTATAAAAAGAAAAGAAAATAAAAGAATAATGGGGGAGACATGAATTGATGGTGCATTTATTGCTTATGAAAAATGGTGCATGGCTATTGATAGCCATTTTCATTCTTTTCTTTTCCATTCTTCTTCCTTCTCTCTTCTCTCTTCTTCAACTTCCCCTCACAAATCCCTCTCTACCTCCTAACATAATTACACACAGACACACTTCAAAATCCATCACAAATCCTCACAAAAACATACTTTTATTCCTATAGACTCTTTTGAGAGCCAAAACCCCATCTTTGAGGCTATTTGGTCACTTGAGACTCCCCATAAGCAATCTTGAGGTAAGGTGCAAATCTTGAACATGTTTTACAAAACTCTTGCCTTACCACTCTAAACTTAAATTAGAGATTTGTTTTGTGATGTTTTAAAGAACTTAAGTGAGGTTTTGAGGTGATTTTGGGGTTGCGATAATTTTTAGAGTAACCATAGCTTAAACTAGGGTAGTTAAGAGTATTTTAGTGCTAAATATCCTTGTTTAACCACCAAGACTTCACTAAACTACCTTAATATTTGAATTAGTGTCAAAACTAGTAATTAGTTAAAGGTTAGGGTTTTAAAATGAATCTGCTTTTAAACCAGCCACTTAAGAGATAAGTCGCAATTGCCGGGAGCTTGTTTTAGGATCCTGAGTGCACCCTCGAAACTCGAGCCCGGTCCCCTAAACTCTGGCTACCAATTTAATAGAATTGGGCGCAATTTGCGGTCCCTCTAAGGAATTTTTAAGTCGATGTCACACACCCCACAAGGTTTGTGGAGAGGTGGAATTTACAAAAAACAATTTTAAGACGTGTAACATCGACTAAACTTCCAAGATCATTCATAAACCTTAACTAACTAAACTCAAAGAGGTTCTAAACTACTATGATAGTGGTTTATACCTCTAAGATACAAGTCCTTCGGGTCTTCTTCTTCTCTTCCTTAGCTCCTAGATGATACAGATCGCGCTTGATCGTCGGCCTCCTCGTGTCGAAGACGATCCATCCGAGAATCTATGATTCAAGCTCTAACCTCAAGAATGAGGTAACTAAATTACCTAGTTTTCTAATCTAGGTAGCTTAGGAGATGTAGAGAGTTAATTGGACTAGTTTATCTCAGAGAAGTCTAGGATTCACATCACATGTAAGGGTTAGGGTTTGAGGAAGAAGAATGAGAGGAAAATGGAGAGAGAATGAGAAAACTAGAATGAGTGTAGAATTGGCAAGTGAAGAATGGCTAAGTCTTTTTCCAATAATCAAGCATGCATTATTTTTCTATAGAAAAATGTAACCATGCTTGAATAGTAAGGTCAAATGAATAAACTAAAGAATTAGCCATGCTTCAAATCATGCCACAAATATCTCTATTTTCCACCTCATTATCTATTTTACCAAAAATAGATATATATGCAAAATGAGGTGTCCCCTTCTAGAAGCATATATTCTAAAATTACAAGTATGCCCTCACCGTATATACATACCCATATTCGTACTGCAATAAATACGAATACCAAGAGATAAAGATAATCCAATAATATAATACTAGAATGCATCTTAATCCTAAGCCCACTAGTATTATCCGTCCGAACATCCGTGTAGCTAGTACACGTATATGATTGGAACCCTGCACATAAAACCATACGGCCTCTACATCGTTTTGCCTGAACCAGAGAAACTCTCTGTGTAGGACTCTAAAGAATCGACAGTACGCTAGCAGTAGGTTTAACCACAAGTCCATCAGTGGCACTAGCTATACGTAACGGCTACTCAGGTACCTGTTGAAAAGAAGGCCGACGAGCAAACTCATCCGAACCCCTACTGAGCCTGTCTGTAACAATCTCCGTACAGTCTGGTCTGTTTGTCTAAGAGTATCGCATACCGGGTCTAGAGGGGTAGATCACGTCAGACCTATAATAACCTGACAAGTCGTGCCGATGTGGCTCAAGACCATCCGAGAATCTTCTGGTCTAACTACTAGTAATTCTCAATCCGCTCTGGCCAGGAACTTATGGTGTTGGCCAAACGAACACAGCGCGACATCGACTCCTTATACCGGGAGAGACGAATCCCCAACAATCACTCACTGCCTCCATGTGGCTTGGGACTGTACCGAACTAAAACCCGTTTGCACGACTCAGTAGAGCCGTGGTAAGGTGGTAATCAAAGCACAGTGAGAACTCACACGAGAAAAATGACGACCTTAAGTCGACAGACTGTCTGCACTCATGTCACCTAAGAACTGCTATCCGACGATTGGTATAATACCATCCAGCCAGTTCTTGGTGAGTCTGTCCAGTGTACTCACCCCCAGTAAGCACATGTGTACGATCTTAGGTGCCCAAGACCAATGGCTGCGAGACCAACCATCACCTTTCGTCGGGGTCTTGAAACATATACACCAGTCTACTCCAGAGTATCAATACCCTGTCTCGATACTCCTATGACTAGGGACATTTAAGGATGTGCTTATCGACTACCCAGCTCCCACAAGTATGATTGCCATCACAACGTTGGTAGTCAAGCAATGATCCTACGAGCTTTATCAACATGTATAAATGATACGTAATAACAAGTAAAATATATGCACATGTTAAGATAAAGCTAAACCAAATAGTATACTATCATATCGAGTAAGATTGTCCTGTACATACATATGTCCAAACATCCACATGTATACATATACAATAATGGCCTCTAGGGCATACATATCCAACAATCTTCCACTTCCACTAAGGCCATATATTGGCGTATCGAGTACCCAACATCTGCACTAGGGCCGGTTGTTGGCGTATCGCATACCCAACATCTCTAATAGTCTCTCGAACTGTGCTTGAGGAAGGGTCTAATGTTCTAAAACGCGATTAGAGTTAATTATACGTTAATTAAGTGATATAACATGGGTTTTCGATAAAGCTTGGTTAGTAATTATTTTCACATATTTTTATTTATTTATTTATTTATGTACTTTGTTATATATGCACACACATATGTTATGCTAATCTAGTTTTAACAACATGTTAATTTAAGTTAAAACATAGTTTTGTAGCCATGACAACTTAACCATATTTAATTTTGCTCCTTAAATTATTTTAAGTAATTGAAGGTTTTAATAAAAGAGAAAAAAAATGATGGGGGGACATTGAGATGATGGGCATTAAATGAAGGAGGAAAAATGGGTGCATGGCTATGATAGCCATTCTCTCCTTCTTTTCTTATTCTCTTTCTCTTCTTTTCTTCTTCATTCCCTTCTTTGTATTCTCTCTACCTCCTGTCTTGAAAAAAATTCATCCCACACAATTAAGCTCTTAACCACTACAAATCATTATAAAACCCTCACTTGATCATGGTTTAGTCTCTTCAAGAGTCTTAGAGCTTAGCATGGTTAGGGTTTCCTTCAAGGCTTAGAGAGGTAATGACCAAACCTTTGAGTATGCTTCATTAAACTCTTATTTTAACAAAGTTTTTGCTTAAACAACTCCTAATTTTAAACTAAGTCCTTATCTTGTGGTGTTTTGAGTCTTAAGTGAATGGAGGTGTTTTTTTTTGGGTTATAAAGTTCTTTGGTTAGCTATGACCTAAACTAGGTTAGATAAGAGTGTTTTTGTAGCTAAACATCCTTGTTTAAACACTACGTTTTCACTAAACCACCATAATGTCTTAATTAGTATCAAAGCTAGTTTTAGTTTAAGGATAGGGTTCAAACCAAATCTACTATTAAACTAGTGATCACAGAGATAAGTTGCAATTACTGGAAGCTAGTTATAGGATCCCGATTTAACCCTCAAAACCCGAGCCCCTATCTCCTAAAACGGGCCGCCAATTTAATGTTTTTGGCCGCAAATTGCGGCCTATTCAGGGGTTTTGGGTGTGGGTTTTTGTCGAGGGCTTTCTAGGACTCTAATTAGACCTCTGGTGTATGCAACTTTTTCTAATTTTGTATACACAAAAATATGGGAACGTTTTACCCTATTTTAGGTGATATGTTAGCGTGCGATACGGATATTCCGATTCTCGTTTTAGTGTTTTATGTGGTTAACAACCCTTAGGGATAGTCTTAGATGTTGTTGCACACGTTTAACACGCTATGCTCACACGTGATAACTTGTAGGAGTTGGTTCGTTCGTGTAGTGTATGTGTACGTGTTATATCGGAATTATTTGTTAGTGTTATATGCCCTAGAGGTCATTATTGTATCATACTGGCTTGTATATTACTTAATGGAAGCTTGGGATATACACAGATAAAGTAACAGTCTTGCTCGAAATGGTAGTATGCTACCCGGTTTGTTTCTACCTCAATATCTGCATGTGTTTCTTTTAGCATACCGCTTAAACATATTGGTAGAGCCCTTAGGATTTTTGCTTGATTACCAGCGTTGTGATGGCAGTCACAGTAGTGGGGGCTGGGTAGTCTATAAGCACATCCTATACAGGTCCCTAGTCGTAGGATTATCGAGACGGGGCATCGATACTCCAGAGTAGACTAGTGTATACGCTTCTCATCCCAGCAGGGGAGATGGTCTGTCCTATAGCCATTAGTACGTCGTACTGGAGATAGTATGCAGGTGCTCATTAGGTTATGAGTACACTGGACAAGACTCGTCGGGAACTGCCGGTGGGTATTATACCTATCGTCGGTTAGCAGTTCCCAGGTGACATGAGTATAGCTTAGTCCGTCGTCTTGACACTGCTACTTCTCTTTGAGTGTGTTCCCACTGTACTTTGATTACTACCCTACCACGGCTCAAAGGAGTCGTGCAAAAAGGTAGTAGTTGGGTGCAGTCCCGAAGCGCTTGGAGATAGTGGAGGTTTGATAGGATTCGTCTCTCCCGGTACCGGGGGTTGATATCGCGATGTGTTTGGAGAGCCATTACACAAAGTCCCTGGCCAGGGCAAGCGAGATTTACTGGTAGGTATTCCAGTAGTTTCTCAGGGTGTTTTGGGCTACACTCCGGCACGACTTATTGCGCTATTAGGGGTCTGACGATTACCGCCCCTAGGCCCGTTGTGCGATACTCTTAGACGAATAGACCGGACTGTACGGAGATTGTCACATACAAGCTCAGTAGGAGTTCGGATGAGTTTGCCCATCGGCCTTCTTATCGACAGATACCTGGGTAGCCGTTACGTGCAGCTAGTACCGCTTGCGGCTTATGGTTAAACCAACAGCCAGCGTACTGTCGAGTCTTTAGAGTCCTACATAGAGAGTTTTCCTGCATCGGGCAAAAGATGTAGAGGCCGTATGGTTTTATGGCAGGGCTTCGATCACGTACGTGTGATTGTTAGGATACGTGCGTGTTCAAGTTCTAGTTTAAATACCGCAATCAAGACGGTTTCGCTTGTAGCTAGCCGGTTGAGTACGGGTCGTCCGCAGGGAGATGGGAGTCTTTTTCAAAGTGTTTTAACGGGTTAAGTCCGGTTTTCAGATTTTGTTGGATTATCTAAGTGTTGAGTTGATATTTAAAGAGAGCTTGTTAGGGTTAGGATTATGTTAGTTTGAGTTAGGAGTCTCCACATCTTTCGTTGCCCCACTTAATATCGGTGTTACGGTAATCGGCAACAACGGGGATTAGCACGACTAGGAGGGAACTTGCGAGTATAAGCTAGGCTTTCCAACGCATAGTCCTTCCTTTTGGTGCTTGTCCGTCCGTTCTTGGCTCTTATCCATAACCTCCGGTTAATTCAACCACAACCGGTCTCACTACGGAATCACCGCTATCATGTAGGATAGGGTGCCGTAAGGAGCGGATTGTGGTTCAATTAACGGGAGTTGATTTAAGTTGTTGGGCAAGAAAAGAGTGAGAGAGATTTTCTTCTCTCAAACTTCCCTTATCCTACCCTAACAAGTATAGACTACTCACACTTCATAATACGGAAAAATAAAACAAACAAAAGAGGAAGATAGAAAGAAGGAGACTAGAAGAATACGACTAACTATTTGCGACCTCACCTTGGCGAGGATCAAGCGTAAGTATCATTGTCGTATGTAAGGATAAAGAAAAAGAAAGAAGAAAGAAACAATAAGGAAATAACAACAACTACTTAACGAATTTAAAGTTACAACAATTATAACAAAAGTAAGACAAGCATGATAATAAAATGGTCTTCTTTATTCATCACTCTTCACTCAAAAGCTCACTTACAAGTTTAATGGAGAAGAGGTGAGAAGAGGAAGAAGAACATGTAAACTAAAACCTAGCAAAAAGAAATACAAGAATGAACCCCTTCCTTCACAAACTTCTGGGCTATTTATAGGCCATAATATGAAACCCTAGGGCAACCACCAGAACACCTGTACAATGACAAAAATACCCCCCAAAACCCTGCGCATGCGGCGCCAGTATGGCCGCGGATCCGCGGCCTGGACCCCACTTTGGCCGCGGATCCGCGGCCCTTTTGATGAATTGGGTCTTGGGCCTTCTTGTGGTTTCCTGGTCTGGTGTGTACATTATTCTGATACATATACTTTCTCAATTTGGCTCCACGATTTTTCCAGCATTTCTGTTGAGGGAAAGGTGGACTTTTTGTCAAGATTTTGTCATGATTGCCTCGAGCTCCGCGTAGATCTCTTGGATTTTGTGCTACCATTGAGCCTTGTGCATGAAGGTGACATTGATTTGACATTTTGTCTTCCTAAACTGGTATCTGGCAACATACAGATGACGAGCGGAGACCGTGTTTTCTCAGTGGTTGGCAGGAACCCGGATTTTGTTGTGTTTTCCATGAATTTCACCGTTTTAGAACCGAGAACCTGTATCCTGCAATTGACTAGCAAACACGGCTCAAGAGTATCTACCGATATGCAATGTGACAAAAATTGGGCGGTATGAAAATGCAAAAATCTGATATGAACAAATACCCCCAAACTTATCATTTGCTCGTCCCGAGCAAAGCCCATTTATTCACAAAAAATTTCCTAACCTCACTTTCGCAGGGAACGCGATTGCACTGAGCATGTGCAACAAGCCGTTAAACCTCTAGGTGTCCCTAGTAGGAGGAGTGTTATCTCATGAGGGTTTTCAGCGGATACTACCCACAAAATCCGGTCAAGTTGGTTTTGTAAAATAACTAAGCTTCAAACCCTAAAGTTTTGTTTTAGAAAATAACAATTCTATAATCCTAAGTCTAGACCATCGAACCTTTATTTTTCACACCTCGCTTCTTATTTAACTACAGATTTTATATGTCTTTACGTGCAGTGCGTATAGTGTCGTTAAGTTCCCGAAAGGTCGATTAAAGTCATCATGTCGCACAATAAAGCCCAGATAACAATTTTAAAAGGATCACATAAGTTTTATAACGAGTTAAGCGTTTTTCAAGTTTCGTTTTCCAGTAAGGTTTCAACTTCAGAATTTCTATCTTCCTTAACAGGAAACTAAGTCGTATTTTTCACTCCACCTTTTTCTTGTTTTCATTTCATACACACCTCTGTGAACGTGCAATAGTCTTTATCAAAGAGTAAAACCTTCATATCTCCGTTAAAATTTTTTTTAAAAGCCTGTCTTTTATCAAGATTATTCTCACACAAAGAACCGTTAGGAATTTTAACTCGGAGAGAACACTTGCTTGACTTTGTTTTAAACTGGACTTTCTAGACTTCTTAGCGAGCTTTGGGCCAATGCACCCAAACCAGTTGATTTTAGGGCATTAGGTGTAGAAATACCCCAGCGGACTTAATTACTCAAGTTACCTAGGTCCAAAAACAAAAGACAGTTTGGCGTGAAAATCAGATGATTTAATACGAACGAAGATATAACTGGCAGTTCAAATATTTTTTGGATAAAAGACGTGTTTGGTGTGTAATCATTCCAATCAAGTTTTAGATGGGTTATTTTTCAGACTTAGCTCCAATTACGGCATCAATAACATTCCTTCATATTCGCTTTACTTCATAAACTATTCTTGACATTACTTATTTCAGAACAAACCTATTTGATCCTCAGAAAATCATTTATCTGTTTAAAAGTTTAAACATTAAAGACTCGTCATCTAATTCCCAAAATTTTACGACACGTGTAGTGTGATGTAAAGACGTATATCAGCTATAGTTAACTTCAAAGGAGAGTTATCTTTTAGGTTTTCAAAATCCAAACATGAGATTTAGTTATTCCTATTTTTTCAAACAAAAACCGTCGAATATTGAATCAGAGTTCTTCCACAAGCTAACTTGACAAAAAAGTTTTTATATTTTTTAGAAAAGTTTCAATTTTTTATGGATTTTATGGATATTAATATGCAGATGCAAAATATACATATGAATGCGAAGGTAAGAAATACGTACCGAGCATACCCCCAAACTTAAACTGGACAGTGTCCTCACTGTCGTTGCATGAAGAGAGCAGTTGGAAGGTTCAAAATTGTCGGTTAGTGATACACAATTTTTATTTGTTTTTGTTTTTAAAGAAAAGAAAAAGAATACACACAAATATAAACAAAATGGTTTGTACATACCCCCAAACTTATTTGGAACAGTGTCCACTGTTCTTGGCTGGATAACCGAAGTTTGGAGGTAGGCAGAGGAAGATCATTCAGGGTAAACCGGCTCCTGTAAGAACATGAGCTCCTCTGTTGGTTCGGCGCTAAGGTACGGTTTGCATCGGTGTCCATTTACCTTGAAGAGTGAACCATCCTTTGGATTTTCCAAATCCACAGCGCCCTGCGGATACACATTCCGCACAAAATACGGCCCTTTCCAGCGAGATCGGAGCTTTCCTGGATGAAAATGAAGTCGGGTGTCGTAAAGAAGTACCTGCTGACCAGGTACGAAGGTTTTGCGCAAAAGGTGTTTATCATGAAACACCTTCGTTCGATTCTTAACGACAACCGCGTTGTCGTAAGCGTCATCCCTAAGCTCGCTCAGTTCGTTCAGCTGCAGCTTCCGATGGCTGCCCGCGTCCTCAAGAGATAGATTCAGCTCCTTAATTGCCCAAAATGCGCGATGCTCGATTTCGACAGGAAGGTGGCAGGCTTTTCCGTACACAAGCCGATAGGGAGACATGCCAAGGTCGGTCTTATAAGCGGTTCTAAATGCCCAAAGGGCATCAGTGAGTTTTAGAGACCAATCCTTACGGTTCTTGGAAACCGTCTTCTCCAGTATCTGCTTGATTTGCCGATTTGAAACTTCGGCCTGCCCGCAGGTTTGGGGGTGGTAGGGCGTAGAAAGCTTATGATTAATGGAGTATTTCCGCATCAAGGCTTCGAAAGTTTTATTGCAGAAATGACTTCCATTGTCGCTAATGATCGCTCGGGGGTGCCCAAACCGGGAGAAAATGTTTTCTTTAAGGAACCTAACGACAACCTTGTTGTCGTTAGTCCGGCTAGGCACTGCCTCGACCCATTTAGAGACGTAATCAACAGCTAGAAGAATGTACAAGTTCCCAAAAGAGCTGGAAAACGGCCCCATGAAGTCTATCCCCCAAACATCGAAAATCTCCACAACCAAGATCGGTTGGAGCGGCATCTCGTTCCTCCGGGATATCCGGCCCATGTGTTGGCACCGGGAGCAAGTCTTGCAGTAGCCGTGAGCGTCTTTGAAAAGTTGTGGCCAGTAGAAACCACATTGCAAGATCTTCTCAGCTGTCTTTCTGGGCCCAAAATGCCCGCCACATGCTTGATCGTGGCAAAATGACAGCACACTCTTGAATTCGTCGTCAGGGACACACCGACGAATAATCTGGTCAGGACAGTACTTGAACAAGTAGGGTTCGTCCCAGTAAAAGTGTTTTACTTGGGATAAGAAGCGAAGTCTGTCCTGACTCGACCATTCGGTCGGTAGTAATCCCGTGGCCAAATAGTTCACAATATCTGCGAACTAGGGTTCGCACGATACTGTCAAGAGTTGTTCATCTGGGAAAACGTCGTTAATAGGAATTGGAAGCGAAGGCGAAGAAGGAAGTCGTGAGAGATGGTCAGCAACCACGTTTTCACATCCTCTTTTGTCCTTGATGACAAGGTCAAACTCTTGAAGCAAGAGGATCCAACGTATTAACCGAGATTTGGCATCTTTCTTTGCAAAAAGATGGCGCAGAGCTGAATGGTCAGTGTAGACAATGACTGGAGAGCCGATGAGGTAGGGCCTGAACTTTTCTAAAGCAAATACAACAGCTAAGAATTCCTTCTCAGTTGTTGTATAGTTAAGTTGGGCGTCGTTCAGGGTTCGGCTAGCGTCATAGATTACGTGCGGCATCTTGTTGATGTGTTGTCCAAGGACAGCACCAATGGAAAAGTCGGATGCATCGCACATAATCTCGAAGGGGTGCGTCCAGTCAGGTGAGGAAAGAACGGGCGCAGAAGTGAGAGAGAGTTTCAGTGACTCGAAGGCAGTCACACAGCTCGAGTTGAAGTCGAAAGGTGTATCCTTGGCCAGCAAGAGAGTCAAGGGCCTAGCAATCTTGCTAAAGTCCTTGATGAACCGTCTATAGAAACCGGCATGGCCAAGGAACGCTCGGATATCTCTGACGCATCGGGGAGGAGGCAGATTGGAAATGACCTCAATCTTTGCTTTGTCAACCTCTATGCCATTTTGCGAGATGATATGTCCTAAGACAATACCTTCACGCACCATGAAGTGGCATTTCTCCCAGTTCAAAGTGAGATTCTTGTCCTTACATCGGGTAAGGACAGCGTCAAGATGCAGCAAACACTCGTCAAAGGAGTCGCCGAAGATGGAGAAGTCATCCATGAAAATCTCCAAAAATTTTTCTACCATGTCCTAGAAAATTCCCATCATACACCGCTGGAAGGTAGCGGGCGCATTGCATAACCCAAAGGGCATGCGTCGATATGCAAATGTGCCGAAAGGACAAGTGAAAGTGGTCTTGTCCTGGTCTTTTTCGGCGATGGGAATTTGATTATAGCCAGAGTAGCCATCAAGAAAACAATAGTACTCATGTCCGGCCAATCGTTCCAGCATCTGGTCAATGAAAGGTAGCGGAAAGTGGTCTTTCCGCGTTGCGGCGTTGAGTTTTCTGTAATCAATGCAAACTCGCCACCCAGTTTGGGTGCGAGTAGGGATTAACTCATTCGCCTCGTTGGTTATGACCGTGATGCCCGACTTCTTGGGGACAACATGAATGGGGCTAACCCACTGGCTATCAGAGATAGGGTAAATAATACCACTATCTAGACATTTGACGATCTCCTTCTTCACAGCCTCCTTCATGACTGGATTAAGACGTCTTTGTGGATCCCGGGCTGGTTTGGCATCATCCATCAGATGAATGTGATGCTCAACGATTAGGGGACTAATCCCCTTGATGTCCGCCATGGACCATCCAAAAGCTTGCCTGTTGCTGTGCAAGACCGCGAGAAGGGCTTTCTCTTGCTCGGGAGCTAGAGAGGCCGAAATGATGACAGGGAGGGTCTCGTTCTCACCTAAGTAAGCATACTTAAGGTGAGACGGCAACGGCTTGAGTTCGAGCGTTGGAGGTGAAATGATGGAAGGCAAGACTGGTGCAAGGGTCTCGAACTCAAAGGACTCCAGCAAAGGTTCAAAACGAGTGTAGGCAACCGAGTCGGATGGTTCAGGTAACTCATCCGGAAAGTCGAAAGATTCAAACTCGGGTTGTGCGCGGCTAAGATCGTTCGAGAATGTGAAACACTCGTATTCTTTATCGGGCGCAGAAACAGCAGCAGGTTCGAAGAGAAACACACTAGTGGCGTCAAGATTATCGTGATCAAACAGAAACTCCTCGAATTCACACTCTTCTGGTGTGATCTCCTGGATCGAGCAGACGTCCAGTATATGAGCATTAGGTTCGGCGGGCTGATTCCCTAACCTAAAAATGTTGAGTTCAATCGTCATATTTCCAAAAGAGAGGTTCATTGAACCATTGCGACAATTGATCACAGCATTTGAGGTTGCGAGAAATGGACGACCGAGTATCACCGGAATTTGATTCCGGGGGTTAGCTACAGGCTGTGTATCTAAGACAATGAAGTCAACGGGGAATATGAAGTCTCCGACTTTTATTAACACATCCTCTAGCTCACCCCTAGGATGGGTGATCGATCGGTCGGCCATTTGGAGAGTACAGTGTGTGGGTTTCAACTCTCCGACGCCTAATTGCTCGTATACTGAATACGGAAGCAGGTTAACACTGGCACCAAGATCTAATAGTGCGCGGTTGATGTTCTTATCCCCAATGGTAATTGAAATCGTAGGACAGCCAGGGTCCTTCCGTTTTTGTGGTAAAGATTGGGTAAGGGCATCACTCACAGCACTAGCCAAGAAAACTTTCTTGGGTACCTGAGACTTCCTCTTTTTCGTGCACAAGTCCTTTAAAATTTTAGCGTAGGACGGGACTTGTTGGACAGCATCTAAAAGAGGAATGTTAATGTTAACCTGCTTGAATAACTCCAGAATCTTCTCCATTTGAGGAGTTTGTTTGTTAGACCTCAACCGGTTTGGAAATGGAACATTTTGAAAATTGGTTGAGTCTAATGCTGGAGGAGGAGATTTTGGAGTTGGAACGGATCCCAGAATAGGTGTTTTCGTGGAGTGAGAAGTGGGTCCGTTCAGAGCAGAAGAAGAGGAAGGGGAGCCTTGTGAAGAACGGAGAATAGGCTCAGAAGACGAAGAAGAAGAAGGAGAAGAAGAAGAAGCGGCGGCCGGGGTGTAATCGTTGATTCGCTTGCCAATGTTGTTTTGCAGCATCCTTCCCGATCTCAGTGTAGTCACGACACTTACATTATGGTTTTGTTGTTCAAGAGCAACATGTGCATTATGTGAGTGACCGGGATTTGGAAGTGGCTGGGACGGGAGCTTCCCCTTCTCTCGCTCGCTCAAGGCCGTGTTCAGCTGTGCAATCTGGGCCTCGATGGTCTTGATGCTCTGCCCGTGTGCGGCGGTGTGTTGCACTAAAGATTGGATCGAAGACTGGATGTTGGCGGTGGATTGAGTCGATTGTTTAACAAACGCCTCCAGACTTCGCTCGAGCGAGGAAACCTTATCAGTGTTTGACGGAACAAAGTTGTTATTTGGTGGAAAAGAATTGTTTGGTGCAAAGTTGTTCGTCTGGTTTTGGAAAGGTTGGGGTTGGAAGGGCTGCTGATATTGGTGTTGAGTTTGTTGCTGCGCTTGTTGTTGCGGCGGAGGGGCCCTTTGGAAATTGTTGCCCTGGAATTGATTCTGATTCTGATTCCAGGAAAAATTTGGGTGGTTCCTCCAACCGGGATTGTAGGTGGAAGAGTATTGATCATTCCTCGGTCTTTGCTGGAAGGTAGCATTAATCTGATCCTGTCCTTGCGAGGGTGGATTGTAAGGACACTCTTCGGTCAAGTGGGAAGGATCGGAACAACAAGCGTAGATGGTACGAAGGGGGAGAACAGGGGCAGGAGCAGGAGCAGAAAATTTGCTCTCTATCGCTTCAAGCTTTCGTGTTATTGCAGCCATTTCAGCTTTCATCGCAATAGAGACATCAAGTTGGTGGATTCCTACCCTAGACTGACCGGTAGAAGTGGAGGTAGAAGAAGAAGAAGTCGGTCTGGTGCTCTCCCACTGTAGCGTTTGCTCCGCAAGATCGTCAAAGAACTGCCACGCTTCCTCGTCAGATTTCGATAGGAAGTGGCCCTGACAGATGGTTTCCAGCAACTGCTTCGTTGCTGGGTTCAGTCCCTCGTATAAGGTTTGGCAGAGTTGCCATTTCTCTATACCGTGGTGAGGACACTGAACAAGAAGGTCTTTGTACCGGTCAAAGCACTTCCAGAAGGGTTCAGAAGGAAGCTGGGAGAATTGGTTGATTTCATTTCGAATTCTTGCGGTCTTATGATTCGGATAGAATTTTTTCAGAAATGCTTTAACAAACTCGTCCCAGCTGGTGATTGAGTGGGAAGCGGTGCTATACAGCCATTTTTCAGCGAGATCGCATAGAGTGAACGGAATGACCCGTAGGCGTATAGCATCGTCCGACAGCTGGGTGGTTTTCATCATGGCACAGACATTTTGAAATTTATTGATGAAGATATAGGCATCTTCAGTTTCAAGCCCATGAAAACGTGGAAGCATGTTGATGAAATGGGGCTTAATTTCAAAGTTGTTCCCATTGGCCGGAGGAAGAGAAAGGCAGGTGGGAAGTGCAGAACGGGTGGGGTAGAAACGATCCTGGAGCGCAATTCGCTGCGGCGCTACAACAGGCGGAGGTGGTGGAAGATTGGTCTCCGTAGGAGGTGGAGCCAATCCAGCGGTGGTCAAAGAGATGTTCGAATTAAATCCCGACATCGCGGAAGAAGAGGTTGGTGAAGGTGAAGGTGAAGGTGAAGATGTATGAACAGAATTCCGGTCAACGTCGGAGTTGGCCGACAAAGGAAGGGGTGAAAGAGGAGTGGACGGAGTATCGACTTCGGAGTCGATCGCGACTAACGTAACGCGGACTAGACGGGCGCTAGTGTCCCGAGTCCAAGCGGACATACACTAAACGAGTTTAGTATAGTCAAAGCGGAGAAGGTGCGGGTAAGAAAACGTCAATGGAGAAAGGCGATGGGTGGTGGGTGGAAATGGATTTGGCGACAAAAGGGCAAGTTTTTATAAAAGTTTTTGATTTTTTTTTTAGAAAGAGATTTACAGAAGTATGTACGGAAATACGGCTTAAGCAATCACAAACAAGATATGCACAATCACACCTAGATCTATGGTCGCCTAGGTCTACTAGACCTGCTCCTGAACTTGATTTTCGAAGTTAAACAGTGTCGAGAAACAGGCTTAAAAATACACCGATCACGGGGCCAGGTAAGTGCAGAGATAAGGGGAGGTTGTCCAACGCTTTCGCGAAGTTCCTTAATTAAATAACCCTTTCTCTTTCGGCGGTTGCGCCTTTAACACTTTCCTAGACACCCCGTAATCAATATACGGTTAAGCGAGATTCTAAACACGGTTTATCTTCTCCTAATGAGCGCGAAGTCCTTAGGGCTGAAGTCTAGTATTTTTTAATTTACAATGGACAATGCATATGCTTTAGTGATTTTTGGGGTCCTGGGAAGGGTGATGAAATCCCCACCCAATCTGGATTGGTTTCAAGCCCCTTAAGTCCGTATTAAAGAATGCAAAACAGTAACAAATCAACTGCAAACAATTTTTATTTTGCGGCGCAAAGAATCCTGCACAAGAACAGTTTATTGGAAGGGGGAGAAGAATTTGCGCAAAGAAAGCTGCAGAAAACACAATTCAGTGGAGTTCAGAGGAGTGGAGAGAAGAGAAAGACTCACCAGAAAAAAAATGGGACCCTGAAGCCACTAAATGGCCGCGGATCCGCGGCCAAACATGTGCTAAGGCCGCGGTTCCGCGGTAAGATGGTGGGCTTGGGCTTTGAAATTTTGTGGTGATGCTGGTCTGTGTCTCCTCTGGTTGTCTGGATGTGTGGAATTCTGATTTGCTCACTATATCTGCTCCAGATTTTTACAGTAGACCGGTAACTTCGTTTTTGTCCGTCGCGGTGTAGCCGCGAAATGTGGGTCTATCTTCCCACGTCTTTGGCACTGTACTTGAACTCCGTATTTTCAACGTCCTTGGCGTCGATCTTGAACTTCGTATTTTCCTGCACACTTGCACAAAAACTAATCAAGAATAACAAGATGGTTTCTTTTACAAAGTATATTTTTTTTTCGTTTTTTTTATACTTACAAATTAACCCGAAATTACACAAAGAAACAAACTACCGTCTCCCCGGCAACGACGCCATTTGATTGTTAGGATACGTGCGTGTTCAAGTTCTAGTTTAAATACCGCAATCAAAACGGTTTCGCTTGTAGCTAGCTGGTTGAGTACGGGTCGTCCGCAGGGAGATGGGAGCCTTTTTCAAAGTGTTTTAACGAGTTAAGTCCGGTTTTCAGATTTTGTTGGATTATCTAAGTGTTGAGTTGATATTTAAAGAGAGCTTGTTAGGGTTAGGATTATGTTAGTTTGAGTTAGGAGTCTCCACATCTTTCGTTGCCCCACTTAATATCGGTGTTACGGTAATCGGCAACAACGGGGATTAGCACGACTAGGAGGGAACTTGCGAGTATAAGCTAGGCTTTCCAACGCATAGTCCTTCCTTTTGGTGCTTGTCCGTCCGTTCTTGGCTCTTATCCATAACCTCCGGTTAATTCAACCACAACCGGTCTCACTACGGAATCACCGCTATCATGTAGGATAGGGTGCCGTAAGGAGCGGATTGTGGTTCAATTAACGGGAGTTGATTTAAGTTGTTGGGCAAGGAAAGAGTGAGAGAGATTTCCTTCTCTCAAACTTCCCTTATCCTACCCTAACAAGTATAGACTACTCACACTTCATAATACGGAAAGATAAAACAAACAAAAGAGGAAGATAGAAAGAAGGAGACTAGAAGAATACGACTAACTATTTGCGACCTCACCTTGGCGAGGATCAAGCGTAAGTATCATTGTCGTATGTAAGGATAAAGAAAAAGAAAGAAGAAAGAAACAATAAGGAAATAACAACAACTACTTAACGAATTTAAAGTTACAACAATTATAACAAAAGTAAGACAAGCATGATAATAAAATGGTCTTCTTTATTCATCACTCTTCACTCAAAAGCTCACTTACAAGTTTAATGGAGAAGAGGTGAGAAGAGGAAGAAGAACATGTAAACTAAAACCTAGCAAATAGAAATACAAGAATGGACCCCTTCCTTCACAAACTTCTGGGCTATTTATAGGCCATAAAATGAAACCCTAGGGCAACCACCAGAACACCTGTACAATGACAAAAATACCCCCCAAAACCCTGCGCATGCGGCGCCAGTATGGCCACGGATCCGCGGCCTGGACCCCACTTTGGCCGCGGATCCGCGGCCCTTTTGATGAATTGGGTCTTGGGCCTTCTTGTGGTTTCCTGGTCTGGTGTGTACATTATTCTGATACATATACTTTCTCAATTTGGCTCCACGATTTTTCCAGAATTTCTGTTGAGGGAAAGGTGGACTTTTTGTCAAGATTTTGTCATGATTGCCTCGAGCTCCGCGTAGATCTCTTGGATTTTGTGCTACCATTGAGCCTTGTGCATGAAGGTGACATTGATTTGACATTTTGTCTTCCTAAACTGGTATCTGGAAACATACAGATGACGAGCGGAGACCGTGTTTTCTCAGTGGTTGGCAGGAACCCGGATTTTGTTGTGTTTTCCATGAATTTCACCGTTTTAGAACCGAGAACCTGTATCCTGCAATTGACTAGCAAACACGGCTCAAGAGTATCTACCGATATGCAATGTGACAAAAATTGGGCGGTATGAAAATGCAAAAATCTGATATGAACAACGTGCACTTGTATGCGTATGATGATCGGGTAGGTAATACTAGTGGGCTTTGGTTTAAGCCAGATCCAAGTATTATATTGATGGATTGTTTTCGTCTCTTTATATTCGTATTCTTCGGAATGCGGATGCGGGTAAGTATATACTGATGAGGGGCATTCTCGTAATTTGTCGGGAAAGCTTCTAGAAGGAGAAAACCTAATTATGGTTTTGATTTTCTGTTATTGATTAAAACCTAATTTGGGTGGAAGAAAATCAAGTGGAGATATTTGTTGGATGGGTATGAGTCATCACTTGACAAAAGAGATATTTGTGAACCATGGTTGAGTTTTGTGAGATATTTATCTAAACAGATATCTACATGTTTCATTATTCATCACAAATGAGTTATTCTTATTCCAAGCTCATCTCCCCTCTCATTTTCCTCAAGTCTCGTTCTTCTTCCTCATAACCCTAAAAGTCTCATGAGTTGAGAAACCTAGGGTTCCAAGAGACAAACTATTTCATCTTCACTCTCTACATCACCTAGGCCATCTACTTTAGCGAATTAGTTGCCCTAGTTACCTAGGATTTGAGGTTGGAGCTCGGACTATAGACTCTCGGGTGGATCGTCTTTGACTCGAGGAGGCCGGCGAGGTTGCCCGATCCAAACGATCCTTGGAGCTTGTGATGACGAGGAGGAGGACAGCGACTAGAAGACCTAAAGGACATGGTTTCGTGAGATATAACTTTCATCCGAGTAGTTAAACCTCACACAGTATTTTTTTAGCTAGGGTTTATCATCGATCCTGGAGTTCAAGTCCGTGTTGCGAGCTTTGAAAAATCGTGTTTTGAAAATTCCGCCTCCCCGCGGACACGCGGGGTGCGCAACATGGACTTATAGTGGTATCAGAGACCACTAAACTATATTTAACAGTTTAGACGAAGTGTAAAACTACGACACCGAAATAACTCCAAAACATCGAGACAAAGATCCAAGTTTCTGTCAATTTTTTTCGAGCCTCTAAATTTTTTTTAAACAATTGCAGAGTGCTCTACCTGGTATGAAATGAACACAAACCAAATACGAGCCAATTTCATCATGTTATGACCAGCCAAACCATCATTTTTCCCGACCTCACCTTTTTTATTTTCGTGGAATTCTTTGAATTTTGGTCTGTGTTCTAGTTGCTTGGATCTAAGGTCTCAGGTGTTTTTTTTGTTTTTTTCCAATTTTGGATATACTGTTATCATTTTACTGTGGCAATACGGAGTGCTTCGAAGTCACAGTTTTAACGTCATTTAAAGTTTCAAGTTGTGATATATGTGTTTGGAAACGTCGACTAATTGCTATACGTCGATTAGTCGGGGTTACACATATCTGTGTTGCTATTCTTGTGGTTTGTGTATATGAACTTATTGGATCGTCGTGGATGAATAGCCGGGGGATGTGAGATGAGAGTTTTCATTCTTTCATTCGATGTAAATTGTAAAGTGATGTAATATTATTTTGCGGGGCACATCCGGGTTGAGGTTGTAGCCGCCGTTGTATTATTTTCTTTTACTGTTTTCTGCTCCTAGGATAGACCCAAGGTGGGGTGCACAAACTACCGGGTACTTTGAAGTGCCGAGTGGCCTACTCACTTTGATGAGAGAGGTTGCTTCACTTCGGGTATTTGGCGGGTAGTTTGCCGCACCCGTAGGGGTCTGGGGGTGGGGTTTGGCTATTCATCACGACCGTGGAATCCGTCTTTTGTTACAGGTTTAAACGAAACGCGGAATTCCTAGTATATCTAATATGTTCATCTGTGATCTGGAATGCCTATTATTGCGTGAGATGAATGGTTATAATATATATATTATATATTTGATGTTGCTTATGTTTTGCATCCACGCTAGTCTATCCCCCGCTCTGGCGTTAGTTAAGTAACCTAACGGTGTTAGACGGGGCCTAGTGACGAATGCGGATGGCATAAGCGTACGTCATATTTTCGTTTCTTTCTGTGATGATAGGTGTAAATGATGGGACTGCATTACATTAATGCAAAGAAAATAAACCAAAGCTAAATCGTTAGAATTTTTTTTAAAACCACTCGGTTATTTTAAAACAGGAGACTTTTAAATGCGGAGCTTAAACCACTCCTTTTAAAAGCTATCGGGTTCCTTCGATTATATTAAGTTCACCATGTTCACGTTTTCGCCAAAACCATTCGTAGCCCTCCGTCATTTCATATGAATATTCAGTAGTATTTAAGCTATGTTTGTTGACCTTCGCCAAGGCATAGTATTTGGTAGCTACTGGGTATTCATATGTAGCATAGATAGATGCGTTGGTTTGGGACAGTCGTATTACTTTGTTGGCCTTCGTCAAGGGTATATACGGGTGGGTTCAAATTAACCTGGACAATGATGGGTAGAACTTGACATGTGACATATGATTTGTTGGCTTTCGTCAAGGTCATAAGAGCATGGGGCAAAAATCCACATCGGGAGTTTCTGAAGAAACTGAAACTTGCTAGTGCTGCATACCATTTGGAGTGTGATAATGTTGGTAGGATTCCTTCAGGATTATCACACAATGATATTTGGATCCTGATCCTACTGTGAGTATCCGCTACTCCTCGGGAGATTTTTCACTTAACGATCAATGCTATAAACCAAGTAGGTGTCTAGAACAGTGTTAGCGGGGCTACGCCTCCACGGAAAAGAGGTTATTTAATTAAGGAACTTCGCGAAAGAATCGTAAAACCTCCCTCGAAATACCGACACTAGTCTGGCTGAAAGGTTAAGCAAGTATTGTACGGTGAGATTAATCCTGACTAATTATTCTTTTATGGTTTGAGGAAGGATTCAAGAAACAGTGGGAGCCATCCTGTTTAGATAAATAAAAAACCAATCTAAACTTGCAAGAGCATCATGCCGAGTGTTTTCTTCTCTCTCCTAATTGCAGCGACCAGGTGACCAGATTAGGTTACAGTTAGATAATAAAGTGACTGAGTTATACTATATGGAATGGCAAAGGTTTGTCCAGATGTCCATTACCTATGACAAGCTGGACCACCTCATTACTACTCAAGCCCCCACCGTCCCAGGTCCAGTTTCCACAGTCGCGGATGTTGATATCCGTAAGACAAGGAAAAAAATACTGTGCGAATGCCAAGTGCCTCGTTTTGGCCTCAGTTGATGGTATATACCAGAGGCAGCACGAGAAGATGGACTTAGTTTCCATTTTCCTCCATAACAAAGATTTATATGGAGTGCAATCTCGTATCGCAGGATATGAGACCTCGAAAGAATTGCTTCAAGCGAGGTTGGCTGTTGGGTTATCTGTAGGGGACTACGTCCCTACAATGACTAGATATATTGATGATCTCACGGACCTGGAGACCACGTTGGAGAACGAGTCATGTACTAACTTGATTCTACATTCCCTACCTCCTACTTATGCCCAGGGGAAGAAAGTTATACTTCCAGTTGAGGGCACCCTGAAGGAAACCAGGGAAACACCTACTCTGCTTATTGGAGAATCTTCCTCTTCTGGATCCAAGGAGAAAGCCAAGGGTGAGTAGAAGAAGACCTTCATAAAGCCGATAGGCGGTGTCAATAAGGTAGAAGAAAAGGGCAGGGCAAAAGTTTCGGGGTTAACAGTATGGAAGGAGGGTTGTTCCTATTGTCACGGGAAGGGGCATCGGCAGAAGGGATGCAGGGCTTGGAAAGCCAGAATCCAGGATCCGAAGCATGTTGTGGCTTTGACTTCGGGTGTGTTTGTGATTGAAAACAGTCTGTAAATTAACTTTACTTCCTGGGTACAAGATACCGGATCAGGATCTTTTATCTGTAATTCATTACAGGCTTTGAGAAACCGTAGAGATATCAGAGCAGGTGATATGACTCTCAGGGTTGCTAAACAGAATGAGCGTGGACGCTGTATCCATAGGGTATATCATCTAAAATTGACAAGTGGGCAGATATTGATTGTACGTAACTGTTTGTGTGTACATAGTCTAGTTTGTAAGTGATGTGGTCCACATCCACCTAAATCAAAATTTGATTGGGTCAGGTACACTAGAGAATGGTATATACGTGTTAAATCAAGCTCAGGTTTTCAACGTCCAGAACACATTTAAAAGAAAGTCCCCAGAATTAAATAAGGCTTTCTTATGGCATTGTAAACTGGGTCAAATCAATGAAACACGGTTGTCGAAGTTACATAGAGAGGGATATTTGGATCCGTTCGAATATCGGTCTTATGCAACTTGTCAATCTTGTCTCATAGGAAAGATGACAAAGACTCCTTTCACTGGACATGGAGTAAGAGCGAGCGAGCTCTTAGGACTCATACACTGCGACGTGTGTGGTCCAATATCTACAGATGCATGAAGTGGTTATTCCTATTTCATTACTTTTACGGACGATTTCTCTAGGTAAGGACATGTCTTCTTAATGAAGCAAAAATTCAAGGCCTTTTGAGGTATTCCGAGAATATAAGAATGAAGTGGAAAAATAAACAGGCAAAAGTATCAAGACACTGAGATTTGATTGATGTGATGAATACTTAATTGCTGAGTTCCTGGATTACCAAAAAGAGAATGGAATTCTCTCTCAGCCTACTTCTCTATACACACCACAACACAACGGCGTATCGGAAAGGCGGAACAGAACACTATTGGATATGGTTCGTTCCATAATGAGTAATGCTGAGTTACCACAATCCTTCTGAAGTTATGCACTAGAATCAGCTGCATATCTTTTGAATAAGGTTCCTACCAAGACTGTGTTAGTGTATATGCCCTAGGGGCCATTATTGTATCATACTAGTTTGTATATTACTTAATGGAAGCTTGGGATATTCACATGTATATAACAGTCTTGCTAAACATGGTAGTATGCTACTTAGTTTTTCTATCTTAATATGTGAGTATACGTATTGATAGAGCTCTTAGGATCTTGCTTGACTACCAGCGTTGTGATGGCAGTCACACTAGTGCGGGCTGGGTAGTCTACAAGCACATCCTTATTCAGGTCCCTAGTCGTAGGATTATCGAGACAGGGCATCGATACTCCAGAGTAGACTAGTGTGTACGCTTCTCATCCCAGTTGAGGAGATGGTCTGTCCCACAGCCGTCAGTACGTCGTACTGGAGATAGTATGCAGGTGCTCGTTAGGTTACGGGTACACCGGACAGGACTCACAGGGAACTGTTGGTTGGTTTTATACCAGTCGTCAGTGAACAGTTCCCAGGTGACATGAGTACAGCTTAGTCCGCAGACTTGACACTGCTACTTCGCCTCGAGTGTGTCCCACTGTTCTTAGATTACTATCCTACCATGGCTCAAATGAGTCGTGCAAACAGGTAGCAGTTGGGTGCAGTCCCGAGCACTTGGAGGCAGTGGTGGTTAGACAGGATTCGTCTCTCCCGGTATTCGGGGTTGATATCGCGCTGTGTCAGAGAGCCATTACGCAAAGTCCCTGGCCAGGGCAAGCGAGATTTGCTAGTAGGTTCCAGTAGTTTCTCAGGGTGTAATAGGCTTCACTCCGACACGACTTATACCGCTATTAGGGGACTGACGCTTGCCGTCCCCTAGGCCCGATATGCGATAGTCTTAGACGAACAGACCGGACTGTACGGAGATTGTCACATCAGACTCAGTAGGAGTTCAGATGGGTTTCCTCATCGGCCTTCTTATCGACATCTTCCTGGGGACCGTTACGTACAGCTAGTGCCGCTTGCGGTCTGTAGTTAAACCCACTGCCAGCGTAGTAGTCGAGTTTCTAGAGTCCCACACAGAGAGTTTCCCTACTCCAGGAGAAACGATATAGAGGTCGTATGGTTTTACGACAAGGGTTCGGACGCTTACGTGTGTTTACGCACGTACGACATCCGGACAGTTTTTACTAGTCGGTTTGGTTTAAGCCAGTTTCTAGTATCCGGTTATTGGATTTATACAGTTTAAAGTTTTTCCGTGTTTTCACGGATAGGAGGGGTGTTCTCGTAATTGCGCGAGAAGCTTCTAGAAGATGGTGACTTGGGGGTTAAGGTGGCATATGCATTAAATGAGATTAGTGAGTCATTTGAGTGATTCATCCAAGTCATTAATGCATCATAAATGCTTAATGACTCATGGAGATGAATCACCCTCTTATATTTATTAAGCATGGTGATTAATCATTTATTTCTTTTATTTGGATAAATCATAATGCTTGATATATATTATCATTGCTCATTTTCTCATCTCATTCTCTTGCTCACTTTCTCTCTCCACAAGCTCTTCCTCTTCAAACCCTAATCCTCCCCTCTCATGTGTTGAGTACAAGGATTAGATTGGATTACTTAATCCTTAACCATTCTCTATATCACCTAGGTTGCTTAGATTAGCGATTTAAGAAACCTAGTTACCTCTAGTTTGAGGTGAAGCTTGTAGTAAAGCTCCCGGGTGGATCTTCTACTATTTAGAGAAGGCCGGAGAGGACGTCGAGAACGACAAGACGAAGGACTCGGATCTTTAGGTATAATCACTTTTCATAGTAGTTGTTAACTCCTATGTTTGTTGTTAGTTATTGTTTATGCAAAGATTCTCGGTTAGTCGATGTTTATGCTTTAAACAAGATCGTTTTTCATTATTCCGCCTCCCCGCAAGTCGTGGGGTGTTGTACATCGACTTACAGTGGTATCAGAGCCTCGCTAAACTATAATTAACTCATTTGCAAAGTCGTAAGTGTGGGGTTACTAGGCACTCTCAAGGGGTCTCACAAGGCATCAACCATGCCAATTTACTAAAATTACGGTGCCGAGAAACCCTAACACGGACCGTTGGCTAGATTTCTAGGCGAAAATGAAACTAGTTAACACTTAACTATAAGAATACGGAAATACAACCTTTATAGATCCGTTTGTCCACCTCCATAGCTCCATGAAGAAGTCATCTCCGCTGTACAAATCCGATCTTGGACTCTCGCATTCGCTTCATCGGAGAATAGGCGGGCTAGGTCATCGACGACGTGCCGAAGATGATCTACGTCGAAGCATCACTAGATCAAGCTCCAACTTCACCAAGTCAAGAAAACTTGTGAAGGAAACACACTCTACTAGGCAAGAGGTAGAGGATGAAGAAATAGGAAGTGGGTAGACTTTAGAATTGGATTTTTCACTCATTTTCATCAATCACCATTGATGAAGTGAAGGTTTCTTCAAGTGATGAAGAAGAAGAAGAAGATGAATATTATGATAAGTTGTTTTTCAAAAAAATGAATAATCAAATCATACTTATCATAATATTAACCATGGTAATGTGTAGAGAGTTAATCATGGTTGAATGGAATGGCTAGGGTTAAGCATGAGACAAAATGGTCACTTGGTTAAAGTCTTCATGAAGCTTCAACAAGCTTCCAAAGTGAGCCACCATTTTGCATTATGCTTATCATTTTCCAAAATGAATAAATAAATAAATAAATAGATATGAAAATGAAAACCCTAACCATTACATGACCATGGTTTAAACTTTACACAAAACACAAGTTAGCATGCATCATCAAACATGATACATACAAGTGCACAAAAATATATCACATATATAATGTGCACAAACCAAGTGAGAAAATCCATTTAAAGTAAACCAATACTAGTTAATGCAAAGTAATATATCAAATATATAATTATACATTAAATCATCAAATCAACACTTGATTTAACGATCCGGTCATATCGCATATAACCGACTAATATCAATATTAACAACTTATCGAATCAACACTTGATCCGATAACCCGGCTATATCGTGTATAACCGATCAATGTCACAAATCGCGAGAATCGAATACAGTATCACATACTGGTATCATTCTCGGTCCCGCACATATCTCATATGCGCTCCTATTTCATTTCGCTTGAGCCAGGAAACCTCTGTGTAGGACTCTAAAGACTCGTCAATACGCCGGTAGCAGATGATGATCATATCAAACACCCACAAGCCGCAAGCGGTCTGCTAAACGTAACGGCCACCCGGGTATTGAGCGATCAGAAGATCGACGAGCAAGCCCGCTCACACTCCAGTGAATCCAACCAGTAACACTTACCGTACAGTCCGGTCTGATCGTCTGATATGTCGCATATCTCGCCTAGGGGTGGTAAACGTCAGACCCCAATAGCTCGATAAGTCGTGTCGATATGAGGTCTATAACAATTCGAGAAACTACTGGTAACACTTACCAGTAAATCTCAGCAACCCTGGCTAGGGATTTCCTGTTATAGCCAATCGAACACAGCGCAACATCAACTCCCTATACCGGGAGAGACGAATCCCCTCCTATCGCTCATTGCCTCCATGTGACTCGGGACTGTACCCAAAAACCACCGTTTTGCACGCCCTCTTAGACGTGGTAAGATGGAAATCAAAGCACAGTGGGAACCACACAAGACTCTATGACGATCTCGGGTCAACAGACTACTCTGTACCAGTGTCACCAGAGAACTGCCATCTGACGTGAGGTATAATACCATCTGGGAGTTCTCGGCGAGTCCGTCCAGTGTACCCAGTCTCTACTGAGCACCCGTATATCATCTCCGATGTCAAATACCAATGGATATGGGATCATCCATCGCCCATCTGTATGGGTCGAGAAGGTATACGCTAGTCTACTCTGGTATATCGATGCCCCGTCTCGATACACCCACGACTAGGTACCTTGAAGGATGTACTTATGGACTACCATGTCCCCACTAGTATGATCCGCATCATAGTCCAGGTAGTCAAGTACACATCCTAAGGGCTTTACCAACATGTAACAGAGAGACAATCAGTGTACACGTTAAGGTAAAGATCAACTAGATAGCATACTATCATGTCGAGCAAGAATGTCCTCCCTATATATGTCCAAGCATCCACTACTATATACATCCTATGTACAGTAATGGCCTCTAGGGCATACATATAACTAACAGTAAGTATTTCGAACGCAAAAAGAACCGGAAAGATTATCGTTTTAACACAGTTTCTGTCGATTTTAAAATAGGCTCTAAAAATTTTTCAGGGACCTGCAGAATAACAAGCATGAAATTATAGGGCTACTGAAGAAATTTGGACCCCCAACTCGGATAACTCAACGCGGAACCGCGGTGGATCCATGCGATCCACCGCGGATCCGCGGCCGAGTTAGGGCCGAGCCGGCCCAAATTTTTCCAGCAACCCCTTTGTGTTAACAGTGATATTTCTGGATATTTTATTTTCTGCTAAGATCTCAGGTGCACAGAGAAGTTTTGCAGTAGAATCTAAAGTGTTTTGCTCGATCGAAATTTTACGATGTTTGCTAATATGATTATATCTGTGATTGTATAATGTGTTCGTAAACCTCCCCTAACCGCTAGTATGTCGGTTGGCAGGGGGTTGCACATTTCTGTAATGGTTTTTACTATTTGTGGTTGTGAACTGTATTGTACTGTTGTGATGATTAACCGGGTTTTGTGATGGGTTATTATTTTAATTCATTCAATGTAATTGTAATTTGTTGTAATATTATTTTGCGGGACGCATCCAGGTTGCGGATGTAGCCACCGTTGTATTATTTCATTTTACTGTTTTTGCTCCTAGGATAGACCCAAGATGGGGTGCACAAACTATCGGATACTTTGAAGTGTTTAGTGGCCTACTCACTTTGTTGAGGGAGACTGCTTCACTTCGGGTATTAGGCGGGTAGTTTGCCATACCCATAGGGGTCTAGGGTGGGGTAATGGCTATTCATCACAACTGTGTAATCCGTCTTTTGTTGCAGGCTCTAAACAAATGCGGATTGCTTGCAAATCCAATAAAGTTCATATGAGATCTGGAATGCCTATTATTGCGTCTGACGAATGTACAATATCTATATATGATAGCTATTTAGACGTCACTTATGTTTTACACCCGCGCTAGCCCAGCCCCCGCTCTGCCGTTAGTTAAGTAACCTAACGGGTGATGACGGGACCCCGTGGCGAATGTGGATGGCATAAGAGGACGTTGTATTTTCGTTGTTTTCTGCAATGATAGGTTAATGATGGGACACATTATTTATAATGCAAAGAAAATAAACCAAAAGATGAATCGTTGGAACAATTTAAAAGAATCCACTCGGTTATTTTAAAACAGATGATATTTTTTTAATTGCGGAGCTTTAACTACTCCTTCTAAAAAGCTATCAGGTTCCTTCGGTCATATCAAGTTCACTACGTTCACGGTTTTGCCAAAACCATTCGTAGCCCTCCGTCATTTCATTTGGGTATTCAGTAGTATTCAAGCTATGTATTTTGACCAACGCCAAGGCATAGTGTTTGGTAGCCGCTGGGTATCCATTTGTTGCATAGATAGATGAGTTGGTTTGGGACAGTCGTATTATCATTTTGGCCAACGTCAAGGATATGTACGGATGGGTTCAAATTAACAAGATAATGATGGGTAGAACTTGACATGTGACTTATGACATTTTGACCAACGCCAAGGTCATAAGAGCATGGGGCAAAAATATATATCGGGAATTTCTAAAGAAACTGAAATTTGCAAAGAGTTGCATACCATTTGGAGTTTGATGAATGTTGGTAGGATTCCTTCAACATTATCATACGATGATATTTGGATCCCGATCCTACTGTGAGTATATGCTACTCATCAGGATATTCGTCACTTAACGATCAATGCTATAAACCAAGTAGGTGTCAAGAAAGGTGTCAGCGGGATTACGCCCTCAGAGAAAAGAGGTTATTTAATTAAGGAACTTCGCGAAAGCGTTGGAAAACCTCCCTCGAAGTATCGACACCAGCCTGGCTGAACGGTTAAGCAAGTATTGTACAGTGAGAATAGTCCTGGCTAATTCTTCTTTTATGGTTTGGGGAAGGATTCGAGAAACAGTGGGAGCCATCCAGTTTAGATAAATTAAAAACCACTCTAAACTTGCAAGAGCATCATGCTAAAGAGTTTTCTTCTCTCTCTCCTAATTGCAGCGACCCTGAAAATGACTGGACTTAAGTTACTTTTAGAGAAAAATATACTGACAGGGCCAAACTATAAAGATTGACTGCGGAATGTCAAAATGGCTTTGACCTATGACAAATTGGGGTACGTCCTCACCGCTAAGGCACCTACTGTCCCTGGTCCCAAATCCAGTAATGCGGATAAGGAAATCCGCAAAACCTGGGATTTCGATTGCGCGAAAGCCAAGTGCATCGTGCTTGCCTCGATGAACAATGAACATCAGAGGAGACACGAGGATATGGAACTTGATGCCATATTTCTCCATACAAAGGAACTTTATGGAGAGCAATCTCGTATAGCAAGATACGAGACCTTTAATAACTTGTTTCGAGCGAGGTTGGCTGTCGGGTCATCGGTAGGAGAACATGTCCTAAAGATGATCGGCTATATAGAAGAGGTCGCAGACCTTGGGACGATTTTGGATAATGAGCTCTATACAGACCTTATTCTCCAGTCCCTTCCTTCCACCTACGCCCAGTTTATCCTGAACTTCAACATTCAAAGAAAAGAAGTTGAACTTCCGGAACTCTTGAACATGTTAAGGAGTGCAGAGGGCACCTTGCAGAAGGCAAGGGAAACACCCGCTATGTTTGTTAGCGGTGCTTCTTCTTCCGGGTCCAAGGCTAGGGCCAAAGGAAGGAAAAAGAAGGCCGCCCCCAGACCTAGAGGAGGTGTAAGTAAGGTAGGAGGGAAGGGAAAGAAAAAGTTTGCGGTACCGGTAGTGGGCCAGGATGAGTGCTTCCATTGTCACAGGAAAGGGCACTGGAAGAAGGATTGCAAGGCGTGGAACGCCAAGAACCAGGAACCGAAGCAAGCTGTGGCTTCGACTTCAGGTGTGTTTGTAATTGAGAATTGTCTGTCAATCAACTCTACTTCCTGGGTATTGGATACCGGATCAGGATCTCATATTTGCAATTCATTGCAGGCACTGAGAAACCGTAGAGTGCTGAAGGAAGGTGATATGACCCTGATGGTTGCTAACGGAGCTAGCGTGGGAGCTGTGTCCGTAGGGGATTATCACCTGGGATTGACGAGTGGACACATTTTGGTTTTACATAACTGTTTTTGTGTACCCAGCTTAACGTGTAATATCATATTTATTTCCTTGTTATTAAATAAAGGTTATGATTTCACGTTTGGAAGTGGTGTTGTAAACATCCACCTTAATCATGGTTTGATTGGGTCCGGTACACTGGATAACGGTATATATGTGTTAAACCAACTCCAAATTTTCAATATCCAGAACACACTAAAAAGAAAGTCTCCAGATTTAAATAAAGCTCTTATGGCATTGTAGACTGGGTCACATCAATGAGAGAATGTTGACTAAGTTGCATAGAGAAGGATATTTGGAATCGTTCGAATATCAAACTTATGACACTTGTCAATCTTGTCTCAAAGGAAAGATGACAAAGACTCCATTTACTGGACATGGAGTAAGAGCGAGCGAGCTCTTAGGACTCATACACAGCGATGTATGTGGTCCAATGTCTACACATGCAAGAGGTGGTTTTTCCTATTTCATTACTTTCACGGATGATTACTCAAGGTACGGATTCATTTATCTGATGAAACATAAATCCGAGGCTTTTGAGAAATTCCAAGAGTATAAGAATGAAGTAGAAAACCAAACCGGCAAAAGTATCAAGACACTAAGATCTGATCGAGGTGGTGAATACTTAAGTGCCGAGTTCCTAGGTTACCTAAAAGAGAAAGGAATTCTCTCTCAGCTTACTCCTCCATACACTCCACAGCATAACGGTGTATCGGAGAGACGGAATCGAGCCCTATTGGATATGGTACGATCCATGATGAGTAATGCTGAGTTACCGCTATCTTTTTGGGGTTATGCGCTAGAATCAGCGGCATATCTTTTGAACATGGTTCCTACCAAGATTGTGCCTACCACGCCATATCAGATGTGGAGTGGGAAGAAACCTTATCTTCAGTATCTGAAAATATGGGGATGTCCAGCTTTTGTTAAAAAGTAGCATGTGGATAAGCTCGAGGCACGATCAGTAAAGTGTAAGTTTGTGGGATATCCAAAGAACTCCAAGTGGTATCTATTCTATTACGCAGAGGAACAAAAGGTGTTTGTTTCTTGTAATGCCCATTTTCTAGAATATCAGTTTTTAGAAAAGGAAATAAATGGGAGCAAAATAGAACTGGAAGAAATTCCAGAACCACAAACTAATACTGAAAGTTTGGTAGAACAAGTAGTTCAAGAAGAACAGGACATTCCCGCACCCCTCCGCAGGAGTAGTAGGCCATCTCATCCGCCTGAGAGATACTACGGTTTTCTCATAGATGGGGATAAAGAGGATTGCATCATAGATGATGATGAACCTACTGGCTTCCAGCAGGCCATCCAGAGCGGCGACTCGGTACGATGGCTAGATGCAATGCGGACCAAAATGGAGTCCATGTACACCAACAAAGTATGGACTTTGGACTTTGCTCCAGATGGGGTAAAACCCATAGGATGCAAATGGATCTTCAAGAAAAAGATTGGTGTAGATGGACAGGTGGAAACCTATAAGGCTAGACTTGTTGCAAAGGGTTTTCGTCAAAGACCTGGTTTGGACTATGACGAAACTTTTTCTCCAGTGGCTATGCTCAAATCCATTCGGGTCCTTCTTGCTATTGCTGCCTTCCATGATTATGAAATCTGGCAGATGGACGTAAAGACGGCTTTTCTAAATGGAAATTTAGAAGAGTGCGTCTATATGGATCAGCCAGAGGGTTTCAATCAGAATGGGAGCAGCGGGAAAGTATGCAAGCTGCTTAAGTCCATTTATGGACTAAAGCAGGCATCGCGGAGTTGGAACATCTGTTTTGATGAGGCAGTCAAAGAATATGACTTTATCAAAAATCCAGTTGAACCATGTATATATAGTAAAGTTGTAGCCAGAAGTGTCGTATTCCTCGTCTTGTACGTGGATGACATTCTATTGATAGGAAATGACATTCCTATGCTACAATCTGTCAAAGGATTCTTGTCACACAGGTTCTCCATGAAAGACCTGGGTGATGCCTCTTACATTCTGGGGATCCGGATCTATCGTGATAGATCCAAGAGGATGTTGGGACTTTCGCAGTCCAGGTATATCGACACTGTACTGAAAAGATTCAGTATGGAAGATTCTAAGCGCGGTAATCTACCGGCTTGTCACGGAATCACCCTATCTAAAGAGATGTCTCCCAAGACTGATTTGGAAAGGGAACGCATGTCTATTATACCCTACGCTTCTGCGGTAGGCTCTATAATGTATGCGATGTTGTGCACCAGACCAGATGTAGCTTACGCACTGAGTGTGGTAAGCCGGTATCAGTCAGACCCAGGGAGAAGCACTGGATAGCAGTAAAGAACATTCTCAAGTACCTGAGGAGGACTAAGGAGATGTTCTTGGTTTACGGCGGAAAAGACCTCAGGATGGAGGCCTATGCTGATTCCGGCTTCCAGAGTGATAAGGACGATTCCAAGTCCATGTCAGGTTATGTCTTTACCCTCAATAGAGGGGCGGTGTGCTGGAAGAGCTCCAAGCAGGACACCGTTGCTGACTCGACGATGGAAGCGGAGTATATAGCTGCTTGCGATGCCGCAAAAGAAGCAGTCTGGATGAAGAAGTTCCTAATAGAACTTCAGGTGGTTCCTACCATTGTTGATCCAATACCTCTGTATTGCGACAACAAAGGAGCTATAGCTTTAGCGAAGGAACCAAGGTCCCATCAAAAGTCCAGACACATCTTAAGGCGGTATCACCTGATCAGGGAGATCATTGATCGTCGGGAGATCGAGGTTCGGAGAGTTGCTACTGAAGAGAACATTGCTGATCCATTCACAAAGGCCCTACCTCAGATTCAGTTCGAGAGGTTACTCGAGATCATCGGTCTTCGATATGCCAGTACATGGCCCTAGTGCAAGTGGGAGATTGTTAGTGTATATGCCCTAGGGGCCATTATTGTATCATACTAGTTTGTATATTACTTAATGGAAGCTTGCGATATTCATATGTATATAACAGTCTTGCTAAACATGGTAGTATGCTACTTAGTTTTTCTATCTTAATATGTGAGTATACGTATTGATAGAGCTCTTAGGATCTTGCTTGACTACCAGCGTTGTGATGGCAGTCACACTAGTGGGGGCTGGGTAGTCTACAAGCACATCCTTATTCAGGTCCCTAGTCGTAGGATTATCGAGACAGGGCATCGATACTCCAGAGTAGACTAGTGTGTACGCTTCTCATCCCAGTTGGGGAGATGGTCTGTCCCACAGCCGTCAGTACGTCGTACTTGAGATAGTATGCAGGTGCTCGTTAGGTTACTGGTACACCGGACAGGACTCACAGGGAACTGTTGGTTGGTTTTATACCAGTCGTCAGTGAACAGTTCCCAGGTGACATGAGTACAGCTTAGTTCGCAGACTTGACACTGCTACTTCGCCTCGAGTGTGTCCCACTGTTCTTAGATTGCTACCCTACCACGGCTCAAAGGAGTCGTGCAAACAGGTAGCAGTTGGGTGCAGTCCCGAGCACTTGGAGGCAGTGGCGGTTAGACAGGATTCGTCTCTCCCGGTATTGGGGGTTGATATCGCGCCGTGTCAGAGAGCCATTAGGAAAAGTCCTTGGTCAGGGCAAGCGAGATTTGCTGGTAGGTTCCAGTAGTTTCTCAGGGTGTAATGGGCTTCACTCCGACATGACTTATACCGCTATTAGGGGACTGACGCTTGCCGCCCCTAGGCCCGATATGCCATAGTCTTAGACGAACAGACCAGACTGTACGGAGATTGTCACATCAGACTCAGTAGGAGTTCGGATGGGTTTCCTCATCGGCCTTCTTATCGACATCTACCTGGGGACCGTTACGTACAGCTAGTGCCGCTTGCGGTCTGTGGTTAAACCCACTGCCAGCGTAGTAGTCGAGTCTCTAGAGTCCCACACAGAGAGTTTCCCTACTCCAGGCGAAACGATATAGAGGTCGTATGGTTTTGCGACAAGGGTTCGGACGCATACGTGTGTTTACGCACGTACGACATCCGGACAGTTTTTACTAGTCGGCTTTGGTTTAAGCCAGTTTCTAGTATCCGGTTATTGGATTTATACAGTCTAAAGTTTTTCCGTGTTTTCACGGATAGGAGAGGCGTTCTCGTAATTGCACGAGAAGCTTCTAGAAGATGGTGACTTGGGGGTTAAGGTGGCATATGCATTAAATGAGATTAGTGAGTCATTTGAGTGATTCATCCAAGTCATTAATGCATCATAAATGCTTAATGACTCATGAAGATGAATCACCCTCTTATATTTATTAAGCATGGTGATTAATCATTTATTTCTTTTATTTGGATAAATCATAATGCTTGATATATATTATGATAGCTCATTTTCTCATCTCATTCTCTTGCTCACTTTCTCTCTCCTCAAGCTCTCCCTCTTCAAACTCTAATCCTCCCCTCCCATGTGTTGAGTACAAGGATTAGATTTGACTACTTAATCCTTAAGCATTCTCTATATCACCTAGGTTGCTTAGATTAGCGATTTAAGAAACCTAGTTACCTCTAGTTTGAGGTGAAGCATGTAGTAAAGCTCTCGGATGGATCTTCTACTACTTAGAGAAGGCCGGAGAGGACGTGGAGAATGAAAAGACGAAGGACTCAGATCTTTAGGTATAATCACTTTTCATAGTAGTTGTTAACTCCTATGTTTGTTGTTAGTTATTGTTTATGCAAAGATTCTCGGTTAGTCGATGTTTACGCTTTAAACAAGATCGTTTTTCATTATTCCACCTCCCCGCAAGTCGTGGGGTGTTGTACATCGACTTACAGACTGTACCTACCATAATATATCAGATGTGGAGTGGGAAGAAACCCTATCTTCAGTATCTGAAGATATAGGGATGTACAGCTTTTGTCGAAAAGCAGTATGCGGACAAGTTCGAGGCACGCTCAGTACTGTGTTGGTTTGTGGGATACCCAAAGAACTCCAAGGGGTATCTTTTATATTACGTAGAGGAACAAAAGTTTTTTGTTTCTCGTCATGCCCACCTTTTAGAAAATCAATTTTTGAAAAAGAAACTAGTGGGAGCGCAATAGAACTGGAAAAAATTCCAGAACCATAAACTATTACCGAAAATATGGTAGAACTAGAGGTTTCAAAAGAACCGGACATCCCTGCGCCAATCCGCAGGACTAGTAGGCAGTCTCATCTGCCCAAGAGATAATACGGTTTTCTCATAGACGGGGATAGAGATGATTGCATCATTGACAATGATGAGCCAACTAGCTTCCAGCAAGCCATTCAGAGCGGTGACTCGGTAAAATGGATGCAATGCGGACCGAGATGGAGTCCATGTACACTAACAAAGTATGCACTTTGAACATTGCTCCAGAAAGGGTAAAACCCGTAGGCTGCAAATGGATCTTCAGAAAGAAGATTGGTGTAGATGGACAGGTTGAAACATATAAGGATAGACTTGTTGCAAAAGGTTTTCGTCAAAGACCTGGTTTGGACTATGATGAAACCTTTTCCCCAGTGGCTATGCTCAAATCCATTCAGATCCTTCTTTCCATTGCTGCCTTCCAAGATTGTAAGATCCGGCAGATGGACGTAAAGATGACTTTTCTAAATGGTTATTTGGAAGAGTACGTCTATATGGATCGGCCAGAGGGTTTCAATCAGAGTGGGAGCAGTAGGAATGTGTGCAAGTTGCTTAAGTCCATTTATGGACTAAAGCAGGCATCGCGGAGTTGGAACATCTGTTTTGATGAGACGGTCAAAGAATTCAACTTTATCAAAAATCCAGATGAACCATGCATTTATAGTAAGATTGTAGCGAGAACTGTAGGATTTCTCGTATAGTACGTGGATGGCATTCTCTTGATAGGAAATGACATTCCTATACTATAATCAGTCAAAGGATTATTATCACTAAGGTTCTCTATGATTGGCATGGGTGATGCCAACTACATTCTGGGGATCCAGATCTATCGTGATAGATCAAAGAGGATAGTGGGACTTTCATAGTCAAGGTACATCAACACCATACTGAAATTATTTAGTATGAACGATTCTAAGCGTGGTAGTCTACCAGCTTGTCACGCAATCACCCTCTCCAAAGAGATGTCTCCAAAGACTGATTTGGAAAGGTCTCGCATCACATCTATACCCTACGCTTCTGCGGTAGGCTCTATAATGTATGCCATATTGTGTATCAGACCAGAAGTTGCTTACGCACTCAGCGTAGTAAGCCGGTATCAGTCAAACCCAGGGAAGAAGTACTGGATAGCAGTAAAGAACATTCTCAAGTACCTGAGAAGGACCAAGGAGATGTTCTTAGTGTATGGCGGAAAAGGACCTCCAGATCGAGGTCTTTGCTGACTCCAGCTTCCAGAGTGACAAGAATGAATCCAAGTCCATATCGGGTTATGTCTTTACCCTCAATGGAGGGGCGGTCTGTTGGAAGAGCTCCAAGCAGGACACCGTTGCAAACTCGACGATGGAAACAGAGTAGTTCGCTGCATGAGACACCGCAAAAGAGACAGTCTGGATAAGGAAGTTCTTAACTGAACTTCAGGTGGTTCCTTCCATTGTTGGTCCAATACTTTAGTATTGTGACAACAATGACGCTATAGCCTTAGGGAAGGAATCCAGGTCCCATCAGAGATCCAGACATATCTTGAGGCGATACCACCTGATCAGGGAGATCGTTGATCCCCAGGAGATCGAGGTGAGGAGAGTAAATACGGAGAACAACACTGCAAATCCACTCACAGAGGCCATCCCTCAGACAGTGTTCGAGAGGCTATTCGAGATCTTAGGTCTGCGATATGCTAGTATATAGCCTTAGTGCAAGTGGGAGATAGTTAGTGTTATATGCCCTAGAGGCCATTATTGTATCATACTGGTTTGTATATTACTTAATGGAAGCTTGGGATATACACGGATATAGTAACATTCTTGCTCGAAATGGTAGTATGCTACCTGGTTTGTTTCTACCTCAATATGTGCATGTGTTTCTTTTAGCATATCGCTTAAACATATTGGTAGAGCCCTTAGGATCTTTGCTTGATTACCAGCGTTATGATGGCAGTCACACTAGTGAGGGCTGGGTAGTCTATAAGCACATCCTATACAGGTCCCTAGTCATAGGATTATCGAGACGGGGTATTGATACTCCAGAGTAGACTAGTGTATACGCTTCTCATTCCAGTAGGGGAGATGGTCTGTCCCACAGCCATTAGTACGTCGTACTGGAGATAGTATGCATGTGCTCATTAGGTTATGAGTACACTGGACATGACTCGTCGGGAACTGCTGGTGGGTATTATACCTATCGTTGGGTAGCAGTTTCGAAGCGACATGAGTACAGCTTAGTCCGTCGACTTGACACTGCTACTTCGCCTCGAGTGTGTTCCCAGGTGACATGAGTACAGCTTAGTTCGTCGACTTGGCAGTGGCGGTTAGATAGGATTCGTTTCTCCCGGGACTGGGGGTTGATATCGCGCTGTGTTTGGAGAGCCATTACAAAAAGTCTCTGGCCAGGATAAGCGAGATTTACTGGTAGGTGTTCCCTTATAAAAAATGGATGAGGGAAAATTCCCCACTAAAAGAACCACCACGTGTTTAACACGTGAGTGCCTATATGCAACACATATAGACACTGCAATTAAAATTATTGCTAGGCCAAAGAGCCCCACGTGTTTAATACGTGAGTGCCTATATGCAACGCATATAGGCACTGCAATTAAAACAATTGCTAGGCTAAAACAGCCCCACATGTTTAACACGCGAGTGCCTATATGCAACACATATAGGCAGTACAATTAAAATAATTGCAAGGCCAAAGAGCCCCACGTGTTTAACACGTGTGTGCCTATATGCAACGCATATAGGCACTGCAATTAAAACAATTGCAAGGCCAAAGAGCCCCACGTGTTTAACACGTGAGTGCCTATATGCAACGATATAGGCACCACAATTAAAACAATTGCTAGGCTAAAACAGCCCCACGTGTTTAAAATGTGAGTGCCTATATGCAACGCATATAGGCACATCAATTAAAACAATTGTCAAGCTAATAATTCTCACGTGTCAAACACGTGAGGACACTTCCCTACGTAGAATTAAATTCTACTTAACGAGGAACCGTTGGATCAAAGATCCAATGATGATAGAATTAAATTCTATTGAACTTTTAAATGGGAAATGATATTTTCTGTTAAACAGAAAGTTGGCGGATCAAAGATCCCATGAGTTGGAAAATATTTTTCATCTCTCTTTAATACAAAAAAATTCTGCTCCGTTAAACTAAGCACCCTTGGATTAAAAATCCAACGGTGATTAAAAGTCACCAATCTACAGAATAAATTCTGTACAGGAAAATATTTTCCTAATCTTGTTTAAGAAACAAGAAAATATGTTCTGTGAGATAGAACCCTTGGATCAAAGATCCAACAGCGGGTAAAACCCCCAAATCAATTGAAGTCTCTCAATGAGAGATTTCCTAAAACTAATTAACAAACTTCTCTCCAGTATATAAAGAACCCAAGACTTCAAGTTAAAAAAAGAAGAGAAAAAACAGAAGAGAGCGTAAAAAAAAAGAGAGAGAATTCAATTCTCTAAGAGAAGAAGATCCCCTTCTTAAACAAAAACCCTAGGCAAGAAGAAAGTACAGAGATTATCTTATCTCTTCTTTAAGGGTTTAACCCTTCATACAAGAACTTAGTTCTTCCTCTGGTTGAGGTCTGCAGAAGCAGATCTCCCCACAAGTTAAGAATTTAATTCTCATCGGGAAGATTCTGTTATGCAGATTTAAAAGTTAGGGGAAAGAACTAAGTTTAAAGAATATAATTCTTACAAAAGTATATAGGAATTTAATTCATCTGATAAAACTAGGGTTTAACCCTGTAAAAAGAATTTAATTCTTATAAAACAAGAGATTTGAAATTCTCTAAACTCATATCACAACATCGTTAATGCACATAGAAGGAGAGACTGGTGATTCATTAGTGTTCAACACTATAACAAAACCTCACGTGTTTCCCCACGTGAGCACCTATGATGAACAAAAAAGAATAGCTAAGACTGAGTCACGTGTTTCCCACGCGAGCGCCTAAAAGAAGAACAAGGATTACCTTTAGGGCAGTCACGTGTTTTTCACGCGACCCCCAATAAAGTGCTTAGAACTTATATAAAAAAAAGGGAATAGACCCAAAAACAGCGCTCATATTTTGAAGGCGCCTCACGTGTTCTCACGTGAGCACCACAGGGTCTAAGTGCTTAGCACTTATAAAAAAAATAAAGAGAAATAAAATCCAGAGAACAGTTCCTATTTTGGGCACCTCACGTGCTCACACGTGAGCCAATGCTTAGCACCTATAAAAGAAGAGGGAAGTAAAACCCAAAAAGGCAGTACCCAACTTTGGGGCGCCTCACGTGCTCACACGTGAGTGCCACAAGATTTAAGTGTTTAACACTTATATATAAACGGGGACTTGAACCTAATGTACAACATCATCTTTGAGGTGCCTCACGTGCCACACGTGAGCACCCCCCAAAATTCAGTGTTTAACACTGCTTTAGAACCTCACGTGGGAACACGTGAGTGCTGATCGTATACTAGTGTTTAACACTATGGGAAGTCAACTGCAGCCTCAAGTTGGCTAAGTTTTCTTGAGATTAAAACATCTTTGATCTTCAATCAATCGAGCTCCCCATGCCCATGTCTTCCTAAACTGATCCTAGTCCCAAACATGAATAATGATCTCCCGACGGATATTCATCCCATATCTTCCTTCAATTTGGAAATTGGTTCAAGGGTACATCTCTCCACACCTCTGATATATGTCGTTGTAATTCTTCAACGTATTCAGAGAGGTGGAGGGTCCCGACAACCAACAACTCTTTGGTGCACTCCCAAACCGAAGGGCACATCCTAATACAGATTGCAATGTCCTTAAACTAGCTACGGACCGAAACGTCCTTTTACTAAAACAATAGAGCCCAAATGCTCTTTTGTTAGGTCTGAATAATCCCAAAATCATGTTGAGTAGATCTTAGTCTAAAATTGGACTAACATATCCTTAACAAACATTTAAGTTGATCTTAATCTCAAATGAGATTAACGATCCTTAAATCAAACCAAACCCAAATCTAAGAATATATGGATTTGGACTAATCCACTCCCTACGGGCGACAACATAAATTAGTCTCTGTATACAATTCACGGGCAACCAAAAATAAAACAAACACACACGACACGAAGTGAACCTCTGGAGCAGGAGAAAGTGGTTATCGCGATGCGGTAACGTAATTAACTGCAAGGGCTTGCGCCTGCAGGGAAGAGCGTCCCCACAATCAAAAACCCCTCACAACGAGGGGGAATCTGACGAAGTCTGCTACAACGGCCGCATCCGTCCAAACTTCCGATACACGGTGCCATAAATCAACTTGGCATCTTTGGAGAGGTGGACGGATAAATCCAAATAGCATCTGCCCCAAATTCAGGCAAGACGATCCATCCCGGTTTCATCTCCGTTTTCGGCGATAAACAGATTCTGGCACGCCCGGTGGGGCCTTTTCCTATTTCCACTCCACACTTCGTGTGTCGTGTTTGCAAACAAATCGCGGTTTAATATGGTTTCCCTGGATTCGAGGTACTAAGATTTGGTGTCTTGCTCCTATGTAGAAGAGAAGTGAAATCAATGGCTTCCAACTGCACCTGCAACAACAACTCTCACTCCACCCCAAATGGAGGAGTGACTTATGGGCCCCGAGCGGCCTCCATCTTTGCAATGCCAGTAGAGCAGGTGACTCAAGCCACCACTGGACTATTCTTCGGGACCATGATTCCGCCAGCAAGCTTCAGTGCCCCAGTGCCACCATAAGAAGCTCCAAAGAAGTCGGTTTTCGATCGACTTGCAATATCCACGGCCCCTCTCAACGGGTCGTCCAATTCTAACGCCTCAGTCTTCAACAGGTTGAGCTACAGCTCAAGTGTGCCCGCAATGAGGCTCGCGATACCTGAGGGGGTTATCCCGAAACGGATAGCCGTTCCAGCTCCGGCGAGAGAAGTCATCAACAGGGCTTCTCCTGCTAAAGGATCGGTCTTCGCAAGATTGGCTGTTCCAACTCCTGATTCCGGCGAAGTCATCAAGACTGCTTCCCCTAACAAAAGGCCGGCCTTCGAAAGATTGACCATCCCCTCTCAACGGACGTCGGTCTTCAACAGGCTGTCACCAGTAGTAGCCCTTCATCAGAGCAGGGGGAATGATGAAGCCACTCCCACAACTGAGGCAATCCTATCTGCAAGGCATGCTCGACGTCGCCACTAGCGCCGAGTGAGGAAAGCTGGGGGCAGTTCCCCCTCTGGACATACCCCACCAGCTCCAATGATGGATATTGATGCTGCTGTTCCAACTGGGAACAGCTTCGATCCGCTCAGGAGGGTGCAAAAGAACTCCCCAAGCGCCGTATTGAAGAAGTCCCCCCCGCCTGCTGAAAACATGATGCAGGCAAAGCCGGAGCAACCCCCTCAGTGGTTGTCTTCCAAAACCTACAGAGTCTGGCGGAAGGTCCAAGATTCTGTGATCGATAAAGACTACTCTCGCCGAATGAAGAAAATGAATGCTCGGCAAGAGGAGGAACATCCCTCCGTCGTACCAAGGGAGGCATCATCTACATGGGTGCCTGTTACAACGGCCCCTCCGACTTCAACCTCCCACAAAAGGAGAAGGCCGGAGAAAACCCCGTTGCCTGCGGCGAATTCCAAAGGGACTGGACCCAAACGCCCCAAGTCTGGGGGCATGATCGTGCACACGGTGTACATGGCTTCCGGGAAAGAGGAAAGCCGTGCTTCCGTAGGTCATCAACCACTCACTCGGTCGTTGACAAAAGCTCAGGAGCAGCAACAAAAGCTCCAAGAAATGCTGATAAAAATATCAGCACTCACCGAGCAGAAAGAAAGCCTGGAATCAACGCCTGAGCAGTGCCAGGAACAAGAGACCGACACCGAGTTCCTGCGGAGGGTGATAGAAAGGAAGGATAAGGAGGCCGTGGAACAGGCTACTAATATAAAGCAGATGGCGCTTCTGTTCCAAAACATGGTTGGGATGATGATCCAGCCGGAACCTCCAGCCAAAGACCCCCCGATAATCATCGAAGACGACAGAGGGGAAATGTCAAACCCTCCTCCGGCTATCTTAGCAGCCCAGGAAGAGACAATATCCAAGGCTACCCTTGATGACTACATAGCTCAATAAATACGAGCTCATCAATCGAGTGAAGCGGCTGGCCAAGTCGTCAGAACTGGGCGACCTTATCCAGGCTTTGTTAGTTATATGTATGCCCTAGAGGCCATTACTGTACATGAGATGTATATTGTAGTGGATGCTTGGATATATATAGGGAGGAATTTCTTGCTCGACATGATAGTATGCTATCTGGTTACTCTTTATCTTAACATGTACACTGATTGTCTCTCTGTTACGTATTGATAAAGCCCTTAGGATGTGTACTTGACTACCTAGATTATGATGCGGATCGTACTAGTATGTTATCTGGTTACTACTTTATCAAAAACTTGTATGTAATATTCTTTTATTGGGGCACTTCCGGGTTGAGGAAGATGTCACCGTTGATGTATATTATTTACTTTTGCGCATTAGGATAGACCCAAGGAGGGGAGCACAAGTAACCGGGTTCTAGAGTCTAGTGGGAGACCATCTCGAGGCGTCGAGTCCGGGTCTCCTAACTCTAGAATTAGTAGGGTTGCTTGCCGCTCTCGTAGGGGTCTAGGTATGTGAGTTTGGCTATTCATCACAACCGTGGAATCCGTGTTTTATACAGGCTTAATATAAAACCCGGAAATCCTAGTATATCCAATATTTCATATGTTGTTTTCTGCTGCGATATCTGTGATGTGATCATTTGATATGTTGAGATAGATACTGTATATAGTATATATGATATATTATATAGACGTTGCTTATGTTTTACACCCGTGCTAGCCCTGCCCCGCTCTGCCGTTAGTTACCTAATCTAACGGTGCATGACGGGACATCGAGGCGAATGCGGATGGCATAAGCGTACGTTGTATTTATCTGTGATGTTTGGGTAACTTAAATGATGGGATTTCATTAATGAGATTAATGAAAGAAAATAAACCTAAAGATGTTGTAGAAACTTGTTTTAAAAACTGGTAGCTCTAGTTCTTGCTTTGCATAGTGGTATTCCTTGTAGAATATCCAGCACCTTATTCAATAAGGAAATAGCCGAGATCCCTTCACCGGGAGTGACCTCTTTAGCGAAACTAGCAGATGCTACAAACTTGGTTTGTCTTTTGATTGCTTTTATAGTTTTTGCTTTGCATAGTGGTATTTGTGAATATCCTGCACCTTATTCAATAAGGAAAGAGCCGAGATCCCTTCACCGGGAGTGACCGCTTTAGCAAAACTAGTAAAAGCCTAAAAAACACTCCTTTTAAAATTCACTCGATTCTACAACGATATCAAGTTCATTATGCAAAGGGTTTTCTTAAAAACCTGTCGTAGCCCTCCGTCATTTCAGATAAGTACTACTTAGTATTCACGCTATGGTAGTTTGGCCTGCGTCAAGGCGTAGTGTGCAGTAGCTAACTAGTGCTTATCTGCTGCATACGATGCGATTGGATTAGGGTATTCATACAGCGTTGTTTGGCCTGCGTCAAGGGTCGTGCGGATGGGTTTAATTCAATCAGAGAAATGTACGGGTTGAACTTGACTAGCGGACTATGGGTTGTTTGGCCTGCGTCAAGGTCATAGGACGCTAGGGGCAGAATATTATCCGGAATTTCAAGTGTTGAAATTTGCAATGAGATTGCATACCTTTTATGAGATAGTTGAATCCCGATGCCTACTGTGAGTAAGAGTTACTCCTGGGAGAGTTTTGCCCATTACAATTAGCTGATCAAGTAGGTGTCTAGAAAGATGTTAACGGGTTTACTCCCCTGGGAAAACGAGGTTTATTTTAATTAGGTCCGTGCGAAAGCATGGGGAACCTCCCTCAAAGTAGCGGCACTGGCCTGGCTGAAAGATTGGTGAACTTGTAGGGTGTAATTAATCCCGGCTAGTCTTTCCTTTTAGGGTTTGAATGAAGATTTGATAAAAAACAGTGGGAGCTATCCTGATTAGATAAAATAATAACCGTTCTAATCTTACAAGAGCATACACAGAGTGTTTTCTTCTCTCTCCCTCTCTCCAGGTAGCGACCATGTCACGCCTTAATCAAGATAATAATATGGATGTATTGACCGAATCCGCTTGTTATACTATGCTGGGGAACGTTGGTCCCGCTCCAACTTATAATTGTTATAAGACCGAGAAGGAAATAGAGGATTACCAGGATTCCCGTGCTGCCCAAACGAAGAAAGTGCATGTTGATGCATCTTCTTCGGGTGTGTTCATTACAGAGAACTGTTTCTCAGTGTCCTCTACGTCCTGGGTATGAGATACCGGATCAGGATCACACATATGTAATCTGTTACATGGGCTGCAGATAGGTAGAGAACTGAGAATGGGTGATAAGTTTTAAGAGTTAGAAACGGTGCAATTGTTGCAGCCAAGATGTTGGCAGTTATCACCCTGTATTACCAAATACATTGATTCTGAACGAATGTTATTAGATACCGAACCTGATATACAACTTCATATCAGTCTCTTTATTTAGTAAAGAAGGATATAATTTTGTATTGTTGGCTAATGTTTTGAACATTTCCTATATCAAGAGTTGATCGGTTCAGGCACGTTATCTAAAAGCATATACGTTCTATATCAAACCACAGTTCTTAACGTACAAAACACACACAAAGGGAAGAGTTCAGAAATGAACGAATCCTTCTTGAGGTATTGTAGACTAGGTCATATCAATGCGACCCGACTAGCTAAGTTACATTAAGATGCATATTTAAATCAGTTTGAATCTACATCTTGTGAAACTTGCCAGTAATGTCACAAAGATAAAATGACCATAGCTCCGTTTATTGGAAACAGAGAAAGAGTTAGTAAACTCTTAGGATTGATACACGATGATGTATGTTGGTCCCCAGTCTACACATGCCACGTCCGGTTCTTTGTACTTCATTACATTCACTGATGATCTCTCAAGATTCGGACATATGTTCCTATTGAAACACAAGTCTGAAGCTTTTGAGAAATTTAATGAATATAAGTTAGAAGTAGAGAACCAAAACGGGTATAAGTATTATGACCTTTGATGTGATCAGGGAGGAGAATACTTAAGCACGGAGATCCTGGACTGTTCTAAAGGAGAATGAGATTCTCTCTCAGCATTACTCCTTCGTATACACCACAACACAACGGTATATCGGGATGGAGCAATCGCACCCTATCAGATATGGTGCGCTCTATGATGAGTACTACTAAGTTGCCTATTTCCATTTGGGGGTTATGAACTTGTGAAGATGCATACCTATTGAATAGCGTTCCAACCAAATCAGGTGCCTACCACTCCATATGCGATATGGTATGGGAAGTGCCCATCTTTTAAGTAAGTTAAGATTTAGGGTTGTCCGGCTTATGTCAAAAGCAAAATCCGTACAAGCTTGAGGCAAGGTCAGTTCTGTGAAAGTTTGTTGGATATCCCAAGCATTCGCAAGAAATATCTTCTACCGCACCGAGGAACAAAAGGTGTTTTATTTCTCGGCATGCCATCTTTTTAGAAAAGGAATTTATTTTGGAAACAAATTTGTGGTCATGAGGTAGAACTGGAAGGAGTTCCAGCTATACAAACTGCAGCTGATGATTTGGTAGAACCGAAAGATTCAATAGTTCCCGACGAACCTCAGCCTCTCCGCCGATCTAGTAGGGTTCCTTACCCACCTGAGAGATACTTCGGTTTTCTCTATGACAGAGGGAGCGAGGATTGCATCATGAGATGATGACCTAACTAGTTTCGAGTAGGCCATCAAGAGTGGGGACTCTGTAAGAATGGCTGGATGCTATGCGATCTGAGATAGAATCCATATACACCAACAAAGTATGGACTTTGGTTGCTTTATCTGAAGGGTTAAACCCCCATCAGGAGCAAGTATATCTTGAGAAGATTATTTGGTGTAGATGGAAAAGTTGAGACTTTCAAAGCTAGAGATGTTGTAAGAGGTTCTCGTCATCGACCAGGTATGGATTATGATGAAACTTTTTCTCCAGTACCTATGCTTAAGTCCATCCGGATCCTACTTTCCATTACTACATACCGTGACTGCGATATCTGGCGGTTGGGTGTCATGACTGCTTTTCTAGATAGTGATTTAGAAGAGAGCGTTTATAAGTACATAGCCAAAGGGTTTCGTAGACAGTAGGAGCAGCAGAAACGTGTGCAAGTTGCTATACGGGTTAAAGCAGGCATCGCGGAGTTGGAACATCTGTTTTGATATGGTAGTCAAAGCGTTTGACTTCATCAAAATCGTAAATGAACCTAGTATATACAACAAGGTAGTAGAGAGTAAGGTGGTCTTCTTCGTATTGTACGTGGATGTCATACTCTTGATAGGAAAGGAGTTTCTTATGCTACACTCGATCAATCTCCTCTTATCACATTGATTCTCCATATAAGATCAAGGTGATACCTCCTAAATCCTGTGTTTTGGATATAAAATATAGATCTAAGTGGATGTTAGGGTTCTCACTAGGTGTAGTGAGATGGTATCAATCGATCCTGAGGAGAATCACTGGATAGATTCCAGGGTGGTAAGGTCGACTAAATGTCAGTCACAGGCATTGTCTTTACCCTCAGTGGAGGGATAGTATGTTGGAAGAGTTCCAAGCTAGACACCGTGGCAAACTAGACAATAAAGGCTGGATACATCGCTACCAACGATGCTACCAAAGAGGCAGTCTGGGTGTATATTAGTTCATGAGATGAACTTGCAGGGTTACCCAAGACGGCAGCAAGATTTCGGGAGGCATCGTCCATGCCAAATTTAAATTTTTCCATTCTTGCTAACCCTAAACAAGAATCGTATACTAGAAATCTACGGAATAAAATGCAAACACTTTGCAATAAGTAAAGAGAGCGAGGAATACAATCTTTGTAGACCGGTCTTTCACTTCAATAGCTCCGTATAGTAGTCCCCTTCGCTGCTATCATAAACTCCGGACTCTAGAGAGGCTCCCATGAAGAAACGAACATGCTTGCTTCGATGACTTCGAGGCCGAAGATGATCTACGTCGAGGAGACACTAACCCAAGCTATTTCTTCACTAGGTCATGAACTTTGTGAAGAGAACACGCTATACTAAATGGAAAATAGTAGAGGCTGATGATGTTGGAAGTGGGCTCACTTTAGAATTGATTTTCTCACACTTTTTCTCATCACTCCATGGAAGCTAGAAAGCTTTTTAAGAGGAAGAAGAAGATGAAGAAGATAAACTCATCATTTGAGTTAATCCTAATGAATTATTGCAACCATGGGTGAGTTAAGCCCTCATGCTTAACTCATGTAGAGAATAAATCAAGGGGTAAGATTAAGGGTTGGGTTAACAAAAATATCCTAAGGAATGACAAAAGAGTAGACTTTGTCAATGTTTCTACAAGCTTCATCCAAGATTGACAACATTGACCAAGTCTTCTCTCTTTTGTTATTCCTTAAGAAATAAATAAAACCCTAACTTGGTTTAAGTCTCATACACCCATCTTGCATGTATCATCAAGCATGACACAATACATGTACACAAATATACATATCACATATATACAATGTGCACATCAAGTGAGAAAAGAAATTATAAGTGAGCTTAATATTAGTTAATGTAATGTAATATATCAAATATATAATTATACATTAAATTATCAAATCAACTTTTGATTTAATAATCCGGTTATATTACATATAACCGACTAATATCATGTGTAACAACTTATCGAATCAACACTTGATCCGATAACCCGGTTATATCGCATACAACCGACCAATGTCACATATCGCGAGAATACAATACGGTATCATATACTCGTATCAATCTCGGTCCCGCACATATCACATATGTGCTCCTACTCCATTTTGCTTGAGCCAGGAAACCTTTGTGTAGGATTCTAAAGACTCGTCAATACGCCGGCAGTAGGTGATGATCATATCAAACACCCACAAGCCGCAAGCGGTCTGCTAAACGTAACAGCCACCTGGGTATTGAGCGATCAGAAGATCAACAAGCAAGCCTGCTCGTACTCCTGCGAATCTAATTAGTAACACTACCGTACAGTCCGGTCTCTTCGCCTGATATGTCGCATATCTCGTCTAGGGGTGGTAAATGTCAGACCCCAGTAACTCGATAAGTCGTGTCGATATGAGGCTCATAACGGGTCGAGAAACTACTGATAACACTTACAAGTATATCTCTGAAGCTGCCTTGGCCAAGGACTTCCTGTTATAGCCAATCAAGCACAGCGCAACATCAACTCCCAATACCGGGAGAGACGAAACCCCTCCTATCGCTCATTGCCTCCATGTGACTCGGGACTGTACCTAAAAGCCACCATTTTGCACGTTCTCTTGAACGTGGTAAGGTGGAAATCAAAGCACAGTGGAAATCACACAAGACTCTATGACGATCTCGGGTCTACAGACTAACCTGTACCAGTGTCACCAGAGAACTGCCATCTGACGTGAGGTATAATACCATCTGGGAGTTCTCGGCGAGTCCGTCCAGTGTACCCAGTCTCCACTGAGCACCCGTATACTATCTCTGATGTCAAACACCAATGGATATAGGATCATCCATCGCCCATCTATTTGGGTCGAGAAGCTATACGCTAGTCTACTCTGGTATATCGATGCTCTGTCTCGATACACCTACGACTAGGAACATTTGAAGGATGTACTTAGCGACTATACTGTCCCCACTAGTATGATCTACATCATAGTCCTGGTAGTCAAGTACTCAACCTAAGGGCTTTATCAACATGTAACATAGAGATAATCAGTATACATGTTAAGATAAAGAGCAACCAGATAGCATACTATCATGTCGAGCAAGAAAGTCCTCCCTATATATGTCCAAGCATCCACTACAATATACATCGTATGTACAGTAATGGCCTCTAGGGCATACATACTAATAACAATCTCCCACTTGCACTAGGGCCATCTGTCGTAGTATCTAATACCCAACAATCAGCAGTGGTTGAAGTATCCCATACTCAACCATCCCATAAAAGTCTCTACTGGGAAATAGGCTTTTGTGAGTGGATCCGCGCTGTTGTCCTCCGTGTCTACTCTCCTATCCTCGATCTCCCTGGAGATCAACCATCTCCATGATCAGGTGATACTGCCTAAGAATATGTCTGGATCACTGACGGGACGGGGGTTCCTAGGCAAAAGCCACAACTCCATTGTCACACAATGGTAGGAACAAAGTTCATCTCATGAACTCATATACACCCAGATTGCCTCTTTGGTAGCATCGTAGGTAGCGATGTATCCAGCCTTTATCGTCTAGTATGCCACGGTATCTAGATTGGAACTCTTCCAACATACCATCCCTCCATTGAGGGTAAAGACAATGCCTGTGACTAACATTCAGTCATCCTTACCACCCTGGAAGCTATCCAGTGATTTTCCCCATCATCGATTGATACCGTCTCACTACACCTAGTGAGAATCCTAACATCCAATTAGATCTATCTCATAGATCCAAAATCCAGGATTTAGGAGGTATCACCTTGATCCTGTATGGAGAATCTTTGTGATAATAGGAGATTGACCGAGCATAGCATAGGAAACTCCTTTCCTATCAAGAGTATGTCATCCACGTACAATACGAGGATCACCACCATACTCCCTACTACCTTTTTGTATATACAAGGTTCATCTACCATTTTGATGAAGTCAAACACTTTGACTATCACATCAAAACAGATGTTCCAACTCCGCGATGCCTGCTTTAACTCATAAAGCAACTTGCACATGTTTCCGCTGCTCCCACTGTCTACGAAGCCCTCTGGCTGTGTACTTATAGACGCTCTCTTCTAAATCACTATTTAGAAAAGCAGTCATGACACCTAACCGCCAGAAATTGTAGTCATGGTATGTAGCAATGGCAAGTAGGATCTGGATGGACTTAAGCATAGGCACTAGAAAAGGTTTCATCATTATCCATACCTGGTCGATGATGAGAACCTTTTACAACCAGTCTTAGCTTTGAAAGTCTCAACTTTTCCATGTACACCAAGTAATCTTCTCAAGATATACTTGCTCCTGATGGGGATTTAACCCTTCAGATAAAGCAACCAAAGTCCATACATTGTTGGTGTATATGGATTCCATCTCAGATCGCTTAGCATCCAGCCATTCTCACAGAGTCTTCACTCCTGATGGCCTGCTCGAAACTAGTTGGGTCATCGTCTCATGATGCAATTCTCGCTCCCACTGTCATAGAGAAACCGAAGTATCTCTCAGGTGGATGAGGAACCCTACTAGATCGGCGGAGAGGCTGAGGTTCATCGGGAGCTATTGAATCCTCCGGTTCTACCAAATCATCAGCTGTAGTTTGTATAGCTGGAACTCCTTCCAGTTCTACCTCATGACCACTAATTTCTTCACAAGAAATTCCCTTTCCAAAAGGTGGCATGCTGAGAAATAAAACACATTTTGTTCCTCGGTGCGGTAGAAGATATTCCTTTGCGTATGCTTGGGATATCCAACAAACTTCTACAGAACTGATCTTGCCTCGAGCTTGTCTGGATTTTGCTTTTAGACATAGGCCGGACAACCCCAAATCTTAACATCTTTAAGAGATGAGCTCTTCCCATACCATATCACATATAGAGTGGTAGGCACCTGATTTGATTGGAACCCTACTCAATAAGTATGCAGCTTCAAAAGTGTATAACCCCCACAAGGAATCAGGTAACTCAGTAGTACTCATCATAGAGCACACCATATCACATAGGGTGCGATTGCTCCGCCCCGATACACCGACGTGCTGTGGTGTATACGGAGGAGTAATGCTGAGAGAGAATCTCATTCTCCTTTAGAATAGTCCAGGAATTCCGTGCTCAAGTATTCTCCTCCCTGATCACATCAAAGGACATAATACTTATAGCCGTTTTGGTTCTCTACTTCCGACTTATATTCTATGAATTTCTCAAAAGCTTCAGACTTGTGTTTCAACAGGAACATATGTTCGAATCTTGAGAGATAATCAGTGAATATAATGAAGTACAAAGAACCAGTTCTAGCATGTGTAGACAGGGGACCTTCATACATCATCATGTATCAATCCCAAGAGTTCATTAATTCTTTCTCTGTTTCCAATAAACGGAGATATGGTCATCTTATCTTTGTGACATGACTGACAAGTTTCACAAGATGCAAATTCAAAGAGATTTAAAAATGCATCTAAATGTAACTTAGTTAGTCGGGTCGCATTGATATGACCTAGTCTACAATGCCTCAAGAAGGATTCGTTCATTTCTGAACTCTTCCTCTTGTGTGTGTTCTGTACGTTAAGAACTGTGGTTTGATTTAGAACGTATATGCTTTTAGATAACATGCCTGAACCGATCAACTCTTGATATAGGAAATGTTCAAAACATTATCCAACAATACAAAATTATATTCTTCTTTACTGATAAAGAGACTGATATGATGTTGTATATCAGGTTCGGTATCTAATAACATTCGTTCAGAATCAATGTATTTAGTACTACAGGGTGATAACTGCCAACAGACTTAGCTGCAACAATTGCGCCGTTTCTAACTCTTAAAACTTATCACCCTTTCTCAATTCTCTACCTATCTGTAGCCCATGTAACAGATTACATTTGCGGGATCCTGATCCGGTATCTCATACCCAGGACGTAAAGGATACTGAGAAACGGTTCTTTGTAATGAACACACCCGAAGAAGATACATCATCATGCACTTTCTTCGTTTAGTCGGCACGGGAATCCTGGTAATCCCCTATTTCCTGCTCGGTCTTATAACAATTATAAGTTGGAGCGGGACCAACGTTCCTTTTCGCAGTATAACAAGCGGGTTCGGTCAATACATCCGTATTATTATTTTGATTAAGGCGTGTCATGGTCTCTACCTGGAGAGAGAGAGAAAAAAACACTCAGCGTATGCTCTTGCAAGATTAGATTGGTTATTAATTTATTTAATCAGGATGGCTCCCACTGTTTTAGTCAAATCTTCCTTCAAACCCTAAAAGGAAAGACTAGCCGGGATTAATTACACCCTATAAGTTCGCCAATCTTTCAGCCAGGCCAGTGCCGGTACTTTGAGGGAGGTTCCCCGTGCTTTCGCACGGACCTAATTATAATAAACCTCGTTTTCCCACGGGCGTAACCCCGTTAACACCTTTCTAGACACCTACTTGATCGGTTAATTGTAATGTGTAAAACTCTCCCAGGAGTAACTCTTACTCGCAGTGGGTATCGGGATCCAACTATCTCATAGAAGGTATGCAATCTCATTGCAAATTTCAAGACTTGAAATTCCCAATAATATTTTGCCCCTAACCTCCTATGACCTTGACAAAGGCCAATAAACCATAGGATGCTAGTCAAGTTCAAACCGTCATTTCCTGATTGAATTAAACCCACCCACACGACCCTTGACAAAGGACAATAAGGTCGCACGACTACCCTAACTCAATCGCATCATATGCTTATGTAGATAAGTAGTAATCAGCTACCGCACACTACGCCTTGACAAAGGCCAACAAACGCAGCACGAATACTAACTATTACTTATCTGAAATGACGGAGGGCTACGACAGGTTTTTAAGAAAACCTTTTGCGTAATGAACTTGATATCGTTGTAGAATCAAATGATTTAAATGGAGTGTTTTTGAGGCTTTTACTAGTTTTGCTAAAGAGGTCACTCCCGGTGAAGGGATCGTCGGCTCTTTCCTCATCGAATGAGGTGTAGGATATTTCACAAATACCACTATGCAAAGAAAAAACTAGAAAATCAATCAAAAGACTAAACCGAGGGTTGTAGCATCTGCCAGTTATTACTAAAGAGGTCACTCCCGGTGAAGGGATCTCGGCTCTTTCCTTATCGAATATGGTGCTGGATGTTCTACAAGGAACACCGCTATGCATAACAACAACTAGAGCTACCTGTTTTTGAAAATTTGATTCCACAACATCTTTCGGTTTCTTTTATTTCATTAATCTCATTAATGAATTCCCATCATTTAATTTACCTAAACATCACAGATAAATACAACATACGCTTATGCCATCCGCATTCGCCTCGATGTCCCCTCGTGCACCGTTAGGTTAAGTAACTAACGGCAGAGCGGGGCAGTGCTAGCGCGGGTGTAAAACATAAGCAACGTCTATATAATATGTCACATATACTATATCCTGTATCCATCTCAACATATCAAATGATCAAATCACAGATATCGCAGCAAAAGAACAACATATGAAATATTGGATATACTAGGATTTCCGTGTTTTATTTTAAGCCAGTATAAAACACGGATTCCACGGTCGTGATGAATAGCCAATCCCTCACCCCTAGACCTCTACGAGAGCGACAAGCAACCCTACCAATTCTAGAGTTAGGATACCCGGTCTCGACTCCTCGAGATGGTCTCCCACTAACCCTAGAACCCGGTTACTTGTGCTCCCCGCCTTGGGTCTATCCTAATGCGGAAAAGTAAATAATATACAATGGTGACATCATCCTCAACCCGGAAGTGCCGCAATAAAAGAATATTACATACAATGAATTTTACATGAATGTAAAAGAAAACTCTCATCTCACATAAAACCCCCGGCTATTCAAAACACGACGATCCAATATAACATATCCCAGCAACACATAACATCACATGTCATCAACGTAAGTAAATATGCGTATCCCAATTGTCGTTGACATATAGCAATGAAACCAGCGATACTCCCCATATTACACTTACGGTCGCAGAAAAGAAAGTGAAAAACTACAACAGTCGGAATCCGCAACCACCTTAGACATCACATGCCTAACCAAATGAATTCCTTAGACATCACATGCCTAACAATTATAAACCCCGCATTTTAGTCTCGATCTCGAAAACACTTTTCAATATCTAGTCGGGCAATTCAACAAGATTCCCGACATCCTGATCGAATGCTCATCGGAAACTTTAGTAGACGGCCGCACCCCCCGATGCCGTCGACGTAGTGCACTAAGGCGGAACACCGTTGCCGCGAGCACCCGAACGGATGCTTTTGGCGACAGGGTTATCCTACAGTCACTTAGTCGGGGCTATGGGGCATGGCTATCTATTAAGTTTACCTGGCGAGTATCCGCGTACGCTACGTGATTGCGACGGACTTTTGATCCCATCAAAATCCCGTGGCAACCGATCATTTGAGACTAAACTGCTAGATTTATAACATTCAAACTAGTTATCTCATAACTACTTGTGGATTCCAAATATTGTATCCCATCACATAATATCCGAATGACGATAAACTCTTCGATCGATTCATCAAAGTCCCACAATTTCTCGACAGCTCAACACTTGAGCACAGTTTTAATAATACCCAGAAGATGCCCCAGTACCTATGAACCAGCCGTAGAAGGGTCAAACCAACGCCTCACATGTGACAATGCTAAACTACTACAAACCCTAGGGTTCAGTGGCGGTTTTGACGGCCACATAATCGAGTTAAGATTTCGTTCTTTTAGAGGGTCCACGGAATTACTTGCATGTTTTTCCGAATACGTTAAACTTGGAAAAATGGGTTTTTGACATTCGATCGAACTTTCTAACTTCGTCTATAAAATATGTGAATCACCCAAAACAATGTTAAAACTACGAATACGATACACTCCGACTTGTTTATAGTGTAAGATTACATCATATGTAAAATTAGCAAAAATAAACAACACCTGAAACACCAAACCCCAGAGCACAGAACATGAAAAAAAATTGAGACCAAAAAACCCTACTAGGGCCGGCCACCTCGGAATTTTCCCCCATGTGCTCGGCCAAAATCTGAGCATAGGGTCCTAATTTTCTTCCATGTTCTTAGAATGTCCCAAATACCATTCTGCACTTGTTTGAAAATTTTTCAGAAAGCTTTTAAAAATCGACAGAAAGTATAGTTTCGTGTTTCAAGTTACGGAGTTGTTTCGGTTTCGTAATTCTAACAAAATCCGTATAAGTTTCTAGCATGGCTCTGATACCACTGCAGGGTTATCTAAGACGGCAGCAAGGTTTCGGGAGGCATCGTCCATGCCAAATTTAAATTTTGCCGTTCTATCTAACCCTAAACAAGAATCGTATACTAGAAATCTACGGAATCAAATGCAAACACTTTGCAATAAGTAAAGAGAGTGATGAATACAACCTTTGTAGACCGGTCCTTCACTTCAATAGCTCCGTGTAGTAGTCCCCTTCGCTGCGATCGTAAACTCCGGACTCTAGAGAGGCTCCCATGAAGAAACAAACATGCTTTCTTTGATGACTTCGAGGCCGAAGATGATCTACGTCGAGGAGATACTAACCCAAGCTATTTCTTCACTAGGTCATGAACTTTGTGAAGATAACACCCTATACTAAATGGCAAGTAGTAGAGGATGATGATTTAGGAAGTGGGCTCACTTTAGAATTGATTTTCTCACACTTTTTCTCATCACTCCATGGAAGCTAGAAAGCTTTTTAAGAGGAAGAAGAAGATGAAGAAAATAAACTCATCATATGAGTTAATCCAAATGAATTATTGCAACCATGGGTAAGTTAAGCCCTCATTCTTAACTCATGTAGAGAATAAACCAAGGGGTAAGATTAAGGGCTGGGTTAACAAAAATATCCTAAAGAATGACAAAAGAGTGGACTTTGTCAATGTTTCTACATGTTTCATCCAAGCTTGACAACATTGACCAAGTCTTCTCTCTTTTGTTATTCCTTAAGAAATAAATAAAACCCTAACTTAACCCTAACTTGGTTTAAGTCTCATACACCCATCTTGCATGTATCATCAAGCATGACACAATACATGTACACAAATATACATATCACATATATACAATGTGCACATCAAGTGAGAAAAGAAATCATAAGTGAGCTTAATATTAGTTAATGTAATGTAATATATTAAATATATAATTATACATTAAATTATCAAATCAACTCTTGATTTAATAATCCAGCTATATTACATATAACTGACTAATATCATGTGTAACAACTTATCGAATCAACACTTGATCCGATAACCCGGTTATATCGCATACAACCAACCAATGTCACATATCGCGAGAATACAATACGGTATCTCATACTCATATCAATCTCGGTCCCGCACATATCAAATTTCAAGCAACACCATTCAAATTTCAAGGGGTAAGCTCGGTTTTTGGCCGAGATCATGGGTATTGTGGCCGACCATGTAGACTTTGTTTTGCTTGAAATTTGCAGGGTGTTCCAGAGACTGGGTTTTGGTATTTCAGGTGTTGTTTGTTTTTGCTAATTTTGCATGAGATGTAATTTTACACTATAAACAATTCGGAGTGTTTCGTATTCGTAGTTTAACATTGTATTTGGGTTTTCACATATTGTCTAAGCGAAATTAAAAATTTCGATCGAATGTCAAAAACCTATTTTTCCAAGTTTAACGTATTCGGAAAAACATGCAAGTAATTCTGTGGACCCTCTAGAAGAATGAAACCCTAACTCGACATAATGACCATGAAACCGCTTTGAACCTTAGGGTTTGTGGCAGTTCTGTGGTGCGATTAATGAGGCTTGGGTTTGCCCTTCTACGGTTGGTCCATAGGTACTGTGGCATGTTCCGGGTATTATTAAAACTGTGCTCAAGTGTTGAGCTGTCGGGAAATTGTGGGATTTTGATGAATTGATCGAAAAGTTTAACGTCGTCTGGATATCAAGTGATGGGATACAATAATTGGAATCTATCTAGTTGCATGCAAGTTTAACATTTCGGCCTCAGACGGAATCGGGAATCTTGTTGAATTACCCGACTTCCTTTGAAAAGTGTTTTCATGATTGAGACCTAAATGTAAAATTTGCATTGTTAGGCATGAAATCCAGAATATGCGATATTCCGGGTTTATGATGTCTAAGGGCAGTGCGGATTCCAATTGTTGTAGTTTTTCACTTTCTTTTCTGCGACCGTAAGTGGAATATGTGGTGTATCGCCGGTTTCATTGCTATATGTCAACGACAATTGGGATACGCATATTTACTTACGTTGATGACATGTGATGTTATGTGTTGCTGGGATATGTTATATTGGATCGTTGTATTTTGAATAGCCGGGGAGTTTTCATGTGAGATGAGAGTTTTTCAGGCTGGTACGATCAAATCAAGTACCCGTCAGGACATACGATCCCTAAATTCCATGTGTATAAGTGGTCGGGCAATCCACACCAGCACATTGCTCAATTCAGAGCTCTATGCAGTAATACTGGGGGCGACGACAAACTGCTGCTTCGCCAGTTTGTTGGCAGCTTGTCGGAAACGACATTTGAAAGGTACTCCAAGCTCCCAAATGACTCTGTCAAAACATTCACAGAGATGGAATTACTATTCACACAGCAGTTCGCAAGCGCAAGCGATCGCACCCCCATCACGGCATTAATCAATGCCAGGGTGAAGCCAGGAGAGACCTGGGTTCAATACGCAATTCGGTGGCGGAACCTATGGTCAAAATGCAAACAACGTATAGAAGAATCTCCTGCCGTGGGCATGTTCGTAGGGACTCTTGATCATCAGGAGACTATATCCTAATTTATGATGTTCTTCAAGCCGACGACCTTTCAGGCCTTGATCGACAAGCTGGCCCAAATGGACCAGATGGGCCATAGGCCATCCTCTTCAAAGACAGATCGCCGGAATGAAAAGGGTAAAGGGAAAGCGACCTTCGTTGCCAACGCTCAACAGCAACCAATTGACCCAAAACCGGTTGCTCTCCAAAGAAACACACGCCCACGCCGATCCCTCAAAGAGAAGCTAGGACGTCCTTACTCGTTTCCCCGGGAAAAACGAGGAGAGTGTTCGAACTGGCAGTGCGCAACAGACTTATCACTCTGTCGAATCCAAGACGTCCCTGCAGCCTGGTGACGTCAACAGTCCCAACTACTGCTCCTACCACAGTGTATTGGGCCACCCAATTGAGGATTTCTACGTCTTCAAAAATTGGGTTGAAGACCAGTACCGATAAGGCAAGTTTGCGCCGTCCGAGAACTGGAGGGTGAACCCGCCATAGAAGCACGCTCCTAAAAAGGTGGACACGCCAGGGGCATCATGCTCGTTTGTAGAAGAAGCTCCGTGGGAAGTTGTCCTTTCAGCTAAAACTAAAAGAATGCTGAAGGACCTTCAAGCATGTCCGGCGATCAAGTGGAAAAGCCCGCTGGAGCCCAAGATCATTGAGGGGATGCTTAAATCGCGCCCAACACCGAAAGATGGTAACGATGGGTAAAACTCCCAGGTCAAGCCTTCAAAGTCATCGAAGAAAAAGAAGAAGACCAAGAAGCTGGTACAGCCTGACGACAAGTGCACGGACCTGCAAAAATACATCGATGCACTGGAGGAGTACAACCAGAAGGTGCGGACCCCAGTCGCTCTTGAAGAGTTTTTCAATCATATCCTTGAGAATGGAGACAGAGACATTGATGAGGGAAATGACTCATCAGAAGAACCTAAGGATTATATAGCGAGTTGCCACATGGTCTCTCATTCATCGTTAAAAAACGAAGAGACCCCATCGGAGTCGGAAAACGGCACAGAAAAGCTGGAGGCAAGATCGGTGCAAAAATCCCTGGATCCGTCAGACGACTTGATTGACAGGTTGCTAAACGAAGCCCTTCAAAAGAGCAAAGCTAACCGAGAGCAACCATATACGAAAATGCCAAGCGTCGGCGTCAGAATGAAGAAGCTGCAGCGAGGAGGAGTCACAAAGCACTCCAACCAGATCGAAGCACACCAGCAGCAGACAAAAGAAGGTTTAAGATGGGGAAATGGGTCACCAAAGCCCTGTCAATGGGGATGAAGCTTCCACCTTTCAAAGGAAATTCTCCCGGGAGTACGTGCCTCGATGAAGCGGATGTACACCCGAACTACTGCTTATACCATCGGAGGGTTATACACCCCACCGAAGAGTGCAGCGCCTTCAAGAAGTGGTGGCAGGGATACGTGGCCCACCGACAACACTTCAAGAGGATGAAGCGTGAAGCTCGTCGACAGCGAAAAAATGTGACAGATGAGCGCGGAAAAAAGACTGGCAACTGTTATATGGTTGATACCGGTTCGACAAAAGGGAAAACCCAATTTCTCACATTCGGTAGCGATTCTGAAGAAGAAATAACCCTCGGTCCTCTATTCAAAGAATCCAACTCTGAAAAAGAAGAAGAGGCGAAGAAATGCGAGAACATTCAGCTGCGAAACCACACGCTGCCTGAGAAGAACCTCGGGCCACAAACAAAGGTTCGAGCAAAAGAGACAAGGGGAAGGAAAAAGTCCCTGAGGAAATTGCCCTCGATGATAGAGTCGTCAAAGAGCTCGCGGCCACGGGCCCGCCTAAGAAAAACAAGGTGGATTACAATGTCCTGGCACATCTGAGGAAGATACCCTCGCAACTGAACATACCGGATGCTCTCCTCCTGTCCAAAGAGGAACGAGATTCTCTAATCAAGGCACTGCAAGAGCCTGATCAGTTCTAAGCTTTCTTCGCGGAAGAAAAGATGAAGGACGAGCTGGCAGAGGTTCATACAGCTGACATCACATTCGGCGATGAAGATCTCCTCCTCGGAACGTGCGAGCACAACTGTCCTCTATATGTCACCGGATACTGCCATGACATTAAGATAGGGAAGATTCTGGTCGATAACGGGTCCTCCGTCAACCTTCTCAACGTGAAGGTGCTGATGGAGATCTGCATGAACGTTCAGCACATGGCTCGGGACAAAATTACCATCTCCGGGTTTGACTCACAGTCATCACGGACGCTTGGGTCCGTGATATTGACATTACGCTTTGGGATGCTCATCACTGACATCAAATTTCATATCATTGACGCCAAGACTTGCTATAACGCTCTGCTCGGCCGGTCTTAGTTACACGAGTACAACATCATCCCTTCTACACAATATCAGTGTATGAAGTACTTCAAAGACGGCCTCGAGTATACCGTTACGGGGGAGCTAAATCCATTCTCTGTAAATGAAGTCCGCAAATATGAAGACGCAAAGTACTTCCTACCAGACTTCAGAGACACGGAAAGATGTCATAAGACGGAGAACCAACAAAAAGCCATCGCCACTATCCCGATCTTTGGGAGCGATACCGAGGAGGATGAAGAGATAGTCTTCTCGGGGCAACCCCAAGGCAAAGAGTCAGGACCATCTACTCCTATTTTAGTCTTTGGCAGTGACTCTGAGGACGATACCAACGTAGTGTTCTCCGTTCACCCGTCAATGCAGACCTTCGCTGAAGCCGATCAGAGGTTACAAATTACTATGGTTCCGCAGCGGCATTATAAAGAACTCGATGTGCTTGATACATACAACATACAAGAGTTTTAGACTTTTTACGTCCCTCCTAGGCGAAAAGGTGAAAAGGCGATCATCTTCTATCGATCTGAGGAGACTAAAGTGGAGAAAGAAGTCTGGCGTGGTGACGAACTTGCGCTCGACATGCTTCAACCAATCCGTCTACTCAGATATTATGAAGAGGGATTGAAAAGGCTATTGAGATGCCAAGGCGTACCCTTCAAACAAACCGCTCGACAAACCCAGTTCTACAACAAGATTTGGGACGTTCCTGGGACTCAGCGAAAAATGCCCAACGAGAGGATGGAGACAACTGGGCTTGGATACGTTCGGTCCAAGAAATGGGAGCGATTCCATGACTGCCATGTCATAAATAACTCCAGTGGAGAAGCGAATGCATTTCCAGATATTGCTGATATCGAACTAGAGCGAGATCCCGCCGTAAGAATACCAAGTCTGTTATTCGAAGAACAAATTGACAAGCTAATGAGAGAAGCCGGTCAAAAGGTTCGGGATGACCACAGCCGTGAAATGGCCATTTACGAGAAAGCCAGGACGCAACGTCTCATTCAGCAGTCCACGGAAAAAGAAGACTACAATGCCCTTCACCCTCAGCCCGTTGTGCGCTCTTGTGGCAATGGAAAAGTCCGATGAAGAGGCAAAAACAAGGTGAAGAATGGGAATGACATTCAAAAATAGTGAAGAGAATCCAAGAAGCCACGCGATCAAAAAAAAGACAGCTGGAATCCGTCTTTTATGAAGAAGATGGGTCGGGAATACTCTTTCCCCCGAGACAAGACAAGGAAAATATTTGACCTTATCATCAAGTATCAAATGATGACGCTCCCAGAGTCTCGGCACTCCGAGCAAATAAACGAGGTCCATCATCCGTCTTATTGCTCCTACCACCGAGAAATAGGACATCCTCTTGAAGACTGCTTCACCTTGAAAGACTTGGTCAAAGATCAGTATCAGCAAGGTAGGTTTGCTCTATCCAACAGTTGGAGGGTAGCCCCACCACGAAAGCATGAGCCAAAAGCAACCTACACTACGAGGGAAAGTTTGGATCAACATCGAGCTTGGAAACGAACTCGTACCTGCCACGTGATAACACTATCAAAAGAAGGAGAGCACGAGAATATGGACGACCTCTCCAGGTGCTTCGCAAATGAGGATGAGGACGAGGTGGTTCTAGAATTTCCACTGGCGCCAAAAGAGCTGGAAGATGGGATACACACCACAGCGGACAACCTGAGAAAAATCGACTTGGGGATAGAAAACGAGCCAAGGCCAATGTTCGTCAGTGAGCTGCTGTCTGAAAAGTAGGTGGCCAGGCTAAAGCACGTGCTTATGCAGTATAAAGACTGCTTCGCGTGGAACTATTCCGAGATGCCGGGACTAGATCTAGAAATAGCTGTGCATAAACTGGTGATATCACCGAACGTCAAACCAGTCAAACATGCGCCAAGAAGAATGCGGCTCGAACTCGAGATAAGCATCAATGCCGAAGTCAAGAAACTAATCGACTCCGGCTTCATCTAAGAAGTTCAATATCCTGACTGGATCGCCAACATTGTCCCAGTGATGAAGAAGAATGGGACAGTATGCATATGCGAGGACTTTCGGGACCTCAACAAGGCTTGCCCGAAGGATAACTTCCCAGTACCTGTTACCGAGCTAATGATCGATGACACATCCACTCATGAGGTCTTCTCCTTCATGGATGGATCTTCAGGCTACAATAAAATAAAAATGCATCCTGAAGACCAAAAGCACACCGCCTTCCGGACTCCTTTAGGCATATTCTGCTATAAGGTGATGCCCTTCGGCTTGAAGAACACAGGCGCTACCTACCAGAGGTTCCATAAGATTGTCGAATGTTATATCGACGACCTCGTGGTGAAAAGCAAATCGTACGAGGAGCACCGGGAGCATTTGAAAATAGTGTTCCAGCGTCTTCGGAAATATAACCTAAAGATGAACCCTCTGAAATGTGCGTTTGGAGTCTCCTCAAGAAAATTCCTAGGATTCATCGTACGACACAGAGGCATCGAAATAGACCCATCAAAGATCAGAGCGATTATGGAATTCCCACGCCAAGAACTCTCAAACAACTGTGGTCTCTCCAAGGAAAGCTCGCGTATATCCGACGGTTCATAGCTAACCTCTCTGGCAAATGCTGCCCCTACAGCCATCTAATGAAGAAGGGGACCCCGTTCGTTTGGGATCGTAGATGCCAAAATGCACTGGATGAAATCAAGCAATGCCTACAGAACCCGCTGGTACTGACCGCTCCGATCAAGGGAAAGCCCTTCATCATGTATACGACAACCCTTAAAGGTTCTCTAGGCGCGCTATGGGCACAGGAGAACGATCAGGGAAAGGAGAGAGCTCTCTACTATTTGAGTCAAATTCTCCTGGGGGCAGAAAAAACTACTCCCCTATTGAAAAGCATTGCCTGGCACCGATCTTCGCGATAACGAAGCTTCGACATTATGCCTTGGCACATGAGGTCCATCTCATATCAAAGGTGGATCCTCTTAAATATTTGATGTCAAGAGCCATACTAACATGAAGGCTTGCCAAATGGGCTCTCCTCTTGATGGAATTCTCGATAATCTATCGACCCCTCAGGACAGTGAAGGGCCAGGCCATCACCAACTTCCTCGCTGAACATCCAATACCAGCCGACTCTCCCTTAAACTGCGAATTGCCAGATGAACACGCGTTTGACGCAATCGACAGGGAGGAGGAAGGAAGTAATGCCCAATGTGAACTCTACTTCGATGGGGCATCTTCCATGAAGAAGCGAAAGTGTAACACCCGAGCCCAATACTACTTTTTCTGTTATTGGTTGAGCATTAAATATTACTCATTTTATTTATCTTGCTTGTTTGGGTCTTACTGTAAAATTTCATCTGGCTAAGTCATTTTTGCATATAACAAATTTTAGCACCTAAAATAAAATTAAAAATATCTATCTTGGCCTACTCGTCACCCCTAGCCGCGTGGTAGCGTCCGTGCGTCAAGTTCTCATCCCGTTCGGTGAAACGGGTGAGTTTGAACGGCTACGCGCGCGTGCAAGTGTCCGACTTGGGGATATACTTTTTAATCATAAAACATTTCATTTTAAAATTTGGAACCCGCTTAAAATCCTATTATTTGAATTTCGAATTTTTTGACCCAACCCGGGCGCGATTTAGAAATGTTTCATTTAACGCCAAAATTCCAAATCAATAAAATATTCTAAACCTTATAATATTTCCTATATAAGATTATTACTGTTACTTAAGATTCTGAAATCGTTAGTTGTATATTTTAGCCATTTGTTTTTAGCCAATCAGCGATGGCCATTCCATGGGCCCCTCCACTATCTTTGCCTCTCTCTCCCCCTCATATCTTTCCCTCTCCATCTCTCACGTCTCTCTCTCTCTCTCTAACCTTCTCTCTCTATCACCTATATATTATTTCCCCCCTGAAACTTTCCCAGAAGGAACACGAGAACCCCATCGCAAACCTCAACCCTAGCCACCGTGCCCGTCGCCGCCGCAGCCCCTGCGCCGACGCCACCACCACCACCACCCTCGCCTCTTCGCCCTCGTCGCAACCACTGCACCCCCTTCTCCCCGTGTGCTCGGCGCCACGACAGAGACCCGCTGCAACCCCGTGCCTTCTCTGTTTGGCCGGAGACCTCGTCGGCGACCCTCGTCGTCGTCACCCGCGCCACCGTCGGCACCTCCTCTTCACCCGCGCGCACCAGACCCGACCACCTCCTCTCCATCTCCACTTCCCTTCCCTGTTGTTTACCGCAGCCCTAGCCTACCGCCTGCAGCGTCTTCGCCGGCGCCCCATCGCCATCGAACCCATCGCTGTCGCAACCTCTACAATCCCAGTAAGCCTTCCTTCATCTTCCTCCTTCCTTTTTCCCCTCTAGTTTATCCTCGGCTGTACATAGAGTTTCTAAACTTGTTGTGGCTGTTTTGCATCTCGCCGGAATCCAGCCGTACCGACGACTTGATCCGACGTTCCAGCGAGGTACCCCGATCCGCGTGGTCCCATTGTTCGTTGGTTGGGTTCAATCCGTGAACCGTGCGTCCGTCGCGTGTTTCTCCGCCGACGTTACGTCCGTTTTTCCCGGTTCGCGAACCGTCGAGGCAAGTATCACTTGCTACATGCTATACTAAACAGTTATATATGTTTTGACTCGTTAAACCTGCAAAACTTAACTCGGTATAGTTATTTTCTCATTTGGTTGCAATATGACATATATCATTTTACAGTTAACCTAAAATTACAGTTTGCCTCTTTAACCCTAGTAACGAAGTTTACCCGTTAATCACATTTTACCGTTTAAAGGATGATAGCCTTTACACATGTAGCTCTATTACATTCTGATATTGATATAACGGTATTGCACCATCTTGTGATCTATTGCACTGCAAAGGGTGCTCAAAACCTGTTAATATGATAAAACGGCGGTACTATATTAATGCACTATTGTGATTAAATGAACTGCTTATTGTTGGTTAATTTATTGCTTATTTCCTGCTGATTAATCCCCTGTTCGAATATATACCTGTTGTGAGCACACCCACGATATTGTTACAGCTTGACCTGACTTTGCTACACATGATGTATACCGATGCACCTGATATGGTACCTTTTACTATCGACTTGACCGGTTGTACCATGACCTGACCTGTTACCTGATCTCATGCCTAATGCCAACAAACCTGATATGGAGTCCTCATGGACCAAGCTTGTTGTCTATCCAGACAAACCTACTGTTACCTGAACCTGTGTTGGCATTAGTTCTTGACTACTGAATACCTGACCTGACACATATAACTTGGGGGTATGGGGGAATCAAAAGGGTAATCTAAAGTGTAACTTAAAAGGGTATTACTTGATCCGTGGTCCCGGGGGGTAACGGGACAGAGCCATTCGTGACTCTTACATTTTCCTGATCCGTGGTCCCGGGGGGCAACGGGACAGAACCACTATTGGTTCCCATCTTCCGGATCCGTGGTCCCGGGGGGTAACGGGACATATCCTTTGAGTTACATGGAGGATTGCTCGAATTGATTTCAAAGACTTTAGAATAGAAAACCCGGTAAAATAGTTTAGTTACCCACTGCACACTACCCTGCACTGCTTGTTTCATACTATAGCTTCATTCATGTTTATTTATGCATTGCCTATTATACTGTTCACATTATATTATTGGTTGACATGACGCGCTGACGTCTGGGTTTTGCATGGCCCAGATTCCTTACCACTGTCGCTATCCGAGCAGGAGTACTTCAGCCAACAGGCTGAGTTGTGAGTTCTGTAGTGGTCAGTTTTATTTCCTGCATTTTTATTTCAGATGTGAGCCCGCATTATGGGACATACTTTTCTATTATTGTATTGGATCATTTGCTTCCGTATTTATTTATCATTGACTCTTTTTATTCTGGATTGTGGACATGTGTTAGATAGTTTTATCTTGTTCTTGATATCTCTACAGCCGTAATGTGACTGTGGATGGATACTTCCTACCCACAGGTAGCATGGTTGGCTATGTCACGTGCCCAATCTTGCGTACTCTGGGAAGCGAGGCGTGACATGGTTCTTTTGGTATCAGAGCCATAGGTTAGTTGGGTTGATTCTTTTGTAGTTGGGTATTGTACCCAATGCACGAATCAGAATACCCGTGCTTAGGAAACATGTCCTACCACCTTGACCGTTTTACCATTCTTGAATCACATTCTTCCTGATTATATCGACGTGCAAACTTACTTTGCGTGTCGACTCGAAAACCTGATTTCTTGTTATCTCTAGGACTTAGGGGACTTGGGTGGAGTTAAGTAATTGTGGCTATGATACCGCGGCATAGTTACAATGCGGTACTCTATTTAAGTATCTTGGAGTTCTAGCATTGATTTATATATTGAATCTATCATCATGCTAATGTTGGGTGTTTTGATTTCAGGAATATGGCAGATAAGAATTTCAAGACGTATCAGAGGCGTGTGGATGAAGCTGCCATGTTAGGAGTAATACGTGGAATGCTGGAAAATCAGAAGTGGCATACTGAGCTGATCCAGCAACAAGCAGATTCTTTTCAGGAGGGTTTGCAGGCCATTCGGCAGTCTGTAAACAACGCTGGAGCTAAACCAGTTGACCGGGTAGGGACCGTGGCAGATTTTGTAGGGTTCCTAGGCACACACTAGAGGTCTCACAAGGCATCAACCATGCCAATTTACAAAAATTCTAGGTGCCGAGAAACCCGACTACGGATCGTTGGCTAGAAATCTAGGCGAAAATGCTAACTAGTTAACACTTAACTAAAAGAATACGGAAATACAACCTTTGTAGATCCGGTGCTCCACCTCCATAGCTCCGCAACGAAGTCCCTTCGCTGTCCAAATGAATTCCCGGGCTCTAGCGTCGGCTTCGTCGGAGAAATGGCGAGCTAGGTCGTCGATGTCCATGCCGAAGATGATCTACGTCGAGGCATCGCTAGATCAAGCTCCACCTTCACCAAGCCATGAAAACTTGTGAAGGAAGCACCCTATACTACTTGGCAAGAGGTAGAGGATGAAGAAATATAGACTTTAGAATTGGATTTCTCACTCTAATTCATCAATCACCATTGATGGATTCAAGGTTTTCTTCTTGAGTTCAAGGAAGAAGAAGAAGAAATGTTATGATAAGTTAATTCCAAAATGAAAAGAATAATCAATTCTTATCATAATAGAACCATGGTTAGGTGTAGAGAGTGAATCATGGTTTAGTGGAATGGTTAGGGTTAAGCATGAGACAAAATGGTGACTTAGTCAAACCTTCATGAATCTTCATGAAAGAAACAAATGAAAGCCACCATTTTCTCTTTATGCATTTTATTTTCCAAAAAGAAAAAGATTAATAAATGAATATGTAAAACCCTAATTATCCACTTAACCATGGTTTAAATCTTTACACTTAACCAAAAAGACATGCATCATCAAACATGATACAAACAAGTGCACAAAATCATATCGCATATGTAATGCGCACATTCGAGTGAGAAAATCCATCTTAAAGTGAACCGATACTAGTTAATGCAAAGTAATATATCAAATATATAATTATACATTAAATCATTAAATCAACACTTGATTTAACGATCCGGTCATATCGCATATAACCGGCTAGTATCAACAGTAACAACTTATCGAATCAACACTTGATCCGATAACCCGGCTATATCGTATATAACCGATCAATGTCACAAATTGCGAGAATCGAATACAGTATCACATACTGGTATCATTCTCGGTCCTGCACATATCTCATATGCGCTCCTATTTCGTTTCGCTTGAGCCAGGAAACCTCTGTGTAGGACTCTAAAGACTCGTCAATACGCCGGTAGCAGATGATGATCATATCAAGCACCCACAAGCCGCAAGCGGTCTGCTAAACGTAACGGCCACCCGGGTATTGAGCGATCAGAAGATCGACGAGCAAGCCCGCTCGCACTCCAATGAATCCAACCAGTAACACTACCGTACAGTCCGGTCTGTTCGTCTGATATGTCGCATATCTCGCCTAGGGGTGGTAAACGTCAGACCCCAATAGCTCGATAAGTCGTGTCGATATGAGGTCTATAACAGTTCGAGAAACTACTGGTAACACTTACCAGTAAATCTCAGCAACCCTGGCCAGGGATTTCCGGTTATAGCCAATCGTACACAGCGCAACATCAACTCCCTATACCGAGAGAGACGAATCCCCTCCTATCGCTCATTGCCTCCATATGATTCGGGACTGTACCCAAAAGCCACCGTTTTGCACGCCCTCTTGGACGTGGTAAGGTGGAAATCAAAGCACAGTGGGAACCACACAAGACTCTATGACGATCTCGGGTCAACAGACTACTCTGTACCAGTGTCACCAGAGAACTGCCATCTGACGTGAGGTATAATACCATCTGGGAGTTCTCGGCGAGTCCTTCCAGTGTACCCAGTCTCCACTGAGCACCCGTATATCATCTCTGATGTCAAACACCAATGGATATGGGATCATCCATCGCCCAACTGTATGGGTCGAGAAGGTATATGCTAGTCTACTCTGGTATATCGATGCCCCGTCTCGATACACCCACGACTAGGGACCTTGAAGGATGTACTTATAGACTACCATGTCCCCACTAGTATGATCCACATCATAGTCCAGGTAGTCAAGTACACATCCTAAGGGCTTTACCAACATGTAACAGAGAGACAATTAGTATACACGTTAAGGTAAAGAGTAACCAGATAGCATACTATCCTGTAGAGCAAGAAAGTCCTCCCTATATATGTCCCAGCATCCACTACAATATACATCCTATGTACAGTAATGGCCTCTAGGGCATACATATAACTAACAATCTCCCACTTGCACTAGGGCCATCTGTAGCAGTGGTTGCAGTATCTCATACTCAACCATCCCTTAAAAGTCTCTCTCTGGGAATAGGCCTTCGTGAGTGGATTCTCCGTGTTGTCCTCTGAGTCTGCTCTCCTAACCTTGATCCCTTAGAGATCAACCATCTCCATGATCAAGTGATACTGCCTTAGAATATGTCTGGCTCACTGATGGGACCAACGTTCCTTGGCATAAGCCACAACTCTATTGTCATACAATGGAAGGAACATAGTTCATCTCATGAACCATTATACACCCAAACAGCCTCTTTGGTAGCATCTTAAGTAGCGATGTATCCTGCCTTTATCGTCTAGTATGTCACGGTATCTAGCTTGGAACTCTTCCAACATACCGTCCCTCTACTGAGGGTAAAGACAATGCCTGCGACTGACATTCAGTCGTCTTTATCACCCTGGAACCCTTCCAGTGATTCTCCCCAGGATCGATTGATACCATCTCACTACAGCTGGTGAGTATTCTAACATCCATTTAGATCTATCTCATAGATCCAAAACCCAGGATTTAGTAGGTATCACTTTGATCCTACGTGGAGAATCTTTGTGATAAGCGGAGATTGATCGAGCGTAGCATAGGAAACTCCTTCCCTATCAAGAGTATGTCATCCACGTACTCTACGAGGATCGCCACCATACTCCCTACTACCTTTTTGTTTATACAAGGTTCATCTACCATTTTGATGATGTCAAACTCTTTGACTAACACATCAAAACAGACGTTCCAACTCCGCGATGCCTGCTTTATCAGATAAAACATCTTGCACACGTTTCCGCTGCTCCCACTGTTTACGAAGCCCTCTGACTGTGTACTTACAGACGTTCTCTTCTAAAACATCATTTAGAAAAGATGTCATGGCATCCAACCGCCAGATATCGTAGTCATGGTATGTAGCCGTGGCAAGTAGGATCTGGATGGACTTAAGCATAGGTACTGGAAAAGGTTTCATCATTATCCACGCCTGGTCAATGACGAAAACCTTTAACTAGTCTAGCTTTGAAAGTCTCAACTTTTCCATGTACACCAAGTAATCTTCTCAAGATATACTTGCTCCTGATGGGGATTTAACCCTTCAGATATAGCAACCAAAGTCCATACTTTGTTGGTGTATAAGGATTCCATCTCAGATTGCTAAGCATCCAGCCATTCTTACAGTGTCTCACTCCTGATGGCCAGCTCGAAACTAGTTGGGTCATCATCTCATGATGCAATCCTCGCTCCTACTGTCATAGAGAAACAGAAGTATCTCTCAGATGGGTGAGGAACCCTACTAGATCGGCGGAGAGGCTGAGGTTCGTTGGCATCTACTGAATCCTTTGGTTGTACCAAATCATCTGCTGTAGTTTGTATGGCTGGAACATTTCCAGTTCTACATAACAGACCTTGCCTCGAGCTTGTCTGGATTTTGCTTTTAGACATAGGCCGGACAATCCCAAATCTTAACTAACTTAAGATATGGGCTCTTCCCATTCCATATCACATATGAAGCGGTAGGCAACTGATTTGATTGGAACCCTATTCAATAGGTATGCAACTTCTCAAGTGCATAACCCCTTAAGGAAAAAGGTAACTCAGTAGTACTCATCATAGAGCACACCATATCAAATAGGGTGTATCTGCTCCGCCCCGATATTCCATCGTGCTATGGTGTATACGGAGGAGTAATGCTGAGGGAGAATCTCATTCTCCTTTAGAATAGTCCAGAAATTCTATGCACAAGTATTCTCCTCCTTGATCTCATCATAGGACATAATACTTATACCCGTATTCTGGTTCTCTACTTCTCGCTTACATTCTGTGAATATCTCAAAAGGTTCGGACTCAAGTTCCAACAGGAACATATGACTGAATCTCGAGAGATTATCAGAGAATATAATGAAGTATAAAGAACCAGTCCTGGCATGTGTAGACAGGAGACCTTACATACATCATCATGTATCAGTCCCAAGAGTTCATTAACTCTTTCTCTGTTTTCAGTAAACAGAGCTATGGTCATCTTATCTTTGTGACATGACTGGCGAGTTGCACAAGTTGTAAATTCAAACTAATTTAAATATGCATCTTTATGTAAATCTAGCTAGTCGGGTCACATTGATCTGACCTAGTCTACAATACCTCAAGAAGGAATGGTTCAAATCTGAGCTCTTCCTCTTGTGTGTGTTCTCTATACTTAGAACTGTAGTTTGATTTAGAACATTAATGCTTTTAGATAACGTGCCTGAACCGATCAACTTTTGATATAGGAAATGTTCAAAACATTATCCAACAATACAAAATTTTATCATTTCTTTACTAATAAAGAGACTGATATGATTTTGTATATCAGGTTCGGTATCTAATAACATTCGTTCATAATCAATGTATTGGTAATACAGGGTGACAGTGACCAACAGACTTGGCTGCAACTCTTGCCCCGTTTTTTGCCTCATGAAACTTATCACCCGTTCTCAGTTTTTCTACACTTTTGTAGCCCTATGTAACATCTTACATATCTGGGATCCTGATCCGGTATCAAATACCCAGGATACGGAGGATACTGAGAAACAGTTCTTTGTAATGAACACACCCGAAGATGATGCATCAGCATGCACTCTCTTCGTTTGGGCGGCACGGGAAATCTGGTATTCCCCAATTTCCTGCTCTGTCTTATAACAATTATAAGTTGGAGCCGGACCAACGTTCCCCATCTCAGTATAACAAGCGGGTTCGGTCAATATTCCGTATTATTATCTTGATTAAGGCGTGATATGGTCGCTACCAGGAGAGAGAGAGAAGAAAACACTCAGCGTGCGCTCTTGCAAGAATAGATTGGTTTTATTTTATCTAATCAGGATGGCTCCCACTGCTTTTTATCAAATCTTCCTTCAAACCCTAAAAGGAAAGACTATCCGGGATTAATTACACACTACAAGTTCGCCAATCTTTCAGCCAGGCCAGTGTCGGTACTTTGAGGGAGGTCCCCCGTGCTTTCGCACGAACCTAATTAATGTAAACCTCGTTTTCCCAGAGGCGTAACCCCGTTGACACCTTTCTAGACACCTACTTGATTGGCTAATTGTAATGTGTAAAACTCTCCCAGGAGTAACAATTACTCGCAGCGGGTATCGGGATCCAACTATCTCATAGAAGGTATGCAATCTCATTGCAAATTTCAACACTTGAAATTCCCGATAATGCTTTTGCCCCTAGCGATCTATGACCTTGACTAAGTCAACGAACCATAAATCGCAAGTCAAGTTCAACCCGTACATTTCCCGATTGAATTAAACCCACCCGTACGACCCTTGACTGAGTCAACAAGGCCGTGCGAATGCTCGAATCCAATCACATCTCATGTTGTTACAGATAAACATAATTTAGCTACCATACACTATGCCTTGACTAAGTCAACAAACATAGCACGAATACTAAATAATATCTATCTGAAATGACGGAGGGCTACGCGGGTTCTTTCAGAAAAAACCATAATGAACTTGATATCGTTGTAGAATCGAATGAAGTTTTGAAATGGAGTGATTTTGAGGCTTTTCTAGTTTTGCTAAAGGGGTCACTCCCGGTGAAGGGATCGTCGGCCCTTTCCTCGTCGAATGAGGTGCTGGATATATCATATATATCACTGTGCAAAGCAATAACTCTTAAAAGCAATCAAAAGACAAACCGAGTGTGTAGCATCTGCCAGTTATTGCTAAAGGAGTCACTCCCGGTGAAGGGATCTCGGTCCTTTCCTTATCGAATAAGGTGCAGGATATATCACATATACCGCTATGCAAAGCAAGAACTGTAGCTACCTATTTTATTTTGAAATTCGATTCTACAACATCTTTAGGTTTCTTTTTCTTTCATTAATCACATTAATGAAGTCCCATCATTTAAGTACCTAAACATTACAGATAAATACGACGTACACTTATGCCATCCGCATTCGCCTCGATGTCCCCTCGTGCACCGTTAGGTTAGGTAACTAACGGCAGAGCGGGGCAGGGCTAGCACGGGTGTAAAACATAAGTAACGTCTATATAATATATCATATATACTATATACTGTATCTATCACAGAACATCACATGATCACATCACAGATATCGCAGCAGAAGAATCATATGAAATATTGGATATACTAGGACGTCCGTGTTTTCAATACGAGCCAGTATAAAACACTGATTCCACGGTCGCGATGAATAGCCAAACCCACACCCCTAGACCCCTACGAGAGCGGCAAGCAACCCTACCAATTTTAGAGTTAGGAGACCCGGACTTGATTCCTCGAGTTGGTCTCCCACTGGACTCCAGAACCCGGTTACTTGTGCCCTCCTCCTTGGGTCTATCCTAGTGCGGAAAAGTAAATAATATACATCAACGGTGACAACTTCCGCTACCTGGAAGTGCCCCAATAAAAGAATATTACATACAAGTTTTTACATGAATGAAAATGAAAAACACTCATCTCACATAAAAACCCCCGGCTATTCGAACACGACGATCCAATATAACATATCCAGCAACACATAACATCACATGTCATCAACGTAAGTAAATATGCGTATCCCAATTGTCGTTGACATATAGCAATGAAACCGGCGATATCACATATTACACTTACGGTCACAGAAAAGAAAGTGTAAAACTAAAACAGTTGGAATCCGCAACCACCTCAGACATCGCATGCCTGACCAAATGAATTCCTTAGACATCACATGCCTAACAATTATAAACCCCGCATTTTAGTCTCATTATCGAAAACACTTTTCAATACCAAGTCGGGGAATTCAACAAGATTCCCGACATCCTGATCGAATACTCGTCGCAAACTTCAGTAGGCGGCCGCACCCCCGACGCCGTCGACGAAGTGCACCAAGGCGGAACACCGCCACCGCGAGCACCCAAACGGATGCTTTCGGCGACGGGGTTCTCCTACAGTCACTTGGTCGAGGCTATGGGGTGTAGCTGTCTATTAAGTTTACCCGGCGAGTATCCGCGTACGCTACGTGATTGCAACGGACTTTTGATCACATCAAAATTCCGTGGCAACCGATCAAGTGAGACTAAAGTGCTATGTTTATAACATTCATTCAGTTATCTCAAAACTGCTTGTGAATTCCAATTATTGTATCCCATTCCAGATAAACAGAAAATGTTAAACTTTCCGATCGAACAGTCAAACACCCAAGTTTTCCCGAAACAGATCAACACATGAAATAAGTCTAACAACATTCAGTTCGTGCCTCAGTACCAACGGTCCAGCCGTAGAAGGGTCAAGCCAACGCCTCACATGTGGCACGCCGTACTGCCCCAAACCCGAAGGTTCAAAGGGCAGTTCAAGACGGTCACATAATCGAGTTAAGGTTTGTTGTCTTCTAGAGGGTCCATCGCGTTACTTGCACTACTTAGAACGTCGTTAAACTACGGAAAAATCCAACACTTGGAAATTTCCCGACAGGGGAAAAATTGGGTATTTATATCCGGTCGAACTTTTTAACATATTCAAAAATATTCCGGAAAGCCAAATAGACAAAATTTGATACCCCGATCGAAACACCGAATCCCCAAAACAACTCCAGAAAATTCAACTCTTGAATAAAATTTAAAAAATACCCAGAAAATCCAGCATAATATAATAAGAGTTACTATGCAAACATAGGAGGATGACGTCATCGTCTCGCCGCAGAACCGCCGCAGAATTCAGGTTTCTGCCGCGGTTCCGCCGTGGTTTTTACTGTTCATGACTCAATTTTTGCGCCGTAATTCTTATAATTCCCTGCTGAATTTTTTAAGCATTTTTAATATGGAAAAATCCCAGTTTTTAGAAAAAGTCCAGAGAGCTATTTTGGGGTCGGGTTTTGGTTCGATCGGACTTCAAAATCCATCTAGACTTCGCCTAAGGCTCTAGCTAGGCTCTGATACCACTGTAGGGTTCCTAGGCACACACTAGAGGTCTTACAAGGCATCAACCATGCCAATTTACAAAAATTCTAGGTGCCGAGAAACCCGACTACGGATCGTTGGCTAGAAATCTAGGCGAAAATGCTAACTAGTTAACACTTAACTAAAAGAATACGGAAATACAAGTTTGTAGATCCGGTGCTCCACCTCCATAGCTCCGCAACGAAGTCCCTTCGCTGTCCAAATGAATCCCCGGGCTCTAGCGTCGGCTTCGTCGGAGAAATGGCGAGCTAGGTCGTCGATGTCCATGCCGAAGATGATCTACGTCGAGGCATCGCTAGATCAAGCTCCACCTTCACCAAGCCATGAAAACTTGTGAAGGAAACACCCTATACTACTTGGCAAGAGGTAGAGGATGGAGAAATAGGAAGTGGGTAGACTTTAGAATTGGATTTCTCACTCTAATTCATCAATCACCATTGATGGATTCAAGGTTTTCTTCTTGAGTTCAAGGAAGAAGAAGAAGAAATGTTATGATAAGTTAATTCCAAAATGAAAAGAATAATCAATTCTTATCATAATAGAACCATGGTTAGGTGTAGAGAGTGAATCATGGTTTAGTGGAATGGTTAGGGTTAAGCATGAGACAAAATGGTGACTTAGTCAAACCTTCATGAATCTTCATGAAAGAAACAAATGAAAGCCACCATTTTCTCTTTATGCATTTTATTTTCCAAAAAGAAAAAGATTAATAAATGAATATGTAAAAACCTAATTATCCACTTAACCATGGTTTAAATCTTTACACTTAACCAAAAAGACATGCATCATCAAACATGATACAAATAAGTGCACAAAATCATATCGCATATGTAATGCGCACATTCGAGTGAGAAAATCCATCTTAAAGTGAACCGATACTAGTTAATGCAAAGTAATATATCAAATATATAATTATACATTAAATCATTAAATCAACACTTGATTTAACGATCCAGTCATGTCGCATATAACCGGCTAGTATCAACAGTAACAACTTATCGAATCAACACTTGATCTGATAACCCGGCTATATCGTATATAACCGATCAATGTCACAAATCACGAGAATCGAATACAGTATCACATACCGGTATCATTCTCGGTCCCGCACATATCTCATATGCGCTCCTATTTCGTTTCGCTTGAGCCAGGAAACCTCTGTGTAGGACTCTAAAGACTCGTCAATACGCCGGTAGCAGATGATGATCATATCAAGCACCCACAAGCCGCAAGCGGTCTGCTAAACGTAACGGCCACCCGGGTATTGAGCGATCAGAAGATCGACGAGAAAGCCCGCTCACACTCCAATGAATCTAACCAGTAACACTACCGTACAGTCCGGTCTGTTCGTCTGATATGTCGCATATCTCGCCTAGGGGTGGTAAACGTCAGACCCCAATAGCTCGATAAGTCGTGTCGATATGAGGTCTATAACAGTTCGAGAAACTACTGGTAACACTTACCAGTAAATCTCAGCAACCCTGGCCAGGGATTTCCGGTTATAGCCAATCGTACACAGTGCAACATCAACTCCCTATACCGAGAGAGATGAATCCCCTCCTATCGCTCATTGCCTCCATGTGATTCGGGACTGTACCCAAAAGCCACCGTTTTGCACGCCCTCTTGGACGTGGTAAGGTGGAAATCAAAGCACAGTGGGAACCACACAAGACTCTATGACGATCTCGGGTCAACAGACTACTCTGTACCAGTGTCACCAGAGAACTGCCATCTGACGTGAGGTATAATACCATCTGGGAGTTCTCGGCGAGTCCTTCCAGTGTACCCAGTCTCCACTGAGCACCCGTATATCATCTCTGATGTCAAACACCAATGGATATGGGATCATCCATCGCCCAACTGTATGGGTCGAGAAGGTATACACTAGTCTACTCTGGTATATCGATGCCCCGTCTCGATACACCCACGACTAGGGACCTTGAAGGATGTACTTATAGACTACCATGTCCCCACTAGTATGATCTGCATCATAGTCCAGGTAGTCAAGTACACATCCTAAGGGCTTTACCAACATGTAACAGAGAGACAATTAGTATACACGTTAAGGTAAAGAGTAACCAGATAGCATACTATCATGTCGAGCAAGAAAGTCCTCCCTATATATGTCCCAGCATCCACTACAATATACATCCTATGTACAGTAATGGCCTCTAGGGCATACATATAACTAACAGATTTCAGACGTTTGGGTCCGACTACATTCACTGGTTTGGAGGAGCCGTTGCCAGCCGAGCAGTGGCTAGTCGACACGGAGAATTTGCTGATTGCGGCACAGATTCCTGAGGACAAACGAGTTGATGTGGTGCGCATTCAGCTGATGGATTACGCCCGAGAGTGGTGGCTTGTGGAGGAAACCCGCTTGCCCAAGCCGATAGGTTGGGCGGAGTTTTCTATGAGTTTCCTACAGAAATTCTTCCCGCGGACTGCACGGGAAGGAATGGAAGAGAAATTTATTGGGCTGAGGCAAAATGGAGCACCCGCGGACGTGCATGCAGCGGAGTGGACGAGACTCAGCCGTTTCGCTGGACCTTTAGTCGCCAACGAGGCAGACAGGGCACGGAGGTTCATGCGCAGTTTGGATGTGGACATCCAGAGGCAGATTGTCTCCCTGGGTTTGACCACTTTCTCACAGGTTCTTACGGTAGCCCGGGAGCAACAGAGTCTATCGGGGATGAAAGGGAGCCTGCAGCAGACAGCAGTTGCGGCCAGGAAGCCCGCATTTGTACCTAACCGAGATCATGGGCGCAGAGGTATTCCAGTGGATCGACGTGGTGTAGCACCCATGAAGAAGCCTGTGGTCGTTGATCGAAGAAAAGGCATGATTTGTGACTACTGCCGTTTACCTGGGCATATGCAGAAGGATTGTCGAAGGAAGCTGGGACTTTGTTTGGTTTGTGGAGCGGCTGATCACGCAATTGGTGCCTGTCCGTCGAAGCTTCGCACGAGAGATGATATACAGAAGCCTCCGCAGAGACCGTTCCAAGGGCAGAAACAGCTGACTCAGGGACCTAATCAGGCTCGAGCTTTCACCTTGACAGCTGAGGAAGCTAAGACATCAGGAGAAGTGGTTTTAGGTACTTTACTCGTTCATGGTTTTCCCGCATTGACATTATTTGATTCCGGTGCATCCCACTGTTTTATGTCATCCAAATTTATAACTACGCACTCGATTACCTGCACGACCCTGTCTAGTTTTTGGGACATACACACTGGGAATGGGAAAATCATAGCTAGTAGGGAATGTAGAGATTGTACAGTTGTTGTGTGCGGACGGGAACTCTTTGCCGATTTCTTGGTAATTGATACGGGAAGCTATGAAGTTGTCTTGGGAATGGATTTTCTTGGCACTTTCCACGCCCACATTGACTGTAGGGCAAGGAAGGTAATTTTCCAGATTCCCGGACATCCTGAGTTTACCTTCACTGGGGGAGGCAGTTCCGTCGGGCCAGTCGAGTTTAGGGCTAGGCCGACAAACAGTGTTCTTGCAGCTATGGAAGTTGATAGTAATGAAGAGCCGGCAGTTGTTCGCGACTTTATGGACGTATTTGAAGATATATCGGGCTTACCGCCGAAGCGAGACGTGGAGTTCGCGATTGACCTCATCCCTGGTGCAGCGCCAGTATCTAAAGCATATTATCCAATGGCACCAGTGGAATTGGAAGAAGTTAAGAAGCAAGTCGCTGAATTGCTTGAGAAGGGTTGGATTCGAAGCAGCAACTCGCCTTGGGGAGCTCCAGTTCTTCTAGTAAAGAAGAAGGATGGCACGAGAAGGATGTGCATCGATTATCGAGAATTAAACCGGGTAACTATTAAGAACAAGTACCCGATCCCTCGCATTGGAGAACTTTTTGAGCAACTTAGTGGCGCGAGGGTATTCTCGAAACTGGATTTGCGATCCGGATATCATCAGGTCCGAGTGAAAGCAGAAGATATTTGCAAGACGGCGTTTCGAACTCGGTACGGACACTACGAGTATCTAGTGATGCCCTTCGGAGTAACGAATGCGCCGGCAGTATTTATGGACTTGATGAACCGAATCTTTTCACCATTCTTGGACCAGTTTATTGTGGTATTCATTGACGATATTCTGGTTTATTCGAAGAGTTCGGAGGAGCATGCTGAGCATTTGAAGATCGCACTGCAGACATTGAGACAGGAGAAATTGTATGCGAAGATGAGTAAGTGCGAATTTTGGCTGGAAGAAGTGAAGTTTCTGAGGCATGTTGTGTCGGGCGACGGAATCGCCGTCGATCCCGAAAAGATTGCAGCAGTTCGAGATTGGCCTATTCCAAGAAATGTGGCTGAGATAAGAAGTTTCCTTGGTTTAGCCGGATACTACAGGAGATTTGTGGAGAACTTCGCTCGTTTGGCAGAACCGTTGACCAAGCTTACGCGCAAGGAGGTACCTTTTGTATGGACGGATAAATGTGCGTTGGCTTTCGAGACGTTGAAGCAGAAGTTGATAACCGCCCCTATCCTGACCATACCAGACAATTCCGGAGGGCTGGTGATTCATAGCGACGCATCTGGGAAAGGATTGGGATGTGTTTTGATGCAGCATGGGAAGGTCGTAGCATACGCATCAAGACAACTGAAGACCATGAGAAGAATTATCCGACTCATGACTTGGAGCTTGCGGCTGTGATCTTCGCTTTGAAGATTTGGAGACACTATCTTTTGGGTGAGAGGGTCGAAGTTTTTACAGATCACAAGAGTTTGAAGTATGTGTTCTGTTGGAGATAGTGCCCTCAGATTCAATTATTCGATCACAGGCACGTGATTACAATGATTGATGGAGGACCTATCCCGATAGGACAGTCTTACTCATGATGATAGTATGCTATCTGGTTTACCTTTATCATCGTGTACTGCTTTAGGTGACCTGACAAGTCGCTATTACACGTTGATAGAGCCCCTAGGATTCTTGCTTGACCACCAGCAGTATGAGGGCGATCATATACGTGGGAGCTGGTAGTCTATAAGCACATCCTTAAATGGTCCCTAGTCGTGGGAGTTTCGAGATAGGGCATCGATACTCCAGAGTAGACTAGTGTGTACATTCGAGACCCCGACGAGGGGCGGTGGCCGGTCTCACAAGCCACTGGTGTCAGTTGGTTCACCTAAGATGTATACAGGTGCTCATTGGGTTATGAGTACACCGGACAGGACTCGCCGGGAACATGCTAGTTGGTCATATACCAGACGTCAGATGGCAGTTCCCTGGTGACATGTGTACAGGTTAGTTCATCGACCTGGGGATCGTCATTTGTCTTGTGTGAGTTCCCACTGTACTTTGATTACTACCCTACCACGGCTCAAAGAAGTCGTGCAAACAGGTTTTAGTTGGGTACAGTCCCGAGCCACATGGAGGCAGTGAGCGCATCTTCAGGGGTTCGTCTCTCCCGGTATTGGGGGTGAGGTCGCGCTGTGTCTAGGAGAGCCATTACACAAAGCCCTCGGCCGAGGCAAGGAGATTTACTGGTAGGTATTCCAGTAGTATCTCAGGGTGTTCTGGGCTACACTCCGACACGACTTGTACCGCTTTTGGGGGTCTGACTTTTACCAACCCCCTAGGCCCGCCATGCGATACTCATAGACGAACGGACCGGACTGTACGGATATTGTCACTGACAGGCTCAGTAGGGTTGTCTGGCTGGGTTCGCTCACAGACGTCCCTTTTAGTCAATACGTGGTAGCCCGTTACGTATTGGCTTATACCTCTGACGTGCTAGTGGTTAAATCCACAACCAAGGTGTTGACGAGTCTATAGAGTCCCCCACATTCAGTTACTCAGCTTTCGGGCGAAAAGTTGTAGAGGCCGTATGGAGATATGGCAAGGTCCGATCAGATACGTGCGGTATTGCACGGATCAGGATCGGACAGTTTGTACTATAGGCCGTATGGATATATGGCAGGGTTCGATCAGATACGTGTGGTATTGCACGGATCAGGATCGAACGGATTTTACTAGCCGGCTTTGGTATAAGCCGGATCCTAGTATAGTACAGTGTAGATTTTGTCTCATTGCATTTGTATTTCGGTTGAAATACAAATGCGGGTGTGTATGCACAGTATCGGGGTTTTCCTGTAATTTATTACGGGACCGGTTTTATGGAGTTGCCAGTTTGCTTTCCGTTTCGGCCAATTTCCTTTGTATCGTTCATTGGCCGAAGATTGGTGGAGGAGGGCTTATTTGCATTGTTGCAAATAAGTATTTGTGGAGGGGTTCTTTGCATATTCTTGTGTTATGACTTTAGCACCATACCTTGACTTCTTGACTTCATGGTTGTTCATGATGGCTTGACCATTTGGAGTCAACATGGTTGATTTGGAGTGTTGGTTTTTGTTTGTGTTGATATTGTTTTAATCATCACTCATTATTCATGCTTGCATGATAGCTCACCCACTCCCTTGACTTTTCCTTGACTTTCACCCCATTCTCACCCTTCACATTTGCTTGGGCCGGCCACTATTGGGGATGGGATTTTAATTCATTTTGGGGTGGCATTTTTGGTTCTCATGGTGCTAAGAAAAGCTCGCTAGTTCATCTCAAAAATCAATTCCTCCACCATCTCAAAAGGCAACATCCAAAACCCCAAATGAGACACAAGTTCCACACTATATTCTACAGCAAACCTTGGGCACGTCGACTAGCCAGCTTCGTGCCTGAGTTGCCTCGGCATTGAGGTGGGAGCCCGTAAAAGAAGTAGGCGATGTGGTGCACTTCCGGCGACGAGGTGGAGACCGGAGCTTCCGCAGGAGATCGGGACGACGATGAGAAGACCGGAGGACTTGGATCAGTCGGTATATCTCTCTTTCCCATCTTGTAGTTAGCTAGGACTAGTTAATGGTTCGATCCGGGTTTTAGTGCGCGGTGGTGCCGGTTTGCTAAGTTCGCAAAATTAAAGTTTATCACCGCTTCCGCATTTTGGCCTCGGGATGGAGGCCGGGGCGCCGCCGTGCACTTACAGTGGTATCAGAGCCTCGCCATTAACTTAGTCTAGCTTGGTTTAATGTGTTTTACAATTCCGATCGAACAAAATCCCAAAACCGCATTTTTGCTTGCATCAGTTTTCTGTTGAAAATGTTTGGTGTCGAAATTTTTTTCAGGTGACAGAAAAGTGATCTACTAGAAAAAATAAGAATTCTGTAAAAATTCGATGCAACAACTCTACAGTAGGAGCGCGGAACCGCGGCCAAACACCCCTTTGGGCCGCGGTTCCGCCGCATACTGTTGGGTTCCCTGCACCAAATTTCTACAGTATCTTTCTGGGGTTAAAATTGGGGTTTTGGAATATTAATATTGGGCCCAGAATTTCCTGATCTGCTACAGTAATGCTTTGGGGGCCCACTTGTTAAAATTTGATTGATCGGATATTTTAAACACATTATTTCACAGTATTTACATTATATCTGCGACCGTGAATGTCACTCGATCGGTAAATCCTGTCTAACTGCTATAGCCCGGTTAGACGGATTTGCGAACGTGACTTTCACGTTGATGTTCTGTTTTTGCTGTGATGTTGCGGATCGGTCGTGGGGGATAGCCTGGATGCAATGCTAGTATAGTTGTGGTTGTATTATGTACATTTGATATTGCGGGGCGAGCGTCCGACATGTGGACTGCCGTCACTGCCTGTTTGTATTATTATTTTGGGGCACGACCTGGTTGCGGTCGATGTACCCGTTGTATGTATATTTTACTTTCTGTACTAGGATTATCCCGAGGGGGGGTGCACGGATAGCCGGGTTCTAGAGGGCAACAAGCCCGCATCTCATGGCATTGAGACGGAGGGGGCTTCACTCTAGGATTAGCGAGCTATTCGCCGCACTTGTAGGGGGTACAGGTTGACCCAGGAGGGGTGCCCAAGTTACCGGATTCCGTGAAGTGCTGGGTGGTCCATTCATGGTACTGAAGGGGGCTGCCTCGCTTCAGGTTTTGGCGGGTGACTTGCCGCGCCCGTAGGGGTCTAGGTTTCCATTGCACAGGCTATCCACACGACCAGGGGAACGTCGGGTTTCAGTAGTGGCTCTGTGAAACCCGGGGATCCCAGATATCTGTATTGTTCTGTGATGCTGTACATTTTATGTGATGTTGTATTTTATCACGCCTTGAGCGAAATATAATATATTGGTATATATATTAGTAGATGTTGTATATGTTTTACATCCGCGCTAGTCCAGTCCCCGCTCTGTCGTTAGTTAGCTAACCTAACGGGTAATGACGGGACCCAGTGGCGAATGCGGATGGCATATACGTACATCAGTATATTTTCGTTCTTTGTGGTGTGATCAATTGATGGGACTGCGTTGATTCGGATCAATGCAAGTTAAAAACAAACCTAATCTGATGTTGTTGGAACACTTTTCAAAAAGCTGTTATTGCAAGGACGTTCTCTTTTGTTTTGCATCGTGGTATTCAGTTGGAATATCCTGCTCCTCAGTTGACGAGGCAAGGGCCGAGATCCCTTCACCGGGAGTGACCCCTTGGACAAAAAGTTTGCGTCAGGGCATTAACTTCACTATAGCCGATTACTTTTGCTTTGCACCGTGGTATTCAGTTGGAATATCCTGCACCTCATTCTACGGGGAAAGAGCCGAGATCCCTTCACCGGGAGTGACCTCTTTAGTAAAGGTTTTCGTCACTATATTTTAAAAAGCTATCCGTTCCTTCAACGATATCAAGTTCTTTACGTTAAAGGTTTTCGCCAGAAACCATTCGTAGCCCTCCGTCGTTTCATATGGGTGGTCAATAGTATTCAAGCTGTGTTTATTGGCCATAGTCAAGGCACAGTGTTTGGTAGCTATTGGGTGTTCATATGCTGCATAGATAGATGCGTTGGTTTGGGACAGTCATATAGCCTTGTTGGCCCTAGTCAAGGGCTTGTACGGGTGGGTTCAAATCAACCTGGATAATGACGGGTAGAACTTGACATGTGACTTATGATTTGTTGGCCTTAGTCAAGGTCATAAGAGCATGGGGTAAAAATCCACATCGGGAGTTTCAAAAGAACTGAAACTTGCCAGATATGCGCATACCTTCTGGAGTGTGACACCGTGAGCGGATTCCGTCACGTTATCATGCGATGATAGTTGGATCCCGATTCCCACTGATGAGTTGGTATACTCCTCGGGTGATCCCGACTAATTCTTCTTACAGGTTTGGAGGAGAATTTGACGGTACAGTGGGAGGTTTCCAGATTAGATAAATTGGTAACCATTCTGATCTAGGATAGAGTGCACGCTGAGTGTTTCTTTTCTCTCTCTCTTCGGCAGCGACCATTGACCCGACCCTAAGACTATGACTCAGTGACCAAGTTGACCGAACCTTCTTAACACAGGCTTTTTGGATTGTCAGAGTTGCGAACCTCATTGCCACTCCTACTTTTACCCTTTTCTCCAGGACACCCCGTACTACTACAAACGTCCACTTCCATTGGACAAAACCATCGTATGGTTAGATACGAACTCGAAAGAATTTATTCGAGGATGGTTTAAGGTTCTGGAGGAAACGAATAGGACTATTCAGTTGTCTTTTCCTTTTACCTTCTCTCAGGTTGCGAGTACTCCTTGGTTTAGGAGATAGTACACCTATTACGCAAATTGGATAGTCTTCTTCCAAACCTTAGGCTGGTGCCGAACGGTGGGGAATGAAGAAAACCAATTAGCCTAACGATGGTGTGCAGAAGGTATTAAGTTAAGACAAAGCAAGGGATTAGTAAGAGGGCAAAGTAAATTGCAACAGATATTCACGACCAAACCAAGTATTCCTTCGCCAATCCTAAATCACCTTTGTATTTCTCCAGGACACTCCGTATCACTATGAAGATCCACAGTTTATTGGATACTCCATCGTATGGTTATATACGAACTCGAAAGGAACTTGTTCCAGTTCGGGGATGGATTCTGGTACAGGAGAAATAAGAATAACATTTATTCAGGTGTCTTTTATCTTCACCTTCTCTCGTATTGCGAGTGTTCCTAGGATTAGGACAGTACACCCATTATGCTTATTGGATAGTCTTCTTCCAAACCATAGGCTGGTGCCGAACGGTAGGGAAGGAAGAAAACCATTTGGCCTAAGGGGTGTGCAGAAGGTAATGACTAAAGACATATGAAGGGATTTGGAGAGGTGGCAAAGAGATATACGGTTACAGTTGTGAATCTGGATAATGGAAGAGGCATTACTAGGAATACCAAGATACCCCAACGAAACATTTCAATGTTTCAGTTTCACTGTGTACTGTTAAAGGAAAACTGATTTCCCAGTTAGACACTTGCTCCAGGGTATGTATTTACCAGGCATGATTCTCACATCTGTATGGTTTTACAGATGATGAGTGGGAGTAAGTTATTGGGAATTGGGTGATCATCCTTATTATATCGGGATTCGTTGTAATCGGTGATATTTGAGGAAATCACCTGGGCTGTTTGCCAGTCGGCAAATATTTGGTTTTGAATATCCGCAGTTATGCACCAATTTCAAATTGATATATCTGTACGTCTATTTTCATAGAGTGAGATATACCTTTATGAAATTATGTCTATGACATTTACCTATATCAGTGGATGGTTAGGTAATGAGCATTAAACATCGGTGTAATTCTTCTTAACCATAAGTACAGTTTTCAACCTACGACACACAGTGAATGAGTTATCAGACTCAAGGGACTCATACAGAGTATTGTATGTTGTCCAGGGTCCATCAGGACAGAGGGGTTGGTCCTCGTACTATATTCGGTTTACTTATGACTTCTCTAGTTTTTAGACAGGTGTTTCGCGGAAACACAGGGTCCGAATTTAGAGAAGTTATAGGTATTTGAATAGAGTAGAGAACCAGGTGTAGCAAGTATCAGGATTCTTCAAAGAAATCGAAGATGTAGACACTTGTGTATGGTATTCAGTTGATAGTAATGGTTAAGAGAACTTGCTTCTCTTTCAGATTACTCTTAATTGGAAGTGTTCATAAGTTGAGTAACGCTGATCGGCCTCCTTCCATTTAGTTGACATGCACTGGAGACAGCTGCATGATTTGAATCTGGTTCAATTAAATCAGTGCCTCTGGTTCTATATTGGATATAGAACAGTTCATATCTTAACGATGTTAAGGTACGGGGAGTTGTCCGGCTTATGATTAAAACCAGACACTGGACAACTCAAGGCACGTTTCTGTAATGGCTGTTTGTGGGTTGACCCAGGCTATGACGAGGGTTGACTTTCTACCATCTGGATGAACAATAGCGATATTGTTCTAGACTCGCCACAGTTTTATTAAAAATGGATTTTTTCAGAAAAACAGTAGTGGGAGTATGGTAGAACTGGAAGTGATTCCAGAACCACAAACGATTACTGAAGATTTGATAAGGAACCTAAAGATTCAATCTGGATTGACATTCCATTGACCACTCCGCAGATACGGTGGGTAACTTCAGGCACCCGAGAGGTACTACGGTAGCCTCAAGGACGGTGACAGGGAAGTTCTTGTTTACCCACAATTACCATTGCTGTTGTTCCAGGCTGCGAGACCCGGCGGGAGGATGAGTATAGCGTCGTTCTAAACTAGTTTTAGAAGTGTACGTCTATATGACTCTGCCAGAGGGTTGTCGTAGTCAGTGGGAGCAGCGGAAGCATTGGTGGACAGTTGGCTTATGTCTATTTATAGACTAAAGCAGATGTAGCGGAGAAAGATCATCTATTTCTGACGTGACAGTCATAGGTTTGACTTCATCGGAATAGGGGATGGATCTGTTGAGAAGGTAGTAGGGTGTGATGTCATGGTATTTGGATGACATACACAGAGTAGGAAGTGATATTCCTACACTACAATCGGTTATACTTTGGTCGTCACACAGTGTTTTCTCCACACAGGACTTGGATATTATATCAGACATAATGGTTACTAGATCTATGGTTTTAGATCTAGATTTGGGTGGTTTCCCAATTAAGGGTACTTAGACAGCATTCTAAGAGTATTTAGAATGGACGACTCCTGGCACGGTAGTGTACCTGCAGGTGATGGAGTCACCCTCTCTAAAGGTGTCTTACAGACTAAAGTAGAGAGGGATGTGCATGATTGACAGATCACTTGCTTAGGCAATTGAGTCAATCATGAGATGTCAAGTACCACACCAGATGTTGTTCTTGCACTAGATGCAATAAGTTGACATTGATCCAATCCTGGAAAAACAGTCGGAGGCAGTTTTAGAACATAAGTGAATGTTCTAAGGATATGATAACGACAGCCTCATTCGGGGGACAGTTATCATTCCAGGCTTCCAAGGTGACGTGGACGACAAGAAGGTTGTTAGAGTTATAGTTTTTCCTTCTCATGAGGGGCAGTATTTTGGACAGGTGGTCCAAGGCAATACTGAGGGAGGAATGGCGCAGGATACTGATTAAGTTCAGTTGACGATACAGTCTAAGAAGTTTGGATTTGGAGTTCATTTATGAGCTAGGTCCCATCAGACATCCAGACACATTCTAAGACAGGTATTGCTCATTTCGGGAGATGGCTTTCTCCGCGAACATGAGATATAGAGAGACATAGAAAGAGACATCAAGGCGGATCCACTCACTAAGGCTATTCCTCGAACGCAGTAGTATCGCAAGCGAGCTTTGTGAGACTGACTAGTAGAGGAGTTGGGTGTTCGGTATCACACGTGCTGTGAGTATGCGACATCGCAATAAATAGCCTTGAGTGCAAGTGGGAGATTGTTGGAGATAGTGCCCTCAGATTCAATTATTCGATCACAGGCATGTGATTACAATGATTGATGGAGGACCTATCCCGATAGGACAGTCTTACTCATGATGATAGTATGCTATCTGGTTTACCTTTATCATCGTGTACTGCTTTAGGTGACCTGACAAGTCGCTATTACACGTTGATAGAGCCCCTAGGATTCTTGCTTGACCACCAGCAGTATGAGGGCGATCATATATGTGGGAGCTGGTAGTCTATAAGCACATCCTTAAATGGTCCCTAGTCGTGGGAGTTTCGAGATAGGGCATCGATACTCCAGAGTAGACTAGTGTGTACATTCGAGACCCCGACGAGGGGCGGTGGCCGGTCTCACAAGCCACTGGTGTCAGTTGGTTCACCTAAGATGTATACAGGTGCTCATTGGGTTATGAGTACACCGGACAGGACTCGCCGGGAACATGCTAGTTGGTCATATACCAGACGTCAGATGGCAGTTCCATGGTGACATGTGTACAGGTTAGTTCATCGACCTGGGGATCGTCATTTATCTTGTGTGAGTTCCCACTGTACTTTGATTACTACCCTACCACGGCTCAAAGGAGTCGTGCAAACAGGTTTTAGTTGGGTACAGTCCCGAGCCACATGGAGGCAGTGAGCGCATCTTCAGGGGTTCGTCTCTCCCGGTATTGGGGGTGAGGTCGCGCTGTGTCTAGGAGAGCCATTACACAAAGCCCTCGGCCGAGGCAAGGAATTTACTGGTAGGTATTCCAGTAGTATCTCAGGGTGTTCTGGGCTACACTCCGACACGACTTGTACCGCTTTTGGGGGTCTGACTTTTACCAACCCCCTAGGCCCGCCATGCGATACTCACAGACGAACGGACCGGACTGTACGGATATTGTCACTGACAGGCTCAGTAGGGTTGTCTGGCTGGGTTCGCTCACAGACGTCCCTTTTAGTCAATACGTGGTAGCCCGTTACGTATTGGCTTATACCTCTGACGTGCTAGTGGTTAAATCCACAACCAAGGTGTTGACGAGTCTTTAGAGTCCCCCACATTCAGTTACTCAGCTTTCGGGCGAAAAGTTGTAGAGGCCGTATGGAGATATGGCAAGGTCCGATCAGATACGTGCGGTATTGCACGGATCAGGATCGGACAGTTTGTACTATAGGCCGTATGGATATATGGCAGGGTTCGATCAGATACGTGTGGTATTGCACGGATCAGGATCGAACGGATTTTACTAGCCGGCTTTGGTATAAGCCGGATCCTAGTATAGTACAGTGTAGATTTTGTCTCATTGCATTTGTATTTCGGTTGAAATACAAATGCGGGTGTGTATGCACAGTATCGGGGTTTTCCTGTAATTTATTACGGGACCAGTTTTATGGAGTTTCCAGTTTGCTTTCCGTTTCGGCCAATTTCCTTTGTATCGTTCATTGGCCGAAGATTGGTGGAGGAGGGCTTATTTGCATTGTTGCAAATAAGTATTTATGGATGGGTTCTTTGCATATTCTTGTGTTATGACTTTAGCACCATACCTTGACTTCTTGACTTCATGGTTGTTCATGATGGCTTGACCATTTGGAGTCATCATGGTTGATTTGGAGTGTTGGTTTTTGTTTGTGTTGATATTGTTTTAATCATCACTCATTATTCATGCTTGCATGATAGCTCACCCACTCCCTTGACTTTTCCTTGACTTTCACCCCATTCTCACCCTTCACATTTGCTTGGGCCGGCCACTATTGGGGATGGGATTTTGATTCATTTTGGGGTGGCATTTTTGGTTCTCATGGTGCTAAGAAAAGCTCTCTAGTTCATCTCAAAAATCAATTCCTCTACCATCTCAAAAGGCAACATCCAAAACCCCAAATGAGACATAAGTTCCACACTATATTCTACAGCAAACCTTGGGCACGTCGACTAGCCAGCTTCGTGCCCGAGTTGCCTCGGCATTGAGGTGGGAGCCCGTAAAAGAAGTAGGCGATGTTGTGCACTTCCGGCGACGGGGTGGAGACCGGAGCTTCCGCAGGAGATCGGGACGACGACGAGAAGACCGGAGGACTTGGATCAGTCGGTATATCTCTCTTCCCTATCTTGTAGTTAGCTAGGACTAGTTAATGGTTCGATCCGGGTTTTAGTGCGCGGTGGTGCCGGTTTGCTAAGTTCGCAAAATTAAAGTTTATCACCGCTTCCGCATTTTGGCCTCGGGATGGAGGCCGGGGCGCCGCCGTGCACTTACATGTTCACTCAGAAGGAGTTGAACATGAGGCAACGTAGATGGTTGGAGCTGATGGCCGACTACGACCTTGATCTTAAGTACCATCCGGGAAAAGTTAACGTCGTGCCGGATGCGCTTAGTCGGTTACCAGCGATTCAGGTATTAACTACGCAGAGAGAGATCATTGCGGATTTTCGAAGATTTGACTTGGAGGTTGTGCTACCACATTCTACAGGACAGTTGATGCAGTTGCAAGTACAGTCGTCTTTAGTTGAGAAGATTAAAGCGGCACAATCGCAGGATCCTAGACTGCAAAAGTTTCGAGAGCAGGTTGAAGCCAGACTACGAACAGATTTACTGGTCCACGAAGATGGTTCGTTGAGGTATGGTAGCCGTGTGTGTGTGCCAAAGGGAGAAGTGCGTGAAGAGCTTATGAAGGAGGCACATAGTTCAGCTTACTCTGTACATCCAGGGGGCACGAAGATGTACCGTGATATTCGACCGCATTTCTGGTGGGAAGGCATGAAACGGGAGATTGCTCGCTTCGTGGCTAAGTGCTTGGTATGTCAGCAAGTCAAGGCTGAACACCAAAGGGTTGCTGGTTTGTTGCAACCACTTCCGATTCCTCAATGGAAGTGGGAACATATAACCATGGATTTCGTAACGGCTTTACCGCGGAGTCCAAAGGGCAACAATGCAGTATGGGTAATTGTCGATCGGTTGACCAAGGCAGCTCACTTTATTCCTTTCCGGGTTGGTCAATCAACGGAGACTTTGGCAGAACGGTACATGCAGGAGATTGTAAGATTACATGGCGTACCGGTAAGCATCGTGTCCGATCGGGACACTCGGTTCTTATCACACTTCTGGAGGAGTTTACAGGAAAGTTTGGGGACTCGATTGAAGTTTAGCACAGCTTATCATCCTCAAACGGATGGTCAGTCGGAGAGAACGATCCAAACTCTTGAAGACATGTTGAGAGCATGCATGTTGGACTTCAAGGGTTCATGGGAGGATCATCTACACTTGGTGGAGTTTTCTTACAACAATAGTTTCCAAGCAACTATCCAGATGGCTCCGTTTGAAGCTTTGTATGGTCGTAAGTGCCGTTCACCCGTTTGTTGGGATGATGTTGGTGAACGAAGATTACTGGGACCAGATTTGGTGGTACAGACAGTTGAGAAGGTGAATACAATCAGGAAGCATATGAAGGCAGCTCAAGACAGACAGAAAAGTTGGGCTGACACGTCAAGAAGACCTCTAGAGTTCGCCGTGGGTGATTTGGTATTCTTAAAGATATCACCGACTAGAGGGGCGATTCGTTTTGGGAGTCGAGGAAAGCTTAGTCCTCGATTTGTTGGACCCTTCGAGATATTGGAGCGTGTTGGAGAGGTAGCGTACCGTTTGGCGTTACCGCAGTCCTTGACAGGTGTGCACGATGTGTTTCATGTATATCAACTACGAAGGTATGTTCGAGATGAAACACACGTCTTGGATCATTCGGAGTTAACAGTACGGAAGGACCTAACTTTTGAGGAGCGACCGGTTGAAATCATGGATCGAGGGGAAAAGGTTCTTAAGAACAAGGTTATCCCCCTTGTGCTAGTTTCTTGGGGAAATCGATCGCATGGAGAGTCCACGTGGGAGCGAGAAGACGAGATCCGACAGAAGTTTCCTCACCTTTTCCCGTAGTTTTCTATCTTGTATTCTTGGAATTTCGAGGACGAAATTCTTTTGTAGTTGGGTATAATGTAACACCCGAGCCCAATACTACTTTTTCTGTTATTGGTTGAGCATTAAATATTACTCATTTTATTTATCTTGCTTGTTTGGGTCTTACTGTAAAATTTCATCTGGCTAAGTCATTTTTGCATATAACAAATTTTAGCACCTAAAATAAAATTAAAAATATCTATCTTGGCCTACTCGTCACCCCTAACCGCGTGGTAGCGTCCGTGCGTCAAGTTCTCATCCCGTTCGGTGAAACGGGCGAGTTTGAACGGCTATGCGCGCGTGCAAGTGTCCGACTTGGGGATATGATTTTTAATCATAAAACATTTCATTTTAAAATTTGGAACCCGCTTAAAATCCTATTATTTGAATTTCGAATTTTTTGACCCAACCCGGGCGCGATTTGGAAATGTTTCATTTAACGCCAAAATTCCAAATCAATAAAATATTCTAAACCTTATAATATTTCCTATATAAGATTATTACTGTTACTTAAGATTCTGAAATCGTTAGTTGTATATTTTAGCCATTTGTTTTTAGCCAATCAACGATGGCCATTCCATGGGCCCCTCCACTATCTTTGCCTCTCTCTCCCCCTCATATCTTTCCCTCTCCATCTCTCACGTCTCTCTCTCTCTCTAACCCTCTCTCTCTCTATCACCTATATATTATTTCCCCCCTGAAACTTTCCCAGAAGGAACACGAGAACCCCATCGCAAACCTCAACCCTAGCCACCGTGCCCGTCGCCGCCGCAGCCCCTGCGCCGACGCCACCACCACCATCACCCTCGCCTCTTCGCCCTCGTCGCAACCACTACACCCCCTTCTCCCCGTGTGCTCGGCGCCGCGACAGAGACCCGCTGCAACCCCGTGCCTTCTCTGTTTGGCCGGAGACCTCGTCGGCGACCCTCGTCGTCGTCACCCGCGCCACCTTCGGCACCTCCTCTTCACCCGCGCGCACCAGACCCGACCACCTCCTCTCCATCTCCACTTCCTTTCCCTGTTGTTTACCCGCAGCCCTAGCCTACCGCCTGCAGCGTCTTCGCCGGTGCCCCATCGCCATCGACCCCATCGCTGTCGCAACCTCTACAATCCCAGTAAGCCTTCCTTCATCTTCCTCCTTCCTTTTTCCCCTCTAGTTTATCCTCGGCTGTACATAGAGTTTCTAAACTTGTTGTGGCTGTTTTGCATCTCGCCGGAATCCGGCCGTACCGACGACTTGATCCGACGTTCCAGCGAGGTACCCCGATCCGCGTGGTCCCATTGTTCGTTGGTTGGGTTCAATCCGTGAACCGTGCGTCCGTCGCGTGTTTCTCCGCCGACGTTACGTCCGTTTTTCCCGGTTCGCGAACCGTCGAGGCAAGTATCACTTGCTACATGCTATACTAAACAGTTATATATGTTTTGACTCGTTAAACCTGCAAAACTTAACTCGGTATAGTTATTTTCTCATTTGGTTGCAATATGACATATATCATTTTACAGTTAACCTAAAATTACAGTTTGCCTCTTTAACCCTAGTAACGAAGTTTACCCGTTAATCACATTTTACCGTTTAAAGGATGATAGCCTTTACACATGTAGCTCTATTACATTCTGATATTGATATAACGGTATTGCACCATCTTGTGATCTATTGCACCGCAAAGGGTGCTCAAAACCTGTTAATATGATAAAACGGCGGTACTATATTAATGCACTATTGTGATTAAATGAACTGCTTATTGTTGGTTAATTTATTGCTTATTTCCTGCTGATTAATCCCCTGTTCGAATATATACCTGTTGTGAGCACACCCACGATATTGTTACATCTTGACCTGACTTTGCTACACATGATATATACCGATGCACATGACATGGTACCTTTTACTATCGACTTGACCGGTTGTACCATGACCTGACCTGTTACCTGATCTCATGCCTAATGCCAACAAACCTGACATGGAGTCCTCATGGACCAAGCTTGTTTTCTATCCAGACAAACCTACTGTTACCTGAACCTGTGTTGGCATTAGTTCTTGACTACTGAATACCTGACCTGACACATATAACTTGGGGGTATGGGGGAATCAAAAGGGTAATCTAAAGTGTAACTTAAAAGGGTATTACTTGATCCGTGGTCCCGGGGGGTAACGGGACAGAGCCATTCGTGACTCTTACATTTTCCTGATCCGTGGTCCCGGGGGGCAACGGGACAGAACCACTATTGGTTCCCATCTTCCTGATCCGTGGTCCCGGGGGGTAACGGGACATATCCTTTGAGTTATATGGAGGATTGCTCGAATTGATTTCAAAGACTTTAGAATAGAAAACCCGGTAAAATAGTTTAGTTACCCACTGCACACTACCCTGCACTGCTTGTTTCATACTATAGCTTCATTCATGTTTATTTATGCATTGCCTATTACACTGTTCACATTATATTATTGGTTGACTTGACGCGCTGACGTCTGGGTTTTGCATGGCCCAGATTCCTTACCACTGTCGCTATCCGAGCAGGAGTACTTCAGCCAGCAGGCTGAGTTGTGAGTTCTGTAGTGGTCAGTTTTATTTCCTGCATTTTTATTTCAGATGTGCGCCCGCATTATGGGACATACTTTTCTATTATTGTATTGGATCATTTGCTTCCGCATTTATTTATCATTGACTCTTGTTATTCTGGATTGTGGACATGTGTTAGATAGTTTTATCTTGTTCTTGATATCTCTACAGCCGTAATGTGACTGTGGATGGATACTTCCTACCCACAGGTAGCATGGTTGGCTATGTCACGTGCCCAATCTTGCGTACTCTGGGAAGCGGGGCGTGACAGAAAGCACAGCACCTCCATAATCAAAGCCGGGGTGGGCCTTATCTTCATGACTCCGCAAGGAGGGATAATGCATTTCGCCCTTTCATTAACAGAGCCGAGAACAAACAATGAGGCTGAGTACGAAGCTTTGATAGTAGGTCTTGAGATTGCTGTTGATATGGGCATCGAAAACCTCCTCATATATGGAGACTCCTAGCTAGTCGTTAGCCAAGTAAATGACGACTTTCAGACGTGTAAACCGGAGTTGGTAAAATATGGCGAAAGAGTGCGGCAACTGCTGACTCAAATTCCCTCCTACACCCTGGAAAGCATACCGCGGGCGGAAAATACCAAGGAGGATGCGTTAGCTAAGCTTGCTAAAGAACTGGCCGACGAAAACCTCAATGACGTAAGGATCATTGTGCATAGCCGCCAGATTCTCGCGCCAGCAGAAATATCTCCGGAGCCGTCTGAAGGAAAAGAAGCGACCAAACAAGCAGCCTGCTGAATAGAAAGTGAAGAAAAGGCTAAGGATTGGAGATAATTCTTCATAGACTACTTCAAATCCCATCAAACGCCCGAAGACGCGTCGGCAAGACATCAGCTCATGAAGCGAGCTCTGTCTTTTTCCTTTGTCAATGATCTCTATATAAGAGATCGTTCGACAGTTTATGGCTAAGATGCTTAGGGCTAGAGGAAGCAAGGAGGGTCGTCCAAGAAACACACGACGGACTCTGCGGTTCTCATCAAGCCGGGCCAAAGATGAAGTTGAAGATCAAGAGAATGGGTTACTATTGGCCCACGATGATTCAAGATTGCCTCGAATATGCGAAGCAGTGTCACTCGTTCCAAATTCATGGGGACTTCATTCACCAACATCCGAATCCGCTACACCTAACACTGGCTAGTTGGCCGTTCGAAATGTGGGGAACCGATATAATTGGGCCATCGAACCAGCGTCATCTAAAGGACATCGGTTCATATTAGCAACAACCGATTACTTCTCTAAGTGGGCAGAGGCAGTACCGCTAAGGGAGGTGAACACGGAGAACAACCTCCATTTCTTCAGGACGCATGTCATCTACCGGTTCGGTACTCCTCGACGAATCATCTCGGATAATGGGCCGGCCTACCGGAGCCATAAGATTAGCCGCTTCACACAGCAACATAATATTGATTGGAGATACTCTTCAGTCTATAATCCCTGAGCTAACGGTCTAGCTGAGGCTTTCAACAAGACCTTGACGAAGATCATAAAAAAATTGGTGTCCATAAATAAAAAGGACTGGCATGAGAGACTGCATGAAGCTCTCTGGGCTTATCGAACCTCGTTCAAAACGGCCACAAATACAACGTCATTCGCGTTGGTATTCGGCACGGAAGCGGTACTTCCCTTGGAGCTAGAGCTACCCTCTCTACGAGTAGCAGTTCGATACGAGCTGACGGATGAAGAAAATGCCCATCTTCGGCTTGAGGAGCTCGATGCCCTCGATGAAACTCGTCTCATGGCGCACCAAAACCTGGAAGCTTACAAAGCAAGGATGACGCGCTCATACGAAAGACTAACCAGGCCGAGAACATTCCGTCAAGGCAAACTTGTGCTAGTCGTAAAGAGACCTATGATCCCCAACCGTGCAAAGCGAGGGAAATTCGAGCCGAACTATGCGGGTCCGTACATCATAGACAAGGTCTACCAAGGTGGGGCCTACTTGCTCATGGATATGCATGGCGAAAGACCCTTCCGGCCAATAAACGACCGGTTCCTTAAGAAATACTGCGCTTGACAAGTCACAACTCAGGTGAATGATAGACGACGACGCTCGTGTCCGCTCGCTGTCTTCCTGAGTCAAGACTCTATAAGTAGTATCCGGAAAAACTTTGCCTCGAAGTTGGCCCTGGACCGAGATGTCCCTAAACTAGCAACGGACCGAGATGTCCCTAAACTAACAATGGACCGTAATGTCCTTAAACTAAATACGTCGCATCAAATACGGCGATAGTGGAATTCAAGTCCACAAGTCCCAGCGGCGCAGAATGCAACTCAAGTCCCGTTGGCTGCACAGCTACTCCGGTGGCGAAGTCCCCCCTAAGTGCCATTGGCCCAAAAAAAACGGTACGTCCACAAGCGAAATGGGCACGGATGAAAACCCGAAAGGGCGTCGTGAGTAAAAACAGCAGGGCTACTGGTGAACTTGTGAAAACCTGAAAGGGCGCAATCTCGTTGTTAAAAAAAATGGTACGTCCACAAGCGAAATGGGCACGGATGAAAACCCAGAAGGACGCCGTGAGTAAAAACAGCAGGCCTATCGGCGAGTTTGTGATAACTCGAAAGGGCGCAATCTCGCTAAAATAAAGACACCTGCAAGGTCCTCTCGACCTTGTGAGGAGAAAACACCTGCGTGAGATCCTTACGACTCACAAGGGAGCAATACACTTAGGGATCCCCACGATTCCTAAGGAGAAATTACACTTACGAGATCCTCACGACTCGTAAGAAGAATTCCCCCTTGTGAGACCCTCACGGCTCAAAGGATCCAAAAGCCTTAAGATACAGGGACCTGAACCTATTCTTAAGCCATCACTGTTAGGTTTACCTAGCACCCTATGTAGAGTTTGGAAGCATCACATGTCACAAAGATCAAAGCTTTATGGTGCTAAGTAAGCATACAAAGGATCTATCCTAGAAAATTAGGGTTTCTAAACATTAAAGGAAACAAAGACTAGGGTTTCGAGAGTACAACCTTTGTAGCTCCCTTCGCTAGACTCTTTGGCCTCTTGAGTGTTGGAGGAAGGTTCTCTTGAAGTCTCCTAGTGTCCACAACGATCCACCCGAAGCTCCTTCGTCCAAGCTATCGACTTCACTTTCCAAGAGAAGAAATGAAGATAACACTCTAAACAAGTGGGCTAAACTTGTGTAGAATGATGTTGTGGTGGCTTTTCTCACTTCAAAAACCTAACTTGATGAGTATATTGCTCACTAGAAAAGTCTAGAGAGCAAATGGTGAAGGAGGAAGAAGATGATGGCTTTCTTTTAACAAGAGTAAAAGGATAACTCATCAAAGGAAAAATGAAAATATATGTATATATATTTATTCCTTCTCATCTCAAACCATGGTTAAATGTTTAAGATATTATTTAACCATGGTGTGAGTCTTATATTGCCATCATATTCAATGTGTAATCAACCATGAAGGATGATGTATGTATGTATGTATGTATGCACATCCATATGTGCATGAATCTAAAATGAAAGAAAGCATACATGCATGCATACATCCATCATGTACAAGAAAAGATTTCAAGTGAGAAAACTAATGGTTAAATGATAAATCAACACTTGATTTATCAATCCAGCCATATCACATATGACCCCACCAAAAACAAGCCGCCCGATCAATATACGGTATCTTATACACGCATTTTAATCGGGTCCATGCGCATATCGCATACGCGCACCACAACGTTTCGCCTGGACTAGGTAACTCCTTTGTGGGACTCTAAGACTCGTCAATACGCCGACAGTGGGTGATGATCATATCAAGCACCCCCAAGCCGCAAGCGGTCAGCTAAACGTAACGGCCACCCGGGTATTGAGCGATCAGAAGAAAACAAGCGAACCTGCTACAACTCCCGTCGAGCCAACCGGCAACATTACCGTACAGTCCGGTCTCTTCATCAGATATGCTGCATATCGAGCCTAGGGATGGTTACGTCGACCCCAATAACTCAATAAGTCGTGCCGGTGAATGGTCTATAACAGATCGAGAAACTACTGATAACATTTATCAGCAAATCTCAGCAGCCCTGGCCAGGGACTTACTGATATAACCAGTCGAGCACAGCACTGCATCAACTCCCAATACCGGGAGAGACGAAACCCCTCCTATCACTCATCGCCTTCGTGTGTCTCGGGACTGTACCCAACGGCCACCTGTTTGCACGACTCAGTAGAGCCGTGGTAGGGTGGTAATCAAAGTACAGTGGGAGAGCACACAAGACTCTATGACGATCTTGGTTCTACAGACTAACCTGTACCAGTGTCACCTGAGAACTGCTATCCGACGATAGATATAATTCCATATAGGAGTTCTCGGTGAGTCCGTCCAGTGTACCCAGTCACCACTGAGCACCCGTATATGATCTTGATGTCAAACATCGATGAATGTAGGAACATCTATCGCCCATCACATGGGTTTAGTATCATATACGCTAGTCTACTCTGGTATATCGATGCCCCTTCTCGATACACCTCCGACTAGGGATATTCCAGGATATGCTTATAAACTACAGATGTCCCACTAGTATGATCTCTATCATAATCACTGTAGTCAAGCCAATATCCTCTGGGCTTTATCAACATGTGTGAATGAGTAAAAGCATGATCAAATCAACATGTGTGATAAAGAAGAACCAGATAGCATACTATCATGTCGAGCAAGAATGTACACTGAATATATATATATATATACATGTATAAATACATCCACCATCACATAATGGCCTCTAGAGCATACATATATCCAACAATCTCCCACTTGCACTAAGGCCAGTTATTGGCGTATCTCATACACAACATCTCAAAAAATCGCTCATGCTGCGGCTGAGGAAGGGCCTTGGTGAGTGGATCCGCGGCGTTATTCTTTATGTCTACTCTCTTAATCTCGATCTCGCGGCGATCTACAATCTCCCGGATCAAATGAAAGCGCCTCAGGATGTGTCTGGACCGCTGATGGGATCTGGGCTCCTTGGCTAACGCCATAGCCCCATTATTATCGCAATACAATGGTATTGGATCAATAATGGTTGGAACTACTCCTAGCTCCGAGACGAACTTCTTCATCCAGACGGCTTCCTTGGCGGCATCATTTGCAGCAATGTACTCAGCCTCCATCGTAGAGTCTGCAACAGTATCCTGTTTGGAACTCTTCCAATTTACCGCCCCTCCATTGAGGGTAAATACAAACCCTGAGATAGATTTGCTGTCGTCCTTATCGCTCTGGAAGCTCGAATCGGTAAAAGCCTCCATTTGGAGATCTGTATTACCATACACCAAGAACAATTCTTTAGTCCTTCGCAAGTACTTAAGAATGTTCTTCACAGCTGTCCAGTGGTTCTCCCCTGGGTTGGATTGATACCTGCTTACAACACTAAGTGCATAAGCTACATCTGGGCGTGTACATAACATCGCATACATTATAGATCCTACTGCCGAAGCATAGGGTATAATGCTCATGCGAGCTCTCTCTTCATCGGTCTTTCGACAAGAATCCTTGGAGAGAGTGACTCCATGGCAAGCGGCTAAGGCACCCCGCTTGGAGTCTTCCATACTAAACCTTTTTAGGATGGTGTTGATGTACCTGGTTTGGGACAATCCCAATAACTTTTTGGATCTATCCCTATAGATCCTTATGCCCAGGATGTATGTGGCATCACCCAGGTCCTTCATGGAGAACCTTAGTGATAAGAAAGATTTGACCGACTGTAGCATAGGAATATCATTTCCTATCAGAAGAATGTCATCCACGTACAATACGAGGAATGCGACAGCTCTTCCTACAGCCTTCTTATAAACACAAGGTTCATCTGGATTTTTGATGAAATCAAACTCTTTGATAACATCATCGAAACAGATGTTCCAACTCCGAGATGCCTGCTTTAACCCATATATGGATTTAAGCAATCTGCATGCTTTCCCGCTGCTCCCACTGTCAATGAAGCCCTCTGGCTGATCCATATAAACGCATTCTTCTAAATCTCCATTTAGAAATGCTGTTTTAACGTCCATCTGCTAGATTTCATAGTCGTAGTGAGCAGCAATAGCAAGTAGGATCCGAATGGATTTAAGCATGGCTACGGGCGAAAAAGTTTCGTCATGGTCCAAACCTGGTCTTTGACGAAATCCTTTCGCCACGAGTCTTGCCTTATAGGTCTCTACCTGCCCATCTACACCAATCTTTCTTTTAAAAATCCATTTGCATCCCACAGGTTTTACCCTAGGGGGTACAATGTCCAAAGTCCATACTTTGTTGGTGTACATAGACTCCATTTCGGATCTCATGGCATCCAGCCATTTCACAGAGTCTCCACTCGTGATAGCTTGCTGAAAACTGGTAGGATCATCATCATCCATGATGCAGTCTTCTCCGTCACCATCAATGAGGAAACCGTAGTACCTCTCCGGTGGGCGAGAAGTCCTACCAGACCTTCGGAGTGGCCGAGGTTCCTCAGTTTCTATTGCAACGGCCGGTTCAACCAAATCGTCATTTGTAATTTGTGTCTCTAGAACCTCTTCTAGATCCACCACCTTGTCATCATCTTTATCTGTGAAAAACTCTTTTTCCAAGAATTTGGCATACTGAGAAACAAACACCTTTTGTTCCTCTTTGTGGTAGAATAGATATCCATAAGAATTCTTTGGATACCCTGCAAAATTACACATGGCTGACCATGTCTCGAGTTTGTCCGGATTCTGCTTTTTAACATAGGCCGGGCAACCCCAAATCTTAATTCTCTTAAGAGATGGTCTCTTCCCATGCCATATCTCATATGGCGTGGTAGACACGGTTTTGGTTGGAACCCTGTTCAGTAGAAATGCTGCAGTCTCCAATGCATGCCCCCAAAATGAGACGGGTAACTCAGCATCACTCATCATGGATCGGACCATATCTAATAGGGTCCTATTCCGTCGTTCAGACACACCGTTGTGCTGTGGTGTGTAAGGAGGAGTGAGCTGAGAGAGAATCCCATTCTCTTTTAGGAAGTTTGCAAATTCTGTACTGAGATACTCACCACCTCGATCTGATCAAAGCATTTTGATACTCAAGCCGGTTTGTTTTTCTACTTCTTGTTTATATTCAATGAATTTCTCGAAAGCTTCGGACTTGTGCTTTAATAAAAATACATGACCGAATCTTGAGAAATCGTCAGTGAACGTAATGAAGTATGAAAAACCGCCTCTAGCCTGTGTAGACATTGGACCACATACATCACTATGTATGAGTCCTAGGAGCTCGGTAGCTCTTTCTCCGTGTCCGGTAAACGGAGTTTTGGTCATTTTACCCTTGATACAAGACTGGCAAGTCGCATAAGATTTATATTCAAAAGGGTTTAAATATCCATCTTTGTGTAACTTGTTTAGTCTTGTTTCGTTAATATGACCAAGTCTACAGTGCCAAAGAAAAGCTTCATTTAATTCTGAAAGTTTTCTTTTCTTAGTGTGTTGTATACTGAAAACTGTGTGTTGATTTAGGACGTATATCCCGTTATTAAGTGTACCATACCCAACTAACATTTGATTCAGGTGAATGTTCATAACATTGTTCTGCAATATAAAGTTATATCCTTCATTGTCTAACAAAGAAACTGATATTATATTACATAGCATACTTGGTACAAAATAACATGGGTTCAAAACCAATATACACCCAGATGGCAACCCCAAGTGATACTCTCCCACTACGACTGTATGCACATTGGAACCATTTCCAATGCGGAGAGTATGGTCACCTGTCTTCAAAACTTTGCTATTTCTCAGTCCCTGCATAGAATTGCAAATGTGAGAACCTGAACCGGTATCTAATACCCAGGAAGCAGAGTTTATTGAAAAACAGTTTTCTGTCACAAACACACCTGAAGCGGAAGCATCCCCATGCTTCTTCTTGAGGTTCAAGTACTCCGTACAGTTGCGCTTCCAATGTCCTGTCTTGTGGCAATGAAAATATTCACCTTTCCCCGAGTCTCCAGCTTTGGACTTTTCCTTTCCCTTCACCTTTTTAACTCCACGCTTAGGATTGGTGGGCTTCTTCTTTTTCTTTCCTTTGGACTTAGCCTTAGGGCGAGAAGAAGAAGATTGCCCAATAGTCATAACGGGAGTTTTCATCGATTTCATAGTGCTCTCTGCACTCCTTAACATATTAAGGAGTTTAGGTAGCTCCTTCTCCATGCCGTGCATGTTGAAGTTAACTATGAACTGAGCAAAGGTGGAGGGGAGGGATTGCAGAATAATATCTGTATATTGTTCATTGTCCATTGTCCATCCTAGGTCCTCAAGCTCTTCTATAAGAGCTATCATCTTCAGAACATGGTCTCCTACTGGTGTGCCAGGGGCCATTCGCATCTGAAACAATTTCCTTGATGCTTCGTATCGTAATACGCGGGATTGCTCTCCATACAACTCCTTTGTATGGAGGAATATGGTTTGAATGTCCATATTCTCGTGCTGCTTTTGATGTGTATTGTCCATCGATGCAAGCACGAGGCATTTAGCCGTGGCACAGTCAGCGTCCCATGTCTTGCGGACTTCAATGTCCGCAACTGAGGATTTTGGACCTGGGGTGGGCGGGGCTGAAGCCGTGAGGACATATGATACTTTATCATAAGTCAAGGCTATTTTCAGATTCCTCAGCCAGTCTTTATAATTGGTCCCATTCAGTTTGATTTTATCTATTAGAAGCTTGAGTCCAGTCATTGGTATCTGCCATTAAGAGAGAGAAAAGAATACACTCAGCAAAAGCTCTTGCATAGATTAGATTGGTTATTATCTTGTCTAATCGATGTCTCCCACTGCTTTAATCAAGTTTTTCTTTCAAACCTTAAAAAGAAAACTAGCCAGGATTAATTACAGTCTATAACTTCGCTAACCGTTCAGCCAGGCCAGTGTCGGTACTTGAGGGAGGTTCCCCGTGCTTTCGCACGGACCTAATTAAAGTAAACCTCGTTTTCCCAGAGGCGTAGCCCCATTAACACCTTTTTAGACACCTAATGAGTTAGCTAATTATAAACTGCAAAACTCTCCTAGGAGCAACTATTGCCCACAGTGGGATCGGGATCCAACCATCATATGGAAGGTATGCAATCTCATTGCAAATCTCAACACTTGAAATTCCCGATGTGATTTTTACCCCTAGTACTTATGACCTTAACTATGGTCAACAAATCATAAGTACCAGTCAAGTTCTACCCGTCATTTCTTGATCAATTAGACCCACCCATATGATCCTTAACTAAGGTCAACAAAGTCGCATAAATGTCCTAATTAATCTGCATCATATGCAGTGTAGGAAGACATCACTTAGCTACCGTACACTACGCCTTAACTAAAGTCAACAAACGTAGCACGAATACTAAGTACTCTACTTCCTAAAATGACGGAGGGTTGCGGATGATTTTTAAGAAAATCTTTAACGCTTTGAACTTGATATCGTTGTAGAATCAAACGGTTTTCAAAAGGAGTGGCTTGTGCTCCGCAGTTTTGAAATATAACTTTTTCATAAAGAGCCGAGTGGTTTTCAAATCTGATTCTACAACATCTTTTTAGGTTTATTTTCTTTACATTAATCATATTAATGTAATCCCATCATTTAAGTCCTTAAGCCAATCACAGAAAAGAAACGAAAATAACACGTATGCTTATGCCATCCGCATTCGCCACAATGTTCCGTTATGCATCATTAGGTTACTTAACTAACGGCATACCGAGACGGGACTAGCGCGGGTGTAAAACATAAGCAACGTCTACTATATGTCATATATATAATATGTCATTCGTCTCAGATATCTCAGAACACAGGTAGCAGAAACATATATATAATGTGGGATATACTAGGATGTCCGTATTTAGTATTTAGCCAACAATAGAAAATACGGATTCCACAGTCGCGATGAATACCCAAGCCCACACCCCTAGACCCCTATGAGAGCGACAAGCGACCCTACCAATCCTGGAGTTTAGGAGACCCGGTCTCGACTCCTCGAGATGGCCTCCCACTGAACCACAGAACCCGATCACTTGTGCTCCCCTCCTTGGGTCTATCCTAATGCGGAAAAGTAAATAATATACAACACTGGTGACACAACCTCAACCCGGAAGTGCCCCAAATAAAAGAATATTACATTACATTTGAATTTACATGAATGAAAATTTAAAACTCTCATCTCACATAAAAAAAACCCCCGGCTATTCGATCGCGACAATCCTGCACATCATATCTCAGCAACACATAATATCATATATCATCAACGTAAGTAAGTATGCGTACCCCAATTGTCGTTGATGTATAGCAACGAAACCGGCGATATCGAACATACTACACTTATGGTCACAGAAAAGAAAATGTAAAACTACAATATTTGGAATCCACATTCTCTTTAGACATCATAAATGCGAAATATCACATACTTCGTATTTCATGCCTAAACTATATGAATTCCACATATTGTATCACATTCCAGATAAATATACAGTATTAAAGTTTTCGAACGAACGATCAAATACCCAAGATTCCCTAAAGCTCAACACTTGAGCGGAGTTCAAAAACCCGGAGTGTGACACAGTAGTGGCGGTCCAGCCGTAGAAGGGTTAAGCCAACGCCTCACATGTGGCACGCCGTACTGCCCCAAACCCTAAGGTTCAAAGGGCAGTTCAAGACGGTCACATAATCGAGTTAAGGTTTGTTGTCTTCTAGAGGGTGCACCACAAAAAAAACTTGCACGTATCTCCAAAATATTTAAACCCCGTGAATAATGAGCAAATGATACTCGTTCGAACACTTCAATACTTTCTAATTTACCAGGAAAAGAAACGAAATGAAAATTCCGATCGAATCGTCGAGTCCAAAACCATCTCCAGAATTTACAGTACTAGATTCAGATTAAACATACCTAAAACAATATACAATCAGTTATAAGAATTACCGTGCAAATAGGAAGCAATGAAGTCTCTGTACGGCCGCGGAGCCGCGGCCTAAGCAAGGATTTGCCACGGTTCCGCGGCGGTTTGTATGGATCATGGCTTCGTATTTCACAGTGTTTCTTAGTTTTTCCTGCTGTGTTTTTAAAGTATTTTTAATTCTGAAAAATGACAGATTTTAAAAATTGTCCAGAGAAGGTCTCGAAACGTCGTATTTTGGTTCGATCGGAGTTTTTGCTTCGTAAAAGTGTCGCCTAATGTTCTAGGTCGGCTCTGATACCAATGTTAGGTTTACCTAGCACCCTATGTAGAGTTTGGAAGCATCACATGTCACAAAGATCAAAGCTTTATGGTGCTAAGTAAGCATACAAAGGATCTATCCTAGAAAATTAGGGTTTCTAAACATTAAAGGCAACAAAGACTAGGGTTTCGAGAGTACAACCTTTGTAGCTCCCTTCGCTAGACTCTTTGGCCTCTTGAGTGTTGGAGGAAGGTTCTCTTGAAGTCTCCTAGTGTCCACAACGATCCACCCGAAGCTTCTTCGTCCAAGCTATCGACTTCACTTTCCAAGAGAAGAAATGAAGATAACACTCTAAACAAGTGGGCTAAACTTGTGTAGAATGATGTTGTGGTGGCTTTTCTCACTTCAAAAACCTAACTTGATGAGTATATTGCTCACTACAAAAGTCTAGAGAGCAAATGGTGAAGGAGGAAGAAGATGATGGCTTTCTTTTAACAAGAGTAAAAGGATAACTCATCAAAGGAAAAATGAAAATATATGTATATATATTTATTCCTTCTCATCTCAAACCATGGTTAAATGTTTAAGATATTATTTTACCATGGTGTGAGTCTTATATTGCCATCATATTCAATGTGTAATCAACCATGAAGGATGATGTATGTATGTATGTATGTATGTATGTATGCACATCCATATGTGCATGAATCTAAAAAGAAAGAAAGCATACATGCATGCATACATCCATCATGTACAAGAAAAGATTTCAAGTGAGAAAACTAATGGTTAAATGATAAATCAACACTTGATTTATCAATCTGGCCATATCACATATGACCCCACCAAAAACAAGCCGCCCGATCAATATACGGTATCCTATACACACATTTTAATCGGGTCCATGCGCATATCGCATACGCGCACCACAACGTTTCGCCTGGACTAGGTAACTCCTTTGTGGGACTCTAAGACTCGTCAATACGCCGGCAGTGGGTGATGATCATATCAAGCACCCCCAAGCCGCAAGCGGTCAGCTAAACGTAACGGCCACCCGGGTATTGAGCGATTAGAAGAAAACAAGCGAACCTGCTACAACTCCCGTCGAGCCAACCGGAAACACTACCGTACAGTCTGGTCTCTTCGTCAGATATGCTGCATATCGAGCCTAGTGATGGTCACGTCGACCCCAATAACTCAATAAGTCGTGCCGGTGAATGGTCTATAACAGATCGAGAAACTACTGATAACACTTATCAGCAAATCTCAGCAGCCCTGGCCAGGGACTTACTGATATAACCAGTCGAGCACAGCACAGCATCAACTCCCAATACCGGGAGAGACGAAACCCCTCCTATCGCTCATCGCCTTCGTGTGTCTCGGGACTGTACCCAACGGACACCTGTTTGCACGACTCAGTAGAGCCGTGGTAGGGTGGTAATCAAAGTATAGTGGGAGAGCAGACAAGACTCTATGGCGATCTCGGGTCTACAGACTAACCTGTACCAGTGTCACCTGAGAACTGCTATCCGACGATAGATATAATTCCATATAGGAGTTCTCGGTGAGTCCGTCCAGTATACCCAGTCACCACTGAGCACCCGTATATGATCTTGATGTCAAACATCGATGAATGTGGGAACATCCATCGCCCATCACATGGGTCTAGTTTCATATACGCTAGTCTACTCTGGTATATCGATGCCCCTTCTCGATACACCTCCGACTAGGGACATTCTAGGATATGCTTATAAACTACAGATGTCCCACTAGTATGATCTCTATCATAATCACTGTAGTCAAGCCAATATCCTCAGGGCTTTATCAACATGTGTGAATGAGTAAAAGCATGATCAAATCAACATGTGTGATAAAGAAGAACCAGATAGCATACTATCATGTCGAGCAAGAATGTACACAGAATATATATATATACATGTATAAATACATCCACTATCACATAATGGCCTCTAGGGCATACATATATCCAACAATCACACTCCCTGAGTTGCCCTACAGACGGTCCATATTGACCCTTGTATACAATCCACGGGCACAAATAAACGTTTCCCTCACCAAGTTCCACCAATCACAAGGAATGTTCTCATATGGTGAACGACACTTCTAAGTCCTCTCGACTTATAAGGAAGAAATACTCTTATGAGATCCTTATGACTTAAAAGAGAAAACACACTTGGGGAGCCTCACGATCCCTAAGGAGAAAAATGAACCTACGAGATCCTCACGACTCGTAGGGAGAAAACCCTTTATGAGACCCCTATAGCTCATGAAGTCAAAAAGCCTTAGTCGGCAGGATCCTAACCCTGATTGCTAAGCCACCTTTATTCAAATCAGCAAAGGCAAATGATGATTCGCTTCTGGCAACATTCCAGTCGCAGCGATGCTGATGCCTGAATGAGTGTCAATTTCAAGTCCTTTCACGGCAAATGATGATTCACTCCTGGTAATATTCTAGTCGCAGCGGTGCTGATGCCAAGATTGGCATCAGATCTCAAGTTCTATACTCGCAACAAAAATCAGCGAGCAAAAAATGCATATGAAATAGCCGAAATGAGGCAACTTGCAATAAAAATCAGCAAGCAAAATATATGCATATATAAACAGCCGAAATGTTTGGGCAACTCGCAATAAAAAACAATGAGTAAAAAAGAAAAGAATAGCCGAAATAATTGGGCACCGCGATAAAAAAGCCGAAATGATTGGGCAATCGCAACTTTCGCGATATAAAAAGCTGAAATGATAGAGCATCGCTGGAATAAATAAAAAAAAATGAAACTTCTGCCCTGCAGGTGAGTCCACACCAACCCCTGTATACAATCCATAGGAACAAACGAAAAGGGAACCACATTTTCCCACCAGGCTCCATCAGAAGGAGAGCCAGGTCTCGACGGCAACATCTACAGCCTAGAGATCACCCCGACATTCCTTCTCCACTCCAACAGGATGCAGACGCAACGTCAACAAAACGGAGCCATGGCAAAGTCCCTAGTTCCAAATCTTGACGGCTCACAGACAGCCTAGGGATCAACAACGGCGTTTCTTCTCACTCCAGCAGGATGCAGACACGACGTCAACAAGCGGCCCCAGGGCCAAAACAAATGGAGTCATGGAAAATTCCCTAGTTCTAAGCCTCGACGGTCACCAAAAACCTAGAGACTACGTCGGAGCCATGGCAAAGTCCCTAGTTCCAAATCTCGACGGCTCACAGATAGCCTAAGGATCAACAACAACGTTTCTTCTCACTCCAACAGGATGCAAATGCGACGTCAACAAAACGGAGCCATGGCAAAGTCCCTAGTTCCAAGTCTCGACGGTTCACAGACAACCTAGAGACCACCTCGACGCTCATCTCGTTACAACAGACGCAGTGTCAACAACGACGTTTCTTCTCACTCTAGTAGGATGCAGACGCGGCGTCAACAGGCGACCCCAGAGCCAAAACAAATGGAGCCATGGAAAAGTCTCTAGTTCCAAGCCTCGACGGTTCACAGACAACCTCGACATTCGTCTTGTTTGTAAGTCCACGTTGCCCACCCCGGTGCTTACGGGGAGGCGGAAAACGGAATAAAAATCGAATTTTTATGGACTTAGGCAACATGGACTATCCTTGTGAGGATCTTTGCTAAACAAAAACTAGCTAAAACTAACTACTTACTAGCTAAGTGGTAGAATGGTTATACCTTTGATCTTTTGTCCTTCTCTCCTTGCTCCTAGAAGTAGTGGAAGGAGGTCACCTTGTCGTCTTCTCCCGTCAAAGAAAGATCCACCCGAAATCCTCAACCTTTGGCTTCAACTCCAAGCTAGAAGTCACTAGGGTTCAAGAAGTGCTAATCCTTCAACCCTAGATGAGAGTAGAGAAGATCAAGAGAGGGTTTTTCTCAAGCTCAAGTGTTTCTCAACACATGAGAGGGAGAGAGCTTGAGGGAGAGGAAGAACAAGAGAGAGAAAGGATATGATAGAATGAGAATAATTGAACCATTCTCACAAGTATATGTGTATTATTTTAATTAAATAATTAGCTAGATAATTGTCATGGTTAATCATGATATGACCATTATCATTTCAATTTGTGAGGATCAAAAAGCATCTTCCAAAAGAAATGATGATGGTCAAAGTGTCAACCTAGGTCAACAAGTCAATAATGTCAAATGGTCAACAACCATAACCATGGACAATTATTAAACTAATTATTAATTAACAATAATACACACACAAACATTAGGGTTAATAAAATAACAATAGCCATTAACCCTAATCAAGGTCCTCTCCCTCAATCTCAAGCAACTGTGCATACGCACCCGCATTCGTGATCCGAGGAACACGAACACAATGAGAAAAACCAATCTCAAATCATATACTAGGATCCGGCTTAAACCAAAGCCCGCTAGTATAAACTGTCCAGACAACAAACGTGCACAAGTGCGCGAATGTGAACGAACCCTGTCGCAAAACCATGCGACTTCTACTCATTTTGCCTAAAGGCGAATAGCTCTCTGTGTGGGACTCTAAAGACTCGACACTACGCTGGCAGTGGGTTTAACCACAGACCGCAAGCGGCACTAGCTGTACGTAACGGTCCCCTGGTAGATGTCGATAAGAAGACTGACGACGTGAACCCCATCTGAACTCCTACTGAGCCTGTATGTGACAATCTCCGTACAGTCCGGTCTGTTCGTCTGATACATCGCATGGCGGGCCTAGGGGGACGGTGAACGTCAGTCCCCTAATAGCGGTACAAGTCGTGTCGGAGTGAAGCCCAAAACACCCTGAGATAACACTGGAAACCTACCAGTATATCTCGCTTGCCCTGGCCAGGGACTACTCGTGTAATGGCTCTCCTAGACACAGCGCGATGTCAACCCCCAATACCGGGAGAGACGAATCCTGTCTAACCGTCACTGCCTCCAAGTGCTTCGGGACTGTACCCAAAAACTACCTGTTTGCACGACTCCTTTGAGCCGTGGTAGGGTAGTAATCAAAGTGCAGTGGGAACACACTCGAGGCGAAGTGACAGTGTCAAGTCAGCGGACTAAGCTGTACTCATGTTACCTGGGAACTGATAACTGACGATAGGTATAATACCAACCAACAGTCCCCGACGAGTCCTGTCCAGTGTACTCGTAACCCAACGAGCACCCGCATACTATCTCAAGTACGACGTACTGACGGCTGTGGGACAGACCGTCTCCCACGCTGGAATGAGAAGCGCATACGCTAGTCTACTCCGGAGTATCGATGCCCTGTCTCGATAGTCCAACGACTAGGGACCTGTATAAGGATGTGCTTATAGATCACCCAGCTCCCACGAGTGTGAGCGCCATCACAATGCTGGTAATCAAGCAAAGATCCAAAGGGCTCCACTAATATGTATATCCGCAATATGCTAAAAGAAACACATGCACATATTAAAGCAGAGACAAACCAAGTAGCATACTACCATTTCGAGCAAGATTGTATATAAAACTGTGAATATCCCAAGCTTCCATCAAGTAATATACAAACTAGTATGATACAGTAATGGCCTCTAGGGCATATACACTAACATTGTTACAGCAGACACAATGCCAGCAAACGAAGCAAAGGAAAATCCCTGGCTTCAAGGTCTTGACGGCAACTCAAATAAAACCTGAAAGACTATCGGAGATCATCCCACACCAGTGCGAAATGGTTATGACTCATCGGGGCTCCCAAATTGAGCCTAACCTCAAGTAAAAAGCGGCATGGAAAATCCCTAATGCTTGCTCTTCCGACGGTAATATGACCTGGGAGATTACTTAAATATGTCTTGTCCAGCCTCCGAAAGGACCAGAGACACGACAGTCGTGGGGCTACTCGAACAGCAAGATTGCATATCGAGGAATGCATCAGCTAACGCGACGGTACAACGGATAAAACCCTAGTACCATAGTCCCTAACGGACCTCTGTCGTAAAGAGCAGGGGTTAACTGTGACGTTAGGACCAGTTTGCCTAAAAGCCCAAGGGAGGTAAACTAAATAAGCTCTCAAATGAGTTCATAAACTAGAGACTCCGAGATGAGTGAATAAACTACAAGCTCCGAAACGAGTTCATAAAATAGAGACTCCGAGATGAGTGAATAAACTACAAACTCCGAAATTAGTATATAAACTACTTTATGCTAAGCCAAGACAGCAAAAGAAAGAAAAGCGCTAGTATGAAGAAAAATATGTCTTTTATTCATGAATTAAAATGAATACAAGATACTCTTATTCATGGAATGAATACAAAAAAGAAAAGAAGAAGAAGGAGAATATACAACAAAAAAATGTGTTTAAGCCGGCGGACAGTGCAATAGGCTAGTAAGTTCGCCATTCCTCCGCTGGACATCGGCTTCAAGCGCCATTAGTGTGGCAAGATGGGTCCCCGCCTCAGTCTGCTGAGTCTGGTATGAAGCAAACCGACTCTCAAGCTCCCTTTTGGCGACCTTATGGGCTTCAACCATCTCGCGGGTAAATATAACGGCTTTGTTAAGAGCCACCACCTTTGTAATAGCTTCTTGAAGCACCCGCCAAATTTCGTATGCGCGGGTAGTCTTAACGGTAAGCTGAGCCTGAAGTTCCCACAAAGCGTTTGAAGCTAACTCCCTCTCCGAAAACTAGGCCGATTAAAAATCCAACGGTGATTAAAAGTCACCAATCTACAGAATAAATTCTGTACAGGAAAATATTTTCCTAATCTTGTTTAAGAAACAAGAAAATATGTTCTGTGAGATAAAACCCTTGGATCAAAGATCCAACAGCGGGTAAAACCCCCAAATCAATTGAAGTCTCTCAATGAGAGATTTCCTAAAACTAATTAACAAACTTCTCTCTATTATATAAAGAACCCAAGACTTCAAGTTAGAAAAAGAGAGAGAAAACAGAAGAGAGCACAAAAAAAAGAGAAAGAGAATTCAATTCTCTAAGAGAAGAAGATCCCCTTCTTAAACAAAAACCCTAGGTAAGAAGAAAGTACAGAGATAATCTTATCTCTTCTTTAAGGGTTTAACCCTTCATACAAGAACTTAGTTCTTCCTCTGGTTGAGGTCCGCAGAAGCAGATCTCCCCATAAGTTGAGAATTTAATTCTCATCGGGGAGATTCTGTTATGCAGATTCAAAACTTAGGGGAAAGAACTAAGTTTAAAGAATTTAATTCTTACAAAAGTATATAGGAATTTAATTTCTCTGATAAAACTAGGGTTTAACCCTGTAAAAAGAATTTAATTCTTATAAAACAAGAGATTTGAAATTCTCTAAACTCGGATCACAGCATCGTTAATGCACATAGAAGGAGAGACCGGTGATTCATTAGTGTTCAACACTATAACAAAACCTCACGTGTTTCCCCACGTGAGCACCTCTGATGAACAAAAAAGAATGGCTGATACTGAGTCACGTGTTTACCACGTGAGCGCCTAAAAGAAGAATAAGGAATGCCTTTAGGGCAGTCACGTGTTTTTCACGCGACCCCCAATAAAGTGCTTAGCACTTATATAAAAAAAGGGGAATAGACCCAAAAACAGTGCTCACATTTTGAAGGCGCCTCACGTGTTCGTACGTGAGCACCACAGGGTCCAAGTGCTTAGCACTTATAAAAAAGAAAGAAAGAGAAATAAAATCCAGAGAATAGTTCCTATTTTGGGCCCCTCACGTGCTCACACTTGAACCTAATGTACAACATCTGCTTTGAGGTGCCTCACGTGCCACACGTGAGCACCCCCCTAAAATTCAGTGTTTAACACTGCTTTAGAACCTCACATGGGAACACGTGAGTGCTGATCGTATACTAGTGTTTAACACTATGGGAAGTCAACTCCAGCCTCAATTTAGCTAAGTCTTCTTAAGATTAAAACATCTTTGATCTTCAATCAATCGAGCTCCCCGTGCTCATGTCTTCCTAAACTGATCCTAGTCCCAAACATGACTAATGATCTCCCGGCGGATATTCATCCCATATCTTCTTTCAATCTCGATATTGGTTCAAGGATACATCTCTCCACACCTCTGATATATGTCATTGTAATTCTTTAACGTCTTCAGAGAGGTGGAGGGTCCCGACAACCAACAACTCTTTGGTGCACTCCCAAACTGATGGGCACATCCCAATATGGACCGCAATGTCCTTAAACTAGCTACGGACCGAAACGTTCTTAAATTAAAACAATAGAGCCCAAATGCTCTTTTGTTGGGTCTGAATAATCCCAAAATCCTGTCAAGTAGATCTTAGTCTAAAATTGGACTAACATATCCTTAACAAACATTTAAGTTGATCTTAATCTCAAACGAGATTAACGATCCTTAAATCAAACCAAACCCAAATCTAAGAATATACGGATTTGGACTAATCCACGCCCTACGGGCGACAACACAAATTAGTCTCCATATACAATCCACGGGCAACCAAAAATAAAACAAACACACACGACACGAAGTGAACCTCTGGAGCAGGAGAAAGTGGTTATCGCGATGCGGTAACGTAATTAACTGCAGGGGCTTGGGCCTGCAGGGAAGTGCGTCCCCACAATCAAAAACCCCTCACAACGAGGGGGAATCTGACGAAGTCTGCTACAATGGCCGCATCCATCCAAACCTCCGATACACGGTGCCATAAATCAACTTGTCATCTTCGGAGAGGTGGACGGATAAATCCAAATAGCATCAGCCTCCAAATTCAGGCAAGACGATTCATCCCGGTTTCATCTCCATTTTCGGTAGTAAACAGATTCTTGCACGCCCGGTGGGACCTTTTCCTCTTTCCACTCCACACTTCGCGTGTCGTGTTCGCGAACAAATTGTGGTTTAATATGGTTGCCCCTGAATTCGAGGTACTAAGATTTAGTGTCTTGCTCCTATGCAGAAGAGAAGAGAAATCGATGGCTTCCAACTGCACCTGCAACAACAAATCTCGCTCCACCCCAAATAGAGGAGTTACTTATGGGCCCCGAGTGGCCTCCATCATTGCAATGCCAGTGGAGCAGGTGGCTCAAGCCACCACTGGACTGTTCTTCGGGACCATGATCCCGTCAGCAAGCTTCAGTGCCCCAGTGCCACCACAAGAAGCTCCCAAGAAGTCGGTTTTCGATCGACTTGCAATCTCCACGGCCCCTCTCAACGGGTCGTCCAATTCTAACGCCTTAGTCTTCAACAGGCTGAGCCGCAACTCAAGTGGGCCCGCAAAGAGGCTCGCGATACCTGAGGGGGTTATCCCGAAACGGATAGCTGTTCCAGCTCCGGCAAGAGAAGTCGTCAACAGGGCTTCTCCTGCTAAAGGATCGGTCTTCGCAAGATTGGCCGTTCCAACTCCTGCTTCCGGCGAAGTCATCAAGACTGCTTCCCCTAACAAAAGGTCGGCCTTAGAAAGATTGACCGTCCCCTCTCAACGGACGCCAGTCTTCAACAGGCTGGCACCAGCAGTAGCCCTTCATCAGAGCAGGGGGCATGACGAAGCCACTCCCACAACTGAGGCAATCCCATCTGCAAGGCATGCTCGACGTCGCCACTGGCGCAGAGTGAGGAAAGCTGGGGGCAGTTCCCCCTCTGGACATACTCCACCAGCTCCAATGGTGGAAATTGGCGCTGCTGTTCCAACTGAGAACAGCTTTGATCCGCTCAGGAGGGTGCGAAAGAACTCCCCAAGTGCCCTATTGAAGAAGTCTCCCCCGCCTGCTGAAAACATGATGCAGGTAAAGTCGGAGCAACCTCCTCAGCGGTTGTCTTCCAAAATCCACAGAGTCTGGAGGAAGGTCCAAGATTCTGTGATCGATAAAGACTACTCTCACCGACTGAAGAAAACGAATGCTCGGCAAGAGGAGGAACATCCCTCCGTCATACCACGGAAGGCATCATTTACATGGGTGCCTGCTACAACGGCCCCTCTGACTTCAACCTCCTACAAAAGGAGAAGGCCGGAGAAAACCCTGCTGCCTGTGGCAAATTCCAAAGGCACTGGACCGAAACGCCCCAAGTCCGGGGGAATGATTGTGCACACGGTGTACATGGCTTCCGGGAAAGAGAAAAGTCGTGCTTCCGTAGGTCATCGACCACTTACTCGGTCGTTGACAAAAGCTCAGGAGCAGCAACAAAAGCTCCAAGAATTGCTGATAAAAATGTCAGCACTCACCGGGCAGAAAGAAAGCCTGGAATCAACGCCTGAGCAGCGCCAGGAACAAGAGACCGAAACCGAGTTCCTGCGGAGGGTGCTAGAAAGGAAGGATAAGGAGGCCGTGGAACAGGACGCTAATATAAAGCAGATGGCGCTTATGTTCCAAGACATGATTGGGATGATGATCCAAACGGAATCTCCAGCCGAAGACCCTTCGATAATCATCGAAGACGACAGAAGGGAAACGTCAAACCCTCCTCCGGCTGTCTCAACAGTCTAGGAAGAGACAATCTCTAAGGCTACCCTTGATGACTACATTGCTCAACAAATACGAGCTCATCAAGGGAGTGAAGTGGCCGGTCAAGTCGTCAGAACTGGGCGACCTTATCCAGGCCGGTACGATCAAATCAAGTACCCGCCAGGATATACGATTCCTAAATTCCATTTGTATAAGGGGACGGGCAATCCACACCTGCACGTTGCTCAATTCAGAGCTCTGTGCGGTAATACTGGAGGCGACGACAAACTGCTGCTTGGCCAGTTTGTTGGCAGCTTGTCAGAAACGGCATTTGAATGGTACTCCGAGCTCCCAAATGACTCTGTCAAAACATTCACGGAGATGGAATTACTATTCACACAGTGGTTCGCAAGCACAAGCGAGCGCACCCCCATCACGGCACTAATCAATGCCAGGGTGAAGCCAGGAGAGACCTGGGTTCAATACGCAATCATGGTACTGGGGGTTGATATCGCGTTGTGTTTGGAGAGCCATTACACAAAGTCCCTAGCGAGGGAAAGCGAGATTTACTGGTAGGTATTCCATTAGTTTCTCAGGGTGTTTTGGGCTACACTCCGGCATGACTTATTGCACTATTAGGGGTCTGACGATTACCGCCCCCTAGGCTCGATATGCGATACTCTTAGACGATCAGACCCGACTGTACGGAGATTGTCACATACAGGCTCGGTAGGAATTCAGATGAGTTTTCTCATCGCCCTTCTTATCGACAGATACCTGGGTAACCGTTACGTGTAGCTAGTACCGCTTGCGGCTTGTGGTTAAACCCACTGCCAGCGTACTGTCGAGTCTTTAGAGTCCCACATAGAGAGTTTCCCTACATCGGGCAAAAGATGTAGAGGCTGTATGATTTTACGGCAGGGCTTCGATCACGTACGTGCACTTGTGCGCGTATGATGATCGGGCAGGTAATACTAGTGGGCTTTGGTTTAATCCAGATCCTAGTATTATATTGATGGATTGTTTTCATCTCTTTGTATACGTATTCTTCGGAATGTGGATGCGGGTATGTATATACGGATGAGGGGCATTCTCGTAATTTGTCGGGAATGCTTCTAGAAGGAGAAAACCTAATTAGGGTTTTGATTTTCTATTATTGATCAAAACCTAATTTGGGTGGACGAAAATCAAGTGGAGATATTTGTTGGATGGGTATGAGTCATCACTTTACAAAAGAGATATTTTTGAACCATGGTTGAGTTTTGTGAGATATTTATCTCAACAAATATCTACATGGTTCATTATTCATCACAAATGAGTTATTCTTATTCCAAGCTCATCTCCACTCTCATTTTTCTCAAGTCTTTTTCTTCTTCCTCATAACCCTAAAAGTCTCATGAGTTGAGAAACCTAGAGTTCCAAGAGACAAACTATTCCATCTTCACTCTCTACATCACCTAGGCCATCTAGTTTAGCGAACTAGTTGCCCTAGTTACCTCGGATTTGAGGTTGGAGATCGAAATATAGACTCTCGGGTGGATCGTCTTTGACTCGAGGAGGTCGGCGAGGTTGCCCGATCCAAACGATCCTTGGAGCTTGTGATGATGAGGAGGAGGACAGCGACTAGAAGACCCGAAGGACTTAGTTTCATGAGGTATAACTTTCATCGGAGTAGTTAAACCTCACACAGTATTTTTTTAGCTAGGGTTTAGCATTGATCCTGGAGTTAAAGTCCGTGTTGCGAGCTTTGAAAAATCGTTTTTTGAAAATTCCGCCTCCCCGCAGACACGCGGGGTGCGCGACATTATTTAGCCTCACGTGTTAAGGTTTTTGTTCGATGCTAGGATCGGTTGCGGAGACCTCGGACGCGGCAAGGAAAGGGAAGGAGGTGATCGGATTCGAGTAGCTCGAGGCCGTTCCTGTGAGTAGATTTAACATCTACGGGGAAATCGCCTGGATGGCGTTAAGCGCCGATGGCTAGATTCTAGTTATAAACCTTATATTATATGCATATACTTTCATAATTTGTGCATAGGCATTATAATGTGCATCCTATTACTTGCTACGCGTTGATAAATCCTTATTAGGACACTTGCACAGTTACCAATGGTTCATGTCGCACGTGCACCAACTCATATGTACACACACACCGTTGGTAATTGCCATGCCACGTACACTGTAGAACTTGCCGCGATATCCAACATTTGCACTACATCTTTATTGGTAGTTAGTTTTTCGTTCAATTGCACTAGTATGCATCATGTCCATATCATGCACCTTGCCATTATTACCATATTCTCATATGATGTTTCGTGAGATTTCAGTTTTCGTGGATTTGGGAAACCGCGAGGTACATTTTCAAAACTTGGATTATTTAAAAATGCGGTTTTCCCTTGATATGAAATTTGGTGTCCACCATGAGTTTTCTCAGTTCTGAGTGATGAGTAGAGTGAGGAGGCACCGTCTGTGGGTACATGGTGGACCCGGTACAGTACCCCGGGGTAAGAAGATCGTATTGAAAGGCATTGAGCCAGGAAGGGGAAAATTACCTACCGGTGATAGTGTGGAAACTCGGTGGATATCCGGAGGATACCGACCGGAGTTATATGATCAGATGGATACGAGGGCCAATCAGAGTGACGACGCCTGAGATATTGGGATTTCGAGTGTCGATGCTTGACATCGGTTTTATGATGATTTATCCATTGTACCTCTATTTTAAACCACATTTAAAACTTATTATGACATGCTATGCTTCATATAGTTGTACACCTTGATGTTATATTTTGCTCATTATTTATGCTGCATCCATACTGCTATATATTATCATAATCTCATACTTAGGATTTGTCACTGCTACGCTCATGCTTGCGATTACCATGCATGATGTTATTTACTACTCACGAGCTGGAAACTCACCCCCATTGTGCCACAGTGTCTTACAGGGCTGATCTTTCAGTGTAGTCACAGCGGGGCACACTACTTTTGCTACTACTGCTACTACCGTTACTTTTGGGTGTGAAATTTTGTAGGTGGGTTGCGAGTATTCTTGTGTCTACATTGTACTCTTTTTCATTGTATCTAGTATACTCCATCTACCAATGTATGTATTGACTTAGAGACGAGACTGAGAGATTGTATTATATTAACTCTGGGTGTCGTGCTCGTGTGAGCCGGCTTTTGCTTTTATGTTGTGGTTATTGTTTTGCATCTCATATTTGCTTATTCCTTCGCCTATGGCGTCGTATATCTTGCTATGTGATTGTGTTCCGCCGAATGGCGTTGAGATTGCTCCCAAGTGGGGATTCTTTTACATATATTATATGCTTATGTATCGGTTTGGATCAGTTTTTACAAAGAAAATGTTGCCGAAAAATTTAACAGCAACTCAAGATTTAAAAAGCTTTGAAATAACTCTTCTACTTTTAAAATCGATACTTTGAAACAAATATTTTACCACTCTAGCTTTTTTCACGGTTTAGATTCTGGGTTTCGGCTTACTTGAATTACCTTATGCTTTTAGATGTTGCGTGATTTAAGTGTCGGTCACGTTCCTCATTTGGGTCATGACAAAGGGCCTTGGTGAATGGATCCGCCGTGTTTTCTTTTGCGTCCACTCTCCTTAGCTCGATCTCCCGGCATTCAATGATCTCCCTGATCAGGTGATACCGCCTCAAAATGTGTCTGGATTTCTGATGGGTCCGTGGTTCCTTCGCTAAAGCCATAACCCCATTGTTGTCGCAATACAAAGGTATTGGATCAACAATGGATGGAACCACCTGAAGTTCAATAATGAACTTCTTAATCCAGACAGCTTCTTTTGTGGAATTGGTTGCAGCAATGTATTCAGCCTCCATCGTCGAGTCTGTGACGGTGTCCTGTTTGGAACTCTTCCAACAGACCGCCCCTCCGTCGAGGATAAAAGAACCCCGAGACAGACTTGCTGTCATCCTTGTCACTCTGGAAGCTCGAATCGGAAAAGGACTCCACCTGGAGGTCCCCGTTACCGTATACCAAGAACAGTTCCTTAGTCCTTCTCAGCTACTTAAAAATGTTCTTCACTGCTATCCAGTGGTTCTCTCCTGGGTTCGACTGATACCGGCTCACCACGCTAAGTGTGTAAGCTACATGGTCTGGTACATAGCATCGAATACATTATAGATCCTGCCTCCAAAGCGTAGGGTATAATGCTCATGTGAACCCTTTCCTCATCAGTCTTGGGAAACATCTCTTTGGAGAGAGTGATTCCGCGCAATGCGGGTATATTACCGCGCTTGGAATCTTCCATACTAAATCTCTTTAGTATGGACTCTATGTATCTGGACTGTGAAAGTCCCAACAATCCCTTGGATCTATCTCTGTGGATCTTAATCCCCATAATGTAGGAGGATCACCCAGGTCTTTCATGAAGAACCTTTGTGACAAGAACAACTTGACTGATTGTAGTATAGGAATGAAATTTCCTATCAAAAGAATGTCATCCACGTACAAAACTAGGAATATAGCAGTTCATCCTACAATCTTCTTATAGATACAAGGCTCATCCTCATTTTTGATGAAGTCAAATTCCTTGACTGTTTCATCAAAACAGATGTTCCAGCTCCACGATGCCTGCTTTAATCCATAAATGGATTTAAGCAACTTATATACCTTCCCGCTGCTCCCACTGTCTACGAATCCCTCCGGCTGATCCATATAAATGCACTCTTTCAAAGTTCCATTTAGAAAAGTCATTTTTACGTCCATCTGCCAGATTTCATAGTCATGGAAGGCAACAATGGCATGTAGGATCCGAATGGATTTGAGCATAGCCACTGGAGAAAATGTTTCATCATAGTCCACACCTGATCTTTGACGAAAATCTTTTGCAACAAGTCTAGCCTTATAGGTTTCCACCTGTCCATCTACACCAATCTTCTTTTTGAAGATTCATTTGCATCCAACGGGTTTTACCCCAGGTAGAGAAATATCCAAGGTCCAAACTTTATTGGTGTACAAGAACTCTATTTCGGATCGCATAGCATCCAGCCATTTAACAGAGTCCCTACTGGTAATAGCCTGCTTGAAACTAGTAGGATCGTCTTCTTCTAAGATATAATCCTCTCGATCCCCGTCTATGAGAAAACCGTAGTATCTCTCGGGCGGATGAGAAATCATACTAGATCTAGGGAGTGGCTGAGGTTCGTCGGGTACTACTGAATCTAGCGGTTCCATCAAATCTTCAGTTATAGTTTGTGTTTCTGGAACTTCATCCAGTTCTACCACGCTCTCACTAATTTTTTTTGCAAGAAATTCTTTTTCCAAAAATGTGGCGTTCCGAGAAACAATAATCCTTTGTTCTTCTGTGTGGTAGAATAGATATCCATTAGAATTCTTTGGATATCCCACAAACTTACACAAAACTGATCATGCCTCGAGTTTATCTGAGTTTTGCTTTTTAACATAAGCAGGGAAATCCCATATCTTAACCCGTTTAAGATACAAACTCTTACCACTCCATATTTTATATGGAGTTTTAGGCACGGATTTAGATGGAACTTGATTCAAAAGATATGCTGCTGTCTGATGCGCATGTCCCCAAAATGAAAGAGGCAGATCGGCACTACTCATTATAGAGCGGACTATATCCAATAGGGTACGGTTTCTCCATTCCGATACACAGTCGTGCTATGGTGTATACGGAGGAGTAAACTGAGAGAGAATACCGTTCTCTTTTAGGTCTTCTAGGAATTCAGTATTTAAGTACTCCCCTCCTCTATTAGATCGGAGGATCTTGATACTTTTGCCAGTCTGGTTCTCTACTTCGTTTCTATATTCTTTGAATTTCTCAAAAGGTGCAGATTTGTGTTTCAAAAGATACACATATCCGAACCCAGAGAGATCGTCAGTGAATGTGATGAAGTATGAGAACACACCCCTTGCATGTATAGACATTAGACCATATACATCACTGTGTATGAGTCCCAAGAGCTCTGTTACTCTTTCTCCATATCCGGTGAACGGAGATTTGTTCATCTTTCCTTTGAGACAAGACTGACAAGTTTCATAGGATGAAAATTCAAACAGATTCAGATATCCATCCTTATGTAACTTAGATAGACTTTTCTCATTGATATGACCAAGTCTACAATGCCACAAGTAGATTTCGTTCATATCCGAACTCTTCCTCTTGCGTGTGTTTTGTATATTGAAAACTGTGTTTTGATTTAGAACGTAGATACCATTACACAGTGTACCTTCTGCAACCAATACCTGATTAAGGTAAATGTTTATGATATTTCTATCTAGAACAAAGTTATATCCATCTTTATCGAGTAAAGAAACTGATATGATGTTGCAAATTAAAGCATGGAAGGTACATAGTAGCAGTTGTTCAAAATCATAGTATTACCGCTTGGCAATACTAGGTGATATTCACCGACGGCAGCAGCATCAACTTGTGCTCTGTTCCCTGCTCTGAGAGACATATCATCAGTTCCAACCATCCTACTTTTTCTCAGTCCCTGCAATGAATTACAAATATGAGATCTTGATCCGGTATCTAGTACCCAGGAGGTAGGACTGGCCGAAAAACAGTTCTCAGTAATAAGAACACCTGAAGGAGACGCAATAATATGCATCTTCTTCATTAGGGTCATCAAGAAATTCAAGCAATCCTCTTTCCCATGCTCAAGCTCGTAACTTTCGTCACAAGTTAGAGCCGAACTAACGTTCTCCAGCCTCGAATAAGAATCCGAGTCGGTCAAGTCATAAATTTTATTATCTTGATTAAGGCATGGCATGGTTGCTACCTGGAGAGAGAGAAAAGAAAACACTCAGCGTGCACTCTTGCAAGTTTAGATTGGTTATTATTTTATCTAAACAGGATGGCTCCCACTGTTTCTTCAAATTCTCCTTCAAACCTAAAAGGAGAACTAGCTGGGATCATTAACACCTTACAAGTTCGCTAACCATTTAGCCAGATGGGTATTGGTACTCCGAGGGAGGTTCCCCGTGCTCTCGCACGGACCTAATTAGAATAAACCTCATTTCCATAGTGGTGTAGCCATGTTAACACTTTTCTAGACACCTAATAAGTTAGCTAATTGAGAAGTGAAAAATATCTCCCAAGAGTAATCCTACACATCAGTGGGATCGGGATCCAACTATTATCGCGTGATAACCTAGATGGATGCCACTCTAGTTACCACAATCCAGAAGGTATGCAACAATAGCAAGTTTCATGTATATTTGAAACTCCCGATGTAGTTTTTACCCCTAGGACCCTGGTGACCTTGACACAGTCAACAAATCAAAAGGTCCTAGTCAAGTTCAACCCGTCATTATCTTGATTGCGTTAAACCCACCCGTATAACCCTTGACACAGTCAACAAGGTTACACGACTATCCTAACCAATCTCATCGTATGCTACAAATAAGCAGTACTTAGCTACCGTACACTACGCCTTGACACAGTCAACAAACACAGCACGAATACTAAGTATTACTTATAGGAAATGACGGAGGGCTACAGCTGGTTTTTGGCGAAAACCTTTAACGTAATGAACTTGATATCGTTGAAGGAACCGAGTAGTTTTGAAAAAGAGTGGTTTATGCTCTGCTTTTGAAAACTAGTGGTTTTTGAAGAAAACTGAGTAATCTATAGTAACATAAGCTTTTGCTCAAGAGGTCACTCCCCATGACAGGATCTAGGCTCTTGCCTTCTCGAATGAGGTGCTGGATATTCCTAAACGAATACCACTATGCAAAGCGAAAGAATAAGACTATAGTTTTTCGAAATTTGTTCCAACAATATCTTTAGGTTTATTTTCCTTGCATTAATCAAAATTAATGTGGTCCCATCAATCAAAACCTATCATACCAAAAAAGAACGAAAATACAATGTACGTATATGCCATCCGCATTCGCCATGGGGCCCTGTCATGCACCGTTAGGTTACTTAACTAACGGCAGAGCGGGAGCTAGACTAGCGCGGATGCAAAACATATACAACATCTACTAGTATGTATAAATATATATATAAATATATATATATATATATATATATAACATTTGTCCCAGGCATGATATAAGAAACATCACAGATAAACGATAAGCAATATGGAAAAGCGGATAAACTTGGAGTCCCGGGTTTCATTCGAGCCACAAATGATACCCGACATTCCTCAGTCGTGTGGATAGCCTATGCAATATATAACCAAGACCCCTACGAGCGCAGCAAGTTACCCACCAATTCCTGAAGAGTGCCAACCCCAGTCAACAAGGTGAATGGGCCACCCAACACTTCAGGGAATCCGGTAACTTGAGCACTCCTCCGTGGGTCATCCTACCCCCTACGAGTGCGGTGAGTAACCCGCCAATCCTAGAGTAAAGCACTCCAGTCTCAAAGCCATGAGATGGAGACCCGTTTCCCTCTAGAACCCGGCTACTCGAGCACTCCGTCTTAGGGTAATTCTGTTAGTGTATATGCCCTAGAGGCCATTACTGTATCATACTAGTTTGTATATTACTTGATGGAAGCTTGGGATATTCACAGTTTTATAGACAATCTTGCTCGAAATGGTAGTATGCTACTTGGTTTGTTTCTACTTTAATGTGTACATGTGTTTCTTTTAGCATATTGCCAATACACATTAGTGGAGCCCTTAGGATCTTTGCTTGATTACCAGCGTTGTGATGGCAGTCATACTAGTGGGGGTTGGGTATTCTACAAGAACATCCTTATACAGGTCCCTAGTCGTAGGATTATCGAGACAGGGCATCGATACTCCGGAGTAGACTAGCGTATGCGCTTCTCATCCCAGCAGGGGAGACGGTCTGTCCCACAGCCGTCAGTACGTCGTACTTGAGATAGTATGCGGGTGCTCGTTAGGTTACGAGTACACTGGACAGGACTCATCGGGAACTGTTGGTTGGTACTATACCTATCGTCAGTTATCAGTTCCCAGGTGACATGAGTACAGCTTAGTGCGCTGACTTGACACTGTCGCTTCGCCTCGAGTGTGTTCCCACTGTACTTTGATTACTACCCTACCACGGCTCAAAGGAGTCGTGCAAACAGGTAGTAGTTGGGTGCAGTCCCGAAGCACTTGGAGGCAGTGACGGTTAGACAGGATTCGTCTCTCCCGGTATTGGGAGTTGATATCGCGCTGTGTCAAGGAGAGCCATTACACATAGTCGTCCCTGGCCAGGGAAAGCGAGATATACTGGTAGGTTTCCAGTGTTATCTCAGGGTATTCTGGGCTACACTCCGACACGACTTGTACCGCTATTAGGGGACTAACGTTTACCGCTCCCCTAGGCCCGCCATGCGATATTCTCAGACGAACAGACCGGACTGTACGGAGACTGTCACATTCAGGCTCAGTAGGAGTTCAGATGGGTTTCACCTCGTCCGTCTTCTTATCGGCATCTACCTGGGGGCCTTTACGCACAGCTAGTGCTGCTTGCGGTCTGTGGTTAAACCCACTGCCAGCGTAGTGTCGAGTCTTTAGAGTCCCACACAGAGAGCTATTCGCCTTTATGCAAAAGAGTAGATGTCGCATGGTTTTGCGACAGGGTTCGGTCACATCCGCACATTTGTGCACGTTTGGTGTCCGGGCAGTTATTACTAGCGGGCTTTGGTTTAAACCAGATCCTAGTATACGTTTTGGGATTGGTTCTGTCTCTTTGTATTCGTGTTCCTCGGAACACGGATGCGGGTGTGTATGCACAGTTGACAGAGACAGAGGCAGAGGATTCTCATTAGGGTTGTTGACTGTTGACTTTTTCTAAAACCTAATGAGAATAAGAAATATGATTAATAATAATATTAATTAAGTATTATTGTGCCATGGTTGGGTTGAAGGTTTGACTTTTGTTGACTTGTTGACCGGTTGACTAGGTTGGACTTGTTGACCATCATCATTTCAATGGCTATTATTTCATGGCTATGACTTTTGCTTGCTTGTTGTTTACAAAATGCATTAAATGCATGAAATGATAATGCCATTGACATGAACCATCAAAAAATACTTAATTACTATTGTTATCATGATTATTTTTGTTTTTGAGAGCATGGTTGCAAAAGTCTTTCTCATTCTATCATTTCCACTCTCTCTCATCCAAGCTCTCCCTCTTCCTCTTGCTCATGGTTCTCTTGTCTCATGAGTTGAGAAACAAGAAACATTGGGATAAAACCCTAAAAACACTTCTCTACTCACTCTAAAGTTCAAGGTCCAGCAAGCCAAGGATTTTAGTTTCCTCTCGATTGAGGAAGGAGCCAAAGGTAGAAGCTTTCGGGTGGATCCATCTTCGGCACAAGGAGACGACGAGGTGAGGCCGATCCGACCACTACAAGGAGTCGAAGAGAAGGAGTTCAAGATTAGGTATAACCCCTAATATAGTAGTTAAACTCTTAGTTAGGTTGTTAGATAGTTTGTTTAGCAAAGATCTGGTTTCTAGTCCATGTTACCCTTCACCGAAAAAATCGTTTTTCACCATTTCCGCAACCCCGAAAGAACCGGGACGGGTAACGTGGACTTACAGTGGTATCAGAGCCTAGCTAAACACTATCTAACATGTCAGCAAAGTAACTAGAAGTTCGATCGGAGAAAAAAAATCACAAAACACGCCCGAGATTTAAACTTTCTGTCGATTTTTAAACTGCTCTAAAAATATTTTGACACATACCAAAAATCGGCTCAGGGTTTTAAATGAACACAGAAGAAAAACGAGCCAACGAGTCGACCAACTCACCGCGGAACCGCGACCGAGTTGACTCGGCCGTTGATCCTTTTTCCTGCAGTGTTCTTAGAATGGTGTTTTGGGATTTTTAGAATATGTTGTTTCTGCCCAGATTTTCCAGAAAACAAATTTGTGTTTGGGGTGCTTACAAATCCGTATTTTGATCGAACTTCTGTAGACTTTAGCTAATGGGTTATATCTGTGATGTGATATATGTATTGAACGTCTGCTAATCGCTATACGTCGATTAGTGGGGGTTATACATATCTGTGATCTGTAATGTTGATGGTTTGTGTATATGGATTCGTTGGATTGTCGCGGATGAATAGCCGGGGGGTTGTGAGATAAGAGTTTTATTTATCTTTCAATTCATGTAATATGTAATTGATGTAATATTATTTGTATGTCCGCACATCCGGGATGAGGTTGTAGCCGCCATTGTATATTATTTCTTTTACTGTTTTTGCTCCTAGGATAGACCCAAGGTGGGGTGCACAAACTACCGGGTACCTCGAAGTGCCGAGTGGACTACTCACGTTGTTGAGGGAGGTTGCTTCGCTTCGGGTACTTGGCGGGTAGTTTGCCGCACCCGTAGGGGTCTAGGGTGGGGTCTTAGCTATTCATCGCGACCGTGTAATCTGCTTTTCGTTGCAGGCTCGAATGAAACGCGGATTCCTAGTATATCCAATGTGTTCATCTGTGATCTGGAATGGCTATCATTGCATCTGACGAATGTATATATCTATATATGATATCTATTTAGGCGTTGCTTATGTTTTGCATCCGCGCTAGTCCAGCCCCCGCTCTGTCGTTAGTTAAGTAACCTAACGGGTAGTGACGGGGCCCCGTGGCGAATGCGGATGGCATAAGCGTACGTCATATTTTCGTTGTTTTCTGCAATGGTAGGATTAAATGATGGGACGCATTAAATTAATGCAAGAAAATAAACCAAAGTAAAGTAATTGGAACAATTTCAAAACCACTCGGTTTCTTTTCAAAAACAACTTTTAAATGCGGAGCTTAAGCCACTCCTTTTAAAAGCTATCACGTTTCATCGATTATATCAAGTTCACTATGTTCACGGTTTCGCCAAAACCATTCGTAGCCCTCCGTCATTTCATATGGATAGTCAATAGTATTCAAGCTGTGTTTGTTGGCCAAAGTCAAGGTACAGTGATTGGTAGCTATTGGATATTCATATGCAGCATAGATAGATGCGTTGGTTTGGGACAGTCGTACTTCCTTGTTGGCCAAAGTCAAGGGTAGGTACGGGTGGGTTCAAATTAACTTGGAGAATGACGGGTAGAACTTGACATGTGACTTATGATTTGTTGGCCAAAGTCAAGGTCATAAGAGCATGGGGCAAAAATCCACATCGGGAGTTTCTAAAGAAACTGAAACTTGCTAGCGCTGCATACCATTTAGAGTGTGATGATTCTGGTAGGATTCCTTCAGTTTTGTCACAGGATGATATTTGGATCCCGATCCTACTGTGAGTATATGCTACTCCTCGGGAAATTTCTCACTTAACGATCAATGCTATAAACCAAGTAGGTGTCTAGAAGTTGTTAGCGGGGCTACACCCCCAGGGAAAAGAGGTTCTTTAATTAAGGAACTTCGCGAAAGCATTGGAAAACCTCCCTCGAAGCACCAACACCGGCCTGGCTGAACGGTTAAGTAAGTATTGTACGGTGAGATTGATCCCGACTAATTCTTCCTTTTTGGTTTTAGGAGGGATTCGAGAAACAGCAAACTAAAAACCACTCTAAACTTGCAAGAGCATCATGCTAAAGTGTTTCTTCTCTCTCTCCTAATTGCAGCGACCAATCATCATGACCAGACTTAAGTTATTACTAGATAAAAATATACCGACAGGGCCAAACTACAAAGATTGGCTCAAGAATGTCAAAATGGCAATCACTTATGACAAGTTGGGGTATCTCCTTACCGCCAAAGCTCCCCCTGTCCCCGGTCCCACCTCCAGCGTCGCGGATAAAGAAATCCGTAAGACTTGGGAGATCGACTGCGCGAAGGCCAAATGCCTCGTGCTTGCCTCTATGGACAATGAACATCATAGGAGGCACGAAAATATAAACCTCGAATCCATATTTCTCCATACTAAGGATCTGTATGGGGATCAATCCCGTATCGCCAGATACGAAGTCTCGAAAAAGTTGTTTTCGGCGAGATTGGCCGTCGGATCATTGGTAGCAGAACACGTGCTTAAGATGATTGGCTTCATTGAAGAGCTCGCGGACCTTGGGACCACGTTAGAGAACGAGCTCTATACGGACTTGATTCTCCAGTCCCTTCCTTCTACTTACGCCCAGTTTATCCTGAACTTCAACTTACAAGGAAAGGAAGTTGAACTTCCGGAGCTCCTCAACATGTTGAGGAGTGCAGAGGGCACCCTACAGAAAGGTAGGGAAACATCCACATTGTTAGTTGGAGGACCTTCCTCTTCTAGGTCCAAGGCGAAAGCCAAGGGAAAGAAGAAGAAAACCCCCACCAAACCAAGGGGCAGTGTTAGTAAAGTGGAAACGAAGGAAAAGGCAAAAGCAACAAAGGTAGCAGGAAAGCTTGTGGGAAAGGAAGAGTGCTTTTACTGTCATAAGAGTGGACACTGGAAATGGGATTACAGGGCTTGGAAGGCCAGAAACCAGGACCCGAAGAAAGTTGCGGCTTCGGCTTCAGGTGTGTATGTTATTGAAAACTGTCTATCAATAAACTCTACTTCCTGGGTATTGGATACCGGATCAGGATCTCATATCTGTAATTCTTCGCAGGCACTGAGAAAGCGTAGGGTTTTGAAGGCAGGTGATATGACCCTTAAAGTTGCAAACGGAACTGGCATGGATGCTGAGTCCGTGGGGGACTATCACTTGGGATTGCCAGATGGACATGTTTTGGTTTTACGGGATTGTTATTTTGTACCCAATGCAACTTGTAATATCATATCTGTATCTTTATTGTCTAAAGAAGGTTATGAATTTGCATTTGTAAGCAATGTTGTGAACATTCACCTTAATCATGTTTTGATTGGGTCAGGTACATTAAGCAATGGTATATACGTATTAAACCAACCACAAATTTTCAATTTCCAGAATACACACAAAAGAAAGTCTCCAGAAATAAATCATGCTTTCTTATGGAATTATAGACTGGGTCACATCAATGAGAGAAGGTTGACGAAGTTGCATATAGAAGGATATTTGGATCCGTTCGAATATCAATCATATGCAACTTGTCAATCCTGTCTCAAAGGAAAGATGACAAAGACTCCGTTCACTGGACACGGAGTAAGAGCGAGCGAGCTCTTGGGACTCGTACACAGCGATGTGTGCGGTCCAATGTCTACACATGCGCGAAGCGGTTATTCTTACTTCATTACTTTTACGGATGGCTTTTCAAGGTACAGATTGTTTTCTTAATGAAACATAAATCTGAAGCCTTTGGAAAATTCCTGGAATACAAGAATGAAGTAGAAAAACAAACAGGAAAAAGTATCAAGACACTGAGATCTGATCGAGGTGGTGAATACTTGAGTGCCGAGTTCCTGGATTACCTAAAAGAGAATGGAATTCTCTCTCAGCTTACTCCTCCATACACTCCGCAACATAACGGTGTATCGGAGAGACGGAACCGAACCCTATTGGATATGGTACGTTCCATGATGAGTAACGCTGAGTTACCGCGATAATTCTGGGGATATGCACTAGAATCGGCTGCATATCTTTTGAACCGAGTTCCAACTAAGACAGTGCCTACCACACCATATCAGATGTGGAGTGGGAAGAAACCCTATCTTAAGCACATTAAGACATGGGGATGTCCAGCTTTTGTCAAAAAGCAGCATGCAGACAAACTCGAGGCACGCTCAGTACAGTGCAAGTTTGTGGGATATCCAAATAACTCCAAGGGATATTTCTTCTATTGCGAAGAGGAACAAAAGGTTTTTGTTTCTCGTCATGCCTGCTTCTTGGAAACTGAATTTTTGGAAAATCAGATAAGTGGGAGCGCAATAGAAATGGAAGAAATTCCAGAACCACGAGCTATTACTGAAATCTTAGAAGAACCAGAGGGTTCGAAAGAACAGGACATTCCAACGCCGCTCCGTAGGAGTAGTAGGCAGTCTCATCCGCCCGAGAGATACTACGGTTTTCTCATAGATGGGGATAGATATGATTGCATCATTGATAGTGATGAGCCGACTAGCTTCCAGCAGGCCATTCAGAGCGTTGACTCGGTAAAATGGCTGGATGCAATGCGGACCGAAATGGAGTCCATGTACACCAACAAAGTATGGACTTTGGACGTTGCTCCAGATGGGGTAAAACCCGTAGGATGCAAGTGGATCTTCAAGAGGAAGATTGGTGTAGATGGACAGGTTGAGACCTATAAGGCTAGACTTGTTGCAAAGGGTTTTCGTCAAAGACCTGGTTTGGACTATGACGAAACCTTTTCTCCAGTGGCTATGCTGAAATCCATTCGGGTCCTTCTTGCCATTGCTGCCTTCCATGATTATGAGATTTGGCAGATGGACGTAAAGACCGCTTTTCTAATTGGAAATTTAGAGGAGTGTGTCTATATGGACCAGCTAGAGGGTTTCATTCAGAGTGGGAGCAGCGGAAAGGTGTGCAAGTTGCTCAAGTCCATTTATGGACTAAAGCAGGCATCGCGGAGTTGGAACATCTGTTTTGATGAGACGGTCAAAGATTTTGGCTTTATCAAAAATCCAGATGAACCATGCATCTATAGTAAAATTGTAGCACGAATTGTCGTATTCCTCGTTTTATACGTGGATGACATTCTCTTGATAGGAAATGACATTCCTATGCTACAATCTGTCAAAGGGTTCTTGTCACACAGGTTCTCCATGAAAGACCTGGGTGATGCCTCTTACATTCTGGGGATTCAGATCCATCGTGATAGATCCAAGAGGATATTAGGACTTTCACAGTCCAGGTACATCGACACCATACTGAAAAGATTCAGTATGGAAGATTCCAAGCGCGGTAATCTACCGGCTTGTCACGGGATCACCCTCTCCAAAGAGATGTCTCCCAAGACTGATTTGGAAAGGGATCGCATGTCTATTATACCCTACGCTTCTGCGGTAGGCTCTATAATGTATGCGATGTTGTGTACCAGACCAGATGTAGCTTATGCACTGAGTGTGGTAAGCCGGTATCAGTCAAACCCTGGGGAGAAGCACTGGATAGCGGTAAAGAACATTCTCAAGTACCTGAGAAGGACTAAGGAGATGTTCTTGGTGTATGGTGGAAAAGACCTCCAGATCGAGGCCTTTGCTGACTCCAGCTTCCAGAGTGACAAGGATGATTCCAAGTTCATGTCAGGTTATGTCTTTACCCTCAATGGAGGGGCGGTGTGTTGGAAGAGTTCCAAACAGGAAACCGTTGCTGACTCGACGATGGAAGCAGAATATATCGCTGCATCTGATGCCGCAAAAGAAGCCGTCTGGATGAGGAAGTTCTTGACAGAACCTCAGGTGGTTCCGTCCATTGTTGATCCAATACCTCTGTATTGCGACAACAACGGGGCTATAGCTTTAGCGAAGGAACCCAGGTCCCATCAGAAGTCCAGAGACATCTTGAGGCGGTATCACCTGATCAGGGAGATCGTGGATCGCCGGGAGATCGAGGTCCGGAGAGTTGCTACGGAAGATAACACTGCAGATCCATTCACGAAGGCCTTACCCCAGACTCAGTTCGAGCGGCTGATCGAGATGATAGGTCTTCGATACGCCAGTACATGGCCTTAGTGCAAGTGGGAGATTGTTAGTGTATATGCCCTAGAGGCCATTACTGTCTCATACTAGTTTGTATATTACTTGATGGAAGCTTGGGATATTCACAGTTGTATAGACAATCTTGCTCGAAATGGTAGTATGCTACTTGGTTTGTTTCTACTTTAATGTGTACATGTGTTTCTTTTAGCATATCGCCAATACATATTAGTGGAGCCCTTAGGATCTTTGCTTGATTACCAGCGTTGTGATGGCAGTCACACTAGTGGGGGCTGGGTAATCTACAAGCACATCCTTATACAGGTCTCTAGTCGTAGGATTATCGAGACAGGGCATCGATACTTCGGAGTAGACTAGCGTATGCGATTCTCATCCCAGCAGGGGAGACGGTCTGTCCCACAGCTGTCTGTACGTCGTACTTGAGATAGTTTGCGGGTGCTCGTTAGGTTACGAGTACACTAGACAGGACTCGTCGGGAACTGTTGGTTGGTACTATACCTATCGTCAGTTATCAGTTCCTAGGTGACATGAGTACAGCTTAGTCCGCTGACTTGATACTGTCGCTTCGCCTCGAGTGTGTTCCCACTTTACTTTGATTACTACCCTACCACGGCTCAAAGGAGTCGTGCAAACAGGTAGTAGTTGGGTGCAGTCCCGAAGCACTTGGAGGCAGTGACGGTTAGACAGGATTCGTCTCTCCCTGTATTGGGAGTTGATATCGCGCTGTGTCAAGGAGAGCCATTACACATAGTCGTCCCTGGCCAGGGCAAGCGAGATATACTGGTAGGTTTCCAGTGTTATCTTAGGGTGGTCTGGGCTACACTCCGACACGACTTGTACCGCTATTAGGGGACCGACGTTTACCGCCTTCCTAGGCCCGCCATGCGATATTCTCAGACGAACAGACCGGACTGTATGGAGACTGTCACATTCAGGCTTAGTAGGAGTTCGGATGGGTTCACCTCATCAGTCTTCATATCGGCATCTACCTGGGGACCGTTACGTACAGCTAGTGCCGCTTGCGGTCTGTGGTTAAACCCACTACCAGCGTAGTATCGAGTCTTTAGAGTCCCACATAGAGAGCTATTCGCCTTTGGGCAAAACAGAGTAGAGGTCTTATGGTTTTGCGACAGGGTTCGTTCACATCCGCGCACTTGTGCACGTTTGGTGTCCGGGCAGTTATTACTAGCAGGCTTTGGTTTAAGCCAGATCTTAGTATGTGTTTTGGGATTGGTTTTATCTCGTTTGTATTCATGTTCCTCGGAACACGGATGCGGGTGTGTATGCACGGTTGACAGAGACAGAGGCAGAGGATTCTCATTAGGGTTGTTGACTGTTGAATTTTTCTAAACCCTAACGAGAATAAGAAATATGATTAATAATAATATTAATTAAGTATTATTGTGCCATGGTTGGGTTGAAGGTTTGACTTTTGTTGACTTGTTGACTTTGTTGACCGGTTGACTAGGTTGGACTTGTTGACCATCATCATTTCAATGGCTATCATTTCATGGCTATGACTTTTGCTTGCTTGTTGTTTACAAAATGCATTAAATGCAATAAATGATAATGCCATTGACATGAACCATCACAAAATACTTGATTACTATTGTTATCATGATTATTTTTGTATTTGAGAGCATGGTTGCAAAAGTCTTTCTCATTCTATCATTTCCACTCTCTTTCATCCAAGCTCTCCCTCTTCCTCTTGCTCATGGTTCTCTTGTCTCATGAGTTGAGAAACAAGAACCATTGAGATAAAACCCTAAAAACACTTCTCTACTCACTCTAAAGTTCAAGGTCTAGCAAGCCAAGGATTTTAGTTTCCTCTCGATTGAGGAAGGAGCCAAAGGTAGAAGCTTTCGGGTAGATCCATCTTCGGCACAAGGAGACGACGAGGTGAGGCCGATCCGACCACTACAAGGAGTCAAAGAGAAGGAGTTCAAGATTAGGTATAACCCCTAATATAGTAGTTAAACTCTTAGTTAGGTTGTTAGATAGTTTGTTTAGCAAAGATCCGGTTTCTAGTCCATGTTACCCTTCACCGAAAAAATCGTTTTTCACCATTTCCGCAACCCCGAAAGAACCGGGACGGGTAACGTGGACTTACAAATCCTAGTAAAAAAAAGAAAAATATATACAGTAGTGACATCGACCTCAACCCGGTCGTGCCCCAATAAGAGAATATACAATAAGGCAAAAACGACAGTCCACATATCGGACGCTCGCCCCGCAATAATGAATATACAAATGAATCAATGCTGTAATACAACCATTGCACAATAGGCCATCCACCACGAAAAATTATCCATAACAACAGCGCAACACAGAACATCAACACGAATATCATGTTCGTAAATCCGTCTGATTGTACATATAGCAATCAGTCGGGTTATACCGCTCAATGATATTCACAGTCGCAGAAACAAATACACAGATAAGATAGAATTTAGAATTTCGATCGATTAAAACTTTCCTCATTTACCCCATGTACAAACCAGTACACAAACAAATCTGGGCAAAAACCAAATGTACCAAAAATCACATTTCCATGAACCTGAATCCTACAAAAACTTTGGAGCACCTTAGCCACAATTAGGCTGTGGATCCGCGGCCAAATGACCTATTTGGCCGCGGATGAGCGGTCTAATTAGCAGCTCATGTGCTCAAATTTTTTTCTTGGTTCTAGAAAAGCCTGCATATAATTTTAAGGTCACTGAAAATATTTTTTGAACAACTTTAAAAATCGAACATCAAGTTAGTAATGGAGATGCAATTCGGATAATTTCTGTCAATCGAAGTTCTAAATACATGCTAACTAGCTAGTTAAGGTTTATTGACCGGCTCTGATACCATGTAAGTCGATATCACACACCGCACAAGCTTTGTGGATAGGCGGAATTTACAAAAAAACAATTTTAAGACGAGTAACATCGACTAAACTTCCAAGACCATTCATAAACCTTAACTAACTAAACTCAAAGAAGTTTTAGACTACTATGATAGTAGTTTATACCTCTAAGATACAAGTCCTTCGGGTCTTCTTTTCCTCTTCCTTAGCTCCTAGATGGTACGGGTTACGCTTGATCATCGACCTCCTCGTGTCGAAGACGATCCACCCAAGAATCTATGATTCAAGCTCTAACTTCAAGAATGAGGTAACTAAAGTACCTAGTTTGCCGATCTAGGTAGCTTAGAAGATGTAGAGAGTTAATTGGACTAGTTTATCTCAAAGAACCCTAAGATTCAAAACACATGTGAGGGTTAGGGTTTGAGGAAGAAGAAGGAGAGGAAAATGGAGAGAGAATGAGAAAACTAGAATGAGTGTAGAATTGGCAAGTGAAGAATGGCTAAGTCTTTTTCCAATAATCAAGCATGCATTATTTTTCTATAGAAATGTATAACCATGCTTAAATAGTAAGGTCAAATGAATAAACTAAAGAATTAGCCATGCTTTAAACCATGCCACAAATATCTCCATTTTCCACCTCATTATCTATTTTACCAAAAATAGATATATATGCAAAATGAGGTGTCCCCTTCTAGAAGCGTATCTTGTAAAATTACAAGAATGCCCTCACCGTATATACATACCCGTATTCGTGCTGCAAAAAATATGAATACCAAGTGATAAAGATAATCCAATAATATAATACTAGAATGCGGCTTAATTCTAAGCCCACTAGTATTATCTATCCGAACAACATCTGTGTAGCTAGTACACGTATATGATCGGAACCCTGCACGTAAAACCATACAGCCTCTACATCATTTCGCTTGAACCAGGGAAACCCTCTGTGTGGGACTCTAAAGACTCGACAGTACGCTGGCAGTGGGTTTAACCACAAGTCCATCAGTGGCACTAGCTGTACGTAACTGCTACCCAGGTACTTATCGAAAAGAAAGCTGACGAGCAAACTCATCCGAACCCCTACTGAGCATGTCCGTGACAATCTCCGTACAATCCGGCCTGTTTGTCTAGGAGTATCGCATGCCGGGTCTAGGGAATGGATCACGTCAGACCCCTAATAACCTGACAAGTCATGCCGATGTGGCTCAAGACCATCCGAGAATCTACTGGTCTAATTACCAGTAATTCTCAATCCGCCCTGGCCAGGGACTTATGGTGTTGGCCAATCAAATACGGTGCGACATCGACTCCCTATACCGGGATAGACGAATCCCCAACAATCTCTCACTGCCTCCATGTGGCTCGGGACTATACCCAACTAAAACCTGTTTGCATGACTCAGTAGAGCCGTGGTAAGGTAGTAATCAAAGCACAGTGGGAACTCACACGAGACTAATGACGACCTCAGGTCGACAGACTATCTGCACTCATGTCACCTGAGAACTGCTATCCGACGATTGGTATAATACCATCCAGCCAGTTCTCGACGAGTCCGTCCAGTGTACTCACCCCCAGTGAGCACCTGTATACGATCTTAGGTGCCAAAGACCAATGGCTGTGGGACCAACCATCGCCCCTCGTCGGGGTCTCGAAACGTATACACCAGTCTACTCCGAAGTATCGATGCCCTATCTCGATACTCCCACGATTAGGGACATTTAAGGATGTGCTTATCGACTACCCAGCTCCCACAAGTATGATTGACATCACAACGCTGGTAGTCAAGCAATGATCCTACGGGCTTTATCAACATATATAAATGATACGTAATAACAAGTAAAACATATGCACATGTTAAGATAAAGACAAACCAAAGAGCATACTATCATATAGAGCAAGATTTTCCTGTACATACATATGTCCAAGCATCCACATGTATACATATACAATAATGGCCTCTAGGACATACATATCCAAAAGAATTAGGGTGTAGGTTTTTGTCGGGGGTTCTCTAAGACTCTAATTAGACCTATGGTGTATGCAACTTTTTCTAATTTTGTATATACAAAAATCTGGGATCGTTTTACCTTATTTTTGGCGATACGTTAAAGTATGATACGGACTTTCCGACTCTCATTTTAGCGTTTTAGTTTGTTAATGGACTTTTGGGTTAGTCTTAGGTGTTTGTTGCGCGCGTTTAGCACACTAAGTTCACACGTATTAACTCGTGAGAGTTAGTTAGTTTGTGCTTGTGTATATTTGTGTCATGTCGGAATTCTAGCCTCACGTGCTAAGGTTTTTGTTCGATGCTAGGATCGGTTGCGGAGACTTCGGATGCAGCAAGGAAAGGGAAGGAGGTGATCAGATTCGAGTAGCTCAAGGCCATTCTGGTGAGTAGATTTAGCCTTTACGGGGGAATCGTCTGGATAGCATTAAGCGCCCGATATATAGATTCAAGTTATAAAATATTATATATATATAGAGAGAGAGACAGACACACACACACACACACACACACACACACACACACACACACACACACATATATATATATATATTGCATAAGCATTATAATACGCATCCTATTACTTTCTACGGATTGATACATCCTCATTAGGACACTTGCACCATTATCAATGGTTCATGTCGTATGTGCACTAACTCATATGTACACACACACCATTGGTAATTGCCATGCCACGGACACTATAGAAATTGCCACGTTATTTGCATTGTACTATATCCTTAGCGGTAGTTAGATCTTCGTCTATCTCATACTAGCATGCATCATGCCAATATCATGTACATTTGCCATTATCGCCATATTCTCATATGATGTTGTTTCATGAGATTTCTGTTTTCATGAGATTTGAGAAACCGCAAACCACATTTTCAAAACTTGGATTTATTTAAAAACACGGTTTTCTCTTGATATGATATTTGGTGTCCACCATGAGTTTTCTCGGTTTTGAGTTATGAGTATACCCGATTCGAGGAGTGAGGAGGCACCGTCTGCGAGTACATGGTGGACCCGGTACGGTATCCCGGGGCAAGAAGATCGTATAGAAAGGCGTTGAGCCTGGCAAGGGAACACTACCTACCGGTGATAGTATGGAAACTCGGCGGATATCCAGAGGATACCGACCAGAGTTATATGATCAGATGGATATGAGGGCCGATCAGAGTGACGACGCCTGAGATATTGGGATTTTGAGTGTCGATACTAGACAACGGTTTTATGATGATTTATTGATGGTATCTCTGTTTTTACCACATTAAACTTGTTATGACATGTTCAGTTTCATATAGTTGTTATACCCCTGATATTATACTTGCTCATTTATTCATGCCGCATCCATACTATTATACATCATCATAACCTCATACTTAGGATATTGTCGCTGCTACGTTCATACTTGCGATTGCCACTTATGATGTTACTTACTACTCATGAGCTGGCAACTCACCCCCGTTGTGCCACAATGTCTTGTAGAGACGATCCGTCAGTGTAGTCGCGGCGGGGCATACTACTACTACTTTTGCTACTACTTTTTGGACGTGGTGGGTTGAGAGTATTCCTTTGTACTCTATCTGTTATATTTGTACCTTGTATCTAGTATACTCCATCTACCACATGTATATATTGACTTAGAGATGAGACTAAGAGATTGTACTATATTTGACTCTGGGTGTCGTGCTCGTGTTAGCCGACTTTTACTTTGTTTCTTTTGTGTTGTGGTTATTGTTTTCTTATCTTATTTGTTTATCCTTCGTCTATGGCGTCGTATATTTTACTATGTGATTGTGTTCCGCCAAAAGGCATTGAGATTGCTCCCAAGTGGGGATGTTTATATGTATATTTTTTCTTATGTATCGGTTTGGATTAGATTTTTACAAAAGAGATGCTGCCGAAGATTTTAACAACTCGATTTTCAAAAAGGTTTTGATATAACTCTCTGCTCTTAAAATTTACACTTTAACCAAGATTTTACCACTCTACATTTATTCACGGTTTAGATTATGGGTTTCTTCTTACTTGAATTACGTTACGCGTTTATACATTGCGTGATTTAAGTGTCGGTCGCGTTCCTCATTTGGGTCGTGACATCTATTGAATCAAGTTCCGTCTAAATCCATGCCTAAGACTCCATATGAAATATGGAGTAGTAAGAGTCTATATCTTAAACGTGTTAAGATATGGGGTTGTCCTGCTTATGTCAAAAAGCAGAACCCAGATAAACTCGAGATACGATCAGTTTTGTGTAAGTTTGTGGGATATCCGAAGTATTCAAATGGATATCTTTTCTACCATGCAGAGGAACAAAGGATTATTGTTTCTCGGAATGCAATTGTAGGGTGATTTTCGTCACCCCATTAAGATGGGAATACGCGCGCTTGTCCGGCGTACTACAGATTCCCCCTGCCTAGGGTAGGCCGGGGTTTATTGATTGTGGGATCCGAATCTCCGGCAGCCGCGGACTAAGCTGCCGTTAATTACCCCCCGCCTTTGGGGCGAGGGAACCTCCGATTAACGAGTTAAACTGGTCATGCAAACTCAATGTGCAGTGTTGTGTGTTCATACCAGAATATTGCATTTTATACCGTCCATTCTTACGCTCGTTTGTTTATAGGCAGGTGCTTTTAATCAGTGTTTGCTACATATTTACAGGATACTGGTTCTCAGCTCTAGACAGTGAAATTCATAGAAAAGTACGTCAAATTCCGGATTACTGCCAACAACAGATAAAACACGGGTCTCCGCTCTCTATCCGTATGTTGCCACACACCAGTTTAAGGGACAAAATGGCAAATCGATGTCATTTTCGTGCACAAAGCTCAATGTCAACACAAGATCCAACATATCTACGCGGAGCTCGAGGAAATCTTGGCAAAAGATCCACATCACATCACCTTTTGATCTACTGAAATTCTGGAAGAAATGGGAAGAGTTTCTGAGAAAAAGTCATATACCACACTGAAGAGTACTAAAAACTAGGGAAAACCACCAAATTTCATGGCCTAACTCCTCTAAACGGCCGCGGTTCCGCGGCATAAGCGCGCTTAGGCCGCGGAGCCGCGGCCATTTAGTCTCCTCTCGTTGTCGTTTTTCAGGGGCATGTTGGTCTTTTCTTGTAGGGGCAGATTCTTGCCCTAGGTTTCCAGTTCCCCTCCTATAAATACCCCAGTTCTGAGCCAAACCAAGGAGTGAAAATTCTTAAGCCTCTTTTTGCTAGTTTTAGTTTTCTTCTTCTTCTTCTTCATCTTTCCTCCATGAAAATGTAGTGAGAGCATTGAGTGGATGTTAAAAGAAGATGAGGGTTTTTGTATCATTCTTGTTTGTTTAACTTCCCCTTAAGATTTTTGCTTTCTCTTGATCTTTCAACCTTTTCATTGAGCTTGAAAGTTTAAGGGTTGGTTATTGATCTCAAGGGTTGTATCTTCTTATGGAATTAGTGCTTCATTTCACATGAGTTCTTTACCCTTCTCTTGATCTTGCAACCTCTTGATTGAGCTTGCAAGTTTAAGGGTTGGCTATTGATCCCATGCTTGTCTTGAGTTCTAGTTTCTAGTTCTTTTTCTTGCTTTTTATTACCTTGCTTTACTTTCATGCACTTTAAATTCCATGCACTTACTTACTTGTAATCTTTTCTTTTCTTTTGCTCTTTTTGGTTCTTTTTGTGAATGGTTGTAATTATTGTTGTTGTTAAGAATCAATACGATATTGTAAGTTAACGTTTCTTTGCTTATTTCCTTTTCCCGTTATTTTCCATTGAACTCCGCACAAACGTTACGCAAGCGCTCCGTTAGGCACCCTACCCTACCAAGGTAACGGTGATTCCTAACCGCGACCGGTTGCGTTCGGTTTGGCCGGAGGCGAAAGCAAGAGACAAGAACGGAAGGACAAGGGTAAATAAGCCGGATTCCACGAATACTGCGCTTAAATCCCCTAATCCACGTTGTTGCCAATTGCTCTAGCTTCAATTGGTCAAGACTCGGCTCAAAGGTTTTGAGTACGGATTTATTTAGATTACACTTTCGTATCTTTTTCTTAACAACTTTATACTTGCATAAAACACATAGGATAGAACTGAACAAACATATACACATTCTTTATTGACTCATCTAAAACTCGAACGGACATACAACCATCTCCCTGTGGATCGACCCGTGCTCAACCGGCTAGCTGCGAAGCGACACCGTCCTGATCGCGGTAAACTTTAGAACTTTGAACATCCGACACGCTTTTGGCGTGCGATCATTGTGTTTTGAAGGGGTTTTGGATATATCGGGGGCCCCGCAGAGTTTTTACGGGGGTCCCGCTACCCAGATAGCGGGCTGGGGGTAAAGGGGGCTAGCAGCCCCCTTGCGGGGTGCGGGGCAGCGCCCCGTTAGAAATTTTTTTCTAACAGGGACAGTGTCGTGGTGTATGTGTGTGTGCACATATGTATGCATATGTGTATATATATATAAAAGAAAGAGGGGGAAAATGCATCCAAAGGATGCGTGGGTCCAGCGTCCGGGCGCTGTGCGCCCAGGTGCTGTGCGCTCAGACGCTAGCGTGCCACGTGTCGGCACGTGGGCGCTCTGCGCTTGAGCGCAAGACGCTGTAGCGCAAGCGCACCACGTATCGGCACGTGGGCGCTTTGCTCTTCAGCGCCTGACGCTCGAGCGCAAGTGCACCACATGTCGGCATGGGGACGACTTGCGCTTGAGCGCTAGGCGCCTGAGCGCAAGTGCACCACGTGTCGGCACGGGGGCGACTTGCGCCAGAGCGCTGTGCACTTGAGCGCAAGCGCGCCACGTGTCGGCACTGGGGCGACTTGCGCTCGAGCGCAAGCGCGCCATGTGTCGGCACGTAGGCGCTTTGCGCTTGAGCGCTGAGCGCTTGAGCGCTGAGCGCTTGAGCGCAAGCGCACCATGTGTCGGCACGTGGGCGCTCCGCGCTTGAGCGCCGGCGAGGAAAAGATGCTTTTAGCCTAAAAAGATTCTCGGAAGAGAAATCAGAGAGGAGTTGGACTCCTGAGTGTGTTTTCCTTTTTTTTTCTTGGGTTTAGTGAAAGGGGTTCTTCTTCTTCCTTCACTGTTAGCTGGATCTTGAAGATCAAGAGATGTGAGATCTCAAAATCTCTCCTTTTTGGGATCTAAAGACAGATCCAAATTCCCCTTTGTGGGTTTGATGGTGAAAAACTATTTTGTTTTTGAAAAGGAAGAGTAAGACTCTTGATTTAATTCAGAAGAAAGAAGAAGGTTTGAGACCTTCAGAAAAGGGAAAGAAATACAAACCCTAGGTTTTTGAGAGAATGAAAAAAGTGTTCCTTTATTCATCATCATGTTGCCTTTTATAGGCTTACATATTTGCATATAGCCCTTTGGGCATTACAAAAATGGCATTTTAGCCATCCCATGGCTCATGTGCCATTTCATTTTTGCACATAAGCCATGGGCTTACAAAATATTGGCTTTATGCCCATTTTGCGTACATTCATGTATAAAAAATTACATAAAAATTATTTATTACATGATTTTATTGTTGGCATGGGGAGGCTGGCCGCGGGCTCAACTTGGGCATGGACCCGCTTGACCTGGGCTTGGGCCTACCTAGCTTGGGGGTTGACCTTGACTTTGACTCGGTCAACCGGGGTGTAAATTTTTACCCCAACAGCAACATTTTTAGAAAGGGAATTTCTTACAAAAAATATAACTGGGAGCGTGGTAGAACTGGATGAAGTTTGATTGGTTTGAAAATGTTGAGTCTTTATGTGTTTTAATTACCGCAATCAATAACGATGTCGCAATAGCTAGTCGATAGTGAGTACGAGTCGTCCACAGGGAAATGTTGAATTACCTATCTTATTTTAGACGAGTAATAAAGAAAGGTGAGCTTTTTATCATTTTATACAAAGAAGATTTGAAAATTTTATAAGAGAAGGGTTTATAGGATTGAGTAGTTAATGGATGGAGTTCTAAAAATAATTCTTTTTATCTTTTAATTATTTAATACTAGAGAAATAGCGATGAATGTAGATTAGGGTTCTTGGAAGGATTAGGGTTTCCCTCTACTGACCCTTGTCCTTCCATTCATCCCTATTTATCTCAAGCCCTCAACAAAGCGAGTATTAATGAATCTCAAATCGTGGTCGCAACTATCATGAATTGATAGCACGCCCGATAAGAGGGTTAAGATTCATTTTGCTAAAATTTATAAAAATTAAAACTTAAAAAGACGTCAAGAGATTTTGTTCATCCATTATACTATCCTATCCTACAAACCCTAACAAGGGAGAATTTACTCGCTCATTGGGATAAACAAAGTAAACGATGAAAGATTAAAGATTAATGAACCCATAAGAAATAACAAAATTAAAATTGCGGAAAGTAAATGCAGAAAATAAAGTGCGGAAAGAAATGAGACAAGAAAAAAAACTACCTTTTATTGAATAAACAATTGCATTACAGAAATTGATCACTGAAAAACTAAACTACAAACCCTAGTTTTCTCGAAAGATCTAGATTGCTCAATCGGTAGATGATCGGTGGATAGATAACCCTAATTGCTCTCGGTCCTTTTTATAGGCTCTGGAACTTGAAATCCTAGACGTCATCTTAAACTATGTGAAAAGACGATCAAGCCCTTGAAAATTCACATCCAACGGCCCTTACTTGACCGTGCTTCCGCTGCCATTTGCCTCCTTTAGCCGCAGATTCGCGGCCCTTTGATGTGATCTCGCCCCCAGATTTATTATGTTATTTTCTCATGATGTTAGTAGATTTTTCTGATAAAATTATTCTGAAAATATCTCTTTCTCTCTGTAGTTGCGAGACTATTCAATTTTCTCCTAACATTCGGCAGATTTGGTTTGCTAATTCGATTTGATTTGATTCTCTCAATCCTCTTTGAAGTCTTGAACTGATTTGTTATTTTAAATCTGCACAATATCTCAAATCAAATTGTTAGTAGCATTTGGTTTATTTGAGATAATATTCCAACCAATTAAATGCTATGATATCTTAATAATATTGGTTAAGAATATTTGATATAATATGATATGCATATTTTAATAATTAATAATCTCATGGATATTTTATTTAAATTTGATATGCATATATTCCCCTAATTATATTAATTACATATTAAGAAACATATGATAAAAATCTTTTTTACAAATAAACCCATATATGTTCTTAAATTATAAATAATACCTTTTAATAATTAATAATAATAGGGAAAATGACCGTACAAATATGCAATAAATATGACTGATCAAAGTTCCAGAAGCACAAACTATTACTGAAGATTTAGTAGAACCTCAGGATTCAATAATCTCGGACGAACCTCAACCACTCCGAAGATGTACTAGGGTTTCTCGTCCGCCTGAGAGATACGACAGTTTTCTCATAGATGGCGATCGAGAGGATTGCATTTTGGAAGAAGATGATCCTACTAGTTTCGAGCAGGCCATTAACAGTAGGGACTCTATAAAATGGCTTGATACTATGAAATCCGAAATGGAGTCCATGTACACCAACAAAGTTTGGACTTTGGATGTTGCTCCTCCTGGGGTAAAACCTGTTGGATGCAAGTGGATCTTCAAAAAGAAAATCGGTGCAGATAGACAGGTGGAAACCTATAAGGCTAGACTTATTGCAAAAGGTTTTCGTCAAAGACCAGAAGTGGACTATGACAAAACCTTTTCTCCCATAGCTATGCTAAAATACATCAAGATCCTACTTGGCATTTCTGCCTACCATGACTATGATATCTGGCAGATGGACGTTAAAACGGCTTTTCTAAATAGAAGTTTAGAAGAGTGCGTTTATATGGATCAGCCGGAGGGATTCATAGACAGTGGGAGCAGCGGGAAGGTGTGCAAGTTGCTTAAATCCATTTATTGATTAAAGCAGACGTCACGGAGCTGGAACATCTGTTTTGATGAAACATTCAAGGAATTTGACTTCATAAAAAACGATGATGAACCATGTATCTACAGGAAGATTGTAAGCAGAACTGTTATATTCCTCGTCTTGTACGTGGATGACATTCTCTTAATAGGAAATGACATTCCTATGCAGCAATTGGTCAAGCTATTCTTGTCACAAAAGTTCTCCATGAAGGACCTGGGTGATGCCTCCTACATTCCGAGGATTAAGATCTACAGAGATAGATCCAAGAGATTGTTAGGACTTTCACAGTCCAGGTACATAAAGACCATACTAAAAAGATTTAGTATGGAAGATTCCAAGCACGGTAATATACCCGCATTGCATGGAATCACCCTCTCCAAAAAGATGTCTTCCAAGACGGATGAGGAGAGGGTTCGCATGAGCACTATAACCTACGCTTCGGCGGTAGGATCTATAATATATGCGATACTGTGTACCAGACCAGATATGGCATACGCGCTTAGCGTGGTGAGCCAGTATCAGTCGAACTCAGGTGAGAATCATTGGACAGCTGTGAAGAACATTCTCAAGTACATGAGAAAGACTAAGGAGATGTTCTTGGTTTACTGTAATGGAGACCTTCATGTCGAGTCCTTTACTGACTCAAGCTTCCATGGTGATAAGGATGACACCAAGTCTTACTTGGGTTTTGTGTTTATCCTCAACGGAGAGGTGGTCTATTGGAAGAGCTCCAAACAGGACATTGTCGCAGACTCGACGATGGAGGCTGAATACATTGCTTCCAACAATGCCGCAAAAGAAGCGGTCTGGATGAAGAAGTTCATTACTGAACTTGAGGTGGTTCCGTCCATTATTAATCCAATACCTTTGTATTGTGATAACAATAGGGCTATAGCTTTAGCGAAGGAACCATGGTCTTATCAGAAATCCAGACACATCTTAAGGTAGTATCACCCGATCAAGGAGATCGTAAATCGCCGGAAGATCGAGATCCGGAGAGTAAATACGAAAGATAACACGGCGGATCCATTCACCAAGGCCCTCCCTCAAGCGCAGTTCGAGCGACTTTTTGAGATGTTGGTTATGCGGTACGCTAACAACTGGCCCTAGAGTAGACGTTGGGTATTCGATACGCCAATTACAGGGCTTAGTGCAAGTGGGAGATTTTTGGATATGTATGCCCTAGATGCATGTATTGTATAGGATGCTAGGGATATGTATGTATAGAACAATCTTGCTCAGTTGTATATAGTATATTATTAGAAATGTCTCTGTCTTAATATGTGTATTTCTTTCTCTTGCTGATTTATATTGCTTACACATATTGATAAAGAATCGATACGGTAGTATACTATTTTGGTTTGTCTTTATCTTAACATGTGCATATGTTATACTCGATATCACATATGGTGGATATATGTTGATAAAGCCCATAGTATTTTACTTGACTACCAGCGATATGATGGCGATCATACTTGTGGGAGCTGGGTAGTCCATAAGCACATCCTTAAAGGTCCCAGGTCGCAAGAATATCGAGACCAAGCATCGATATTCCAGAGTAGACTTGTGTATACGTTTCTAGACCCCAACGAGGGGCGGTGGTTGGTCCCACAGCCATTGGTGTGATCACCTAAGATTGTATACAGGTGCTCACTCGTGGTGAGTACACTGGAAGGACTCGCCCAGAACCTCTAGATGGTAGTATACCTATCATTAGATAGTGGTTCTCAGGTGACATGGGTACAAATTAGTCTTTGGACCTGAGATCATCATTTGTCTCGTATGAGTTCCCACTGTGCTTTGATCACTACCCTACCATGGCTCTACTGAGTTGTGCAATCAGGTTTTGGTTGGGTACAGTCCCGAGCCATATGGAGGCAGTGAGTGATTTTTAGGGATTCGTCTCTCCCGGTATTAAGAGTCGATATCGCACTGTGTCCAATTGGCTAGAACCATAAGACCTTGGCCAAGACAGTTAAGATTTACTGATGGTTAGATTAGTAGTTTCTCGGATTAGTCCTGAGCCAAATCGACATGACTTATCAGGTCAGTAGGGGTCTGACGTTTACCACCACTTTGACCCGGTTTGCGATACTCTTAAACGAAGAGATCGGACTATACGGAGATTGTCACAGATAGGCTTAATAGGGGTTCGGATGAGCTTGCTCGTCGTCGTTCTTTTCGACAGGTACCTGAATAGCCGTTACGTACAGCTAGTGTCACTGACGTGCTTGTGGTTAAGCCCACTAACAGCGTACTGTCGAGTCTTTAGAGTCCCACAAATAGGGTTTCTCTGATTCAGGCGAAACGATATGGTGGTCGTATGTTTATGCAAGAAAGGTTCCGATCGAATGATAATACTTGTCAGCTTAGGATTAAGCCGGATTATTAAATCAGGTAATGATTTAATAATTTACATATACATATTTTGATATGTATATTCTACTGTTATCCAGGTTTTCGATCGGACGATTGTTGATACTAGCAGGATTATGATTAAGCCGGTTTGTTAAATCAGATATTGATTTAATGCTAGTATTATATTAGTATTATTATTTTATCTCTTGGATATTCATATTTTGGTATAAATATGGGTATGTATATACAGTAGAGTGTATTTCGTATTTATACGGAAAATATTCTAGAAGGTGGACACCTCATTTTTGATTTATCCATTTATTCTTTTAAATGGAAACGAGGTGTAAAGGTAGTGAGGTGAGAATGGTGAGAACCATGCTTCAGTAGTGTTGACAAATGAATTGAATATTCATTTGTGCAAACTATTAAAGCATGGTTGTGATTTTATATTGGAAAAATGAGATATACAAAACCATGGTTCGTTGTTTTTCACATAAGTTTTATCTCATTCTCACCATGAGCTTCTCTCTCCTCTCTAACCTTTCTTGAATTCCTCCTCCTCCTTCTTCATCTTTCTCCCTACCATCTCATGAGTTGAGAATTAAGGGAGGAAGAGAGATAGAAATACACTAGAAAACTCACTACATCTCCTTATTAACCTAGATTAGCAAACTAGGTTACTAAGTTGCTTCATTAGTGAAGCTAAGCTTGGATTATAAACTCTCGGGTGGATCATTTAAGATCTGTTGGTGAGTTGTGCTCACTCTATATCGAAGTAGAGAGACGGAATGCAAAAAAATAAAATTTTTAAGCAAGCACAACCAACTTAACCGAAGTAATCAAAGTACAACCCAAAACTAGCAACTACTAGGAGTTTTATCTACTATGAGAGAAGGTTATACCAGAAGATCCATGTCCTTTGGGTCTTCACTCCTTTTCTTAAGCTCTTAGGGATCTCCTAGATCAACCTTGATGGCCGGCCTCCTTGGTCCTAGATGATCCACCCGAGTGTTTGTAATCCAAACTTAGCTACACTAAGCAACTCAACAAGCAAGTTTGCTAATCTAGGTTTCCAAGATGACGTAGTGAGTTTTCTAGTGCATTTCTATCTCTCTTCCTCCCTTGATTCTCAACTCATGAGATAGTAGGGAGAAAGATGATGAAGAAGGTGGAGGAACTCAAGAAAGGCTAGAGAGGAGAGAGAAGCTCATGGTGAGAATGAAAAAATCATCATTTAAAAACAATAATGCAATCATGGTTTTATAAAACATATTTTGCAATATAAATATATCAACCATACTTGAATAGTTTGCAAAAATGAATTATAAATTTATTTTTCAAGACCATTCAAACATGGTTCTCACCATATCTCTCCTTACTACCTTTACACCTCATTTCCATTTAAAAGAATAAATGGATAAATCAAAAATGAGGTGTCCACCTTCTAAAATGTTTTCCGTATAAATACGAAATATATTCTAACGTATATACATACCCGTATTCATACCAAAATACGAATACCCTAGAGATAGAATAATACCACTAATATAATATTAGCATTAAATCAATATCTGATTTAACAAAATGGCTTAATCCTAAGCCCGCTAGTATTATCAACCGTCCGATCGAAAACCTGGATAACACTAGAATATACATATCGAAATATATATATGGAAATTATTAAATCAATATCTGATTTAATAATCTGGCTTAATCCTAAGGCGGCTAACATTATCATTCGATCGGAATCCTGCTCGATCGAAAACCTGGATGACACTAGAATATACATATCGAAATGTGTATATTGTATATTATTAAATCAATACCTGATTTAATAATCCGGTTTATTCCTAAGCCGGCTAGTGTTATCATTCGATCAAAACCTTGCACGTATAAACATACGGCCACCACATCGTTTCGCTTGAACCAGAGAAACCCTTAATGTGGGACTCTAAAGACTCGACGGTACGCTGGCAGTGTTTTAACCACAAGCATGTCAGCGACACTAGCTGTACGTAACGGCTACCCAGGTATTTGTCGAAAAGGAAGGCCGACGAGCAAGCTCATCTGGACCCCTACCGAGCCTATTCGTGACAATCTCTGTACAGTCCGGTCTCTTCGTCTAAGAGTATCGCATACCGGGTCTAGGGGATGGTAAAAGTCAGACTCTATTGACCCGATAAGTCGTGTCGATTTGGCTCAGGACCAATCCGAGAAACTACTGATCTAACCATCAGTAAATCTCAACTGCCTTGGCCAATGTCTTATGGTTTTAGCAAACCAGACACAGTACGATATCGACTCCCAATACCGGGAGAGACGAATCCCAGACAATCACTCACTGCCTCCATGTGACTCGGGACTGTACCCAACCAAAACCTGTTTGCATGACTCAGTAGAGTCGTGGTAGGGTAGTGATCAAAGCACAGTAGGAACTCAGATGAGAAAAATGATAATCTCAGGTCCTAAGAATAACCTGTACTCATGTCACCTGAGAACTGCTATCTGACGATAGGTATAATACCATCTAGAGGTTCTCGGCGAGTCCGTCCAGTGTACTCACCCCCAGTGAGCACATGTATACAATCTTAGGTGATCACACTAATGGCTGTGGGACCAACCACCGCCCCTCTTCGGGGTCTAGAGATGTATACACAAGTCTACTCTGGAATATCGATGCCCGGTCTCGATATTCCTACGACTTGGGACCTTTAAGGATGTGCTCATGGACTATCCAGCTCCCACAAGTATGATCGCCATCATATCGCTGGTAGTCAAGCAAAATCCTATGGGCTCAATCAACATGTATCCGCCATATGTGATATCGAGTATAGCATATGCACATGTTAAGATAAAGACAAACCAAAATAGTATACTACTGTATCGAGTCTTTATCAATATGTGTAAACAATATTAAGCAGCAAGAGAAAGAAATACACATATTATCAGATAATATATTATATACAATTGAGCAAGATTTTCATGTACATACATATCCCTAGTATGCTATACAATACAGGCCTCTAGGGCATGTTTACCGCCGAAAACAGAGACGAACTGGGATAGATCGTCTTGCCTGAATTTGCGGGCAGATGCTATTTGGATTTATATGTCCACCTCTCCGAAGATACCAAGTTGATTTATGACACCATATATCGGAGGTTTGGACAGATGTGATCGTTGTAGCAGACTTTATCAAATTCCCTCTCATTTGATGAGGGGTTTTTGATTATGGGGACGCTCTTCCCTGCAGGCGTAAGCCCCTGCAGTTAATTACATTACTACATTGCGATAACCACTTTCTCCTGCTCCGGCAGTTCACTTCGTATGTTTTTTTGTTTTGGTTGCCCGTGGATTGTATACGGAGACTTGTTTGTGTCGTCGCCCGTAGGGCGCGAATCAGCCCAAATCCGTATATTTTAGATTTGGGCTTACGTTTATTTAAGGATCGTTAATCTGGTATGAAATTAAGATCAACTTAAATATGTGAGCATTTGGGCTCAATTTGTTCTTGCTAAGGATGCGTTAGTCTAATTTAAGACTAAGATCAACTTAGTAAATTTCATGGATCATTTTTATTTAAGATCCAGCAAAAGAGCATTTGGGCTCAGCTGCAAGAAAATTTCCGAGACTTAGCCAATTTGGGCTAAGTCTACTTAGCCTTTTTTTTTATTCAAAAGTGCTAAGAACTTATTTGGGCTCTGTTTGTTCAGCCCTTTTCTTTTCATGTAAAAGTGCTAAGCACTTATTTGAACTCTGGCGCTCACATGTATGTCATGTGAAGCATTAAGTCATGGGCGCTGCCCGGATGAGTGTTGAACACTTTAGTCGTTTTGACTAATCATGAAGTGCTAAGAACTTTTTATGGCGTCCACGTGAGGAGCACGTGCGGCGCTGTCCAATCAGTGCTAAGCACTTAGCTGTCTTCGACTGCATAAAGAGTGCTGAGCACTTTTATTCAGCGCCCACGTGTGTTTCACGTGAGGTGCTGGCCTTCTGTTTTGGGCGCCCGTGTGTTTTTCACGTGAGGCGTTAGGTGCTGTAAAAGGGGGCGCCCACGTGAGGTGCTCATTTTTTTCCTGTTTTAGAGATTAAATCTCTTTTAATGGCATTTTGACCATTAATGATCACCAAGATCTTCGTTTTTTTGAAGATCTGGGATCAGGTTTTTCTTTAAGAACTAAGTTCTTTTATAGGTTCTTTTTCCTTTTGTTTTTCTTTTGGACCTAATTCTTTTTCGAATCTTTGATTCTCAAGAACAAGATCCTCCCGATGAGAATTAAATTCTAAACTTGTAGGAGACTTGTCTTGTGGATGTCTGATCCAGAGAAAGAACTAAATTCTTTTAGAAGGGTTAAACCCTTAAAATAGGTAAAAAGAGATAATTTGATCTCTGAATTTCTTTTACCTAGGTTTCTTTTGAAAGGGAAGTCTTCCTCTCTGAGAGTTGAATTCTCTATTATTTTTGGAAGCTTTCTATATTTTTTAGAAGCTTATGGGGTTTTTTTCTATGTGAGACTTGATGTCTCGGATCATTTATATAGTGGAGGCAAGTTTGTTACTTAATTCTGAGAAAATCTCTCATTGAGAGATTCCAATTGATTTAATTGGACTCAAAATTGAGTTGGGAAATTTTACCCACCATTGGATCTTTGATCCAAGGACTTTTGTTTATAAAGAATATGATTTTTGTTTTTAACGAGATTGGGGAAAAAATTTTTCCTGTACATAATTTATTCTGTAAAAATGGTGATTTTTAATCACCATTGGATTTTTTAATCCAATGGTTTTCTATTTTACAGAGAGAAATCTTTCTTATTTAGAAAGATTGAGGGAATATATTCCAAAATAGAATTTTATTCTATAATTAGATCTTTGATCCAACCGAATGTATCTTTCTTATTTTAGAAAGATTTGGGAAATGTTTTCTCCCAACATAATTTAATTCTGTATTTTGATGATTTATCATCTTCGTTGGATTTTTGATCCAACGACTCTATTTAACAGAAACTATTGTAGAATTTAATTCTACCTGGGTGCTGACGCTCACATGTCGTGCATGTGGGCGCCACATAAGAATTTAATTCCTAAGATGGGTACTTATGTGCTTTGCATATTGGCGCCTGTATGACGAGCACATGCGGTGCCATCTAAGAGTTTGACTCTTATGAACTCTTCTGTGCTTTGCACATTGGCGCCTGCATGAGGAGCACGTGAGGCGCCACCATAGGATTTAATCCTATAAGATTGGTTCTGGCGCTGGCGCCCTCGTGGAAAGTACGTGAAGCACTGTCTTATTAAATTCAACAGAACTTTGCTCTTTTATTAAGTTAAATATATTGGGGAAACAAATGCCCTCCACCGTTGCTCTCACGTGACTTACACGTGGGTGCAATGGTATCGCCTTTTCCATCGTTCGATCTCCTGGGGAGTTGAACTGTCCCTTCATGTCTTATAAATAGGGCCTTTGGCCTTTGAGATGACTGCTGTTTCGTCATCCTCTTTCTTCTTCCTTGAGAATTTAATTCTCTTCTTAGAGCTTAGATCTCTGCCCAAAGAAACTCTTAGAGTTTAAATATGTTTAAGAAAATTGGTAAGGATTATGACCATTTTTCTCTTAAAAGAGACTCTTTTTTGTCTTGGATTTTTAACCCATGAATAGAGCTTGGCTCTTTTTCTTGAAATGATCTCTTAGAGATCTTTAAAAACTTTATTTAGGTAGACCGTTGGTCTCAGAAATCTTAGGATTTTACCATGTTACTCTGATCTTTAGGAGTTCTCTGGAATTTAATTCCAGTATATTTCCAATGGGGATTTCTGGGATTTAATCCCATTATTAGAGGAATTTAATTCTGGGTTGTTCTACAGAGCTTAGCTCTGAGAAAATTTCTTTTTTAAGAAATTCTTTTGGGAATTTTATTCCCTTTCCTTATTTTCTTTTTAGGGTTCTTCTTACATATTTGAATCTGCTGTTGAACTCGTTTTTCGAGAATATTGGGAGTCTAACTCCACAGTTCAATGTGATTTTCCATTAAATGAGAATCCTTTTGGATTCTTACAATGATTTTGGTATTTTGATTGCTAACCCTTTACTGGTTTTTCTTTTCAGATACTATGGCTTCTCATCTGTATGATCTTGAAGAGATTATCTCTTATGAGGAGATTCGCATCCAAGGCTGCTGCTAGGGCCAAGAGTTGACTGACGCCCAGTACGTGGAGGTGATGCATCGCTTTGACGATTACAACGGTCGATTGCTCCCTCGCCGTTCTTCTCTCTTGAAGATTGTCGTTGGGTCGATTTGGGAAGCACTTCCTGAGCTTGATGAGGCTATGCCGCTCAAGGCACTTGATGATGCTGAAGACAAGGTGCATTCAGTATATCTGATGTGCCTGATTTCAAAGAAGCGGAGAGATGATCTTGTCGCTGTTTTGCATCGCGTCTTCCAATAGAAGGCGATAATATCCATGTACTAGAGGATGAATGACATCAGCGGGGATCCCGACGCTTGCATTCATGAGAAAATGCATAAGAAAATGGTCAACGAAGCCAGAAGCACTTTACTCAAACTTTCCTTTAAGTTCATGAATCCGTGTCCGGAATTCAGCGTCTTGCCATTGTAACATCTTGATGATGTCTCTTTTTTTTTATCATCCTTATCACCAATGTATAAATTTCTTTGAAGTATGAATGATAAAACTCTCCTTTTCTTTATGCCAATGCTCGTATGAGGTATTATTACATGCATAAAAAACGCCGACGCCCACGTGTCATGCACGTGAGGCGCTATTACAGGATTTAATCCCGAAAAGAACTAGCGTCAACGCTCACATGTCATGCACGTGAGGCGCCACTCTAATCCCAGAAAGAATCAGTGTCGATGCTCACGCGTCAGGCACGTGGGGCGCCGCTGAGGGAATCATTTCACCTTCTTGCTTTGATTCCCATGAGTCAACTCATTCTTTTCCCAGGCCTTGGAAAGAGTTCCACCATGCACAACGTTTTCTGTGCCTATATTTAAATGTTTCTCTTTATATTCTGGAGTGATGATCTTCTTCTTCTTCACAAGAAGAAAGCCATTTTTTTTACAGACTAAGAGTTATGGCTTGCAATCGTCCCCATGCTCGTCGGCACCCATGGGAAGTACCTATTGAGAGAATTGTTCCCCGTTTCACTACGCAATTTGTGGATCCCGTTCTCACTGATGACCAGTGTGACACGATGATGTACGACCTTTTGGCTCGTAAGGGTTCTCCTCTTCTTATCGGCTCCATTTGGCTCCGGATGATCTTCATGTCCATGCTTGCTGACATCCCCCTACATCCAGCGGAGATGAATCTGATGATGCGAGATGCAGCGGAGGACAAGATCGAGTGCTTTTATGAGGCGTATTTGATTTCCCAGCCTCTAAAGGACCGTTCTGTTCAGTTGCTAAGTCAGATGCGGGCTCGGCGGGATGTCATGTCCGCCTTCACTGATGGGCATGGCGCTGACCGATGGGGAGCGACCCCTCATGAAGATCGCCGCTTCGACATGGTAGAGAAGATGGAGAGGGAGTTAGAGATTTTTGTTTATTGTTTTACTAATCCTTATATCTCTGATCCCATATTTGGTGATCTTTTTTCTGTGGAATAAATAAATAAAAAATTTGTTGACCGCTGAACGTTTCATCCCCAGCACATATCCATGTAGGCATCTTGCCTCTGCACGTATGCTTTGTATTTTAAATTTTAGATGTTTTTGATGCATGCATCTAGACATAGGTGAGTACTGGACTGATGTGAAAAAATTCTTCGCCCTGCCACCTTGCTCACGGTGGTATACCCGTGAGTGAAGTATAATATATGGCTGGTTTCGGGCTAGCATGTCATTTAGAATTTTGAAAGCGGATGGACACAAGCGTCGTCATCCATGATTAACTCAGGTCTTGATCCTTAAGAAACGTAATTCCGAGCCCCGAGGTTTATGAGTTGCGCCTTACTGTTTCTTGATGTCTTAATTTAGCGCCAATTAGTTTATTTACTCGTTTCAAAGTTTCTAGTTTATTCACTCGTTTCAGAGTTTCTAGTTTATATACTCATTTCGGAGTTTGTAGTTTATTCACTCGTTTCAGAGTTTCTAGTTTATGTACTTATTTCGGAGTCCATAATTTATTCACTCGTTTCGGAGTCTCTAGTTTATGTACTCATTTCGGAGTCGGTAGTTTATTCACTCGTTTCAGAGTCTCTAGTTTATGTACTCATTTCGGAGTCCGTAGTTTATTCACTCGTTTCAGAGTCTCTAGTTTATGTACTCATTTCGGAGTCCGTTGTTTATTCACTCATTTCGAAGTCTCTAGTTTATGTACTCATTTCGGAGTTTGTAGTTTATTCACTCGTTTCGGAGTTTCTAGTTTATGTACTCATTTCGGAGTTTGTATTTTACCTCCCTTGGGTTTACAGGAAAACTTGTTCTAACGTTATATGCAGATAACCCCCATTCTTTACGAGAGAGGTCCGTTAAGTTTGTGGTACTAGGGTTTTAGTCTGTGGTACCGTCGCGTTGGCTGATGTATTTCTCGATATACAGTCTTCAAGATGTTGTTCGAGTAGCCCTGCGACTGTCGTGTCTCTGATCCCTTCTGGGGCTGGACAAAACGTCTTCAAGTAATCTCCTTAGGTCATATCACCGTCGGAAGAGCAAACGTTAGGAATTTGCCATGATGCTTTTTACTTGAGGTTAGACTCAATTTGGAGCCCCGATGAGTCATAACCACTCTGCTCTGGTGTGGGATGATCTCCGATAGTCTTTTAGGCTTTATATGAGTTGCCTTCAAGATCCGGAGCTGGGAATATGCCATTGCATCATTTTTTGTTTTGACAATGTCTCGCCGATTCTTTGCTGAAGTTGGGTAGATATCTATAAGACTTATATGCTGTATGTATTGCAGTTGAAGTCCGGAGCTAGGAATATGCCATTGCTCCATTTTCATTTGATAGCCGCATTCGCATCCTGCTGAAATGAGGAGGAACGTCGGGATGGTCTCTAGGTTGTATATGCGTCGTCGATACTTGGAGTTAGGATTGTGCCGTTACTCCATTTTTGGTTTCGACCCTTGGGTCTTTTGTTGACGTTGCGTTTGCATTGAGAAGGAACGTCGAGATAGTCTCTGGGTTGTATATGAACCGTCAAGACTTGGAGCTAGGATTTTGCCATGGCTCTATTTTTGTTTTGACCCTTGGGTCTTTTGTTGACATTGCGTCTGCATCCTGCTGGAATGAGAAGGAACGCCGAGTTGGAGCTAGGATTTTGCCATTACTCCATTTTGATTTGGCTCTTTGGAGCTTTGTTGACGTCACGTCTGCACCCTGTTGGAATGAGAAGAACGTCGAGTTGATCTCTAGGCTGTAGATATTGCCGTCAAGATTTGGCTCTCCCTTTGACAGAGCCTGGTGGGAAAGTATGGTTCCCTTTCTTTCATTTGTGCCCATGGATTGTATACAAGAGTTAATATGGACATACTTGTAGGGCAGAGGAATTTTTTTTTATTGCCGCGATGCTCTATCTTTTCATCTTTTCATATCGCGAGAGTCGCGATTGCCCAATCATTTCGGCTATTTTTCGTGGTGCCCAATCATTTCGGCTATTTTTTTTAATGTTTTTACTCGCTGCTTTTTATTGCGAGTTGTCCAAACATTTCGGCTGTTTTTATATGCATATTTTGCTACTCGCTGCAGTTTTTATTGCGAGTTTGGAATCTGATACCAACCTTGGCATCAGCATCGCTACGACTAGAATATTGCCAGGAGCGAATCTTCATTTGCCGTGAAAGGACTTGGAGTTTGACACCTGTTTAGGCATCAACATCGCTACAACTGGAACATTTCCAGGAGCGACTCATCATTTGCCTTTCCTGATTTGACCAAAGGTGGCTTAGCAAACAGGTTAGGATTCTGTCGACTAAAGCTTTTTGACTTTATGAGCCGTAAGGGTCTCATAAAGGTATTTCTCCCTACAAGTCGTAAGGACCTCATAGGTGTACTTTCTCCTTAGGAATCGTGGGGATTCCTAAGTGTATTTTCTCTTGTAAATTGTAAGGATCTTGCAAGAGTGTTTTCTCCTTATAAGTCGAGAGGACTTACAAGTGTCGTTCACCATACAGGGACATTTCTCATCGTTGGTGGAACTTGGTAGGGAAATATTTATTCATACCTATGGATTGTATACAAGGGTCAATATTGGACCGCCTGTAGGGCAACTTGGGGGATGTGGCGACTTAAGAATAGGTTCATATCCCTGTAGCTTAAATCTTTTGAATCTTATGAGCCGTGAGGGTCTCATAAGGGTATTTCTCCCTACAAGTCGTAAGGACCTCATAGGTGTACTTTCTCCTTAGGAATCGTGAGGACTCCTTAGTGTGTTGCTTCTTTGTGAGTCGTATGGATCTCACGCAGATATTTTCTCCTCACAAGGTCGAGAGGACCTTGCAAATACACATGAATTTTTTATTTTATGAGTTTGCGCCCTATTTGGGTTTTCATAAACTCGCCGGCAGTCCTGTTGTTTTTTTACTCACGGCGCCCTTTCGGATTTTCATCCGTGCCCATTTTGCTTGTGGACATACCGTTTTTTTTATAATGGCGAAACTCTCGAAAGTAGCTTCGTTGCAGGTGACCCACCTATTAGCCAATGGGTTTTGGGGATGGTTTCATCGTTGGAGTAGCTATGTAGCCAGTGGGGCTTGAGTTGCAATCTTTCCTGCTAAGACTTCGATTGCAATATAGATCCCAAGGGAATGTATCGCCGTATTTGGGGCGATGCACTAGTTTAGGGAAGTTCCGGTCCATTATCGCCATGTTTGAGGTTTTAGTTTAAGGACTTTTCGGTCCAATGTCGCCATATTTGAGGCGAGGTTCTAGTTTAGGGACATATCGGTCCGTTATTAGTTTAGGGACTTCTCGGTCCGTTATTGCTATATTTGAGGCGAATAATTAGTTTACGGACTTCTCGGTCCTATGTCGCTATATTTGAGGCGGATAATTAGTTTAAGGACTTCTTGGTCCGATGTCGCCATGTTTGAGGCGAGGTTCTAGTTTATGGACATCTCGGTCCGATATTGCCATATTTGAGGCGAGGTTCTAGTTTAGGGACATCTCGGTCCGTTATCGCCATGTTTGAGGCAAATTTTTAGTTTAGGGACATCTCGGTCCATTATCGCCATGTTTGAGGCGAAATTTTAGTTTAGGGACATCCCAGTCCAATGTCGCCATATTTGAGGCGGGGTTCTAGTTTAGGGACATCTCAGTCCGTTGTTAGTTTAGGAACTTCTCGGTCCATTGTTGCCATATTTGAGGGGATAATTAGTTTAAGGACTTCTCGGTCCTTTGTCGCCATATTTGAGGCGATAATTAGTTTAAGGACTTCTCGGTTCGATGTTGCCATATTTGAGGCGAATTTCTTGTTTAAGGACATATCGGTCCTATGTTAGTTTAGGGACTTCTCGGTCCATTGTTTCCATGTTTGAGGCGGATAATTAGTTTAAGGACTTCTCGGTCCTATGTCGCCATATTTGAGGCTAGGTTCTAGTTTAGGGATATCTCGATCCGTTGTTAGTTTAGGGACTTCTCGGTCTATTGTTGCCCTATTTGAGGCGGATAATTAGTTTAAGGACTTCTCGGTCCTTTGTCGCCATATTTGAGGCGGATAATTAGTTTAAGGACTTCTCGGTCCGATGTTGCCATATTTGAGGCGAATTTCCAGTTTAAGGACATCTCGGTCCTATGTTAGTTTAGGGACTTCTCGGTCCATTGTTGCCATATTTGAGGCAGATAATTAGTTTAAGGAATTCTCGGTCCTATGTCGCCATATTTGAGGCTAGGTGAGTTTAGGGACATCTCGGTCCGTTGTTAGTTTAGGGACTTCTCGGTCCATTGTTGCCATATTTGAGGTGGATAATTAGTTTAAGGACTTCTCGGTCCTTTGTCGCCATATTTGATTCGGATAATTAGTTTAAGGACTTCTCGGTCCGATGTTGCCATATTTGAGGCGAATTTCTAGTTTAAGGACATCTCGGTCCTATGTCGCCATGTTTGAGGCGAGATTCTAGTTTAGGGACATCTCGATCCGTTATCGCCATGTTTGAGGCAAATTTCTAATTTAAAGACATCTCAGCCCTTCATCGCCATGTTTGAGGCGACGGAGCTTCTTTGCATACTACTCTCAAAGTTCTAACTCAGGAAGATAGCGAGCGGACACAAGCGTCGTCATCTATCATAGACCTAAGTCATGACTCGTCAAGCATAGTATTTTTTGAGGAATCGGCCGTTTATTGGCCGGAGGGGTCTTTCTCCATGCATATCCATGAGCAGGTAGGCTCCACCTTGGTAGACTTTGTTTATGATGTACGGGCCTTCATAGTTCGGCTCGAATTTCCCTCGTTTTGCACGATTGGGGATCATTGATCTTTTGACGACTAACACGAGTTCGCCTTGGCGGAATGTTCTCGGCCTGGTCAGTCTTTTGAATGACCGTGTCATCCTTGCCTTATAAGCCTCCAGATTTTGTTGTGCTGTAAGGCAAGTTTCGTCGAGGGCATCGAGCTCCTCAAGTCGAAGATGAGAATTTTCTTCATCTGTCAGCTCATATCGAACTGCTACTCGTAGAGAAGGGAGTTCTATTTCCAGGGGAAGCACTACTTCCGTGCCGAATACCAACATGTATGGTGTTGTATTCGTAGCCGTTTTGAACGTTGTTCGGTACACCCAGAGAGCTTCATGCAGCCTTTCGTGCCAGTCTCTTTTGTTTCTGGACACCGTTTTCTTTATAATCTTCGTCAAGGTCTTGTTGAAAGCTTCAGCTAGACCGTTGGCCCGAGGATTATAGACTGAAGAGTATCTCCAATCTATTTTATGCTGTTGTGTGAAGCGGCTGATTTTATGGCTTCTATAAGCTGGCCCATTATCCGAGATAATTCGTCGCAGAGTGCCAAACCGATAGATGACATGTGTCCTGAAGAAATGGAGGATATTCTCCGTCTTCACCTCCCTTAGTGGTACTGCTTCTGCCCACTTAGAGAAGTAGTCGGTCGCTGCCAATATAAACCGATGTCATTTGGACGACGCCGGTTCAATGAGGCCAATTATATCGGTTCCCCACATTTCGAGCGGCCAGCTAGCCGCTGTTGGGTGTAGCGGATTTGGATGTTGGTGGATGAAGTCCCCGTGGATTTGGCACGAGTGACACTGCTTCGGATATTCGAGACAGTCTTGAATCATTGTGGGTCAATAGTAACCCATTCTTTTGATCTTCAGTTTCATCTTTGGCCCAGCTTGGTGAGAACCGCAGAGTCCGTCGTGAATTTCTTGAACGACTCTCTTCGCTTTTTCTGGTCCCAGGCATTTTAGCCACAGACAATCGAAAGATCTCTTATATAGAGTATCATTGACGAAGGTGAAGGACAGAACTCGTTTCATGAGCTGATATCGAGACGACGCATTTTTGGGCGTTAGTTGGGATTTGAAGTAGTCTATGAAGACTTCCCTCCAATCCTTAACATTTTCTTCGTCCTCTATTTAAAGGGCTACTTGTTCGGTCATTTCTTTTCTTTCGGATGACTCTATCAGATCTTCCAAAGATATATCCGTTGGCGAGAGAACCATGCGGCTTTGCACAATGATCTTTACGTCATCAAGGTCGTCATCAGCCAGTTCCCAAGCTTCCGTGACGACTTTGAGTCGAACCCGGAGATGGTAATTTTGTCTCGGACCAAGTGCTGAACGTTCATGCAAATTTCCTTCAGCACCCTCACGTTGAGAAAGTTGACGGAGGATCCGTTGTCGACAAGGATTTTCCATATCTTGATGTCTTGGCAGTACCCAATGACGTATAACGGGCGGTTATGTTCGCACGTACCGAGGAGGAGATCTTCATCGCTGAATGTAATGTCAACCGTGTAGACCTCTGCCAGTTCATCTTTCATCTTCTCTTCCGCGAGGAAAGCTTGGAACTGATCTGGCTCTTGTAATGCCTTGATCAGAGAATCTCGCGCCTCTTTGGGCATGAGGAGAGCATTCAATATGCTCAGTTGTGAGTATATTTTCCTCAAATGTTCCAGGAAGTTGTAATCCACCTTGTTTTTCTTAGACGGGTCCTTTGTTGTGAGTTCTTTGACAACTCCACCATCGAGGGTAATTTCCTCAGGGATTTTTTCTTTTCCTTTGTCCTTTTTGCTCGAACCTTTATTTGTAGGTCCGAGGTTCTTTTCAGGCAGCGTGTGGTTACGCAGCTGAATATTCTCGTAGTTTTTCCCCTCCTCTTCTTTTTCGGAGGTAGAGTCTTTGAAGAGAGGGCTGAGGGGTATTTCGTCCTCAGAATCGCTCCCGAAAGTAAGAACTTAGGGTTTTCCCCCTTCTGAACAAGTACCAACCATATGACAGTTGCCAGTCGTTTTTTCATTCGCATCTGTCGCACTCTTTTGCTGTCAACGAGCTTCGCGCTTCATCCTCTTGAAGTGTTTTTGATGGGCAACGTATCCTTGCCACCACTTCTTGAAGGTACTGCACTCTTCGGTAGGGTGGGTAACCCTCCGATGATATAGGCAGTAGTTTGGATGTGGATCCTCTCCGTCGAGGCATATGACCCCGGGAGTGTTTCTTACGAGAGGTGGTAGCTTCACTCCCATTGACATGGCTTTGGCGAACCGCTTCTATGCCTTGATCCTACTCTTATTTTTCGCAGGTATGCATTGGTTTGGTTGGAGTACTTTACGAATCCACTTTGCCGCAGCTTCTTCATCCTGACGTTGACGCTTAGCCTTTTCGTATATGGCTGTTTCGCGTTCTCGGTCAGTTTTTATTTTTCGAAAGGCTTCATTTAACAGCCTATCGATTGGGTCTTCTGGCAGTTCCTATGATTTTAGTGTCGATTCTGCCCCCAGATCCTCTGTGCTGTTTTCTGACGCTGAGGGAGTTTCTTCGTCATTTAACAACGAATGGGAGACTATGTGGCAACTTGCTACATAGTCTTTTGTTTCTTATGATGAGTCATTTTCCTCATCGTTGTCACTATTTTCGTTCTCGAGAATATGCTTGAGGAACTCTTCGAGCGTGACCGGTTTCCGCGCCTTCTGGTTGTACTCCTTCAGCACTTCAATGTACTTTTGTAGGTCTGTGTGCTTGTCGTCATACTCGGCAGGCTGCACATGCTTCTTGGTCTTCTTCTTTTTCTTCGAAGACTTTGAAGGCTTGACTTGGGGATTTTGCCCTTTGTCAACAAATTTCGGTACGGGACGCGGTTACAGCATCCCTTCGATGATTTCAGGTTCAAGTGGGCTTTTCCACCTGACTGCCGGACATGCCTGTAGATCCTTCAGCATTCTTTTGGTTTTTGCTGAAAGAACGACTTCCCATAGAGTTTCTTCCATGAGCGAGCATGATGCCCCCGGCGCATCCACCTTTTTGGGAGTGTGCTTCTGTGGTGGGTTCACCCTCCAGTTTTCAGACAACACGAACTTCCCCTGTTGATACTGGTCCTCGACCCAGTTCTTGAAGACGTAGCAATCCTCAATTGGGTGTCTCACCATTCTGTGATAGGAGCAGTAGTTGGGGTTGTTGACGTCGTCGGGTTGCGGTGGACGCCGTGGGTATGGCAATGTGAAGAGTTTGTTATGCATTGCCAACTCAAATATACTCATCGTCTTATCGCGGGGAAACGAGTAAGCGTGTCCTAGCCTTTCTTCTAGGGATAGGCGTGGACGTGCGTTGTTCTGGCGAGCAAACGGTTTTGGGCCACTCGGTTGTTGTTGAGCATTGGCGACGAAGGCTGCTTTCCCTTTACCCTTGGCGTTTCGAGGGTCCTTACTTAAAGAGGAAGGCCCGTGGCCCATCTGGTCCATTTGGGCCAGTTTATCGATCAGAGCCTGGAAGGTCGTTGGTTTGCAGAACGTCATGAACTGGAACACGGTCGTTTGAGGATCAAGGGTCCTGATGAACATGCCCACGGAAGGGGATTCTTCGATGCACTGTTCGCATTTTGACCATAGGTTCCGCCACCGAATCGCATATTAGACCCAGCTTTCTTCTGGATTTACCCTGGTATTGATTAATGCCATGATCGGGGTGCGCTCGCTTATGTTGGCGAATCGCTGTGTGAACAGCAGCTCCATCTCTGTGAATGTTCTCATGGAGTCATTTGGGAGCTCCGAGTACCATTCAAAAGCCGTCTCTGACAAGCTGCCAATGAACCGGTGAAGCAACAGTTTGTCGTCGCCTCCAGTGTTGCCGCACTGAGCTCGGAACTGCGCGACATGCTGATGGGGATTGCCCGTCCCTTTGTATACATAGAACTTAGGGATCGTATATCCCGGCGGGTACTTGATTTGGTCATACCAGCCTGGATACGGTCGCCCAGTTCTAACGATTTGGCCAGCCGCTTCATTTGCTTGATGAGCTCTTATTTGTTGAGCTATATAATCATCAAGAGCAGCCTTGGATATCGTTTCCTCCTGGGCTATTGATAAAGCCGGAAGAGGATTTGATGTTTCCCCTCTGTCATCCTCGATAATTATCGGCGGAACCTTGGCTGGGGGTTCTGGCTGGATCATCATTCCAACCATATCCTGGAACGAGAGAGCCATCTGCTTTATGTTAGCAGCCTGCTCAGCAGCTTCCTTGTCCTTTCTTTCAAGCACCCTTCGCAGGAACTCTGTATCGGTCTCCTGCTCCTGGCGCTGTTCGGCTGTTGTGTCCGGGCTTTCTTTCTGCCCGGTAAGTGCCTCCATTTTGGTCAGCATCTCCTGGAGCTTTTGTTGTTGCTCTAGAGCTTTTGTCAGCGACCGAGTTTGCAGTCGATGTCCTATGAAAGCACGGCTTTCTTCTTTCTCGGAAGCCATGTAGACTGTATGCACGATCATGCCCCCAGACTTAGAGCGTTTGGGTCCATCACCTTTGGGATTTGCCGCCGGCGGTGGGATTTTCTCTGGCCTCATCGTTTTGTGGGAGGTCGAAGTTGAAGGAGCCGTTGTAACAGGCACCTATGTAGAAGATGCCCCTCGCTGTATGACGGAGGAGTGGTCTTCCTCTTGCCGAGCCTTCTATTTCTTTGGTCGACGAGAGTAGTTTTGATCAATCACGGAGTCCTGGACTTTTCTCCAGACCCTGTGAATTTATGAGGAGAGCCGTTGATGGGAGCGCTCAGGCTTTTCCTGCATTGTGGTTTCTGTAGGCGGGGGCGATTTCTTTAGCACCGCCGTTGGAGAGTTCTTGCGTACCCTCCTGAGCAGCTCAAAGTTGTTCCCGGTTAGAACAGCAGCGTCAACTTCCACCATTGGTGCTGGCGGAGAAAGTCCAGAGGGGGAATTACCCCTAGCTTTTCTCACTCAGTGCCAGTAGCGATGTCGAGTGTGTCTTGCAAACGGGACCGCCTCAGATATGGAAGCGGCTTCTTTGTGCCCCTGGCTTTGCTGAGGGGCTGCTGTTGGCGTCAACCTGTTGAAGACTGACATCCTTGGCAGAGTTTGAGGAGGAACGACCAATCTTTCAAAGACCGATCTTCTGATGGGGGAAGCGCTTTTGACGGCTTCGCCCGTAGCTGGAGTTGGGAGGGCTATCCATTTTGGGGCAGCCCCTTCAGGTATCACGAGCCTTTTTGTGGGCCCGTATGGGTTCTTGCCCAGCCTGTTGAAGAATGAGATGTCAGCTTTGGAAGGCCCGTTAAGAGGGGCCGTTGTGGTCGCTAGTCGATCGAAGACCGGCCTCTTGGAAGCTTCCTCCTACGGCGCTGAGGCACCGACACCTACTGGTGGGAGCATGGTCCTGAAGAACAACCCAGTAGTAGCTTGCGTTACTTGCCCTACCGGCATTGAAAAGATGGAGGCCGTGTTGGGCCCGTTGGTCACTCGTCCAGTTGGGGTGGAGCGAGAGTTGCTGTTGTAAGAGGTGCAATGGGAAGTCATCGATTTTCTTCTTCAGCACAGAAGCAAGACACCAAATTTTAGTACCTCAAATCCAAGGGCAACCATTGCGAACCGCGATTTTGTTCGCGAAACACGACACACGAAGTGTTGAGTGGAAAGAGGAAAAGGTCCCACCGGGCGTGCCAGAATCTGTTTACCACTGAAAACAGAGACGGACTGGGATAGATCATCTTGCCTGAATTTGGGGGCAGATTCTATTTGGATTTATCCGTCCACCTCTGTAAAGATACCAAGTTGATTTATGGCACCATATATCGGAGGTTTGGACAGACGCGACCGTTGTAGCAGACTTTATCAGATTCCCCCTCATTTTATGAGGGGTTTTTGATTGTAGGGATGCTCTTCCCTGCAGGCGTAAGCCCCTGCAGTTAATTACATTACCCCGTTGCGATAACCACTTTCTCCTACTCTGGCAGTTGACTTCGTGTTTTTGTTTGTTTTGGTTGCCCGTGGATTGTATACAGAGACTAGTTTGTGTCGTCGCCCGTAGTGCGCAGATCAGTCCAAATCCGTATGTTTTAGATTTGGGCTTACGTTTATTTAAGGACCGTTAATCTGGTTTGAGATTAAGATCAACTTAAATGTATGAGCATTTGGGCTTAATTTGTTCTTGCTAAGGATGCGTTAGTCTAATTTGAGACTAAGATCAACTTAGCAAAATTTCATGGATCATTTTTATTTAAGATCCAGCAAAAGAGCATTTGGGCTCAGCTGCAAGAAAATTTCAGAGACTTAGCCAATTTGGGCTAAGTCTACTTTTTATTCAAAAGTGCTAAGCACTTATTTGGGCTCTATTTGTTCAGTCCTTTTCTTTTCATGTAAAAGTGCTAAGCACTTATTTGAGCACTGGCACTCACATGTATGTCATGTGAAGCATTAAGTCATGGGCGCTGCCCGATGAGTGTTGAACACTTTAGTCGTTTTGACTAATCATGAAGTGCTAAGCACTTTTTATGGCATCCATGTGAGGAGCACGTGCAGCGCTGGGCGCTGCCCAATCAGTGCTAAGCACTTAGCTGTCTTCGGCTGCATAGGGAGTGCTGAACACTTTTATTCAGCGCCCACGTGTGTTTCACGTGTGGCGCTGGCCTTCTGTTTTCGGCGCCCGTGTGTTTTTCACGTAAGGCGCTAGGTGCTGTTAAAAGGGGCGCCCACGTGAGGAGCACGTGAGGCGCTAGTCTTTTTTTCCTTTTTTAGAGATTAAATCTCTGTTAATAGCATTTTGATCATTAATGATCATCAAGATCTTTTTTTTTTGAAGATCTGTGATCAGGTTTTTCTTTAAGAACTAAGTTCTTTTATAGGTTCTTTTTGTTAGTGTATATGCCCTAGAGGCCATTACTGTATCATACTAGTTTGTATATTACTTAATGGAAGCTTGGGATATTCACCTTGTATAAACAATCTTGCTCAATATAGTAGTATGCTACTTGGTTTGTTTCTACTTCAATGTGTACATGTGTTTATTTTAGTATATCACCTATACACATTATTGGAGCACTTAGGATCTTTGCTTGATTACCAGCGTTGTGATGGCAGTCATACTAGTGGGGGCTGGGTAATCTATAAGCACATCCTTATGCAGGTCCCTAGTCGCAGGACTATCGAGACAGGGCATCGATACTCCGGAGTAGACTAGCGTATGCGCTTCTCATCCCAGTGTGGGAGATGGTCTGTCCCACAGCCATCAGTACGTCGTACTGGAGATAGTATGCGGGTGCTCGTTGGGTTACGAGTACACTGGACAGGACTCGTCGGGAACTGTTGGTTGGTACTATACCTATCGTCAGTTATCAGTTCCCAGGTGACATGAGTACAGCTTAGTCCGCTGACTTGACACTGTCACTTCGCCTCGAGTGTGTTCCCACTGTACTTAGATTGCTACCCTACCATGGCTCAAAGGAGTCGTGCAAACAGGTAGTAGTTGGGTGCAGTCCCGAAGCACTTGGAGGCAGTGACGGTTAGACAGGATTCGTCTCTCCCGGTATTGGGGGTTGACATCGCGCTGTGTCTAGGAGAGCCATTACACGAGTAGTCCATGGCCAGGGCAAGCGAGATATACTGGTAGGTTTCCAGTGTTATCTCAGGGTGTTCTGGGATTCACTCCGACACGACTTGTACCGCTATTAGGGGACTGACGTTTACCGCCCCCTAGGCCTGCCATGCGATGTATCAGACGAACAAACCGGACTGTATGGAGACTGTCACAGTCAGACTCAGTAGGAGTTCAGATGGGTTTCACCTCGTCAGTCTTCTTGTCGGCATCTACCTGGGGACCGTTACGCACAGCTAGTGCCGCTTGCGGTCTGTGGCTAAACCCACTGCCAGCGTAGTGTCGAGTCTTTAGAGTCCCACACAGAAAGCTATTCGCCTTTAGGCAAAAGAGTAGAGGTCGCATGGTTTTGCGACAGGTCGCATGGTTTTGCGACAGGGTTCGGTCACATCCGTGCACTTATGCACGTACAGTGTCCGGACAGTTAACACTAGCGGGCTTTGGTTTAAGCCAGATCCTAGTGTACGTTTTGGGATTGGTTTTTTCTAGTATGTATTCGTGTTCCTCGGAACGCGGATGCGGGTGTGTATGCACAGTTGACGGAGAGACAGAGACAAAGGATTCTCATTAGGGTTGTTGACTGTTGACTATTGACTTTTTGCTCAACCCTAATGAGAATATGATATATGATTAACAATAATATTAATTAAGTATTATAGTGACATGGTTGTTGAGGGGTTGACTTTGTTGACTTGTTGACTTTGTTGACCGGTTGACTAGGTTGGACTAGTTGACCATCATCATGACAATGGCTATCATTTCATGGCAAAGACTTTTGCTTGCTTGTTTCTCTTGTGAAAAATGAGTGCATGAAATGATATGGCTATTGTAGCTTAAACCATCACATAATACTTGATTGCTATGATTTGTTATGATGGCTTTGGATTATGAGAGCCAAGAGAGAAAAGTCTTGCTCATTCTCTCATTTCCTTTCTCTCTCTTGTGTTTGAGCTCTCATCATCTTCCTCTTGCTCTCTGATCAGTCGAAAATATTGTATATTTTAGCCGGCAATTTCCCCATCTTTTACATACATTTAGAAGTGTTCGGCATTCATATTTTACATATTAGCAAATCTGTCACAAAATATGAGATTGCATGTATTAGACTTTTAAACCGACACTTTAAAGGAAATTAACCGCATTTCATGGCATCGCATCATTTCTGTATTTGCGCAACACTTGTCTTGAGTCTGTGCAGGAAAATACGGAAGAAAATCAAAAGAAGCTGATCAAACAATACGCCAACTAAATCATTTCAGATCTGGTAGCAGTGCAGAAGGAATTAGATAATTCAGTACATCAGAAGAAGGCCCATAACTCAGGCCCAACAATCACCAGAAAGCCCAAGCTCTAAAGCCCCAAAGCTGCCGCCCTTCCGCGGCCCAAACCCCTTATCTGCGGCGGAAGCGCCGCGGTTCTGCCACGTCAGCCGTCCAAGTTTGGGCACAATTCCTTTCTCTGGTCCCACAGTCCTCTCTGATACTTCAAAGTCCAGAACTCTCTCGAAGCTACTGCCAGATCAGAAATGAAGATTAAGAAGGCTAATCCTAAATTAAGCTCCTAATTAATCCTATTCTAGAAGCTCCTCCTAACTAATTACATCTAGAACCTTCTCCCCTAACTAACTTTTGGAGGGAAATTTGAATTTCCCCCAACAAACTTTTGGAGGGAAAGTTAGAATTTGAAATCCTAGATCTAGGGTTAGTTATCTATAAATAGGAGCCTAAATCTAAGGGTTGAGGTTGTTCACCATTAGTTAAAAATAATTCCCTCTTTCATCATCTTCTTCCACAAGTCTCGTGACAAGGCTTGTGCGAAACCCTAACCCTAATTCCACTCCAAATCCAAGATCTTGAGTACCAAATCAAGCGAGAAGCCTTCAACCTTTTAGGAGCCGAGCCGATCTTCAATCGGGCAAGTGATCCAAGCCGATCCGCGATCCACGGAGACGAGCGAAGCCAAGTCGACGATCAAGTTCTTCCTCTTGTAGTTCTTGAGCGAATGTAACTAAATTGTTGATATAAATAAAAGGTGAAATTCGTTAATCTTGCTTTCTTTTAATTCTTGCATCATGATTAGATCTCAATTTGTAATTGTTGCTCTTGTTGTGATGTTCGAGTAAAACTCCGCTCGTTAAGGAGTCGAGACAATTGTAGAATGATGATGTAACAAATTCTAGTACTATTTTTAAGTCCTACGAGTTTTGTAAACCCTAGCAAGTTCAAGAATCGATGACCTAGTTTCGTAGCGATGCTTTCTTGATTGTGATCGCTCGAAATTTGGGATTAACGATTGTTTCTTGAATTTACTAGAGGCTAGAATGTGAATGACATCGACGAAAGAACAAGGGATAAGATGAAACCCTAGTTTCACAAGAAATCCCTAATTCTCATCGATGATCATCGATCTAGTATCAATTCATCGAAGGATAAGAATACGTAATTGTAAGATTACATCACATCTATAGATCCGATCGATTCCTACGAGCCTCATTTCGATTCTTGAGATTTGGTTTGGAAAAATCAACAAACGATCAATTCTTGATTCTATCTTTTAATGCTTTCTTAGATCTAGTTTTTTGTCTCTTTCTTGAACCTCAAATATAAATCATGAATTGTTTTGTTTTCTCTCTTTAAAGTTTCGACTCATCTAATTCGAAAGACGAACGATTACACTTTCCCTGTGGACGATCCACACTCACATACTAACTACAATCCGACACCGTAGTTGATTGCGGTCAAATAATTTTTGGTTGTGATTTCTTTACAATTCCATACTACACATCAAGAATTTATTCAATCAAATGGCGCCGTTGCCGGGGACTATTTGATTCGATACTCACAACACGAAATCTTTTCAATCAAATGGCGCCGTTGCCGGGGACTATTTGATTCGATTTATTACAATCACAGAAATTATATCAATCAAATGGCGCCGTTGCCGGGGACTATTTGATTCGATTTATTACAATCACAGAAATTATATCAATCAAATGGCGCCGTTGCCGGGGATAGTGCGCTAATAGTTCGTATTTTGAAATTTGAGTTGAACAATTTATTCCATCATAATTTTTTTTTTAGATCTAAACTCGTACAAACTCTAATACGTGTGTTGTGATTTGTTGCGAGGAATTCTGGAATCATTGGAGCTTGGATAAAATTTTTCTAAAAATTCTAGAGAGCTAAGCAGTTCAAGTGGAACAGTGACAGAAATTGTTGTGCAGTGAACAGTCATTAGGACCGCGCTTCCGCGGCTAAAGACCAGCATCCGCGGCGGATCCGCCGCAGTTGTAACTCCTCTCTGCACCAAATTTGCTCTGTAAGTCTCTGTCTTTCTTATCTTCTTCTCTGTCTACTCCAATTAACACTTTCTTGCAGGTTTCTTTGCAAATAAATCGCAGCGCCGCAAAGCAAAATAAAATTTGTGCGTGTTTTTGATTCTTGTGGTTGTTGCATATTAATACGGAAATTTAAGGGGCACGACCAAATTCAAATTAGGGGGGGTTTCATTACCCTTCCTAGGCCCTGAAAACCACAAAACTTGCATCCGCATTTACCCTCATTAATTAAAAGAAATCTAGAGATGACTCTAAGGACCGTCGCGCTCATTTAGGACAAGAGAGGGCCGTGGGTAATTCATTGTTTATCTGCGTTTTTCTGTGGTGCCTAAGGCGAGTGTGTCTAAGGCTAGTGGTTATTAATTAGGCCCACTGTAGTGGTGGTTCCTTCCCACTTACCTGGCACTTATCCGGCCACAGGGGGACAAAGAGGCAGTGGAGGATCTATCCCGCGACTTGTCTTTTGGCAGTTAGGAGCGGTCTAGAGTTTGACCTAGGTGACCCCTAGATTTTAGGGTTTTGCTTGTTGCATTTGTTTTGTTGCATCATATTTTCAAAATCCGTATCTTTTTCAAAACAAACACCACATTCATATCATTTCCCCTAATTATAAATTCACGCTGCCACTTGTACTAACCCTTTTTAGTGCAAGATAGGCTGGACAACGGGTTTCTAGTGCCCGTTAGTCCGCGTTTTCCCTCATCGACCCAAAAGTCGGTATTTCTACATTTACCTTTCTTTTACCCACCACCACACCCACATCGATGGATCCACCTCCATCGAACTTCTTTTCCACTACTCTGCCGCCGTCCGTTGGTGCGCAGATTCCACCTTGCATCTCTCTCCAAGAGAGATGTTATCCTACACGAGGCCCACTCTCCACTTGTCTTTCCACACCACCAGCCAACGGGGAAAATTTTCAAATAAAACCCCAATACATCAACCTTTTACCAAAATTTCACGGTCTCGAGTCTGAGGACGCATATGTGTTTATCACGAAATTTGAAAATGTATGCGCAATGATGGGTACTTCACAGCTTTCTGTGGATGCTTTACGTCTTCGTCTTCTCCCATTCACTTTGTGCGATTTAGCCGAGAAGTGGCTATATAACACTACCGCACATTCCATTTCAAATTGGGACGAATTCGTCAAAGCATTCTTTAAGAAATTCTACCCACATCAAAAGACAGCTCGAGTCCGTAGCGAAATCTATCAATTCACCCAGCTTCCAAATGAAACATTTTCAAAATGTCTTGACCGCTTCAAGGATCTGTTAATCCAATGTCCACATCACGGCATCCCGAGATGGGAATTGTGCCGAATCATTTATGAGGGCATTACTCCTTACACAAGACAGTCCCTTAAATCCATGTGTCAAGGCAACTTTATGACTAAAGATGATGGGGAAGCCTGGAAATTTCTAGAAGATTTCGCTGAAAAATCTTTACAGTGGGAGGGTGTGAGTCAATCGACTAGGGATGGCAATGATATTTCCATAGAAATTAGAGCTGAAATTTCTGCTTTACACAAGAAATTTGATGCTATGGAAAACAAATTTTTAGCTGCCGCCCTAAGTCAAATATCACTCTCCAAAACTGTATGTGGATGTTGTTCTGATCCGTCTCACTTGACGGAAGAATGTCCGTTTCAAGGTCCTGAGCATACCAATGCATCATTTCAAAGACCTAGAAACGATCCATCTTCCTCCACATATGATCAGGGTTGGAGGAATAACCCTAACTTTGCTTGGAACCAATCACAATTTCAAAACACAGTTCCAATTCAAAACAATTTCCAAAGGGTCCCTTCACCACAACAGCACCCACCACTTCAATTGAGTCAGCACCCCTTCCAAGCACAAAATTTTCAAAATCCGGCCAACACTTTTTCACCACATGAAAACTTTTTGCAATTGACCGGTACAGATAATATGTCACGACCCAAAAAGGTACGTGATGGCCCTAATACTACGCAACGCCTCCAGACGTAACGCAGTAAAAGAAAGCCAAAACCCAGAAATCTAAACCATAAAAATACGGAAAAGATAATAATAAGTTTTGGAAACATTTGAAAACACAACCCAAATTCTTTAAAATAGTCCACATTTTCTGTAAAATTTTGGCAGCACCTCCTTTATAAAACCAGCCCCTAAAAAGGGTACAACATAGATATAAAGTAAAACATCCCAAACGGGAGCAAAATCCACGCCCAACGGCGGAAAACAACACCACAACAGATATACGACGCCGTAGCGAAGAAATCAGAGACAAAAGAAAGGAACTGTATAAAATCCATAAATCCACAATATATACAAATCGTCCTCACCAAGTCTCTAAGTCATAACAACTGCTGGTAGATGGAGAGTACAATATACAACGAATATATACAATACAAATCTCAGATACCCACAAAACCCACCTGGGCAAAACTGCACACTAACAGGCGAAGTGGTATCCGCAACCAAAGATGATAGATGAGTGTGAAGCTGAAAAGCTGAATAGCTTGCCTTGACTACTTTGGGGAAAACTCCAGCAAAACCTGTGGCACAACGGGGGGTGAGTTGCCAACTCGTGAATAGTAAATAACATATGCAGGTAATCGCGAGAATGAACGTACAGCATGAATCTAATATATATCCATTTCAATAATAACATGTCATGAGTACGTAATAATGGAAAGTACACTCTCAAGTACCACCAATATATCCTGCAATCATAATGTGACAACAGTATGCAATAATCATGCTCTGGGGATATGAGAAAGTAAATGTGCAACTCTCATGAAGGTACTCTCACAGGTACTCCTAATACATGAAACAGTGCACAAGTATATAAAGATGAGGTATGGAGTGAAATATGTCAATTCCACGGCATCCTGACATCGTGGTAGGATCACAATCCAATAAGACAAATCAAATCCCAATTCCTCAATCAGTCACCAAATCAGCTCTCATATCATCTAAGTGTCACATCTTCTCAACTACACAGTATCAAATGTATCTCACTTAAGTATCGAATGTACAACACTGTGTAAATCTCACACATCTAGTATGTACAACATCAGTATATCTATCATATATCTCATGTACAACACAAGTGAATCTCACATCTCTCGTATGTACAATATCTGGTATATCTCACAATGTCTCATGTACAACAGCTAGTGGATCCCACATATCTCGTCTGTACAATATCAGGTATATCTCACCTATATCTCATGTACAACAGCTGGTGGATCCCACATATCTCGTCTGTACAATATCAGTCTATCTCACATATATCATATGTACAACACTAAGTGGATCTCACATCTCTAGTGTGTACGATATCATCATCCAATCCCAATGAATCTCATGAATCTCAAGTCAAATCTCCATCACAGTTCTAACATCCTAAATATAATGACATAATAATATGATGAGGGCAATACACATATATTAGCGTCCCATTCCACTAATATTGGTGTAAAGGCATATATAACAGCGGATCAATCCCCTGTTATATATACAAGAGTATTTAGGAATATCATAAAACCAATGTGTCAAGCATCGACACAGAAATACTGATAAGTACGTATCATACGCTATCACGAGAGCACGAGTGCCTCACTCTGCCCCTCGCCTCTCGACGTATCGATACGCACATGACTCCCAACGGTATCCCCCTGATATCCGCCGAGTCTCTGGTAATGTCACCGGAAAGTATGGCTCCCCTAGGCCTCATCGCCTCAATGCGACATCGGCTCACTCCGACAACATTCTTGCTTCGGGGTACCTCCGGGCCCCACCATGTATCCTCATGCGGCTCTCGACGCCTCCTCGCATAGGATATATATCCGCACCGATAAATCTCATGGTGGATGCTATAATATCATCTCAAGGAAACCGGGTGTTCAAATGTATGCATAATTTCATGAACCACCACGGTCCCCAAATCCAGAAAACATCATGAAAAATCCATATAACAATGCGATAATCCATGAATAATATATACGCAATATGAAACTGTAATGAAAGCGTATAAAAGAACAGCATAGCATTCACCAGATAATAAATGAATACATGAACAGTATAGCAGAAATATAGGTATCTACCTATATGGTGATGTGATATACCTATCAGGTATAAGTATGAAATACAAGTACACCTACCTGTATGCTGATGTGATATACCTATCAGGTATGGGTGAAGTATGGAAGGCATGTACACCTGTATCTATGTCCCTAGGTGTATATGTATCTAGCCCTACTGATACAACATCCTATAGGTAAACAGGAACTAGCATGTCAAATCTAAGTATAACAATAGGAAATATGTATCAAAAGTCACAATGTTCCTAACCATACAATAGCATTTCTAAAATATGGTCGTGTATGACATGGCAATTATTGACGGTGTGTGTGGCATCCAATCAGTGCTCTCGCAATCTGAGCCGTCAATAATAGTGCAGTGTCCTAAGGATACTAGTCCAATCACAACTATCACTACACAGTAAGGTATATGCGCAATTCTAAACATGATATAGAATATGCGACAAAGGTAAAGGTTTCTAGCCCAGACGCATAACGCCATGCGGGCGATTCCCCTGTAGATGTTAAATCTACTCACCTACACTCCAAGCTAGAAGAAGTCTACCACCTGAATCCCCCTGTGGCAGTGTCCGTAGTCCTCGTCTGCGAACCTGCAACATATAAACAACAACAATATACCAATATCAATAATAGCTACGAAATACGAACTAGCTATAACTAACCGACACAACAACACACAAACACCCCTTAAGTGTTCGTATCGTGGCTAACGAGAGTAGCGACACGACGAAAACAACTTAAGAGCGAAACCACTAAAACGGCACGACGCGTGTCGTAACACGTATCGCACGAACACGAAACACTAGAAACTGCACAACTGATCCAAGATTTTCCTACTGTGAAAACTAAACAACTTCAACAAGACCAGAGGAACCCAAACCCTAGCAGACACCAACAGACCAAAACCCCAAACCCTAACTCACTACTTTGGCCGGCGTCGCCGGCCCCTCCTCAAGAGCTCGCCGGCCCAGGCCGGTGGGATGGGGCTCGTCTCTCTGGTGGTGCTCCAGGTCCTCTAGTACAACACACTCACTATGTTGAATTTCCCAGTAAACATCCCGGATCAAAGCAGGTTCTAGAAACTACAATCCGACATCAAAATACGATATTTCGTATCAAAACCTAATTTAAACATCTAAACTGAAATTATCTAGCAAAGATACACTAAAAAGCAGTAAAGAAACTTACCTAAACCAAAAGAACACAAGGATCCAAGCTCAAGAGCACTCCAAGGCATCCAAGTGAGACAACATGCACAAAGATAGGATTTTTATGAAAACTTGTGAAGAATTGTGAGGATTTATGAAGAAATTGTGATGGAATGAGATGAGAAATGGCCAAGTGCAGAAATGAGAGAGGGGGAGCTCGGCCAAAGTGAGAGGGAGAGAGAGAGAGGGAAATTTCCTTGCAATTTCCACACATAAATGCAAGTCAATGCATTCAAACCCTAGGTCAAACATGCATGCACCTTCTTTTCTCTTCTTTTCTCTTCTTTTCTTTTCTAATTCCTCATTAAACCATGACCACACAATCCATTAAGGTTTAGTTTACTTAGGAGGATTTTTAAGAAAAGTGAAAAGAGAAGATTTCCAGAAAAGTGCAAACCGGATTAAAATAACATTAAAAAATGAGAAAAATTCAAATTGCACCAAAACGTCCCATATACTCTCAAAGTATGCGCACAAGCTTTATTTTCTCAAAACTAGATGCTGGTAAGTCGATATGGCCGTTTGATCGCAATCGGTATAAAACTGAAAATACCGCTGAATTTCACCCAAAAACAGAAACAAACACAAAACGATTTCTAGATCGTTACAATCTCCGCCCCTTATAAAAATTCGTCCCCGAATTTAAAATTTCACCAAGCATACCTTCAAAGAGAAGAGTACAAAAACTCCCAAATCTCACTCGCAGCTTCCCAAGTGATCCCCTCACTATACAGCTACGTCCAAGAGAACTCTCCACAGATGGCAAGACCTTTGACCGAAGTTTCTTCACCTGCCGAACCATTTACACACATGGCTGTCGGTGAACGAAAAGATCGAGTCTACACTAATGGTCTGTGCTGAATCATGTGAAAAAGTCATGAAGGTATTTGCAAAAATCAACACCATGAAAACGGGGTGAATAATCTATAATCTGGGCGGAAGTGCCAAATTAAAGCAACGAAAACTAACTCACATAAAGGATCTCAAAAGACCAACTAGAACATCTCCGAAGTCTCTAGACAAGCTGAGGTCCAAAAATCCTACTAAGCTGAGTCAGAAAAACAGATTGGTGATCGACACTACCTGACTAAATCTAAAGGTTGCCAATTGCAATGTCTCCTGATAACAACTATCAAGAAGTATCCTAACAATGGCGAGTGACGATCCCAACTGCCGCAAACAACAAACCAAACAAACACCTTGAGACGAAACCTGAAATTTCTCTTCACACTCCTGTCCACCCGTAACTATCTCACAAGTCACGTCAAAGCTGGTGGAACCTGAATGAACATAGAGAATTGACTGATGTGCTTACTCTAGGATTTCACGTCTCTACCCGATAATCATCAGGTACACAAACGCATTCCTAACTTAGCACAACCTTGTCACAAATCAAGGTCTCCGAATCAAAAGCAAGAACTGATGCAATTGCTAACTGAATCTCCAACTGCTGAAAACTCTGCATACATGCCTCAGTTCAAAGAAAAGAACCTCCTATCAGGCCTTTACAGTCAACGGTGCAACAATACTCTAGTAATCCTGCACGAAACGGCGGTAAAACCTGCTAAACCCAACATCAAAGGACCTCTGTCCGAACACAAGTCTGGGCATAAGCTGTACGGTCACGATCTCCCTCGGAACCATACGAAACCGTCTCCCGTAACTACAAGACCTAGGAGTCAACACAAACAAGCCTAAAGGAACACTCCGAGAATCTAGCAAACCACTGGGCTCTACCAATGTCTGCAAAACAAAGTCTCAAAAGCTGCTCCTGTTCCTCAAGACACAAAGAAAATGACCAGAATGTCGTCAAAACACAACAATAACTGGTCGAGGAACGGCCTGAAGAAAACTGGTACATCATATTAACAAATGCTGCTAGGGCATTGGCAAGTCCAACGACACTACCAAAACACAAACTGCCCTTAGCACGCACAAAAACAGAATTCGGAATGTCACTACTCCGAACCCGCAACAATGATGACCTGATCCCAAACAAACTTAGAAAAAAAGTCTCGCACTCTGGAGCTGATCAAAGAAATCGTCCAAGCAAGGTAACAGATACCTAACCGCACCACAAGCCGGTTCAATTGACGATCCATCAATCCACAACCGCAATCCGTCGTCTTCCTCCAGAACGAACAGAAATTAGGGCTCCCACAAGCGAAACACTCAGACACACAAACCTCCCAACAAACAACTCTGCAGCAGATCCTTAAGCTCCCTGAATTTCGCTAGCTTTCCTGGAATATCGTCGAAGAACTCTTGCACGATAACTACCCGGCCCAACAATCCCAATGTGGCTCCGGTATCTCGAATGAACGCCAAGAATCCACGACATCTCCTCCAAAGCTAACTAGCGGAAAAAAAAGGCTGAATTCAAGCAGTGAAAGGCGGCACAACTATCCACCTGCACAACAAGAACTGACTCGCCGGGAAAACAAATCCTGACTGTTTCCACACGGTAGTCCACAGACGCCTAACACGTAACTAACCAATCCATGCCCAGGAGAATGTCAAATCCAACATCTCTAGAAGGATCCAATGACGGCAAAATCTCCTCACCAACTGGCATACGACTGAAATACGTGTCGCGCAACAAAAGAATCGCTGACAGAAATTAACACAACAAAACGACTGATCTAACTAACACGATCCTCGTCCCAACCACGGCACAAAGTGCGAAAAACCAACAAGTACATCAACATGAACAAGGATACCTGACAAATCTGCACTGGACGTCTGGGCGTCCGATTGAGTAGAAACAAACCCCCGTGTCTGCCTCCTACCCACAACTGGCTGATATCCTCCACTCTGTGGTATAGCTGTCTCGCGTCTACGTGGCTCGGTACAAACTCGCACCCGATGATCCAAACTCCCGCACCGATAACATCCGGAAGAAAACTGCTGACCATCCTGGGGATAAGAGCTAGACGACTGTCCTCGTCTCAAGCCTCTGCTACTCCCATGCCGTGCACGAAACCTGTCACGACGACTGAACCTCTGTCCCTGGACTGGCACACTTGTACGGGTCCTCCACTGTCCTGGAACTCGCAAAGTCTCTGGAATACGTGTCTCGTCCACTGGGGATACATCCACTGGTGCTACGTAAGTGACAGACTGCTGCACGCTGATCCCAAGGAACAACTGTCCAACTGGGGTAACAACCTCCTGTCGCTGCGCTCGAATGGCATCAACTAATGATCTCATCGTCTGGCGCAAATCCTGCATCTCTGTCACAAGCCTAGCTAGCTGATCAGTCGAAGGCTGATCCATCTGCAACAGTGCAACACGAGTGCCATCCTGGTCAGTGCTCGTCTCACCCGAGCTAACCCTGACCTCGGCTCTCGCTGCATCACTCTGAGTCCCCGTAGTCATCGATGGCAAGGCTACAAATAGAGATAGGATTCGATAAGAACAAGGAAATCGAATCTCAAGGATATGAATCATCAAGGAAGGAATCTCAAGAAATTGTACTTAGGCACTTTAGGCGAAATACTGCATCGTGAGTATGCTGCAGACATACACACACTACGTTACTCCGCTTAGGTTACCTACTCCATCATACCAGGTCATCCTACACTCCGAAAGGTAAAACCACGCTCTGATACCAACTTTGTCACGACCCAAAAAGGTACGTGATGGCCCTAATACTACGCAACGCCTCCAGACGTAACGCAGTAAAAGAAAGCCAAAACCCAGAAATCTAAACCATAAAAATACGGAAAAGATAATAATAAGTTTTGGAAACATTTGAAAACACAACCCAAATTCTTTAAAATAGTCCACATTTTCTGTAAAATTTTGGCAGCACCTCCTTTATAAAACCAGCCCCTAAAAAGGGTACAACATAGATATAAAGTAAAACATCCCAAACGGGAGCAAAATCCACGCCCAACGGCGGAAAACAACACCACAACAGATATACGACGCCGTAGCGAAGAAATCAGAGACAAAAGAAAGGAACTGTATAAAATCCACAAATCCACAATATATACAAATCGTCCTCACCAAGTCTCTAAGTCATAACAACTGCTGGTAGATGGAGAGTACAATATACAACGAATATATACAATACAAATCTCAGATACCCACAAAACCCACCTGGGCAAAACTGCACACTAACAGGCGAAGTGGTATCCGCAACCAAAGATGATAGATGAGTGTGAAGCTGAAAAGCTGAATAGCTTGCCTTGACTACTTTGGGGAAAACTCCAGCAAAACCTGTGGCACAACGGGGGGTGAGTTGCCAACTCGTGAATAGTAAATAACATATGCAGGTAATCGCGAGAATGAACGTACAGCATGAATCTAATATATATCCATTTCAATAATAACATGTCATGAGTACGTAATAATGGAAAGTACACTCTCAAGTACCACCAATATATCCTGCAATCATAATGTGACAACAGTATGCAATAATCATGCTCTGGGGATATGAGAAAGTAAATGTGCAACTCTCATGAAGGTACTCTCACAGGTACTCCTAATACATGAAACAGTGCACAAGTATATAAAGATGAGGTATGGAGTGAAATATGTCAATTCCACGGCATCCTGACATCGTGGTAGGATCACAATCCAATAAGACAAATCAAATCCCAATTCCTCAATCAGTCACCAAATCAGCTCTCATATCATCTAAGTGTCACATCTTCTCAACTACACAGTATCAAATGTATCTCACTTAAGTATCGAATGTACAACACTGTGTAAATCTCACACATCTAGTATGTACAACATCAGTATATCTATCATATATCTCATGTACAACACAAGTGAATCTCACATCTCTCGTATGTACAATATCTGGTATATCTCACAATGTCTCATGTACAACAGCTAGTGGATCCCACATATCTCGTCTGTACAATATCAGGTATATCTCACCTATATCTCATGTACAACAGCTGGTGGATCCCACATATCTCGTCTGTACAATATCAGTCTATCTCACATATATCATATGTACAACACTAAGTGGATCTCACATCTCTAGTGTGTACGATATCATCATCCAATCCCAATGAATCTCATGAATCTCAAGTCAAATCTCCATCACAGTTCTAACATCCTAAATATAATGACATAATAATATGATGAGGGCAATACACATATATTAGCGTCCCATTCCACTAATATTGGTGTAAAGGCATATATAACAGCGGATCAATCCCCTGTTATATATACAAGAGTATTTAGGAATATCATAAAACCAATGTGTCAAGCATCGACACAGAAATACTGATAAGTACGTATCATACGCTATCACGAGAGCACGAGTGCCTCACTCTGCCCCTCGCCTCTCGACGTATCGATACGCACATGACTCCCAACGGTATCCCCCTAATATCCGCCGAGTCTCTGGTAATGTCACCGGAAAGTATGGCTCCCCTAGGCCTCATCGCCTCAATGCGACATCGGCTCACTCCGACAACATTCTTGCTTCGGGGTATCTCCGGGCCCCACCATGTATCCTCATGCGGCTCTCGACGCCTCCTCGCATAGGATATATATCCGCACCGATAAATCTCATGGTGGATGCTATAATATCATCTCAAGGAAACCGGGTGTTCAAATGTATGCATAATTTCATGAACCACCACGGTCCCCAAATCCAGAAAACATCATGAAAAATCCATATAACAATGCGATAATCCATGAATAATATATACGCAATATGAAACTGTAATGAAAGCGTATAAAAGAACAGCATAGCATTCACCAGATAATAAATGAATACATGAACAGTATAGCAGAAATATAGGTATCTACCTATATGGTGATGTGATATACCTATCAGGTATAAGTATGAAATACAAGTACACCTACCTGTATGCTGATGTGATATACCTATCAGGTATGGGTGAAGTATGGAAGGCATGTACACCTGTATCTATGTCCCTAGGTGTATATGTATCTAGCCCTACTGATACAACATCCTATAGGTAAACAGGAACTAGCATGTCAAATCTAAGTATAACAATAGGAAATATGTATCAAAAGTCACAATGTTCCTAACCATACAATAGCATTTCTAAAATATGGTCGTGTATGACATGGCAATTATTGACGGTGTGTGTGGCATCCAATCAGTGCTCTCGCAATCTGAGCCGTCAATAATAGTGCAGTGTCCTAAGGATACTAGTCCAATCACAACTATCACTACACAGTAAGGTATATGCGCAATTCTAAACATGATATAGAATATGCGACAAAGGTAAAGGTTTCTAGCCCAGACGCATAACGCCATGCGGGCGATTCCCCTGTAGATGTTAAATCTACTCACCTACACTCCAAGCTAGAAGAAGTCTACCACCTGAATCCCCCTGTGGCAGTGTCCGTAGTCCTCGTCTGCGAACCTGCAACATATAAACAACAACAATATACCAATATCAATAATAGCTACGAAATACGAACTAGCTATAACTAACCGACACAACAACACACAAACACCCCTTAAGTGTTCGTATCGTGGCTAACGAGAGTAGCGACACGACGAAAACAACTTAAGAGCGAAACCACTAAAACGGCACGACGCGTGTCGTAACACGTATCGCACGAACACGAAACACTAGAAACTGCACAACTGATCCCAGATTTTCCTACTGTGAAAACTAAACAACTTCAACAAGACCAGAGGAACCCAAACCCTAGCAGACACCAACAGTCCAAAACCCCAAACCCTAACTCACTACTTTGGCCGGCGTCGCCGGCCCCTCCTCAAGAGCTCGCCGGCCCAGGCCGGTGGGATGGGGATCGTCTCTCTGGTGGTGCTCCAGGTCCTCTAGTACAACACACTCACTATGTTGAATTTCCCAGTAAACATCCCGGATCAAAGCAGGTTCTAGAAACTACAATCCGACATCAAAATACGATATTTCGTATCAAAACCTAATTTAAACATCTAAACTGAAATTATCTAGCAAAGATACACTAAAAAGCAGTAAAGAAACTTACCTAAACCAAAAGAACACAAGGATCCAAGCTCAAGAGCACTCCAAGGCATCCAAGTGAGACAACATGCACAAAGATAGGATTTTTATGAAAACTTGTGAAGAATTGTGAGGATTTATGAAGAAATTGTGATGGAATGAGATGAGAAATAGCCAAGTGCAGAAATGAGAGAGGGGGAGCTCGGCCAAAGTGAGAGGGAGAGAGAGAGAGGGAAATTTCCTTGCAATTTCCACACATAAATGCAAGTCAATGCATTCAAACCCTAGGTCAAACATGCATGCACCTTCTTTTCTCTTCTTTTCTATTCTTTTCTTTTCTAATTCCTCATTAAACCATGACCACACAATCCATTAAGGTTTAGTTTACTTAGGAGGATTTTTAAGAAAAGTGAAAAGAGAAGATTTCCAGAAAAGTGCAAACCGGATTAAAATAACATTAAAAAATGGGAAAAATTCAAATTGCACCAAAACGTCCCATATACTCTCAAAGTATGCGTACAAGCTTTATTTTCTCAAAACTAGATGCTGGTAAGTCGATATGGCCGTTTGATCGCAATCGGTATAAAACTGAAAATACCGCTGAATTTCACCCAAAAACAGAAACAAACACAAAACGATTTCTAGATCGTTACATAATACCTCTGCACTAGCACAAACCTTGGATACTTTCATGAAACAATCCATCCAAGGGACGGCAAGTTTGCAATCTTCCGTTGAGAATGTAATGAAGATCATTATCTCTCAAAATGAAAACATCAAATCGATGGAAGAACAAATTGCACAACTAAAAGCCGAAATGAGTGCACGAGGGAAAGGGAAACTTCCAGCTCAACCTTTACCTAATTCTGGCTATTCACATGATGTGGATGCAATCACGTTGAGATCTGGAAGAGTGCTTGACCATCACCTTGGGGAAGAGTTTGATGATACTGATAAATCAATCAATAACACCCCGGCTGAGACCTTTCCTCACACACACACTTCTTACCCCAGTTCTTCTACCCTACCATTTTCTTCCGAGCCTATTCTCCATTTCCCAAAAGGCTCGCCATTACAGCCCACCTCTTTTTCTCCTCCACGGACGATCCCCACTTCTATTCCGGGATCGGTTCCACACACACTTTCTTCTCATATGATGGACCCAGCGCTTACTGCTAAAGCACCTTATTCGAATCGGTTAAGGGCTAATAAACCGAGTCCACATATGGAGAAGATTATGAACATTTTTAAGCAAGTAAACACCAACATCCCTCTCCTAGATGCCATCCAACAAGTTCCGTCTTATGCTAAAACTCTTAAGAACTTGTGCACTAGAAAGAGGAAGAATCCAGTGCCTAAGAAGATTTTCATGGAAAAGACAATAGACACGGCTTTCCCCCAACAACTACCGAGGAAACGTAAGGATCCAGGATATCCTACTATTTCCGTTTCTATTGGGGGAAAACACATCAACCGTGCTCTACTAGACCTTGGCGCTAGTGTTAACTTGCTTCCTTACTCAGTCTATGAGCAATTAGGAATCGGAGAGTTGAAGCCAACCAGTTGCACTCTCCAGATGGCTGACCGATCAATCACCAAACCTAGGGGTGAACTGGAGGATGTGTTAATAAAAATCGGAGAATTTATATTCCCGGTAGATTTTATTGTAATTGATACACAACCTGTAGCGAACCCACGGAATCAAATTCCTGTGATTTTAGGTCGTCCCCTTTTGGCCACTTCCAATGCTATTATCAACTGTCGTAATGGTTCTATGACCCTATCCTTCGGGAATAGGTCAATAGAGCTGAACATTTACATGTTGGGAAGTGTACCCTCCGAACCTATTGCTCAGGTCTGTTCTGTCGACTTAATGGATGTCGACAGCAGCGAATTTGATGATTCTCCTGATACTGATCTAGACTCTTTTCATATGTTATTGTTTGACCCAACTATGTATCTTACACATACGGACTCTTCCACCGAGATGTCCGGGTCAACAATTAACACTGATTATGAACTGCTTTTAGAGTCTGAAGATCACCCCGCACTTTGTGATGACATTATTCATCGGGGTATTAATGGAAATTTTGAGGAAATCTTCGCTGATGAACTCGCATTCTTAAATGACACGGGTGTTGAGATGAATCATCTCCCAATCAATGAAATTGAACCTCCACCCCTTCTTCTGAAATGTAAAAAGAATGCGAGTTATCCATCATATTCACTGCATCGTCTCTCCAAAATGAGACGCACACACATTCTATTCCACCACTTGACCTTTCCCCACTTCTTCTTCCACCAACCCGAGCACTGCATTGATAAAATTTTTGAATGGTTGGTGTTAACATTTGGTCTTTGCAAAGCTTGGCATCGACCAATGATTTTTGATCCCCACTTGTGATTTTAAAAGATTAACATTGCATAACTCAAGTTTGGGGGGGGGACATTTTTTCTGGCTCTTGAAAAGAAAATTTTTTACAAAATTGTGAGCCAAAAATAAGTTTGGGGGAGGTTCTTCACTTAAATATTTTGCCCCCACTAATAAATTCCTCCCAAGCTTACAGGTTTTTCGAGATTTAGCGGAAGGCAACAGTGAGGACACTGTTGAAAACAAGTTTGGGGGAGGTTTGTGCTTATTTTCGCATCATTTGCATATCATTTGCATAAGCACAAAACATTTCTTTAAAAACCTATAAAAATTTAAAAATTTTCAAAACTATAAAAATATTTTTTTTGTACATAAATAAGATAATGAAAGTTTAGATAGTGAACAATTACATCCATGAGATTAGAAAAATTTAAGAAAACTGAGAAAATTAGAAGTTTTCTTATACGAACTAGTAATAAGTAGTTATGAGCCGTTGTCCCAAGGGTTAGTAAGATGAAGGACGTCACTAATCTGAGGATAAAAATAAGTCTGAAAAATAGTTTTTATTCTGGAAGCCAAACATTTTGAACGTTGCTACCCTGCTATTCGCACTTACACACATCTTAAAGCCTGGGATAGTAGAGGATACCTTGAAATGCTCTTGTCTTAAAGCCAAAAGTATGAAAAGAAAAAAAATATGTTTTAAAGTGGTGAGAAAAATAGACACTGGTTTTGTTATCACCAAGGGTAATAAAAAAAATATATAGCAAAAGGGTGCTTCTTCACCTAGTGCCCCAAGGTCAACTGGTCTGGGAGTCACTGCTATACCTAAGGTGGTGCAAGATTAGGAAAATACACCAAGCATGCAAGCACATTAGTAATCGGTCGGTTAGTACCTCAAGAAGTATTAACGGTCGCATGAAAGTGTGTAAGCAATCTCGTTTGTCAAGAAGTACTGAGGCCGATGGGCAAGGGTATGATAGCTTGAATTGAATTCTCCGGGTGTAGGGATGTCTTTACACACACGCAGGGTGATATGATCGATGTTTGGAATAAAGATAGGAATGAAGAATAAGACGATGTTTTATTGAGGGAGGACGTGATTTCTGACATCTTTTCATGACCATTAAGATAGGGCTCATGACAACCGAAAAGCTAGCTTAGTTGGAAACCCTAATTTTCGAAGTCTTTCTTTTACAATTCTTGTCTTTAAATGTAATATTCATGATCTTACTTTTATTATTGGATTTTGTGGGTGCAATCCGCTGAAAACCCTCAGGAGACAACACTCCTCCTACTAGGGACACCTAGAGGTTTAAAGGCTTGTTGCACGTGCTCAGTGCAATCGTGTTGCCTACGAAAGTGTGCTAGTTAGTTTTTCTCTTTCTTTATTTTCTCCTTCTCTTTTTAATAAAACATTCGCTCGAGACGATCGAAATTAAGTTTGGGGGTTTTTGATCAGTCGAAAATATTGTATATTTTAGCCGGCAATTTCCCCATCTTTTACATACATTTAGAAGTGTTCGGCATTCATATTTTACATATTAGCAAATCTGTCACAAAATATGAGATTGCATGTATTAGACTTTTAAACCGACACTTTAAAGGAAATTAACCGCATTTCATGGCATCGCATCATTTCTGTATTTGCGCAACACTTGTCTTGAGTCTGTGCAGGAAAATACGGAAGAAAATCAAAAGAAGCTGATCAAACAATACGCCAACTAAATCATTTCAGATCTGGTAGCAGTGCAGAAGGAATTAGATAATTCAGTACATCAGAAGAAGGCCCACAACTCAGGCCCAACAATCACCAGAAAGCCCAAGCTCTAAAGCCCCAAAGCTGCCGCCCTTCCGCGGCCCAAACCCCTTATCTGCGGCGGAAGCGCCGCGGTTCTGCCACGTCAGCCGTCCAAGTTTGGGCACAATTCCTTTCTCTGGTCCCACAGTCCTCTCTGATACTTCAAAGTCCAGAACTCTCTCGAAGCTACTGCCAGATCAGAAATGAAGATTAAGAAGGCTAATCCTAAATTAAGCTCCTAATTAATCCTATTCTAGAAGCTCCTCCTAACTAATTACATCTAGAACCTTCTCCCCTAACTAACTTTTGGAGGGAAATTTGAATTTCCCCCAACAAACTTTTGGAGGGAAAGTTAGAATTTGAAATCCTAGATCTAGGGTTAGTTATCTATAAATAGGAGCCTAAATCTAAGGGTTGAGGTTGTTCACCATTAGTTAAAAATAATTCCCTCTTTCATCATCTTCTTCCACAAGTCTCGTGACAAGGCTTGTGCGAAACCCTAACCCTAATTCCACTCCAAATCCAAGATCTTGAGTACCAAATCAAGCGAGAAGCCTTCAACCTTTTAGGAGCCGAGCCGATCTTCAATCGGGCAAGTGATCCAAGCCGATCCGCGATCCACGGAGACGAGCGAAGCCAAGTCGACGATCAAGTTCTTCCTCTTGTAGTTCTTGAGCGAATGTAACTAAATTGTTGATATAAATAAAAGGTGAAATTCTTTAATCTTGCTTTCTTTTAATTCTTGCATCATGATTAGATCTCAATTTGTAATTGTTGCTCTTGTTGTGATGTTCGAGTAAAACTCCGCTCGTTAAGGAGTCGAGACGATTGTAGAATGATGATGTAACAAATTCTAGTACTATTTTTAAGTCCTACGAGTTTTGTAAACCCTAGCAAGTTCAAGAATCGATGACCTAGTTTCGTAGCGATGCTTTCTTGATTGTGATCGCTCGAAATTAGGGATCAACGATCGTTTCTTGAATTTACTAGAAGCTAGAATGTGAATGACATCGACGAAAGAACAAGGGATAAGATGAAACCCTAGTTTCACAAGAAATCCCTAATTCTCATCGATGATCATCGATCTAGTATCAATTCATCGAAGGATAAGAATACGTAATTGTAAGATTACATCACATCTATAGATCCGATCGATTCCTACGAGCCTCATTTCGATTCTTGAGATTTGGTTTGGAAAAATCAACAAACGATCAATTCTTGATTCTATCTTTTAATGCTTTCTTAGATCTAGTTTTTTGTCTCTTTCTTGAACCTCAAATATAAATCATGAATTGTTTTGTTTTCTCTCTTTAAAGTTTCGACTCATCTAATTCGAAAGACGAACGATTACACTTTCCCTGTGGACGATCCGCACTCACATACTAACTACAATCCGACACCGTAGTTGATTGCGGTCAAATAATTTTTGGTTGTGATTTCTTTATTATTTCATATTACACACAACGAGAATTCTTTTCAATCAAATGGCGCCGCTGCCGGGGACTATTTGATTCGATTTATTACAATCACAGAAATTATATCAATCACTCTCCCTCTCTCTAGTCTATGGTTCACTTGTCTCATGTGTTGAGTAGCAAGAACCATAGAGAAAAATCCCAACACACTCTCCTCTACTCACTCTAGTTCATAAGGTTTAGCAAACCGAGTGAACTAGTTTCTTCAAAGCTCGAAGAAGAAGCCAAAGGTAGAAGCTTTCGGATGGATCGATCTTCGGCGCAAGGAGACGACGGAGTGAAGCCAATCCGTACACCATCGAGAGTCAAAGACGAAGGAGTTCAAGAAAGAAAGGTATAACCCCCTAACCGAGTAGTTAACAACTCCTAGTTAGGTTGTTAGGTAGATAGTTTAACAAAGATCCGTTTTGAGTCCATGTTACCGCCTCTAGAAAATTGTTTTTCATCAAATTCCGCATGCCCGTAAGTACCGGGAGAGGTAGCATGGACTTACACTTTTTCCTTTTGTTTTTCTTTTGGACTTAATTCTTTTCTGAATCTTTGATTCTCAAGAACAAGATCCTCCCGATGAGAATTGAATTCTCAACTTGTGGGAGACTTGTCTTGTGGATCTCTGATCCATAGAAAGAACTAAGTTCTTTTAGAATAGTTAAACCCTTAAAATAGGTAAAAAGAGATATTTTGATCTCTGAATTTCTTTTACCTAGGTTTCTTTTGAAAGGGAAGTCTTCCTCTCTGAGGGTTGAATTCTCTATTGTTTTTGGAAGCTTTCTGTATTTTTCAGAAGATTATGGGTTTTTTTTTTCTATGTGAGACTTGAAGTCTCGGATCGTTTATATAGTGGAGGTAAGTTTGTTACTTAATTTTGAGAAAATCTCTTATTGAGAGATTTCAATTGATTTAATTGGACTCAAAATTGAGTTGGGGAATTTTACCCACCATTGGATCATTAATCCAAGGACTTCTGTTTTTACAGAATATGATTTTTGTTTTTAACGAGATTGGGAAAATATTTTTCCCTGTACAGAATTTATTCTGTAAAAATGGTGATTTTTAATCACCATTGGATTTTTTAATCCAACGGTTCTCTGTTTTACAGAGAGCAATCTTTCTTATTTAGAAAGATTGAGGGAATATATTCCAAAATAGAATTTTATTCTATCATTGGAACTTTGATCCAACCGAAAGTATCTTTCTTATTGTAGAAATATTTAGGAAATGTTTTCTCCCAACAGAATTTAATTCTGTATTTTGATGATTTATCATCTCCGTTGGATCTTTGATCCAACGGCTCTGTTTAACAGAAAGTATTGTAGAATTTAATTCTATCTGGGCACTGGCGCTTATGTGTCGTGCACGTGGGCGCCATTTAAGAATTTAATTCCTAAGATGGTTACTTATGTGCTTTATACATTGGCGCCTGCGTGAGGAGCACGTGCGACGCCATCTAAGAGTTTGACTCTTATGAACTCTTCTGTGCTTTGCACATTGGCGCTCGCGTGAGGAGCACGTAAGGCTCCACCATAGGATTTAATCCTATAAGATTGGCTCTGGCACTGGCGGCCTTGTGGAAAGCACGTGAGGCGCTGCCTCATTAAATTCAACAAAGTTTTGCTCTTTTATTAGGTTAAATATATTGGGGAAACAGGGCATACATATCCAACAATCTCCCACTTGCACTGAGGCCTGTAATTGGTGTACCGAATACCCAACGTCTGCTCTAGGGCCAGTTGTTGGCGTATCGCATACCCAACATCTCAAAAAGTTGCTCGAATTGCACTTAAGGGATGGCCTTGGTAAATGGATCCGCCGTGATGTCTTTCGTATCTACTCTCTGAACCTCGATCTCCCGGCGATCTACGATCTCCCTGATCAGGTGATACCGCCTCAAGATGTGTCTGGATTTCTAATGGGACCGTGGCTCCTTCGCTAAAGCTATAGCCCCATTGTTATCACAATATAAAGGTATTAGATTAACAATAGACGGAACCACCTCAAGTTCAGTAATCAACTTCTTCATCCAGACCGCATCTTTTGCGTCATCGTTCGCAGCAAAGTATTCAGCCTCCATCGTCGAGTTTGTGATGATGTCTTGTTTGGAGCTCTTCCAACACACACACCCTCCATTGAGGGTAAACACAAAACCCGAGACAGACTTGCCGTCATCCTTGTTAATTTGGAAGTTTGAGTCGGTAAAAGAATCGACCTGAAGGTCTCCATTACCATATATCAAGAACATCTCCTTAGTCCTTCTCAGGTACTTGAGAATGTTCTTCACAGCTATCCAATGATTCTTACCTGGGTTCGAATGATACCGGCTCACCATGCTAAGTGCGTATGCTATATCTGGTCTGGTACACAATATCGCATACATTATAGATCCTACCGCCGAAGCGTAGGGTATAGTGCTCATGCGAACCCTCTCCTCATCAGTCTTGGGAGATATCTCTTTGGAGAGGGTGATTCCATGTAATGCGGGTATATTACCGCGCTTGGAATCTTTCATACTAAATCTCTTTAGTAGGGTCTTTATGTACCTAAACTGTGAAAATCCTAACAGTCTCTTGGATCTATCTCTGTAAATTTTAATCCCGAGAATGTAGGAAGCATCACCCAGGTCCTTCATAAAGAACTTTTGTGAAAAGAACAGCTTGACCGATTGCAACATAGGAATATCATTTCCTATCAAGAGAATGTCATCCACGTACAGGACAAGGAACACAACAGTTCTCCATACAATCTTCTTATAGATACAAGGCTCATCCTCATTTTTGATGAAGTCAAATTCCTTGACTGTCTCATCAAAATAGATGGTCCAGCTCCGCGAAGCTTGCTTCAATCCATAAATGGATTTAAGCAACTTGCACACCTTCTCGCTGCTCCCACTGTCTACAAATCCCTCCGGCTGATCCATATAAACACACTCTTCTAAAATTCTATTTAGAAAAGTCATTTTAACGTCCATCTACCAGATATCATAGTCATGGTAGACAGCAATGGCAAGTAGGATCCGAATGGATTTCAGCATAGCCACTGGAGAAAAAATTTCGTCATAGTCCAGTCCTGGTCTTTGACGAAAACCTTTTGCAACAAGTTTAGCCTTATAGGTTTCCACATGTCCATCTGCGCCAATCTTCTTTTTGAAGATCCACTTGCATCCAACGGGTTTTACCCCAGGTGGAGTAACATCCAAAGTCCAAACTTTGTTGGTGTACATGGACTCCATTTCGGATTTCATAGTATCAAGCCATTTTACAGACTCTCTACTGTTAATGGCCTGCTGGAAACTAGTAGGATCGTCTTTTTCCAAGACGCAATCTTCTCGATCACCATCTATGAGAAAACCGTAGTATCTCTCGGGCGGACGAGAAATCCTACTAGATCTGTGGAGTGGCTGAGGTTCGTCAAGGATTATTGAATCCTGAGATTCCACCAATTCTTCAGTTTCAGTTTGTGGTGCCAGAATTTCTTCCAGTTTTATCATGCTCATACTAATTTCTCTTGCAAAAAATTTCCATTCTAAAAAGGTGACGTGACGAGCTACAAACACCTTCTGTTCCTCGGTGTGGTAGAACAGATACCCCCATGAATGCTTGGGGTATCCCACAAACTTACAAATAACCGAACGTGCCACCAGTTTGTCCAGATTTTTCTTTTATAAGCCGAACAACCCCATTTCTTAATGAATTTAAGACATGGTTTCTTACCACTCCATATTTCATATGGAGTGGTAGGCATGGATTTGGTTAGAACCCTATTCAATAGATATGTCACTGTCTCAATTGCATATACCCAGAGAAAAAGAGGCAACTCGGCATTACTCATCATGGAGCGAACCATATCTAATAGAGTATGATTCCTCCACTCCAATACACCGTTGTGCTGTAGTATGTACAGAGGAGTAAGCTGAGAGAGAATACTATTCTCTTTTAGAAAGTCACAGAATTCCGCACTCAAGTACTCACCTCCTCTATCTGATCGGAGGATCTTGATACTTTTTCCTGTCTGGTTCTCTACTTCGCTTTTAAATTCTTTGAATTTCTCAAAAGCTTCAGATTTGTGTTTCATGAAAAATACATATCCGAACCTAGAGAGATCATCAGTGAATGTAATAAAGTACGAGAACCCACTCCTCGCATGTATAGACATCGAACCACATACATCACTGTGTATGAGTCCCAAGAGCTCTGTAGCCTTCTCTCCATGCTCGATGAAGAGAGTTTTAGTCATCTTTCCTTTGAGACAGGACTGAAAAGTTTCATAAGACAAAAATTCAAACGTATTCAAATATCCATCTTTATGTAACTTAAATAGTTTTTTCTCATTGATATGACCAAGTCTACAATGCCACAAGTAGATATCATTCGTATCTGAACTTTTCCTCTTGCGTGTGTTTTGTATATTGAAGATTGTGTTTTGATTAAGAACATAAATACCATTACACAGTATACCTTCTGCAACTAATACCTAATTAAGGTAAATGTTCATGACATTTCTATCTAGAACAAAGTTGTATCCATCTTTATCGAGTAAAGAAACTGATATGATGTTGCAATGCATGGAAGGTATATAGTAGCAATTGTTCAAAATAATAGTCTTGTCGCTTGGCAATACTAGATGATATTCACCGACGGCAACTGCATTAACCTGTGCTCCGTTCCCTACTCTGAGGGACATATCACTCGGTCCAACCATTCTGCTTTTTCTTAGTCCTTATGATAAATTACAGATATGAGATCCTGGTCCGGTATCTAGTACCCAGGAGGTGGGTTGACCGGAAAACAATTTTCAATAACAAATACACCGGAATAAGATGCATTAGAATGCTTCTCCTTCAATGGGGTCATCTGGAATTTCTTATAGTCCTCTTTCCCTTGCCCATACTCATGACAGTTGTCACAAGTTAGAGCCGAACCGATGTTCCCCAGCCCTCTGCAACAAGTTGGTTCGGTCAAGTCAAATATTTTATTATCTTTATTAGGGCGTGAAATGGTTGCTACCTGGAGAGAGAGAAAAGAAACACTCAGCGTGCGCTCTTGCAAGATTAGATTGGTTATTAGTTTATCTAATCAGGATGGCTCTCACTGTTTCCTCAAATTTTCCTTCAAACCTTAAAAGGAAAACTAGTCGGGATCATTCGCACTTCATAAGTTCGCTAACCGTTCAGCCAGGTGAGTGTTGGTACTCCGAAGAAGGTTCCCCGTGCTCTCGCACGGATCTAATTAAAATAAACCTCGTTTCTGCAGAGGCGTAGCCCCGTTAACACTTTTCTAGACACCTAATAGGTTAGCTAATTGTGAAGTGAAAAATATCTCCCAAGAGTAATCCTACTCATCAGTGGGATCAGGATCCAACTTTCATCGCGTGATAACCTAGATGGAAGCCACTCTAGTCATCACACTCCAGAAGGTATGCAACACTAGCAAATTTCCTGTATATTTGAAACTCCCGATGTAGTTTTTTCCCCTAACACTTATGACCTTGACGTAGGCCAACATATCATAAGTCGTTAGTCAAGTTCAACCCGTCATTATCCTGGATTAAATTAGACTCACCCGTACAAGTCCTTGACGTAGGCCAAAATAACTGTACAACTGTCCTAAACAATCACATATCTATGCAGCAAACAAGCATTACCCAGCTACCATTCACTATGCCTTGACGTAGGCCAACATATATATCATGAATACTAGGTGATACTTGTAAGAAATAACGGAGGGCTATAGCTTAGTTTTTGACGAAAAAACCTTTTAACGTAATGAACTTGATATCGTTGAAGGAACCGAGTAGTTTTGAAAATGAATGGTTTCGGCTCCGCTTTTGAAAACTAGTGATTTTAAAGAAAACCGAGTAATCTATAGTAACATAAACTTTTTCTCAAAAGGTCACTCCCCGTAAAGGAATCTAGGCTCTTGCCTCTTTGGATGAGGTGCTGGATATTCCTAACCGAATACCACTATGCAAAGAGAAAGAGTATGACTAAAGTTTTTTGAAATTTATTCCAACAGCTTTTAGATTTCTTTTTCTTGCATTAATTAAAATTAATGTGGTCCCATCAATTAAATCCTATCACACCAGAAAAGAACGAAAATAAATATACGTATATGCCATCCGGATTTACCACGGGGCCTGTCATCCACCATTAGGTTACTTAACTAACGGCAGAGCGGGGGAAAGACTAGCGCGGATGCAAAACATATACAACATCTACTAGTATATATAAATATATATATAACCATTCATCCCAGGCATAATATAAGCAACATCACAGAACATCAATAAGCAACATAGAATAACGGATAATCTAGGAGCCCCGGGTTTCATTTGAGCTGCAAATGAAACCCGATGTTCCTCGGTAGTATGGATAGCTTGTGCAGTGAAAACCTAGACCTCTACGAGTGCGGCAAATTACCCGCCAATCCCGGAAGTGAGGCAACCCCAATCAACAAAGTGAATGGGCCATCCAGCACTTCACGGAATCCGGTAACTTGAGCACACCTCCGTTGGTCATCCTATTCCTCCTACGAGTGCAGCGAATAGCCTGCCAATTCTAGAGTAAGGCCCTCTCCGTCTCAACGCCATGAGATGCGGGCCCGTTGTTCTCTAGAACCCAGCTATTCGAGCACTCCTCCGTGGGGTAATCCTAGTACAGAAAAGAAAATATATATACAAACGGTGACATCAACCTCAACCCGGCCATGCCCCAATAAAAGAATATATAAACTGGCAGAAACGGTAGTCCACATGTCGGACGCTCGCCCCGCAATAATGAATATACAAATGAATCAACACTATACATCTACCATTACACTATAGGCTATCCACCACGACAATCCATCCATAACATCAGTGCAACACAGAATATCAACGCGAATATCATGTTCGTAAACCCGTCTGATTGTACATATAGCAACCAATCGAATTATACCATGCTATGATATTCACGGTCGCAGAAACAAATGCTCAGAAAGACACAAATTTAAAATTTCGATCGATTAAAACTTTTCGCATTGGCCCCAAGTACAATCCAGTACACAAACACATCTGGACCAAAACCAAATATTCCAAAAATCATATTTCCATGTATTAAAGCCCCAGAAAAAAATTTGGAGGCATTGTAACCAAAATTGGACCGCGGTTCAGCGGCCTAATGGTGCATTTGGTTTCTGTTCCGCGGTCGAATTTTGGGTTTAGGTGCCCAAATTTTTTTCTTGGCTCTAATTTTGCCTGCACATAATTTTAATGCAACCAGAAATATTTTTTGAATAACCTTAAAATTCGAACAGCAAGCAAAGATATGGAAATGCGATTTGGAAAATTCCGTCGATCGAAACTCTAAATTAGTGCAAACTAGTCTAGTTAAGATTTATGGACTGGCTCTGATACCATGTTGGTGAGTTGTGCTCACTTTACATTAAAGTGGAGAGGCGGAATGCACAAAATTTAAATTTTTAAGCAAGCAAAACCAACTTAACCCAAGTAATCAAACCATAACCCAAAACTAGCAACTACTATGAGTTTTATCTATTATGAGAGAAGGTTATACCAGAAGATCCGTGTCCTTCGGGTCTTCACTCCTCTTCTTAAGCTCCTAGGGATCTCCTAAATCAACCTTGATGGCCGGCCTCCTCGATCCTAGATGATCCACCCGATAGTTTGTAATCCAAACTTAGCTTCACTAATGAAGAAACTCAATAATCTAGGCTGTCAAGATGATGTAGTGAGTTTTCTAGTGTGTTTCTATCTCTCTTCCTCCCTTGATTCTCAACTCATGAGATGGTAGGGAAGAAGATGAAGAAGAAGGTGGAGGAACTCAAGAAAGGCTAGAGAGGAGAGAGAAGCTCATGGTGAGAATGAAAAAATCATCACTTGAAAACAATAATGCAATCATGGTTTTATAAAACATATTTTGCAATATAAATATATCAACCATACTTGAATAGTTTGCACAAATGAATTATAAATTTATTTTTCAAGACTATTCAAGTATGGTTCTCACCATATCTCTTCTAACTACCTTTACACCTCATTTCCATTTAAAAGAATAAATGGATAAATAAAAAATGAGGTGTCCACCTTCTAGAATGTTTTCCGTATAAATACGGAATACATTCTACCATGTATACATACTCGTATTCGTACCAAAATACGAATACCCAAGAGATAGAATAATACCACTAATATAATACTAGCATTAAATCAATATCAGATTTAACAAACCGGCTTAAACTTAAGCCTGCTAGTATTATCAACCGTCCGATCGAAAACCTAAATAACACTAGATTATACATATCGAAATATGTATATTTAAATTATTAAATCAATACCTGATTTAATAATCCGGCTTAATCCTAAGCCGGCTAGCATTATCATTCGATCAGAACCCTGCTCGATCGAAAACCTGGATGATACTAAAATATACATATCGAAATGTGTATATTATAAATTATTAAATCAATACCTGATTTAATAATCCGGCTTATTCCTAAGCCGGCTAGTATTATCATTCGATCGAAACCCTGCACGTATAAACATACGGCCACCACATTGTTTCGCCTGAACCAAAGAAACCCTCTATGTGGGACTTTAAACACTTTTCATGACCCGGAATTGGCACGTGACCGGTACTTGAATCACGTGAAGTCTATAGGACCCCACCGTAATCCAAGTAAGCCGAAAGCCCAGAAATCTAAACCGTTTTAGGAAAATAATGGAGGTGCAGTTTTGAAATAAATGTATAATGGATTCAGATTCTTTCTTGAAAAGTATAAGTAATGTTATATGAAAATACAAGTGAGTTGTATCTTATTTTTGGAAACATTTTCGTCATTTGAAATTTGGGCAGCACCTCCTTTGTAAATTTGATCCAAAACCAATACATAACAATAATATAGGCATCCCCAAGTGGGAGCTAGCTCTTTGCCAATTGGCGGAATCACAACCACACAAATAAGGATATACGACGCCCCAAGGAGAAGATCAATCACAGAAAAGAGGATAAAGGAAACCAAAGTATCATCAAACCCAAAAATAAAGAATAAATACATATCTGTGACTCTAAATCCGAAAGAATATACAAGTCTCGACTCGAAATACAAAGAATATACAACCCGATCTCTAAGTCTACTAATATACATAGTCTGGTTGATATAGATTTTAACTAGATATAAATGAATAATAATAAATGCATACAAGTGTGGTTACACTGTGAACTGTAACCCACCTACCAAAACAACCACCCAGAAAGGAGCAATGTACCAGCAAGCCGCTACTGAATCCGAGCGGTCGATCCTGCAAGAAAACTGTGGCACAACGGGGGTGAGTTGACAACTCGTGAGTAGAAGACATCATCAGGTATAAATCGAATGTATGACGATCTCCTAGGTCATACAGGAATATAATAATATTGTGTGTTAACGAGGATGATCGTATATACATAAGTATGATAAACATATAAAGTCGAGTGGTAACGAGAGTGATAGTGTGAACATAAGTATAATATTAATATAATCGTGCATGTGTCATAGTATGGTACCATGTCATCTGTATCATATATATGTGTATCATCCAATGTGTGTCCATCAACGACACATCAAATCATCATAAAAACCTGAGTGCCCAGCATCGACACTCAAAGACATCATAAAACCCGTGTCAAGCATCGACACATAAATCCTCATATCTCAGGCGCCGTCTCATCGGATCGGCCCCCATATCCATCTGTCTCAATCGCTCCAGTCGGTATCCTCCGGATATCCGCCAAGTCCAGTACTATCACCGGTAGGTAGTGTTCCTTTACCGGGCTCAACATCTCTCTATACGATCTTCTTGCCCTGGGGTACCGTACCGGGTCCACCATGTACCCGCAGACGGTGCCTCCTCTCTCCTCAAATCGGGTATACACATAACTCATAACCGAGAAAACTCATGGTGGACGCCAAACATCATATCAAGAGAAACCGCGTTTTGAAAACAATCATAAGTTTTCAAAATGTATCTGCGGTTTCTCAAATCCATAAATCTCATGAAAACCGAATCTCATAAGCATGAAACAATAATGAAGCAATGAGTACAGACACAGAACAAATCAGTAATGCATAACCAGTGTGTTTATATGAGCGTGGCATCTAACTAGGTAAGAAAAGACGATAACTGAACTAATAAGTATGGTATGGATACTAAAAAATAATTAAAAGCTACAGGTTATTGGGTGATACGGTGACATAGCGATTTCTAATATGTACGTAGCATGGCAATTACCGATGATGAGTGTGTGAGCCGGCGCGTATGTATACGTGCAACATGCGCATCATTGGTAATTATGTGTGTGTCCTAGCAGGCAAACTCATACAAGGATAAGAAAAAAATGTAGTATGTATACCGCAAAATGAGAATAATACTAGCATAACAGAAAGAGGAAATTTTAAACGCAAAAGTATAAAATACATAGCTACATATGAGCCATGCGGATATAATTTAAAATAGTACAAATTGTTATTTTTAGAAAAATAGGGGCTACGGTGTTTTTGAGAAAAAGATACCATTTGAAAATCCGTAGCGTCCCTTGAGATTGTCATAAGTGCATAACGATTCGTTAGTCTTGAAAATAGGTATGACTCTAAATATATCATAATATCTACTTAAGCGATTAGAAAACAATATTTTTCCGAGTCGATACATACATAAGTCGGCGATCCATCCTCATAGTATCACGTACAGTATAATCCATCGTACGACATCATCAAATCAAAAGTACAGATCAATCGTCATGTACATCATATCACGTACAATATATTCCATCGTACGTTATCATCAATCAAAAGTACGAATCTATAGTCACGTACATCATATCATCTCATTTAATCACATATTGTCACATGTCATATCATCTCGTATCGCATTATGAACATATATATCGCTTAATCTTCATATAATATATCATATCATATAACATAGCCTCATGACATCATGTCCGATCACATCGACTCGTATAATTATAACATGTCATATCCTCATCTCGTGATGTTATATAGAAATTATCCTCAAACTTATATATATGTGTGTGCACGCGCGTGCGCAGAAGCATAAATACATATAGCTAAAGGCATAAGAAAGATTAGAACTAAGGATATTCCTCTCCACGAGTATACTTACGGTTACTTAGTATCCTAGATCTCTATTAGCTAGATAAACATGTCTAGTATATATATATATATCTTAACTATATACCTAGTATCCTAGTACTACGGTTGCGGGGGTGCTATACGCTATCCACTCGACTTCTCCCGTAGATATACGTCTACTCACCTACTATCCCTGCTCTAGCCGAAGTCGATGAACGCCTTGCTCTTCTTCGTCGTCCCGGAAGTCCACGCGAATGTACGTACAAATCAATACATATCGTATTGAAATCGAAATCAAATACGAAAACCGCTACAGCACACAAAACGCACATAGGTTAGAACCTATGGTCCATGCATGCAAGAACAACCAAACAACCCCCGGCGTTGACGTACGAACGCAAGCGGCCGAGTCAAAAGTAAAATATCAAAACCCAAGTTTTCAAAAGTCGAAAAACAAAATCAGCAACTTAGTAAAACACTCCTAGATTCTATGCAAGGTGAAATTAGAACATTTTGCACATTGGATAAGCCTAGACATCTAGTGATAGAGCTATGGACCAAACCTGGGACCCTAACTCCTCTAATTGGCCGCAATTTGCGGCCAAAAGTAATATTTTGGCAGCCAAGTTAAGGAGGTGAAGGCTCGGGCTTCTAGGGTATCTTCCTATATGTCTGCACATCTCACTGTACTCGCTATTTAATTTTCAGAGTTCTTGGGTAATACCATATTCTATTTGAACACCATAATTTCAACAAAACCTGTTAGTGATATATTCCCTAGAGGCCATTATTATATAGTACTGGTTTGTATATTACATTTTGGAAGCTTGGGATATACACAGATATAATAACAGTCTTGCACAAAATGGTAGTATGCTACCTGGTTTGATTCTATCTCAATATGTGTATATGTTTCTTTTAGCATATCATTAATACATATTGGTAGAGCTATTAAGATCTTTGTGTTAGTAATATGTATGCCCTAGATGCTATTATTGATGATATAGTGGATGCTTGGATATATATATAGAGGACTTTCTTGCTCAACATGATAGTATGCTATCTGGTTATTCTTTATCTTAACATGTTGACCGGTATTCTTTACTGTCTTGCTCTCCATGTTGATAAAGCCCTTAGGATATGTACTTGACTAGCAAGATTATGATGAGATCATACTAGTGGGGCCAGGGTGGTCCACAAGTACATCCTTTAATCAGTTCCTAGTCGTGGGAATATCGAGACCAGGGCATCGATATTCCAGTGTAGACTAGTGTGTAGGTTTCTTGTCCCTTAGAGGGCGATGGTTGATCCCACAACCATTGGTGTGTGACATCAAAGATTGTACACAGGTGCTCATTGGAGAATGGGTACACCGAACAGGACTCGCCGAGGACTCCTATGTGGTAGTATACCTATCGTCAGATAGCAGTCCTCTGGTGACACTGGTACATGTTAGTCTGTAGACCCGAGATCGTCATAGAGTCTTGTGTGGCTCCCACTGTGCTTTGATTTCCTCCCTACCACGGCTCAAGGAGTCGTGCAAACAGGTGGATTTTGGGTACAGTCCCGAGTCACATGGAGGCATTGAGCGATATGAGGGATTTTGTCTCTCCCGATATTGGGGGTTGATGTTGGGCTATGCTCGATTGGCTATAACCGGAAGTCCCTGGACAGGGCTGCTGCTGAGATTTACTGATAAGAGTTATCAGTAGTTTCTCAAACCGTTATAGGCCAGACATCGGCATGACTTATCACGTTACTGGGGACTGATGTTTACCACCCGTAGACATGATATGCGACATATCAGACGAAGAGACTGGACTGTACGGTAGTGTTACTAATAGGCTTCATGGAGAGTATGGATGAGCTTGCTTGTTGATCTTCATATCGCTCAATACCCGGGTAGCCGTTACGTTCAGCTAGTACCGCTGATGGCTTGTAGGTGATTGATGTGATCATCACCTACTGCTGGCGTATTGAAGAGTCTTTAGAGTCCCGCACAGAAGTTTCCTGGTTCGAGCGAAATGAAGTAGGGCACATATGTTGATATGTGCGTGGGCCTGATTAAATATGAGTATGTGATACCATATTGTAATCTGGCAGTTATCTGTTATCGGTTCGGTTATATGTGATATAACCAGATTGTCGAATCAAGTGTTGATTTGATAATGTGATATACAGATGAATAATATTAGTTAGTCATATGTGATATAACCGGATTATTAAATCAAGTGTTGATTTAATAATGTGATATATATTATATGTGATATAATTATATCTTAACTAATATCATTAGCTCACTAATTATTCTTCATAATATATATATTAATATATATGATATATATATATATATGGCATGGCATGATTTCTATTTTTGAGAAAAATAGAAAAGAGGTGGAAAATGAGAGCATGGTTGCAGGCATGGGCTTTATTCATAGTTTATTTATCTTGACTCACTATTCAAGTATGGTTGCAATTTTATATTGAAAAATTCCATGCTTGAATGAGTGGGGATCAAGAGTTGCCATTCATTCTATGCTCATTCTCAACACTTAGCCATTTTTCTTGAGTTGCTCCCATGGTTGCTCTTTAGCTTCATCTTCCTCCTCAAATGTCATGGTTCAAGCTTCAACCCTCACATGAGATGTGAATCATGAAGCTTGAACACAAACAAGTGAGCAAAATAAACCCCCACTTCACCATCTCACATTAGATTAGCAATTTGATGTGGAGTGTTACCTTCACTAATGAGATTAGTGAAGGGTTAGCTTGAGTTGGTGGACTTCGGGTGGATCGTCTTTGGCGTGAAGATCATGAAGGAGGTTCGTTCAACTCGAAAAGGAGCCTAGTAGAGTCGCACGGACTTCAACCCGGAGCTATTGAAGAGAAGGACTCGAAGTACAAAGGTTGTATGCTCCTTTCTTCTCTTAAGTTAATCACATCACAAAGGCAAACCCTAATAATCTAGTAATGATCTTGTTAGTCTAACTTAGCACCTAATAAAAATTATAATGTGGCATGCTTGATGCCTCTAGAACCTCATGGTGGTGTTAAGGTCGACTTTCATTGTATCAGAGACAAGCTAGAACATTAGGGTAACTTGTAGCGACGTTAGAAATCCTCCGTTTTTGTCGCGCAAAAACTGCCGATAAAAACGGTTTCGAAATTGATGTTTTGAGTTGTTTGTACTCCCCGCGGGCTCACGGTTTGAACCAAGAAGCCGCGGAGTGGAGCGTGCACACCCCGGGGACACCCCGGGGGGACCGAACGGCTGGGCCCACTCCGCAAGCCCACCACAAGGTGGTCTTAGCGGTGAGGACCCGAAACTGCCCCACCTTGGGCAGTTTCGGGTCTGCCTCACCCCCTAGCCACCTTATGGTGGGGTACCCCCTCTAGGCCCCTATTCGATACTTAATTTTGGGTCTTCGCCCCCGCGAAGATTCGGGCAGGTTTCAAGTTCGTTTCGACTCCCGGATTGGCTTAAAACGATCGGTTTTGGAACTTTAGCTCACTGGATTTTTCGTGTCTTGGAAAAATTAGTTAAGTTTGCTAATTACGTGCGGAATTCTAATGTCGTGGTTACTTTACAAGCTTTGTGATGTGTGTGATACACTTATTAGAATCCGGATTAATTAGTTTTATGAAAACTAGTTAGTATATTGTAAACCTAACCGCTTAGTCTCAATTGATCGATTGCCACGAAGTTTTGATTCGGATTAAAACTCCGTCGCAATTGCGTATTGTACGCGATCACTAAGTCGGGAATCTTGTTGAGTTATCCGACAACCAATTGAAATGAGTTTTCAATTTGAGATATTCCGGGTTTATGATGTCTAAGGAGATTGTAGATTCTAATTATTATAGTTTTTGTTTTCTTTTCTGCGACTGTAAGTGTAATATGTGGGGCATCCCAATCTCGTTGCTATATGTCAACAAGTTTTAGGGATACGCATATTTGCTTACGTTGATGATATATGATATCATGCGTTGTTGTTGATATGATTTATTGGATCGTCGTGAAAGAATAGCCGGGGGTTTTATGTGAGATGAGAGTTTTTATTTTCATTCATGTAAAATCTGTATGTAATATTCTTTTATTGGGGCACTTCCGGGTTGAGGATGATGTCACCACTGTTGTATATTATTTACTTTTCTGCATTAGGATAGACCCAAGGCAGGGAGCACAAGTAATCGGGTTCTAGAGTCCAGTGGGAGACCATCTCAAGGAGTTGAGACCGGGTCTCCTAACTTTAGAATTGGCAGGGGTACTTGCCGCTCTCGTAGGGGTCTAGGGACATGGGTTTGGCTATTCATCACGACTGTGGAATCCGTGTTTTACATTATTTGCTAAATTTAAAACACGGACATCCTAATATATCCAATGTTTCATATGTTGCTTCTGCTGTTTATTTCTGTGATGTTGATCATATAACTGCGTAAGACGAATGTAATATTATATATTATATTTAATAAACATTGCTTATGTTTTGCACCTGCGCTAGTCCAGCCCCCGCTCTGCCGGTAGTTAAGTAACCTAATGGTGCATGACGGGGCCCCGTGGCGAATGCGGATGGCATAAGCGTACGTTCTATTTTCGTTTCATTTTTCTGTAATGTATGGGAAACATTAATTGATGGGACTTCATTAATGAGATTAATGAAAAGAAAGAAACCAAAAGATGTTGTAGAATCAAATTTTCAAAAAGGGTAGCTCTAGTTTTTGCTTTGCATAGTGGTATTTCTTGATGAATATCCAACACCTCATTCGATGAGGAAAGAGCCGAGATCCCTTCACCGGGAGTGACCTCTTTAGCAAAACTAGAAAATGCTACAACTCACTCGGTTTTGTTTTTGATAGCTTCTCTAGTTCTTGCTTCGCATAGTGGTATTGCTGAATATCCTACACCTTATTCGATAAGGAAAGAGTCGAGATCCCTTCACCGGGAGTGACGTCTTTAGCGAAACTAGCAGAAGCCTCAAAAACACTCCTTTTCAAAATCACTCGATTCTTCAATGATATCAAGTTCATTACACAAAAGGTTTTCTTAAAAACCTGTCGTAGCCCTCCGTCATTTCAGATAAGTAGTATTTAGTATTCGTGCTACGTTTGTTGGCTTTCGTCAAGGCGAAGTGTGCGGTAGCTACTTACTGCTTATCTGCTGCATATGATGCGATTGGATTAGGGTAGTCATAAGACTTTGTTGGCTTTCATCAAGGGTCGTGCGAGTGGGTTTAATTCAATCATGAAATATACGAGTTGACCTTGACTAGCGGACTATGGTTTGTTGGCTTTCGTCAAGGTCATAGGACGCTAGGAACAAAATATTGTCGGGAATTTCAAGTTTTGAAATTTGCAATGAGATTGCATACCTTCTATGAGATAGTTGAATCCCGATACCCACTGCGAGTAAGAGTTACTCCTGGGAGAGTTTTACACATCACAATTAGACGATCAAGTAGGTGTTTAGAAAGGTGTTAACAGGGTTACGCCCCTGGGAGAACGAGATTTATTTTAATTAGGTTCGTGCGAAATCACGGGGAACCTTCCTCAAAGTACCGACACTGGCCTGGCTGAAAGATTAGTGAACTTGTAGGGTGTAATTAATCCCGGCTAGTCTTACCTTTTAGGGTTTGAAGGAAGATTTGATAAAAACAGTGGGAGCCATCCTGAATAGATAAGATAATAACCAATCTAATCTTGCAAAGAACGCACGTAAAGTGATTATACTTCTCTCTCTCTCTCCTGGTAGCGACCAATGACATGCCTTAATCAAGATAATAATATGGATGTATTGACCGAACCTACTTATTATATTAGGCTAGGTTCCGCTCTACCTTATGATTGTCATAAGTCTAAGCAAGGAATAGGGGAATATTCGGATTCCCACGCCACCCAAACGAAGAAAAAGCATGTTGATGCATCGTCTTCGGGTGTGTTCGTTACCAAGAACTGTTTCTCAGTCGTTTTTACGTCCTGGGTATGGGATACCGGATCAGGATCCCATATATATAATTTGTTACATGGGCTAAAGATAGGTAGAGAACTGGGATAGGGTGATATGTCTCTAGTAGTAGAGATGGTGCAATTGTTGCAGCCAAAGCAGTTGGCAAATATCACCTAGTGTTACCAACTGGTAATACATTGATTCTGAGCAACTGTTATTTCGTACCAATAATATTGTGAATATTTTCCTAAATCAAGAGTTGATTGGGTAAGGTATGTTTTATAACATTGTACACGTTCTGAATCAAACTACAGTTCTAAACGTACAGAACACACACAAGAGGAACAGTTCATAAATGAACGAAGTCTTCTTGTGGCATTTCGATGAAACAAGACTAGCTGAAGTTCCATAAGGATGCATTTTTGAATCCGTTCGAATTAACATCTTATGAAACTTGCCAGTCATGTCTCAAAGACTAGGTGACCAAATCTCCGTTTACTGGAAACGGAGAAAGAGCTACTGAACTCTTGGACAGATACATGGTGATGTATGCGGTCCTATGTCTACATATGCCATGGATGGTTCCGTGTACTTTATTACATTCACCGATGTTCTCTCAAGATATGGACATGTGTTCTTGTTGAAACAAAAAACTGAATCTTTTGAGAATTTCAAGGAATATAAGTACGAAGTTGAGAACCATATGGGTACAGGTATTCAAATCCTTCGATATGATCGGGGAGAAGAATACTGGAGCACGGAATTCCGAGACTATTTAAAAGAGAATGAGATTCTCTCTCAGCTTAACTCCTCCGTATACACCACAGCACAACGGTATATCGGGATAGAAGAATCGCACCTTATGAGATATGGTGCGCTCTATGATGAGTACTGCTGAGTTGCCTATTTCCTTTCTGGGACATGCACTTGAGAAGATGCATACCTATTGAATAGAGTTCCGATCAAATCTGTTGCCAACCACTCCATATGAGATATAGAATGGGAAGAAACCATCTCTTAAACGAGTTAAGATATGGGGTTGTCCGGTCTATGTTGAGAAGCAAAATCCAGACAAGCTCGAGGCAAGGTCAGTTCTGTGCAAGTTTGTAGGATATCCCAACCATTCGCGAGGGTATATCTTCTACCACACCGAGGAATAAAAGAAGTTTTGTTTCTCGACATGCCACCTTTTTAGAAAAAGAATTTCTTGTGGAAGAAATTAGTGGCGATGATGTAGAACTGGAAGTAGTTCCAGCAAACACAAACTATAACTGACGATTTGTTGGAACTAGAGGATTCAATAGTCCCTGACAAACCGAAGCCACTCCGCAGATCTAGATGGGTTCCTCATCCACCTGAGAGATACTACGGTTTTCTCATAGACGGTGGGAGAGAGGATTGCATCATGGAGATGATGACCCAACTAGTTTCGAGCAAGCCATCAAAAATGGAGACTATATGAAATGGCTGGATGCTATGCGATCTGAGATGGAATCCATGTACACCAGCAAAGTGTTGACTTTGCATGTTGCTCCTGAAGGGGTAAAACCCATCGAGAACAAGAGAATCTTTTAGAAAGATAATTTGGTGTAGATGGAAAAGTAGAGACTTTCAAAGCTATGCTTAAGTTCATCAGGATCCTACTTGTCATTGCTGCATACCATGCCTACGATATCTCGCAGACTGCACGTCAAAACCGCTTTTCTAAATGGTGATTTAGAAGAGAACATGTATATGACACTGCCAGAGGGCTTCGTAGACAGTGGGAGAAGCGGAAGCATGTGCAAGCTGCTTAAATCCATCTACGGGTTAAAGTAGGCATCGCGGAGATGGAACATCTGTTTTAATGAAGCTGTCAAAGAGTTTGACTTCATCAAAAAGGTAGATGAACCATGTATAAATAAAAGGTTGTATAGAGTATGGTTGTCTTCCTCGTATTGTACGCAGATGACATACTCTTGATAGGAAAGGGTGTTCCTATGCTACAATCGGTCAAGCACCTCTTATCACACAGGTTCTCCATGAAAGATCTAACTGATGCCTCCTACATACTAGGGTTATAGATCTATAGAGAAAAATCTAAATGCATTTGGGATTGTCCCAATCCAGGTACATTGACACCATGCTAAAAGGGTTTTAGTATGGATGATTCTAAGCGTGGTAATGTACCCGCTTGTTCAGGAATCACTCTCCCCAAAGAGATGTCTCACGAGACTGATTTGGAGAGGGCTCGCATACAAGGGATACCCTATGTTATGGCAGACGGGTCAATCAAGTATGCGATGTTATGTACCAGACCAGATGTAGCTTACTCACTAGGTGTAGTGAATAAGTATCGAAAAGATCTTTGGGAGAACCACTGGACAGCTTAAGAACATTCTTAAGTGCTTGAGAAGGACTAAAGAGATGTTCTTGGTGTATGGTAACGGTGAACTCCAGATGAAGTCCCTTACCGATTCGAGCTTCCAAAGTGATAAGGATGACTGGAAGTCAGTCTCGGGTTTTGTCTTCACCCTCAGTGGAGGGACGGTATGTTGGAAGGGTTCCAAGCTATATACCGTAGCAGACTAGTTGATAGAGGCTAATTACATCACTACCAACGATGCTGCCAAAGAGGTTGTCTGGATGAATAGAGTTCATGATATGAACTAGGTTCCTACCATTGGGCATCCAATACCAGTGTATTGTGATGACAATGGAGCTGTGGCTTTGGCCTAGGAACCCTGGTCCCGTAAGCGATCCAGACATATTCTTAGACAGTATCACCTGATCAGGGAGATAGTTGTATCTCCGGGAGATCGAGGTCAGGAGAGTTGACACAGAGGAAAACACAGCGGATCCACTCACCGAGGCCATCCACCAGATGCTATTTGAGAGACTTTTGGGACGTTGGGTATGAGATAATACAACAACTGGCCTTAATGCAAGTGGGAGATTGTTAGTAATATGTATGCCCTAGAGGCCATTATTGATGATATAGTGGATGCTTGGACATATATATAGAGAACTTTCTTGCTCGACATGATAGTATGCTATCTGGTTACTCTTTATCTTAACATGTTGACTGGTATTCTTTACTGTCTTGCTCTCACATATTGATAAATCCCTTAGGATATGTACTTGACTACCAGGATTATGATGAGATCATACTAGTGGGGCCAGGATGGTCCACACTCACATCCTTTAATCAGTTCCTAGTCGTGGGAATATCGAGACCAGGGCATCGATATTCCAATGTAGACTAGTGTGTAGGTTTCTTGTCCCTTAGAGGGCGATGGTTGATCCCACAACCATTGGTGTGTGACATCAAAGATTGTACACAGGTGCTCATTGGAGAATGGGTACACCGAACAGGACTCGCCGAGGACTCCTATGTGGTAGTATACCTATCGTCAGATAGCAGTCCTCTAGTAACACTGGTACAGGTTAGTCTGTAGACCCGAGATCGTCATAGATTCTTGTGTGGCTCCCACTGTGCTTTGATTTCCTCCCTACCACGGCTCAAAGGAGTCGTGCAAATAGGTGGATTTTGGGTACAGTCCCGAGTCATATGGAGGCAATGAGCGATAGGAGGGGTTTCGTCTCTCCCGTTATTCGGCGTTGATGTTGCGCTATGCTCGATTGGTTATAACTGGAAGTCTCTGGCCAGGGCTGCTGCTGAGATTTACTGATAAGAGTTATCAGTAGTTTCTCAAACCGTTATAGGCCAGATATCGGCATGACTTATCACGTTACTGGGGACTGACGTTTACCATCCCTAGACATGATATGCGACATACCAGACGAAGAGACCGGACTGTACGGTAGTGTTACTAATAGGCTTCATGGAGAGTATGGATGAGTTTGCTTGTTGATCTTCATATTGCTCAATACCCGGGTAGCCGTTACGTCCAGCTAGTACCGCTGACGGCTTGTAGGTGATTGATGTGATCATCACCTACTGCTGGCGTATTGACGAGTCTTTAGAGTCCCACACAGAAGTTTCCTGGTTCGAGCGAAACGAAGTAGGGCACATATGTTGACATGTGCGTGGGCCTGATTAAATATGAGTATGTGATACCGTATTGTAATCTGGCAGTTATCTGTTATCGGTTCGGTTATATGTGATATAACCAGATTGTCGAATCAAGTGTTGATTTGATAATGTGATATACAGATGAATGATATTAGTCGGTCATATGTGATATAACCGGATTATTAAATCAAGTGTTGATTTAATAATGTGATATATATTATATGTGATATAATTATATCTTAACTAATATCATTAGCTCACTAATTATTCTTCATTATATATATATATACATAATAATGAAGCATGGCATGATTTCTATTTTTGAGAAAAATAGAAAAGAGGTGGAAAATGAGAGCATGGTTGCAAGCATGGGCTTTATTCATAGTTTATTCATCTTGACTCACTATTCAAGCATGGTTGCAATTTTATATTGCAAAATTCCATGCTTGAATGAGTGGGGGTCAAGAGTTGCCATTCATTCTATGTTCATTCTCAACACTTAGCCATTTTTCTTGAGTTGCTCTCATGGTTGCTCTCTAGCTTCATCTTCCTCCTCAAATGTCATGGTTCAAGCTTCAACCCTCACATGAGATGTGAATCATGAAGCTTGAACACAAACAAGTGAGCAAAATAAACCCCTGCTTCACCATCTCACGTTAGATTAGCAATTTTATGTGGAGTGTTGCCTTCACTAAGAGATTAGTGAAGGGTTAGCTTGAGCAGGTGGACTTCGGGTGGATTGTATTTGGCGCGAAGATCACGAAGGAGGTTCGTTCAACTCGAAAAGGAGCCTAGTAGAGTCGCATGGACTTCAACCCGGAGCTATTGAAGAGAAGGACTCGAACTACAAACGTTGTATGCTCGTTTCTTCTCTTAAGTTAATCACATCACAAAGGAAAACCCCAATAATCTAGTAATGATCTTGTTAGTCTAACTTAGCACCTGATAAAAAATTAAAATGTGGCATGCTTGATGCCTCTAGAACCTCATGGTGGTGTTAAGGTCGACTTTCATGGTATATAATAAACGTTGCTTATGTTTTGCACCAGCGCTAGTCCAGCCCCCGCTCTGTCGTTAGTTAAGTAACCTAACGGTGCATGACGGGGCCCCGTGGCGAATGCGAATGGCATAAGTGTACGTTCTATTTTCGTTTCTTTTCTTGTCACGAACCGGAAAATGCGCGTGACTGGCACTTGAATCATGTGAAGTCTATAAGACCCCGCCTAATTCAAGTAAGTCAAAATCCCAGAAATCTAAACATTTTAGGGAAAATAGTGGAGGTGAAGTTTTCAAATAACGGTATAATGAAAACATGTTCCTTCTTTAAAAGATAAGTAATAGTATACGAAAACCTAATGTTTGTAGCTATCTTGAAAACATGTTTCGCCATTGAAAAATTCGGCAGTACCACTGATTGAAAAGATTTCGGATGTGTAGTATGAAATTGTAATGAAATCACAACCAAAAATTATTTGACCGCAATCAACTACGGTGTCGGATGTAGATTGTTAGTGAGTGCGGATCGTCCACAGGGAAAGTGTAATCGTTCGTCTTTTGAATTAGATGAATTGAAACTTTAAAGAAAGAAAACAAAACAATTCAAGATTTATAGTTGAAGTTCAAGAATTAGAAAACAAAGATCTAATAACAAGAAAATGATAGAATCAAGAATTGATAGTTTGATAATTTTTCCAAACCAAATATCAAGAATCGAAATGAGGCTCGTAGGAATTGATCGGATCTATAGATGTGATGTAATCTTACAATTACGTATTCTTATCCTTCAATGAATTGATACTAGATCGATGATGATCGACAAGAATTAGGGATTTCTAGTGAAACTAGGGTTTCATCTTATCCCTTGTTCTTTCATCGATATCATTCATATTCTAGCCTCTAGTAATTTCAAGAAACGATCGTAGATCCCTAATTTCGAGCGATCACAATCAAGAAAGTATCGCGACGAAACTAGGTCATCGATTCTTGAACTTGCTAGGGTTTACAAAACTCGTAGGACTTAAAAGTCGTATTAAGATTTGTTACATCATCATTCTACAATCGTCTCAACTCCTTAACGAGCGGAGTTTTACTCTACATCACAACAAGAACAACAATTACAAATTGAGATCTAATCATGATGCAAGAATTAAAAGAAAGCAAGATTAAAGAATTTCACCTTTTATTTATATCGACAATTTTATTACATTCGCTCAAGAACTACAAGAGGAAGAACTCGATCGTCGATTTGGCTTCGCTCGTCCCCGTGAGTCGCGGATCGGCTTGGATCACTTGCCCGATTGAAGATCGGCTCGGCTCATAAAAGGTTGAAGGCTTCTCGCTTGATTTGGTACTCAAGATCTTGAATTTAGAGTGGAATTAGGGTTAGGGTTTCGCACAAGCCTTGTCACGAGACTTGTGGAAGAAAATGGTGTAGAATGAACCAATGATTATTGATTAGCCTTTAACCCTAGGTCTAGGTTCCTATTTATAGACATCTAAACCCTAGATCTAGGATTTCAAATTCTAAGTTTCCCTCCTAAAGTTTGTTGAAGAAATTCAAATTTCCCTCCAAAAGTTAGTTAGGGGAGAAGCTTCTAGATGTGATTAGTTAGGAGGGAGCTTCTAGAAGAGGATTAATTAGGAGCTTAATTAGGATTAGCCTTGCTTAATATTTTTTGCTGATCTGGCAGTATCTTCTGGAGAATTATGGAATTTAACGTATCAGAAATGAATGTGGGCCCTGAGATAAGAATAATGCCCTAAAAATCAACTGATGATGTGGCAGAAGCACGGCGGATCCGCGGCGCAAGCAGGCTCCCGCCACGGATCCGCGGCGCTTTAGAGTCTTCATGGCTCTGGCTCTCTGGTAATTGTTGGGCCTGAGTTGTGGGCCTTTCTTTGATATGTTGAATTATATTTCGCCCTTTGGATTGCTACCAGATCTCAAAACTTGGAGTTGGCGTAATTTTTGATGAGCTCTTTGGTTTTTCTTCCGTATTTTCCTGCACAGACTCAAGACAAGTGTTGCGCAGATACAGAAATGATGCGATGCCATGAAATGCGGTTAATTTCCCTTAAAGTGTCGGTTTAAAAGTCTAACACATGAAATCTGATATTCTGTGATAGATTTGCTAATATGTAGAATATGAATGTCGAACACTTCTATATGAATGCAAATGATGAGGAAATTGCCGGTTAAAATATACAATATTTTCGACTGATCAAATACCCCCAAACTTAATTTCGATCGTCTCGAGCGAATGTTTTATTAAAAAGAGAAGGAGAAAATAAAGAAAGAGAAAAACTAACTAGCACACTTTCGTAGGCAACACGATTGCACTGAGCACGTGCAACAAGCCTTTAAACCTCTAGGTGTCCCTAGTAGGAGGAGTGTTGTCTCCTGAGGGTTTTCAGCGGATTGCACCCACAAAATCCAATAATAAAAGAAAGATCATGAATATTACATTTAAAGAAAAGAATTGTAAAAGAAAGACTTTGAAAATTAGGGTTTCCAACTAAGCTAGCTTTTCAGTTGTCATGAGCCCTATCTTAATGGTCATGAAAAGATGTCAGAAATCACGTCCTCCCTCAATAAAACATCGACTTATTTTTCATTCCTATCTGTTTTCCAAACATCGATCATATCACCCTGCGTGTGTGTAAAGACATCCCTACACCCGGAGAATTCAATTCAAGCTATCATACTCTTGCTCATCAGCCTCAGTACTTTTTGATAAACGAGATTGCTCACACACTTTCATGCGACCGTTAATACTTCTTGAGGTACTAACCGACCGATTACTCCTGTGCTTGCTTACTTGGTGTATTTTCCTCGTCTTGCACCACCTCAGGCATAGCAGTGACTCCCAGACCAGTTGGCCTTAGGGCACTAGGTGAAGAAGCACCCTTGCTATATATTTTTTTTATTGCCCTCGGTGATAACAAAACCAGTGTCCATTTTTCTCACCACTTTATATTTTTTTATTTCCTTCATACTTTTGGCTTTAATACAAGAGCATTTCAAGGTATCCTCTACTATCCCAGGCTTTAAGATGTGTGTAAGTGCGAATAGAAGGGTAGCAACATTCAAAATGTTTGGCTTCTAGAATAGAAACTATTTTTCAGACTTATTTTTATCCTCAGATTAGTGATGTCTTTCATCTTACTAACCCTTGGGACAACGGCTCATAACTACTTATTACTAGTTCGTATAAGAAAACTTCTAATTTTCTTAGTTTTCTTAAATTTTTCTAATCTCATGGATGTAATTTTTCACTATCTAAACTTTTATTATCTTATTTATGTACAAAAAAAATTATTTTTATAATTTTGAAATTTTTTAAATTTTTATAGGTTTTGAAAATGTTTTGTGCTTATGCAAAGTGATATGCAAATGATGCGAAAATAAGCACAAACCTCCCCCAAACTTGTTTTCAACAGTGTCCTCACTGTTGCCTTCTGCTAAATCTCGAAAAACCTGTAAGCTTGGAAGGAATTTATTAGTAGGGGCAAAATATTTAAGTGAAGAACCTCCCCCAAACTTATTTTTGGCTCATTATTTTGTAGAAATTCTTTTTAGGAGCCAGAAAAACATACCCCCCCAAACTTGAGTTATGCAATGTTAATCTTTTAAAATCACAAGTGGGGGTCAAAAATCATTGGTCGATGCCAAGCTTTGCAAAGGCCGAATGTCAACACCAACCATTCAAAAATTTTATCAATACAGTGCTCGGGTTGGTGGAAGAAGAAGTGGGGAAAGGTTAAGTGGTGGAATAGAATGTGTGTGCGTCTCATTTTGGAGAGACGATGCAGTGAATGTGATGGATTACTCGCATTCTTTTTACAAGTCAAAAGAAACGGGTGGAGGTTCAATTCCTTTGATTGGGAGATGATTCATCTCAACACCCGTGTCATTCAAAAATGTGAGTTCATCAGCGAAGATCTCCTCAAAAGTTCCATTTATACCCCGATGAATAATGTCATCACAAAGTGCGGGGTGATCTTCAGACTCTAAGAACGGTTCATAATCAGTGTTAATTGTTGACTCGGACATCTCGGTGGAAGAGTCCGTATTTGTATGATAGATAGTTGGGTCAAACAATAACGTATGAAAAGAGTCAAGATCAATATCAGGAGGATCATCAATTCGCTGCTGTCGACATCCATTAAGTCGACAGAACAGACCTGAGCAGTAGGTTCGGAGGGTACACTTCCCAACTTGTAAATGTTCAGCTCTATTGACCTATTCCCGAAAGATAGGGTCATTGAACCGTTACGACAGTTGATTATTGCATTGGAAGTGGCCAAAAAGGGGCGACCTAAAATCAACGGAATTTGATTCCGTGAGTTCGCTACAGGATGTGTATCAATTACAATAAAATCTACCGGAAATATAAATTCTTCGATTTTTATTAACACATCCTCTAGTTCACCCCTAGGTTTGGTGATTGATTGGTCAGCCATCTGGAGAGTTATGCTCGAGGGCTTTAACTTTCCGATCCCTAGCTGCTCATAGACTGAGAAAGGAAGCAAGTTAACACTAGCGCCAAGGTCTAGTAGAGCACGGTTGATGTGTTTTTCCCCGATAGAAATGGAAATAGTAGGACAGCCAGGGTCCTTACGTTTCCTCGGTAATTGCTGGGGAAGACTGTGTCTACTGTTTTTGCCATAAAAATCTTCTTGGGCACTTGAGACTTCCTCTTCCTAGTGCACAAGTTCTTAAGAGTTTTCGCATAGGACGGAACTTGTTGGATAGCATCTAGGAGAGGGATGTTGATGTTAACTTGCTTAAAAATGTCCATGATCTTCTCCATATGTGGACTTGGTGTGTTAGCCCTTAATCGATTAGGATAAGGTGCTTTCGCAATAAGCGCTGGGTCCATCATAGGAGAAGGAAGTGTTTGTGGAACCGATCCCAGTATAGAAGTGGGGATCGTCCGTGGAGGGGTAAAAGAGGTGGGCTGTAGTGGCGAGCCTTTTGGGAAATGAAGAATAGGCTCGGAAGAAGGTGGTGGGGTAGACGAACTGGGGTCAGAACTAGAAGTGTGTGTGTGAGGAAAGGTGTCAGCCGGGGTGTTATTGATTGATTTATCAGTATCATCAAACTCTTCCCCAACGTGATGGTCAAGCACTCTTCCAGATCTCAACGTGATTGCATCCACATGATGTGAATAGCCATGATTGGGTAAAGGTTGAGCTGGAAGTTTCCCTTTCTCTCTTGCACTCATTTCGGCTTTTAGTTGTGCAATTTGTTCTTCCATCGATTTGATGTTCTCATTTTGAGAGATAATGATCTTCATCACATTTTCGACGGAAGATTGCAAACTTGCCGTCCCTTGGATGGATTGTTTCATGAATGTATCCAAGGTTTGTGCTAGTGCAGAGGTATTATCTGTACCGGTCAATTGCAAAGGACTAGACGGTGCAAAAGTGTTGGCCGGATTTTGGAAGTTTTGTGATTGAAAGGGGTGCTGACTCAATTGAAGTGGTGGCTGTTGTTGTGGTGGAAGGACCCTTTGGAAATTGTTTTGGGTTGGAACCGTGTTTTGAGATTGTGATTGGTTCCAAGCAAAGTTAGGGTGATTCCTCCAACCCTGATCATATGTGGAGGAAGATGGATCGTTTCTAGGTCTTTGAAATGCGGCATTGGTATGCTCATGACCTTGAAACGGACATTCTTCCGTCAAGTGAGACGGATCAGAACAACAGCCACATACAGTTTTGGAGAGTGACATTTGACTTAGGGCGGCAGCTAAAAATTTATTTTCCATAGTCTCGAGTTTCTTGTATATAGCTGCAATGTCAGCTTTAACTCCTATGGAAATATCATTGCCATCCCTAGACGATTTACTCACACCCTCCCACTGTAAAGATTTTTCAGCGAAATCTTCTAAAAAATTCCAGGCTTCCCCATCATCTTTAGTCATAAAGTTGCCTTGACACATGGATTCAAGGGTCTGTCTTGTGTAAGGAGTAATGCCCTCATAAATGATTCGGCACAGTTCCCATCTCGGGTTGCCGTGATGTGGACATTGGACTAACAGATCCTTGAAACGTTCAAGACATTTTGAAAATGTTTCATTTGGAAGCTGGGTGAATTGATAGATTTCGCTACGGACTCGAGCTGTCTTTTGGTGTGGGTAGAATTTCTTAAGGAATGCTTTGACGAATTCGTCCCAATTTGAAATGGAGTGTGCGGTAGTGTTATATAGCCACTTCTCGGCTAAATCGCACAAGGTAAAAGGGAGAAGACGAAGACGGAAAGCATCCACAGAAAGCTGTGAAGTACCCATCATTGCGCATACATTTTCAAATTTGGTGATAAACACGTATGCGTCTTCAGACTCGGTACTGTGAAATTTTGGTAGAAGGTTGATGTATTGGGGTTTTATTTGAAAATTTTCCCCGTTGGCTGGTGGAATGGAAAGACATGTGGAAAGTGGGCCTTGTGTAGGATAGCACCTCTCTTGGAGAGAGATGCGAGGTGGATTCTGCGCACCAACGAACGGCGGCAGAGTAGTGGAAAAGAAGTTCGATGGAGGCGGATCCATCGATGTGGGTGTGGTGGTGGGTAAAGGAAAGGTAAATGTAGAAATACCGACTTTTGGAGTCGATAAACGGTACGCGGACTAAACGGGCACTAGAATCCTGTGTCCGGCCTATCTTGTACTAAAAAGGGTTAGTACAAGTGGCAGCGTGAATTTATAATTAGGGGAAATGATATATGCGGTGTTTGTTTTGAAAAGATACGGATTTTTGAAAATATGATGCAACAAAACAAATGCAACACACAAAACCCTAAAATCTAGGGGTCACCTAGGTCCGGCTCTAGACCGCTCCTAACTGCCAAAAGACAAGTCGCAGGATAAATCCTCCACTACCTCTTTGTTCCCCTGTGGCCGGATAAGTGCCAGGTAAGTGGGAAGGTACTCCACTACGTAAGTAGTGGGCCTAATTAAAAACCACTAGCCTTAGACACACTCGCCTTAGGCACCACAAGAAAACGCGGATAAGCAATGAATTACCCACGGCCCTCTTCTGTCCTAATTGAGCGCGACGGTCCTTAGAGTCATCTCTAGATATTTTTTAGTTAATGTGGGTCAATGCGAATGCAAGTTTTGCGATTTTCGGCGCCTAGGAAGGGTAATGAACTCCCTACCTAATTTGAATTTGGTCGTGCCCCTTAAATTCCGTATTAATATGCAAACAACCAAAAGAATCAAAACACGCACAAATTTTATTTTGCTTTTGCGGCGCTGCGATTATTTGCAAAGAATCCTGCACAAAATGTTAGTTGGAGCTAAAAAGAGGATAGAGGAGAAGGTAAGAAGCTTACAGAGGAAAATTGGCACAGAGAGGGCTTCAAATAGCCGCGGAACCGCCGCAGTTGGGGGGGTATTGCCGCGGAATCGCGTCTGTATGTACTGTTCACTCTACCAAATTTCAACAGTAGCTTGCTGTTGATTTCTCCAGCTCTCTGGAAATTTCAGAAAAAAATTTCTCCAGCTCCAATGATTCCAGATTTTCTCGCAACAAATCACAACACACGTATTAGGGTTTGTACGAGTTTAGATCTAAAAATTATGATGAAATAAATTGTTCAACTCAAATTTCAAAATACGAACTATTAGCGCACTATCCCCGGCAACGGTGCCATTTGATTGAAAAGATTTCGGATGTGTAGTATGAAATTGTAATGAAATCACAACCAAAAATTATTTGACCGCAATCAACTACGGTGTCGGATGTAGATTGTTAGTGAGTGTGGATCGTCCACAGGGAAAGTGTAATCGTTCGTCTTTTGAATTAGATGAATTGAAACTTTAAAGAAAGAAAACAAAACAATTCAAGATTTATAGTTGAAGTTCAAGAATTAGAAAACAAAGATCTAATAACAAGAAAATGATAGAATCAAGAATTGATAGTTTGATAATTTTTCCAAACCAAATATCAAGAATCGAAATGAGGCTCGTAGGAATTGATCGGATCTATAGATGTGATGTAATCTTACAATTACGTATTCTTATCCTTCAATGAATTGATACTAGATCGATGATGATCGACAAGAATTAGGGATTTCTAGTGAAACTAGGGTTTCATCTTATCCCTTGTTCTTTCATCGATATCATTCATATTCTAGCCTCTAGTAATTTCAAGAAACGATCGTAGATCCTTAATTTCGAGCGATCACAATCAAGAAAGTATCGCGACGAAACTAGGTCATCGATTCTTGAACTTGCTAGGGTTTACAAAACTCGTAGGACTAAAAAGTCGTATTAAGATTTGTTACATCATCATTCTACAATCGTCTCAACTCCTTAACGAGCGGAGTTTTACTCAAACATCACAACAAGAACAACAATTACAAATTGAGATCTAATCATGATGCAAGAATTAAAAGAAAGCAAGATTAAAGAATTTCACCTTTTATTTATATCGACAATTTTATTACATTCGCTCAAGAACTACAAGAGGAAGAACTCGATCGTCGATTTGGCTTCGCTCGTCGCCGTGAGTCGCGGATCGGCTTGGATCACTTGCCCGATTGAAGATCGGCTCGGCTCATAAAAGGTTGAAGGCTTCTCGCTTGATTTGGTACTCAAGATCTTGAATTTGGAGTGGAATTAGGGTTAGGGTTTCGCACAAGCCTTGTCACGAGACTTGTGGAAGAAAATGGTGTAGAATGAACCAATGATTATTGATTAGCCTTTAACCCTAGGTCTAGATTCCTATTTATGGACATCTAAACCATAGATCTAGGATTTCAAATTCTAAGTTTCCCTCCTAAAGTTTGTTGAAGAAATTCAAATTTCCCTCCAAAAGTTAGTTAGGGGAGAAGCTTCTAGATGTGATTAGTTAGGAGGGAGCTTCTAGAAGAGGATTAATTAGGAGCTTAATTAGGATTAGCCTTGCTTAATCTTCTTTGCTGATCTGGCAATAGCTTCTGGAGAATTATGGAATTTGACGTATCAGAAATGAATGTGGGCCCTGAGATAAGAATAATGCCCTAAAAATCAACTGATGATGTGGCAGAAGCGCGGCGGATCCGCGGCGCAAGCAGGCTCCCACGGCGGATCCGCGGCGCTTTGGAGTCTTCATGGCTCTGGCTCTCTGGTAATTGTTGGGCCTGAGTTGTGGGCCTTTCTTTGATATGTTGAATTATATTTCGCCCTTTGGATTGCTACCAGATCTCAAAACTTGGAGTTGGCGTAATTTTTGATGAGCTCTTTGGTTTTTCTTCCGTATTTTCCTGCACAGACTCAAGACAAGTGTTGCGCAGATACAGAAATGATGCGATGCCATGAAATGCGGTTAATTTCCCTTAAAGTGTCGGTTTAAAAGTCTAACACATGAAATCTGATATTCTGTGATAGATTTGCTAATATGTAGAATATGAATGCCGAACACTTCTATATGAATGCAAATGATGAGGAAATTGCCGGTTAAAATATACAATATTTTCGACTGATCAACCACCTTTGTATATTTTTAACCCGAAAATGAATACATGCAATAATAAATATAGGCATCCCCAAGCGGGAGTTAGCTCTTCGCCAATTGGCGGAAACAACTACGCAAGTAATGCAAATATACAACGCCGAAGGGCGAGGATTAAAAACACAGAAAGAAGGCAACAAAACTAAACATCATCAAGAAAACCAGAAACATGAATAGATACATGAGCGTGACTCTAAGGACGAAAGAATATACAAATGTGGTTTTCTAAGTCTACTAAATATACAAGTCTGGTTGATGGAGCCTTTAACTAGATACAACAGAAATAAATAATAAGTACAACTGAAATGTAAAGTATATAAACAACGGTGGTCACGATGCAAGTGAAAACCACCAACCAAGCAATCACCCGGAAGAAAGTGAAGTACCAGCAAGACGCTACGGAACCTGTACGGCTAAACCTGTAAGAACTGTGGTACAACGGGGGTGAGTTGCCAACTCGTGAGTAGAAAACATCACCGAGTAAAAATCGCATGTATGACGATCTCCTAGGTCATACAGTACAATACAATAATAATAGTAGCACGGTAACATCAAGTAACAGTAGAGATGATAAAATAGACATATGTGTAAGGTCAAGTACTCGTGTCCGTGTCATAAAGCAACTACATGTCATGTGTATTATGTATAAATGTATCCCTTAATGGGTGTATCAAGCAACAACACAGAAAATCAGGATAAAACTGAGTGCTAAGCATCGACACTCGAAAATATCATGAAAACCGTGTCCATCAGCGACACATCATCCTCATAAATCTCGGGCTCCGTCAGTCCGGATCGGCCCAAATCATCTGATCACACGACTACGGTCGGTATCCTCCAGATATCCGCCGCGTCAAATATCACCGGTCGGCAGTGCTCCCCTGCCGGACTTAACATCTCTCTATATGGACTTCTTGCCCCGGGGAACCTCACCGGGTCCACCATGTACCCGCAGATGGTGCATCCCCCTCCTCGAATCGGGTATGTGTACATACATGGCTCAAGAATCGAAAAAACTCATGGTGGACACCACACACATCTATCACGAGAAACCGCATTTTCTTTTCAGAAAATATAATCATGAGTTTATAAGTATCACTTGCGGTTTCCCTAAATCCAGAAATCACATGAACAAAATCTCCAAAAGAATCACAATCTATGAGTATATAATAAGGTAGTAAATACCGACGTAAAGCCAATGATCAGCGCATAACTAGAATGTATGGATGCAAATGCATGTGATATCTAAGAAGAAATACGATGTCTACACTAGCATTTAAGATCATGAATGTAAGACAATACTACTTCTACAGATTGTCAGATTATATGAATGGAATAAAAGTTCTCTAGTGTGTACGTGGCATAGTAATTACCGATGATGATGTGTGTGAGCCGGCAAGCAAGTGTATGTGTAACATACGTATCATCGGTAATGGTGCAGGTGTCCTAGCTGACGAGATCATAATAGCTAAAGAAAACACATGTATATGTGCAATGCAATGAGAACAACATGAATATAACGGAAAATAAATAATAAACACAACATTATATAATATACATATCTGCATACGAGTCATACAGTTTTAGTGTTTGAAATAGCACGAATCGTGGTTTTTAGAAAAGTAGGGGCTACGGTGTTTTTGAGAAAATGTATTTCCTTTGAAAATTCGTAGTATCTCTCGGGTTGTCTTTTGAAAATTCTCACGATTCGTTAGTTTGAAAATAGGTATGACTCGAGCCTAGTCTAGCATCTACCTAAACAACTAAAAGACTAAACTAAGAACTTAGTCGGAGTGATAAGAAAATCTAAACATATTCCGAGCCGATATATCTAGTAGTCGGCGATCCAGCCTCATAGCATCGCGTATGTTATAATACATTGTACGGCATCCTCGAGTCAAGAGTGTGGATCAATCATTATATATATCTCGTACGGTAATATCCATCATACGACATCCCCAAAATCGAGGGTATGGGTCAAATATCATATACATCATCATTCGTACGGTATCACCCATCGTACTATATCAATATCATGGGTACGGATCTAAGGTCTCATACAATCTATTATTCATCGAGTCACACGTTATCGCATGTTTGCATATATATCGCCCAACGATCCTTTATTATATCATAACATAAACGGTGTTTCAACTTAATCACATATCATAACCTCACGGCATCATGCCCGATCATATCGACTCATATCCATATAACATATACTATTCTCATCTCATGTGTATATGTATGTATGTATATATATATATATATATATAATAACAAACACACACACATATATATATACACATATATACACATCAATATATACCAAGTGTATGTGTGTATGTGTGCGCAACAACATATCACCTAAGGTCCACGGCAAGGTAAAAAGGCTAAGGATATAGCTTCCTACAACTACACATAAACTATCCTATAGTCTCCTAGGATTCTACTTGCTAAGTATCCGAAACTCACGTCAACATAAATATACATAATTATATAACCCTAAGCTACGGTTGCGGGGGTGCTATATGCCATCCACCCGACTTCCCCCGTAGATATACATTTACTCACCTCAATCCTTGCTTGCCGAAGTTGATTACGCAACACTCTCCTCGTCGTCCCGAAGTCCACGCGGATGTACCTATATATCAAAACACATCGTATCGCATCAAAATCCTATTCAAAAACCAACACGACATGCGAAGTGCACATAGGTTAGAACTGTAGGGTTCCTTAGCACTTTCACTAGGTTTTATAAGGCATCGGGTATGCAATTTTAAAAAATCTAGAGAGCAAAGCAACCCAAACCAAGGGTCTAACTAGAGAATTAGGGTTCAACTAAGCAAGTAAACAACTTTACTCAAAGTGAACAAGGAATACAACCTTTGTAGACTGGTCCTTCACTTCTAAAGCTCCGTGTAGTAGTCCCTTAGCTCCTAGTGGTGGTCTCTCGGACTCTCGTTAGGCTCCACTAGGCGAAAGGAACAAGCTTGCTTAAAGATCTTCGAGGCCGAAGATGATCTACGTCGAAGAATCTCTAACTCAAGCTACCTCTTCACTAATTGATGAACCAGTGAAGAAACAACATATACTAAATGGCTAGTTTGGTATAGATTGGTGAAGTAAGAATTTTTCTCACTTTAGAATAATCTCTCTCTCTTTCTTTTCTTCACTCACTCAAAGCTAGAGAGCAAAAATGAAGAAGATGAAGAAAAGATCTCAAGCGATCAAGTGTTGAACCATGGGTAAGAAAATATCTCATATCAACTCATGTAGAGACTAAACCATGGCTAAAGATAATGGTTAGGTTAATAAATATCTAGAGTAAGACAAAATTAGTAGACTTAAATCAAAGCTTCTCCATGCTTCCACAAGCATCTTATCCATGCTAATTTTCACCTAATTTTGATTTTTCCCTTAATATTTAAACACCCAAATTATCTTAAGTTAGGTATGAGTCTCATACACCCAAGTCCAATGTATCATCTAGCATGACATATAATAAATACATTAATATATATCACATATATATTTGTATGTATTTTGAGAAAAACATTTTCTTAAATGAGCTAATATTAGTTAATGTATATTAATATATCAAATATATAATCCTACATTAAATTATTAAATCAACACTTGATTTAATAACCCGGCTGTATCGCATACAACCGACTAATATCATTTATATGTATATCACATATACATATAACATATCATTGAATCAACACTTGATTCAACAATCCAGTTATATCACATATAACCTATATCGCGAGATTGGAATATGGTATCACATACACGTATTAATCTCGGTCCCGCACATATCACATATGTGCCCTACTTCGTTTCGCATGAGCTAGGAAACCTCTGTGTAAGACTATAAAGACTCGTCAATACGCCGGCAGTAGGTGATGATCATATCAGTCACCCACAAGCCGTCAGCGGTACTAGCTGGACGTAACGGCTACCCGGGTATTGAGCGATCAGAAGATCAACAAGCAAGCTTGTCCATACTCCTGTGAATCCAACAACAACACTACCGTACAGTCCGGTCTCTTCATCTGATATGTCGCATATCGAGTCTAGGGGTGGTAACGTCAGACCCCAGTAACTTGATAAGTCATGCCGATATGAGGCTCATAACGGGTCGAGAAACTACTGATAACACTTACTTGTAAATCTCCGTATCAGCTCTGGCCAGGGACTTTCTGTTATGGCCAATCGAGCACAGCGCAACATCAATCCCCAATACGGGGAGAGACGAAACCCCTCCTATCGCTCATTGCCTCCATGTGACTCGGGATTGTACCCCAAAACCACCGTTTTGCACGCTCTCTTGAACGTGGTAAAGTGGAAATCAAAGCACAGTGGGAATCACACAAGACTCTATAACGATCTCGGGTATACAGACTAACCTGTACCGGTGTCACTAGAGAACTGGTATCTGACGTTAGGTATAATACCATCTAGGAGTTCTCAGCGAGTCCTGTTCAGTGTACCCAGTCTTCACTAAGCACCTGTATACCATCTTTGATGTCAAACATCAATGGATATAAGATCATCCATCGCCCATCAAAAGGGTCAAGAAGCGTATACGCTAGTCTACTCTGGAATATCGATGCCTTGTCTCGATACACCCTCGACTAGGAACAATTAAAGGATGGACTTATGGACTACCCTGGCCCCACTAGTATGATCTCAGTCCTGGTAGTCAAGTCCACATCTTAAGGGCTTTATCAACATGTAACAGAGAGACAATACAAGTATACATGTTAAGATAAAAAGTAACCAGATAGCATACTATCATGTCGAGCAAGAAAGACCTCCATATATATGTCCAAGCATCCACTATAATATACAATCATGTACAATAATGGCCTCTAGGGCATACATACAACTAACAAGAACCTATAGCATATGCATGCAAAAACAACCAAATAACCCTCGTCGTTGACATACAAACGTCCAATGATCAAAACCAAAGTCAAATACCAAAAACAAAGTTTTAGAAATCGGAAAAAACATTGTCAAAACCAATTCAAAATGCTTCCAGATTTTTGCACAGATATATAGGGAAAAAACTAACAATACAGGGGCTAGATTATAAGGTGTGTGAGCTACAGGCCAAACCCCAATACAAATGCCCAAAACTTGGCCGGCGAGAAGTGCTACAGTAACGGGTGTCGCCGGCCCGATTTTAGTATCTTGGTCCCGTTCTTCTGTGGTGGTCTTCTATTGGTCAAACTGTTAGTTATATGTATGCCCTAGAGGCCATTACTGTACATACGATGTATATTGTAGTGGATACTTGGACATATATAGGGAGGACTTTCTTGCTCGACATAATAGTATGCTATCTAGTTACACTTTATCTTAACATGTACTCTGATTGTCTCTATGTTACATGCTGATAAAGCCCTTAGGATGAGTACTTGACTACCAGGACTATGATGCGGATCATACTAGTGGGGACAGTGTAGTCGCCAAGTACATCCTTCAAAAGTTCCTGGTCGTAGGCGTATCGAGACAGGGCTTCGATATACCAGAGTAGACTAGCGTATGCGTTTCTTGACCCATATGATGGGCGATGGATGATCCCATATCCATAGGTGTTTGACATCAGAGAAGGTGTACGGGTGCTCAGTGGAGACTGGGTACACTGGACGGACTCGCCGAGAACTCCCAGATGGTATTATACCTCACGTCAGATGGTAGTTCTCTGGTGATACTGGTACAGGTTAGTCTGTAGACCCGAGATCGTCATAGAGTCTTGTGTGATTCCCACTGTGCTTTGATTTCCATCATACCACGTCCAAAAGGGCGTACAAAAAGGTGGCTTTTGGGTAAGTCCCGAATCACATGGAGGCAATGAACGATAGGAGGGGATTCATCTCTCCCGGTATAGGGAGTTGATGTTGCGCTGTGTTTGATTGGCTATAACTGGAAATCCCTGGCCAGGGTTGCTGAGATTTACTGGTAAGTGTTATCAGTAGTTTCTCGAACTGTTATAGACCTCATATTGACATGACTTATCAAGCTACCGGGGTCTGACGTTTACCACCCCTTGGCGAGATATGCGACATATCAGACGAAGAGACCGGACTGTACGGGAGTGTTACTGATTGGATTCGCAGGAGAATGTACAGGCTTGCTTTTTGATCTTCTGATCTCCCAATACCTGGGTGGTTGTTACGTTTAGCTGACCGCTTGCAGCTTGTGGGTGTTTGATATGATCATCACCTACTGCCGGCATATTGACGATTCTTTAGAGTCCTACACAGAGGTTTCCAATAAGCGTAATAGGTGTACTCTCCTAAACCAAGGAGCTCTCGCAACCTGAGAGAAGGTGATAATAAAAGACAACTGAATAAACCAATTCTATTTCTTCTGAACCTGGATCCATCCCCGAAGAAGTCCCTTCGAGTTCGTATATAACCATACGATGGATCTATCCAATGGAAGTGGATATCCGTAGTAATACGGGTGTTCTGAGAAATTCAAAGGGTAAAAGAAGGAGTGGCAATGACTTATGCAACTCAGACAATCCAAAAGCCAGTATTTTAAGAAGGTTCGGTCAACCTGGTCACTGAGTCATAGTCTAGGGTCGGTCAAAGGTCGCTGCCAAAGAGAGAGAGAGAAAATAAACACTCTGCGTGCACTCTAACCTAGATCAGAATGGTCATCATTTTATCTAATCCGGAAACCTCCCACTGTCCTGTCAAATTCTCCTCCAAACCTAAAGAAGAATCAATCGGGATCACCCGAAGAGTAAACCAACTCATCAGTGGGAATCAGGATCCAACTCTCATCGCATGATAACGTGATGGAATGCATCCACGTTACTCATACTCCAGAAGGTATGCGCATACTTGGCAAGTTTTAGTTTCTTTAGAAACTCCCGATATGATTTTTGCCCCATGCTCTTATAACCTTGGCTTTGGTCAAAATGTCATAAGTCACATGCCAAGTTCTACCCGTCACTATCTTGTCAATTTGAACCCACCCGCACATGCCCCTGACTTTGGCCAATCGGCAGAACGACTGTCCCAAACTAACTCATCTATCTATGCAACAATTGAATACCCAGCAGCTACCAAACACTATGCCTTAACTTTGGCTAAAATACATAGCTTGAATACTACTGAATACCCAAAAGAAGTGACGGAGGGTTACGGCTGGTTTTTGGCGAAAAACCTTTAGCGTAGTGAACTTGATATCGCTGAAGGAACCTGATAGCTTTTTTAAAATATAGTGGCGAAAACCTTTTGCTAAAGAGGTCACTCCCGGTAAAGGGATCTCGGCTCTTTCCTCGTGGAATGAGGTGCAGGATATTCCACTGAATACCGCTATGCAAAGCAACTTGTAATCGACTGTAGTGAAATTATTACTCTGACGCAAACTTCTGCCCAAGGGGTCAGTCCCGGTGAAGGGATATCAGCCCTTGCCCCGTCGAATGAGGTGCTGGATATTCCACTGAATACCGCTATGCATAACAAAAGAAAACGTCTTTGCAATAACACTTTTTAAATTGTTCCAACAACTGTATACAGGTTTGTTTTTACTTTGCGTTGATCAGAATCAACGCAGTCCCATCATTTAATCACACCAGAAAAGAACGAAAATAAAATGTACGTATATGCCATCCGCATTCGTCACTGGGTCCCGTCATCACCCGTTAGGTTACTTAACTAACGACAGAGCGGGGGCTGGACTAGCGCGGGTGTAAAACATATACAACATCTAATAGTATATAAACCAATATACAATAATCGCTCCAGGCGTGATAGTATGCAACATTACAGAAAAGTAATAAGCATCACAGAACAATACAGATATCTGGGATCCCCGAGTTTCACAGAGCCGCTGCTGAAACTCGACGTTCCCCTGTCGTGTGGATAGCCTGTGCAATGAAACCTAGACCCCTACGGGTGCGGCAAGTTACCCGCCAAGACCTGAAGCGAGGCAGCCCCCTACAGCATAGTGAATGGACCACCCAGCACTCCACGGAATCCGGTAAGCTTGGGCACCCCTCCTTGGGTCAACCTGTACCCCCTACGAGTGCGGCGAATAGTCTGCCAATTCTGAAGTGGGACCCCTCTGCCTCTCAAAGCCATAAGATGCGGACCCGTTGCCCCCCAGAACCCGGCTATCCGTGCACTCCGTCTCGGGGCAAAACCTAGTACAGTAATGAAAAATAGTACAATAGGTACATCGACCGCAACCTGGTCGTGCCCCAAAAGAATATTATACAACAGGCAGTGACGGCTGTCCACAAGTTGGACGCTCGCCCCGCAATATCAAATGTACAAATAAACACAAACTGTACTACCATTGCACACTGCTATCCACCACGACAAATCCGCAACATCACAGCACAACACAGAACATCAACGCGAAAGTCACGTTCGCAAACCCGTCTAAAAGAACTATAGCAATCAGACGCGGTTTACCGATCAAATGACATTCCCGGTCGGAGATATAATGTAAGCACTGTAAACTAACGTGTTTAAATTTCGATCGACCAAAGACCAAATATCAAAAAGTGGGCCCCACAGCTTACTGGTGAACAGTAACAAAATCTGGGCCAAAACTAAATATACCAAAAACCCCAAAATCCAACACAGAACCCACTGACCAAATTTGGGAGCACGTGCTCCCCACGTGGCCGCGGAAGCGCGGCCAAACCATGGGTTTGGCCGCCCTTCCGCGGCAGTTTGGAGGAGTTACGACCCCAAATTTTGTCGTGGCTCTTAAAATTCCCTGCACAGATTTTTAAGACATCCAGAAATAAATTTTGAGACCGTTTAAAATTAACAGAAACTGTCAGGTAGGAATTTTGCAATTTTTGTTTTTCGGTTCGATCGAAGTTTTAAACGCGTTAGCACAAGTTAGCATAGCAAAATGGTTAGGCTCTGATACCACTGTAAGTCTACGCTAGCGCCCCGGCAGTCTACAGACGCCAAATGCGGAACAAAAACTTTTAAACTTGGCGCTATCGTATACTTTAACTCGGATCTGCCATTATTGCTAAACTAACAAACAGTATAGAGTGTAGAAAGATTGTACCGAACGATCCGAGTCCTTCGTTCTTCAACCATCATCCCACGCTCCGTTGCGGCTGCTCCGATCTCGTCGATCTCCGATCTCCTCGTCGAGGTGGCACCACATGATCGGTTCTTTAAACGGGCTCCTGCCTCTGACTCGAGGCAACTCGATCGTCAAGTTTGCTAAAAGAGACGACCAAGATTGATGTAGAGAATGAGTAGATGACTTTGTCTCACTTCGTCCAAATCCGTGGACGATCGGTTAATGAAGTTGCCGTGGAAATCGGGTGATGGAATGAAATGAACTGTAAAATTCCATACACCCCGAATACTATCATAATCTTTTCTAACCGAAATGAAAACCCCAAGTGAGAGAGTGAATGAGAGAGAGAGGAGGCTTATCATATATATAGAATGAGGAGGGTGAGTGTAGGAGCAAAGGTGGTGACTATAAGAGAAAAGCTTCTCACAAAAGATCTTAACCAAAACAAGAATCATTAAAGAAAACAATGACTCACTAATAACACCTCATCAAGTAATAAATGCAACCAATTAGAACACAACACCAATTAGCCTCATCATCACTTCTAGAAGCTTCTAGAATAATGACTCACTCATATCAGAAGAAAAGATAAATCCGTCTTTAACCGAATGTTAAAAGACGGCTGATAGAAAACTGGAAACTGGCAACTTCCAAAAGTGATCCTGAAACGACTTTCAGGATAACCCCGAAACTGTATAAATATACCCGCATTTGTATTACGACCAAATACAAATGCAACTGAGACAAAGATATTATACCTACTCAATATAATCCTCGGATCCGGCTTAAACCAAAGCCGACCAGTATTATCTGCCCGAAAAATAACACGTGCGTAAACGCACGTGCATTTTCCGAACCCTGCCATAAAACCATACGGCCTCTACAACGTTTCGCCCGAACTTGGGAAACTGTCTGTGGGGGACTCTAATGACTCGTCAGCACCCTGGCAGTGGGTTTAACCACAAACCGTCGGCGGCACTAGCAATGCGTAACGGCTGCCCATGGACTAACCTCAAGGGATGCCGATGAGCGCACTCATCCGGAAAACCCTACTGAGCCTAACAGTGACAATGTATATACAGTCCGGTCCGTTCGTCAATGAGTATCGCATATCTGCCTAGGGGGCTAGCAACGTCAGACCCCCAATAGCAGTATAAGTCGTGTCGGAGTGAAGCCCAAATACACCCTGAGATACTACTGGAGTACCTACCAGTAAATCTCCTACCATGGCCATGGATTTGTGTAATGGCTCTCCTAGACACAGCACGACCTCGCCCCCAATACCGGGAGAGACGAATCCCCTGCCGATCCGCTCACGTGCCTCCATATGGCTCGGGACTGTACCCAAAAACTACCTGTTTGCACGACTCCTTTGAGCTGTGGTAGGGTAGAAATCAAAGCACAGTGGGAACTCACACGAGACAAATGACGACCTCAGGTCGATGAACTAACCTGTACACATGTCACCAGGGAACTGCTATCTGACGATAGGTATAGTACTAACTAGCAGATTCCCGGCGAGTCCTGTCCGGTGTACTCATAACCCAATGAGCACCTGTATACATCTTAGGTGATCCAACTGACACCAGTGGCTTGTGAGACCGGCCACCGCCCCTCGTCGGGGTCTCGACTGTACACACTAGTCTACTCCGGAGTATCGATGCCCTGTCTCGAAACTCCCACGACTAGGGACTACAATTAAGGATATGCATATAAACTACCCAACTCTCACGTATATGATCGCCATCATACTGTTGGTAGTAAAGCAAGATCCTAAGAGCTCTATCAAAGTGTAACATGCAATCAGTCACCTGAACATGTACACGACTGATAAAGGCAAACCAGATAGCATACTATCATCTCGAGTAAGACTGTCCTACCGGGATAGGTCCTCCGCAATCATTGCAATCACGTACCTGCGATCCAATAATTGACTATGAGGGCACTATCTCCAACAATCTCCCACTTGCACTCAAGGCTAATATTGCGATGTCGACTACTCACAGCCCGTGTGAAACCGAACATCCAACTCCTCTACTAATCAGTTTCACAAAGCCCGTTTGTAAAACTATTGTGTTCGAGAAATAGCCTCAGTGAGTGGATCCGCCTAGAAGTATCTTTCTATATCTCTCTTAATCTCAAGTTCGCGGAGAAAACCATCTCCCGAATTGAGTAATACCTGTCTTAGAACATGTCTGGATATCTGATGGGACCTTAGTTCATAAATGAACTCCATATCCAAACTTCTTAGACTGAATCGATCACTGAACCTAATCAGTATCGGGCACCTTGCTTCCCACAGTATCCTCTTGGACCACCTGTCCATAATACTGTCCCTCTTCGTCAGAGGGAAAAACTATAACTCTGACAATCACTCTGTCAACCATGTCACCTTTGAAGCCTGGAATGATAACCGTCTCCCGAAGGAGGCTGCCGTCATCAAATCCGTAGAACATGTACTTATGTTCTAAAACTGCTTCCTTATGTTTCTCCAGGATTGGATTAATACAAACTTATTGCATCTAGTGCAAAACCAACATTTGGTGTGGTACTTGACATCTCATGATTGACTCAATTGCCTAAGCAAGTGATCTGCCAATCATGCACATCCCTCTCCCCTTTAGTCTATAAGACACCTTTAGAGAGGGTGACTCCATCACCTGCAGGTACACCACCATGCTAGGAGTCAACTATTCCAAAAACCATTAGAATATCTGTCAAAGTACCCACATTAGGAAACTACCCAAATCCAGATCTAAAACCATAGATCTAGAAACCAGAATGTCAAATATTATATCCATATCCTGTCTGGAGAAACAACTGTGCGACGACCACAGTACAACCGATCGTAGTATAGGAATTTTACTTCCTACTCTGTGTATGTCATCCAGATACCATGACATCACACCCTACTACCTCCTTAACTGATCCATCCCCTATTCTGATTGAAGTCAAACCCATGACTTTCACATCAAAATTAGATGATCTATTTCCGCTATATCTGCTCAAGTCTATAAATAGATATAAGTATCTTGCCCACTATGCTTCCGCTGCTCCCACTGACTATGACAACCCTCCTACCGGGTCTCATATCCTGGAACAACAGTAGTGTCAAGTCTGGGTAGATAAGAACCTCCATGTCACCGTCTCTGAGGCTACCGAAGTACCTCTCGGGCGTCTGAGGTTACCTACCATACCAGCGGAGTGGCAATTGGAATGTCAAACCTGATTGAATGTATAGGTCCTATTAAATTTTCCGTAATCGTTCGCGGTTCTGGAATCACTTCCAGTTCTACCATACTCCCACTACTGTTTTCTGAAAAAGATCCATTTTTACTAAAACTGTGGCGAGTCAAGAACAATATCACTATTGATCTTCCAAATGGTAGAATATCAACCCTCGTCATAGCCAGGGTCAACCCACAAACAGCCATTACAGAAACGTGCCCTGAGTTATCCAGTGTCTGGTTTTAATCATAAGCTGGACAACTCCACGTACCTCAATATCTTTTAAGGTACGAACTATTCTATATCCAATATAGAAACTTTGGCACTTATTTAATTGGAACCATATTCAATTCATGCAGCTGTCTCCAGTGCATATCAACTTAATGGAAAAAGGCTAATCAGCATTACTCAACTTAGGAATCCATCCAATTATGAGTAACCTGAAAAGAGAAACACGTTTCTCAAAACCATCACTATTATCTGAATACCAATCACAAGGATCTACATCTTCGATCTCTTTGAAGAATCCCGATACTTGTGATACCTGGTTCTCTACTTTATTCTTATACCCACAACTTCTCAAAACTTAGACCTTGTATTTCTATGAAACACTCGTCTAAATACTAGAGAAGTTATAAGTAAACAGAACATAGTACGAGGACCTACCCCTTTGTCCTGATGGACACTGGACAACATGCAATACTCTGTATAAGTCCGCTGAGTTAAACAACTCAAAACCTGTGCGTTGTAGGTGGAAAACTGTACCCTGGCGATTTCCTCAAATATCACCAATTACAACGAATTCCGATATAATGAGGATGATCACCTAATTCCCAATATCTTACTCCCACTCATCATCTGTAAAACCATACAGATATGAGAATGAAACCTGGTAAATACATACCCTTGGAGTAAGTGTCTAATCGGGAAAACAGTTTTTCCTTTAACAATGCACTGAAACATGAAAATGTTTCGTAGGGGTATCCTGGTATTCATAGCAATGCCTCTTCCATAATCCAATTCATGACTTCAACCGTATATCTCTTTGCCATCTCTCCAAATCCCCTTTATTTGTCTTTAGTCGTTACCTTCTGTACACCATCGTTAGGCTAAATGGTTTTCTTCCTTCCCTACCGTTCGGCACCAGCCTATGGTTTGGAAGAAGACTATCCAGTAAGCATAATAGGTGTACCCTCCTAAACCAAGGAGTACTCGCATCTCGAGAGAAGGTGATGATAAAAGACAACCGAATAATACCTTATTCTTTTTAAAGGTGAAATAGGAGCGGCGATGAAGTACGCGGTTTTGGTCGTGAATGATATCAGTCGCAATTTACTTTGCCCGCTTTCTAATCCCTTTATTTTGTCTTTACATATTACCTTCTGCACACCCTACTTAGGCTAATTGGTTTTCTTCATTCCCTACCTTTCGGCACCAGCCTATGGTTTGGAATAAGACTATCCAATAAGCGTAATAGGTGTACTCTCCTAAACCAAGGAGCTCTCGCAACCTGAGAGAAGGTGATAATAAAAGACAACTGAATAAACCAATTCTATTTCTTCTGAACCTGGATCCATCCCCGAAGAAGTCCCTTCGAGTTCGTATATAACCATACGATGGATCTATCCAATGGAAGTGGATATCCGTAGTAATACGGGTGTTCTGAGAAATTCAAAGGGTAAAAGAAGGAGTGGCAATGACTTATGCAACTCAGACAATCCAAAAGCCAGTATTTTAAGAAGGTTCGGTCAACCTGGTCACTGAGTCATAGTCTAGGGTCGGTCAAAGGTCGCTGCCAAAGAGAGAGAGAGAAAATAAACACTCTGCGTGCACTCTAACCTAGATCAGAATGGTCATCATTTTATCTAATCCGGAAACCTCCCACTGTCCTGTCAAATTCTCCTCCAAACCTAAAGAAGAATCAATCGGGATCACCCGAAGAGTAAACCAACTCATCAATGGGAATCAGGATCCAACTCTCATCGCATGATAACGTGATGGAATGCATCCACGTTACTCATACTCCAGAAGGTATGCGCATACTTGGCAAGTTTCAGTTTCTTTAGAAACTCCCGATATGATTTTTGCCCCATGCTCTTATAACCTTGGCTTTGGTCAAAATGTCATAAGTCACATGCCAAGTTCTACCCGTCACTATCTTGTCAATTTGAACCCACCCGCACATGCCCCTGACTTTGGCCAATCGGCAGAACGACTGTCCCAAACTAACTCATCTATCTATGCAACAATTGAATACCCAGCAGCTACCAAACACTATGCCTTAACTTTGGCTAAAATACATAGCTTGAATACTACTGAATACCCAAAAGAAGTGACGGAGGGCTACGGCTGGTTTTTGGCGAAAAACCTTTAGCGTAGTGAACTTGATATCGCTGAAGGAACCTGATAGCTTTTTTAAAATATAGTGGCAAAAACCTTTTGCTAAAGAGGTCACTCCCGGTAAAGGGATCTCGGCTCTTTCCTCGTGGAATGAGGTGCAGGATATTCCACTGAATACCGCTATGCAAAGCAACTTGTAATCGACTATAGTGAAATTATTACTCTGACGCAAACTTCTGCCCAAGGGGTCAGTCCCGGTGAAGGGATATCAGCCCTTGCCCCGTCGAATGAGGTGCTGGATATTCCACTGAATACCGCTATGCATAACAAAAGAAAACGTCTTTGCAATAACACTTTTTAAATTGTTCCAACAACTGTATACAGGTTTGTTTTTACTTTGCGTTGATCAGAATCAACGCAGTCCCATCATTTAATCACACCAGAAAAGAACGAAAATAAAATGTACGTATATGCCATCCGCATTCGTCACTGGGTCCCGTCATCACCCGTTAGGTTACTTAACTAACGACAGAGCGGGGGCTGGACTAGCGTGGGTGTAAAACATATACAACATCTAATAGTATATAAACCAATATACAATAATCGCTCCAGGCGTGATAGTATGCAACATTACAGAAAAGTAATAAGCATCACAGAACAATACAGATATCTGGGATCCCCGAGTTTCACAGAGCCGCTGCTGAAACTCGACGTTCCCCTGTCGTGTGGATAGCCTGTGCAATGAAACCTAGACCCCTACGGGTGCGGCAAGTTACCCGCCAAGACCTGAAGCGAGGCAGCCCCCTACAGCATAGTGAATGGACCACCCAGCACTCCACGGAATCCGGTAAGCTTGGGCACCCCTCCTTGGGTCAACCTGTACCCCCTACGAGTGCGGCGAATAGTCTGCCAATTCTGAAGTGGGACCCCTCTGCCTCTCAAAGCCATAAGATGCGGACCCGTTGCCCCCCAGAACCCGGCTATCCGTGCACTCCGTCTCGGGGCAAAACCTAGTACAGTAATGAAAAATAGTACAATAGGTACATCGACCGCAACCTGGTCGTGCCCCAAAAGAATATTATACAACAGGCAGTGACGGCTGTCCACAAGTTGGACGCTCGCCCCGCAATATCAAATGTACAAATAAACACAAACTGTACTACCATTGCACACTGCTATCCACCACGACAAATCCGCAACATCACAGCACAACACAGAACATCAACGCGAAAGTCACGTTCGCAAACCCGTCTAAAAGAACTATAGCAATCAGACGCGGTTTACCGATCAAATGACATTCCCGGTCGGAGATATAATGTAAGCACTGTAAACTAACGTGTTTAAATTTCGATCGACCAAAGACCAAATATCAAAAAGTGGGCCCCACAGTTTACTGGTGAACAGTAACAAAATCTGGGCCAAAACTAAATATACCAAAAACCCCAAAATCCAACACAGAACCCACTGACCAAATTTGGGAGCACGTGCTCCCCACGTGGCCGCGGAAGCGCGGCTAAACCATGGGTTTGGCCGCCCTTCCGCGGCAGTTTGGAGGAGTTACGACCCCAAATTTTGTCGTGGCTCTTAAAATTCCCTGCACAGATTTTTAAGACATCCAGAAATAAATTTTGAGACCGTTTAAAATTAACAGAAACTGTCAGGTAAGAATTTTGCAATTTTTGTTTTTCGGTTCGATCGAAGTTTTAAACGCGTTAGCACAAGTTAGCATAGCAAAATGGTTAGGCTCTGATACCACTGTAAGTCTACGCTAGCGCCCCGGCAGTCTACAGACGCCAAATGCGGAACAAAAACTTTTAAACTTGGCGCTATCGTATACTTTAACCCGGATCTGCCATTATTGCTAAACTAACAAACAGTATAGAGTGTAGAAAGATTGTACCGAACGATCCGAGTCCTTCGTTCTTCAACCATCATCCCACGCTCCGTTGCGGCTGCTCCGATCTCGTCGATCTCCGATCTCCTCGTCGAGGTGGCACCACATGATCGGTTCTTTAAACGGGCTCCTGCCTCTGACTCGAGGCAACTCGATCGTCAAGTTTGCTAAAAGAGACGACCAAGATTGATGTAGAGAATGAGTAGATGACTTTGTCTCACTTCTTCCAAATCCGTGGACGATCGGTTAATGAAGTTGCAGTGGAAATCGGGTGATGGAATGAAATGAACTGTAAAATTCCATACACCCCGAATACTATCATAATCTTTTCTAACCGAAATGAAAACCCCAAGTGAGAGAGTGAATGAGAGAGAGAGGAGGCTTATCATATATATAGAATGAGGAGGGTGAGTGTAGGAGCAAAGGTGGTGACTATAAGAGAAAAGCTTCTCACAAAAGATCTTAACCAAAACAAGAATCATTAAAGAAAACAATGACTCACTAATAACACCTCATCAAGTAATAAATGCAACCAATTAGAACACAACACCAATTAGCCTCATCATCACTTCTAGAAACTTCTAGAATAATGACTCACTCATATCAGAAGAAAAGATAAATCCGTCTTTAACCGAATGTTAAAAGACGGCTGATAGAAAACTGGAAACTGGCAACTTCCAAAAGTGATCCTGAAACGACTTTCAGGATAACCCCGAAACTGTATAAATATACCCGCATTTGTATTACGACCAAATACAAATGCAACTGAGACAAAGATATTATACCTACTCAATATAATCCTCGGATCCGGCTTAAACCAAAGCCGACCAGTATTATCTGCCCGAAAAATAACACGTGCGTAAACGCACGTGCATTTTCCGAACCCTGCCATAAAACCATACGGCCTCTACAACGTTTCGCCCGAACTTGGGAAACTGTCTGTGGGGGACTCTAATGACTCGTCAGCACCCTGGCAGTGGGTTTAACCACAAACCGTCGGCGGCACTAGCAATGCGTAACGGCTGCCCATGGACTGACCTCAAGGGATGCCGATGAGCGCACTCATCCGGAAAACCCTAGTGAGCCTAACAGTGACAATGTATATACAGTCCGGTCCGTTCGTCAATGAGTATCGCATATCTGCCTAGGGGGCTAGCAACGTCAGACCCCCAATAGCAGTATAAGTCGTGTCGGAGTGAAGCCCAAATACACCCTGAGATACTACTGGAGTACCTACCAGTAAATCTCCTACCATGGCCATGGATTTGTGTAATGGCTCTCCTAGACACAGCACGACCTCGCCCCCAATACCGGGAGAGACGAATCCCCTGCCGATCCGCTCACGTGCCTCCATATGGCTCGGGACTGTACCCAAAAACTACCTGTTTGCACGACTCCTTTGAGCCGTGGTAGGGTAGAAATCAAAGCACAGTGGGAACTCACACGAGACAAATGACGACCTCAGGTCGATGAACTAACCTGTACACATGTCACCAGGGAACTGCTATCTGACGATAGGTATAGTACTAACTAGCAGATTCCCGGCGAGTCCTGTCCGGTGTACTCATAACCCAATGAGCACCTGTATACATCTTAGGTGATCCAACTGACACCAGTGGCTTGTGAGACCGGCCACCGCCCCTCGTCGGGGTCTCGACTGTACACACTAGTCTACTCCGGAGTATCGATGCCCTGTCTCGAAACTCCCACGACTAGGGACTACAATTAAGGATATGCATATAAACTACCCAACTCTCACGTATATGATCGCCATCATACTGTTGGTAGTAAAGCAAGATCCTAAGGGCTCTATCAAAGTGTAACATGCAATCAGTCACCTGAACATGTACACGACTGATAAAGGCAAACCAGATAGCATACTATCATCTCGAGTAAGACTGTCCTACCGGGATAGGTCCTCCGCAATCATTGCAATCACGTACCTGCGATCCAATAATTGACTATGAGGGCACTATCTCCAACATTACTTGCCGCTCTCGTAGGGGTCTAGGGATGTGGGTTTGGCTATTCATCGTGACCGTGGAATCCGTGTTTTATACAGGCTCGTATTAAAACACGGACATCCTATTATATCCAATATTTCATATATGTTCTTCTACTGCAATATTCTGTGGTGAGATCATATTACTGCCTGAGACGAATGTTTATATTATATATATGAGATATATATTATATATTGTTGATTTCGTTTCATATCTGATACTTGTGAAGCATAATAAAATGGGACTTCATTAATGATATTAATGAAATAAAAGAAACCTAAAGATGTTGTAGAAACTTGTTTAAAAACTGGTAGCTCTAGTTCTTGCTTTGCATAGCGGTATTCCTTGTAGAATATCCAGCACCTTATTCGATAAGGAAAGAGCCAAGATCCCTTCACCGGGAGTGACCTCTTTAGCAAAACTAGCAGATGCTACACACTCGGTTTGTCTTTTGATTGCTTCTATAATTTTTGCTTTGCATAGTGGTATTTGTGAAATATCCTGCACCTTATTCGATAAGGAAAGAGCCGACGATCCCTTCACCGGGAGTGACCTCTTTAGCAAAACTAGAAAAAGCCTAAAAAACACTCCATTTAAAATCACTCGATTCTACAACGATATAAAGTTCATTACGCAAAAGGTTTTCTTAAAAACATGACGTAGCCCTCCGTCATTTCAGATAAGTACTTCATAGTATTTGTGCTGCGTTTGTTGACCTTGTCAAGGCGTAGTGTGCAGTAGCTATTTATGCTTATCTGCAAAAGCATATGATGCGATTGAGTTAGGGTAGTCGTGTGACTTTGTTGACCTTGTCAAGGGTCATGCGGGTGGGTTTAATTCAATCGGGAAATGACGGGTTGAACTTGACTTGCGGTCTATGGTTTTTTGACCTTGTCAAGGTCATAGATCGCTCGGGGCAAAATATTATCGGGAATTTCAAGTGTTGAAATTTGCAATGAGATTGCATACCTTCTATGAGATAGTTGCATCCCGATACCCGCTGTGAGTAAGAGTTACACCTGGGAGAGTTTTACACATTACAATTAGCCGATCAAGTAGGTGTCTAGAAAGGTGTTAACGGGGTTACGCCCCTGGGAAAACGAGGTTTATTTTAATTAGGTCCGTGCGAAAGCACGGGGAACCTCCCTCAAAGTACCAGCACTGGCCTGGCTAAAAGATTGGCGAACTTGTAGCGTGTAATTAATCCCGGCTAGTCTTTCCTTTTAGGGTTTGAAGGAAGATTTGACTAAAAACAGTAGGAGACATCCTGATTAGATATATTAATAACCAATCTAATCTTGCAAGAGCATACGCTGAGTGTTTTCTTCTCTCTCTCTCTCTCCAGGTTGCGACCATGTCATGCCTTAATCAAGATAATAATACGGATATATTGACCGAACCCGCTTGTTATACTGCGCTAGGGAACGTTGGTCCCGCTCCAACTTATAAATGTTATAAGACCGAGCAGGAAATTGGGGATTACCAGAATTCCCGTGCCGCCCAAACGAAGAAAGTGCATGTTGATGCATCTTCTTCGGGTGTGTTCATTACATAGATCTGTTTCTCAGTATTCTTTACGTCCTGGGTATGAGATACCGGATCAGGATCCCACATATTGTAAGTCCACGTTGCCCACCCCGGTGCTTACGGGGAGGCGGAAAACGGAATAAAAATCGGATTTTTATCATGCTAGGCAACATGGACTAGACAAAGGAGGATCTTTGCTAAACAAAAACTAGCTAAAGCTAACTAGAAACTAGCTAAAGGGTAGAATGGTTATACCTAGGGCTTTATGTCCTTCTCTTCTTGCTCCTTGGAGTAGTAGAAAGAGATCACCTTTGTCGTCTTCTCACGTCGAAGAAGGATCCACCCGAAAGCCTCAACCTTTGGCTTCAACTTCAAGCTAGAAGTAACTAGGGTGCTAGAAGTGCTAATCCTAGAAACCTAGATGAGAGTAAAGATTATCTAGAAGAGGTTTTCTCTCAAGCTCAAGTGTTTCTCAACACATGAGAGGGGAGAGCTTGAGGAAGAGGAAGAGCAAGAGAGAGAAAGTATATGATAGAATGAAAGAATAATGATGCATTCTCACATATATGTGTGAATTATTGTAAATAGATAATTAGTGAGATAATTGTCATGGCTTAATCAAGACATGACCATTATCATTTCATTTTTAATGCAAATTGCAAGGATCAAAGAGCATCTTCCAAATGAAATGATGATGGTCAAAGTGTCAACCTAGGTCAACAAGTCAAGAATGTCAAATGGTCAACAACCATAACCATGCACAATTATATTAAACTAATATCAATTAACCATAATACACACATAAGCATTAGGGTTAATAAAATGACAATGGTCATTAACCCTAATCAAAGTCCTCTCCCTCTGTCTCAAGCAACTGTGCATATGCACCCGTATTCGTGATCCGGGAAACACGAATACAAAGAGATAAAACCAATCCCAAATCATATACTAGGATCTGGCTTAAACCAAAGCCCGCTAGTATAAGCTGTCCGGACAACAAACGTGCATAAGTGCGCGGATGTGAACGAACCCTGTCGCAAAACCATGCGACCTCTACTCATTTTGCCTAGAGGCGAATAGCACTCTGTGTGGGACTCTAAAGACTCGACACTACGCTGGCAGTGGGTTTATCCACAGACCGCAAGCGGCACTAGCTGTACGTAACGGTCCCCAGGTAGATGCCGATAAGAAGACTGACGAGGTGACCCCATCTGAACTCCTACTGAGCCTGTATGTGACAGTCTCCGTACAGTCCGGTCTGTTCGTCTGATACATCGCATGGCGGGCCTAGGGGGGCGGTGAACGTCAGTCCCCTAATAGCGGTACAAGTCGTGTCGGAGTGTAGCCCAGAACACCCTGAGATAACACTGGAAACCTACCAGCATATCTCGCTTGCCCTGGCCAGGGACTACTTGTGTAATGGCTCTCCTGGACACAGCGCGATGTCAACCCCCAATACCGGGAGAGACGAATCCTGTCTAACCGTCACTGCCTCCAAGTGCTTCGGGACTGCACCCAAAAACTACCTGTTTGCACGACTTCTTTGAGCCGAGGTAGGGTAGTAATCAAAGTGCAGTGGGAACACACTCGAGGCGAAGTGACAGTGTCAAGTCAGCGGACTAAGCTGTACTCATGTCACCTGGGAACTGATAACTGATGATAGGTATAATACCAACCAACAGTTCCCGACGAGTCCTGTCCAGTGTACTCGTAACCTAACGAGCACCCGTATACTATCTCAAGTACTACGTACTGACGGTTGTAGGACAGACCATCTCCCACACTGGGATGAGAAACGCATACGCTAGTCTACTCCGGAGTATCGATGCCCTGTCTCGATAGTCCAACGACTAGGGACCTGTATAAGGATGTGCTTATGGATTACCCAGCCCCCACGAGTGTGAGCGCCATCACAACGCTGGTAATCAAGCAAAGATCCTAAGGGCTCTACTAATATGTATATAAGCGATATGCTAAAAGAAACACATGCACATATTGAAGTAGAGACAAACCAAGTAGCATACTACCATTTCGAGCAAGATTGTATATACAACTGTGAATATCCCAAGCTTCCATCAAGTAATATACAAACTAGTATGATACAGTAATGGCCTCTAGGGCATATACACTAACAATCTCCCACTTGCACTAAGGCCATGTACTGGTGTATCGAAGACCTATCATCTCGATCAGCCGCTCGAACTGAGTCTGGGGCAAGGCCTTGGTGAATGGATCTGCAGTGTTATCTTTTGAAGCAACCCTCCGAACCTCGATCTCCTAGCGATCCACGATCTCCCTGATCAGGTGATACCGCCTCAAGATGTGTCTGGATTTCTGATAGGACCTGGGTTCCTTCGCTAAAGCTATAGCCCCGTTGTTGTCGCAATACAGAGGTATTGGGTCAACAATGGACGGAACCACCTGAAGTTCTTTCAAGAACTTCCTCATCCAGACAACTTCTTTTGCGGCATCAGATGCAGCGATGTATTCCGCGTCCATAGTCGAGTCAGCAACGGTTTCCTGTTTAGAGCTCTTCCAACACACCGCCCCTCCATTGAGGGTAAAGACAAAACCCGACATGGACTTGGAATCATCCTTGTCACTCTGGAAGCTGGAGTCAGCAAAGGCCTCAATCTGAAGGTCTTTTCTGCCATACACCAAGAACATCTCCTTAGTCTTTCTCAGGTACTTGAGAATGTTCTTTACTGCTATCCAATGTTTCTCCCCAGGGTTTGACTGATCCCTGCTTACCACACTCAGTGCATAAGCTACATCTGGTCTGGTACACAACATCGCATACATTATAGAGCCTACCGCAGAAGCGTAGGGTATAATAGACATGCGATCCCTCTCCAAATCTGTCTTGGGAGACATCTCTTTGGAGAGGGTGATCCCGTGACAAGCCGGTAGATTACCGCGCTTGGAATCTTCCATACTGAATCTCTTCAGTATGGTGTCGATGTACCTGGACTGTGAAAGTCCTAATATCCTCTTGGATCTGTCACGGTAGATCCGGATACCCAGAATGTATGAGGCATCACCCAGGTCTTTCATGGAGAACCTGTGTGACAAGAACCCCTTGACAGATTGTAGCATAGGAATGTCATTTCCTATTAAGAGAATGTCATCCACGTATAAAATGAGGAATACTACAGTTCTCGCTACAAATCTACAATAGATGCATGGTTCATCTGGATTTTTTATAAAGCCAAATTCCTTGACCGTCTCATCAAAACAGATGTTCCAACTCCGCGATGCCTGCTTTAGTCCATAAATGGACTTAAGCAACTTGCACACCTTCCCGCTACTCCCACTCTGAATGAAACCCTCTGGCTGGTCCATATAGACACACTCCTCTAAATGTCCATTTAGAAAAGCGGTCTTTACGTCCATCTGCCAAATCTCATAATCATGGAAGGCAGCAATGGCAAGAAGGATCCGAATGGATTTCAGCATAGCTACTGGAGAAAAGGTTTCGTCATAGACCAAACCAGGTCGCTGACGAAAACCCTTTGCAACCAGTCTAGCTTTATAGGTCTCAACTTGTTCATCTACACCAATCTTCCTTTTGAAGATCCACTTGCATCCTACGGGTTTTACCCCATCTGGAGCAATGTCCAACGTCCATACTTTGTTGGTGTGCATGGACTCCATTTCGGTCCGCATTGCATCCAGCCATTTTACCGACTCGACGCTCTGAATGGCTTGTTGGAAGCTAGTAGGCTCATCACAATCCATGATGCAATCCTCTCTATCTCCGTCAATGAGAAAACCGTAGTATCTCTCGGGCGGATGAGACAGCCTACTACTCCTGCGGAGTGGCGTGGGAATGTCCTGATCTTTCGAACCCTCTGGTTCTACTAAGCTTTCAGTAATAGCTCGTGGTTCTGGAATTTCTTCCAGTTCTATTGCGCTCCCACTTATTTCTTTTTCTATGAACTGGTGTTCTAGAAAGTGGGCATGGCGAGAAACAAAACCTTTTGTTCCTCTTCGCAATAGAAGAAATATCCCTTGGAGTTCTTTGGATATCCCAAAAACTTGCACTGTACTGAGCGTGCCTCGAGCTTGTCCGCATGCTGCTTTTTTACAAAAGCCGGACATCCCCATGTCTTAATGTGATTAAGATAGGGTCTCTTCCCACACCACATCTGATATGGTCTAGTAGGCACAGTCTTAGTTGGAACTCGGTTCAAAAGGTATGCAGCTGATTCTAGCGCATATCCCCAGAACGATCGCGGCAACTCAGCGTTACTCATCATGGACCATACCATATCTAATAGGGTTCGGTTCCGTCTCTCCGATACACCGTTATGTTGCGGAGTGTATGGAGGAGTATGCTGAAAGAGAATTCTATTCTCTTTTAAGTAACCCAGGAACTCGACACTCAAGTATTCACCACCTCGATCAGATCTCAGTGCCTTGATACTTTTTCCTGTTTATTTTTCTACTTCATTCTTATATTCCTGGAATTTTTCAAAAGCCTCGGATTTATGTTTCATTAAGAAGACATAACCGTACCTTGAAAAGTCATCAATAAAAGTAATGAAGTAAGAATAACCGCTTCGTGCATGTGTAGACATTGAACCGCACACGTCACTGTGTACGAGTCCCAAGAGCTCGCTCGCTCTTACTCCTTGTCCAGTGAACGGAGTCTTTGTCATCTTTCCTTTGAGACAGGATTGACAAGTTGCATACGATTGATATTCGAACGGATCCAAATATCCTTCTGCATGTAACTTAGTCAACCTTCTCTCATTGATGTGATCCAGTCTACAATGCTATAAGAAAGTTTTATTGATTTCTGGAGACTTTCTTTTGTGTGTATTCTGGACATTGAAAATCTGTGGTTGGTTTAATACGTATATACCGTTGTTCAATGTACCTGACCCAATCAAAACTTGATTAAGGTGAATGTTCACTACATTACTTACAAATGCAAATTCATAACCTTCTTTAGATAGTAAAGATACAGAAATGATATTACAGGTTGCATTTGGTACATAATAACAACTACGCAAAACCAAAAAGTGTCCATCAGACAATCCCAGGTGATAGTCCCCCACGGCCTCAGCATCCATGCTAGCACCGTTTGCAACTCTGAGGGTCATGTCACCTGCCTTCAAAACTCTACGCTTTCTCAACGCCTGCAAGGAATTACAGATATGAGATCTTGATCCGGTATCCAATACCCAGGATGTAGAGTTTATTGATAGACAGTTTTCAATAACATACACACCTGAAGCTGAAGCCGCAACTCGCTTCAAATCCTGTGTTCTGGCCTTCCAAGCCTTGCAATCCTGTTTCCAGTGACCACTTTTGTGACAGTAGAAGCATTCTTCCTTCCCCACCAGCTTTCGCGCTACCTTTGTTGCCTTTCCCTTTCCCTCCGTATCTACTTTACTGACACCGCCTCTTGGTTTGGCGGGGGCTTTCTTCTTCTTATCCTTGGCTTTCGTCCTAGATCTAGAAGAGGAAGATCCTCCTACAAACAAAGTGGATGTCTCCCTACCTTTCTGTAGGGTGCCCTCAGCACTCCTCAACATGTTCAGAAGTTCGGAAAGTTCAACCTCCTTTCCTTGCATGTTGAAGTTTAAGACAAACTGGGCGTAAGTGGAAGGAAGGGACTGGAGAATCAAATCAGTATAGAGTTCATTCTCCAACGTGGTCCCAGGTCCGCGAGCTCCTCTATGTAGCCAATCATCTTAAGCACGTGTTCCTCTACCGATGATCCGACGGCCAATCTTGCCGAAAATAGCTTCTTCGACACTTCGTATCTTGCGATACGAGACTGCTCTCCATACAGTTCTTTTGTATGGAGAAATATGGATTCCAGGTCCATATTCTCATGCCTCCTCTGATGTTCGTTGTCCATCGAGGCAAGCACGAGGCATTTGGCCTTCACGCAATCGATCTCCCATGTCTTACGGATTTCTTTATCCGCGACGCTGGAGGTGGGACCTGGGACAGGGGGAGCTTTGGTGGTAAGGGCATACCCCAACTTGTCGTAAGTGATTGCCATCTTGACATTCCTGAGCCAATCTTTGTAGTTTGGCCCTGTCAGTATGTTTTTATCTAGTAATAACTTAAGCCCGGTCATGTTGAATGGTCGCTGCAATTAGGAGAGAGAAAAGAAACACTTTAGCATGATGCTCTTGCAAGTTTAGAGTGGTTTTTAGTTTGTCTAAACTGGATGGCTCCCACTGTCTCTCGAATCCCTTCACAAACCGTAAAGAAAAGATTAGTCGGGATCAATCTCACCGTACAATACTTGCTTAACCGTTCAGCCAGGCCAGTGTCGGTACTTCGAGGGAGGTTTTCCAACGCTTTCGCGAAGTTCCTTAATTTAAGAACCTCTTTTCCCTGGGGGCGTAGCCCCGCTAACACCTTTCTAGACACCTACTAGGTTTATAGCATTGATCGTTAAGTGAGAGTTTTCCCGAGGAGTAGCATATACTCACAGTAGGATCGGGATCCAAATATCATCGCGTGATAAAACCGAAGGAATTCTACCAGAATCATCACACTCCAAATGGTATGCAGCGCTAGCAAGTTTCAGTACTTATGAAACTCCCGATGTGGATTTTTGCCCCATGCTGTTATGACCTTGACTTTGGTCAAAATATCATAAGTCACATGTCAAGTTCTACCCGTCATTCTCCTGGTTAATTTGGACCCACCCGTACCTACCCTTGACTTTGGCCAAAATGGCAGCACGACTGTCCTAAACCAACGCATCTATCTATGTTGCACATGAATACCCAATAGCTACCAATCACTATGCCTTGACTTTGGCCAAAATACATAGCTTGAATACTTTTTGACCATTCATGTGGAATGACGGAGGGCTACGAATGGTTTTGGCGAAACCGTGAACGTAGTGAACTTGATATAATCGATGGAACGAGATAGCTTTTAAAAGGAGTGGTTCAAGCTCCGCGTTTAAAAGTTTAGTTTTGAAAAGAACCGAGTGGTTTTCAAAGTGTTCCAATCGACTTTTACTTGGTTTATTTTCTTGCATTAGTTCTTTTAATGCGTCCCATCATTTAATCCTACCGTTGTAGAAAACAACCAAAATATGACGTACGCTTATGCCATTCGCATTCGCCACGGGTCCCCGTCATCACCCGTTAGGTTACTTAACTAACGACAGAGCGGGGCTGGGCTAGCGCGGCTGTAAAACATAAGCAACGCCTAAATAGTTATAGTATATAAATATATAGCAATGATAGAAATTACAGATCACAGATGAATACATTGGATATACTAGGAATCCGCAATCCGTTCGAGCCTGCAACGAAAAGCGGATTACACGGTCGTGGTGAATAGCCAAATACCCCACCCAAGACCCCTACGGATGCGGCAAACTACCCGCCAAGTACCCGAAGCGAAGCAACCTCCCTCAGCACCGTGAGTAGGCCACTCGGCACTTCGAGATACCCGGTAGTTTGTGCACCCCCTCCATGGGTCTATCCTAGGAGCAAAAACAGTAAAAAGAATTATACAATGACGGCTACAACCCCGACCAGGTTGTGCGGCCAAATAAATAATATTACATCAATTTACATGTTACAATGAATGAAAGAAAAAGAAACACTCATCTCACATCCACCCCGGCTATTCACCCGCGACAATCCAACGCATTCATATACACATACCATCATCAAACACAGATCACAGATATGTATAACCCCCACTAATCGACATATAGCGATTAGCCGACGTTCAATACATAAAAACATCACAGATAAAACCCATTAGTCAAAGTGTAGTGAAATTCGATCAAAAATACGGATTTATAAGCCCCCAAAAACAAATTTCTTTTCTGGAAAACCTGGGCACATATAAACCATCTTAAAAATCCCAAAACCAAGCCAGAAGAACACTGCACCAAACCCGACCCAGAACCGAGTCAAACCGGCCGCGGTTCCGCGGCAATAGGCATGCTTTTGCCGCGGAACCGCCGCTCTTTGAGCGATTCACAGGATCGTTTTTGGTGGCTTTCTTCACAAAACCCTGAGATGATTTTTGACGTAAGATTTATTTTATTTTGAGCAGAAAAAATTTCAACAAAAATTTCAACAGAAAATTAGGGTTTTGATATTTTGGTTTTTCGATTTTTCCGATCAAACTTCCATACACTTTTACTACCTAGCTAGTTTATGTTTAGTTAGGCTCTGAAACCACTGTAAGTCCACGTTGCCCACCCCGGTGCTTGCGGGAAGGCGGAAAACGGAATAAAAATCAGATTTTTATCATGCTAGGCAACATGGACTAGACAAAGGAGGATCTTTGCTAAACAAAAACTAGCTAAAGCTAACTAGAAACTAGTTAAAGGGTAGAATGGTTATACCTAGGGCTTTATGTCCTTCTCTTCTTGCTCCTTGGAGTAGTAGAAAGAGATCACCTTTGTCGTCTTCTCACGTCGAAGAAGGATCCACCCGAAAGCCTTAACCTTTGGCTTCAACTTCAAGCTAGAAGTAACTAGGGTGCTAGAAGTGCTAATCCTAGAACCCTAGATGAGAGTAAAGATTATCTAGAAGAGGTTTTCTCTCAAGCTCAAGTGTTTCTCAACACATGAGAGGGGAGAGCTTGAGGAAGAGCAAGAGCAAGAGAGAGAAAGTATATGATAGAATGAGAGAATAATGATGCATTCTCACATATATGTGTGAATTATTGTAAATAGATAATTAGTGAGATAATTGTCATGGCTTAATCAAGACATGACCATTATCATTTCATTTTTAATGCAAATTGCAAGGATCAAAGAGCATCTTCCAAATGAAATGATGATGGTCAAAGTGTCAACCTAGGTCAACAAGTCAAGAATGTCAAATGGTCAACAACCATAACCATGCACAATTATATTAAACTAATATCAATTAACCATAATACACACATAAGCATTAGGGTTAATAAAATGACAATGGTCATTAACCCTAATCAAAGTCCTCTCCCTTTGTCTCAAGCAACTGTGCATACGCACCCGTATTCATGATCCAGGGAACACGAATACAAAGAGATAAAAGCAATCCCAAATCATATACTAGGATCTGGCTTAAACCAAAGCCCGCTGGAATAAGCTGTCCGGACAACAAACGTTCATAAGTGCGCGGATGTGAACGAACCCTGTCGCAAAACCATGCGACCTCTACTCATTTTGCCTAAAGGCGAATAGCACTCTGTATGGGACTCTAAAGACTCGACACTACGCTGGCAGTGGGTTTAACCACAGACCGTAAGCGGCACTAGCTGTACGTAACGGTCCCCAGGTAGATGCCGATAAGAAGACTGACGATGTGACCCCATCTGAACTCCTACTGAGCCTGTATGTGACAGTCTCCGTACAGTCCGATCTGTTCGTCTGATACATCGCATGGCGGGCCTAGGGGGCGGTGAACATCAGTCCCCTAATAGCGGTACAAGTCGTGTCGGAGTGTAGCCCAGAACACCCTGAGATAACACTGGAAACCTACCAGCATATCTCGCTTGCCCTGGCCAGGGACTACTTGTGTAATGGCACTAGCTGTACGTAACGGTCCCCAGGTAGATGCCGATAAGAAGACTGACGATGTGACCCCATCTGAACTCCTACTGAGCCTGTATGTGACAGTCTCCGTACAGTCCGATCTGTTCGTCTGATACATCGCATAGCGGGCCTAGGGGGCGGTGAACATCAGTCCCCTAATGATGCATGCTTGCTTGAAGTCTTCCATTTCGAAAATGATCTACCTTGAAGAAACTAAAACCCAAGCTCTTGCTTCACTAATCAAGTATTAGCAAAGCAAACACCCTAATCTAAGTGGCTAGAATAGATGAGGATGATGAAGTAGGAATTTAGCTCTCTTTTGTTTTCAATTTCTCACTCATTATCATCACTTAACAAAAAGCTAGAAAACTTTTTCAAGAGAAAGAAGAAGAAGATGAAGCAAATTCATTTGTGATGAATAATGAAATCAAGTTTTTGTGGTTAGAAATGCAACCATGGGTTAAGAATGAAGACTTAACCCATGTAGAGAATTAACTATGGTAAAAGGTTGGGTTCGGTTATAGAAAAATCTTCACAAAATATCAAGGTCAAAGGCAAAGCTTCATGAAGCTTCTTGAAAGCTTCATACAAGCTTAACCCTAATCCAAACCCTACCCATATTTAAACTCCACAAAACATGTTGCATTTGTAACTTTTAACTTGTTACAATATTATATATCACATATACAATATTTATTGTAACAAAAGAAAATAATACAATTAACATATATCGCATATATATCAATGTATTATCCGGTGAGAAAATGAATCTTTAAGTGAGCTTATATTAGTTAATGTAATATAATATATCAAATATATAATTATACATTAAATTATCGAATCAACACTTGATCCAATAATCCGGCTATTTCATAAATAACCGACTAATATAATCTGTATCAGTTCATCGAATCAACACTTGATCCGATGACCCGGCTATATCACATATACCCGGCCGATATCACATATCGCGAGAATCTAAAACGGTATCACATACACGTATTGTTCTTGGTCCCGCACAAATCACATATGTGCTCCTACTCTGTTTTTCCTGAGCCAGGAAACCTCTGTGTAGGACTCTAAAGAATCGTCAATACGCCGGCAGTAGGTGATGATCATATCAAACACCCACAAGCTGCAAGCGGTCAGCTAAACGTAACAGCCACCCAGGTATTGAGCGATCATAAGATCAACAAGCAAGCCTGTACATTCTCCTGCGAATCCAATCAGTAACACTCCCGTATAGTCTAGTCTCTTCGACTGATATGTCGCATATCTCGCCTAGGGGTGGTAAACGTCAGACCCCAGTAGCTTGATAAGTCGTGTCAATATGAGGTCTATAACAGTTCGAGAAACTACTGATAACACTTACCAGTAAATCTCAGTAACCCTGGCCAAGGATTTCCAGTTATAGCCAATCGAACACAGCGCAACATCAACTCCCTATACCGGGAGAGACGAATCCCCTCCTATCGCTCATTGCCTCCATGTGATTCGGGACTGTACTCAAAAGCCACCTTTTTGCACGCCCACTTGGACGTGGTATGATGGAAATCAAAGCACAGTGGGAATCACACAAGACTCTATGACGATCTTGGGTCTACAGACTAACCTATACCGGTGTCACCAGAGAACTGCTATCTGATGTGAAGTATAATACCATCTGGGAGTTCTCAGCGAGTCCGTCCAGTGTACTCAGTCTCCACTGAGCACCCGTAGACCTTCTCTGATGTGAAACACCAATGGATATGGGATCATCCATCGCCCATCATATGGGTCAAGAAGCGCATACGCTAGTCTACTCTGGTATATCGATGCCCTGTCTCGATACACCTACGACTAGGAATATTTGAAGGATGTACTTAGCAACTACTTTGTCCCCACTAGTATGATCTGCATCATAGTCCTGGTAGTCAAGTACTCATCCTAAGGGCTTTATCAACATGTAACATAGAGACTATCAGAGTACATGTAAAGATAAAGAGCAACCAGATAGCATACTATCATGTCGAGCAAGAAAGTCCTACCTATATATGTCCAAGCGTCCACTACAATATACATCGTATGTACAGTAATGGCCTCTAGGGCATACATATAACTAACAATCTCCCACTTGCACTAAGGCCATCTGTTGTGGTATCACATACCCAACAATCAGCTGTGGTTGAAGTATCTCATACTCAACCATCCCATAAAAGTCTCTACTGGGAAATAGGCCTTTGTGAGTGGATCCGCGCTGTCGTCCTCTGTGTCTACTCTCCTAACCTCGATCTCCCTGGAGATCAACCATCTCCATGATCAGGTGATACTGCCTAAGAATATGTCTGGATCACAGATGGGATGGGGGTTCCTTGGCAAAAGCCAAAACTCCATTGTCACACAATGGAAGAAACGAAGTCCATCTCATGAACTAGTGTACATCCAGACTATTTCTTTGGTAGCATCCTTGGTAGTGATTTATCCTGCCTTTAATCTTCTAGTATGTCACGGTATCTAGCTTGGAACTCTTCCAACATACCGTCCCTCCACTGAGGGTAAAGACAATGCCTGTGACTGACATTCAGTCGACCTTACCACCCTAGAACCATTCCAGTGATTCTCCCCAGGATCGATTGATACCATCTCACTACAACTAGTGAGAATCCTAACATCCAATTAGATCTATCTCATAGATATAAAACCTAAGATTTAAGAGGTATCAACTTGATCCTTTATGGAGAATCATTGTGATAAGAGCAGATTGACCGAGTGTAGCATAAGAAACTCCTTCCCTATCAAGAGCATGTCATCCACGTACAATACGAGGATCACTACCATACTCTCTACTACCTTTCTGTATATACAAGGTTCATCTACCATTTTGATGAAGTCAAACTCTTTGACTACCACATCAAAACAGACGTTCCATCTCCGCGATGCCTGCTTTATCCCATAAAGCACCTTGCACACGTTTCCGCTGCTCCCACTGTCTACGAAGCCCTCTGGCTGTGTACTTATAGACGCTTTCTTCTAAATCATCATTTAGAAAAGCTGTCATGACACCCAACCGCCAGAAATCATAGTCATGGTATGTAGCAATGGCAAGTAGGATCTGGATGAACTTAAGCATAGCTTTGAAAGTCTCAACTTTTCCATGTACACCAAGTAATCTTCTCAAGATATACTTGCTCCTGATAGGGATTTAACCCTTCAAATAAAGCAACCAAAGTCCATACTTTGTTGGTGTATAAGGATTCCATGTCAGATCGCATTAGCATCCAGCCATTCTTATAGAGTCCCACTCCTGATGGCCTGCTCGAAAAAAGTTGGGTCATCATCTCATGATGTAATCCTCGCTCCCACTGTCATAGAGAAAACCGAAGTATCTCTCAGGTGGGTGAGGAACCCTACTAGATCGGCGGAGAGGCTGAGGTTCGTTGGAAACTATTGAATCCTTTGGTTCTACCAAATCATCAGCTGCAGTTTGTATAGCTGGAACTCTTTCCAGTTCTACCTCATGACCACTAATTTCTTCATAAGAAATTCCCTTTCACAAAGGTGGCATGCTGAGAAACAAAACATCTTTTGTTCCTCGATGTGGTAGAAGATATTCCCTTGCTAATGCTTGGGATATCCAACAAAATTCCACAGAACTGACTTTGCCTCGAGCTTGTCTGGATTATGCTTTTAGACATAGGCCGGACAACCCCAAATCTTAACTACCTTAAGAGATGGGCTCTTCCCATACCATATCACATATGGAGTGGTAGGCACCTGATTTGATTGGAACCCAATTCAATAGGTATGCAGCTTCATAAGTGCATAACCCCCAAAAGGAAATAGGTAACTCAGTAGTACTCATCATAGAGCACACCTTATCACATAGGGTGTGATTTCTCCGCCCCGATACACCGACGTGTTGTGGTGTATACGGAGGAGTAATGCTGAAAGAGAATCACATTCTCCTTTAGAATAGTCCAGGAATCCCGTACTCAAGTATTCTCCACCCTGATCACATCAAAGGACATAATACTTATACCCGTTTTGGTTCTCTACTTCTGACTTATATTCATTGAATTTCTCAAAAGGTTCAGACTTGTGTTTCAACAGGAACATATGTCCGAATCTTAAGAGATAATCAGTGAAAATAATAAAGTACAAAGAACCAGTCTTGGCATGTGTAGACAGGGGACCTTACATACATCATCATGTATCAATCCCAAGAGTTCACTAACTCTTTCTTTGTTTCCAATAAACAGAGCTGTGGTCATCTTATCTTTGTGATATGACCGGCAAGTTTCACAAGATGTAAATTCAAACTAATTTAAATATGCATCTAAATGTAACTTCAGCTAGTCGGGTCACATTGATATGACCTAGTCTACAATGCCTCAAGAAGGATTCGTTCATTTCTGAACTCTCCCTCTTGTGTGTGTTCTGTACACTAAGAACTATGGTTTGATTTAGAACGTATATGCTTTTAGATAACGTGCCTGAACCGATCAACTCTTGATATAAGAAATGTTCAAAACATTATCCAACAATACAAAATTATATCCTTCTTTACTAATAAAGAGACTGATATGATGTTGTATATCAGGTTCGGTATCTAATAACATTCGTTCAGAATCAAAGTATTCTGGTAATACAGGGTGATAACTGCCAACATACTTGGCTGCAACACTTGCACCATTTTTTTTTAACTTTTAAAACTTATCACCCGTTCTCAGTTCTCTACCTATCTGTAGCCCATGTAACAGATTACATATGCGGGATCCTGATCCGGTATCTCATACCCAGGACGTAAAGGATACTGAGAAACAGTTCTCGGTAATGAACACACCCGAAGATGATGCATCAGCATGCACTTTCTTCGTTTGGGCGGTACGGGAATTCTGGTAATCCCCTATTTCCTGCTCTGTCTTATAACAATTATAAGTTAGAGCGAGACCAACGTTTCCTAGCGCAATATAACAAGCGGGTTCGGTCAATACATCCATATTATTATCTTGATTAAGGCGTGACATGGTCGCTACCTGGAGAGAGAGAAAAGAAAACACTCAGCGTATGCTCTTGCAAGATTAGATTGGTTATTAATATATCTAATCAGGATGTCTCCCACTGTTTTAGTCAAATCTTCCTTCAAACCCTAAAAGAAAAGACTAGCTGGAATTAATTACACCCTACAATTTCGCTAATCTTTCAGCCAGGCCAGTGCCGATACTTTAAGGGAGGTTCCCCGTGCTTTCGCACAGACCTAATTAAAATAAACCTCATTTTCCCAGGGGCGTAACCCCGTTAACACCTTTCTAGACACCTACTTGATCGGCTAATTGTAATGTGTAAAACTCTCCCAGGAGTAACTCTTACTCGCAGCAGGTATCGGGATCCAACTATCTCATAGAAGGTATGCAATCTCATTGCAAATTTCAACACTTGAAATTCCCAATAATATTTTGCCCCTAGCATCCTATGACCTTGACGAAAGCCAACAAACCATAGGCTACTAGTCAAGTTCAACCCGTCATTTCCCGATTGAATTAAACCCACCCGCACGACCCTTGACGAAAGCCAACAAAGTCGCACGACTACCCTAACTCAATCGCATCATATGCTTATACAGATAAGCATAAATAGCTACCGCACACTACGCCTTGACGAAAGCCAACAAACGTAGCACGAATACTATGAAGTACTTATCTGAAATGACGGAGGGCTACGATAGGTTTTTAAGAAAACCCTTTGCGTAATGAACTTGATATCGTTGTAGAATCGAGTGATTTTAAAAGGAGTGTTTTTTAGGCTTTTTCTAGTTTCGCTAAAGAGGTCACTCCCAGTGAAGGGATCGTTGGCTCTTTCCTTATCGAATAAGGTGCAGGATATTTCATAAATACCACTATGCAAAGCAAACACTATAGAAGCAACCAAAAGACAAACCGAGTGTGTAGCATCTGCTAGTTTCGCTAAAGAGATCACTCCCGGTGAAGGGATCTCGGCTCTTTCCTTATCGAATAAGGTGCTGGATATTCTACAAGGAATACCGCTACGCAAAGTAAGAACTAGAGCTACCAGTTTTTAAACAAGTTTCTACAACATCTTTAGGTTTCTTTTTCTTTCATTAATCTCATTAATGAAGTCCCATTATTATTATGCTTCACAAGCATCACATTTGAAACGAAATCAGCAATATAACATATATCTCATATATATAATATAAACATTCGTCTCAGGCAGTAATATGATCTCATCACAGAATATTGCAGCAGAAGAACATATATGAAATATTGGATATACTAGGACGTCCGTGTTTTAATACGAGCCTGTATAAAACACGGATTCCACGGTCGCGATGAATAGCCAAACTCACATCCCTAGACCCCAACGAGAGCGGCAAGTAACCCTGCCAGTTCTAGAGTTAGGAGACCCGGTCTCGACTCCTCGAGATGGTCTCCCTCTGGAGCCTAGAACCCGGTTACTTTTGCTCCCCGCCTTGGGTCTATCCTAATGCAGAAAAGTAAATAATATACAATGGTGACATCATCCTCAGCCCGGAAGTGCCCCAATAAAAGAATATTACATACAATGAATTTTACATGAATGAAAATGAAAAACTCTCATCTCACATAAAACCCCCGGCTATTCAAAACACGACGATCCAATATAACATATTACAGCAACTCATAACATCACATGTCATCAACGTATGTAAATATGCGTATCCCAGTTATCGTTGATGTATAGCAACGAAACCGGCGATACACCACATATTACACTTACGGTCGCAGAAAAGAAAGTGTAAAACTACAACAGTTGGAATCTGCAACCTCCTTAGACATCGCATGCCTAACCAAATGAATTCCTTAGACATCGCATGCCTAACAATTATAAACTCCGCATTTTAGTCTCGATCTCGAAAACACTTTTCAATACCTAGTCGGGCAATTCAATAAGATTCCCGACAACCTGATCGAATGCTCGTCAAAAACTTTAGTAGACGGCCGCACCCCCGATGCCGTCGACGAAGTGCACTAAGGCGGAACACCGCTGCCGCGAGCACCCGAAAGGATGCTTTTGGCGACGGGGTTCTCCTACAGTCACTTGGTCAGGGCTATGGGGCGTGGCTATCTATTAAGTTTAACCGGCGAGTATCCGCGTACGCTACGTGATTGCGACGGACTTTTGATCGCATCAAAATCCCGTGGCAACCGATCATCTGAGACTAAACTGCTAGATTTATAACATTCAAATTAGTTATCTCATAACTACTTTGGATTCCAAATATTGTATCACATTTCAGATAAATAGACAATGTTAAACTTTCTGATCGAATAAACAAACACCCAAGATTTCCCAAATAGCTCAACACTTGAGCGGAATTCAAAAATTCCAGAACATGTCATAGCTCCAATGAACCAGCCGTAGAAGGGTCAAACCAATGCCTCACATGTGGCAAAGCTAAACTACCACAAACCCTAGGGTTCAAATGGCAGTTTTGACGGTCACATAATCGAGTTAAGGTTATGTTCTTCTAGAGGGTCCACAGATACGCTTGCATGATTTTCCGGAAGTTTCAAACTCGTGGAAAAATCCAACACTTGAAAATTTTCCGTCAGGGGAAAAAGTGAGTTATTGATATCTATTCGAACTTTTTAACACGTTCTAAATTACCCGAAAAACTAAACGATGTTAAACTTTCCGATCGAATCAACGAATACAAAAGATCTCCAGAAAACTCAACACATGAGTAGAATTAAAAATTCCCAGAAGCATGCAAAAGTACCCAAGAATCATACCCTGAAGTATTATCCCCTGACACCCTAAGTTGGCCACGGAACCGCCGCCAAACGCATGGTTTAGCCGCGGTTCCGCGGTCTTTTGAAAGGGTCATGGGTCCGTACTTCACAGTAATTCTTATAATTCCCTGCTTAATTTTCTGAGTATTTTTAATACAGAAAAAATCAACATTTTAAAAAATTTCCAGAGAGGGGGTAAAACACGATGTTTCGGGATTCGATCGGACTTTAAATTTCGTCTAGACGACGCCTAAAGCTCTAGCTTGGCTCTGATACCACTGTAGGGTTACTAAGCACTAGAACAAGGTTCTACAAGGCATCAACCATGCCAAAATCAAAATTTTCAAGTGTCGAACAACCCTAACCAAGATCGTAGACTAGAGATTAGGCGAAACAAAGAACAAGTAAACAACTATACTTCTAAGAGAAAGGGATTACAACCTTTGTAGTCCGTTCCTTCGCTTCATAAGCTCCAAGTAGTAGTCCCTTCGCCGCGATCCATGAACTCCCAAACTCTAGAGAGGCTCCACAAGTCAAATGATGCATGCTTACTTGAAGTCTTCCATTTCGAAGATGATCTACCTTGAAGAAACTCAAACCCAAGCTCTTGCTTCACTAATCAAGTATTAGCAAAGCAAACACCCTAATCTAAGTGGCTAAAATAGATAAGGATGATGAAGTAGGAATTTAGCTCCTTTTTTTTTCAATTTCTCACTCATTATCATCACTTAACAAAAAGCTAGAAAGCTTTTTCAAGAGAAAAAAGAAGAAGATGAAGCAAATCCATTTGTGATGAATAATGAAATCAAGTTTTTATGGTTAGAAATGCAACCATGGGTTAAGAATGAAGACTTAACCCATGTAGAGAATTAACTATGGTAAAAGGTTGGGTTGGGTTAAAGAAAAATCTTCACAAAATATTAAGGTCAAAGTCAAAGCTTCATGAAGTTTCTTGAAAGCTTCATACAAGCTTAACCCTAATCCAAACCCTAACCATATTTAAACTCCACAAAACATGTTGCATTTGTAACCCTAACTTGTTACAATATTATATATTACATATACAATATTTATTGTAACAAAAGAAAATAATACAATTAACATATATCGCATATATATCAATGTATTATCCAGTGAGAAAATGAATCTTTAAGTGAGCTTATATTAGTTAATGTAATATAATATATCAAATATATAATTATACATTAAATTATCGAATCAACACTTGATCCGATAATCCGGCTATTTCATAAATAACCGACTAATATAATCTGTATCAGTTCATCGAATCAACACTTGATCCGAAGACCCGGCTTTATCACATATACCTGGCCGATATCACATATCGCGAGAATCTAATACGGTATCACATACACGTATTGTTCTCGGTCCCGCACATATCACATATGTGCTCCTACTCCATTTTGCCTGAGCAAGGAAACCTCTGTGTAGGACTCTAAAGAATCGTCAATACGCCGGCAGTAGGTGATGATTATATCAAATACCCACAAGCTGCAAGCGGTCAGCTAAACGTAACAGCCACCCAGGTATTGAGCGATCAGAAGATCAACAAGCAAGCCTGTACATTCTCCTGTGAATCCAATCAGTAACACTACCGTACAGTCCGGTCTCTTCGTCTGATATGTCGCATATCTCGCCTAGGGGTGGTAAACGTCAGACCCCAGTAGATTGATAAGTCATGTCGATATGAGGTCTATAACAGTTCGAGAAACTACTAAGCAGTAAATCTCAGCAACCCTGGACAGGGATTTCCAGTTATAGCCAATCGAACACAGCGCAACATCAACTCCCTATACCGGGAGAGACGAATCCCCTCCTATCGCTCATTGCCTCCATGTGATTCGGGACTGTACCCAAAAGCCACCTTTTTGCACGCCCTCTTGGACGTGGTATGATGGAAATCAAAACACAATGGGAATCACACAAGAGTCTATGACGATCTCGGGTCTACAGACTAACATGTACCAGTGCCACCAGAAACTGCCATCTGACGTGAGGTATAATACCATCTAGGAGTTCTCGATGAGTCCGTCCAGTGTACCCAGTCTCCACTGAGCACCCTATACCTTCTCTGATGTCAAACACCAATGGATATGGGATCATCCATCGCCCATCATATGGGTCAAGAAGCGCATACGCTAGTCTACTCTGGTATATCGATGCCCTGTCTCGATACACCTACGACTAGGAACATTTGAAGGATGTACTTAGAGACTACTCTGTCCCTACTAGTATGATCTGCATCATAGTCCTGGTAGTCAAGTACTTATCCTAAGGGCTTTATCAACATGTAACATAGAGACTATCAGAGTACATGATTAAATAAAGAGCAACCAGATAGCATACTATCATGTCGAGCAAGAAAGTCCTACCTATATATGTCCAATCATCCACTACAATATACATCGTATGTACAGTAATGGCCTCTAGGGCATACATATAACAAATAGCGGAGTGGCTAATGGAACGTCAAAACTAATTGAATCCTCAGGTTCTATTAAATCTTTAGTAATCGTTTGTGGTTCTGGAATCATTCCAGTTCTACCATACTCCCACTTTTGTTTTTCTGAAAAATTCCATTTTATTATAATTGTGGCGAGTCAAGAACAATGTAAATATTGATATTCCTGATGGTAGAAAGTTAACCCTCGTCAAAGTTCGGGATAACCCACAAACAGCCATTACTGAAATGTGCCTCGAGTTTATCCGGATTCTGGTTTTAAGCATCAGCCGGACAACTCCCTATACCTTAACATCGTTAAGATATAAATTGATTCTATATATATCTAATATAGAAACAAAAGTACTAATCTAATTTGAACCAGATTCAAAATCATGCAGCTATCTCCAGTGCATATCAACCAAACGGAAGGAGGTCAATCAGCATTACTCATCTAGGAGTGCATCCATATATGAGTGGCCTGAAAGAGAAACAAGTTCTCAAAACCATTACTATTAACGGAATACCAAACACAAGTATCTACATCTTCGACTTCCTCGAAGAATCCTGATACTTCCAACAAATGGCTGCTCTGCTTTATTCTTATACCTATAACTTCTTAAAATCTGAATGTTGTATTTCAACGAAATACCTGTCTAAAATAAGAGAAGTCATGAGTAAACAGAATATAATACGAGTACCAACCCTATTGTCCTAATGGACACTGGACAACATACAATACTTTATATAAGTCCCCTGAGTTCAACAACTCAAACCCTGTGCGTCGTAGGTTAAAAACTGTAGTATGGTTAAGAAGAATTACACCGCTGTTGAATGCACCTTACCTAATCACCAACTGATATAGGTAAATGTCACAGACATAATATCAAAAAGTTATATCTCACTTTATAAGATAAACGTACAGATATATCAGTTTGAAATTGATGCATAACAACGGATATTCAAAACCAAATATTTATCGTCCGGCAAAAACCAGATGATTTCCTCAAATATCACCAATTACAACGAATTCCGATATAATGAGGATATAATCACCCAATTCCCAATATCTTACTCCCACTCATCATCTATAATAACATACAGATGTGAGAAACTAATCTGGTAAATGCATACCCTGAAGTTAGATTCCAACTGGAAAAACAGTTATCAATTAATATCGCACAGTAAAACTGAAATATGAAAATGTTTCAGAAGGGTTAACTGGTATTCCTAGTAACGCCTCTTCCATTATCCTGAATCATGACTTTAACCATATTCTTACCTGCCCTCACTCCAATCCCTTTATTATGTCTGTACTTATTACCTTCTGTACACCTTCATTAGGCTAATTGGTTTTCTTCCTTCCCTACCTTTCGGCACCAGCCTAAGGTTGGAAGAAGACTATCCAATAAGCGTAATGGGTGTACTCTCCTAATCTTAGGAGCCCTCGCAACCTGAGAGAAGGTAAAGAGAAAAGACATCAGAATAATCCTATCCAATCTCTCCAGAACCAGATACCATCCTCGAAAAAGTTCCTTCGAGTTCGTATGTAACTATACGATGGATTTATCCAATAGAAGTGGATGTTCGTAGTGATACGAGGTGTTCTGAAGAAAAGAAAAGGTGATGTAGGAGTGGCAGGGGTATACACGGTTTTTGTCGTGAATGATGGTGGTCGCAATTTCCTTTGCCATTATTCTAATCCCTTTTTATGTCTTTACTTATTACCTTCTGTACACCACACTTAAGCTTAATTGGTTTTCTTCCTTCCCTACCGTTCGGCACCTGCCTATGGTTTAGAAGAAGACTATCCAATAAGCTCAATAGGTGTACCCTCTCCTAATCCTAGGAGCCCTCACAACCTGAGAGAAGGTAAAGGGAAAAGACAACCGAATAATCCTATTCAATCTCTCCAGAACCAGAATCCATCCTCGAAAAAGTTCCTTCGAGTTCGTATGTAACTATACGATGGATTTATCCAATGGAAGTGGATGTTCGTAGTAATACGGGTTGTTCTGGAGAAAAGCAAAGATGATATAGAAGTAGCAATGATGTATGCGACACCGTGACATTCCAAAAGTCAAAGTGTTTTAAGAAGCTTCGGTCAACTTGGTTTCATGAGTTTTAGTCAAAGGTCGGGTCATAGTCGCAACCAGAGAGAGAGGGAAAAGAAACACTCAGCGTGCACTATAACCTAGATCAGAATGGTTAATCATTTTATCTAATCTGGATGGCTCCCACTGTTTCCTCGAATTCTCCTCCAAACCCAAAAGGTGAATTAGTCGGAATCACCCGAGGAGTAATCCTACTCATCAGTGGGAATCGGGATCCAACTATCATTGCATGATAACTTGATGGAAGCCACTCAAGTCACCACACTCCAGAAGGTATGCGCAAGCCTGGCAAGTTTCCTGTATGTTTGAAACTCCCGATGTGATTTTTACCCCTAGGACCCAAGTGACCTTGACGGAGTCAACAAATCAAAGAGTCCTAGTCAAGTTCAACTCGTCATTATCTTAATTGCATTAAACCCACCCGCACGAGCCCTTGACGGAGTCAACAAGGCTGCACGACTGTCCTAACCAATCACAAATCCATGCTACAAACAAGCACCACTCAGCTACCGCACACTACGCCTTGACGGAGTCAACAAACGCAACACGAATACTAAGTACCACTTGTAGGAAATGACAAAGGGCTACGGCTGGTTTTTGGCGAAAAACCTTTAACGTAATGAACCTGATCTCGTTGAAGGAATCCAAGCGGTTTTATAAATATATAGTGGCGAAAACTTTTGCTAAAGAGGTCACTCCCGATGAAGGGATCTCGGCTCTTTCCTCGTAGAATGAGGTGCAGGATATTCCAAACTGAATACCACGATGCAAAGCAAAAATAATCGACTATAGTAAAGTTATTACGTTGACGCAAACTTTTACCTAAGGGGTCACTCCCGATGAAGGGATCTCGGCCCTTGCCTCGTCGAATGAGGTGCAGGATATTCCCAATCGAATACCACGATGCAAAGCAAAAGAGAACGTCTGTAATGTCAGTTTTTTAAAAAAAACTTAGTTCCAACAACATCATATAAATAGGTTTGTTTTATCCTTGCATTGATAAGAATCAATGCAGCCCCATCAATTAATCACACCAGAAAAGAACGAAAATAAAATGTACGTATATGCCATCCGCATTCGCCACTGGGTCCCGTCATCACCCGTTAGGTTACTTAACTAACGACAGAGCAGGGACTGGGCTAGCGCGGGTGCAAAACATATACAACATCTACTAGTATATATAAATATATATATAACATTCGTCCCAGGCATGATATAAAGCAACATCACAGATGCATCACAGAAACAACAAAGAATGGTGGATAAACTGGAGCCCCGGGTTTCACTTGAGCCGCAAATGAGACCCGACGTTCCCTGTCGTGTGGATAGCCTGTGCAATGAAAACCTAGACCCCTACAAGCGCGGCAAGTTACCCGCAAAACCAGAAGCGAGGCAGCCCCCTTGAGCAACGTGAATGGGCCACCCAGCACTTCACGGAATCCGGTAACTTGGGCACCCCTCCTGGGTCAACCTATACCCCCTACGAGTGCGGTGAATAGCCCGCCAATTCTAGAGTAAGGTCCCCTCCGTCTCAATGCCATGTGATGCGGACCAGTTGCCCTCTAGAACCCGGCTATTCGTGCACTCCACCGCGGGGCAATCGTAGTACAGAAAAGAAAATAATATACAAGGGTGACATCGACCTCAACCCGGTCGTGCCCCAAAAAAATAATATACAAACTGGCAGTGACGGCAGTCCACCTGTCGGACGCTCGCCCCGCAATATCAAATGTACAAATGAAACCAAACTGTACTAACATTGCACCCAAGCTATCCACCACGACGATCCAACCAACATCACAGCACAACACAGAACATCAACGTGAATGTCACGTTCGCAAACTCGTCTAAAAGAACATATAGCAGTTAGACGGGTTTACCGATCGGGTGACATTCACGGTCGCAGATAGTAATGTAAGTACTGATAATCACACACACTTAAAATTTCGATCGATTAAACTTTCCCAAATTGGCCCCAAGTGCATAACCAGTACTCAAATGAATCTGGGCCAAAACTATATATCACAAAAATCATTTTTCCACCAACTAGAGCTCCAGAAAAACATTTGGTCACTGTAGACCAAAAAAGGCCGCGGAAGCGCCGCCAAATGCGAAATTTCGCGGCGGTTCCGCGGTCGAATTTTGGAGTTAGGTCGCCAACTTTTTTCTGTAGCTTTAGTTTTGCCTGCATGTATTTTTAAGATGCCTAAAAAAAATTTGACCACTTTAAAAAATCGACAGCAAACACATCAATTTGGAAAAACGATTCGGAAAAATTTGTCGATCGAGATTTTAATCTTGTGTAAACTTGCTAGTAGGGTTAAAAGGGTGGCACTGATACCATGAAGGGTTACGGCAGCGCCCCGGCCATCAAAATGCGGGCAAAATGCGGAACAAAATTTTTCTAAAACCGGCACTACCGTTACCCGAATCCCAGATCGACCTTAAACCCTAAACTAGCAATCTAAACTAAGAGTTAGAATCGTTATACCGAGTTGATCCGTGTCATTCGGTCTTCATTCCAAGCTCCTAGCGGCTCCTTGATGTGGTTTGGTTGCCGGTCTTCCTCCATCTCCGATGATCCACCTGAGGGAAACGGCGCAAGCTCCAGCTTCGTCGAACGAAGAAACCGACGCTCCAAAGTGGCTAACGATAGAGAGTCGAGATGTAGGAAAGTGTCACTAAAATTTTCTCTCTTTTCTTATGCTCAAGGGAGAAACCATAGAAGAAGAATGGAGTGAGGAAACTATGGCATGAACAAAGGAAATTTGGCTAAGTCCTTTTTTGAAGCATGAGAGAGTGAGAGAGAGAGATAGTCTAATGTTTCTTGTAATCTCCAAATGAAATGAACCCCCACCCCACCAAATAGTGGCCGGCCCCTCCCCCTCTCTCATTTCCAAAAAAGAAAATCTTATCCAAAGTCAAAATGCAATAAACAAATGAACCATACCCAAACACCATACCATGTCCATGTTCATGCCACCTCACACCCTCCACCTCATTATTAAAACATATGATTTTTCTAAAAAGGAAAATCAATAATGAGGTGGCAAATCTTCTAGAAGCCATTCTGTATAAAATACGGAATATTTCCCGGTACATGTATCGAAATACATATACGCGTATTCGTACAAAAATACGAATAGCCAAGAGAGAAAATAAATAGCGAACAATAATACTAGAATACATATATATAAATACATATGTAAATTATTAAATCAAAACTCGATTTAATAATCCGGCTTAATCCTAAAGTATTATCAACCGTCCGATTAAAGTCTGCTCAGCATGTGCACATATTTAATCGGACACCTATATGTACCAACATACGCCATGTACACCATATCGCCTGAACCGTGAAAACCCTCTGTGTGGGACTCTAAAGACTCGTCAATATGCTGGCAGTGGGTTTAACCATAAGCACGTCAGCGGCACTAGCTGTACGTAACGGCTACCCAGGTATTGAGCGAAAGGGAGTCCGACGAGCAAACTCATCCTGAACCCCAACTGAGCCTGACAGTTTCAATATCCGTACAGTCCGGTCTGTTCGTCTAAGAGTATCGCATATCGAGTCTAGGGGGGTGGATAAAGTCAGACCCCTAACAACGCGATATTTAGTGTCGGCATGTAACCCATCACCATCTGAGAAAATATCGATCCTGGATTGGTAATTCTCGTTCACCATGGCCATGGATTTCTGGTGGTGGCCACCCGTGCACAACGCGACACCAACCCCCAATACCGGGAGAGACGAATCCCTGACGATCCGACCACTGCCTCCATGTGGCTCGGGACTGTACCGAACTAAAACCTGTTTGTGTTGGAGATAGTGCCCTCAGAGTCAATTATTGGATCACAGGCACGTGATTGCAATGATTGAGGGAGGACCTATCCCGGTAGGACAGTCTTACTCGAGATGATAGTATGCTATCTGGTTTACCTTTATCATCGTGTACTGCTTTAGGCGACCTGACATGTCGCTATTGCACGTTGATAGAGCCCCTAGGATTCTTGCTTGACTGCCAGCAGTATGAGGGCGATCATATAAGTGAGAGCTGGAGTCTATAAGCACATCCTTAAAAGGTCCCTAGTCGTAGGAGTCTCGAGACAGGGCATCGATTCTCCAGAGTAGACTAGTGTATACAGTCGAGACCCCGACGAGGGGCGGTGGCCGGTCTCACAAGCCACTGGTGTCAGTTGGTTCACCTAAGATGTATACAGGTGCTCATTGGGTTATGAGTACACCGGACAGGACTCGCCGGGAACATGCTAGTTGGTCTTATACCTGACGTCAGATAGCAGTTCCCAGGTGACATGTGTACAGGTTAGTTCATCGACCTGGGGATCGTCATTTGTCTCGTGTGAGTTCCCACTGTACTTTGATTACTACCCTACCACGGCTCAAAGGAGTCGTGCAAACAGGTTTTAGTTGGGTACAGTCCCGAGCCACATGGAGGCAGTGAGCGGATCTTCAGGGGTTCGTCTCTCCCGGTATTGGGGGTGAGGTCGCGCTGTGTCTAGGAGAGCCATTACACGAAGTCCTTGGCCAAGGCAGGAGATTTACTGGTAGGTATTCCAGTAGTATCTCAGGGTGTTCTGGGCTACACTCCGACACGACTTGTACCGCTTTTGGGGGTCTGACTTTTACCAACCCCTAGGCCCGACATGCGATGCTCATAGACGAACGGACCGGACTGTACGGATATTGTCACTGACAGGCTCAGTAGGGTGTCAGGATGAGTTCGCTCATCGACGACCCTTTTAGTCAATAGCTGGTGGCCCGTCACGTATTGGCTTATACCTCTGACGTGCTGGTGGTTAAATCCACAGCCATAGTATTGACGAGTCTTTAGAGCGCACCACACTTTCAGTTACTCAAGCTTTCGGGCGAAACGCTGTAGAGGCCGTATGGAGATATGGCAGGGTCCGATCAGATACGTGCGGTATTGCACGGATCAGGATCGGACGGTTAGTACTAGTGGCCGTATGGTTATATGGCAGGGTTCGATCAGATACGTGTGGTATTGCACGGATCAGGATCGGACGGATATTACTAGCCGGCTTTAGTTTAAGCCGGATCCTAGTTTAGTACAGTGTATATTTTTTCTCATTGCATTTGTATCCGGATGGAATACAGATGCGGGTGTGTATGCACAGTATCGGGGTTTTCCTGTAATTTATTACGGGACCAGTTTTCTGGAGTTGCCAGTTTGCATTCCGTTCCGGCCGGTTTTCCTTTGTTCTTTCCCGGCCGGACTTTTCCGATGGAGGGGGTTATTTGCAAGTTTGCAAATAACACTTTGTGGAGGATTTTCTTGCAAATGTATTAATTATGATGGCATCTTTTCTTTTCAACCATCATTTGATTCTTTCTTAGTCTTTTCCTTTGCTTTAATGAGATGAGAAAGGATTAGGATTGATTTGTGGATTTGTTATCATGATGTTTGGTTGTGGTCACCTCTTGCTTTCTCCTACCATCACCTCCCTTCATGCTTCATATTCTTTCCTCCACCATTCTAAGATGATAAGGGTTTCATTTTTGAGAAAAGAGAAGAAGAGGTTTTCATTCTTGAGAGAGTGGCATTCTTGATCTCATTTTCTTGCTAGAAAAATGCAAGCACCATTTTTCTTATCTTGTTTCCTCCATCATCTTCAAATGGCAACAAACCCCAAATGAGACATAGATTCAACCCTACACATTCTACAACAAATCTTGGACGCATCGGCTAGCCTACTTCGCGCCCGAGTTGCCTCGGTATTGAGGTGGGAGCCCGTAAAAGATACAGGCGATGTGGTGCCCTTCCGGCGAGGAGGCGACGACCGGAGTTTCCGCAGGAGATCGGGACGACGACGAGAAGACCGGAGGACTCGGATCATTCGGTATATCTCTTCCCCTTCTTGTAGCTTAGACTTGTTAATGGTTCGATCCGGGTGTTTAGTGCGCGGTGGTGCCGGTTTGCTAAGTCCGCAAAATTAAAGTTTATCACCGCTTCCGCATTTGGCCGTCGGATTGACGGCCGGGGAGCCGCCGTGCACTTACAGTGGTATCAGAGCCTCGCCATTAACTTCGTCTAGCTTTGTTTGATGTGTTTTGCATTTCCGATCGACCAAAATTCCAAAATCTACATTTTTCCTCACATCAGTTTTCTGTTGAATTTTTTCTTGCTCTAAAAATTTTTCAGGTTGTAAAAAACTAATGTACTGGAAATTCTAAGACTACTAGAAAAATTCGACACAGTCAGTCCACTACGAGAGCGCGGAACCGCGGCCAAACCCCCCTTTGGGCCGCGGTTCCGCCGCACATTGGTGTCGTCACTGTATCATTTTTTTCCAGTGGGCTTCTGGGCTAATTTTAGGGGTTTTGGAATATTAATATTGGGCCCAGATTTTCTTGATCTGCTACAGTATTGTTTGGGGGCCCACTTGTTAATTTTTGATCGATCGGATATTTTAAACACATTTTTCACAGTATTTACATTATATCTGCGACCGTGAATGTCACTTGATCGGTAAATCCAGTCTAACTGCTATAGCCCGGTTAGACGGATTTGCGAACGTGACTTTCACGTTGATGTTTTGTGTTTTTGCTGTGATGTTGCGGATCGGTCGTGGGGGATAGCCTGGATGCAATGCTAGTACAGTTGTGGTTGTATTATGTACATTTGTTATTGCGGGGCGAGCGTCCGACATGTGGACTGCCGTCACTGTCAGTTTGTATTATTCTTTTGGGGCACGACCTGGTTGCGGTCGATGTACCCGTTGTATGTATATTTTACTTTCTGTACTAGGATGACCCCGCGGAGGGGTGCATGGATAGCCGGGTTCTAGAGGGCAACAAGCCCACATCTCATGGCATTGAGACGGAGGGGGCTTCACTCTAGGATTGGCGAGCTATTCGCCGCACTCGTAGGGGGTACAGGTTGACCCAGGAGGGGTGCCCAAGTTACCGGATTCCGTGAAGTGCTGGGTGGACCATTCACGGCGCTGAAGGGGGCTGCCTCGCTTCAGGTTTTGGCGGGTAACTTGCCGCGTCCGTAGGGGTCTAGGATTTCATTGCACAGGCTATCCACACGACCAGGGGAACGTCGGGTTTCAGTAGTGGCTCTGTGAAACCCGGGGATCCCAGATATCTGTATTGTTCTGTGATGTTGCATTTTATCACGCCTTGAGCGAATATAATATATTGGTATATATATTAGTAGATGTTGTATATGTTTTTCATCCGCGCTAGTCCAGTCCCCGCTCTGCCGTTAGTTAGCTAACCTAACGGGTGATGACGGGACCCAGTGGCGAATGCGGATGGCATATACGTACGTCAGTATATTTTCGTTCTTTGTGGTGTGATCAATTGATGGGACTGCGTTGATTTGGATCAATGCAAGATAAACAAACCTATTTTGATGTTGTTGGAACACTTTTCAAAAGGCTGTTATTGCAAGGACGTTCACTTTTGTTTTGCATAGTGGTATTCAGTTGGAATATCCTGCTCCTCAGTCGACGAGGCAAGGGCCGAGATCCCTTCACCGGGAGTGACCCCTTGGACAGAATTTTGCATCAGGGAATTAACTTCACTATAGCCGATTACTTTTGCTTTGCATCGTGGTATTCATTTGGAATATCCTGCACCCCATTCTACGGGGAAAGAGCCGAGATCCCTTCACCGGGAGTGACCTCTTTAGTAAAGGTTTTCGTCACTATATTTTCTAAAAAGCTATCCGTTCCTTCAACGATATCAAGTTCACTACGTTAAAGGTTTTCGCCAGAAACCATTCGTAGCCCTCCGTCGTTTCATATGGGTAGTCAATAGTATTCAAGCTGTGTTTGTTGGCCTTAGTCAAGGCACAGTGTTTGGTAGCTATTGGGTATTCATATGCTGCATAGATAGATGCGTTGGTTTGGGACAGTCGTATAGCCTTGTTGGCCTTAGTCAAGGGCTTGTACGGGTGGGTTCAAATCAACCTGGACAATGACGGGTAGAACTTGACATGTGACTTATGATTTGTTGGCCTTAGTCAAGGTCATAAGAGCATGGGGTAAAAATCACATGGGGAGTTTCAAAAGAACTGAAACTTGCCAGATATGCGCATACCTTCTGGAGTGTGATAGCGTGAGCGGATTCCGTCACGTTATCATGCGATGATAGTTGGATCCCGATTCCTACTGATGAGTTGGTTTACTCCTCGGGTGACCCCGACTAATTCTTCTTTCAGGTTTGGAGGAGAATTTGAGGTACAGTGGGAGGTTTCCAGATTAGATAAATTGGTAACCATTCTGATCTAGGATAGAGTGCACGCTGAGTGTTTCTTTTCTCTCTCCCTCTGGCAGCGACCATTGACCCGACCCTAAGACTATGACTCAGTGACCAAGTTGACCGAACCTTCTTAACACTGGCTTTTGGATTGTCAGAGTTGCAGACCTCATTGCCACTCCTACGTTTACTCTTTTCTCCAGGACACCCCGTATTACTACGAACGTTCACTTCCATTGGACAAAACCATCGTATGGTTATATACGAACTCGAAGGACTTCGAGGATGGTTTCTGGTTCTGGAGAAAACGGATAGGACTATTCAGTTGTCTTTTCTTTTCACCTTCTCTCAGATTACGAGTACTCCTTGGTTTAGGAGATAGCACACCTATTACGCAAATTGGATAGTCTTCTTCCAAACCATAGGCTGGTACCGACCGGTAGGGAATGAAGAAAGCCAATTAGCCTAAACGGTGTACAGAAGGTATTAAGTTCAGACAAAGCAAGGGATTAGTAAGAGGGCAAAGTAAATTGCGACTGCTATTCACGACCAAACCAAGTATTTCTTCGCCAATCCTAAATCACCTTTGTATTTCTCCAGGACACTCCGTATCACTACGAAGATCCCAGTTTATTGGATAATCCATCGTATGGTTATATACGAACTCGAAAGGAACTTGTTCCAGTTCGGGGATGGATCCTGGTTCAGGAGAAATATGAATAAAGTACATTCAGGTGTCTTTTATCTTCACCTTCTCTCGCGTTGCGAGTGCTCCTAGGATTAGGACAGTACACCCTTTATGCTTACTGGATAGTCTTCTTCCAAACCATAGGCTGGTGCCGAACGGTAGGGAAGGAAGAAAACCATTTGGCTTAAAGGGGTGTGCAGAAGGTAATGACTAAAGACATATAAAGGGATTTAGAGAGGTGGCAAAGAATTATACAGTTATAGTTGTGAATCTGGATAATGGAAGAGGCATTACTAGGAATACCAGAATACCCCATCGAAACATTTCAATGTTTCAGTTCAACTGTGTACTGTTAAAAGAAAACTGATTTCCTGATTAGACACTTGCTCCAGGGTATGTATTTACCAGGTTTGATTCTCACATCTGTATGGTCTTACAGATGATGAGTGGGAGTAAGTTATTGGGAATAGGGTGATCATCCTCATTATATCGGGATTCGTTGTAATCGGTGATATTTGAGGAGATCACCTGGGTTGTTTACCGGTTGGCAAATATTTGGTTTTGAATATCCGCTGTTGTGCACCAATTTCAAATTGATATATCTGTACGTCTATTTTCATAGAGTGAGATATACCTTTTGATATTATGTCGATGACATTTACCTATATCAGTGGATGGTTAGGTAAGGAGCATTAAACAGCGGTGTAATTCTTCTTAACCATAAGTACAGTTTTCAACCTACGACACACAGTGAAAGAGTTGTTAGACTCAGCGGACTTATACAGAGTATTGTATGTTGTCCAGTGTCCATTAGGACAGAGGGGTTGGTCCTCATACTATATTCTGTTTACTTTTAACTTCTCTAGTTCTTAGACATGTGTTTCGTAGAAACACAGGGTCTAAGTTTTGAGGAGTTATAGGTATTTGAATAGAGTAGAGAACCAGGTGTAGCAAGTATCGGGATTCTTCAAAGTGATCGAAGATGTAGATACTTGTGTATGGTATTCAGTTGATAGTAATGATAAAGAGAACTTGCTTCTCTTTCAGGTTACTCATAATTGGAAGCATTCCTAAGTTGAGTAACGCTGATCGGCCTCTCTCCGTTTAGTTGACATGCACTGGAGACAGCTGCATGATTTGAATCTGGTTCAATTAAATCAGTGCCTCTGGTTCTATATTGGATATAGTACAGTTCATATCTTAACATTGTTAAGGTACGGGGAGTTGTCCGGCTTATGATTAAAACCAGACTCTGGATAACTCAAGGCACGTTTCTGTAATGGCTGTTTGTGGGTTGACCCAGGCTATGACGAGGGTTGACTTTCTACCATCTGGGAGATCAATAGTAATATTGTTCTAGACTCGCCACAGTTTTAACAAAAATGGATTTTTTCAAAAACAGTAGTGGGAGTATGGTAGAACTGGAAGTGATTCCAGAACCGCAAACGATTACTGAAGATTTGATAAAGAACCTAAAGATTCAATCTGATTTGACATTCCATTGGCCACTCCGCAGATAAGGTGGGTAACTTCAGGCACCCGAGAGGCACTCCGGTAGCCTCAAGGACGGTGACAGGGAAGTTCTTGTTTACCCACACTTGCCATTGTTGTTGTTCCAGGCTGCGAGACCCGGCAGGAGGATGAGTATAGCGTCGTTCTAAACTAGCTTTAGAAGTGCACGTCTATATGACTCTGCCAGAGGGTTGTCGTAGTCAGTGGGAGCAGCGGAAGCATTGGTGGACATCAGGCTTATGTCTATTTATAGACTAAAGCAGATGTAGCGGAGATAGATCATCTATTTCTGATGTGACAGTCAAAGGTTTGACGACATCAGAATAGGGGATGGATCTGTTGAGAAGGTAGTAGAAAGTGATATTCCTATACTACGATCGGTTATACTTTAGTCGTCACACAGTGGTTTCTCCACATGGGACTTGGACATTATATCAGACATACTGGTTACTAGATCTATGGTTTTAGATCTGGATTTGGGTGGTTTCCCAATCTGGGTACTTAGACAGCATTCTAAGAGTATTTAGAATGGACGACTCCTGGCACGGTAGTGTACCTGCAGGTGATGGAGTCTCCCTCTCTAAAGGTGTCTTATAGACTAAAGTAGAGAGGGATGTGCATGATTGGCAGATCACTTGCTTAGGCAATTGAGTCAATCATGAGATGTCAAGTACCACACCAGATGTTGTTCTTGCACTAGATGCAATAAGTTGACATTGATCCAATCCTGGAGAAACAGTCGGAAGCAGTTTTAGAACATAAGTGGATGTTCTAGGGATATGATAACGGCTGCCTCCTTTAGGAGACGATTATCATTCCAGGCTTCCAAGGTGACATGGACGACAAGGAGGTTGTCAGAGTTATATTTTTCCTTCTGACGAGGGGCAGTATTTTGGACAGGTGATCCAAGGCAATACTGAGGGTGGCATGGCGCAGGATACTGATTAAGTTCAGTTGACGATACAGTCTAAGAAGTTTGGATTTGGAGTTCATTTATGAGCTAGGTCCCATCAGACATCCAGACATTCTAAGACAGGTATTGCTCATTTCGGGAGATGGCTTTCTCCGCGAACTTGAGATATAGAGAGACATAGAAAGAAACATCAAGGCGGATCCACTCACTGAGGCAATTCCTCGAACGCAATAGTTTCGCAAACGAGTTTTGTGAGACTGACAAGTAGAGGAGTTGGGTGTTCGGTATCACACGGGCTGTGAGTATGCGACATCGCAATAATTAGCCTTGAGTGCAAGTGGGAGATTGTTGGAGATAGTGTCCTCAGAGTCAATTATTGGATCACAGGCACGTGATTGCAATGATTGAGGGAGGACCTATCCCGGTAGGACAGTCTTACTCGAGATGATAGTATGCTATCTGGTTTACCTTTATCATCGTGTACTGCTTTAGGCGACCTGACATGTCGCTATTGCACGTTGATAGAGCCCCTAGGATTCTTGCTTGACTGCCAGCAGTATGAGGGCGATCATATAAGTGAGAGCTGGAGTCTATAAGCACATCCTTAAAAGGTCCCTAGTCGTAGGAGTCTCGAGACAGGGCATCGATTCTCCAGAGTAGACTAGTGTATACAGTCAAGACCCCGACGAGGGGCGGTGGCCGGTCTCACAAGCCACTGGTGTCAGTTGGTTCACCTAAGATGTATACAGGTGCTCATTGGGTTATGAGTACACCGGACAGGACTCGCCGGGAACATGCTAGTTGGTCTTATACCTGACGTCAGATAGCAGTTCCCAGGTGACATGTGTACAGGTTAGTTCATCGACCTGGGGATCGTCATTTGTCTCGTGTGAGTTCCCACTGTACTTTGATTACTACCCTACCACGGCTCAAAGGAGTCGTGCAAACAGGTTTTAGTTGGGTACAGTCCCGAGCCACATGGAGGCAGTGAGCGGATCTTCAGGGGTTCGTCTCTCCCGGTATTGGGGGTGAGGTCGCGCTGTGTCTAGGAGAGCCATTACACGAAGTCCTTGGCCAAGGCAGGAGATTTACTGGTAGGTATTCCAGTAGTATCTCAGGGTGTTCTGGGCTACACTCCGACACGACTTGTACCGCTTTTGGGGGTCTGACTTTTACCAACCCCTAGGCCCGACATGCGATGCTCATAGACGAACGGACCGGACTGTACGGATATTGTCACTGACAGGCTCAGTAGGGTGTCAGGATGAGTTCGCTCATCGACGTCCCTTTTAGTCAATAGCTGGTGGCCCGTCACGTATTGGCTTATACCTCTGACGTGCTGGTGGTTAAATCCACAGCCATAGTATTGACGAGTCTTTAGATTCCACCACACTTTCAGTTACTCAAGCTTTCGGGCGAAACGCTGTAAAGGCCGTATGGAGATATGGCAGGGTCCGATCAGATACGTGCGGTATTGCACGGATCAAGATCGGACGGTTAGTACTAGTGGCCGTATGGTTATATGGCAGGGTTCGATCAGATACGTGCGGTATTGCACGGATCAGGATCGGACGGATATTACTAGCCGGCTTTAGTTTAAGCCGGATCCTAGTTTAGTACAGTGTAGATTTTGTCTCATTGCATTTGTATCCGGACGGAATACAGATGCGGGTGTGTATGCACAGTATCGGGGTTTTCCTGTAATTTATTACGGGACCAGTTTTCTGGAGTTGCCAGTTTGCATTCCGTTCCGGCCGGTTTTCCTTTGTTCTTTCCCGGCCGGACTTTTCCGATGGAGGGGGTTATTTGCAAGTTTGCAAATAACACTTTGTGGAGGATTTTCTTGCAAATGTATTAATTATGATGGCATCTTTTCTTTTCAACCATCATTTGATTCTTTCTTAGTCTTTTCCTTTGCTTTAATGAGATGAGAAAGGATTAGGATTGATTTGTGGATTTGTTATCATGATGTTTGGTTGTGGTCACCTCTTACTTTCTCCTACCATCACCTCCCTTCATGCTTCATATTCTTTCCTCCACCATTCTAAGATGATAAGGGTTTCATTTTTGAGAAAAGAGAAGAAGAGGTTTTCATTCTTGAGAGAGTGGCATTCTTGATCTCATTTTCTTGCTAGAAAAATGCAAGCACCATTTTTCTTATCTTGTTTCCTCCATCATCTTCAAATGGCAACAAACCCCAAATGAGACATAGCTTCAAACCTACACATTCTATAGCAAATCTTGGACGCGTCGGCTAGCCTACTTTGCTCCCGAGTTGCTTCGGTATTGAGGTGGGAGCCCGTAAAAGATACATGCGATGTGGTGCCCTTCCGGCAAGGAGGCGACGACCGGAGTTTCCGCAGGAGATCGGGACGACGACGAGAAGACCGGAGGACTCGGATCATTCGGTATATCTCTTCCCCTTCTTGTAGCTTAGACTTGTTAATGGTTCGATCCGGGTGTTTAGTGCGCGGTGGTGCCGGTTTGCTAAGTCCGCAAAATTAAAGTTTATCACCGCTTCCGCATTTGGCCGTCGGATTGACGGCCAGGGCGCCGCCGTGCACTTACAGTTTGCATGACTCCTTTGAGCCGTGGTAGAGTAGTAATCAAAGCACAATGGGAACTCACACGAGACAAGTGACGATCTCAGGTCGACAGACTAACCTGTACACATATCACCAGGGGACTGCTATCTGACAGTAGGTATAATACCAACTAGCAGGTTCCCGACGAGTCCGTCCAGTGTACTCATAACCCAATGAGCACCTGCATACTATCTTAGGTGAACAAACTAACACCAATGGCTTGTGAGACCTGGCCATCGCCCCTCGTCGGGGTCTCGATCAGTATACACTAGTCTACACTGGAGTATCGATGCCCGGTCTCGATACTCCTACGACTAGGGACATTTAAGGATGTGCTTATAGACCCCAGCTCCCATATATATGATCGCCATCATAATGCTGGCAGTCAAGCAAGAATCCTATGGGCTCTATCAACATGTACATGATGATAAAGACAAACCGGATAGCATACTATCATCTTGAGTAAGACTGTTTTATCGGTATAGGTCCTGCCTCAATCATCATAATCACAAGTCCGCGACTATGATAATTGCCTTGAGGGCACTATAGCCAACAGGAGTTGAAGAAAAGAAGATAGACATGGCCCTCTCTCCCTCTCTCCCTCCCATGCCTCCCATACTTCCTTGTTCCCCCCTCATATTTTATTTCTTTTCTTTTCTTTTTCTTTTCTTTGCTTTTCCTTTTCTCTTCTCTTTAAATAAAAAGATAAAACCAAATGTCACAAATACAATTGTTACAAGTCATGACATTTAAAAATGATTTTACCAAAATAACTTGGTTTAATGCACAATTAGTAAAACACCAATAAATTTTTAACCTTAAACGTGTATGGAAATAATTATACACTAATTTATGAAAAGCTCATATTAAATAAATGTTTCCATAAATAATAATTCATTTTAATTTTTAATTATTTTCCAAAATATAGGTATATAATTATACCATTTTACCAAAACTTATTTCCACACTTTGCATAATATTCATAAAATTTATTATTTTATTATTTAAATTCCAAAAATATTATTTTATATTTTCTAAAATATTACAAGATTCGACAATATGCTGGCAGTGGGTTTAACCATAAGCACGTCAGCGGCACTAGCTATACGTAACGGCTACCCAGGTACATGTCGAAAAGAATGGCCGACGAGCAAGCTCATCTAGACCCCTACTGAGCATATCCGTGACAATCTCTGTACAGTCCGGTCTCTTCGTCTAAGAGTATCGCATACCGGTTCTAAGGGATGGTAAACGTCAGACCCTTACTTACCCAATCCGAGAAACTACTGATCTAACCATCTGTAAATCTCAACTGCCTTGGCCAAGGTCTTATGGTTCTTGCCAACCGGACACAGTGCGATATCGACTCCCAATACTGGGAGAGAAAAATTCCTGACAATCACTCACTGCCTCCATGTGGCTCGGGACTGTACCTAACCAAAACCTGTTTGCACGACTAAGTATAGCCGTGGTAGGGTAGTGATCAAAGCACAGTGGGAACTCACACGAGATAAATGATGATCTCAGGTCCTAAGACTAACATGTACTCATGTCACCTGAGAACCGCTATCTGACGATAGGTATAATACCGTCTAAAGGTTCTCGGTAAGTTCGACCAGTGTACTCACCCCCAATGAGCACATGTATACAATCTTAGGTGATCACACTAATGGTTGTGGGAATAACCACCATCCCTCGTCGAGGTCTAGAGACATATACACAAGTCTACTCTGGAATATCGATGCCCGGTATCGATATTCCTATAACTTGGGACCTTTAAGGATATACTTATAGACTACCCAGCTCCCACAAGTATGATCGCCATCATATCGTTGGTAGTCAAGCAAAATCCTACAGGCTTTATCAACATGTATCCGCCATATGTGATATCGAGTATAACATATGCACATGTTAAGATAAAGACAAACCAAAATAGTATACTACTGTATCGAGTCTTTATCAATATGTGTAAACAATATAAAGTAGCAAGAGAAAGAAATACACATATTAAGACAAAGATAACTCAGATAATATACTATATACAACTGAGCAAGATTGTCATGTACATACATATCCCTAGCATCCTATACAATACAGGCCTCTAGGGCATACATATCCAACAGGATCAAGAAGGCCATCTAGAAAGGTTGATCTAGGAGACCTCAAGGAGATTAAGAAGAGGAGTGAAGACCAGAAGGATACGTGTCTTTAGGTGTAACCTTCTAACATAGTAGTTAGACTCCTCTAGTTTACTAGTTTTGATATTTGGTTAAATTCTAGGATGTGTTTTTTAGCGCCAAAGTTTTTAAAAGTGAAAGTTTTTTGTCCCGCAACGGCCGCGGCAAGCGGCCAAGGCGCAAGAAATGCCAACATGAACATACTCACGGGAGGCCGCCAAAAGGTCGGGTGCAACCTCGGAGATTAGGCGCCGAGGAATGTCCCCAACGCATCATACATATTCCAGCTCCATAGCCCCCAGGAATATAGTAGGGTTATATGGACGACACGTCATCTGCTGCGTGTCGTGATCTGTGGAATTCCAACTTATGAATATCATCATTAGCCCCCCATTCTTGTTCCGACCTATTTATGGGTCAGGTCGAGAATGGTCTACTTGGTTTTCTCTGTTCAGCTTGGTGTCGAGGATTCTTCGTGGTGGGTTGTCTGGAAAAGACATGGCGTTTGGCGGTTGTGTCTATTCGATCTCTGAATCCATGTGGTGTTTTACCGTGTACCTTAATTTTCACGCGCATCCCCAATGACGTCAGCGGATTGATTGAGAGAGATTTTGCGCGCGCTTGCGCTTTCAAAAGATGAATCAAAGAATTAATTACCGCAATCAAGAACGGCGTCGCTTGGTATCTAGCCGGTGAGTACGGGTCGGTCCACAGGGATTTTGTGTATTCTCAATTTGTTCTAACGAGTTAATTCCAAACGGTGTTGGATTGATTATCACTAAAAAATAAAGTTGATCTAGACTAGGATTAAAATCTTGCTAGGGTTAGGTTTAGGTTAAGTTTGGAAAGTTAATATTCATCACCGCTTTCAATGCCCTAATTTAGATCTATTTAGGTGTTATGGTAATAATTAATAAAGGGGATTAGGACGATCGGGAAGAAACGATGTTTCTTCCTCTAGGTCCTTGTCCGTCCTTTCTTAATTCTTACCCTAACCTCCATGGAAAACATGTACAACCGGTCTTTTAAACTACGGTATCACCGTTATCTCGTGGGGTAGGGTGCCGTAGGGAGCGGTGTGTGTATGTATGCATGGAGTCCTATGAATTAATATGTGATGGGCATGAAAGGGGTGAGAGATTTTCATCTCTCAAACATTTCCTATTCCTAACCCTAACAAGTGAGGAACTACTCACTCATTAGGGGATTGATAAAAAACATGTTTTTTTAGCAGTTTTCAAATTAAAAAGACTAACCATCTTAACTACGGCAGATTAATAAAAGTGCTAAACTAATTAATTAGGGCAGATAATAAAAAAATATACTAAGGCAGAAAGAAAATTAAGAACTAGGGCAATGAAAAAAATCTACTTACTTTTTTTGATGCTCTCAAAACATTACAATTGATTTCTGAATTTTGATCAATGAAAAGAGGCATACCCCAAAAAGAGGTTTTAGGGTTTCTATTTATAGATCATAGAAACCTTAGGGTTACATTCGATACATATCTGCATTTACAAATTTGCCCCTAAGAAGCCTAGTCAACGCACCGCCAAACCGTCAAACGGCGTACCGACACGGGCTTCATATGGCCGCGGATCCGCGGCCAGAAGGCATGTTTGGTCGCGGTTCCGCGGCCATGTTGAGGGCTTGTTGGCTGCATTTTTTTGGATTTCTTCTGGTTGCATTTGGCTTCTTGTTTCTTCTCTTGGTTTCTTAGATTGTCTTCTAGTTTTCTTCCAGATTTCCACAGTGCATAATGTCATGGACTTTTACCCTTTGCTTCGTGTCGAAGTCTTGAACCTTGCGCTGCCTTTGTGCTTTGTGAAATTGTCCATTGATCTTCGTTTATTCTTCAAACTGTAGGCACGATCAAGATTCATCCATTTGTTGGTCGTAGTCTCACTTTTGTATCGTCTTTTCATCATTTTCACTGTTTTTGTTCCGAGAACCTGTAACCTGCAACTATGTAGCAGACATGGATCAAAAGAACCTGTTTATTTGTAAAATGAATAAGAATAGGGAATATGATAATGCAAAATTATGATATGAACAAATACCCCTAAACTTATCTTTAGCTCGTTCTCGAGCAAAACTAATTTTATTCTCGAAAAAGTCTAACCTCGCTTTCGCAGGGAAACGCGATTGCACTGAGCTCGTGCAACAAGCTGTTAAACCTCTAGGTGTCCCTAGTAGGAGGAGTGTTGTCTCCTGAGGGTTTTCAGCGGATACTACCCACAAAATCCTATCAATTCGGCCTATTGACTTTTATTTTCCAATTCGGTTTTCTAACAAGAAATTCTATTATCTTCGACTCAGAAATTATCCACCCATATTTTTCACGCTTTCTTATCATTTAACTTAAGATTATACGTGTTCTTGTAAATTTACTTAGCTTTTAGCATATTTTAAGTTTTCCTTCTAGGGTTCTATCTCAACTTAGGAATTTTTATCATCTCTACTAAAGATATAAGTCCTATATTTCATTCCTATCTCTCATCTAAACCCCAATCACATACCCCTACGTGTGTGTAATATCACCCCTACACTTGGAAATTCAATTCAAGCTATCATACTCTTGTCCATTGTCCAAAGTAATTTTAATCTGTGAATTTTTAGATGCAATTGCTCACACATTCTTCATGCGACCGTTAATGTTTCTTGAGATACCAACGACCGATTACAAAATGTGTTTTCACATTAAGACGTAATTCCTAGTCTTGTAACACCTAAGGCTTTTAGCAGTGACTCCCAAACCAGTTGGTCTAAGGCACTAGGTGATAAAGCACCCTCGCTAAATATTTTTTTCTACTTATGCAGCCTTAAGTAATTACAAAAACCAGTGTTCATTTTTTTATCTCTTTATTCACACTTGTATTTTTTTTCCTTCATACTAAGGACTTTAGACAAGAGCATTTCAAGGTCTCTTCTACTATTCCAAGTTTCAAGGTTCGTGTTTGTGCAGTTTGTAGGGTATATATTTTCAGAATTTAGACTTAAGCTTAGAAATTATGTTTTCAAACTTATATTTTAATAAAAATATCAATACTTTTCCCTTGTTTTGACTTAGCCCAAGAAGTCAACTCGAAATTTTCCTATTTCTATATAAACTACAAAGACATATACTTTCTACCGTTAAATTTTAAGAAAGGTTATTTTTAGGGTTTTTAATTTACCAAGTCTAAGATCTAGTTGTTCCTAACCAGTTAACCTATTTGTCAAACTTAAGTCAATTAAGGCCAAAATTGAATGTTTTAATTTTTATAATTTTTCAAATTTTTCAGTTTTTATTTGATTTTTATATTTTTCTAATTTTTATATTTTTTAAATTTTTCAATTTTTATGATTTTTATATAAGGATGCAATGCAGAATTTAAACATGCAAAAGAAAAAGAAGAAATATATACAAAAAATTTTAAAAAAATATGCAATGCAAAAAATAACTATATACAACCACCAACTCCCCCAAACTCATCACAAGTAGTGCCCTCACTGCTCGACCCCACGCCGCGCTCTTGAGCGTGAACGTGAACACTCAGCCCTACCCAGCAGGGTTCGAATCCCCTGCTCGACCTCCGTCAACCGCCTATCGTGCTCCCTCGATGTCGCCCTCAACTCCTCTATGCCCCTCATAGCTCTCCTCATCAATTGTGCATGTTCTAGAGGGGTCATTTCTCCTTCGCTCACGGTCGAGCTGGAGCTAGGTGTGCGGGCGGGCACGTGCTCCGCCGGTTCAGTTCTAGACCACACGTTTGTCAATCGTGAATAGGACGTAGAAACGCCCTCACTAAGAGGCCTGACAGATATACCTCCATGCATGTAAAATTCGAATTCCTCCACGGGGAGGAAATATCGACAGAGTTGTGTAACAAGCATGGGGCAAGGGTAATTTGCGGCTCGTTTGCCCGCACCTATGGAGTTTAGCAAAACTGTGCACATGTCAAAACGGGAGTTTCTTGTCATAAGGGTATGCACAATATGCAATGAGGGTGTAAAAAATGTTGTGTTGTGGGAGCAACCGAAAATATTATTTTGTGCCCACCGGCACACAGTTAAGACATTTGCGAAAAGGGTTCTCGCTTGGATACCCTTTCGCGGCTCTCTTGAGCAATCGTTGCCCATCAAGGGCATATAATCCTCAAATTGTAAAGATTGGTCATGTGCGGGTATGCGAGGGATTAATGTGACTTCATGTATAATATCCCTATCGATGATAATTTCTCGATTACCCCATTGCAATTTAATAAACCCAAATTGGGTGGGACACCCATCCTCCATACACTCGTAAAAACAAGTGACTAATTCCGGCAATGCATAAGCGTTAGGGTGATTGTATATTAAATAGTTCCAATCCCTACGCGCTATTTCGTTTGCAAAATAACTACCGTACACCTCGTGTGAAAAAACTTGCGAAAAATTGCGTTCAAGTTGCATGCTGTGTGCCATTGGGTGTTCTACAGATCTAGAAATTTTAAAAACAGAGAGGTATTGAAAGATCGTACCTCCCCTGAAAAATTCAGGGGGCGAAGACAGAAGGATGCGACGGATCAGCGGCGGTAACCTGGCTCTTGCAGTGGAAACGCGGCGCGGCGTCGGGATCTCGCTGCGGAAAATTCTTGCGGCGACGCTAGGGTTTTGTAGAATATGAAATTAGGGTTAAGAAGACAGAGGGTTCGGTTTCTTTATATAGGGGAGAAATGATAGATATTTGCAAATAAACCCCTCCAAAAAGAGGAATTTATTTGCAAATAAAAATTTTATTTTATTTATTTAATTTGTAAATTTATAAAAATACCCAAAAAAAATTATTTTCAAAAAAAAATTTATTTTTTATGTTATTTTGTATTTATATATTTACAAATGATACATACCCCCAAAATTGTTTGAAATAATGAATTTGGCAAGATGATCGAAAATTTGGGTGTAAAATGGAGGAAGATCAGTCAGTGTAAATTGGCTCTTGCAAAAACAGGAGCTCCTCCGACGGGTCCGCAGTGAGGAATAGTTTCAGTCGATATCCGTTTAGTTTAAATAAAGTACCGTCCTCCGGATTTTCAAGATCTACCGCACCGTGCGGATATACGGTGCGTACCAAAAACGGCCCTTTCCACCTAGATTTTAGCTTGCCGGGGTGGAAGTGTAACCGAGTGTCATAAAGCAAAACCTGTTGGCCAGGTTTGAACGTTTTGCACATAAGGTGTTTGTCATTGAACACCTTCGTTCGGTTTTTAACAATGACCGCATTATCATAAGCCTCATCCCGCAGCTCACCTAGTTCATTCAATTGCAGCTTTCGATTGCTGCCCGCATCTCCCATCGATAAGTTCAACTCCTTAATCGCCCAAAATGCCTTGTGCTCAATTTCAACTGGTAGGTGGCAAGCCTTCCCATAAACAAGCCGGTATGGAGACATATCAAGATCGGTCTTGTATGCAGTACGGAATGCCCATAGTGCATCAATCAGTTTGTGTGACCAATCTTTACGGTTTTTAGAAACCATTTTCTCCAAAATTTGTTTAATTTGCCGATTCGACACCTCGGCTTGCCCACAGGTTTGGGGATGATATGTTGTTGACAATTTGTGAGTAATGGGGTATTTGCACATTAAGGACTCAAAAGTCCTATTACAGAAGTGAGATCCATTATCACTTATAATCGCTCGAGAGTGCTCAAACCGAGAAAAAATGTTTTCTTTAAAAATCGAACAATAACCTTGTTATCATTCGTTCGGCTGGGCACAGCCTCGACCCATTTTGACACATAGTCAACAGCCAAAAGAATATACACATTCCCAAAAGAATTGGGAAATGGTCCCATGAAGTTTATTCCCCAAATATCAAAAATGTCCACAACAAAAATTGGTTGGAGCGGAATTTCATTTCTCCGCGATATCCGGCCCAAGTGTTGGCACCGAGAGCATGACTTGCAGTATTCGTATGCATCCTTAAAAAGTCGTGGCCAGTAGAAACCACACTGCAAGATTTTCTCTGCTGTCTTCTTGGAGCCAAAATGCCCGCCACACGCTTGATCGTGGCAAAAAGACAGCACACTCTTAAACTCGTTTTCAGGTACACACCGACGAATGATTCGGTCGGAACAGTATTTAAAGAGATACGGTTCATCCCAGTAAAAATGTTTTACTTGGGATAGGAACCGGAGTTTGTCCTGTTTCGACCAATCTTTAGATATCAGTCCGGTGGACAAATAGTTTACTATATCAGCGAACCATGGTTCGCATGACATGGTTAAGAGTTTCTCATCGGGAAAAACATCTTTAATAGGAATGTCAAGTGTGGGCGAAGAAGGAAGTCGTGAAAGGTGGTCGGCAACTACGTTTTCACATCCTCTTTTGTCCCTTATGACAAGGTCAAACTCTTGTAGCAAGAGAATCCAACGTATTAGCCGGGATTTAGCATCCTTCTTCGCAAAAAGATGGCGAAGAGCTGAATGGTCCATGTAAACAATCACTGGAGAGCCGATTAAATAGGGCCGGAATTTTTCAAGTGCAAACACAACGGCTAAAAATTCTTTTTCTGTTGTTGTGTAATTCAGTTGGGCATCATTTAATGTTCGGCTAGCGTAATAAATTACGTGCGACATCTTATTAATGTGATGTCCAAGGACAACACCAATGGCGAAATCGGATACATCGCACATAATTTCAAAAGGATGCGTCCAGTCGGGAGATGAAAGAATGGGCGCAGAAATGAGTGAGTGTTTCAATGACTAGAACGCTTTCATGCATGTTTAGTCAAAATCAAAAGTTGTGTCATTGGCTAATAAAAGAGTCAAGAGTCTAGCTATCTTGCTAAAATCCTTGATAAACCGTCTATAAAAACCGGCATGGCCAAGGAAGGCTCGGATGTATTTGACGCATTTAGGAGGAGGAAGATTGGAAATGACTTCAATCTTGGCTTTATCAACCTCTATGCCATTTTGCGAGATGACATGTCCTAAGACAATACCTTCTCGCACCATAAAGTGGCACTTCTCCCAATTTAAAGTGAGGTTCTTATCCCTACAGCGGGTAAGAACTGCGTCAAGGTGCAGCAAACACTCTTCGAAGGAGTCACCGAAAATGGAGAAATCATCCATAAAGATTTCTAAAAATTTCTCCACCATGTCAGAAAAGGTCCCCATCATACACCGCTGGAAAGTAGAGGGTGCATTGCATAACCCAAAGGGCATGCGATGGTAAAAGAAAGGACCGAAAGGACAAGTAAATGTGGTCTTGTCTTGATCCTTTTCGGCGATGGGGACTTGATAATAGCCGGAATAGCCATCCAAAAAGCAGTAAAATTCGTGCCCAGCCAATTGTTCTAGCATTTGGTCAATAAAAGGTAAAAGAAAGTGGTCTTTCCTTGTCGCGGCGTTGAGTTTTCTATAGTCGATGCAAACTCGCCACCCAGTTTGGGTGCGAGTAGGTATTAACTCATTCGCCTCATTGGTTATGACCGTAATGCCCGATTTCTTTCGGACAACATGAATGGGGCTAACCCACTGGCTATCCGAGATAGGGTAAATGATACCACTATCAAGACATTTGACAATCTCCTTCTTGACAGCCTCCTTCATAATGGGGTTGAGGCGTCTCTGTGGATCCCTTACTGGCTTGGCATCATCCATCATGTGTATATGATGTTCAACTATGAGGGGACTAATCCCCTTGATGTCCGCCATAGTCCAGCCAAAAGCTTGCCGGTTATTTTGTAAGACCATTAAAAGGGCTTTCTCTTGCTCGAAAGCTAGAGAGGCCAATATGATAACAGGAAGGGTCTCATTCTCACCTAGGTAAGCATATTTAAGGTGAGACGGCAAAATCTTGAGTTCGAGTTTTGGAGGTGAAACAATTGAAGGTAACATTGGTGTAACTGTCTCGAACTCGAAAGATTCCATCAATGGTTCAAATCGAGTGTAAGCAACCGAGTTGGATGGTTCAACTAACTCATCCGAAAAATCAAAAGACTCAAACTCGAGTGGTGAGTCTTCAAAATCGTCCAAAAAAGTGAAACACTCGTAGTCGTTCTCTGGCGTGAAAGCTGTGTCAGATTCTAGGAGGAACGCACTAGAGGCGTCAAAACTGCTGTGGTCGAACAAAAAAATTTCAAGCTCACAGTCTTCCTGTGTGATCTCATGGATCAAGCAAACATCAAGTATACTAGCATTAGGCTCGGAGGGCTGATTCCCCAACTTTAAAATGTTGAGTTCAATCGTCATATTTCCAAAAGATAGGTTCATTGAACCATTTTGAAAATTGATCACCGCATTAGAAGTCGCAAGGAATGGTCGACCGAGTATCACCGGAATTTGACTCCGGGAGTTAGCCACAGGTTGTGTATCCATGACAATGAAATCAACTGGGAAAATGAAGTCCCCTACTTTGATCAACACATCCTCTAACTCACCCCTAGGATGGGTGATGGATCGGTCGGCCATTTGGAGAGTACAATGAGTGGGTTTAAGCTCTCCAACGCCTAATTGTTCGTATACTGAATAGGGTAGAAAATTGACACTAGCACAAAGACCTAATAGTGCTCTATTGATGTTCTTGTCCCCAATTGTTATCGAAATTGTAGGACAGCCGGGGTCCTTATATTTTAGGGGTAAAGATTGGACAAGAGCATCACTAACAGCACTAGCCATGAAAACTTTCTTTGGTACTTGTGACTTCCTCTTCTTGGTGCATAAGTCCTATAAGATTTTCGTGTAAGAAGGGACTTGTTGGATTGCATCCAAGAGAGGTATGTTTATGCTAACCTGTTTGAACAACTCTACAATCTTCTCCATTTGTGGAGTTGGTTTATTGGATCTCAACCTGTTTGGAAAGAGAACATTTTGAAAGTTTGTTGAGTCCAATGTTTGTGGAGTAGATTGCTGAGTTGGAACGGATCCCCGTATTGGTGTGTTCGTGAAGTGAGAAGTGGGTCAGTTCGATTTAGAAGAAGTAGAGCCTTGTGAAGAATGAAGAATAGGCTCTAACGAAGAAGATGAAGATGAAAAAGAAGCACCAGCAGGGGTGTCATCACTATTACCCACGTTATTGTGCAACACTCTTTCAGATCTCAACGTGGTCACTGCATTTACATTATGATTTTGTTGTTCATAAGCAGCATGCGCGTTGTGTGTGTGACCGGGATTTGGCAATGGTTGAGACGGAAGCTTTCCCTTTTCTCGCTCGCTCAATGCAGCATTTAGTTGTGCAATTTGTACCTCAATTGATTTGATGCTTTGATCATGTGAAGCACTGTTTTGTACCAAAAATTGAATGGAAGTCTCCAACCTTGCTGTGGATTGTGTAGATTGTTTTAGAAACGCATCTAGACTTCTTTCTAGCGAGGTAACCTTATCATTATTTGGTTGAACAAAATTGTTTTGAGGATAAGAGTTGTTGGGCACAAAATTGTTCATTTGGTTTGGGTAAGGTTGTGGTTGGAAAGGTTGCTGGTATTGAGTTTGTTGAGGTGCTTGTTGTTGTGGAGGAGGAGGCTTTTGAAAGTTGTTGTTGCCTTGGAATTTTTTATTTTGATTCCAAGCAAAATTTGGGTGGCTCCTCCAACCAGGATTATAAGTCGAAGAGTATGGATCAATTCTTTGTCTTTGCTGAAAGGCAACATTGACGTGATCTTGTCCTTGAATAGGTGGATTGTAAGGACACTCTTCGGTAAGATGTGATGGATCCGAACAACAAGCACAAACAGTTCGTGGGGGTAAAGCAGGGGCAGGAGAAGGCGATGAGATTTTAGTCTCAATTGCTTCAAGCTTCTTCGTAAGTGCGGCCATTTCGGCCTTCATTACAATCGACATATCTAATTGATGTATGCCTGCCCTAGACTGACCTGATGAAGAAGAAGAGGTGGTCTTAGTGCTTTCCCACTGAAGTGTTTGTTCAGCAAGATCGTCGAGAAACTGCTACGCTTCCTCGCTTGATTTTGTTAGAAAGTGTCCTTGACAAATGGTTTCCAACAACTGCTTCGTTGCTGGATTCAATCCTTCGTATAAAGTTTGGCAAAGTTGCCAATTCTCAATACCGTGATGAGGGCATTGAACAAGTAGGTCTTTAAATCTTTCAAAACATTTCAAAAATGGTTCGGAAGGAAGCTGGAAAAATTGAATAATCTCATTGCGAATTCTCGCGGTCTTGTAATGTGGGTAAAACTTCTTTAGAAAAGCTTTAACAAACTCTTCCCAATTTTTAATCGAGTGTGATGTTGTGCTATACAACCATTTCTCGGCTAGGTCACACAAAGTGAATAGAATGACACGTAGCCTTATAGCATCATCAGAAAGTTGTGTTGTCTTCATCATTGCGCAAACATTCTGGAATTTGTTTATGAGATATAGGCATCTTCGGATTCCAGTCCGTGAAATTTTGGCAACATGTTGATGAAGTAGGGTTTGATCTCAAAGTTGTCCCCATTTGCCGGTTGGAGTGAAAGACAAGTAGGTAAGGCGGTGCGAATAGGGTAGAAAAGATCCTGGAGCGCGATTCGTTGGGGCGCTTCAACAGGCGGGTGTTGTGGGTTATTCGCACCCAGCGGAGGTGAAATCAATCCCGCGGGTAAGGGGTTGTTAGGATCAAATCCCCACATCTCCTTAGAAGAAGAAGAATATGAGGGTGAAGGTAAGGAAGTGGAAGGAATTTCGACTTCGGAGTCGAAAGCGTCGTCAGTCGGTACTAACGAGACACGGACTAATCGGGCACTAGTGTCCCTACTCCAACCGAACATACACTAAAGAGGTAGTGTAGTCAAAAAGGTGAAAAACAGAAGGTGGGGGTAAGAAAACGTCAATGGAAAGAAGTGGGTGTAAGTGGGGTGCACGGATTTCTTAGCGACAAGTGGCAAGTTTTTGTAAAAAAAATTTCCTTTTTGTGTTTTTTTTATAAGGAGCTTTTTGCAAAAAGATTTTCGATAAAAGGCTTAGACACACGTTCAATCAATCACAAATGCAGAATCAAGCCTAGATCTAGGGTCACCTAGGCCAGCTAAACAGCTCCTAACTGTTCCAAAGGGCTAGATGTAAGGACCTCAAACCGCCTCTTCACCGCCAATTGTGGCCAGGTGAGCACAAGTAGAGAAAAGAGGGATCCGCTCACGAATCACCGTGATACGGGCCTTTTAAAGTTACCTTTCCCTTACCTGTCTAGCCTAGGCACCACAAAGTCAGGTTAGGATCAACGGTCGATACCTACAACTAGTCCTTTGTCCTATTGAACGCAAAGTCCTTAGGGCCGAGTCTAATCTTTTTTTAATTAACTTGATGGTCAATGCAATATGCTTTATGTGATTTTTGGGGTCCTGGGAAGGGTAATGAAATCCCTACCCAATCTGGATTGGTGTTCAAGCCCCTTAAAGTCAATTTAAATATGCAAAGCAGTAAACACAATCACTTGCAAACAAATTTTTTTTAGCGGCGCAAAGAATCCTGCACAAGATCAAGTTATTGGAGAATGGGAGAACTTTTTGCGCAAAGAACCCTGCAGGAAAATTTTTAAAGAGGAGATAATGGGGTTACAGAGAGTTTTCCACCTGCCGACGCCAGCACCCTGCCGCGGTTCCGCCGCCAAAAGCGCCTCCTCGCCGAGGTTCCGCGGTCTACTGATTGGTTCAGATCCCCAAAAATTCTCTGTTCTCTGTTCTGATTGTCCTCTGTTTGTTCAGATCTGTTGTTTTCTGTTTCGCTCTCTGGATTTTTCCAGATCTAAATTCGTTCGTCGGTCCTGCAAAATTCAAACGAAACACCCTTCAAAAAATAACAAGATGATAAATTTTTTATATTTTTTTTAATTTTTCAGTTTTTATGATTTTATATTAACCCGAAATTGCAAAAAGAAAATAACTACGCCATCCCCGGCAACGGCGCCATTTGATTGAGAGAGATTTTGCGCGCGCTTGCGCTTTCAAAAGATGAATCAAAGAATTAATTACAGCAATCAAGAACGGCGTCGCTTGGTAGCTAGCCGGTGAGTATGGGTCGGTCCACAGGGATTTTGTGTATTCTCAATTTGTTCTAACGAGTTAATTCCAAACGGTGTTGGATTGATTATCACTAAAAACTAAGGTTGATCTAGACTAGGATTAAAATCTTGCTGGGGTTAGGTTTAGGTTAAGTTTGGAAAATTAATATTCCTCACCGCTTTCAATGCCCTAATTTAGATCTATTTAGGTGTTATGGTAATAATTATAAAAGGGGATTAGGACGATCGAGAAGAAACGATGTTTCTTCCTCTAGGTCCTTATCCGTCCTTTCTTAATTCTTACCCTAACCTCCATGGAAAACATGCACAACCGGTCTTTTAAACTACGGTATCACCGTTACCTCGTGGGATAGGGTGCCGTAGGGAGCGGTGTGTGCATGTATGCATGGAGTCCTATGAATTAATATGTGATGGGCAAGAAAGGGGTGAGAGATTTTCATCTCTCAAACCTTTCCTATTCCTAACCCTAACAAGTGAGGAACTACTCACTCATTAGGGGATTGATAAAAGACATGTTTTTTTTAGCAGTTTTCAAATTAAAAGGACTAACTATCTAAATTACGGCAGATTAATAAAAGTGTTAAACTAATTAACTAGGGCAGATAATAAAAACTATACTAAGTCAGAAAGAAAATTAAGAACTAGGGCAATGAAAAAAATCTACTTACTTTATTTGATGCTCTCAAAACATTACAATTGAATTCTGAATTTTGATCAATGAAAAGAGGCATACCCCAAAAAGAGGTTTTAGGGTTTCTATTTATAGATCATAGAAACCCTAGGGTTACATTCGATACATATCTGCATTTACAAATTTTCCCCTAAGATGCCTAGTCAACGCACCGCCAAACCGTCAAACGACGCACCGACACGGGCTTCATATGGCCGCGGATCCGTGGCCAGAAGGCATGTTTGGCCGCGGTTCCGCGGCCATGTTGAGGGCTTGTTGGCTGCATTTTTATGGGTTTCTTCTGGTTGCATTTGGCTTCTTGTTTCTTCTCTTGGTTTCTCAGATTGTCTTCTAGTTTTCTTCCAGATTTCCACAATGCATAATGTCATGGACTTTTACCTTTTGCTTCGTGTCGAAGTCTTGAACCTTGCTCTGCCTTTGTGCTTTGTGAAATTGTCCATTGATCTTCGTTTATTCTTCAAACTGTAGGCACGATCAAGATTCATCCATTTGTTGGTCGTAGTCTCACTTTTGTATCGTCTTTTCATCATTTTCACTGTTTTTGTTCCGAGAACCTGTAACCTGCAACTATGTAGCAGACATGGATCAAAAGCACATGTTTATTTGTAAAATGAATAAGAATGGGGAATATGATAATGCAAAATTATGATATGAACACGGATCACTGAGAGGGCGGCGCCATAATAGAGACGTCGCTTCGCCTGTTCGAGCCGTCAATTTCAAGCCACGTGGTCGTAATCGGATGGCGGATTGTGAGACGTCGCTTCCGTCAGTTGGATCTGTATGAGGGGGAAAGCACCCAATGGTTGGTTACCGCGTGGCGTCATCAGGACTGTCGGGCACGATGCTTCGTTCTGGCGGGAGCGGATTTGGGACACTAGATGGCCTTTTGCCGAGTGTATAAATACAGGAGGCCTATCCTTAGGAAATACCTTTTCTTCGCCCGCCTTTTGACATCTATAGATTTCTTGGCGCTCCCACTCTTAAGTCGGATCCCCATTCCCAATCCTTCTTCAGCTCCTCTTCCCTTGAATCAAGTCAGATGCCTTCCTCTTATCCTCTAATAGATGTAATTAGCATAGAGTCAGGCGATGAGGCTTCGACCTTTTAAGCCGAGTCTAGTGGGTCTTCCTCGGCTTCTGATAGCCAAGGAAGTTCTTTTTCCTCTGAGTCGGGTTTGCCCCCAAGGGGTGGCGATTCCCTTGTTCTCCGTCATCGGGGGGCTAAGAAGGTCCCTAAGGTGCGTATCGAGCATATTCGTGACGCTGCCTCAATGCTAAACAGGTCGAACAAGCTTTCCGACATCCAGGCTCGTTTCCACATTTCCTCTGGCTACATGCTTCGTCTGGCCAGGCAGGGTGAACGGGCAGACCAGGTACAGGGTAATGAGATTGCCATGTACTTGGAAGCGTTCCGAGTAAGGATGCGTCTGCCCTTTTCACCCGAGATTTGTGCCGTCCTTCATTGTTTCCTACTCGCCCTGGGCCAGCTAGCACCGAATTCGTAGAGGATTCTCCTCGGATTCCTGGTCTGGCTTAAAATTGATCAGATCCCTTTTAGCCTAGGACTTCTCCTGTCCTTTCTCTGCTATAAGAACCATCCGAGTACTCGTAAGGATGAACTGAGTTTGGTCTACTTCTCCTTTAAAAAGAATAAGGGTAGGGCGGCCGGATTGGGAGTAGTGGTCGTCCCTTCTTCCATTCATGAGTGGAAGGAGAAGTTCGTGTTCGTCGGACCTCCGAAGGGAGAGGAGTGGCCGGTGCCCACCAAGTGGCATAGGGAATATTGCCCAAAGGCCAAGCAGTCAAACACTCCGGAGGTGGGGGGCGTATCCCGGTGGGAGCCAATCCAGCGTGCCGACATCTTACTTTCCGAGCAGGCCCTAAGCTGGGCGGGACTCAGTCCCGTGAGCTTCATGGGTAAGTTAGGTCTTAGACGATCAATTTATACCTGGTATATTGCGCTGCTTCTGTCGCTAACCCTGTTTGTTTCCTTCCGCAGAGCCCATGGACCAGTCGAAGATCATGGCTGCTTTGGCCGCCAAGATACAGGAAAGGAAGGGTGGCGGCGGCGGCGGCTCGTCCAAACCTGTGCCGAGCATGGCTCCCCGCCAGGGTCCCACAGCAAAGGTCGTCGCCGCTCTGTCTATCCCCAAGGAGCAGAAGGAGGAAACAAGCCCGGGAACAGATTCCCGAGTCTCCGTCCAAGAAGCTCAAGAAGGTGGTTTCTCGGCCACCCCCGGTCGGGATACACGTGCGGGAGCGTGACTTCTGCCTAGAGGTGCCGTCGGGGTTATCCATGGTCAACAACTTGCTGGCGGATATGGAGAAAACGGCGGGGGCCAAGATACCTCAGGGCACCATGAAGGTCCAGGTCGCGGTGATAGCTCAGGAGGCCGTCCTTGTTGGTGATTTTTCCGCAAATTTCCAAGTAATTTTCCCCCTGTTCAGTCCCTGACGAATGTTGTTTGCTTTTTTTCTGTAGGTCCTTCAACACTGCGCCCTCTTATCCGTCATGGAGGTCGAGGAAGTTGCCCCGGCGATAAAAAAGGTTGGGGAGATTTCTTCGCGTGAGGAAGAGCTCCTTGCCAAACTGAAGGAGGCCGAGGATAACGCCACCTCCCTCGAGTCGCGACTAGTCTCGGAGGGTGTGAAAGCCATGAGGCTGATGGAGTACCACCGGGCCCTAACCGAGTCCAACCGATCCTTCCAGGTCTATGTCGGCGAAGTCAACGAGCTCTTTAATGCCATGAGGAAGCAAAGAGATTTATTCAAGGGGGATGTCCGGGTGGCCAACGAGGCGGCGAAAAGGGACGAGGAGAAGGCGGAGAAGACTGTGGAGGACTACAAGATATCCGACCATTTCTACGTCGACCCACTGACTTTACAGCCGTTGGGTGGCATAATGTCCTCGACCCCGTCAAGGAGATGAAGCTCAAGTTTGACGATTGGGAGATCCACGCGCGGTATCCCTTCCTAAAGGAGGAGCCAAAAGGCGGAGGCACCAAGTAGGCGGGTGGAGGCGAGAAGGCCGATGAAGGCTCCGAGTAGGCGGGCGGAGGCGCCGAGCAGACGGACGACAAGGAGACCTTGATCAAGAAGATGACTTGAAGTCGCCGCTCTCTCTGCTCTCTCTTTTTTTGTGTAAGCCTCCAGGCAATTTGTAGCAATTTTGTACAGCTGAGGAGCTCATAATACCTTGTACATAATTTCGAAATTAATGAAATATTTTTTCTCATCTGCGATTTGTCTGATTGGAAAATCTCGTTTTTATTTTTACTTTTCTAAGTGTGGATAGGCCGGATCCCCCCTCACCCCGGAGACGGTGTAATGTGAGTTAAGCGAACATTAGGCTTATTCTTCCAAGTATAGATAGACCGGTGTCTTCTTGGAGACTCTTAGGAACTCGGACTAGCCTTAGCAAAGCTCGGTGTTATCCCCTCTTCGGATTTGAGTGGAATTAGAATTGGGCCGGCTATCGACCGTAGGCGAGCTTTCTTTACTTGGGCTACGCAGGAGTCTCCCTACTTCGAGTATGCATGCCGGGTAGAGGTCTGGCTGCTGGTTTAATGCGAGACCTTAGGATCCACCGTTTAGGCCGAGCAGGAAGTTGCTCGGCGGCCTCATGAAAGGGGTTAGGATTCACTGGTTTGGGCCGAGCAGGAGTCTACTCGCTGTAAATTGGCCGGGCGGGAAGATACCCAGCGGCCTCGTGCGAGGGCTTCCGACCCACAGTTTGGGCTGAGCAGAAGTCTGTTCGTTGTGAATTGGCCGGACAGAAACCTACCCAGCGGCCTCGTAAGAGGGCTTCTGATCCACAGTTTGGACCGAGAAGGAATCTACTAGCTATGAATTGGCCGGGCAAGAAACTACCCAGAGGCCTCGTAAGAAGACTTTCGATCCACAGTTTGGACTGAGCAGGAGTCTACTCGCTATGACTTGGCCAATGGAAGATAGGATTTCCATGGCGTTGATATTTGCACCTCCCTGATCCCCGGTGCCACGTGGCGCATGGCCGGTATCTTGAGATCCGTGCGAATCTCCTGACGGCGTCGTTCAATCTTTCCGAATCCGCATGAAAGGGAGGCGAACCGTGTGGTCGTGGGTTCGTTTCCTACAGACGGCGCCAACTGATGGAAGTCGGAATTTCCCTCAGATGTTGTCCTCCGTCGATCTTGTGGCCAGCGGAGCTGAACGGTTGAGATTTGTGGTGAAAATTGGGTATGGATCTCAATGGGCTGTTGATTGTTGTTGACGCCGAGCTACCTACAAAGGAAGTCCCGGGGTGGGAAACCACCGTGGGACGCTCCGACGATCAAGTAAGTACCGAGCAATGTTCAAAATAGCGATAGCGTGTTGCGTAGCGTTTTATTACTAAATAGCGAAAACGCAAAAAGCGTTGCGCATAGCGTAAGCTACATGAATTATTAATTATTACTATAATCATCTCATTTACAATAAATTATATTATTATAAAGATATAAAATTGGCTTAGGAACATAGAAAAATGAGTAATATAACAATATTTTTTACAGTAGCAGTTTCTCTGCTCCTCGAAATTCTAAAAAAAATTATTTTGAAATTTTTCAATACTTGAGTTCATATATATGATTCATACTATATTAAACCTATCAAAAATCAATTAAATAATCTCTGTTTGAAATCATATCTACTAAATATGATTTCAAATTAAGAGGTTAGAATTATAATGAAACTGTGTTCGTATAGTTTAGGATATAATACTGAAATCTTAAGAAGTTCAATAGAAAATTTTATATGAAAATAGCGTACGCATAGCGTAGCGTATACTATTTGTTAAAAAACGTAAGCTATTTGAAGAAAAAACGTAAGCTATTTTGTATTTGAGTTTTTTTCCAAAGTTACGTAGCGAATATACTAAGGTATGCTACGTAACGTAAAATAGCGAGGCACGTAGCGAGTTATTTTAAACATTGGTACCGAGAAATAATTAGGCACAGTAGCGGCGTATTGAATTGAGTTTGAGTTACCTGAATCATCAGGAGGAGGGGTTTATATAAGGGTTGCATTGGAGCGAGCCGACGCGAGATTCTCCCCATCCGTTATGCTCCGCGTTACGTTGGCGCTGATGGCGGGATACGCCTATTGATGACGAGATACGCTAACGTGGGATGCGGGACATGGAGCGGCGGAGATTCCATCATGGCAAGATACACGGAGCCGTTACGGGGACGCCCATGCTCCGTGCTCCCGGCCAAACAGGGACACTGAGAAATCTCAGTTATAGAATAGCTAGGACACGAGCAAGGACACTGAGGAATCTCAGCCATAAGATAGAACGGAGACGAGCTGAGGAAGCTCAACTCTATGATTACCTGGAGATAGGCAATGGCTAGTGGCTAGGCGGAGAGGGAATATACTCAGGGGAGGCCACCAAAAGGTCGGGTGCAACTTCGGAGGCTAGACGCCGAGGAATGTCCCCAACGCACCATACCTATTCCAGCTCCATAGCCCCTAGGAATATAGTGGGCTTACGTGGACTACACGTCATCATGCTACGTGCTGTGATCTAGGGAATTCCCACTTATATGTATCAGTTCCCATGAGTTTGAACTCGATTGTTGAAGATTCACGCTTGCTAGCTCCTCTTTTCTGGGCTTGAATTCGAGAAGTGTAGCAAAGAAGCTCAGGCTCGATCTTGAATCCACTTTGAAAGATTCATGAAAGCTTTGGTTGTCGCATGCAACCCTGCAAGATATAGTTATTCAAGTATGCGTTATATTTTTGGTGTTTGGATGTGTGAAATTTTGAAGAAAAAAATGCTGAAAAAGAAATATTGCAAATGTCGGTGCCAAAACAGTTGAAGCATTTGATGAAAATTATTCTTGTTAATTAATATAATTAAATAACCAATTTACAATTTTTTAAATAAAATATTTAAGGAAAAGCTTGGTTTTGATATTAAAATTGTGCATGCCCATAACTTATTAATTATGAATTAGTGTATGCAATAAAAGTTACATGCACCATATGAAGTCGTCAAAATTTTTGACACAGTTACCATTTGATTGCAACAAATGATATATTTGTAACATCGATTTAATGAAACAATTTTAGATAATGTAGGTATCGGAATGTTAAACTAGCAACCCATGCTAATTAAAGTTCCCAAGAACCTATATATAGTTGTATTCAGTTCCAAGAAACACGTGCTTAAACTTTTATCTTTACTTAATAATTTTTAACACATAATGCTAGCAAACACCATGGATGAAACAATTTTGGAGCTTACCGATTATAATTAATCTCGATGGATCCTGCAATATATCCGAAGTTTATCACCAGGCTTAGCCAAAGCCCCAAATGCAGTCCCACTTAGATCAAAATGAACAGGATCTGAAGCGCGCGCATGGACCTCCTGGGCAGCTGTCCATTATTATCGATCACTGTTACAGCCTTGCCACAGCATTCTACATTTTTGCTACAACTAACCTCTTCACCGGCATCAAACCATAAACAAAATTTCTAGCAAGTGTGAAAAAATGAATTAGATTATAAATAACTAATTGACACTTACGAACAAAACATGATAGCATGCACCGTATCCTTATCCTTTCACTACTACAATAAGGGGTTGCCCCTACAGCTACAGGAATCCGTAAGGGCAACTTTTTATTACCCCTACGGATTAATCCGTAGGCCCTCATAGTTGCCCATACGGTGTCATACGAATTAATTTAAAAATATTAAAACATAATTTGTTATTTAGCCTTACGGAGCCGCAAAAGAAAGCCCTACGGTTGTATCCGTAGAGGCATGTATATGATTTATTAATAAGAAAATAAACACAGAAAAGTCCTCGTTCCTTAAAAAAAACTCTCTCTCATCTATCGCACTCGATCTCCCGCGCGCGCCTCTCGTCGCCACCGCCCGCGCCTCGTCGCCACCGCCCTCCCGCGACTCGTCGACTTCCCCGTCGCCACCGTCCGCAACTCGTCGCCGATTGCGTCGTCGACCGTCTCCAGTCTCCTCCATCCCCGGCCTAGCTACGTATAGGTTAGTAAATTTCATAGTTTTACTTCTAATTATGCCATTAATTTCTGTTTTTGTTGATTATTTGGTTGCAAATTGGGCTAGGGTTATGGTTCAGGATTCGGTTAGGGGGAGGGTTAGGGTTCGGTTGAGGGTTCAGTTGAGGGTAGGGTTGGTTAGGGTTTAGTTGAGGGTAGGGTTAGGGTTAGGGTTAGGGTCGGTTCGGTTAGGGTTAAGGTTATGGTTAATTAGTTGGGTTAGGTTAGGGTTAGGGTTAGGTTCGGTTAGGATTAGGGTTAATTAGTTAGGGTTAGGGTTAGGATTAGTGTTAGGGTTCAGTGTATGGTTAGGGTTAGGGTTTGGTTCGGTTTTAGGGTTAGAGGCTAGGGTTAATTTGGGTTAATTATTGATAATTTGAAAGTGTTAGGGTGTTGATTAGGGTTAATTATGTTAATTTGGGTAAATTGGGTTAAGTTTGGGTTGATTATGGTTAATTAGGTTAATTTGGGTAAATTGGGTTAAGTTTGGGTTGATTAGGTTAATTAGGGTAAATTGGGTTATGTTTGGGTTAATTAGAGATAATTTGTGTTATGGTAACGATTATGGTTAATTATGTTAATTTGGGTTATTTAGGGTTAGGGTTTTAGGGCGCACTAGTTCATTCAGTAGGATACTCGATGATAACGTATACGCACAATTTTACCGTAAACGCAAGAAAAATTTACCCTAAACTAAAAACTTCGAACCCTTAATAACGAAACGTAAACGTAAACGTAAAACTTATTCAAGTTAAATGTTCAAGTTAAAACCAATATATGATACTCGATGATAATATGAAACTTTCATATTCTCATCGATACTCATATATGAAAATCAAAGCGCCACTTAATTCCCGTCTATCGGTTAACATACGTTCGATGTTCGTCGTGACATAGAACTATACGAAGGTTGTTAAATATCGAACGATATAGTTCGGTACTAACAACCGTCGTGTAGTCTATATGACGAGAAGATTCAATCATATGATAACCGATAGATCTGTCCAGTGTGAACAAGTTAGGAATGTATAAAGCAAACACCTGCATTCACTTGTGTTTTCATCCGTTTTGAGTTATTTCGTCGGTACTTTTCCACTGGTTCTCCGTGTACAAAGATAGATTAGATGTTCATTTCAACGTTGTTTCACAGCTTTGAAATGATTATCTATTCTATTACAGTGTACTCGGAGAACGGCGGGGAGGTGCTACCGAAATTTACTCGAAACGGTTGAAAGCACAAGCGAATGGGTGTTTGCTCTATACATTCTTAATGGGATAGAAGCCTTACCCCCGACAACCAAAACACACACATACAACACGAATACACAACAAACGCACACACATCACATACACACTAACAACCCTATACTTAAGCGAAATCATAATTGAAACACACATATATAGAATACAACTCATACATGGGTATCCTCAAATCTAACTTTGATTATCGATAATTTATTCTTTTCAACGATAAACGCACACACAAAACATATACACGGATTTTCTCCTTTGTCAGTAACTATCTCGTTCTTAGATTTCTCAATATAGTCATCATAACCTACAATTTATATGTTATACAGTCTAGCATGGCCCATGAGTACATCAGAGTAAAGGACTGGATGTATGTGGATTGGCAACAACGTATGCAACCTAAGTTTGTTGCAGGAGTTTCTGCTTTTATTGAATTTGCACGCGCACATAATAAGATCGTGATAAGGAAGATTCTCTGCCCGTGCGATAGATGTGGGAATAAGTACTGGCAGAAGGTAGAATTTGCAGAGCTTCATATCATTAAACATAGTTTACTAGACTTTATACAACTTGGCTATATCACGAGGAAGGAGAAGAACACAGTAATGCGGCAGAAGAAGAAGGAGAAGATGGTAATGCGGCAGAAGAAGAAGAAGACGGTAATTTCTTTTCAGGAGAAGAAATGGTGGATATGGTAGAGTATGCCCTAGGTGAATCTATTTGTACCGAAAATGACATTCCTTCAGGTCAAGGACCGCGTGCGGATAAGTATGAAAATTTCATGAATGATGCTAAAAACCAATTTATGAGAATGCAAAGTATTTCACCCTCTCATAGTTCGTGCAACTTTTCCAGATTAAGTGCCTAAATGGATGGAGTAACAAATCATTCACAATGTTTCTTTCGTTCTTGAAAGATTCTATGCCACCGGGAAATAACGTGCCCGACAGCTATGTTTATCAGGACGGGCCATATGGTAAAGCCGATTATAAGAGGGTAGACACTATGTTTATCAACAAGATATACCGGTTTATCCTCCTCAATAGCGCATGTCTTGAAAAAATTAGAGAGTAAATTTTTTTGGATTAATTGTTATATTTGTGTTTGTGTGTGTATGAAATGATATAATATTAATGTCATAATTTATTGTCGAGAACAGAATTCATTTTAACGAGGTACGTGAGGGACATCCAGATTGGAACAATGAACGACTGGAAAAATATCATCAGGATAATTTTTGCGATTGGGTTGCAGATCTTATAAGTTATTCGAATAACATGTTATTGCTATCAGTTTTAACCTAAGCTTATATCGTTATGTATTTTTCGTAAAATTTGTTTTGTTAGATCCACGATCCGAACTTTTCTGCATCATTAAAGAGTGATTCAAGATATTTAGCTCGGTTTTCTAGTATGGAGATTGCATATTATAAAGGATTCGGTGTCCTTGGATACAAATTCGAAATTAAGGACATAGAAACATCTAGGACGACTCAGAATAGTGGGATTGCAACGGTAGGATCGGATGGTGTGATTTATTATGGATACTTAAATTGTTATTTTGACAACAATGGAGTTATGGCTTTGGCCTAGGAACACCGGTCCCATCAGCGTTCCAGACATATTCTGAGGCAAGTATCACCTGATCAGGAAGATGGTTGATCTCCAAGGGATCGAGGTTAGGAGAGTAGACCTGAAGGATAACACGGCGGATCCACTCACAAAGACCTTACCCCTAGAGAGACTTCTCTACAATGGTTGAGTATGTGATACTACAACCACTGCTATTTTATTGGGTATTGGATACTACAACAGATGGCCTTAGTGTAAGTGGGAGATTATTAGTTATATGTATGCCCTAGAGGCCATTAATGTACATGCGATGTATATTGTAGTGGATGATTGGACATATATAGGGAGGACTTTCTTGCTCGACATGATAGTATGCTATCTGGTTGCACTTTATCTTAACATGTTAACAAATACTGTTTTGTGATTACATGTTGATAAAGCCCTTTGGATGATTACTTGACTATCAGGATTATGATGCAGATCATACTAATGGGGATAGGGTAGTCGATAAGTACATCCTTCAAATTTTCCTAGTCGTGGGAGTATCGAGACAGGGCATCGGTACTCCAGAGTAGACTAGCGTATACGCTTATTGACCCATATGATGGGCGATGGATGATCCCATATCCATTGGTGTTTGACATCAGAGAAGGTATACGGGTGCTCAGTGGAGACTGGGTACACTGGACGAACTCGCCGAGAACTCCTAGATGGTAATATAACTATCGTCAGATAGCAGTTCTCTGGTGACACTGGTACAGGTTAGTCTGTAGACCCGAGATCATCATAGAGTCTTGTGTGATTCCCACTGTGCTTTGATTTCCACCATACCACGGTCAAGAGATCGTGCAAAAAGGTGGTTTTTGGGTACAGTTCCGAGTCACATGGAGGCAATGAGCGATAGGAGGGGTTTCGTCTCTCCCGGTATTGGGAGTTAATGTTGTGCTATGCTTGATTGGCCATAACAAGAAATCCCTGGCCAGGGTTGCTGAGATTTACTGGTAAGTGTTATCAGTAGTTTCTCGAACCGTTATGCACCTTGCATCGGCATGACTTATCAGGCTATTGGGGTCTGACGTTATACCATCCCCGGGCTATAATATGTGACATATCAGACAAAGAGACCGGACTGTACGGTAGTGTTACTGATTGGATTCGCAGGAGTTATAGCAGGCTTGCTTGTTGATCTTCTGATCGCTCAATACCCGGGTGGCCGTTACGTTTAGCAGACCGCTTGCGGTTTGTGGGTATTTGATATGATCATCACCTACTGCCGACATATTGACGAGTCTTTAGAGTCCTACACAGAGGTTTCCTGGTTTATGCGAAACGGAGTTGAAGCACATATTTGATATGTGTGGGACCGAGATTAATGCGAGTATATGATACCGCATTCTATTCTCGCGATATGTAATATTGGTCGGGTATATGAGATATAGCCGGGTTATCGGATCAAGTGTTGATTCGATAAGTTGATTCATTTGATATTAGTCAGTTATATGTATTGTCACGCCCCGCTTTCCAGAGTACGCTAAGATAGGCACGTGACATAGCCAACCATGCTACCTGTGGATAGGAAATATCCTTCCACAGTCACATTACGGCTGTAGAGATATCAAGAACAATAATAAACTATCTAACACATGTCCATAAGACAGAATGAAACGAGTCAAGAATAAAATAATGCGGAAGCAAAAGATCCAATACAAGAATAAACTGGAATGTACGTCCCATAATGCGGGCTCACATCAGGAATGAAATACCGAAAGTAAAATAAACTAACTACTAAAAAGTCCTCACTGCTCAGCCTGCTGACTGAAATACTCCCGCTCGGCCTGTAGCGAAGGTAAGGAATCTGGGCCATGCAAAACCCAGACGTCAGTGCGTCATAACATCAAGCAATAATATAAACAGGGGTAGCAAGACATGCAGGTATGAGTATGAGCAAGAATATAAAACAGTGAGTATGTCAGTATAAGTGACGTGCAGGGATATCTAAACTGTGCTACGGGGTTATCTATTCTAAAATCTTCGAAACTAAATAATGTAATCCTCATTGTAACCCATCGGTGATTATTCCGTAACGCCCGGAAAAACGGCAAACAATAGGTATTCCGTAACGCCCGGAAAAACGGCAAACAATAGGTATTCCGTAACGCCCGGAAAAATGGCAAACAATAGGATGGCCCTTTGAGTTACGTTCGGTTACATTCCTGATTTCCCCATACCCCCAAGTTAATATGTCAAGTCATGCATTAATAAATCTGGAGTTAATGCCAACACAGGATCAAGTAAGTACAGGTTTGTCTGGCAGACAACAGGAAATGTCCGTAGGGACAACATGTCAAGGTTGTTGGCATTAGTAACATGATCAGGTAACAGGTAAAGCCATGGTACCTCTGGTCAAGTCAGGTAATATATAGGTGTCATGTCAAGAAGTGCACGGTATCACGTCGTGTCAAGTAGTAGGTGTGTCAAGTCATGTCAGGGGTGCACAACATGTCACGTGGGTTCTCATAATCAAACTAAATTAAGCATGTGCATACAAAACAAGTATGGAGTACTAATGGAACAATAAAATGGAACATTGTAATGTGGTATGCAAATAGGTACAGATTAAAACATATGGATGCACGGTTATCGATTTGAGTTAGGGTTATGGTTCCAACACTAAATAAATATACTTTATAAAGTATGGAATGTTAAAATCTCATTATTATGGGTTAAATGATCTAGGGATACAATTATATATAAAATAGGTTAAATAGATGCAAACGGGTGTCCGATAGGGTAGAAACTATTAAAAGGGTACTATGGGCTATGCAAATAATTATTATGTGATTTAAATATGGACGTGGGTACCACGTATAGTAAACTAAAATGAAACATGGTATGTTTCAAGTTCTGAATCTAAAATGATATAAATGGACATCGAAGTGATAAAATGGAACATATGGCCTTAGATTTAATTTACAGGTTTAACATGCAATTAAATACGTATAAAATAATATAAATAGCATGTAGCAAGTTTTACTTGCCTAGTGCGATCAAGAAACGGGTATACGGAACGTCTCACGTCGGCGGGAAAAGTCGCGACGCGTGCACGGTATACGGAACAGATCCAAACGACGTACAAGGGTGATCACGCAGGTAAGTTACGTCCTTTGGGTCGTCTGGAACATCGGCGTCACGCAAGGCTCCGATGATGGCTGCAATCAAGAATTTCAAAACCAAGAAATGAAACGAAAAGAAAAGAAGATGAGGAAGAAGATGAGAGAAGGGAATGAGGCTTACTGTGGTTTTGGTGATCTGTGTCAGGAGATATGTGATGGTGTCGAGGAGATCAACGGAACTCCGGCGAGGCTAGGGTTTGGTTTTAGAGGAGTTAGGGTTAGGTTAGGGTTTGGGGTGATGGTGCTCGGGTGTGTAGGGGTGAGTGAGAAGAGGAGAAGTCCGGAGGAGAAGGAGAGGAGGAGAGGAGAATGGTGACGGAGGGGTCTAGGGATCACCGGCGGTGAGGTGAGGGTGGTGGTTGCTCGGGGTTCAGTTGGGTGTGCAGGTGAGGGTTCGGGAATGGAGGAAGAAGGGGAAGAAGATGGCGAGGAGGAGGAGGCTTGGTTGAAGGAGAGTTGTGATGAGGTGGTGGAGTTTTTAGGGTTAGGGTTTGAGGAAGGCAGAGGGTTGATGGGTTCTCTCGTCATGGGGGCTCGACTTATAAAGAAAGAAGAAGGGGAGATATAAGGATTCTGTTAAGGGAGGTGACGAGATCTCTCGGGTGGTGACCAGAATCGAGATTGCTACAGGAACTCCGAGAGGAGAGAGAAAGAAGAGAGAGAGAGAGACGTGCAGTTTCTTTAAAAATAAAAGGATTACTATTTTATAAAAATAAGATAGAGGGAGAGATCTGCTGTTACTTTTGGTTACACAAAATATTTCTTTAGTTAAGAAAACTTTTGAATGAAAATAAGAATATAATATTATAATATTAGTCCGTTTTGAGATTTTGGCAAATACAAATTTACTCCAAAACACGCCCGGGTCGGGTCTAAAAATCCGGTTTTAAAATATGAAAAATATATGTGACTTTCAAAATCCACAATGAATGCTCTGGTAACGAAAAAGCATACCCCCAAGAACGGATGCACGTACGTGCGCGTAGCTATCCAAACACGTCCGTTTCACTGAACGGGACGAGAAAAAGATGCGCGGACGCTACCACGGGGTTAGGGGTATCATGCAGGCTATGAAATGCAATTTTAATTTATTTTACGTGATCTAAAAATGTTATATGATAAAATGTGCGATATCAACTAAAATATCAATATGCAGTATACTAAGATGCATGTGTCTAGTTAACAGACCAGGGTAGTTTATGAATATGAGTCAACCAATCCAAGCAAGCGGGTCGGGTCAAATGCAATGTAAAATGTAAACTACCATTTGCACCCAAACAAGATAAATCAACAAAATACCAAAGATATATAAATACGGAAACAGAAATTGGTATAACTATACTCGGCTGTTACATGTATTATAGCCGGATTATTAAATCAAGAGTTGATTTAATAATTTAATGTATAATTATATATTTTATATATTAAATTACATTGACTAATATTAGCTCACTTAAGATTTCTTTTCTCACTTTATGATACATTGATATATATGCGATATATGTTAAATGTATTGTTATCTTTTTGCACAAAATATATATGTGATATATATTGTTGTGTCATGCTAGGTTACACATGCAACATGTATGTATGAGACTCACACCATGCTAGGGTTAAGTTAGGGTTTTATTTGTTTTAAGTAATTCAAACACTTGGATAATGAGTCATGGTAGAACCTTGGAGAGGGTTGTGGAAAACTTTGACTTAGTCCACTTGTCTGTCTAGCTTAAGATATTTTTCAACCCAACCCTTAACTCATAGCTATGGTTAAGTCTCTACAATGGTTAGTGGATGACATACACAAACCATGGTTGCATTTCTAACCTCATGAGTTCATTGATCTCTTCATCACTTCTTCTTCTTCCTCATTTGAAAAAGCTTGCTAGTTTTTTCTAAGTGATGATAACTTGTGAGAAAAATATATCTAAAGTGAGTACACTTCCTATTTCATCATCCTCTACTATTAACCATTTAGTTTAGGGTGTTTGCTTCACTAATCTACACAATTAGTGAAGAGATAACATGAGCTAGTGTCTCCTCGACGTAGATCATCTTCGGCCTCGAAGACTTCGAAGCAAGCTTGTTCGTTTCTTTGGAGCTTTTCTAGAGTCTGGGGGTTCGTGATCGCAGCGAAGGGACTACTACACGGAGCTATTGAAGTGAAGGACCGGTCTACAAAGGTTGTATTTCTTGTTCACTTAGATGTAAAGAGTTTACATATCATGTTTAACCCTAATTCTCTAGCTAAGATCTTAGTTAGGGTTTGTTTAGCACCCCAAAATTTTAAAGTAGCATGATTGATGCTTGCCAAAACCTTGCTTAGATGCTAAGCTAACCCTACAGTGGTATCATTGCCAAGCTAGAGCATTAGGCATTGTCTAGACGAAGTTTAAAGTCCGATCGAACCCCGAAAGCCCGAAATGACCCCTTTTCTGGAAATTTTTCCAAAAGTTGGATTTTTCCATGTTAAAAATACTCAGAAAATCATGCAGGGAATTCTATGGACACACCTGAAGAACGATACCCTAACTCGTCTAAGTGACCGCGGATCCGCGGCCAAAACATGGTTTTGGTGGCGGATCTGCGGCGCCACTTAAGAGGCTTGGGTCGGGCCTTTCAGCTGTTGGTCCGTAGGTACTGTGGTATGCCTCTGGTTAATTTTAACTGTGCTCAAGTGTTGAGCTCTCTGTGAATTTTTGGGAATTCGTTGTATCGATCGAATTATCTAACTTCGCCTAGTTATCTGTGATTGTGATACAATATTTGGAATCCATATAATTGGTTATGTGATAACTAGTTTGAATTTTATAAATATAGTACTTTAGTCTCATTTGATCGGTTGCAACGGGATTTTGATGTGGATCAAAATTCCGTCGCAATTATGTAGTGTACGCGGATACTCGCCGGGTAACCTTACTAGAGAGCCACACCCCATAGCCCCGACCAAGTGACTGTAGGAGAACCCCATAGCCAAAAGCATCCGTTCGGGTGCTCACGGCCGTGATCTTCCTCCTTGGTGCACTTCGTCGACGGCATCGGGAGGTGCGGCCGTCTATTAAACTTTCCGACGAGTATTCGATCAGGTTATCGGGAATCTTGTTGAATTACCCGACAAGTTGTTGGAAAGTGTTTTCAATATCGAGACTAAAATGCAGGGTTTATAATTGTTAGGCATGCGATGTCTAAGGAATTCATTTGGTTAGGCATGAAATCCAATGTATGTGATATATTGGGTTTATGATGTCTAAGGAGGTTGCGGATTCCAACTGTTATAGTTTTTCACTTTCTTTTCTGCGACCGTAAGTGTAATATGTGGTGTATCGCCGGTTTCGGTGCTATATGTCAACGACAACTGGGATACGCATATTTACTTACGTTGATGACATGAGATGTTATGTGTTGCTGTGATATGTTATATTGGATCGTCATGTTTTGAATAGCCGGGGGTTTTATGTGAGATGAGAGTTTTTCATTTTCATTCATGTAAAACCTTGTATGTAATATTCTTTTATTGGGGCACTTCCGGGTTGAGGATGATGTCACCATTGATGTATATTATTTACTTTTCCATATTAGGATAAACCCAAGGCGGGGAGAACAAGTAACCGGATTATAGGGTACAGTGGGAGACCATCTCGAGGAGTCGAGACCGGGTCTCCTAACTCTAGAATTGGGAGGGTCTCTTGCCACTCTCATAGGGGTCTAGGGATGTGGGTTTGGCTATTCATCACGACCGTGGAATCCATGTTTTTACTGGCTTAAATAAAACACGGAAATCCTAGTATATCCAATATTTCATATATGATTCTTCTGCTGCTGATATTCTGTGATGTGATCATTTGATATGTTCTGAGACGAATGCCTATATTATATATATGAGATATAATGAATATTGTTGCTTTCGTTTCTTATGTGATGCTTGGGAAGCATAACAGATGGGACTTCATTAATGAGATTAATGAAATAAAAGAAACCTAAAAATTTTGTAGAAACTTGTTTAAAAAATGGTAGCTCTAGTTCTTGCTTTGCATAGCGGTATTCCTTGTAGAATATCCAACACCTTATTCGATAAGAAAAGAGCTGAGATCCCTTCACCGGGAGTGACCTCTTTAGAGAAACTAGCAGATGCTACAAACTCGGGTTGTCTTTTGATTTCTTTTATAGTTTTTGCTTTGCATAGCGGTATTCCTTGTAGAATATCCAGCACCTTATTCGATAAAGAAAGAGTCGAGATCCCTTCACCGGGAGTGACCTTTTTAACGAAACTAGTAAAAGCCTAAAAAACACTCCTTTTCAAAATCACTCGATTCTACGACGATATCAAGTTCATTACGCAAAAGGTTTTCTTAAAAACCTGTCGTAGCCCTCCGTCGTTTCAGATAAGTAGTATTTAGTATTCGTGATACGTTTGTTGACCTCTGTCAAGGCGTAGTGTGCGGTAGCTGATTAGTGCTTTTCTGCTAGCATATGATGCGATTGGATTAGGGTAGTCGTACGACCTTGTTGACCTCTGTCAAGGATCGTGCGGGTGGGTTTAATTCAATCGGGAAATGACGAGTTGAACTTGACTAGCAGCCTATGGTTTATTGACCTCTTTCAAGGTCATAGGAGGCTTGGGGCAAAACATTATCGGGAATTTCAAGTGTTGAAATTTGCAATGAGATTGCATACCTTCTATGAGATAGTTGGATCCCGATACCCACTGCGGGTAAGAGCTACTCTTGGGAGAGTTTTACACATGACAATTAGCCCATCAAGTAGGTGTCTAGAAAGGTGTTAATGGGGTTATGCCTCAGGGAAAACAAGGTTTATTTTAATTAGGTCCGTGCGAAAGCATGAGAAACCTCCCTCAAAGTACCGACACTGGCCTGCCGAAAGATTGGCGAACTTGTAGGGTATAATTAATCCCGGCTAGTCTTACCTTTTAAGGTTTGAAGGAAGATTTGACTAAAACAGTGGGAGCCATCCTAATTAGATAAAATAATAACCAAATATAATCTTGCAAGAGCACACGCAGAGTGTTTTCTTCTCTCTCTCTCCTGGTAGCGACTATGCCACGCCTTAATCAAGATAATAATATGGATGCATTGACCGAACCTGCTTATTATACTGAGCTAGGGAACATTGGTTCTGCTCTATCTTATAACTGTTATAAGTCTGAGCAGGAAATAGGGGAATATCCGGATTCCCATGCCACCCAATTCGAAGAAAGTGCATGTTGTTGCATATTCCTTGGGTGTCCTTATTACCGAGAACTGTTTTTCAATATCCTCTACGTCCTGGGTATATGATACTGGATCAGGATCCCGCATATGTAATATGTTACATAGGCTACAGAAAGGTAAAGAACTGAGAATGGGTGATATGTCTCTAAGTGTTAGAGAATGGTGCAATTGTTGCAGCCAAGTCTGTTGGCAGATATCACCTTGTATTAAATACATTGATTCTGAACAAATGTTATTACATACCAAACCTGATATACAACATTACATCATGTTCTTTACTGAGTTAAAGAAGGATATAATTCTGTATTGGAGGATAATGTTGTAAACATTTTCCTGAATCAAGAGTTGATTCGATCAGGCACGTTATATAATAGCATATACGTTCTAAATCAAACCACAGTTCAAAGTATATAGAACACAGACAATAGGAGCAGTTCGGGAATGAACGAATCCTTCTTGAGGCATTGTAGACTAGGTCATATCAATGCGACACGACCAGCTAAGTTACATAAAGATGAATATGAGAATCTGTTCGAATTTTCATCTTATGCTACTTGCTAGTCTTGTCTCAAAGATAAATGACCAATACTCCGTTTACTGGAAACAGAGAAAGAGTTAGTGAACTCTTGAGACAGATGCATGATGATGTATATGGTCCCATGTTTACAAATGCCAAGGTTGGTTCTTTTGAGAACCAAACGAGTAGAAGCATTAAAGTCCTACGAAGTGATCGAGGAGGCGAATACTTGCGTATGGAGTTCCTGGAGTTTTTAAAAAGAGAATATGATTCTCTCTTAGCTTACTCCTTCGTATACACACCACAACACAATGGTGTATCGGGGCGGAGGTATCGCACCCTATGAGATATAGTGCACTTTATGATGAGTACTGCTAAGTTACTTATTTTCTTTTAGGAATTATGCACTTGAGAAGCTGCATGCCTATTGAATGGGGTTCCATCCAAATCAGGGCCTACCACTACATATGAGATATGGTATGGGAAGAGACCATGTTTTAAACGAGTTAAGATATGGGGTTGTCTGGCCTATGTTGAAAAGAAAAATCCGGACAAGCTCGAGGCAAGGTCAGTTGTGTGAGTTTGTCGGGATATCCCAAACATTAGTGAGGGAATATCTTCTACCTAACTGAGGAGCAAAATGTGTTTTGTTTCTCAGCATACCACCTTTTTAGAAAAGGAATTTTGTGAAGAAATTAAGTGGTCATGAGGTAGAACTGGAAGGAGTTCCAGCTAGAAAAACTAACAGCTGATGATTTGGTGAAACCAAAGGATTCAATAGTTTCCAACGAACATCAGCCTCTCCGCAAATCTGGTAGGGTTCCTCATCCACCTGAGAGAGACTACAGTCTTCTCGGTGACAGTGGGAGCGAGGATTCCATCATGGTTGATAATGGCCCAACTAGGTTCAGGCAGGCCATCACGAGTGGCGACTCTGTGAATAGGCTGGATGCTATGCGATCAAAGATGGAATCTATGTATACCAACAAAGTATGACTTTGCATGTTGCACCTGAAGGGGTAAAACCCATTGGGAGCAAATGGATCTTGAGAAGATTCTTTGTTTAGATGGAAAAGTTGAGAGTTTCAAAGCTATGCTTAAATCCATCAGGATTGTTCCCCTCCGAAAGACGCGGCAGAGACGCGGCGAATGTCTAGCCTGAATTTCGGGGCAGATGCTAATTGGTGCTATCCGTCCACCTCTCCGAAGATGCCAAGTTGATTTATGGCACCATGTATCGAAGGTTTAAACGGATGCAGCCAATGTAGCAGACTTCGTCAGATTCCCCCTCGTTTGAGGGGTTTTTGATTGTGGGGACGCTCTTCCCTGCAGAAGCAAGCCCCTGCAGTTAATTACGCTACCGCGTCGCGGTAACAACTTTCTTCTTCTCCATATGGTCACTTCGTGTCGTGGGTGTTTGTTTTGTGTTTGGTTGCCCGTGGATTGTATATGGAGACAAATTTATGTTGTCGCCCGTAGGGCGTGGATTAGTCCAAATCCGTATTTTCTTAGATTTGGGTTTAAGGATACGTTAGTCTCATTTGAGACTAAGATCAACTTAAATGTATGTTAAGAATACGTTAGTCTAATTTTTAGACTAAGATCAACTTAACGGTTTGTTAAGGACATATTAGTCTAATTTTAAACTAAGGTCAACTTAACCATTTGTTAAGGATACGTTAGTCTAATTTTAGACTAAGATCTACTTAACGGGATCATTTAGATCCAACAAAAGAGCATTTGGGCTCTATTGTTCTAGTTTAGGGACTTTGCGGTCAATTGCCAGTTTAAGGACATGGTGGTCCAATGTTAGTTTAAAGACATCGCGGTCGAGGTTAAGGACATCATAGTCCGTGAGTTTAAAGACCTCACAGTCAAGGTTAAGGACATCATAGTCCATGGGCTTAAGGACCCCATAGTCCAATGTTTAGTTTAAAGACATCACGGTCGAGGTTAAGGACATCATAGTCCGTGAGTTTAAAGACCTCAAAGTCAAGGTTAAGGACATCATAGTCCATGGGCTTAAGGACCCCACAGTCCAATGTTTAGTTTAAAGACATCACGGTCGAGGTTAAGGACATCATAGTCCATGAGTTTAAGGACCCCACAGTCTAGTTTAGAGACGTCATAGTCTGTGAAGTGTGTGGTTATCGGGACCCGTCACCTCTCTGAAGACGTTGAAGGATTACAACGACAAATATCAGAGGAGTGAAGAGATGTACCCTTGCACCAAAGTGGATTAAATGATCTATAGTCCAATGTGGAACTGAGATCAATTAATTAAATTATGAGAACATTGGCTCAGTTGAGTCTGAATTGAGGACTTATGGCCAACTTGGGCTAAGTCCAATTAAGTTTGAAGTATTGGCCCTCTATTGAACCATTAAACATTTGTCTGGGTTCAAGCCCACATTATTTAGCAATGCTAAACCAGAGTTTTAAGGGCTCTGATAACATTTTGTCTTTTGTTAGGCACTGACCATTCATCATGGCTCTGGAGTTTACTTTGAATGTCATGTGAAATGATCAAGTTTGGAAAACAAGGGTATATTTGAAGTTCAGTCAAAGGGGAATCCTGCCTCTGGAAAAACTTAGCCATTTTGGGCTAGGTTGGTTTTGAAATAGTGTTAACACTAGAAGGTATTTGACGATCACGTGTTCCCACGTGATGCGCTTTAAAAATAGTGTTAAACACTAAAAATGCGGTGGTCACGTAGGGTCACGTGAGGCGCCTGAGAATTGGGCCGAAACTCCTTTATTTTACCCTCAAAGCTGCAAATAAGTGTTAAACACTTGGCTTTCAGGCCATCACGTGTGAGCACGTGAGGCATCTGAAGATGGGGCCAGATTTCCTTTTACTTTGTTCTGCAAATAAGTGTTAAACACTTTTTGGCTTTCTGGCCATCACGTGTGGGCACGTGATAAGCATTCATGCACTGATTTGTTAAGGCATTTATTAGGGGTCACGTGGTAACACGTGAGAGCTCCCAGAGCCAACATTTCCTTTGCTTTTATTCTCTTTGTTTTAGAGGTCACGTGGGAGCACGTGAGGCATTGCCTCAAAGCTTTTTCCTTCTCATTTTTGGGGATCTTTTCAGGGGTCACGTGGAGCCACGTGAGGCATTGCCTCAAAGCCTTTTCCTTTTCATTTTTGGCGATCTTTTCAGGGGTCACATGACCTTAATTCTTTGCATGGATGGAGATCTTTTAAGTCTCCTTATGTTTTAAGAATTAAATTCTCTGTAGGGTTAAACCCTAATTATGCTTTTGGAGGAAGTAAATTCCTATTGTGAAAGAATTAAATTCTTATATAGGATTAAACCCTAATTTCATTTGGAGAAATTAAATTCTTATAAATCTGAGAGAATTAAATTCTCAATTAGGGTTAAACCCTAGTTTTGTCCATCTTGAAGGAATTAAATTCCTATAATTTTAGGAGAATTAAATTCTCAGATAGGGTTCAAACCCTAATTTCATATCTTCGAGGAATTAAATTCATATGAGTTTGGGAGAATTAAATTCTCGTATAGGGTTAAACCATAATTTTGTTTTGGGAGAATTAAATTCTCTAAACTCAATTCCCCCTCTAAGTTTTGGATTTGCATGGCAGGATCTCAACCCGATGAGAATTAAATTCTCAACTTATGGGGAGATGCGCTTCTGCAAATCTTCAACCAGAGGAAGAACTAAGTTCTTTTCTAGAAGAGTTAAACTCTTAGATTGAGAATTAAATTCTCTTTTTTATTTTATGAAGCTTTGATCCCTTTCTCTTTTCTCACCTAGGGTTTTCTTTCTTGAGAATTAAATTCTCCTCTCTTTTTTCTCTCTGTTGTTGTATTTCTTAAAAACAATCCATCCATCTTTTCTCTTCTTGGCTCCTATATATAGGAGAAAGAAAAAAATCAATTTGTTCAGTGAATCTTTCATTGAAAGATTTTTTTTGTTTTTGTAACCAACATGATCTTTTAGATTACTCGGTGAATTTTATTCACCATTGGATTTTTAATCCAAAAGATATTTTTCTGTTATTCTTGGTGAATTTTAGGGAAATATTTCCTTGTATAAAATCTTTCCATAAATTGGGGATTTTCAATCACCATTGGATTTTTAATCCAACGGTGCTCCTCTTTACAGAGCGTAATCTTTTTGTTTGGAAAGATCTAAATAAATATTAGGGTTTTTGATTTCCCTTAATTTAGAATTTAATTCTATCAATTAATAGATCTTGAAGAACCCATCACGTGTTGGCACGTGACCCCCTGATTAAGCATTTGACCAGAATTTAATTCTGTTGTTTTTAAAGAACTCAGGAATTATCACGTGTCAGCACGTGACACTTGGTCTTGTGTTGGCACGTGATGCCCCATTGGGGTTTTTCCTTGTTATTTTATTATACCTTTAATTCTTTTCAGTGGGTTTAAAGGCCCATCACATGTTGGCACGTGACTCCATTGATTAGAATTTAATTCTATTAGTTAAAGAGCCTAAGAACCCATCACGTGTCTGCCCGTGACCTTTGGTCATGTGTGGACACGTGATCCCCCATTGGGGTATTCCTGATTGTTTTATTGCACTTTTAATTTTCTTCAGTGAGTTTTCAAAGGCCTATCACGTGATGGCACGTGACCCCATTTAATTATTTATTTTATTCAGTGCCTACAAGTTTTGCCTGTAAATGGTCACGTGTGGGCACGTGATGCCCGATCATGTGTGGGCACGTGATGCCTCATAACTTTTGATCCCGGAAGAATTATGAGGCCCATAATATATCAAATCGAAGGATTTTTCGAGACGCTTTCGATACCATCAGAATTTAGCTGTTTCTCATTCGGGAGTTTATCAAAATACAGCCCGGAAAATACTGGTTCATATTTTCTTAAACGTATTGCTGCCATTTGATACCTTGGGCTCTTTTGCGCAGAATTTTTTTTTTTTGCGGGAACAAGGATCAATGCAACCATCGCGGAGTTGGAACATCTGTTTTGATATGACAGTCAAAGAGTTTGACTTCATCAAAATAATAGATGAACCTTGTATATACAAGAAGGTTGTAGAGAGTAAGGTTGTCTTCCACTTATTGTACGTAGATGACATACTCTTGATAGGAAATGATTTCCTATGCTACACTCGGTCAAGCTCCTCTTATCACGAGGATTCTCAATAGAAGATCTGGATGATACCTACTACATCTTGTGGATTATGATCTATGGTGATAGATCTAAGTGGGTGTTGGGAGTGTCCCAAATCCAGATACATAAACACCATACTAAAGGGGTTTAGTATGGAAGATTCTAAGTGTGGTGGTTCGCCCACTTACTCTAGGATCACTCTCTCTAAAAAGATGTCTCCCGAGACTGATTTGGAGAGAGCTCGTGTATAAGGGATACCCTATGCTTCGGCAGTAGGCTCTATCAGAGTATGCGATGTTATGTACCAGACCAGATGTAGATGACTCACTAGGTGTAGTGATCAGGAATCAATCGGATCTTGGAAAAATCACTGGACAGCTGTGGAGGACATTCTTAAGTACTTGAGAAGCACTAAAAGAAAGTTCTTGGTTCCAGCTTACAGAGTGATAAGTTCGACTGAGAGTCGGTCACAGGCATTGTCTTTACCCTCAGTGGAGGGACGGTATGTTGGAAGAGTTCCAAGCTAGATACCGTGATATACTAGAGAAAGGCTGAATACATTGCTACCAACGATACTACCAAAGTGCCTATCTGGACATTTCTTGTTCATGGGATGAACAACGTTCCTACCATTGAGCGTCTAATAATTGTTATTATGACAACAATGGAGTTGTGGCTTTGGAATAGGAACACCGGTCACATCAGCGTTCCAGACATATTCTGAGGCAAGTATCACATGATCAGGGAGATGGTTAATCTCCAAGGGATCGAGGTTAGGAGAGTAGACCTGAAGGATAACACGGCGGATCCACTCACAAAGGCCTTACCCCTAGAGAGACTTCTCTACAATGGTTGAGTATGGGATACTACAACCACTGCTATATTATTGGGTATTGGATACTACAACATATGGCCTTAGTGCAAGTGGGAGATTATTAGTTATATGTATGCCCTAGAGGCCATTACTGTACATGCGATGTATATTGTAGTGGATGCTTGGACATATATAGGGAGGACTTTCTTGCTCGACATGATAGTATGCTATCTGGTTGCACTTAATCTTAACATATTAACAAATACTGTTTTGTGATTAAATGTTGATAAAGCCCTTAGGATGATTACTTGACTATCAGGATTATGATGCAGATCATACTAGTGGGGACGGGGTAGTCGATAAGTACATCCTTCAAATGTTCCTAGTCGTGCGAGTATCGAGACAGGGCATCGATACTCCAGCGTATGCGCTTCTTGACCCATATGATAGGCAATGGATGATCCCATATCCATTGGTGTTTGACATCAGAGAAGGCATACGGGCGCTCAGTGGAGACTGGGTACACTGGACGGACTCGCCGAGAACTCCTAGATGGTAATATACCTATCCTCGTATAGCAGTTCTCTGATGACACTGGTACAGGTTAGTCTGTAGACCCGAGATCGTCATAGAGTCTTGTGTGATTCCCACTGTTCTTTGATTTCCACCATACCACGGTCAAGAGATCATGCAAAAAGGTGGTTTTTGGGTACAGTCCCGAGTCACATGGAGGCAATGAGCGATATGAGGGGTTTCGTCTCTCCCGGTATTGGGAGTTGATGTTGCGCTATGCTCGATTAGCCATAACAGGAAATCCCTAGCCAGGGTTGCTGAGATATACTGGTAGGTGTTATCAGTAGTTTCTCGAACCGTTATGCACCTTGCATCGGCATGACTTATCAGGTTATTGGGGTCTGACGTTATACCATCCCCAGGCTGTGATATGTGACATATCAGACGAAGAGACCGGACTGTACGGTAGTGTTACTGATTGGATTCGCAGGAGTTATAGCAGGCTTGCTTGTTGATCATCTGATCGCTCAATACCCGGGTGGCCTTTACGTTTAGCTGACCGCTTGCGGCTTGTGGGTATTTGATATGATCATCACCTACTGCCGGCTTATTGACGAGTCTTTAGAGTCCTACACAGAGGTTTCCTGGTTCATACGAAACATAGTAGGAGCACATATGTGATATGTGCGGGACCGAGATTAATACGATTATATGATACCACATTCTATTCTCGTGATATGTGATATCGATCGGGTATATGATATATAGCCGGGTTATCGGATTAAGTGTTGATTCGATAAGTTGATTCATTTGATATTAGTCGGTTATATGTATTATAACCGGATTATTAAATCAAGAGTTGATTTAATAATTTAATGTATAATTATATATTTTATATATTAAATTATATTGACTAATATTAGCTCACTTAAGATTTCTTTTCTCACTTTATGATACATTGATATATATGTGATATATGTTAAATGTATTGTTTTCTTTTTGCACAAAATATATATGTGACATATATTGTTGTGTCATGCTAGGTTACACACGCAACATGTATGTATGAGACTCACACCATGCTAGGGTTAAGTTAGGGTTTTATTTGTTTTAAGTAATTTAAACACTTGGATAATGAGTCATGGTAGAAGCTTGTGGAAAACTTTGACTTAGTCCACTTGTTTGTCTAGCTTAAGATATTTTTCAACCCAACCCTTAACTCATAGCTATGGTTAAGTCTCTACAATAGTTAGTGAATGACCTACACAAACCATGGTTGCATTTCTAAGCTCATGAGTTCATTGATCTCTTCATCACTTCTTCTTCTTCCTCACTTGAAAAATCTTGTTGGTTTTTTCTAAGTGATGATAACTTGTGAGAAACATATATCTAAAGTGAGCCCACTTCCTACTTCATCATCCTCTACTATTAGCCATTTAGTTTAGGGTGTTTACTTCACTAATCTACACAATTAGTGAAGAGATAGCATGAGCTAGTGTCTCCTCGACGTAGATCATCTTCGGTCTCGAAGACTTCGAAGCAAGCTTGTTCGTTTCTTCATGGGAGCCTTTCTAGAGTCCGGGGGTTCATGATCGCAGCGAAAGGACTACTACACGGAGCTATTGAAGTGAAGGACCGGTCTACAAAGGTTGTATTCCTTGTTCACTGATTGGTAAGGATTTTTTGTGTTTAAGTTACCGCAATCAAGACGGTGTCGCTTGGTAGCTAGCCGGTTGAATATGGGTCGATCCACAGGGAGATGGAATCTTTTTCTTTATGTTTAAACGAGTTAAATCCAAAAGATTTTGAGTTTTGTTTTAAGATCTATGAATGAGAATAAGTTGATAAACAGCTTGCTAGGGTTAGTATTAGGTTAGTTCGAGATAGGGATCTTCTCACATCTTTCAATGCCTTAGTTATGAATATAGGTGTTAGGGTAATCGGCAACAACAGGGATTAGCACGACTAGGAGGAAACTTTCAAGTCTAAGCTAGGCTTTCCATACTTAGTTTCTTCCTTTTGGTCCTTGTCCGTCCGTTCTTGGCTCTTAGCCCTAACCTCCGGTTAATTCAACCACAACCGGTCTAACTAGGGAATCACCGCTATCATGTAGGATACGGTGCCGTAGTGAGCGGATTGAGGTTGAATTAAAGGGAGTCCTTATTTAAAATTATTGGGCAAAGAAAGGAGTGAGAGTGCTTTCCTTCTCTCAATCCTTCCTTCTCCTACCCTAACAAGTAAGGAATTACTCACTCATTAAAAGATTTAAAATAAAGATCAAGATAAGAAATTGCAGATTAATTCTACCACTAGATTAACAATTAAAAAGTGCAGGTATTTAAAATACAATAAAAATAATGCGAGATAAATAAAAAAAGACTTACTTTATTGATGACCTCTCAAAAACGCATTACAATGGAATTTAAATTTTTAGATCTAGAAATTAAAAAGAGGTATAAAAATAAAGAGAGGCATCCTCCAAAAAGAGGCACCCTAAATGAGGCACCCTAAAAGAGGCTTTGAGCTCTCCTATTTATAGATAGGAAAAACCCTAGGTTTACATTCCGATCCATACATGAAATTACAAAACAACCCCAAAAACCGAGTCAAAGCACCGACACTGCCACCGACACGTGCAGAGCACGGCCGCGGAACCGCGACAGATGTGCCTATTCGCCCGCGGTTCCGCGGCCATTTGGTGGTCTTGTGTGATCAATTTTTTAAGGATTCTTTCTGTTGCTTTTATCTTCTGTTTGGAACACTTGGTTTCTTAAAAACACTTCAGTTCTCTTCCAGATTTCCAGCAGTGCAGAATGATGTGGACTTTTGCCTTTAGCTCCGCGTTGAAGTCTTGGTTCTTGTGCTGCCCTTGTGCTTTGTGCATTGAAATGCTCAATGATTTTCCATTTGTTCCTTGAACTGGTAGGTGGCATTATACGGATAGTGTGTGGAAACCCGTATTTCTCTGTTTGTTGGTCGTTGTCCCACATTTGTTGCGACTTTTCATGAATTTCACTGTAAAGAGTTGAGAACCTATAAAGCAACTATTTAGCAGACATGGATCAAAAGTACCTACTTATATGCAATGTGATTAAGAATGGGCGATATAAAAATGAAAAAAATCTGATATGAACAAATACCCCCAAACTTATCTTTTGCTCGTCCCGAGCAAAGCCAATTTTATTCTCGAAAAATCCTAACCTCACTTTCGCAGGGAACGCGATTGCACTGAGCTCGTGCAACAAGCCGTTAAACCTTTAGGTGTCCCTAGTGGGAGGAGTGTTGTCTCCTGAGGGTTTTCAACGGATACTACCCACAAAATCGGATCAATTTGGCCATTGACTCTAATTCTTCAATTCAGTATTCTAGCAAGAAATTGTATTATTTTCAACTTAGAAATAATCAATCCGTATTTTTCACGCTTCCTTGTCATTTAACTTAAGATCATATACATTTTGCAAGTTTATAAAGCTTTCAGCATCTCCTAAATTGTCCTTCTAAAGTGCAATCTTAACTCGGGAATTTTTATCATCTCTACTGAAGATATAAGCCCTATATTTTATTCCTATCTCTCCTCCAAACTCTAATTATATACCCCTACGTGAGTGTAATCATCACCCCTACAGTTGGAAATTGAATTCAAGTTATCATACTCTTGTCCATCTTCCAAAATACTTTTAGTTGGTGAATTTTAGATGAAATTGCTCACACATCCATCATGCGACCGTTAATACTTCTTGAGGTATTAAACGACCGATTACAAAATGTGCTTGCACATTTAGGCATAATTCCCCGTCTTGCAATACCTAAGGTTTAGCAGTGACTCCCAAACCAGTTGGTCTAAGACATTAGGTGATAAAGCACCCTCGCTATATTTTTTATTTATGCTGCCTTAAGTAATTACAAAACCAGTGTTCATTTTTTATCTCTTTATTCACCACTTATACTTTTATTTTATTTTCCTTAATGCTAAGGATTTTAGACAAGGGCATTTCAAGGTATCCTCTACTATCCCAAGTTTCAAGATGCGTGTAAGTGCGTATAATAGGGTATATATTTTCAGAATTTGGACTTAAGCTTCAGAATTATTTTTCAGACTTATACTTCAAATAGAGCTTTCAATACTCTTCCCTTATTTCGGTTTAGCCCAAGAACTGAACTCAAAATCTGTCTATTTCTAAATAAATTACAAGAACGTATATTTTCTACAGTTAAACTTTAAGAAAGGTTATTTTTTAGGGTTTTTAATTTACAAAGTTTAGGATCTAGTTTTTCCTAACTAGTCAACCGTCATGTTGAACTTAAGTCAAATATGGCCAAAATTGAAATTTTCAATTTTTAAAATTTTTGATTTTTATGGATTTTAAAATAAGTATGCAAATGCAAAAAATATACACATGAATGCGATGGAAGAAAGCTTACCGAGCACACCCTCAAACTTAAACTTGACAGTGCCCTCACTGTAAGGCCATACCAAGAGGGTCAAAATTGTCAGCACTCCCCTGTTTATTTATTTATTAAATTTTATTATTATTATTATTAACAGAAAAAGAAAACAAAATATATATACACAAAAAGGTCCCCCCCAAACATAAGTGAAACAGTGTTTCCACTGTTGCCATTTTTTTAAATCTCATAAACCTGTAAACTTGGGAGGAAAAAATTATTAACAGGGACATGAAATATGATCGTGAAAATCTCCCCCAAACTTATTTTTGGCCAACCACTTTGAGTTAAAAAAAATTATTTTCAAGAGTCAAATTATATCCCCCAAAACTTAAGTTAAACTATGCTAAGCTTTTAAAGAGGGGGTCAAAGTTACTGATCAATGCCAAGCTTTGGAAAGACCAAAAGTCAACACTAACCATTCGAAGAATTTATCAGTGAAACGCACCGGTTGGTGGAAGAACATGTTGTATGGAGCCAGGAAGAAGTGGGGAAGAGATAAGTGGTGTAAAAGAAAAGGTTTATGTCTCAATTTGTAGAGACGAAACAATAATGGTGAACGGAAACGAGAATGTGAATGATTAGGAATGGGAAGAATGGTCACATTCTCATATGGGATAAGAAGAAATGGTGGTGGTTCAACTTCTTCAAGTGGAGGTTGATTAATCACAAAATCCGTGTCGTTTAGGAATGCGAGTTCGTCGGCGAAAATATCTTCGAAACATTCATCGATGGTCCGATTGAACGTTTCAATGTCAATAAGTGTCGCATCAGAATTCAACACACTTGATTTTTCAAAAATTATGGAGGCAGGAGACTCGTAAGGCTCATCTACCTTATTCTCAAAGGAGTCTAAATCAAGTTTTTTTCCAAGAATTATCGAACTCAAAATATCGGATTGTGATTCATTAACACTCGCTATCATTAAAGGAAGATTAGAAGAAGAACCAGAGAAAGTGGGAGAAAGAAGTGGAATACAAACTTGAGAGTGGGAATGGAGTGTATAAATTAGCACAATTTGTAATGACCGATGTGTAAAAAGCGATTGTGCTAATCTATCAACCCACTGAGAAATGAGGTCAAATCCCTCAAGATTCGTGAGAAAACATGGGTACGTCGAACTTGGTAAACCAGACATTGAAAATGAAAGTGTAACGGTTTCTTGCAGGGTCGGAACGAGGATGGAGGGAAGTGATTGAGGAAGGGTATCGGTTAAAGATTCAGGAGGGTGTGCGCAGTCAATGAAAGGGATAGAATGAATTTGAAAATCCGACCCCTCAAGTAAAACCGCTTCATCCTCAATAATTTTCTCAATACTCTCCTCAAAATTTAGCTTATCCATGCAATTCTCATCAAAATCAAGACGCATATGAAGTTCAGGAGAAACATTTAATGACTCGGGATGATGAATTGGAGAGAAAAATTCAGTCAAATCTGCGGGTTCATCATCCAAAATATTCCCAGCGTCAATATCCTTAATCAAGTGAAAATCAATTTTTTTAGACACCTCATCAAAAGCATGGATATTAATCAATTCAGGTTCTAGAGTGGAGGTGTAGAGGTCAAAGGGATTGGTGATGGTTTCACTCGAAAGGGACCCTTCACAATCAGGTAAATCAAACACTACAAAGTCGCACAACTCATTAAACGTTTTATCTTCAACTGGTGAATCATTTGGAATACTTGATAGATATTCAAAACCGGAGTTGTGGGATTCAATTGGCGATGGGGAGGTTTGATTTGGAAGGGTGTACAGCTCACTCTCACCACTCAAATTCTCAATCTGTCCAACCGCCTCATCATACATTGGAAAATTTGGAGCTAGTTGGAAGCCAGCTACCAGGTCACTAGGTTGTATGAGGACGGCCATGGACGCATTCAAATCCATCATATGTTGGCATGACGCTACCCTAAAGTCTTCCAACGCCTGTTCCAAACTAGACATGGGTTGTGAAGGAGTTTCAGTAAAAGATTCAAAGTTGTTTGGAAACTGGAAACTCCCAAATGGCTGTGTAGAATCAATGTCCAGGGAAGGTGTAAAAGTTGGGTAGGATGGATAGGAATAGAATGGTTGGACATGGGTAGGATCAACATTTGGATAAGAAAATGAATGAAATTGTTGATCCAAAGAATTCGCAGTGGTGAAAGGAGTGAAAGATCGGTTACGAGATTGTTCAATATGTTCAGCAATAGACATGATTTTCGGAGTTACAACAGGACTCGAGAAAGGAGTATCAACGTAAGAAGGTGGTGAAGGTTGAAATGGTTGATACAAGGTGGATTGCGGAGTCCAATTGGTTGTCCTAGACGCGTCTATCTAATCTTTCAAAGAAATTTTGGGCATGGAGGGGTTGTTCGAAATTCGACCAAAACAAGAACCGTAGGAAGTAATGTCTGGTTGTGGGTACCAAAGTTCGTCAAGAGTTTTGCTAGGTGGGGTACCCATGATGTAATGAGAGAAAGGAGAAGAAAAAGAATGTATTTTTTTTGGTTTTTGTAAAAAAAGAATTCTTTTTTTTGTTTTTGGTGTTTAGAATTTATATTTTTTGAAAGTGTTATTTTAGAAAGAGTTTTTGCAAGAATGTGTACGGACTTACTTCAAACAATCACAGTTTAAAACATGCACAATCAAATCTAGAGCTACGGTCTTCTAAGTCAACTAGACTGCTCATAATTGTTCCAAAGTGACAAGTTGTGAGATAACCCTCAAATCGCCTCTTCACTGCCAATTGTGGCCAGGTAAGCACAAATGATGAAAGGAGGGTTTCACTCACGAATCACCATGAGACGGGCCTTTTAAAGTTACTTTTCTCACTTGTCTAGCTTAGGCACCACAAAGTCAAGTTTAGATAAACGATTGAATACCCACAACCTTTCTCTGTCCTAATGAGCATGACAGTCCTTAGTTGGCTGAGTCTAGATATTTTTTAATTAACTCAAGAATGATGCATATGCTTTTAGTAATTTTTAGGGTCTTAGGAAGGGTAATGAAATCCCCACCCAATCTTGATTGGTGTTATAGCCCCTTAGATTCCGTATTAATTATGAAAAGCAGTTAACACACCAAAAATCTAAAACACTTGCAAAAAAAAAATTATTTGGCAGCGCAAAGAATCCTGCATAAAAATAATTTATTGGAAAGGGAGAAAGAGAATTTGTGCAAAGAAACCTGCAAGAAATTTTTTTCGATGGAGTGCAGGGGATAGGAGAGGAGAAAAGAAATACTTATAGAGAAAATTGGGTGCTGACGTCGCCAGTTGACCGTGGTTCCGCTGTCAAACCCTTGACTCTGCCGCGGTACCAAGGCGGATCAGTGAGTTTGGATCTTCTGACTTTGTCTCTGTGCTGAGTTGGTTTTCCTCTACCTGTTCAGATCTTCTGTTTCTGGATTTGTTCGCTGAGTTTGCTCCAGATCTGAAACAGAGTTTGCTCCAAGCCTGCACACTTGCACAAAAACCTTTCAAAAATAACAAGATGATTTTTATTTTTATTTTTTTGTTTTAAAATTTTTCGATTTTTATAATTTTTTTTTTAAAAATTTATTTTTTATGTTAACCCGAAATTACACAAAGAAAGAGACTACTGTCTCGCCGGCAACGGCGCCATTTGATTGTTAAGAATTTTCTATGTTTAAGTTACCGCAATCAAGACGGTGTCGCTTGGTAGCTAGCCGGTTGAGTACGGGTCGATCCACAGGGAGATGGAATCCTTTTCTTTATGTTTTAACGAGTTAAATCCAACAGATTTTGGGTTTTGTTTTAAGATCTATGAATGAGAATAAGTTGATAAACAGCTTGCTAGGGTTAGGATTAGGTTAGTTCGAGATAAGGACCTTCTCACATCTTTCAATACCTTAGTTATGAATATAGGTGTTAGGGTAATCGGCAACAATAGGGATTAGCACGACTAGGAGGAAACTTACAAGTCTAAGCTAGGCTTTCCATACTTAGTTTCTCCTTTTTGGTCATTGTCCGTCCGTTCTTGGCTCTTAGCCCTAACCTCCGGTTAATTCAACCACAACCGGTCTAACTAGGGAATCACCACTATCATGTAGGATACGGTGCCGTAGTGAGCGGATTGAGGTTGAATTAAAGGGAGTCCTTATTTAAAATTATTGGGCAAAGAAAAGAGTGAGAGAGCTTTCCTTCTCTCAAACCTGTCTTCTCCTACCCTAACAAGTAAGGAATTACTCACTCATTAAAAGATTTAAAATAAAGATCAAGATAAGAAATTGCATATTTGTAACACCCGAGCCCAATAATACTATTTCTATTGCTAGTTGAGTGTTATATATTGCTCATTCCAATTATCCTGATTGTTTGGTGTTTATTGCTAGATTTTAACCGGTTAAGTTATTTTGGCACATAACAAATTTTAACACTTAAAATGAAATTAAAAATATCCATGTTGGCCTACTCGTCGCCACTAGTCGCGTGGTAGCATCCGCGCGTCGAGATTTTATCCCGTTCGGCGAAACGGGCAAGTTTGGACGGCTACGCGCGCGTGCAAGTGTCCGACTTGGGGGCATGCATTTTAATCATTAAACACCTCTTTTCAAAATTTGAAACTCGCTTAAAATCCTATAATTTGAATTTGAAACATTTGGGCGCAACCCGGGCGCGATTTGGAAATGTTTCATTTAGCGCCAAAATCCCAAATTAATTAAATATACCAAACTATAAAATATATGCGAAACTATAAACTGTTAAATATTTAACCAATCAAATATTCTGAAATCTCTTCCAATCCCTTCCGTTCTTGTGATCAGCCAATCATGAGGCTCATTTCCCTCGTGGGCCCCGCCTCTTAATTCTCTCTCTTCCTCTATCTCTTTCTCTCTCCGTCTCTCTATCTCTCTCTCTCTCTCTCTCCTCTAATAACACCTCTCTCTCTCTATCCCTCTATTTTTCCCCACGTCCTTCAGAAACCCACCACGAGAAAACCCCACGGAACCCTAGCCCTAGCATCGGCGTGCCGTCGCCGCCGCAGTCCCCGTGCCGACAACACCACCACCATCGCCCTTGCCTCCGCAGCCTCGGCCGCACCCCTACTTCCTCTTCTCCTTCCTCCAGAACCCGCAAACCCTTTCCCCGATCCCAGAATCTCCACCGCCTGCACCTCACCGTCGACGGCCCTCGTCGTCGACGACTCTTCCATCTTCCTCTTCTCTCTCTCCTTCCCAACTCAACCTTAGCCCTGCACCCCATTACACCGAGCCTAACCCAAGCCCAAACCCTAACCGGAACCCTAGCAACTCCTCTGGTTCGTCGGAAAAGGACACCGTCGACCCCCTCGTCGTCGCCAGCACACCGACGCCCACCTCTTCTTCCTCCTGCAGCACAGACCAGGCCAGTACCTCTCCCCTACTCACCGCACCCTCGATCCAGCCACCTCCAGCCCTTGTCGCGCCCACTGTTCATCGCCGCCGGCGCCCCATCGCCGTCGAACCCGTCGTGGTTGCCCTGGTGCTTCCCTGTAAGCATCTCTTTAACTTTCCATTAATGTAAAACCCCCTCGCTGGTCTTTGTTTACGTATATCGTATGGTTGCTAACTTGTCGTCGTTTTGACTTTTCGCCGGATTCCGGCCGTGCCGACGTCTGGACCCAACTCACCAGCGAGGTACTCTGGTCCGTGTGGTCCCGCTGTTCGCTGTTTGGACTCGATCCGTGGCCCGTGCACCCGTCTCGTGTTTTCTGCCGACATTGCATCCGTGCTTTCCGGTTTGCGAAACCGTCGAGGCAAGTATCCGAATACTTGCTCTAACATGCTAGTATACAAGATCAAGTCTTGCTATACATTTAATTATCACATTACTTAAATTAACCACACAGTTGATGGTAATATCGGTATTTGGTATAACTTAGAATTGACGGTTGCAAGTATCCTTAACATTGAATCATTATAGTAGTTTCTTGTAATTAATCGGTCTACTATCAATCCATACTTTAACTAACTGAACCAATTAGATCATCCTTGCTTTATTCGTTAAATCATCCCTGAGACAATTATTTATACTTTAGTCTTAAATTCATGTAGCTTCATTACTTTATGTTGTTGATATTGTTTCACCTTGTGACTATTGCACCCCAAGGGTGCTTGAACCTGTTAATAAAGATAATACAAAGCACCATTGTGATTAAGTGACTATTAGTGCTGTTTACTTTAAATTCTTGCTGCTGTATACCTGTTGAGAGCACACACTCGATCACAGTACATATTGACTCGACCCTGCTACACCTGACACATATACTGATACACCGGACATGACACCCTGTACATACTGACTCAACCTATTGTACTACGACCTGACTTATTACATGATCTCATGCCTAATGCCAACAAACCTGACTTGGGGTCCTCATGGACCATTCCTGCTGTCTATTCAGACAGACCTGCTTTTACCTGATTCTGTGTTGGCATTAGTCCTTGACTACTGAATACCTGACCTGACATACATAACTTGGGGGTATGGGGAAATCAAAGATGAACCTGACTTGTAACTCGACAGTTCACTACCTGTTCGAGTGTACACATTCCTGTTTTGTGCCTAGCGGCATGTCTCGGTTTCGGCCGAGAATATTATGGCCGTCATCCCGAGTATGTACGGGGTACTACCGAGTGTACACTTTCCTGTTTTGTGCCTAGCGGCATGTCTCGGTTTCGGCCGAGAATATTGTGGCCGTAATCCCGGGTATGTACGGGATACTATTGAGTTACATCGACGATTCATCAATTGATTTCAAAGACTATAGAGTAGAAACCTAATAGGACAGTTTAGTTACCACTGCACATTACCCTGCACTGTTATTTCTTAGTACTGCTTTATTCATGTTCATACCTGCATTGCTTATTACCATGTTTATATTATATTATTTGGTTGACATGACGCGCTGACGTCTGGGTTTTGCATGGCCCAGATTCCTTACCACTGTCGACGACCGAGCAGGAGTACTTCAGCCAGCAGGCTGAACTGTGAGTCCTTAGTGATTAGTTTATTTATTTCATTTCATTTCCAGATGTGAGCCCGCATTATGGGACATACTGTTTATTTATTGTATTGGATCATTGGCTTCCGCACTATTGTTTATTGACTCTTGTTATTATGGATTTGGACATGTGTTAGATTAGTTTATTTATATTGTTCTTGATATCTCTACAACCGTAATGTGACTGTGGATGGATACTTCCTACCCACAGGTAGCATGGTTGGCTATGTTACGTGCCCAATCTTGCGTACTCTGGGAAGCGGGGCGTGACATGGTTCTTTTGGTATCAGAGCCATAGGTTAATTGGGTTGATTCTTTGTAGTTGGGTATTGCACCCGATACACGAATCAGAATACCCGTGATTAGGAAACATGTCCTGCCACCTTGACCG